>CM056742.1:151063480-152512867 GCA_029851415.1 Eretmocerus hayati | reverse complement strand
GGCGTATGAGCACTCGTGCGCATATGCCGCAATAAATATTTTACGGTGCTCTCTTTCTCACTTTTCCTCTTCCACTTCCAACTTCGTCCTTTTTCGATCTCCATACATCTCGAACGAACCCCATAACCACCCCCTTCAACCACTTTCTTCCCTTATTTTCGTGTTTTTCTCACACCATCATACACAGTTTGTGGACTCTTGGGTATTTCATTCGGGACTACAAACTTTTTTTCCGTTTCTATTTCGTCGCGATTGTTTATTGACGAAGTGGACTCTCTCTTTTTGTCCATACGTCTGCAACCACGAAGACATCTATTACTTTACCGTTTACCTCGCGGGGTCAGTTTTTTTTCTGTCTATGTATGTTGTGTTGAAGTATTTTGTGCGTATAGACTTGGGATTTTATATGGAATAAGGATGGTATGAGAAAAGGTAGGGAACCTAACCTCTACTATAACGTATAAAAGTGAAGAAGAGGAGGATACTTGGACATGGTTTGATGCACGACTGGTCTGTGCCGTGACCGAACGATATAAAAACGTACGAGGGTTGTAGAGACTTTCTGTCAGCCTCGCTAATGTAGAAGGTCCACTACTTCATGTCCCAAGTGTGCAATGCGTCGGTGACCATGCATCATGCAATATCAGCTGTCGTAGCTGACTCTTTGCGATATACCACGACGAATCGGACTTGTAGTATTGTGTTTGGGCTCCCCATGATTTCTTGCAAGGTTGACGTAAGGTGATGAACGCAAACTTTGGGGTTCTTTGAATTTTGTACGTACTCGTGTGGATGAGTATTTACACTCTTTGATTGACGTGAAGTACACGTTTAGTCACCAATTGATACCATTTTTAGCATTGCCAGTTTTTCTGATCGTCTTGAATATGGCTGCGGTTATTTTTTGACTCTGCCACGAGTTTAGTTCCTCAGAATGGTCGATTCAATTTGCGACCAAATCGTATTTGTAAGTAAATCTTTGTCATCTTTTCACGAAATAGGTTTCTTTTGAATCCGTGCGAAGTTGTTACTTTATTTGATCTATTCTTCAGGAGAGTCAAGCATAGAGATTATATAACTAACTAGAGATCAGCTTTATTGTCAACAGATTAGAATAATGTTCTGTTTGTCATGACTAAAGTGTGGATCGGATCATGTTTCAGATTCAAGATGATTGACTTCAAATATTAAAGGACAAGGAGCCCCAAAAATTGAGAGTTGACCTAACCTTCGGAATCAGACTGTAATCAGTATTGGGTTCATCTATGATAATTTCTATTTTCTCACTCTTGAGTTGAAACCCCAGAGGTTGGAATATTATGACAACGTTAGAGTATTTTTCCAAGTCTGATTTTCCAGATGCAACATCATGGTTAACACACTCGCTGCGGCGCCGGCGGGGCCAACCGGTGGGACCCGCGTGTCTTCCTCCCAGTGCTGAGAATTTCGGCCTTATGGGAAATAACATTGAGTGGGGCCCACCGGTGAGCCCCGACGCACCTGGGGAAAGATCATCGATTTCAGCCTCCGCAGCAAAGGTATCGAGTTGAAATCCCTTTCAATAAAAGCTCTCATCATAATTTATAGTATTTCCATCGTAGGCTCTCCGCATGTAGCTGGAACCTTGAGAACCTGTGTAGGAACATTACCCGAACAGAAATTAAAAGAACTATGCGTGTTCTCAAGTTCGAAATCAAAAACAAATAAGTGCTACACGTGGAAATGAAACCAAGCTCATTTTCGGCTCTCACCAATAGCAGGGTGGGTCTTGGAAAATGAGGGATTTGCCTTCCTGTATGTTGGAATCTTTCAAATTCCTAAATAAATGGAAATAATATGCAGATTTCCTGATAAATAGGGGAAATTTATTTCGATTTCTTCAATTCCCCTGGGTGGTCGAATGAATACTACATATGTACCCACTCATCCAGGTCACAATTAAAATTTTGGTATTTGCATGCTATTAGGTTAGAGATTTTGTAAACGAATAACATCTATTTATCATATTTTTTGAATTCAGTAACCACCTCTGAATATACTATACCAGCTAGAGTATAACTGCCCGAGAAAATCCAAAGTAATAAATCGCAGTTGCATGAATAGTAAAAAAAGGCTAAAAATATAACCAAAACTACAAAGTCAATCCCTGAGGTACCAAAAAAGAACCTCGTAACTATTGTAGCATCCTCTATAAAATTTTATTCAATGCCTATACACGTAAATATTGCCACTGCAGCAATTCTGGACACAGGGACTATTTTTTGCGCATACTCGGACTGCCCATTGAAAAGTTATCGCTCTTCCTCACAAGCCCCTTTTTCATCGCTTTTATTCTACTTCCACGTCTCCCCACTCGACGCTCGGACCACCTATTTCTCACCCTACTCTGCGATTTTCGGCGTTTTTCCTAGAAAAATCTTGTACGGTGGCTTGTGTTGGTGACGAAACTTGTGTCCGTGTGAGCGATAAGGTAGGGCCTCTACCGTCTCTACGGTGAATCTGGGATGGATTGGCTGTACACCGCGATTTCCCGTGGTCGCCCCGCCCCCTGCCAAACTTGTCAAAACCTGATGCATCGTCGAAAGTAGTAAGAGGACACAAGGAATGCATGCACATATGATATCAAGCATATATGCTTTCCTTATGCGCGCGGTGGCATCAGAAACGTTTCAAATCGTTTCGATCGCGGGCAGCGCGCCGAACTTTTTCGCGGTCGGTTGTCACAATGCGTAATACACAAATTCGCGAATGCCCCATGCAACACTCTACGTTTTTTTTTTCTTGAACATTCCTAATACGTGCTGTATTAGAGAGACTATCTTGGAGACTAATTGTGTGGTTTCAGACATAATTAAATTGGAAGCGATTCAAATCGAAGATGAGATCGTATGCACAGAGTATTTTTGATCTATTGGTTTTTTAACTCAATAATTTCGATATCAGTCAGAGCGATGTCTAAAACTCGTTTTTACCAATTTATTTCTACATACAGACACGAGAGTACACCGTTCCTCATCGGTGCGCAGGGAAAAAAGTGTCGCATAAAAAAAATTTGGAGTCCACTTGCTATTTGGCTCGCTCGGCACACAGATATATAGATTCTTTCCTGCCTCTCAATTTCTACCAAAGTCCAGAACCATATACTCGAGTTGTATCCGTTGCGATCCCCCGCGAAGCGCGAACGATGAGTCCCATGAGATTGCGTACTACTGGACCGATGCAAAAATGTCTCGATCGGACTTTTACTTCTCGATACCATATTTACATGTCTATACATACAGATACGTGCGTCTGTTAGAGAGAATACGCAACGAGTCACGATAATTCGATAGACGACCATATTGCTGGCTCTGAAATTTCTCCGAATACTTCTTTTTTTATGTTTGACGAAAAAGGCAAGGAAATACGATAATGTTATGTGTATGCAGAGAAGCTTGGAGCTCGGGCATCGAGTGATAAAGTATACCGAATAAGCACTGTTTCGAGTAGCCTACAAAAATGTGGGAGAAGCTATGGTTTGATTCAAGTTATGTAGTTCGAAATTTCTTGCAGAATTACTTTGTGAAAAGCACGCATATGTAGAAAGGGCAAACAGAAAATACTACTTCGGATCAGTGTCTTGTCCGAGGTCTTGACGGTAGGATTACGTCATGCGTTCACAAGTCTCGAATCGTCTACAAGAAAAAACACTCTCAAGTATGCTGTAGTACGTTTGAAATTTGAAAGATGCAGAATATTTAACATGAGAAAATTTTTCACTCCTCGCTTAGACAATATGGAATTTCGAAGTTAGCTTATGAAAGATGTTTTATCTTGTAGTATGGGTTGGTGGTGTCGTACACGACAAACCTTTTTCTACTCACCACTTTGCATCTAGCATGTATGATAGCTTGTGAAATACTTCCGGTGCACTTGCACCTGACACGAGAACAGGCACTAATTCCACTCAGAAAAATGAGATCGTTTCCGGATGCATTCCGCTGTGATAGTTGTCAGTTTTTCGAAAAATTGAAAATTCCAGAAGCCAATTTTTGATAAGTCAAAATTTCGGAGGTATCGAATTTCAGATTTCAGTAGAATTTTAACTGTTATGATACATTGAACTCACTTTGCAAAGACAGGTCAGATTTTGTAAAAATTTGCTCAAAATCATGACCAATGGTTAATTATTCGTCCATCCATCAAGGTCTCTCTGTTGATAACTTCGGAGAGCCCTAATCTACCACAGAACCAAAATCTCTGAGTGTTATAACCATTTTGGATTTTTAAGCAGATTTTCCTTTGTACGGAAAGATATCTATTATAAACAACGGCTAATTTCAAATAAATTTTTTGGGCATCATATCATTTTGGACCCAACCCTTTGGAATTTTCGTTGAAGGAACAGGGCGTAACAAAAAATGACATCAACTATTTCATCCATCCATCATAAAATACCAATATTTCTAGGCGTGATATAATAAAGTTACAATGATAATAAAGATAGTAGGCTAGAATGAGCAACACTCGTTGTATTATGTCAAGTGCAGGGTACGAGGAGCAAAATCGACAAATTTTACCTTGCTGGCTTACCATCCAGGAAATTACACATGCAACGCAGGTTTTGCATGAATTTACATGCATACCTTGGTATATTTGTATATCAAGTAAAATCACGTAGTTGTACCCACGTAAAATAATATCGTAACCAGTTAGCTATCAATATCACTATTCTTCCTCAATTGTCTCATATGTAGTGCACGATGCGTAAGCCTTAAATAAGATATCTTCATGACGCTCCGATTACGAATTAGATGCTTGTCATTAAACATGCAAGATATTTCACACTTTGCTGTTGGCAATTCTTCAAGCAATTCATCGTGACCATACGTGACCATGATACGATATAACCTCATCGCTCGCGTTAAGACGAGTTTGACGTTCTCACGAACTCTGTGATCGATTAATTTTAAAATGCCAATAGAATATGGTGATCCGGGATAACTGTTTTTCGCATCGCTATCAGAATGCGATTGATGGAATTGGCTCGGGATTTAGATTCAATGAAAACACTATAGAATTTCTGAAATCAGGAATATGGGTAATAAGACATCCCTCGGAAAGTCTGGAAAAGAATGGAAGAGTTCATCAAACTTCAATTCAATTTTTCTCATTCCGAACCTCAAGCTTCTTGACCAAATCATAGATTCTCACACAATTGAGCTAAAGGGAGTTGACGACATCTCAGTGGTTTCGCAAAACAAGAGAGATTCTCGACTTGACGCTCTCATCGAATAAAAAATTCAGTTGGCATTTTTGTTTGCAAAGATCAGGATTGCCGCAGAGCGTGCGTATATTTTCGCGTGAACTCGCTGCTCTTTGGCATCCCGCGACCAATAAAGCGTAAACAGGAGTCGAGGGAACGACTGTCTTGAGAAAGCCACCACCCTGTCTTTTTAATATTTCAAGAAAAAGCCACTATCCGTCCTTCACTCGCTGTTTGAGCAGTATATACTATACGTCTCACCCTCAGCACATATAACGCGACCCTTGCGGATATGTTTTTTCTCTGCTCTGTGACCAGCTCAATTGCCTTTATTGAAATAGATCTTTCCACGCGCGTAGTCTCTTTGAAATATTGTCTTGTTGACTTTGCGGTGATCTGTCATCGTCTGTGCCTCAATATGATGTAGCTTGGGGTCATTTTTTCCAATTTTCCATGGACAGTCCGATCAACGGAGTAGATCAAAAGAAGATGATTATTCAATAGTTTCAAAAGACCGGGTACTCGGGCTATAATTTTTACAAGCTATACTTACCATATTCTGATACTCTCGTTACTTAGGTGGTCTGCCCTACCCCTCCCTTACTATTCATTTCAATTTGGTTTCAGCCCGTAAAGGTTACAGCTCCGAAAGCATACGCGAAGGTCAGACTGGGTCCATCGAACCGAGCGTAGAAATCTCAGGTTTCTCCTAGTGAAATGGATTTATTGACCCCAATCTTTCAGGAACATCAACTTTGAAATCTTCCATTTGTTATTTTCTAGGTTTCAGCCGGTATACATGACATGTCATAGTCGAAAACGTTGGAAATCGAAATTTGTTTGAGAAAATTGGTCTCATGACTCTAACCATTCACAGGGATGTCGAATCTTGACCGATCGTGAAAATTGTTGCCGGGTTCCACTCAGAAAATAATATACTTTGAGACGAAAAATTTACTGAAAATTCTGTCATCATTGCGACATACTATCAAAAAGTTACGTGGAATTATTGAAAAAAAACCGGGTTCGTTTGAGAAACACGAAAAAAACGGAGTTCCAGGGTTGATTTTAGTTTCATATCTGTGAAAATAAACGGGCTTGAGAGATAAGAGGAAAGAACAATCACTAATCATGTTCCTGGGTGACCTATCAATATGATTCAGTATTCTGATGAAGTCATGAGTAATACAAGTTTCTCAAGTCAAACCTGGAAGAAAGTACGAGGCAGTGAGCCGACAAGCTAATGTGGTTATCTACATCATTTCCCGAAGTAATGAACTTCATGATTTGAGTGAAATGTTGCGTTCTGAACCTCGAATGCAGATCTGAGAATCTTATGGTAAAAGCTATATGAGATGAGCTATGACAATAAGAGACCCAGTCATAGAATTAGAATAGAATACGTTCATTTCTGACTAAAGACTCTTTGTATACAATGGTGGAAACGGACGAGTTGAGAGGCAATTATCATTGGAGCAGAATTTCTTCACAGAGCTTCCGTCACTCTGATTGTCCGGCGGACTTAAGGACTTTTTGGTCCTTTATAAGTCCATACATAAGTGGGTTGGTCTACATAAACATCGACCACGCAGTACGACTGTGATTAAGAAAAAATCAATAAATGTAAGGTAGTAAAAATAGTCGCACGAGAACATGTGTCCAAGTGTAACGAGATAGCAAGTCGAGTCGATGTCAAACTCTTCCTGTTACCTGAGTTGTCATAAAATCACACATAATTTATGAGATCGCATATCTTAAAATGAAATTTCATAAATGCAGGTACCATTAGATATCATAGACTAATTCTCAGTATGAGTTACATAAATTTCAGTCAGCTGTTTAAAACGCGGATGAGAAAACTTTTCCCGAACGTCAGAAGGAATTTTATTCCATTCACGTATCATTGACATTGTAAATGAGTTCTTGAACGTATCAGTGCAGGTGAACCAGTCAACCAACTCCAGGGACGATCCGCGTTTAGAGCCGATTTTATTTTGTGCGCAAAATATGAATGTGTTGAATAGATATTTTGGCTGTTTGGATTTGGGTATGTTGCCTTATGAGCACAGAAGCACAAGAGATTGCGTCTTTGCTTGGGGGACATTATTTGGTTCTCTTCGTAGGCTGGAGTAGTATGATCAAATTTTCTTAGTCTTGTCGCGTAGCGCAAAGATGCATTTTTACATCGATTGAGCTTAGAAATAGATTTGTCTGATAGATCCCAAGGCAGTCCTACACAGTAATCGTAATCAGGCAAGACCAAGGTTTTGACAAGACTCAGCTTTGTCTTTTGCGGTATACAATCTTTCAATCTTCTCAACTTTAAGAGAGCTGCGAATGACTTATAAGCAGTGACATTACACTACTCTTGCATCGATAAAGCACTGTCAAGCGTTACTTCCAAGATTTTTATAGAATCATTTGACTATTGATGATGAAAGGTGAAGGAAGTGAAGTTTTCAAACGTTTGATAAGTGCCCTGGAACCAAACCGAATTGCCACCGTTTTCCGTTCGTTGACATTCAGCCCATTAGAAACTGCATAAGAATTGATATTCTGAGCATCAGTGTTGGCGTTTTCACGATGTTTTCGACATTTTTGAAAGATCCAGAGAAGGAGAAGGTGGCATCATCTACATATAAATGGTGGTTGCAGAACTACAAAACATCTGACAAGTCAGATATGCTCATAGAAAAGAAGGGGGGCCCGGACTTGCTTTCTTGAGGAAAACCGGAAATTCTGACTGTGGGTGTGGATGATACACTGAATCTGCAACAACTTTTTGCATCAGGTCAGTGAGTATCAAGGAGTTAACAAGCCTGAACCTTTAGCACGCGGGGCTCCCCTCTTGATACGTCACTATGCGCTCGAGTCACCTTAATTATTATAATAATGTCATTCAACCTTCTGGTTCTTGATGCGGGTGTAGGAATAGAGGGTTTGGGTCACTCATGATCTTATATGGGTGATTCCACCATGAGTTGAATTTTTTGGGGCGGAAATCATTACAAGGAGTGATTTGGGTCACAAAATTATATCTGCCCCAGACTAGTTTCGGTGGCTCATAGCACTTGATTTTCACTCATTTGAGCACAAAAAGGAAGTACCTAGAGCTACGTATCTCAAAATTGAAGCCATGACGCGAAGATATGCCAAGTTTAAGGTGTCGCAGAGTAAGACGAAATTGACATTTCGCCTCAAAAACTATCAACATAGTTGCGCACCAGCACCCCACAAAATTTATGCAGTGCGCATTCCGACCCGTAGAAACTTGGAGGAACTTGGAAGACGGAATACCACACTTTCGGCGAAGCCACTGATATAAATATGCATTTACGAATCATATTACTGAAAATTTGCTATAGCTTTAAGTGGCAGACAGAACAGAGTGGTCTTGCTTTATATCTTTATCAATACACTTGCAACGATTATCAGACTTTTCACCCTGTGAGAGGTTTGCCAGTACCATTAGCCAAGCCTTGAGACATTATGTCTCTGATTCTCCTCTTCTGTACTGGTTGGCGTTGAAGAAGTATTCCAACATGAACCGATGAAAGGTGATCTCGTTGAGCATCTCATTCCAAGAGCATTGTTTGCAGGGTAATTGAATTGACCAATCCCAAGGAAGTGACCGCCTTGGCCAAAAATCTAACTAAAGACAGAAAACTTCACCCCTGCGAGACTTTCCAAAACGATATCAACAGCCTTGTTCGTTGTCTATCTCATGATCATCTGTTGAAAACTAATGCCGCGCAATTTTTTGATGCGGTCCTCGCGAATCCGAGGGAAGTTTTCAAAAATGAAGTGTCTCTTTTCTGGCGTACCAACGAAGGGAAACACTTCGCGGCCTTCGTGCAGGGCCAAGTTTGTGGCAGCTTGACCTACATTTCAAGTTCCTTTGTGGATCAACACTTTGTCTCCCTTCTGTATTTCATCTATAGTTCGGGAGGAAAAATTAATGGGTTCATGAATTGATCGACAATGAGTGAAGAAGTTAGAATCCAGTCATAAATTTTGTGGAGATGCAAGGTTCTCATCACTCATGCATTGAGCATAGTAACAGCTTCTGTGGGCTCAAGGAACAGTTCGGACGTTAGGTAAATGAATGGGCGACTGTGCAGTGGTGCTGTAAGCATGTTATCCAGGAAATCAAAAATATCAAGAATCGTGGTGACCGGCCTTATCATTTGACACAGACTGTAGTTTAGAAAGTATCCACCCTGCAAGCGGATGGCAAAAATTTTGCCCTGGGGCATAATGATGACTCAAGTTCCCGTTTTACACCCCCAATTTGGGTTTGAATCGATCATGCGAATCTCAGGGATGCCAACACCGGTCATTCAATCACCCATCGTAGCGAACTCTGTCACTGTGTCAATGGAATCCTAAAAAAATTCGATAACATGCTGCTAGCCAAATATCCATCATAATGTATGTCACATCTCGCCATGATATTCTGATATGCATTAAGGCTTTCGAGAATACAGATCTAATCTTTTTCCATCGATCTTCATTGCGCGACCCTATCTTGCAAAGCAAAAAATTCACCGATAACAAAAAAATCCTAGCATCTCTCAATTTTAACGTTCTATGAATGTCAAGAATGAATGGTAAAAAATGGAACACACGAATAGCGAATGTGATAGCCAGCTAACAACTATTGATGGAGGGGTCGCTCTTTCAATCGACGATGAGCTATTGCATCCCTTCCACGATCTTTCAATCATGAATTTCATACAAGCTATCTGATAGTGGCACGATACTCGCTCAATATTTAACGAAACATCGGGTAAAGCGCAATATGCCTCGCGATCTGCCAGTTTTGGCAGACAGCATCACATATGTGTACAAGCGTTCGTACAAAATATAGTTATATATTTCTGATCGGAAAAGCTTTGGTGCATGCACGAGTGGAATTTCTGGGCCGCCATTACCTTGATACATAACCGCTCTGCGTACTGGCGTATATTGATAGAGAAGCTCTGGATTCTATCTCTCTTTCTGCATTATTGATGCATCGCACAGTATCGATACGCAGTAGCCATATTTATGGCTCAACTGGCTTTAAAACTCCAATGGCATGGGTATTGGTGGTGCTGGTGGTCCACCCGCCAATCATTTCTGTATGAGTAGAAACGTTGCTGGACTTTAATTCGTTTTCGATTTATATGGCGCAACGAATAGTGAGGCGCCAGTCCACGGTTTGTTTGCACGCTCTGTCAGGCGTTGGTCGTTTTGGGAGGGCAATGATTTATTTGTGGATGGAATGTACCTCGCGGGCCACACGCCTCCGATATCGTTCGATATTGTTCGTACTTTTCGTCAAAATCGTAATTCTCGTATTTTATTGAGACTTCGATCTGTAATATGTTCTATGATTCTAGGATTGAATTAAGAATTGAATCAGTTCTTCGACGATTCCATTGAAAATTGCCAACCTTAGAATAGAATATTAGTCATGAATCAGCTCCCACAAGTTATTGATTAAAAAAGAATTTCAATGATATGATTAACACCTGGCTTTTCAGGAATATATACATTTTGGGAAACCTTCATTATAATAACCTATAGATTTGTGAAGATTTTGAGTCTGATGTCGGGGATAGAATAAATTGATTCAAAAATGGATATAGCGTTTATGCTCTACACGGTGAGCTCCTGGCGAGGATAAGTTTGACAAAAATGACAAAAAATAACTGAACATGAGGTGTTTTTGTATGAATCGTCAAGAATTCAACGTGATTCCGAGCGGAATCGTAGCAGCTCGCCGTTTTGAGTGATTGTCAAGCTCAGAATTCCCCATAAGTTCCTTATGGAGAAATTCAGAGACTCTCCGTTTCCTTATCGCATCTTCGCGGTTTTCTAACAAATACTCAGAAGAGGTAGGTTATAGCAAAAATGTCACGAATACTTTTTTATAGATCTTTTGAAGATCTGCAGAATTACGTAGCTAGATTGATCAAAGAATCCACACTCTCTTGATGGTATTGAAGAGAATAGTTGAAAATGGCAGAAAGCGCGAGGCTTTTTGCGAAAAACTCATGTCAGTGAAGTTTTGATCGATCATGGATCGAATTTTTTTTTTGCTCTATTTGTTCGGAAATTTCCTCAGGAACACGATGGAATGTTCAGAATTCCAGTCCGAGGTTTAAATCATGCCTAAATAAAGGTTTTTGTATCAAATAATTTTTTTTCTCGGTAACTACTAGCCGGAGACCGGTGGAAAGTCACCAGTTTTGTCGAAGGAGTCGAAAGATACACCACAGAATTTTTTCCGACGAGATCGGTTGCTGGGAAGACCTGGAAATGGGGCTCAGAATTCGAGCGATTTTCACATCTATGTCGATTTTTTGGAGGTTATGGGTCGGAGACCGATAAATACTGTCGGAAAATATTTTCCGATTGGGAATATACACCCATATAATTTTTCGACCCGATCGATCGCTGGGAACACCCAAAATGGATACAATAGAGAGTCCGAAATGGGGTTTTTGTACGTTTCTTTGGAGGTTATGGGCCGGAAACCGATAAATACTGTCGGAAAATATTTTCCGATTCGGAATATACAGCCATATAATTTTTCGACCCAATCGATCGCTGGGAACACCCAAAATGGATACAATAGAGAGTCCGAAATGGGGTTTTTGTACGTTTTTTTGGAAGTTATGGCCAGGAGACCGGTGAATTCATCAGCATTATATTGTTACGTTGGAAATATATGTATATATTTTTTTTCAACCCGATCGATTGCTGGGAACACCGAAAATCGATACAATAGGAGGTCCGAAATGGGGTGTTTGTCCGTTTTTTTGGAGGTTATGGCCAAGAGACCGGTGTATACTTTCGGAATTAGTTGCTTGATGAAGGATCGTACCACAGATTTTTTTTCGACCAGATCGGTTGCTGGGAAAACCTCGAAATGGGTCTCGGACTTCAAGCGATTATCACTTCTATGTCGATTTTCTGGAGGTTATGGGTCGGAGACCGATGAAGACTGTCGGAAAATATTTTCCGATTGGAAATATACACCCATATAATTTTTCGGAACGATCGATCGCTGGGAACACCCAAAATCGATACGATAGAAGGTCAAAATAGGGTTTTTGTACGTTCTTTTGGAGGTTATGGCCAGGAGACCGGTGAATTCATCAGCATTATATTGTTACGTTGGAAATATATGCATGTATTTTTTTCAACCCGATCGATAGCTGGGAACATGGAAAATCGATGCAATAGAAGGTCCGAAATGGGGTTTTTGTCCGTTTTTTGGAGGTTATGGCCAAGAGACCAGTGTATACTTTCGGAATTAGTTGCTTGATGAAGGATCGTACCACAGTTTTTTTTTCGACCAGATCGGTTGCTGGGGAAACCTCGAAATGGGGCTCGGACTCCAAGCGATTATCACTTCTATGTCGATTTTTTGGAGGTTATGGGTCGGAGACCGATAAATACTGTCGGAAAATATTTTCCGATTGGGAATATACACCCATATAATTTTTCGACCGGGTCGATCGCTGGGAACACCCAAAATCGATACAATAGGAGGTCCGGAATGGGGTTTTTGTACGTTTTTTTGGAGGTTATGGGTCGGAGACCGATAAATACTGTCGGAAAATATTTTCCGATTGGGAATATACACCCATATAATTTTTCGACCCGATCGATCGCTGGGAACACCCAAAATCGATACAATAGGAGGTCCGGAATGGGGTTTTTGTACGTTTTTTTGGAGGTTATGGGTCGGAGACCGATAAATACTGTCGGAAAATATTTTCCGATTGAGAATATACACCCATATAATTTTTCGACCGGGTCGATCGCTGGGAACACCCAAAATCGATACAATAGAAGGTCCGGAATGGGGTTTTTGTACGTTTCTTTGGAGGTTATGGGTCGGATACCGATAAATACTGTCGGAAAATATTTTCCGATTCGAAATATACAGCCATATAATTTTTCGACCCAATCGATCGCTGGGAACAACCAAAATGGATACAATAGAGAGTCCGAAATGGGGTTTTTGTACGTTTTTTTTGGAGGTTATGGCCAGGAGACCGGTGAATTCATCAGCATTATATTGTTACGTTGGAAATATATGTATATATTTTTTTTCAACCCGATCGATTGTTGGGAACACCGAAAATCGATACAATAGGAGGTCCGAAATGGGGTGTTTGTCCGTTTTTTTGGAGGTTATGGCCAAGAGACCGGTGTATTTTTTTGGAATTAGTTGCTTGATGAAGGATCGTACCACAGATTTTTTTTCGACCAGATCGGTTGCTGGGAAAACCTCGAAATGGGTCTCGGACTTCAAGCGATTATCACTTCTATGTCGATTTTCTGGAGTTTATGGGTCGGAGACCGATAAAGACTGTCGGAAAATATTTTCCGATTGGAAATATACACCCATATAATTTTTCGGAACGATCGATCGCTGGGAACACCCAAAATCGATACGATAGAAGGTCCAAAATAGGGTTTATGGACGTTCTTTTGGAGGTTATGGCCAGGAGACCGGTGAATTCATCAGCATTATATTGTTACGTTGGAAATATATGCATGTATTTTTTTCAACCCGATCGATAGCTGGGAACATGGAAAATCGATACAATAGAAGGTCCGAAATGGGGTTTTCGTCCGTTTTTTTGGAGGTTATGGCCAAGAGACCAGTGTATACTTTCGGAATTAGTTGCTTGATGAAGGATCGTACCACAGTTTTTCTTTCGACCAGATCGGTTGCTGGGGAAACCTCGAAATGGGGCTCGGACTCCAAGCGATTATCACTTCTATGTCGATTTTTTTGAGGTTATGGGTCGGATACCGATAAATACTCTCGGACAATATTTTCCGATTGGGTATATACACCCATATAATTTTTCGACCCGATCGATCGCTGGGAACACCCTAAATCGATACAAGTGTAGGTCCGAAATGGGGTTTTTGTACGTTTTTTTGGAGGCTATGGCCAAGAGACCGGTGAATTCATCAGCATTATATTGTTACATTGGAAAAATATGCATATATTTTCTTTCAACCCGATCGATTGCTGGGAACACCCAAAATCGACACAATAGGAGATCCAAGATGGGGTTATATACCCAAAAAATAAATAAAGAATAAAAATATAAATGAATAATAAATTATATCGGTGTATATACCCAATCGGAAAATATTGTCCGAGAGTATTTATCGGTATCCGACCCATAACCTCCAAAAAATCGACATAGAAGTGATAACCGCTTGGAGTCCGAGCCCCATTTCGAGGTTTTCCCAGCAAACGATCTGGTTGAAAAAGAATCTGTGGTGAGATCCTCCATCAAGTTTTTGATTCCGGAAGTATCCACCGGTCTCCTGGCCATTACCTCCAAAAAAACGTACAAAAACCCCATTTTGGACCTTCTATTGTATCGATTTTGGGTGTTCCCAGCGATCGATCGGGTCGAAAAATTATATGGGTGTATATTTCCAATCGGAAAATATTTTCCGAAAGTCTTTATCGGTCTCCGACCCATAACCTCCAGAAAATCGACATAGGAGTGATAATCGCTTGAAGTCCGAGACCCATTTCGAGGTTTTCCCAGCAACCGATCTGGTCGAAAAAAAATCTGTGGTACGATCCTTCATCAAGCAACTAATTCCGAAAGTATACACCGGTCTCTTGGCCATAACCTCCAAAAAACGTACAAAAACCCCATTTCGGACCTCCTATTGTATCGATTTCCCATGTTCCCAGCAATCGATCGGGTTGAAAAAAAATACATGCATATATTCCCAACGTAACAATATAATGCTGATGAATTCACCGGTCTCCTGGCCATAACCTCCAAAAAAACGTACAAAAACCCCATTTCGGACTCTCTATTGTATCCATTTTGGGTGTTCCCAGCGATCGATCGGGTCGAAAAATTGTATGGGTGTATATTCCCAATCGGAAAATATTTTCCGACAGTATTTATCGGTTTCCGACCCATAACCTCCAAAAAAACGTACAAAAACCCCATTCCGGACCTTCTATTGTATCGATTTTGGGTGTTCCCAGCGATCGATCCGGTCGAAAAATTATATGGGTGTATATTTCCAATCGGAAAATATTTTCCGACAGTATTTATCGGTCTCCGACCCATAACCTCCAAAAAAACGTACAAAAACCCCATTCTGGACCTCCTATTGTATCGATTTTGGGTGTTCCCAGCGATCGATCGGGTCGAAAAATTATATGTGTGTATATTCCCATTCGGAAAATATTTTCCGACAGTATTTATCGGTCTCCGACCCATAACCTCCAAAAAATCGACATAGATGTGAAAATCGCTCGAATTCTGAGCCCCATTTCCAGGTCTTCCCAGCAACCGATCCGGTCGGAAAAAATTCTGTGGTGTATCTTTCGACTCCTTCGACAAAACTGGTGACTTTCCACCGGTCTCCGGCTAGTAGTTACCGAGAAAAAAAATTATTTGATACAAAAACCTTTTTTTAGGCATGATTTAAACCTCGGACTGGAATTCTGAACATTCCATCGTGTTCCTGAGGAAATTTCCGAACAAATAGAGCAAAAAAAAAAATTTGATCCATGATCGATTAAAACTTCACTGACATAAAAACTCGGGCTTTTTTACATGATACTGCAATCCTCTTGAGTTTCGTGATGAATTTGCCTACATCTGGTAGATCTTCAAGAAACCCTGAGTATTTGCGAGAAAACTGCGAAGAAGCGAAGAAAACGAGGAGTCACCGAATTTCTTCATAGAGAATTGTCAGTTCGACAATCACTCGAAAGGGTGAACCAATACGATTCCGTTCGACACCAGGTTGCGTTCGTAAAAAAATCACCCCTTTTTCAGTTTTTGCTGTCATTTTTGTCGAACTCATCCTCGCCAGGAGCGCGCACTGTGTCTATTCTCTTACAGGATCAGTTTGATGGCAAATTTGTGGAGAATAGAAAGACGAGATCAAGGATTGGTCCACTCTGGTTCATTCTGATGGTCCTCGGATGGAACGATTTTTGCAACATCTATTTTTGATAATCTAATTTCAACTCATCACAAATTATTTCCCAATATTTCAGAAACAAGTTGGATACACTTATCTCGTTTTACAAAGCCCCTTCATACTTATTCCTGGATAGCGACTCGAATTCATGATATACTCACATTCATGGCTGATACTACCGATTCCCCAAAAATCCGAAACATCATCTGAAATATACACTTGGTCCTTGCGAAGGTGACGGTAGATCTTGAGGAGTCATAAAAAATGAGTTTTGATATATATTGGGCATCAGGTGTAATGTACACTCGCCGGACTAAATATCTGAACAAATCTGAAAAAGTTTTTCGTCCCTGGGCTTCTGTTTTAATCTAAATCAGATTGTTTGTGGTGACTTGATGACCCCAATTGTATACTGAACCCATCAGAATTGAAACCCAATCTCAAAATTCCAAACTGCAGCTCAGAGACGAAAAAGCTTTTCCGTATTCGTTCAGATATTCTGTCCGCCGAGTGTACCTTCTCTCGGATTACTAGTAAAAAAGAATTGCGTGCTCCCATGATTCACCAATCAATTCTAGTCGACAGTATTTGAGGAGAGGGTTTCCTACTCGACTATTTATAATTCATGACTGACCGCAAATATCATCACGATTAAAATTCCGGAAGTCTGGGAATTGCAGAATCTCTTATTCCTCAAAATGAGGATCACGATTCTATGAGTTACATATCATTACAACAGGAACAAATTCAAATTTTGTCCAATGTATAGTACAGACCGGATATTACGCGTCTATCTCGATAACCTCCCACGCACCGCTGAAAAATGTATCAAGCGAAGATCTTGGTTTGAGCTGAGAAAAGGCTTTTGTCTTGAAAAAAATGAGACTTTTATTTCGTCTGCATCGACAAGTTCCGTATGTGTTTGGTTTGCATGAGATTCTGAAAGTAAAATCATGTATTCTGCGGCTCTCCGCGGGCCAGTCACATGTCGCATCGTAATCCGTCTATGCTGTCACACATCTTCCAAACAGAGAGATATTCTATAACCGTATGGGAATCCTTGCTTTTTTCTTCCTCTATATACGGATTTTTCTCACGAGTTGAAAGAGAGCATGTCGTGCAAATCCATCAAAGATGTACAAAAAATATCTTGACAGTCTTCGATCATCGTTCAGTCTCAAGAAGAATGAACAAGAGTAAGATTTCATTGTATCATTGCGATACTACATTCGTTTTCCTATGGAAGTTATATGAGAAGATCGTTTTCACAAGATTGTAGAGATAACTTATCACTATAATTTAAGTTGCCTCCAACTGGATTAACTTGCTATCCAGGACGAATACGGGTTTACATCAGTCAAAATTGCGGAAAAATCTTGCTGTGATCAAATGGTCTCCCAACTGACTTGATCTAATGAAAATTTTCTGGAATATTTTTACCTGCTAAGCTGGTATCACTATATCAGTTTGCGTAATATGGAATCGTACCCGAAAAATTGCAGCTTGAAAAATCTCTTTATTCAACTCTGTATGGTAAACAGGGATTTCACGACTTCTAGGCCTACAGAATTCCAGAAAATAACATCTACGAATATTACAGGGTGTCCAGAATTCGGAAAATATTATAAAACCTCAATTTATCAGTATAAAATATCTCAATCCTGAAGAAATATTCGTCTTCAAGATAAACAAATTGAGTCAGTGGGAACATTATCATAGGAAGCTCAAATTTTCAGAGTTTTCCAGACAATTTGTATCATCCAATCCTTTGTTCTACTCAAATCCTGACACCAAATCTTAATTTCGATATTTCATGAATAGCATCTATTTTGGATCCTTTCAAAAATTACTTACTATCTGAATTCAGTCAAAATGCTGAAAAGTCCTCCCTAAACCCCTAGACCCCAGTGCAAAAAAACCTCCAAAAGCTCGGTCAACCAAAACCTTCCACCCTCCCTCAAGAAATAACTGAACTCACGTAGCATCAGACAGCCCACCACACCATCCACTTGACAGATATCAGACAGGTACAAACTTGACATGTAAACCTCATCGAGGTATACCATCACCCTTCTAACCTCGGACACATAACATACAAGGTGGCACGCGGCTTTGCCACAGTAGCTAATTCCGTCGGATTCATTAGGAGCAAAAGCATGAGCGAGTCACTCTAGTCTATATAGAATACAGTAATATAGTATAATAGTGTTGTCCGGGAGGGTGTCCAACATCCCTTAAGCTTTGCACAAGCTAGCTGACTTTAATGACCATGCTTAAGGTACGAGATGGACGAACGGGTCATTTCACGGGGACGTTTATAAATGACGTATATTCGACCTCGCAGGACTATACCTTGTATCCTTGCTGAGGCAAATATATAAGCTAAACTTCTGATGGCTAACTCAACATTGTATGAATGTATGGAGAGACGCTTTGAAATAGGAGTAATAAAGAAAAGGGGTTGTTCTGGAGTTTATATGTATATCTATGCCAGTGGTGGCACGCGGTTTCAAATGTCCAACCGGAACCAAAGCAGCCATGATGTGGAGTCTATGAATGTATTTTATGGAAGACGAAGAGACGGTATAGGACGCCTCTGCGATAATGGCTTCGGCTTTATTAATGACTGAGGTTCTGTACTTCAAGATCAAGTGCTTCGAGAGTTCGTGCAAACTAAATATGAGAGTTGGGTTGGTATATATTGACCCCTGACGTTATTATGAATGAACGAAATTTCGTTTTCACTCAAGGACTAACACATCTCGGCTATGGAGATGTGCTAGTTTTCGTGTAAAATATTAGATTTCGTTTTCGTAGGGGCCGACGATATGAGCAATCACAAAAAGAGTTTTTCTAGCTGTCTACGTCGGAAGCGCGATTTTCGACTCGTCCTCGCTACGCGAGGACTCGTCTAAAGTCGCGCTTCCGACGTAGCACAGCTAGAAAATGTCGTTTGCGACTCGTGCTGCGCACTCGTCACATAATATACTAGTAAGTTTACAATGTACTAGATATTTTTTTCATACGTCTTAAGAAGATGCAGGATAAATGGTTTACTGATTGTGATTTCCTCTTAGATTGTAGGAAATATTGAAAATTGCTGGATTGGTTTCCCTGAGCACTGAGTTATTGGTAAAAGTCAGGTGCTCATTATGTATGACAAATAAAATGAAGTGAAATGGGAAAGAAATTATCTCCCGTTCTGTACAATCTAAATCAGTTTCTTATGACATGTTGGGGCAATATTCTGATGGATAAACCATCCATGAGTTCAATAGTTTCACAATCCATTAATGATATTGACTTGATCATTTGCCTACAAAAAATATTCATTGGTTATTCTACAGAAATTCTCTGGGTCTTAATTTTACACTCACAACTGGTTGGACATTCCGAAAAAAATTCAAAAATATCATAATTTCACTACCGAAGGAGAAAAGTACTCCCCATTGTTCTCGAGATATATTTTTCGATGGGGTTGTTATTTTGATCATTGGGGGTGACGATAAGATGCAGCTAGGCTGTAAGAATTTTTTATTAAAAGATCAATAACCTCACTTCGTCATCAAGAGAGCAGACATCAATGTCAATCTTCCTTGTCCTTGTCTTCTTGATTACGAAGCCTTGTATATAATGTGTGACCGGTGCGCGAGTAACACGCAACATGAACCGTTATACACTTGAATTGTCGTTGCATGTCCCGCATGGCAATGTGACAATGTACTACTGTTTCAAATACATCAATTGAGTTGGCACAGAGTAAAAATAATTCCAGCATGACTCGATGGTTTTTTCTCATGAGCTGATGAGAATTGATTATTGAATGATAATTGACTAATCAGATGATTGACTTTTTTGGAACTTCCCAGTTTGTCATATATGCCTACTAAAATTCAAACAAAGAAGCAAAATTTAAGCTCATTGAACTAGACATGACACGCATTGAAGATACGAGTGATTGGCTGATTGTCCGACTGTAATTAGATCGTGACCCCCATCGTTGTGAAATAAGTTATTCTTATGAATTTGAAGGATCTCTAAATGTTCATCTTACGAACATAGATTGTGAAGAACTTTTTGGGTAATTCCCCACTGTTATTTAGTGGTCATCAAATTAAGATTGAGATTGAATCCTGGTATCTGATATTCTTGGATGGAAAATATCATTGTTGCATTATCACAAACCAACACACCATTGTAAATCCTGCACAAGAATTTTTACGAGATTGACCGTCCATGAAACGAATTATTATGGATGTCATGAAACCTTTGACATTCAGTAAGAACCAGGGCCAATCAAAGGCGACATAGAAATCAAGTTTTTTGCTGATTCAGAGAATAGAAGCAACTTCCCCCCCCCCCCTCCCCCATGCACTTTTATAAAAAGTTTGACTTGGCGAGTATGATGTCGTGGCCATAGAAATATTCCCTTAACGGCGCCACCGATTGGGGAAAAAATACCTTCTCCTCGATGAGGCCAACCATTCTCTTCTTTGATGATCATCATGTACTGAACTGAGGTCGATTGCAATCGAGCACTACATGGTTCCTTCAAGATGAAAATTTTAGGAAGAATAAATGGCTTATCACCTCGATTTTACCAGTGCAATGAATTATCAGAAGAACGGCATCACCTTGCGTATCGTCCGGATTGGGAAAAAAGATGAATCGGCTTTGGACGAGGATTCAGGAATATCCTTTATTTAAACTCTTGAAAGGAATAAAATCAAAATGAATCAGACGAGTGTACTATTGTCACTAAATTGTCATTGGTGAAACTGAATACGATAGAGATTCAGTAATATCATCAATTTCAACTCTTGAAAGAAATAAAATCAAAATGAATCCGACGAGTATTGTTGTCACTGAAGTATCAGTAATAGCTTCATAGGAAATACAAGATGTCAGGCCTTTCTCCTACAAATTTTGATAAATATAATTAAAATCATTTATCAAAATTTTTACGCGGAAATTTTCTTACTGTCCGACTCCACTTTTCGCACATACTTACCGGAATCCCAAAGACCACAGACGCGTGCATGATGAGAAAGTTGCGCGAAATACGAAATAGTACCCGCAACTTGACGGTATTCTAGATATCTGAAAAAGTGTTGGGATTTCTCGCCGTGAAATTAATGTCATTCTTCCGTCGAGCACCACTCATTCAATTCAAACTCTCAGTGGATATGAAACCGATATGGATTTGAGTATGTTTATCCTGCCAAATGTGCTAAAGATGTGATGACCTCTTCACTCACATGAGATATTCCAACGGATTTCGACCCGAGGGCAAGGCTGAGATCCAGTGGTTCTGCAGGGTGGAAGCTATGAAAATGAAGATATTGAGGCTATTCATTATGGGTTCCATTTCAGTCGACTCATCGAGCTCAGTCCAAGTCTGATGAGTGATACTGATTCTTTCGTGAGGTAATGTTAGGGAATAATCTTGTAGATGATGAATAAATAACAAAGATGAATCCTTGAGATGCAGACGGCTCAAATGAACATAGCCAAGTGTCTCATTCAATTGTGTCTCACAACGTCTCCTTTGTTGTGGAAAATATCCATTCACCATGATGTTCCCACCACCATAACTTTTCTGTATCATTTACACCATATTTCCACCATAACTCACACGATCCATCTTTTTTTCTTTTTAACGTGCTGCAAGCAAATCTTGCTTACAACAATGGAAACTTTCAACGCTCCTCCTATAACCCCCTACTCGACCCCCTACTACTTTATACTTGCAGCAAAGCGCATACATATATTTACGCTTGCAAAAGGAACGGTAATCTTGAGGGAAGGTAAAGGCGCGATGCGGATAACGCAGAGGGAAATTAGTTGGTCTGAGAAAAGTGCGAGAGAAATAAAGAGGGAGTGAGAAGAAGAAGGAGGTGGAGCTCACTCGCTCGCGAAAAGCAAGGATCTTAGAATCTTTCCTTGAATATATATATGTATATACTTATATTGCTGCATGCTGTTGCGCGCAATACCCGCGGAAGAGAGCGGCCGCACTTGCAGTAATTCTTATAACAGCATTAAAACAGGGCACTTTAATTTACCGCACTGTAGATTTCATTTCATTCCTCGCACTTCTCTCTTTGTCTTTTCTCCCTGTTGCGTGTGCTCTTGGGCTTTATTTATATTATACCACCACCACCACCAACCTCCGTATCCTCATCCCCTTCTTAGAATTTGTCGACAACGACGGTATATATTAAGCGGTAACTTCGGACTCACGTAAACTTGCTCTAAATTCGAATTAAGGTACGTCGGGCTAGCTCGGGATTAAAAACGTTTCTTTTCTCAGCTATGCGATGTAGACTTATTATAATGACTGCTGCTTTTGAAATTTATATGTGAGAAGTCTTCTGATTCTGCAGAATTTACAAGTAACGGTAAAATAACATGGAGCCAGGAGAGCGGAAAGAACAAAGAGGGGCGTTAAAAGTTGCAGACAATCACTGAACACTCAAATTTCAAAATATTGACGCGCTTCCTGAGCTTGAATATTCTCTTCTCAAATCTCAACGACTTTTCTCAATTTAATTGAAATTGAGGAAATATTTGCCAAAGTAAGTAATTATAACTAATGGATATGTGATTAGACAGCATTACTTCGATATTCTAGTCGTGAAGTTAGACGATATTCCAGGAGACTGTTACATTTTGAGGTTAGGAAGCAATTGCGCCATGGCTAACTATCATAGTAGAAGATTTGTGTAAGAAACTGCAACCAACTGGTTGGAGTTTGAACTCGACTTGGGGGGTTGAGGAGACGAGGGCAACGTCATCGGCGTAGAGGGCCATCAGAATGTCTGGATTTTGGGGCATGTCGTGACCAAAGTGGTTGAGAAGGGTAGTGGATAGGGGAGAACCTTGACGGACCCCGGCTGTGGTTCGTCGTGGCGAAGAAAGTGCACTCCCGACTTTCACTCGGAAAGTCCTATCAGAGAGGAAGGATCTGGTGAGGCAAGTGAGATAAGGGGAGAGGGGGAAGTTGAGGTCGATCATCTTTTTGACCAATCCGTCCCGCAAATTCTATCGAAGGTTTGTTGGGTACCGAGTAGGAACATGGACGTATGCCACCTCTTGTTCATCTTCTCGGCTATGTACTCCGAGAAACTGAGAATTTGGTGGTCTGTGCCATGATTACGCCGGGAACCGTGTTGAAAATCGGGTATGGCGTTTGATGACTCGAGGTGATCTTCAACTTGATCCAAAACCATTGTCGTAGTCAATTTGCCGAGAGCGCGTAGGGTGCTAACCGGCTGGTAGTGAGACGCCACGGAGAGAAGTTTCCCTGGTTTGGGCAGACATAGCGCCGTGGCATCTTCCTAGGGGGGGGGGGGAGTAGCTCAAACGCACAATGGCGTTTACTATACTACGGATCGCCGCAATGTATTTACGGGGGAGGATTTTGAGCACTCTGTTGCGAATCTGGTCACTGCCAGGAGCTCTCCGATTCTTCAGGTTGCGGATGAGGTATCGGATCTCTCCTGGGTCCGTGGGTCGGATGTCGAGGTTAATGGGGGTAGGAAAATTCTGGACTTTTCGCGAAATGACGTCGTGTAGGTCTGCCAGCTCTGGGAGGCTTCAGGTTGGGAAACACTTGGCTCCGATAGATGCGGCAAAAAGTCAGCCTTTTCCCCGTCCAGTGAGAAAGATTAGTCGTCCTTCACTAAAGCTAGAGGAACGGTTGCTTGTTGCGGACGGGCTTGACGACTTTCCAAGGTCGTTTGAGGGTGATCTCGGCTTCCTCGAGGTATTTTTCGAAGGAAGCACCGCGGATCTCGGTGAGGCGCATCTTGATCTGTCGTTGGAGAGCGTTGACTCTTGTTTTGAAAGGACTGAGTCTTCTCCTAGACCAAAGATTGCCGTAATGGTTTTTCTCCTTGATGAGTTCTTCAACGTCATTCGGGAGTTTAAAGTTGCTCTTCTGAACCGGGCGAGAGAAGGTCGCATCTGCAGTGGCACGCGTGATGTCCGAGGTGAGCTCATCGATTGGGGTGTCAATGTCTGCAATGGAGCGGATGAGCCGACATTTCAGGGGAGAGGTCTCCAACAGGTAGCGAAGGTGAAGCCAGTCGATGCTCTCGACTGTGTTCGCGTTTGCAAGGGTCGTAAGTGGGACCTTCAGCAACACCGGGTTATGGTCGGACGAGATGATGACCACAGTCCAGGGCTCAGTGGGAAGGTTGACATTTTTCGTGATGAAAATGTCGAGGATGTCGAAGTTGTGCCGATGGTTGTAGGGGATGTGAGTGCGCTCGCGGGGGGCCTCTATTGTGAACAGATCCTTGAGAGAGAATTTCAGTAGTGAGTTTCCTCTGGGGTTGTAAATGAGGGCAGTCCCAAGCGGAATGTTTAGTATTCAGTTCCTATGCGAGGATGGTCGGAGTGGTGGCATCAAACAGGCGAGAGAGTTTAGAGAACTTCTCCGTGTCCTTCGGGGGTGAGTAGATTGCTACGATACGTAGAGGTTGACCAGTAGTGACCATTCCGCCGCGTTTTTTTCCTCTCTCTTGCGTCCATGTGAATGGGGTACTACGCTACTGGAAGAGTTGAGGAATTATAGGAGTGCTTTGATTGGCTGGCACTTTCACGCTCCCTTTCTATTTTCCTGTTCTACTTGCTGCATGTGATTTCACCTTAACTTTCAGCTCGTCAAGATTAATCAAAGTAATATTCTTCATTGGGTTTTGCACCAATGTCGAGTTCTATCCACAGTCAATCACCTCAGTTCCATATCGCCACAACTACTCGATTCAAGTCCACTACTTGATTCAAGAGACCCAAAAATATCCAAATCCGCAAAAGTTGCAACCTCTGTATAGGTGCATGGAAAAAATTTTGCCTGACGTAAACCTTAATCGAAGCACTATGATACAGAAAGGTTAGCCATCAGATCAACATCAGGCCAATCTTAACCACTCACTCGATCTCACATTGATCATTTGACAACTTGATCCTTGGCTGTCGAATCTTTTAAGACACGCAACATAATCATTGATGGTCTAGCTCACAATGCCGTTGCTCTATAAATACATAGTACCTATCTCCCTCAAGCGTACCTATTGAAAACATCCGACAAAGCTTTCGTATCTAGTATATGCAAAGATGGCAGACCGACGTGGTGTTTGCAACAACATCAACTTCTCTATCTCTTCTGTTTCTCATTCGCGATTCTCGATGTGCCAGCATATAAATAAGGGCAAATTTAAGGGCTACTCACACTCTGTACAAATGTTCCAGAGTATAGTCTAGGAGTCTGTAGACATAGTATATAGTGGAATAAAGCTCAACCAGGGTGTATAATTATCGTGACTATATAGCACAGAGCCAACCTATTCAGTTCCAGTCTGCGCGCTTGAATTATAAGTTGCGCGTATAATCGAGAAAGAGAGATGCGCAAGAGGAAGATGTGAATTACGTTAGCTAAAGGCTCGGCTAGAAGGAACCTCAGATGTAGACACACTTTCGTACCTTTATTCAGTTTGATACTATGTTCAGATACACTATTCACTCTGTTACGCGTGAGAGAATTATTTTTCACGTATAGATCCTTACACATGAAGTAAGTGGACTCAACATGCCTTCTGTACACAATATGCCCCCATATTATGCCGATCTCAGAACTGGGCGCTCGCAGCTGGCCTATCGACAAATTTTTTTCTACATTTAGTATTTTGAGTTATGAGGAAAGTAATTGATAAGACCGACCGCGATCTTGCATTTTTTGAGTTTTCACAGCTTAAAAATTACCGAGAGAATCCGTGTATAGTAAAGATGCTGCCGAAATTTTTCGGCTCTGCCAATCTTTGCATACTTGAGCGCATCAAGACCTTCAAAATTTATTCTTTGGGGTTGCAAAACTTGGATTTGGAGCGATTTTATGAGCAACATGCGGAGATCGTTCGCAAAACCGGAATCCAGAATTGGTGTGTACCCAACAGGCCCCCACATAGTTATCTCGGAACGTGTTTATCATGTCAAGATAGGTCGAGAATGAGATCTGGGACCTGCAATAAGATCCAAATGGGGTTGTACGGCAATAAAAATGGGCCAAAACGATTTTATGCACTTTATTGCCGATTTACGTTGTTTCAGATAATGAAAGTAAATTGGGTGCACGATTTTGTAAACTCTGAAGAATTACTTTTTGGGAGAATCAAACCAGCTTGGATTCGGTCAAATAAAATTGGACGTTTGTAGCTCATATGAAAATTCTTGAAACATGCTTCGAAATGAGCCGCAATACGTGGAAAAATATTCAAGAAAGCCAAGATCATTGAGAAAATGGCTTAATGGGGGCAAGTTGGGTATGCTTACTCTATAATGTACGCGTGCAATGAGCTGCATCTACGTGTGTGGCTTTAGATCGTCTCTTGAGGGCACGGATATATCTTGACTCTTTCCAAGCGTGAGCATCACAAAAAGAGACACGATCTCGGACGCCAGGTTATCGGTAATCTGCGTATACTTCGAGATATCGCTTTTCACGCGAGATCAGGCCAGAGGCCAAGTTAAGTGATAGGAGGGAGGGTAACATTTTTATCTACAGGTTTACATTATATTACTCTGAGATCTTGTGGTATATAGGCTCTATTTTTGTCTTGATGGAGTAAACGTTGTTGTCCTGATGGTACAGAAGGGTAAACGATTTATACACAGTAAAGACAGATGGAGAGAAGACTGAACTCGAGAGCGGTGATCTGCTAATGGATGAGAAAGGATGCGGATATAAAGCTTGATGTGAACGTCTTACAACATCGAACTGTACAATATCTGCGAATGATTTTTGCGGAGTTTACACGTGTAAAATGAGTACAATCACATGTGGAGTGTTCCTGATGTTGGAACTCCAAGAATTTCCCTCTTCATAGAGGTACCAGTGTAGTTTGCGGGTTGATAACGAGATTCTGCATGGGTAATGAAATCCTGAGTTTTTTCGCAATCTGAAGCCTCTAGCAAGGTGAATTTGGTATTTGTTCAATCCGATCTCTACAGAATTGTTCCTGGTATCAGATTTGCCGTTTTTCTTATTGTTAGAATGAGTTTCTGGGGTAAAAGAATGATGGAAAAAGAGAAAATTAAAATCTTATAATTTTTGCTTTCCATTTCTCTCACTCTCATAATCTATTTTGAAACCCCATGATGTTTCGTTACGTTCTTTGTAATGAATGACCTTTTTCAGAATTTTTCAGATAGTTTCCGATGCAATACGAGAAAATGATCACAAGTTTTTGGAAATCAATCATGTTTCTTGCAGGGGACATAATAGAGAACGGGTGAATACATTTTTATTATGAATAATTGAGGGGGTGGGTGAAAGAAGAGACTAAGTAAAAAATCGTCATTTCGAGAAAAACGATAAAAACTAACTGTATCTGGCCTGCAGCATAATTCGATGCGCATACTTGGCTTATTTCAAAGGTTTTGGCATCCTCAAAACAACCGCACAGGTATTGAAAGGTAGATGTCGATTTGGAGAGGAATACAGCCATTCGAAAATATGCAGTTAGGCCCTTTTTCCCTATACTGAGTCAATTTTTGGGTTAGTCGCTCCACTAGAAGTTGAATTACGATGCGAAATCGAATCCAATGACCTCCAAATTTCTTCAACATGTCTATGGGGATGTCACACAAGATATCCGATTGCGATATAATGTCTCATAGCATGTTGGTCGACTCTGCGCGTGAAAGATGGCTCTAATGAAAGTGTGACACTGAAGTCACTTAATATTCACCTAGCAAGCATGAGGATACTTCTTTTGAATGCCAGAAAACATTATTGATAGCCAGAATTGATAGAAAAGCGGTATTGAGAGCGTAAGCACTTTTTCAAAAATTTTTCGAAAAAAATTGAACCCTTTTTACCAATACCCCACCACTTAGGCCCTTTTTCCCGATATTGATAGTGGAGTTAGGCCCTTTTGAACGAGTTTCTCCTGCGACTTAGGCCCTTTTCACTGATACTGTTGCACTTATGCCCTTTCTACCAATACTGATGCACTTAGGCCCTTTTTACCAATACTCATACACTTAGGCCCTTGTCGATTGGGCCCTTTTTACCAATATTCTTGCACTTATGCCCTTCTTCTCAATACTGGCAGAAATACTCTTTTGAAAAATCATCGCAGCCTTGATGGCTTCTTGCATAACTTTCTCTGTGATAGGAGGACCCCTTCATATACTCACTTTTGTGCTGAGCAGATTCTGTTTCCAAATTAGTTTCTCTTGAAGATTCTCATTGTTCCGATGATTCAATTGGCGTTGGAAGTATTTCTCATGGTTTGCTCGAGATAATTTTCTTCGTTCTCTCGGATGTAAATTTTGATTAGGTCCGTTTATCGAATACATAAAAGGGCCTAATGCTACTTGGGCCCTTTTATCAATTACGTAAAAGGGCCTTAGTCGACTTAGGCCCTTTTATCGATTACGTAAAAGGGCCTTAGTCGACTTAGGCCTTTTTCCGATTCCATGGAGTTTTCAAAGCTTATGAAGAAACAAGTTTCATGAGGTGATAGATCATGGTTCGAAGGCTCGTAGAAGCGAGAGGCCGGAAGAAAGGCCTAAGTCGACTTAGGCCCTTCTTCCGCCCACCCCCTCAATTGAGAGCTGGAGTCTCAAACATCTGAATTTGATATTATTATTATATATCTGCTCAGTCTATAGCTTGATCCCTAAGCTACCCGAAAAGCATGGGATCTGTTTAAGAACTTCAGCTCTAAGGTGAGTGAAGTAGATTTAAGCCTTGATCGGTATCTTCAACCTATTTTGACGTTCAACCTCTCGAGTTGACAGTGAGTTGCTATCCGTGGCTTTCTTAATAATAATTTTAAGACGAATGGAATTCATTATGACCAATTTATCACATACCATGGAGCCTCTTCCCGGCAAAAAGGAGGTTCCCAGTTTGATCCTAGGTTCAGGCATTTTTTCCCGATGTCAATCAAATGCATTTCTTCTAAACCCCGATCGATAATTTCTCATCAACAATGGCCTCAAATCCGAGATCAACAATAGAGAGATGAAAAATACTCCTTCAATGCCGTTTTACGAATACAATATAATTAAGGCGATGCGGTCTCCGTGCAACCCGGAAATTATATCTCATTTAGATGTAACTCAAGATTTTTACGAAACGAAGTTGGAGATGATTTGTCCATTACGTATTATCATCTGAATTGTGGTGGACAACTCATTATTTGTCACCAATGACAAGGCTATCACTAATAAACGAGAATAACTTGCCCGCGGGTACTTTCTAACCTACAAATTGGTACATTTTCGTTCACAAAACTCTCAAAATCTAGTCCGATTTGGGCCAAACGAGGAGTTATCCAGGCCAAGTTAGATGATAATAAAGCCTGGATAACTCGTCGTTTAGCCCATAATGGAAAAGATTTTGAGAGTTCTGTGAACAAAGTTCAGCGTGCACGGTGACCGCATCGCCTTAATCATTAGTCTTCAACATTGATTTTGTGCAAGAAAATTGACTGATTTTGCCGCGAGGAAATTCACAGCTGTTACTTTCATCAAGTTACTGTGTCATCATTCACGAGATGAGATGCATGTCTTTGTAACTTACAATAAGGAACCCAATCAATTTGTTAGGCATACATACATGTTTGGAATAACGAATTGGGACTGAATGCAAGAAGTAATGGAGGTGACTAGAAATGCGTAAACAAAGTAGTATGACAATTTTTTTCATTCTAGAATCATCTTTTTAATGTATCGGGTATAAGATAACGAGGTCATACCGTATTCTAGAGTGAGATCTTACAGTTGGCACTTGATAGGTTCATCAGCCTCAACAAGTAAACGCACCCTAGCTGTTAAGACAAGTGTTAAGACGTACTCACCAACTAATAGATGGAGAATAGGGAGTAAAGATTTTCATAGTTCGAGGATATATGTTTCTGACGATCGTCCTATTGAATGATAATAATATTGGCGTATGACTCGATCTCGTAGGACAAGGGCAGCTGTAATGAGGTGTAGAGTACAGCTTGGTGATGCAAATTATTAATTTGCTACGTTTCACCATCTAGCTTCGATGGCCTCATCAGGCTTTAGTAAAAAGAAAATGACGATCAGCGGATTGATATCTGCTGAAAAAATTGTATATGAAAAAATGTAAAATTTCACTCGTCGGCCACCTTTAGGTTTGTTAATTAGATATATTGTGCGTGATCTATGTACTCAGTCTCTCCGAAAAAAATCGTAAAAATGTGTTGGGTTTTCTCTTTTTACTATAGCCTGATGAGGCCATCGAAGCTAGATGGCGAAACGTAGTAAATAAATAATTCACATCACCAAGCTGTACTCTACACCTTATTAAAGCTACCCTTGTCCTACGAGATCGAGTCATACGCTAATATTATGATTTTCATAGTTCTTCCCAAAAAGTCATGTTCTGATGGAAATTTTCATGACAGATTTGCAATTTTCTCAGCAAACCATCTCACTGCGTCACTTTTCCTCAATTTTGGGGAAGTAAGAAGCATTTTGCCGAAATCCAACAAATACAGAATCTAAAACTTCTTATCAAGTCTATATGGTTGAAGATGTATAGAGTGGCTAATTAATCGGCAATAGTCTTACTCGTTAAACTACGTATATAAGCTCACGCCTCTACTCTCATGGGCTGTACGACTTATTAATGTTCCGTGAAACTAATACACGCGCTCACCAGAACGGCCACTACCATTAAAATGCCAAGGGAGGATTTACAAGTCGCTCGCTCGAGGCGCAAATGTTTACGAGTTGCTCGCTGCATAGCCTGATGCGAACAGTTCGTACTATACATATATATAGCTTCTCTGTGGGCCTTGCATCCGAGATCAGTGCAAAACTCGGCATGTCGTCACGTTGGCTATCCTGTTTGCAGATGTCTCACCCTTTCGTTTCATTTGGGCCACCTATAACCCTTTTTTCCCCTTTCTTTCTCGTTTACTCGTAGTGTGAGGGATGCAACGTCTACAACAAGTGTCCTGATCGTGTACTCTACTCTGTCTTTTGCCAAGCTGTCTATATAGGTTGTGAGATTTGCGCAAACCGATATCAGGCACTTGTTTCCGTCGAGATATTGTTGCGCATGCCATTCTTTTTTGCAAAGTTCTTTTGGGATATATCTACGCACCCAGAACGAGAGACTGTAGTTTATTCAATGGTATTGCACGTTACATCTTTCAATCGTTTTTCGTAAATTAGACACAGTCTTCAATAGAATTTTTGAGGTGGTTGAAATTAGCCAATGAGGTTCCTGTATATCAGATAGAAATTGAAAATTCATGGATCAGTTGGTTCCTATTATAATATGAGGTGGACAACCATGGACCACAATGGAGTCTGTGACAGAGGCTCGATTCAACTTCCTAAAATCTGTACTCTCGATATACCTTAGTCAATCCGAAATGTCTTTCCAAATACACAAAATCACCACGTTCAAACACACTATCCCATATATGGAAGTATATTCTTTTAGTTTCGACACACTATCCCATATATGGAACTATATTCTTTTAGTTTCGAAAACCTGATACATTTTTTGAAGGCTACTCAAAACCCAAATAAATGGCGATATATATGCAGTTACAATGCAAAAATAAGAGGGAAACTTTAGTCATGGTGGATCTTGGATGGAATGTATCAAGTTTCGAAATCAAACTGGGATGGGAAAGCGTATTTCAAATTACGGTCTTGGTGAAGTTTGAATCTTTGACAAGGAATTAGAACGACCTACATTATATCTCAGATTTGGGCTCAAGAAAGATCGCAAAAATAGTTTCCCACACAAATAGAATTAAGTGTCTCCTGAGTCAGTCTCTCTTAAATTCAGGTTGAATTCTAGACACGACCATCACAAACAATTCTGAAGACCTAATACTTTATAATTGTCAGGTCTGTAATGTAATGACATATATGAGGATTCTCTTGAATTATGTGAAATTTCTTCACGATGTCCTCAACTTTATAGACACTCAGGAATACTCAAGAAACTGCTATGAGCCTTGACAACACCTTCAACATGAAAATATCAGATGAATAACGGGGCAAAAAAAATAGTTACAAATGTATGAAGTTCTGATAAATCGAATCCCCTCAAACACACTCATGAGTATGTGACCCTTTATTTTGATGTCATGCCTTAATAATCATGGGGACTGAAGATCTGGATTTTTATGTATTACTTTCAAGCTAAAGACGGTGGCGGAATCGGTTTTTAAGAAAAACATTTTTTGACACACTGTGCGAGAAAGTAACTTTTCCGCACTGATTTTCCACTTTCTCTCACAGTTTGTCAAAAAATAATATTCGATACACGGGTGTAAAATTTATTTTTCCACCCTTGTATCGAAATGTACTATTTTCGAGCGCATTCATCCTCTGGTTTGCGTCCCCTCCGTCGGATCGACAAATCCATACGACATTTTGTTCGGAACCATAAGAAGTACTCCCAAAAGAATTTTCGGACCGACCCATCAAATTCTGAGGAACTAGATACATTTTTTGGATCAAAAATATATGCCACGAAACTCGAAAAATATCGGAAATTTCGAAAAATGACAAGAACATATTTGCCGGATCCAAAAATTACATCGGAATAGTGAACAAAATGTGCAAGAATCAAGAAAAAATATCACCAGAAAATACTATAATTATATGTCAAAAAATGTTCGACATGTGTAACGTTCTGTTCACGAAGTAGATCTAGTTTTTTAATCTGCACAAGAAAGTATTCCTGGGATTTTTCGAAATGATTGGTATTTTTTGAGTTCTGAGGCATTTTAGCGAGAAAATTCAGATTCTTGACCCAGAAAAATGTTTCCAGTCCCACAATATTTGATGGATCAGTCTGTAAATTTTATTGGGGGTACTTATTATGATTTTGAACAAAATTTCGAATGGGTTCGGTGATCCGACAAAGGGGGCGCGAGCCAGAGAATAGACACGGTTGAAAGAATTTTTTTTTTATAAACGGACTACGCCTTCGTTTGCAGGTTGAAAAAATACATATGATCCAGATCTATAGGCCCCATGATTTTTAGGCCAGAATTCAAAACCAGAGTGTATCTCCCCCTGAACCGGCTCTGTACCTATACGCCTATTTCGTCGTTCCTCAGAGTATCACTCAATATCCATGATAATGTAATTCGATGAATTGCGTCCGTTGAGAACAAACTTGTAGATATTCCCTTTCATAACAACTCAAGAGAAGTCCTTCAAGTATAATACGGAACATAAACTGTTGAGAGCCTATAATACTTCACAAGAACAAGGCCGATGAAGAGCTACCCCCGCAAGAGGGTAAAACGATATGAACTTTCAATTTCACAGAGGCAAGTACATAAACTCTCTCTTCCCAACCTAACACCCCCACCCACCTACCAACCTGCGTAATAACATCCCTTCGCGCGTAACGCGATCATCGGGGTGTCAGTTTCGTCAAAGGCGTTCACCATATAATACTATACGATGAGAAGTCGAGTTTTGATGCTATACACCATCATGCTATTTACTGTGCCGCCGGAGGGGCTGCTTTCAAACTCCAGGCATAACATTTTGCACGAAGTGGTGCGGGTGGATAAGCGGCGAACGCCTCCTCTGGAATATTAAATGAGCCAGATATAGGTTGCCTATACCCAAGAGCCAGCTACATTATAAACTGCCGAGGTATAGAATGTATTGAAGGAATGAACGCGCCTCTGGAATTCCGCTAGCTCCATATTTTTCAATCGTCATGCGCAAGCCTTGAGATCATGGACGTATCGCGAATTTAATACGAGAAAGAGTAGTGGCAGAAGGGCATGAGACCCGTATACCAGCGATCGAGATCTCACGTATGAGCTTGAGACGTATGGCCGATCTCATACCGGGTGAACCTGATGGATTGTGACTACGCGACATCCGCTGGGATGTTAGGTTTATGTTGCTGCTACTGCATCGAGATGTTGCTCTTTGCGGGAGAAGCTGTGAGGATGCGGTTGGTAAATGATATACTTTGGGATTTGGTTCGGTTTGCGGAAAATCTTTTAGCTTTTGTGTTTGGTGACCTCAAAAATATCCGGCCATAGCGTTTGGATCTTTATTTAAAGAGGATTTTGACTATTTCGTATGTATCTCCTCAACTTTCTTGTTCACGATATCAATGCAAGATACAGGATTTAAAAGTTCCATGAATCCAATATGGATTTAACTTCTGGTACTAATTCTTCCTTGCAAACAAATTGGATCGAATTGAAGATTTCGATCATCAAAACGTGATCTGAATCTTTGACTCTGATGGCATGATCACTACTCAAACAAATCTTTGAATGAATAACAATTGTTTACATCTCACCATTTTGAACTGTGGCTAAACAAGTTTCATTCGAACAAAAAAAAAACCTCAGCTAGATTCAAATACCTTGAGCAAGATTGAAACTGCTTGGATAAGGAAATGATGTTTGTTTATGCCCACAAACAAAAAAATCCATGGGGAAATTTTGCAAAGCACAAACATACGCAATTGATGGAATTTATGATCCAGGATCTGAAAATAAGGTTTATTTTTCTAGAAATCATATCAGCTCTCTAGTGGCCTTACAGCACCAGTTTCACCTTGGCATTCAGAAATTGAAGATCTTCATAGCACATTAATACAAATATCAATGGTTATAAAGTTCTTTCGATGTCTTCGTGGTAATTTGTCTACTACAGAACCTTTTTTAGCGCTTAAACATTTCTAAAAAAAAAAAAAAAAAAAAAAAAAAAAAATAATCAGGAACAATTAAGACAGGAAGAGAAATCATGAAATTTGACAGTCTACGAATTTCAGCTAATTATATATTTAAAAAGTTCCCTCAATTTTATCCAATTTTCATCACCTACACCATGCGTGTGATCGAAAAAATATTGGAACTCATGTGTATGTACTACTATACGATGTAAGTCGCACAGACATATCAGAACAAGACGTAAACCTCACTCCAAATCGTACAATCTGCTGTAAAAAATTGACAAAATTTCATTATACCACAAAAAACGATATCGAGAAATCCGGCTCTCGGCTGTTGAAAATAATGTGCTAAGAAATCGTGAGAACGAGGAACAAAAGTTGTCTCCTGACTTCTCTGTCAATCGAGCACTCTTTAATTCACCTCACATCGTTTCACGAATCAAAAAAACAATATACCCACAAAATTCTAGGCCCGCACGCGAAAACTAGAAAGCGTGGGCGCCATGATCAGTACGTCCGTGCATTGTAATAAAGCATCACAATCGCTTACGTAAGACAGCCAACGAATACAAAACGACGAAGAAAGTCGTAGATTTTTTTAGTACATATTGGTATACTTTGTACAATACACCTGAGGCTTACCGAGCACAAACGATCTCATGATTCACTTCAGTGTTTCATATGGATCGAAACATACACTCATATGTAGTCGCGTTTGAAATATTGGATTGTGGATTTATACGAGAGACAAGTGCGTTAGCGGAATATCAATTTTGACGTTTCTCCATCAGTTTGCAGCGCTCTGGTTTAAGTCATGATGCCTCAGGCCTAGTTCTTTCTTTCAATTGATGTCTTGTATCCATAGAGTCATGCCGATATTTTCCTATTTAGTCAAAATGAGGTTGAATGCGATAAAATCAATGAATGTCGCTTGATTTTCCAATCACGAACTTGCACATATTCGGAACTCACTACTTTTCATTTCTCAATTTGTAGATTTACCGTCATTAGTACAGCAGACATGGAATTACTAACCTCGACGAATTGGCTTTGAAAAGAGATTGATTCCGAACTATTTTCCCGCATAATATGATGATTTCTGATGGTTAGTGTAAATTAGAAAGTCTTGAAAGCAGGATATATAATTTGTTGTATGATGCAAGTTTCTTCGAGTGTCTTTTTGATTCGCAAATCTTTCATCTTCTTTAATCACACTCTAAGGTCTGATTAGAGGCGGACAATCTTTTTCATAATTGCAAACTGAATCGCAAGTAGAATAATTTTATTAATCAATCTATTAATGAATTTCAGTTATTTCGAATTGGTGGTGTTAGTGGAATCGTGATAAAGTACACCGAATTTCCCAACTCATCACCAATCACATGAGCGACATCCTATTCAAGCTGAAAACGAATTCTGGTAATTCACAAATTGCAATGACCATTTTCTTGAGCAAATATTCTCTACTTACTTGTCTTTAAATGTTGTTATTTGGTGGCTAACACATGTAGGATGCTTTGAAGCTTGAATCGTGACGAGGTTGAGAAAGCAATCAATCGGAGAAAGGTCAAGTCAATCGTTTTAGGAGACTCTTCCGGAACCCCAACTTCTTAAAGGGGAAGTACTCAAAAGAAAGCTACTCCGCGCTAACGTCTGGTTCTCGTTATTCTTAATTCTGTATCTGATGCATTCAAGAACTCTACTTGCATCTCTGCCTAACACAGCAGAGATAAAAATGTCGGTCGTAATCATACATGTGTATACAATTTTTTGCTTGATCCGAAAAATCGTTGCAAAAATTTTCCAATAAAAGTAACACTTGAGGAAAATCTTTGGGTAGAAGTCCACAATCAAACCGTTTTCCACGAGAAATTCCTGCCACAAGATTTGCTTATGCGAACTCTTCAGCTATTCCAACTTTAACTGAAATCTCATATTTCGAGGACTCAAATTTATCGATGAATCTTTCATTCCATTCACACCAAAGACAAAATCATCTTTCTGGAGGATGAAAAACAAAATAGTTAGTAATATCGCGTTATTAGTGGAATAATTTGCTGAGAAATTGAGTTTGTTTTCTTTTCTTTTTTTCATGTGTTCAACGATTGTCTTCAGCCAGTGGACTATAGTATAGTCACTATACAACCGGGGCGGATCTCGTGTGTTTAACGTTTCGTATTTTATCGTATGGCGAGTTTGAGATCCAGACACTTACCCTAACCTAATTCTCTCCGCATTTGCCCGAGAATCATGCCCTGCCGTGGAGGAAGGGAAAACTCCTGAGAGGAGAAAACCTGCTCCGGAGAGTTCGGCACATTTATTCATGCTACCCTTACGGTGTTCATGCCTCATTTTGTGAGCATGAACACCACAATTGTAACATTTCGTGCCTCCCGCTCACGTTGCTGAGGTGTAAGTGTCAACTAATCGATCAGAAAAGTAAGCTCATCAAGGTTGATTGGACCGGGATGGACAGTCACCCATCCAAGTACTAACCGCGCCCAACGATGCTTAACTTCGATGATTGCTGACACTCAGCGACCCAACCAACTGTCGGTTGAAAAATTAAGTTCTTAGGATACGTATTTGATCCACGTTTCCAAACAGATTCATAGATTTCCCGAATACATAATAATCTCGATAATAATTCATTGTTCTCGTCCTACTTGCATTACTCATGCATTACACAACGCCGTTGGAAATTGGAAACCTCGATCCCATTTGCGGATGAATATAGACACACCTAATAGGAGCAACCAGTGTCATAAATAACTATATCATATGGCCAGCATTATAAGTTCATGGTTATGTGAACGTGGGTGAGGCCCTCGGCACCTGACTAAAACAGTCATGTGGAGAACGTTCTTTCGTGCGGACAAAGCGTAACGCGATGCGCTCGTCCATTATTCTTTATCTGGTCTCATCACAATTTGTATGAGAATGAATGCATTATACTTATATCATGATGAGCGATTTACATTTTCGGGAGATTCAGCCAGTGAAACAAGATCAGTACCTGTCGTTTCCATCTATTCTATTACGATAGGTTAGGAAAAGAATGAGATTGAGGGAATAACTAATTGCATCTTGTTATATATTTTTACACTCAATTTAGAGACGATCTGAGCTTGAAAATATGAATTTTGATTTTCACGGTATGTCCAACATTGTGTTTTCAAAATAAAGGCCATCTCTGATGCTTACTCATTACTAAATTGAATGTGATCATAGATTTCTAAGAGATTGTATTCGTTGACACTAGAATGAACTATTTCACACGATTATTAATGAAACAAGCTTGCTTAGAGCTATGAAACTATGCACTTCCAAAAGAGTCGTGAAGTATAATAAGAATCTTGTTATACCATATTTCTCAAGTTGAATCTACAAAAAATGCTTCCGCTTATTTTTTGGTTGAATGAATTCGCAAAGGGAAATGATTGGACCGAGATTAAGAAACACTTTATTTCCGCACCGTTCTCGGAAACGGCTCATATACTAATTTTGATTCCACTAGAAAGATGACTTACCAAGATTTTAGAACCATGCATGTCCCACAATAATCCTATGCAAAAGATCATCAGCAAAATATGAATGTATAGTTCAAGACTACCATACTCTGTTACGATTTAAAATACGTTTTTCGATACACTGTGCGTAAAAGAGCACTTTGCGCACTGTTTGTCGACTTTTACTCACAGTTTATCGAAAAGTATAGTTCGATACACGGCCGTAAAACCTATTATTCGCATCCTCGTGATGATTCCGACCCTCGCCTGCGGCTCGGGCCGGAAACCCATCACTCGGACGCGAATAAAACGTTTTACGCCCTTGTATCGAAATGTACTATTTCGATCGACTGTGCGTAAAGCACTGCTTTACGCACGGTAGTTTTCGTTTACTTTACGCCCAGTCGATCGAAAAACTCATTTCGATACTCGAGCGTGAAGTTATTTTGCTTTACTCGTGCTAATTTCGACCCTCGCCAGGGCTCGGACCGAAAACAATCACTCGAAAAGCAAAACCAAACTTCCCTCCCTCGAATCGAAAAATACTATTCGAGTAGAATTAGAAAAATGTGGGAGTAGAACGTTCTCAAGTACATCTGAGTCATACGTAGATAAATGATCAAAATTTCATCAACCCGACAGAAAAGTGTATAATCTGCTCCAGCAAATCATCTTAGAGCACTCTAATAATCAGCTGTCAGTTCACATGACAGACATATAACGTATATGGATGGGCTTGGCCCTGATTGGTTTAGCACTCATAGATAAATTTATGAGTACAAGCTCGCAACGACGGATTTCAATAATTACGAGAATATAACAGCGTGCTCAGCTGAGTGTGACGAAGCCCGGTCGTGCCTATATTCTATACTGTGCGCACATATCACCTTATATTGGTAGCTAATGAAGAAGCGTGTCGATGTAATGCAGAAACCGTGTAATGCTCGCGCAAGCTTGCACATAATACTATTGAGGGTGGACTTCTCTTGACCTCGTTAATACACACTACTTGTTCACTCGACGGATTTCCTGATGCTTATACTTATACTCATACCCGTGCACCTTGCGCAAAGAATCTATGCTGTCTTTTTACATCTTTTTGTACTTGTTATAACGATTTGTATCCCATTTGAGAAAAGACGCGTTGGAAACGGGTGCACCTGTGTCTCAAGTGGTCTTGTAGATTATGCCATACGTATCTTCTTTTTTGGTCTTGCGATATGATTCAGTATGAGCAGAAATACAGTCATAGTAAAAACCGTACATTATTAGGGTTAGATCAAAAATGAGGAATCAATTCAGTTTGTAATGCATCAAAATCGAATCTAAGACTATTGCGAAAGAGAACATAATTTCTAAAAATTGAACGTCCAGCCAATATTTATCCGTCTGGATCCATCGTATTGGGTTGCGTACGTGGGGAGAATGAAGTATTAAGGCAAGTATTAAGGGTGGTCATATGAGTTATTGGTGGGCTGATGGTGAATGGGTCGGTGACTGAGCGGGTTGGTGGTCCGGTGTATGAATGGTTTGGATCAGTCTGGAATGTTCTAGGACGGTCTGGTGAGATCTAGAATGGTTTGAACTGCTTTGAACCAGTCTAGTAGGATTTGGGACTTTCTCTTACGGCCTGGGATGGTCTGGGGTGGCCTGGGATGGTCTGAAATAGTCTGAAACGGGCTGGTACGATTTTGGGTGGTCTGGGATGGTCTGGTATGCTCTGAAACGGTCTGGGATGACTTAGAACGATCTGGGGTAGTCTAGGGTGCTCTGGAATAGTCTAGGTCGGTCTGGCCTGATCTGAAAAAAATTAGACCACTCTGAAACGGTCTAGTGGGATCTGGGGCCGTTTTCTTACGACCTGAAATGATCTGAGTTGGTCTAGATCGGTCTGGTACGCTCTAAAATGGTCTGGAATGGCTTGGAACGATGGATGGGGAGGGGGGGGGGGTCAAATGGCTAGGACGGTCTGGAGTGGTCTGGGATGACCTGAAACGACCTGGTGCGATTTGGGATGGTCTGGGGTGGCATGGTACGCTCTAAAACGATCTGGAATGGCTTAAAATAATCTGGAATGGACAGGAGCGGACAGATTATTTTGGAATTTGGGAGTTTTCCCGGTGAGCCGCAGCCCTCGATGGGCCGCGGCCTACCCAAACAGGGCCTGATTTTACGAGCTCACCTCGGATCTCAGATAATTAGAGCTGAATCACTCATCCATGTACGAGGTCCGACAATATGCGTGCATGTGTACACTTTTTGATCACCTTTGTTTTTGAATCCCAATCCGACAACCTTTTATCAGCTCCAAAAGCAGAATTCTCACAAAAACCTCTAAAAACCGAAACAAGCAGATTTGGAGTTGTTTTAAAATTCTCATCCTAAGCAGATGAGCGAAGATGCAGAAGGTATTCCATAGAAAGGATGAAACACAAAGAGTTTGGTTGAATTATGATAAAGACCAAGATAAACTATTTTGTTGGTTGTGTTTAGTGTTTAGCGTTCTCTAAGCAGCTCTCTGCCAATCGTTTCTGCTCAGGATTTATGGATAGGAAACACATCCATGCACGAAAGAATTCATGAGCATAAAATGTCTGAAAATCATTAAGCATGCGCAGATGCTTATATATTGAGAAAAAATGATTCCAATGATACGATGAAGTAATTCCACAGGCAGATTTACTTTTCTAGAGGCAAGGACTTTTTTCCCTTTTCTTTTAAGGTCCTCAAATAGGGCCGGCCCGGTTTCTCTGGCCGGGCCGTCATCTCTGTCTGCCCCTGGGAATGGATCAGGCCGATCTGGCATGGTCTGGAATGGTCTGAAACAATCTATCATCATCTACGCTATCAATCAATAATTTGATGGATAAAGTAGATTGATCCAGTTGAATAGACTGCAATGTTGTTTTATCTGCGCGATGATACCCTCAATTCGTGGTAACATTATTACAAACAACGTCAAAATTCAAATCAAAATTTCATGATCCATACACATCAGATGACTATTCAGTCAAGGATGGGATGATATCACTATGACTCATCAATTGAATCTGTTAGAATCACATTTTTCTATAGATTATTTCAGATAAAAAATCACACAATCTTAGGTCTTGTTCAAATATTTTACCAGGACTTACTGATCGAAATCTTGAGACTGGCTTTCCAACAAAAAGTACTTTCCGTCAATCCAACGAATATTGCATCAGGCACCTCGGCACCTCAATCAATCCCCCATCTTAGCTAATTAACGCATTTTAAGTACAACAAAGAGTATGCCGGAAGTCAATACCGTTTTTCTGCTTGGCTCGCACGAGGAATATGCGGCACATCTTCGATCTCAGAAAGAAGCAGCAGAAGCAGTATAAGTAGTAACCGAGCTCTTCATATGCATAAACAAAGCGACTCACACGTTTGGTTTTCTTATCTTTACACTCAAAGAGCAGCTGTTATACTCTTATGGCAAGTATGGCAAGAATATATATCTATGGCCTTTGTTAAAAGCTCGGCATCATCCTTATACAGCGAATTTGGGCATCAAGGTGCGTTGGTCATTAATAATATTCAGCTTGAAAATTAACATCGTTTGAACTGATAGCTACAGACTGGTAAAAGTCAGTGGCAGAAACAGTAGAAGCAGCCAGCAACAGCAGGTGGAAAGACACGCGAATAAAAAGATATAAGCCCCGCGGGGGTGTTGAATGAGCTGGAGAAGAAGAAGAAGAAGCTCGGTCAGGTGCGGGAATATGAATTAGTGGCGCGCGTTCAGCCACGTGCCGTCTTACTCTGCAAATTTCATTCGTTATTATTATCGTGGGTGGCGAGAAACATACATACCGAAATTGCCTCCAGGTATAGACAGCTGGACTATTGCATGCTGAGTTGGTCAGTGGTTTCGTCTGCTGTTGATGAAACTATTTGCAAAAAGAGGTGTCAGTTTTTTGTAGACATATCGATACTATCAATATGTGGATCGAGGAATTCACAAGTGAATCAGATGGAGTGATTTTTACAACGGTCATGCGAAATCATGATAGAAAACAGCACAATAATTTAGCTCATCCATCAAACTTTTTGAAGCTTAGGTGACAACGTTCGAAAATTGTTGGTTAATTTCATGGGATTTTAATTCGGTTCTCGTCCAACCTGTTAGAGATCCACCTTTAACCGGTCGAACATGAGATCACGGCTGATTTTCATAGCGAAAAATATTTCGTCCGAGTCACTCTATTAAGTTTGATATGAACTTCATCAGATGCTAATCCCTCCTCTATTCTTACCTGTTTGTAGAAGCAGTGAGCCAATGTTCAAGATTATCCGTGTGATAACTCCACGTATTTCAGAAGATACGAGCATGAATATGAGAATATTCAATGTTATTATGATACAATCGGAAATTTGTTGGAAAGCTAAACTCTTGTACAAATTATGCAATGCAAAGCCATCTTTAGCGATTGCAAGGAACGGAGGAGAGTGATTTCTAAACAAAAATGCACTGTGAATGACACTTTAGGGAATATTGTATGAATGGGACACCCCAAAAATCGAGAGTCTCCATTTTTTTATAAAATGGTCTCTTTACACCGCTCTATAAGAAATTTTCCACAATCTTTTCATGACTGTGGTCATGAACAACTCAAGTTTCGACGATTTCGAGTCACTTACAGAACTTATACAAATTTTTCACTGTCACAGTTCTTAGATATCGCGAAAGCTTCAACTAAAATAGTGTCTCTCTAATCTTTTAATCTTCTTCCAAAATATTTGACAGAATTAATCGCAGTTTGTTATTAGAAATACGTGAATTTTTCAATTCTTTGCGAGGTACAATTTTGAATTTCGGTCCACTTTTAGGTAAAACTTGACGTCAAAAATTATCAAGTAAATCATGGGGTTAAATGAGTACACTCAAATAAAGTGACCCCACATATGCAAATCATTTATTGAGATTGTTTTCCAGGAAAGCTCTCGGTCACTCGCTAAAAACGTAAAATTCAGGTCAACGACAAGATTGCGTGCAGTAGTTAAGAATCTCGAATGAATAAATCGATCTCGATATGATGAAACGAGGCTGAAAGATCCCAGGCGTGTTCTTGCATTTACGAGACTTCAATACTAATCAGTCAGTCTCTCATTCCATCTATCTATCAGTTGAAGAAGCCATTCAAGAATTCCTATCTATTTCTATATGAGGAAAAGTTTCACAACGCACATACATAATTAAATAAACCAAAGCTGTCATGACACGATCCAAATTTCTCACCTAAATCATTACCAATAAATATCTTGAAAAAAAAATCCATTATTCATACAAGAAAGTCGATAAATGAACCAACTCGATACTGTTTAGCAGAAAAAAAGTCACCCAACACGTGTATATAAGCATAATTGTAAAATCGGCATAACTTCACGAGCTCACAACTAATGCTGACTACCTCCGAACATGGCATTCGATCGAGATTTTTATCGTGCTTCTGCTATACTCCGTGATCTCGAGCCGTGATCTAGTCCCGATTTGGTACCTATATACCTTCGAGTTGTTCAGTTTAAATTAATGACACGACACATTACGAGCCGATCGCTGTTAATATAGTTTAGTCTTGCTCGTAATTTGTTTTCTATAGCTTCAAACACGAATTCTACTATTCTAGAACTACGCAATTCTCGAATTCTCAATCTTTTTCACAGATTTGTTTCGTTCATCTTTTCTGAACTTTTTCAAATGAGAATCCCAAACTTTGGAATACTAGTTTTTTGTACTCTAACATATACTCATCGAGCATTCGAAAATTACTCAATTGCCAGCAAAAAAAAAAGTTAAAGAATAAAATTTTTCCATCTGCGTCCGTATGAAGTATGTCATGGGTGTGATTAGCCTTACATAGAATACTTGATCGATGACTTGAGCAATGTCACCTTACCAAGTATCTATTTTCTCTAACCAATACATACTATATACTTATTCGTTTAAATTCGCAGTATAAGATGACGATTAAGAAAAAATTCTTCAATCTCAATGGTAAAAATAAATGTTGTCGACCGTCACCTACTCGTTCAAATTTTGAAAGCAAATCGATCGTTGTATCGTTTAATGCATCAACCTTGTATGACCATTTATGGTCAAACTCTGACAGGTGAAACAGCTGTCACAGCCAGTTCTCCTATGATACAGTGTATAGTAGTAGTGCATCATATTTTTTTTTTTTTTCAATCAAACGTGTCTAGCCTATCAATCAACCAGTTTCAACAAAATGCCCTCGTACATACCACAATGGATGGAATACAAGTACAATATAGTAGATAGTTCGTCTATCTAGGCTAGACGAATTTTTTACTTTGAACAAAACGAGCTTGAAGGGGAAAATTTTTCAATTGGTAAAACTCATCCGGCGTAACATTTGCGTGACCAAGCTTCTAGAGATATACATATGTACATGTACCTATAGTTGAGTGGTTGCTATTGTGTAGAAAATTTTAACGCGTCGGTTAATCGTTTCGTTTATGAGAACAAATCGTCGCGCGCTCGTGCACATAATCGTGATGTACTACCTGTAATACTCAAATACATAGATATATTATTTTGGTTCTGGGCGTGCATGCATAGGATGACTTTGTTCTCCGAGCGTTACATATAAAAAAGTTTGAGAAAAAACGGGAGCAAATGAGTTACTTCCGGTATCAGAGTATGTATTGCAATGTTTATATGTACGGAATCGACGACGAGCATCAGGGCTTTGGATGCATCACGGATGACATTTGTAGCGGATGAGGTGGGGCCCTATATACCTCTCATTCCACGTATATATCAGAACATAGTGTTTATGAACCTGTTATGCTTTCAATCAATGTACATCTCCTCTGGTATGGCATTTTGTGCCGAGCAATATACAGATATATCTGTGAGTAAATTTCTGTATATGACCGACATGACCTGTATTCATTTCGCGTTCAATATTATTCAATTTTTTTTCATCATGGTCAGATGGAGTTGAGATCTTGACGAGAGTGATATGGTGAATTATTGAAAAAAAAAAAAAACTGGAAATGGATCATGTTTGCTGGATGTGGCTTCCGGAAGTGCCATCCTGGTAATATTAATTAGCCAGGCCAACAAAGGAAGTCTCGATTAGTAGCTTTTACAAGGTCCTTCTTCTTCCGCTCATTCTCAATCCTCCAATGGGGCCAGTGACACGCCCGGGAAGATTAATAGATTATTTTGTGAACGAATTTTCCCAAATGTGACCAAATTCTGCCGTAAAGTGAATCTTGAATCCTGTAAACTCTGAATAAGCTCATACACATAAATTCGAGACGTTGAACTTTCAAATCCATGTAATTTGAATTGTCGATATGCAAATAGACTATGATTTGTAAACTTATTAAGTGTACACATCAATCCACCAATTACTTATTAGCCATGTTAGCGGAGAGCGCATGCACTTCAGGGATTATTATCTAATACACAATGAGCTCCATAGAAAATTCATGGATTGTCAGGAATTTGCTATCCATGAATGATGAACTGAGTAAAGAGCTATGGCAATTGCTTCTTTTAACATGTTCTTGCACACAAAGTTGAATGAGACTAGTGTTATTACCTACCTCGCTAACGCTCGTCCGGCTTGGAAGTGTCTCTGATATGATATGAGCCCCTGAAATGCTTCTGTAGTTCAACAATGTGACATTAATATTTCATAATACAGTGAATTTGGGAAGAAAAAGTTCCTTGATGTAACCAAGTAACTGTGATTGAGAGCTATTGAAATGATATAATGTTGCGCATAGTGAGGTTCCTGAATCTTCTGTGAGTATCTGGAAATTTCCCCCAATCGACCAGCCCCAGCGACGACCTCAGACCCAATCCCAGCCCCTGCCTCAGCAACGGCCCATCCACGGCCCCAGCCCCAGTCCCAGAAACAGTTCCAGTCACAACCTCAGCCTTAACCACAACCCCAGTTTCAGCCCCAGCCGTAGCCCCAGCCCCAGACCCAGCCCCAGCTATGACCCCAGCCCCAGCCGCAACGTAGCCTCATCCCTAGCCACAGTCCCAGTCTCGGCTCCAGCGTCAGTCTCAGGCTTAGCCACTGCCCCAGCCTCAGCCTTAGCCCCAGCTCCAGCCCCAGCCCCAGCCCAACCTCATCCCTAGTCACAGCCGCAGCATCCAGCCTCAGGGTTAGCTCCAACCTCAGCCTCGGCCATGCCCCAGCTAAGCTTTAGCCCCAACAGTGGCCCCAGTCTCAGCCTAAGCCCCAGACCCAGCGTCAGCCCCAGGCCCTGCCCAGCCTCATCCCGAGCCACAGCCCTAGCCTCCGCCTCAGACCCCGCATTGGCCCCAGCGTCAGCCTCGGCCAAGCCCCAGCCTAGCCTCAGCCCCAGCCTCGGCTCCAGCCTTAGCCCCAACATCAGCTCAGCCACGGATCCAGCCTCAGCCCGAGCCTTAGCCTCAGCCTCGGTCCCAGCCAAAGCCTAAGCTTCAGCCTTAGTCACAGCCCCAGCCTCCAGCCTCCAGCCTCAGCATTAGCTCCAACCTCAGCTTCGGCCACGCCCCAACTTAGTCTCAGCCTCAACATTGGCCCCAGCCCCAGCATAAGCCTTAGCTTTGGCCTCAGCCCGAACCTTAGCCCTAGCTTCAGACCCAGCTTCGACCCGATCCGCAGCCCGGCGTCGGCTCCAGGCCCAACGTCAGCCTCAGGCCCTGCCCAGCCTCACCCCTAGTCACAGCCCTAGCCTCTGCCTCAACCCGAGCGTCAGCCTCGGCCAAGCCCCAGCCTAGCCTCAGCCTCAACCCCAGCATCAGCTCAGCCACAGATCCAGCCTCAGCCTTAGCCTCAGCTTCGGCCCCAGCCAAAGCCTAAGCTCCAGCCTTAGTCACAGCCCCAGCCTTCACACTCAGCGTCAGTGTTAGCTCTAACCTCAGCCTCGGCCACGCCCCAGCTTAGCCTCAGCCTCAACATTGGCTCCATCCCCAGCCTTAGCTTTGGCCTCAGCCCAGCCTCAGCCCCACCCGTAGCTCCCGACCCAGCCTCGACCCCAGCCGCAGCCCAGCGTCAGCCCCAGGCCCAGGCCAGCCTCATCCCTAGTCACAGATCCAGCCTCAGTCTCAGCACCAGCATCAGCTCAGCCACAGACCCAGTTTCAGCCCGAGCCTTAGCCTCAGCCTCGGCCTCAGCCAAAGCCTAAGCTTCTGCCCCAGCCACAGTCCATCCATCCAAAAGGGAAGTTCTGACTGATTGGATCTTAGAACAACTGATTGGCCCATCAAATCAACTAAATAGCCCACTCCGTACGGAAGTCAAAAACCATCACCAGCAACACCGGCAACACCAGCATGTACCCACCGGACCCGCCGGCCATTATACCCACCGACCCACCAGACCCGCCGACTTACCGGACCACCAACCCACCGACCTACCAACAGCACCAGCGATGCCATCACGATACGAGGCATCCCGACGGATGAAATTGGACAGGCGCTTAATTTATTCAATTTTCTTGATCTTTAGGAAATGATCGTAACTTATAAGTAAAGCCGTCTGCTAGGGTAACTCATAACTGCTCTTTGAGGAGTTTGAGGACATTTTAAAAGACTCTTCTAAGCTCTAATAGAAAGATTCGATACTGTAATAAACGATTACCCCAATTAGTTTCAGTGATGGATGAAGTCAAAAGACGCTCATTAGAAGAATGACGAGTAAAGTTTTCAAATCTGGAAATGAAAACCGTATAGTTTTTTTTTCGAATGAATAGAGCTCGGTGCATATTCTTTCAACTGACTTGAGAATAATAAGATTGTTCAAAGATTCGAGCTTGATATTTAGCTTTCTCTATTTCCCATTCGAGGAAGGTGTTAAGATCTCCAAGGGTAGTGGACAGCCTATCTACTAACAAATAATATGCTCACGTTCAAATTTTGACGGGGAAAATTAGTTAGTCATGCTTTATGAATTTAGTGCACTCTTGATTCCATGGTTTCTTCTCAGATGAATTCATCACTCATCATTCAATTTCATATACTAGCGTAGCTGCCTTCCCCACTAGCGAGCGTTCGGTTTGTGAATGTTTCGGATAAGTTATACGTACCTGGAATTTTCTTGCAGCTCAGAAAAAATATGAGAGAATTATCGAGTAGTGATTTACTTATTGAACTAAGATACCGAACTATCCATTCGCCCACCCATCCACCCGTCTACCACCACCACCCACTCGTCTAACCAGACAAACCACCTTCACCCACCAGCCCCACCTAATTACTTATGCACCAGTCCACCCACGAACCGATCCACCCCCACCTATTTACCCACCTCATTACTGATCCAGCCTCGTACCTATTCATCCGCTCGCCTATCCCACCACCCACTAACCCATCTACCTCTACCTATTCATCTACACACCCATCTATTATTTTATCACCCTACCCACCCACCCTACTACCAACCTCCACACCCACCCACTCACATGTGCACCCACCAACCAATATACGCATAAACCATACGGCCACGTATAGCTATCTGTAATATTTTTCGTAGGCAAACCGATATGCTGGATTCGGATGATCAAATTTTGGCTGAGCCCTCAATTATCTATCCCTTTCAGATCATCTTTACAACTATCTCTCTATAAGATATCATTCCTTGCATTTTGTACCAAGGAATTAAAAAAATGTTACAAATTGACGAGGTTATTGATGAATGGCCCCTAAGAATTTTACTGACTTGATCTTAAACAAAATTTGAAATTCTCATTCCTTGCAAGCATCTCGATAATTTATTAACCAAATCCTAGCTAGCTCAAATAAAGGTAGTTTAAAAATTGTATCTATCTGCCAATCCTCCTTTCCTCCATAAAAAAAATAGAATCACAAAAAAGTGAACTCTCAATCACGTAAATGCAGCAAAATCACGTCCGATTCGTTGACCCATCCGCATCGATCATTATTGGCATGGAATAATTAATCCCCTTCGTGAATTGCAAATGTGACATATACCCCATACCAAATGTACAGTAGCTTTGCACTGCAGTAGCAGCAGAGACGTACAAAAAAGTTGAAAATTAACGAGGAGTCCGTTAGTCGCGAAAGAGTTTGCACGGTCAGTATCGTTCCGGCGAATACATTAATCGACATTGGCAGGGCTGATGAACCCTATTTATATAAGTATACATACACATTTACTGACACATGAATGTGCAAATAAATACATTCGTAACTTATGTATATGAAAATCGCATTGGCGAATAATTCATTTGTATAACGGAGTGCCTGATGTGCGTGGCCTCGATTATTTACAGCATTCTGTCGACGCATCGCATCAGTACAAGTAAGCTCTCGTATATATTAGCATATAACGTTCCTAAATAACATATCACCTTGAGGGCAAAGGTGTTCATACTCTTGATCGAGTTGACTTATATGTAGGTATATAGGTGAGAAGCCACATTGAGCCAAAACTTGAGATAAGTGGCTTCCTGTTCAACTTGAGCGGAGTCACACCGCATCAGAGAACTCTATATGGGTGTTATACCTACCTCTATTTTCATTGCCATGAGAGCATCAGTTCACTCCCGCAGGCAATATACATTTACCAGACTGATGGTGCATTCTTATCGACTTTTGATGATGCATTTTTAACGCGATGCTTATAGACGTTTAAATGGGTTTTTAGTGAATGCGTTGTTCTTTCATCACTTGAGGGTCTTTGGTGAAGTGTTGCAATATGTCTTGGCTCATTCGAGCATACATAATTGTTGTTATGTGAGGTATGAATTTTACGATGTACCTTCGTGATGGAAATTCAATTAGTCTGGGCGTGATACTTTCAAATGTTCCCTATGAGTGATTCGAGGAGACTTTATTTCCATGACTCGATCACAAATCAATTTCATTTTTCATTCCTTTCATTGCCTTGTGAGAGAAATTCTTAAAAACAGTAGAGGTATGAGATAGAATACTACAGTCATTCGACGCAGAATTGAATAATGCACTTGATAGTGTCTTAGGTCTTCGATTTCTTTGCACACTTTTGAAGCATCCATTTCGAGATGAATATTTTCTTCCTGAAAAAAATCCAGACATCATTTGAACCAAAAATAATCGCCAGATAGTCCGAGGCCCGACCAATTTCCATTCATAGTGATATAGAGTCCTACTCTTTTTCGAGAATCAGCGCGCTGGATTAAATTTCTAGATTTCTTGAGAATTCGGCTTTCTTTCATTTTTCACAATTTTTTTCAAGGAAAATTATCTTGAATAAACAAACATTTTGCTGAAATTCACTTTGAAGTTTCTGATAAAGATCTACATGCTATCATAGACCATCAGTTGATTCAATAATGCAGATAGTCCACGGTAGTCCTGAACCAAGTCTATCCTCCGCTGACGACAGAGCAAGTGGGATTCTTGTTGGATATGGTTCGGTACATCTGTGGGATCACAACTTACTAAGAATCAATTTTGCGATCTTTTCCTCCCTTTCACCCTCAAAAACTCGAAAGGAACGCATTTCATCGAAAAATATGTAGAGCAACTTCTTGTAGAACTTGAAACGATGAACAAAAAAGGTTTGCACACATTTTTCCATAGGAGACCTCCTGTTCCTGTAATAAACGTATTTTCTTTTGGAACTCGTATCTTACCTGCCATTTCCCACGGTTCTGACCCCATAAGTCAAAGGGAACGCATATCATCGAAAAATGTGTGGAGTAATTTTTTGTAGATCTTTAAAAAATAAACAAAAAAGATCCCAACATATTTTTCGATACAAGATCTTCTGTTCCCGTAATAAACTTATTTCGTCTGAGACTCGTATTTTATCTGTCATTTTTCACGGTTTCGACCCCATAACTCGAAGGGAACACATTTCATCAAAAAATATGTACATTAAATATTTGTAGATATTCAAATAATAAACAAGAAACACATGTACATACTCTTTCATGTAAGGCCCCCTGTTTCTAATACGAGTTTCAGACGAAAATACGTTTATTACGGGAACGGACGACCTTGTATCGAAAAATGTGTTGAGAGCTTTTTGATTTAATTTTCAAAGATCTACAAAAAATTACTCTTTACTCATTTTTCGATAAAATGCGTTCTCTTTGAGTTATGGGGTCAGAACCGTGGAAAATGACAGACAAAATACGAGTTTCAGACGAAAATACGTTTTTGACACACTGTGTGAGAAAGTAACTTTTTCGCACTAATTTCCCACTTTCTCTCACAGTATGTCAAAAAATAGTATTCGATACACGGGTGTAAAAATTATTTTCCGCATCCTCGTCTTGATTCCGACCTTCGCTCACGGCTCAGGCCGGAAACCCAATACTCGGACGCGGAAAAAAGTTTTTCCACCCTTGTATCGAAATGTACTATTATTACAGGAACAGGAGGTCTCAATGGACAAGTGTGTTGAGACCTTTTTTGTTCATCGTTCCAAGTTCTACAAAAAGTTGCTCTATTTTTTTTCGATCAAATGCGTCCCTTAAGAGTTTTTGAGGGTGAAAAAACGAAAAACATTTTAAAAAACACGTTTTTTCGACTTTTTTAAAAAACGGCCCAAGTGACGATTTCGATTCTCAGTAGGTTGTGATCCCACAGATGACTCGAACCATATCCAACAAGAATCCCACTCGCTGTCGTCAGCGGAGGGTAGACTTGGTTCAGGACCACCGTGAGTCAACCACAAGGCTTTGGAGTCGTCAACGACATTTCAAGTTTTTTTGCGAGGCCTTCAGTTTTCTACCCGCTGAATCATGGCATCACACAACGATGTTATGATTGTTAGATGACGAGATCGTCCTACGCCATGATCTTTTCTTTGAACTGCAAGGTTTATATTTTTTTTCGTTATCAGGTTCAATTATTAAAAAATATTTTGTATCATCAAAACTAAATCTTCATAGGAATTCCGTTTAGTGTAAAACAATAATGGTCATCAATGAATTTCTACTAGGGAATAACAACTACAAAATGAAGGTAAAAGTTAGAGGATGTTCCCCATTGTTCCCAATATAAGTATTGTTTTCGCCATTGGGCCTGTTTTCTTCGCAATCCAAAAGATATTTATGAGTGATCGTAGTGAATAATTCGATTCAAGAGACTTTATTGTTGAAGATCATATGGCTCTTCGTCGAGTGCCAAAATAAACGTACACTCGTCACAACGCTTATGTTAATAACTGTAGTTATATATATATATATCATTTCTGTCACTTACGAAATGATTATAATGTACATCTTAAAATATATACTGACAACTCATCGCTGAAAGGCATTGCTATCAAGTTCAATTAATCTTGATAACGCCCACCCGTCAATCTCGAAGCCAACAGTAATTCTCTAATAATCAGGCTTCGAAGCCCCTTTACTTACAATTAGTCGCACGCGATCAACATGTATAAGTTAGGCGCGGGCTTCACCTCCGAGCGTCATCATATTTTCCATTCGGCCAAGCACGTGGCGCAGTCAAATTACAAGTAAAATATAATATAGCATTCCCAGATCGGTTAACTCAATCGATGCGGGTGTACAAAATTTATGAACATGAAACATCCCAAGATCAGGGCATCAGTTGAATATATGTTGAATGAGACAAAGTTCACCATTGAGAGAAAAATAGATGTGAATTTTGCGCTCGCACACGTCCGGTCTCGCGTGTATCGCGATATTTGTGCGGTAGGACCTCTTTCCTGTCACGTATCGCACCGCGAAAGAGTGCCTGAGTAGGTGGATCGGATACAATATATATATGAAATGGTTCCCACAGTACCAGAAATCGTCGACTTTTATATGCATACATTTCCCCCAAGTTGTGGATGATATAGTAAATATATATGTATGGAGTGCGGGAGGAAGCAAAATATCGTGTGTCCATCCACTCGCATCCAGACGAAAGCGATGCACAAAAAAAATCAAGAATCAAAAGAGGACTGATGTGACTTCATGTCGGTCTTGTGATGCGATGCCAGCGACTGTCCATTTTACTGTGGTGGCTCTCCTCATTATCTCACGGACGAGCGAACCGAATCGAGTATGGCGCACGTGAAACTCGTGTGTAAGTACATTATTATATGCCTACGTTATAGGATCACAGTGCCTTTTGTACTCGATGAGGTGTGGTGTACGAGTCGATGGGATGGATTTGCTCTTGCCCCGTGCCGAATCGCACATTTTTCAATGCCACATGAGGATTGGAGAGAGAAGATGGCAGTAAGAGATCTATTTTGAATTCAGGTCAAACGAGATTGCTATTGTAAGGTTTCTATGCATAATACGGTGGATTAGATTTATTGATGCTCGATGCGATGCATTAGAATAGGGACTAGCAAATCTTTCAAGGGTAAATTTGCATAAGAGTCCTTACAAGGATTCTGGATACCAGAATCGATACGGAAATCAATCGTTAAATAAGAAAACATCCTCTGCATGACATTTCATGCAGCACTGTTATAATTTCCAGATCAACAAGTTAAACTTGAATTTAGCTCAGATCAAGATATGTACTTTTGGTTACAAAATTACCAGACAAAATGAATCGGGTCGAGTGGAGCTTTTGAAACGCGTAGATCGCTAAGATTATCGCTGAAAAAGGTTTGATCGAATTGTATGTGAAATTGGTAATACCTTCCACTATTCCTGTGGAATCTTCCAAATGGAACTTTTATCAAACTGAATTTTTTACTGTATGTCACACGAAAATTTGGCTGATTCGAATTTTGGAGATTTCATTCTAAAATCTTGTATTTCCGGATTTTCATCTCCAAATTTTGTCCAATCAAAATTTTGATCGTTTCTAATTTCCATTTTCGCTTATTCCGAGCAACCCTAATCTTCGTCCCTCCCAATTTCAGCATTGCAAATTATCATCTCTTCAAATTTTGGTAATCTAAATTTTCATCCCTCCATGTTCCAGATTCTCGAATCTGTCCATGACTCTGCAATACAAATTTTGATTTTACGAAATTTCCAGCTCTTTGGACTCGAGCTCTGCAAACTTTGGACATTCCAAAAATTTGACCACACTTGCCCGAAGTTCCTTCAACTTGTCTTAAACCTTAATTACTAATGTGAAATCTAGTTCCACTTCAACTGATGGGGTAAACTTCTGACAACTTTCATTAAATTTATCGGATTCTCAATATTGAGAACAGTTAGTGACATGAACAAAATTATTTCCTCGAAGCTCGACTACCTAACATAGACATTTTCAATCGATGGAAAGCTCGTGTCTTGTCCTGAAAAAAAATTTCCATGGAAGTCAGTTTTTGAGGTTATGCTGATGAGTAGTTTTACAATTTGTTGAAAAATTATATCAAAGCTTGCGAATTTTACTTCCAAACTGATTTTCTTCTATCTAATAGGTCTTAAATAAGCAGTTGTAGATCAATTTGAGTAAGTACTCTCAAAAATCGAAATTTTTACTCCTACCGTGATGGAGTTCTGGCACTTAACCTATATACGACTAAACAAAAAATTTCTTTACAAATTTTGCAAAAGTTACATCTGTAACAGGACGTCGAAATATGATTTTACATACTAGTTTCGAGTCGCGAAACAAAAAATTCATTTTTTTAGATGCAAGAGAAATTTTGAGTGTGCCTAAAATCTACCACGTTAGTAATTGAAGGATAGTATAAAAATGAGAAACGACTGCACGTTCTCTTTCTGAAACTGCAAGATTGCGTTGATTATGATAAAGAACGAATATCGCCATCGATGGTAAAAAAAGTGAGTGATGATCTGCTATCTCAAGAAAATAGAAAAAAATAATCTGGGCACGGACAAAATTTGATAATAATGCAAGTATAGCAGAAGAAACGAAACCCAGAAAGGTGCAGAGTTTGCAGTAGCAGCAAAGGTGAACGGGACTCGTGGCACCTGCTCAAATATAAAATGCCCATAGGCATAATTCTCTGCGCATTTCTCGCATACACATTACTTATGCGCCCATCTGATCTGCAAAGTGCGAGAAACATTGTTCCTATGTGATACCTCGATTCACACTGGAATCTGATGCACAGGGTGATGCTATCAGCAGGTCTCATACTCCTGGCCACCCGCGGCTCCCTCCATCCGCCCAAGGGCATTTCATATCCACACAACATAAACTTCGTAACCCCTTATTCTCATCCAGAAGCGTGCGTTCACGCTTCATCCCTCATAAGCGGTCCCATTAATATTTCAACCTATTATAAATTGGTCGAATGGGTTCCGGGTGCAAGATTACCCCTTATGCTTGATGACTCCACATCATATTGAAATTTTGTATCTGCTATTTCCGCTTGTTTGATCGAACAAGGTAGGGTGGTGATATGATCCAACCAAGACCTGGACATAGTCCTCAACATATTCAGACCCTCCTCGTGCTGCATGCGGAAGATGATATCTGTGCGAACGTGGAACTTTGCGGTTGTAATATTAAAACGTTATATCTGTGCCACGCGACCCATCGTTATTTGCATATGTATCGCTTACTGTTATCACGAACGGGAATGTAAAAGATGTAACTGGGAAAATCAGATTTCCGAATTGAGATTTTGGTTCTAGAGAAATTCTATCGGAAACGCATCTCAAAAAATTACAGCAAAGCTCACGTACTATGGGGTCTGTATGAGAACCCAATCATATTGCTAAGCAGGCTATGCTCTCCTTATTCAATTCACCTTGAAAGCTGATTCTTGTTCAAAATCAAATCACATTTTGCGAAATCTGCTAATAAAACGAGCGACTAAAGTTTTAGAAAAAAAAGTTGTCATCGATTTTCAGAAAAATTGCAGGTTCTACCAAGACCCCTGTCTTTAAAAAAAATGAAATATTGCTATTTTTTTGTTTTTGGCAGAAGCAAAGTCATAGTGCGCAGAAACCAGAAACAGTTCGGTCATGGCGCCAAACATTGCCCAGACGAGGTTTTTGACTGTACAAATCGCTAGCTATTGTCAGGTTTACCCTCAGGCATCGAGGATCCTTTCAGATATAGGAAAGCATCTACAAGAGTGAAAACCACAAAATTTTTGGGACCTCCCAAATTATCTGGAGTACATAAATTATACATATCTGATGCTGTTGCCACACAAGATTTCGGCAATCGATAAATGCATTCGGGGCTCACTCAGGTCTATGTAAATTCAAAGAAATGTACTACCTCCAGCACAAGTTGAAATAATTGCACAACTGATTTGAGAAAAAAAGAGGCTTGGAAATTTGAATAAATAGGATGAGCCAAGTTGTGGCCTCTTTAAAAGATGTAAACTATGCAGATTTCACGTTATACGTAGTTTGCTCCACAGTATTATAACCTGAAAAAAAAGAATCATTCGCAAGGCATGCATACAGTATTTTAGTGAAAGTGGACCGCTGCATCAGTACTATTTGCACGACATGTACGCATAGACCGCGGAAGTTTCACCAAAACGAGGGAACCTCGCGCTTCTCCTGCGTTTTACTAATTGCAATAGCTAATTACCAAGCGCCGATTCTCTCGCTCCGAATAGATAATTCACGACGCTCTACATGAGCTCCACATCCGCACTGCTGCAAATCGTAACAATGTATGCATTTGCATATCCAGCAAGAGCTCAACACAAATGTCTCATTATAATTCGGTGATGTGCAACACTTTCTAGCAAGAATTGTTTGCACAAATTTATTACAGCTGTGATCAAACGTGTATCATGCATTGCCTTGACAGAAAATTCCCATGAATTCTGCGAATCAGAATAATTCCTTACGATGTTATGGTTTTGTTCCACAGGAAGTTTTATCGAATTTCTCCATCACTACAAGTTTGGAGGATGTTCCATTAAAAATTTTACGAGTGGCTCTATTTTGTAACATAATGAAAAAATATGTTGGTTCTTCTGAAAATTGACTTCTCTGGTACCTGTATGAGTCGAGCTTTGGACTCGGCCTCTTGTTTCAATCATAAAACAGCTTATAATCTGACCTGAATAGACCACAGATCCAAAATAATATATCAAATCTTGACCTACAAATCGATTTTCAATGGACTTTCCGGAAATTCAGGACAATCACACTACCATTATGGCTAATTAAAAAAAGGGGGGAAACGGTATGAGCAGTGTTCTAGTCTTGTTAACCCTTACTAGTGAAGAGCACACAAAAAAGTCATAACACAGTCTTAAATAGGAGAGAATGGACATGTGTCTTGGTGTACACTGCGGTGGGTTTGATTCATTGCATGGGTACAAATAATAAATTAAAAAAGAAACAACGATCATCATGAACAGTTTCGTGGTTTTTCCACGGACAACCCTGTTTTGATTATGAGATTTTCACGAATATGACGCTCTCATCTCGCAAAGTGGAAACTCTATGCAGTCTAGTGAAAAATGGCATTGTCTGTTCAGACTGCTGATACATGATAGCTGTGATAATTTCCAATCCGTTCACTAAAACTTTGCTACACGCGAGGTCCATCTTTCTCTCCTGAAACCAGCCCTCTGCTACTCACATCACTCTACATACAAACATGAATAATACGAACAAGTAAAACGATCTAGAAGCAATGCAATACGAGATATATACAAACTGGGGGCACCTAAAGCCGCATAATCTTGACATTTATAACGCGGACATATCTACCCTCAGGTTTGTACTATACAGTGGTTATGCTTTCGCTCACGCTCGTCAAGTCTTATCTCATGCTTTGAATGTGCAATATGCAAGGCTTGACTTCTTCAAGACTCCACCTACACTCAAAGTACTCCTTACTCTATGGCGCTTTGATCTATGATCGCGCAAGCTTGCAATGCGTATAGCTGATACTATCTGGTGTACGGTATATATAAGCCTCGCGGCGTGAATATCACGCTACCAATGGCGGCCACCCGCGCCAACAACCGCCATTATTTACATATTTTGCTATGGGTGGGAGGGTCGAATGGCTGTGTGCATTACGCTCATACTTCTTGGGCTCAAGTTAATTGCGCTATGGTAAAGAGGCTCTTGAAATACTGAGGGTGTTTAGCTTTTCATTTTAGGAATTCTGCTTGGATTTTGATAGTAAAATTCAGATTCTTACTGAAAAGGCTGGTGCATGATTCTTCGTCTTTTTGTAATCATATGCTCAAAATTTTAGCAATGAAGCCGAGGTAGTATAGCTTGAAATTCAATAGCGTATCCAGTGTTAACATCGGAGCAAATGCGGAGAATTCTTCAAACTTAGAAATTTAGAATAGAGATTGACCACATGCATCAGGTTCGAGACCTAAGTGGAGATGGATAGGAATTTTCGCTCATATTTCTGATCTAGAGAGATATTCTCAAGTCATTGGTCATATGAAGTTCCAGTAGCGCTCCTGAATTTGAACTGAGATGTCGCCAGCCGCACAGTTTGCGAAACGCTCGGTGGTGGCGCCAGAGTCAGGTCTGACACCTCGATTGAAGCTGATATTCGACCAGCTAGGTGAATTTCGGTCTCGATCATTTGTTGCATGCCGAATTTAGCCTGAAATTTGTAACCGGACAGTGATTCATTGTTAACCACTGATCAATTCATTTGGAAAGAATTCAACAAACTTTCCATAGTAATTCAATCCAGCATCCCATTCCTCACTATCCTGTAGCCCTTTAGCATCGACGATGGTCAGAACAATCTTTTTTGCACTCATTTTTCTCATTTCAATGTGTCTGTTATCATTGGGTTTGGCTTATCACCCTTGTTTTCTATTCTCGGACGTGTTCGTTGTGCGCGTCACTATAATTGACAAAGAATGAAGAATTATGATATGCAAGAATATACATGTAAAGCTTCGAAGGGAGAGTTGTAACTTAGACAAATCCTTCATTTTTGGACTTAAATAATGTCATGAAACCAAGAAACGTAAAGAATCGACTCAGCCACCATCGGATCAAAATTTAGCTGCTATGTTCCTTGAAATGATCCTCAGCCCGTTCACTACGAAATCACCCTGTCATGGAAAACCCTATCATCCTCCTAAAAATTTGTTTCTGGGGTAGAAAACGGTGAAAAAAAACCAAAATTGGATTTTGGAAATTTTTCATTTTTTACTATTTTCTCTCTCGCTTAGTAGCATAGTGAGACCTCTTGGTGTTCCTAGAGAGGCCAGAGTAGTCAGTGGGTCAGAACGTTCGCTGCGGCGGGATCTACCGGTGAGTCCCGCTTTTTTCCTCTGCGTGTGATGAAGATTCTCGGCTCATGGGACTTAACATTGCGCGGGATCCACCGGTGGTTCTTATCGCACACAACGATGGAAGGGAGATTATTAGCTTTGAGGCGAACGTATGAGTAGATTTTTTCTAACACACCTGCTGTGAAAGGAAAAAATTTGAGCCTATTTTCTCCCAAGAAGGATAGTTTTCAGAATTCTCAAAATATAATGATAGCATATCTACGAGTCTTCCGCGTGATATTTTTCAGGTGCTTTAAGTCCCAGACATGTCTGGAGAATGAATATGAAAGAAGTTTAAATCAAAAATCATGATGGGACTACTCTAAAATCATCTCGTCTCATGTCACCTCCAAATCATAAAAATCGCTGTATTTTCAATGAATACAAGAATTAAAGATTTTAATTTATACCTACGGCTGAAATATTCTGTACGTAAAAATTGCTATTCAATCACTGTGCTGAGTTCACCATTGCCATCAGCAATAATAACAGATCAAGGATGCAATGCAAATCTCGTCTCCATGAAGAAAGAAGAAAAAAATGCTCCAAAACAGACAAAGTTTGAAATGACGATGACGATCGCGATGAGCGAATGCGCATAAGCGCATCGGCAAAATACTGCAATTCCATATCGAGTTTTACAAAAGTGAAGAGCTAAAATTGACATAATCATGGGTTATAAAGTTTGATCGAGTTTTCAAAAATCACGAATCGTCTCACGCTCTCACACGATGCGTCCGTTTAATATTCTAATAGTGACCTGTCGCACAAGCCCACGGCTATAATATAAATGCTCGATATCTAAATGCTACGCTGTCACAAGGAATCGGATGCCGTATATAGCAAAATATTCTTTCTCTCCCTCAATCTCTTCTCGATGCCTCCTATCTTTGCCTCTTCCAATTACAGACACGAGGATTGCGCCTTGTATCCTTCTTACGGGAGTATTCGTCTGGTCGCGTTCGTTTCATCAATTTTTTATCCAATCTCTTCGGTGCAGATGCTCACTTTGCTAAACTTGACGTTGTAACACTTGCCCTCCAGTATTACCTACGCTATTCGCGTTTGATAGAGCTATGTAAATTGTGGGAACTTCTGAACTTCAATTGTGGTATCTTCAGAGGTCACTGATATTGAGAAGAAGGAGTTCCAAGTATATTTTTTCGGGACTGTTTCCATCGATCTATTCGGAAAGAATCAGAGAAATTTTCTATTGACATTAGCAGAAGGGATGTCACTTTATGAAAAATCTTTGTAGCACGTTGGTACGTGATCAGTACTTGTACGGTACTTTATCAGGACTGCAGCGGTACTTACTCAGTACTTGTGCGGTACTTCATCGGGACCACATCTATGAGTGACACTAGTACTCAATCAGTGCCATGTAGTCACGTGATCAATACTTATGCAGTACTACTTTCTCATTGAACCACGGTGCGGCGGTGCATGATCGGTACTTGTGCAGTACTTTAGGACTACAGCGGTACGTAATCAATACTTGTGCGGTACTTCATTAGGACCACATATAAGGACCTCGTGCTACGGTACATAGTCAGTACTCCATCACGATGACAGTGGTACTATTATGTAACAACTCTGGTTTCCCTGCTCTGGAACTCCTATCTTTGATGAACCTAGCTCTAATTTTGATTTACTGTTGGAACGTTCCGGGTGAACAAGTATTTTTTCTCTTTTTACAAATTAAAAGTAATCGTTTTGATTCGTGCACTGATTAGCGTAACTGATCGATTTCCGTGTCAAAACTCTAAAAGGTATGATTAAGCTCTCTCGAATCTCTATAAATCGTCCAAAACCAAAAACACAATATTTCAGCTGTATTTCACTTTCGTAAACTTGCGTGAGATCGGTCAAATTTGTTCAAATAATTATGTATCACGTTTAATAAATCCTTAATCTGTTTTTAATCCACCCGTACTAAATCCATGCATCTCGCGAAGCTTCTCATCTCAAACGCACGCAATCTCGTATTCGATCGCTAACAAAATAAAATATCCTCTCATGGGAAAGAATCCCACGCTTGTTATACGCGAGATATTTCTCGTGTGAGGAAGAGAGAGAGAGAGAAGTCTCGACATGGATGTTCAAGCGCGCGCTGTCGATAATAATTATCCCAAAAGTGGGTCCGCTTGTAGCTGCATTACACGGACAAAGGACGAATCGCTCTTTGGTAAAGGCAAATCACACAAGGTATATAAGGTGAAGGATTCCAAGGCAAAAACAAACGCGTCAGACCCAGCGACTCTCTCGCGGAAAACATGAATGGACCAAAGCTCTCTCGCGTTCCTCTTATGCACGCGGATTTCTTGCCCTATACTTCTGATGCAGTGTATTCTATATATTGGTTTCGATGGTCATGGTAATGCTGGTGGTTGTGGTAGTAGTGGTGGTGGTGGTGGTGATGCAAAATCCAATCGCAAAATGAGCAGAGGGACGAGGATAGGTGGTGGAGAACGATAAGGTGCGTGTTAGTCAGAGCAGCCAGATAAATCCCACCGAAAAATCTCAGTTACAGTATCAATAAAGATTCTCAAACCAACGACGACGCCCCGACAGACCTATCGCTTTCGGACTTCCATCTCTTTCTTACTTACTTGCTGGTTCAGCGGCTTCTCTGCATCAGTGATGTGAGACTCTGTTGTGCTCTGTTGTATGCATGCATCTGGTTGGGCTCTCTGGTTGTATATCGATTGCTCGCAAACGTCTGAAAGAAAAGAACAATTGAGAAAAATCTGAGATTGTGGAGAAAATGTTGATGCGCGAGCCTTACAGGCATTGCGATCGAGCGATATAATCAAACAGATAAAAAACTCGTTAGATTGGGAATCCTGGAGATTGTACCACCCTGGAGTGGTCTTGCATGTTTTTGAAATTGAAGTTCATGTTAAGATTAGCGGAGCTTAAGGGATAAAAGTTTGGTTTTGTTCGGGTTTGACATGTTGAGTGTTTTGATAGAACTTCCATAGCTGTGTTTTGCAGTTATTTCATATGAGGTCTCTCCAACCATCAAGGTTTCTAGAACAAACAGTATTGAAAGATTATGTGATCTATTTCAATATTTAATTTTTTCAAATAAAAGCCTGCATATGATCAAGGTATACCTTGATACCAGGTTATAACCTTAATCCATCGATTTCTCCAGAGTTCACTAATCTGCGTAGCATTCCCAGATCTGTTATACGATATCCGGGAAAAACTTATCATGGATCTAATCTGGCAAAAAGAATTAGGCATCTGAGAGCATCATAATGATTCATGAAAAAGTACCAAGTTTGATGACACGTTGATGCAATATCATGACGGGCTCATGGCCCCATCCCATGACAAGGAAGAGTATATTAATCTCTCTGGCATTCGCGGTTTCCTAGATGATATCCACGACAACGGATGAAGAGGCTTCAAAAATAAAAAATTAGTCGTCATAAATGTGGCGCATCCGCGGCATCTGTCAAACCTAGACTATGGAATTCAAATTCTCCTAGATAATAGGAAGTATTATCGACAGTTATGTTCAAATTCTTCAATTCAAAACTCTTCCTGCACATGCGTGAGCCCCCATGAACCTCCAGTACTTGTTTTTTATGAACACTCCGAACAAATACAATAGAGAAGATTTTCTCATAGAATATTTTGATAAATTAATCCTGAGAGTCATCATGAACGTGATCGCTGGCTATGTTCAATTTAGGAAGGAGAAATTTGTCATTCACAAAAATTGACAATCTTCTGAGAAACGTGAGATCGTAGACTTCCGAAACTCTCTACCGAAGTAAGGTCCTACAATTTATCTATTTCATCTAATCTCACAGTTTTCCAAATATGAACTCATTACAGAGTTGCAACGAATTCAAATGGGGAAATCTAATTCCACAATAAGATTACAACGTTGCCAGTTATTGATTATCATCTTGAATCTCCAGAATTCATTTCCGACGATACTTCATCTGAAACAATACGCATCTTAAACTACAGTGAGTGTGCAACGCTAAACGAAAGTCGAGTAGACTTGTTTCCGGTTGAATAACATTTTGTCCGCACATATAGCTCAAGCATACTCGTCTGCCCATCCGATCATCAAATTTGCAAGGGCGAGTATAAGAGTAAAATGAAATGTAACGAGGCGAAAGTTGCCACCGCGGATAAAGAGGAGGGTGACGGTGGTGAAAACGAGACGGACACACTCGTTCCAGTCATGAATGTATAAGGGAAGTATTACTACAACAAAATGCTCATCTTCAAGGAGTGGTGTGCGGGCTGCGTATAATAAGAGGCCAAAAGAGGGAGATACGTTGGGGCATCTGCCTGACAATTAAACGGTGCCAAGTCGGTATCGCAGTGTAGCCTTAAAAAACGGAATCAAGTCAAGAGTGTGATGGTGGGGGCGTAACCCACTGACAACTCAACAGCTGCGTATCTGGATAATAATTCGAAATATTTATACAATTCAACGCCCACGCTTGTGTTTTCATTACAGTTTTGATCGGATGCTTCTCTGATTCCAAGACACACCCAGCTAATATCGCGATATTTTGGAAGGCTCGCGGTTTTGGATGGGTTCTGAACCACCAAAAACCACCGGAGGAAGCACTTATGAAAGTTCATACCAGCGCATCCTACTAAAAAGATGGTATTTCTTGATCCAATTGCTCTCAATTCAAATAGTTTCAGAGTAACTTATTTTAAATTAAGATGATACTTGTGAAGGGGTAGCTAAGGCTTGATTCATTTTTATTTTGATTACACTTTTAAACTTTTTCTACTAGTTTTATTTTGAGCTCGGTCTTGCGGGTGCTCGGCTTTGTGGATAACTACGTCACAAGGCTGGCTACGTCACGGCCCTCAATATTGAGAAGTCCGGAGGCACAGTTTTTCCACCACCACCACCACCACCTGATCAGCGATGAATGGTGGGGGCACGGAGCAAATAAAGCGCTGTGGTTTCTTCGCGGTTTGGTTGATCCTCGCGAATACTTGTAAAAAGATGCATGAAAACTATTTTTCATGGTAACTTAGTTTTTGGTCAAAACTTTACTCTTGTTCTTTTATACCCGCAATGAGGTTGGATCACTTTGGTTTTGTCAGCCCTGGAGTCTGACGAATGCCCGGCCCCAGTCAGCGTTTGCCGGAGCGTAGAGATCGCACATCTCTATTTGGTGGATAAGGCAGTCCCGGACAGTATTATTCGGGTTCGGGCAAGTTGTGGGACTTGGTGGGACTCGTGGCGGAGTTGCCTTTATGGGTGATTCGCCGGGAAACACGACCCGTCCGGGGAACTGAGGGGCTCCAAGGAGTTCTAGTAGAGCCCCAAGTCTCCCCCCCCCCTCTCTTACCGAGCAGCGAATTTTGGCCTAGTACTGGAGCTGAACCCAAAACTTGGTAGTCGGCCGGAAGAAGTAGGTCATGACTGAGTCATTTGGGGCTCACTTATGGCCATCTTCCACGTCGACGCGATGGCAGGGTGTATTCCTGCCTAACTCCCATGGGGGACACCGGGGTAGAGGCGAAAGTCAGGTACCGGATATATAAAAGCCAATATCTCTTTTGCACCTCTTTGAATTCAGCTCACGTTTTGAATCGTTTGTTTGCATTTGTATCAGTGTTGCCGAATATTCATACACCGAACTTACGCATGCGGAATTTGACGAATTTGAATGTATTTCCTGGATGAAAGTGTCTTTCATTGATTGATTTTTTCTGACCAAAACGTGTAAACTAAACTAGAAATTGATGCTCAAAGCCCCCTTTATACATATTTCGTCGTAGCAAGATTATTGACGCACTGCTCTCGTCATAGCCTGAGCCTTCGAGACACAACAATCAAGTAATTCTTGGATGATTGTAATGCCCATAATGGTTCCCGAATTACAAACTAGAATTTGAACATAGCCTCGCACTCGTCCGTACTACACATGAAAACTAGCACATCTCGCCCATGTTGAAGAATAGGCAAGATGAGCTTGTTTTTGTGTGAAAAATCAGATGTGCTAGTCTTTGTAGGGATCGAAAATTTGTCATTGTTGAGTCCATACTGCAATACTAATCTCTTCGGCGGTAGCTCGAAATCACTTGAGCACTATGATTTTGGATATCTTCTTTTGGTGTCAAAAGAAGACCATTCCCACCATTCCAGCCAATACGTGACCCAGATCTGATATACTCCTCTAGCAAGTATAATATTCCTGTTCGCATGGACATAGTCTTCTAATGCATCAAACACCATTCCCGCCCATGCCAATCACTCTTTTCTCTTCAAATTCAATTGCAAAATTGTCATTGAATAAATTAAATCGATCCAAGCGTTTCACACCCCAAAGTTCTCGCGCCCTCATTCATCTCCATAACGATTTCATGCGTCGACGCCGAGCGTCATTAAATACTCGACGACTCAGTGTCAAATATTTACAAAGATGTAATCGTTATTTTGATAAGCGTGTCTGGCTCTATTCATTTCTCTCTTACTTTGGATACCCAACCCAGTATCTCCCACATCAAATTTGCCTTCTCGCCCTGGGGGTCTTTTTTTCGAAGTCCCGAGTTATGGAGTAATCTATATATATCTATACATCAAAGTATATGAGAGAGAACGTATAAAAGATGGGGGAGTGAAAGTGCGAATATAAACGCGTCGACTGAGCTCCATATATATACCCCAAGGGGCTAAGGGAGAAAAGAGTATATTCCTAAGATCGTACTTCTGTTATGCCTCAATATCATTATATTGCATATAGGGTGATGTTGCGTGCGAGGTTTTGTATATATATATATATATATATATATATATATAATGCCGAGGGATTTTGACACGCGAGAGAGTTTTGTGCTTGCATATGCGACACTCTGCGGATTTTTGGCTGAAGATTTATCGACGGATTGTATTCGAATGTAAGAATCTGTGACTGAAGTATATCGAGGCAATGTTGCGAGTGAAGAGATATGTGATACGTGACGAGTAGAGGAGCTGAGGTAGAAGGTGAAAGCCTCTGGGGAAACGTTATGGAGACGAAAGATGATGCACATACTGTGTCGTATTTCTCAGCTTCCGGAATTCTACCCTTCTCTTTCCATTGATATTGATGGATTCTCTTAGTTTTTCCAAGAATTTTGGAACTTTGAGGAGTGACTGATCCATCCTAAGTATCACAAAATACAGTGTCTAAGCTTTCCTGTCAAAGAATCAGCTTCAACTCAAGAGGGCTCAGTGATCAGTGGGTCAAATGATCTCGACAGTCTCGGAGCTTTGAATTTTCTTCAAAAAAATTCTCAACAAGAACTATCAATCTTTGATTGCCACTGTGAAATAGTGATGCTCCAACTATAATCTTGTGAAGTCTTGGCACATAACCCTAAAATTTTCTCCGAAAGTCTTTGGACAAAATGTAAAAACGGAACTATCCTGGTGAACTTCGACTACTTAGAATTAAATTTAAATGTCTTTGAACGTAGGTTAGGCTGATAACAGAATCCATACTTTTTGTGAAACTATATGAAAACTTGCAATCTTCATTCTCGAAATAATGCTGTGAATACAAGGACACTCCTATCGTCAGAATATAAATTTATGTGGCATCACAGTATTCTGCCTCGGTGTTAAATCGGGGTTAACAATCAAAGCGCAAAACGCATGCGTCTCTCTCTTATAATGATAGAATAATTATAATTATCGCTCTGTTACATCACCGTGGCTCATTACCTTAAATATTTAACCCGTAGGCATCTGGTGGGCCCTGCAGAACCCATGGACAGTATGTTGAATTTCGTACACGTGAATCAATATTTTATGTCACTCAAGGTCTCATCATCTTGATTCAGGCCTTATCAAAATGTTTTGTACGGTTACTGAGGCCTATCAACAGTCTCCGACGTTCCCGAACACTTTAAAAACACCAAATTTTAAACCAAATTTCCAAATTTGTAAAAATGACTCGTCACTGTACGAACCAATAGCTTAAGTTTTCTGATGTTTTGATCGAGTTGAGTCTACGGGGTTTTTCGGTGGTGTAAATACCACCCTTCTGTCCAAAAATGCACCCCTAGAATATTCATACATGACCAAATTGTGATAAATCTCATTATCTGATCATGACGCTCTGGATGAGTCGGAAATAATGAGTGACGTTCTTGAGTGCTTTATGAGATTCTACGTGCGTTGCATCTAATCGGAACCCCCAAAGAAGTGAATCATGTCAAAGAACAAAATATCCACCAGTTTTTAGATTGTGTCGGTTTCTAGGGTTGAGAGATGATAGGAATTTTGAGGAATCATTATCTCATTAAACAGCGCCTATAAATAATATTCCGCTAAAAGTCTTATTTATGGCATGCATCAAATAAGCCTGGAGATAACAGTTCTATCTTGCAAGCTTGCATACACGATCAATCAGAGTTACAATAAATATTCTCATTACTAGCAGCCCGACCATTGCAATCGTATTTGATTCAATAGCATCCACACATTTTGAAACTCTGGTAGAGTTACCATGTTGAGTTATGGTAACCATCACCGTTAATTCTCCCGTCAGCTATTGAAAAATTGTACTATTTTTATATGACTGATGGTGTAACTCGCAATCGTACTTATGCAAAACTCATTCATCAAATCAAAGAAGAAAAAAAGAGCTAGCATAAAAATCTGTTCAAACAGTGACAGTTTGATAAATTCGACGGTCGCTCGGGTCTGCAAGCCCTAATGCATGCAGCGTCGCGGATTTGTCTCGGAGCACAACCGCACAAAACTGAGATCGTCCACGTGCACGATATACATATATGGTGTTGGCATCACACACACATACACACACACACACACACACACACACACACATTGTCAGAGTAACACCAAACCTCCCTCGAGCCGCGTGTGAGATTTAGACAGTGGCACGCGTGTTATAAAGCACTGGAGATCTCCCGGGGGGCCACCATCGAGCTGCTTGTCACCCCTTTTTTCGACCGCTTTGTGCCCCTAATATATTTTAACACTAGTGCAAGGTGCGTGCGTGCTGCATGCTTCGATTATGATTCGGATTTACATGTGTCATAATTCATTAATCGCCTAACGCCTATTTGACCCCTGAAACATTTTCGTTCACGCCAACCCTCGAATTTTACAATACGTTCGTGTGTATATTAGGGACTTTTTTGATGTAGAATTGGGTAGTAGTATAGAAGGGATATGTTGAAAGACTGATTTGTTTGCTTACTGGATGAAAATATTAACGCCCAGGATCTTGAGCTTGGAGGTTAAGCTTTAGATAGAGACTTTTTTATCTTCATATTTGTTCGGGACCTAAGATCTATGGGGTGATGATTTTCTTATCTGGTGATTGATTCATTTTTTTGATAAGCCGAAGATAGATGTGAGAGACATTTTCATGTCCAACCTCGAGATTTGGATACGATTCAACTCGAGATTCAAGTTATTGATTGATCTCTGCATCTTCCAGGGTGACGGTGGGCTAGAAAACCCTAAAAACTTCTCAAAATCCTCTCTTTACTTCGATTTTTTCTCTTAAATTGATTGGGGATCGTGCTCAAACCATATCACCTCATTTTGTACCACTTTCCGATCCACCCATCCTCGAATGGTTCAATTTAGTATTCCGTCATGCCACCCCTCCCCCCCCCCCGGCCATATGGTTCACCGAAAATATTTTTTTGTAGAAATTAAGCAACTTTTAGAAGATAAATATAGGCTGCTGAATTGGGTCAGATATTATCGGAATTTATTCCAGCTAAATTTATAATACATCGTCATCAGACGTACGTCGTAAAGGATGAACTTAGCCACTCGTGTGAATCATGAATGACAGGGAATGTATTGATTCCCTCCATTTGAGGCGACAAAGGAATTGAGTTGGCAATTGGTTCCAAGGCGTGAATCTTGCAGAGCAGACCATACCTACTTTCTGACAAAATGAAAATGCTCGAGTTCTATTCGATTACATTTTGAACTGGGTCTATATTTTGAGTGGATCTCTTTACATTTCTTAGGGCCAAAGTAAGCTCCGCACGGTTTGCGGAAACAAATTAAAATTCATCAAATCCGTAGATGACCCAGTAGGAATTTTGATGAGATATCGTCGAATATCTTTGAGTCTTTGCGGTGCGCTCAGACCATATGGTTTTCCGCTTGACCACCAAACCACCTCATCTGGTTTTATAGGGTGTTTTTGACGACTATACACCCACCTCTCGCAAATCATATGGTTTTTGCTCAATTTTTTACGGTGGAATAAAACAAAACAATACATCATGATCGGCACAGACGAATTTACGATGAGAATGTATTGTATCTTGGAGTCATTTATTTAATATACTCTGCCAACGGACGAGGAGGAATCATTATAAAAACTAATTATATTACACTTTTGTGAAAAATCGGTCGAAATTAATTGATTATTCAGTGATTAAGCTATAACTGTGTACACAGAGTGGTTCAATATCTTGCAAGTTCAAACACAAGATTGACGAAGAGAAATAGAAGATCGATCTTGAGCTCCTGGTATCAATGTTTTCGGTCCACCTCAAAAAGTGAGTGCGAGTATTACAAAACGCCACAACCACGATCCTTGGTCAATTCATTTATAATTCACTGAAGTGTCTTCATACGACTGAGATGTCATAATTTAAATTTACGCTGATAATTAATATATAAATCTTCAATTTCGTATTGACCAGGAGAGGTCATCACATCCGGATCACGGATTTGGCTGAAACTTTGGGAATAGTCTTCTCTTAGTGCCAAAAGATGAAACTCAAAATTATAGACCCTAACGCTCAAGCGTTTCCGAGCTACAGCCAAGAACATTAGCATTGCCCATATAGGCCCATGTTAAAAATTATACATATAGGTATACCTGCAATGCTCATGTCCGTGGCTGTAGCTCGGAAACGTTTGAGCGTTAGGGTCTATAATTTTGGGTTACATCTTTTGGCACTAAAAGAAGACTATTCCCAGAGTTTCAGCCGAATCCGTGATCCGGATGTGATGACCTCTCCTAGTGAGACATTTTTCTATGAAGTTGTACATGTTCGAATCATTCGACTGATAATCTTTCAGTGATTCACGGGATACAAGACCGTTCGATCAATTTATTCATTTTTCAATCCCTTGATCGTGTACGTATCAAAATCATTCAAATAAATATGGCATGATTTTATCTTTCCCTTCATTCACATGAATGATTCAAAAGCACTCACTCTAACGCAGATTTGATGGATACGAACGCGCCTCTGTCGATGCATTTGATGTATTCACAGCATCGCTTTTCATAACCATCCCTCTGAAAATTTAACCGATCGCTCTCCCATATATTCAATCAAACGGAGTGGATAGCGATGTACTACCTTTTCGGTCAAATATTGCTTTCAATTTTACCAATACGTGAGAGCTTTCAGACGAGTGAATGATTTTTATCGCTGGAGCGATATCACCGTGATATTTTTCTTCAAACTCACGTCCGCAAATTTTATCGCTGCAGTGAATAGCTCGAAGCTCTTTTCAAACATCACGCTTTTTGAGGTCTGCCAGTGGTTTTCGATAAGTGACGTACGATATTTTTGATCGTAACAGTTTTATTTCGATTGGTTCTTTTCAAACGCGATACTTCAATTCATTTTACAAATACTCGACTCGACACTTGGTCAATGAAAAGATTTCAACACGTTCGCAGCGGAGGCTGAAATCGATTATTTTTTCCCAGGTGCGGCGGGGCCCACCGGTGAGTCCCGCTCAATGTTATTCCCCATGAGGCCAAAATTCTCAGCACTGGGGGAAAGACATACGCGAGGCCCACTGGTGGGCCCCGCCGCAGCGAACGTGTTAAAATACCTCAGCTAATTTTTCCAAAATTTTTGCCTAAACCCGTTCAGAAATAATTCTAGGTTGCCCTGCGTATACGTTGGATCCCTATGCGTTATCGCAACCTCATTCTCCTATTGGGAAATCCCACGAGAATCACACAGGAATCTGACAGGATTTTCCCATCAATCGAGATAAAATGGAGAATAAGCAGGGACTCCCCACAGGAATCTTGTAAGATATTCACAGCTGAATCCTTACGACTACTCTTGATAAGAATTCCATTCGGATCTGGTGGGACGATCTGTTGTGAGAGAGATTTAGAGAATAAGGAGGATGTCCTCGCTAGATTCCCCTGTGATATTCTTGGCGTAATCCATGTAAGAATACCTCAAAGGAATTTAACGTGAATCTAATCAGACAATCCATGGCCAAAGTGATATCAGATGTGCGCAGGTTATCCTCGTGAGAATCCTACGGGATGTCCACGCCATGACCCATCGCCGGGCCTCTTAGAGGAATGATCACACTCGCCGACTTACAGGAACGATTGTGTGTTGAGAAAGTCGGGAATGAATAGGGCATTCCTGCGAATACCTCACGTAGTGTCCTCATTGAATTTTATCGAACCAGTCTCGACAGAAATTTTGAATTTGCAGAGTTTGATTACAAAGGCTCAAGTTATTGGTGTTGATGAGAGAGAACATTTCTTTTACATGATTGTTTCATTATGTTGTATAGATTCTCTCAACTATGATAAAATATTCGATAACATGTTCTAGTTCAATTTTGACAATATATTTTCAAACCCTTCTTTTCTTTTGAAGATTTTCAGGGAAGTTACTGTGAGAACTGAAAAGTATTTAGTTTTTAGTATTTGGTATTGAGTGCTGAAAGTTGTTTCAGCACTGTAACCTCAAAATCGAATTTTCTGAGCTCACTTGAGATTCTTGTGAGGTATGGTCATCAAGATTTGCAAAACTTGCTTCATTAATCTTACAAACTATCCTTTGCTCTCAAACTCATACTTACCCTTCTTATTACATACAATGGTAATATCCCTCAGCATAGCAAATTCAGAGGTATTCTTGGCTGATTGATATCCACGAGACAAACTTTTTAGTGTGACCTACCCATTTTTTTTTTTTTTTTCTTTGACGAATGTTCTTCCCTCTCTTGATGACATCGATTGGCACAGTGTCTCAATTTTTACCCACAGCCTCAATTAAACATCAAAACACCATAAACAATCATAAGATCGTTGCGTGTACCCTCTCACATAACGCACCAGATAGCAATATCAATGTATCCATAAAGTGCAACACATGACATGCATATAGAGCGCATCCTAGAGGATGTAGAAGCTTTCAAGCTTTCGTGCTAGTACTAGCCAATTCAGACTTCTCTGTTGTATGCAATGGTGTTGTGCAGACCGGTCGATTTTGTTCATCAAAATTCAAAGCCGCAAAGCGCAGGGGCGTATCTCCTCAACATCTATATAACCTCAAAATCTATATACATATATATCAATTCATAGGCTCCGCCTCATCACAGAAGCAACACAGAGAGAGAGAGAGCATATAGAAGCAGGATTGCAAATAGTTCACATTGGTTCCTATAGGCCTATACCATACCAGCACCAGATAGATGGATAGATAGATGACGCTTAATTTACAGCAAGTTAGCTAAAGGACGAGTATACAATACATAGACGGTGGCTATTCCTATAGTATATAAGCCCAGGTTTGAATTGTCGAGATGGGCAAAAGCTTTGAATCCATGCAAGTTTACCAATACACAACCGAGAATAGTATTGAACACAGATAGAGCGATGTACTATGTTGGCATGGCATACGTTCTATGCAAGCTCTTTATGTTTCTATGTTAATAGATATCTATCTATATCTGATGTCTGTTTCTGTATCTATATCTACAAAATAGCTGGATCGAGGTGTATACGGATACCTGATGTTCGATACATAGACTATATATGTACATAGATACATAGAGACACTGGAAGAAAATCTCTCTATATCTCTCTTGGGCTATGGTGGTGGTGGTGATGGTGGCTGGGCGCATACTGTTCATGTAAACAGTTAATCTAAATCCAGAGCAAGCAACGATGTAATGTTATGCGGCGCGCAAGACTCATTATACTTGTAAACCAGACCCTGTATATATATATATATATATGCTTCGACCACAAGGGCTGAACTGCTCTTGCTCTACTGTATCCTATCTATCCCCGTGCAAATGTGCATGGCGGACTATGGATTCATGTCTTTACCTCCCAGTGCACCGATACCAATATACCCTGTATGTACGTATTTTCTCACCAATCGCTTGCTTAGACTGTTTATACATTTATATGGTGTAACTCCACCTACCAATCAAGTATAATCTAGCCATGTACAAACACCTTGAAAAGATTGTATATGTATTGGTAAGGCACATAAATAGAGATACACTCAGAGCACGCGTTGATCTCTTTTGTTGTAACCCACATACCCCTTGGTTATTTTTAACGGATTCCTGCTTGCTATCAGTTTTGAGGTACTGTAAAACTATGTGAGTGACAAGATACCTCTCAAAAGGGAATTAATTAACTCTGATTAGCGTAAGAATGATATTTTGGGGTGTGAATTCAGATTTATTCATTCTTATTAACAAAGAGAGGTAATGGACTGTAATAGAATCATGGATTTAAATAAAACTTTGGGAACCATCTTTTTTGGGAACAAAGAGCTGTAATCTGAAACTATGGACCCCATCAACAGTCAAATATTTCAGAGGTACAGTCCATGATATTAAGGCGATGCGGTCACCGTGCAATCTGAAAGTTATGTATTCGCACTTTTATCAAATTTTCTTGCGATTTAGAATAAACGACGAGAAGGCGAATGCTTATTATTATCTAACTCGAGTTCGTCTTCTCGTCGTTTAGCTCAAATCGCAAAAGAATCGGATAAAAGTGAGAATTACAATATGCGTATATTATAGGTTAGGAGGTGCCTACGCTAGAGTTATTCCCACTTTTCTCCGATATTCTTGCGATTTGGACTAAACGACGAGAAGACGAACTCGAGTTAGATGATAATAAACGTGGGTCTTCTCGTCGTTTCACCCAAATCGCAAGCAGATTTGATAAAAGTGCGAATAACTTTCAGCGTGCATAGTGCATGGTAACCGCATCGCCTTAACATTTCTCTTACATAATTCCATGCTGAAAAATGGTATAGACAGGTATATTGCCAATGCTAGGTTTTCATATACTTTAGTTCTGAAATGTTAGAACATTCGAATCTGCAACATTGGATATCATCTTTTGACGCCAGAAAAGACTGATTTTCAAGAATTTCAGCTTGATCCATGTCACACAAATCATGCCCGCTTCTTGAAAGAGATATGTGGTAGCCAATGTTTCCCCGTGAATTGGGATATGTTCTATTTTCTGATGATGTGTACACACAAACTTTGCGATGTGGTCTCGAGGCTATTTGCTACGATCACAATTTTAACCTCAGGGATCAAGAAATGATTTTACTGATTAGATTTAGCTGTGATGCAGAGATAAGAATATCAGTCATGTACTAGCAAAGAGAGGTCCAACCTTGCGGGTCTTGCATTCATCACAAACTTTGGGAATCATCTTGTTCTGGGTGAGAAATAAAGGTATCTCCAAGGGTTTAATCCCATGGGCCTCCTATCCAGAGATATAGCTATGGAGATTAGCATTGTCCTTATAGGTCCATGTCAAAGTGGCTCCTAGATATACTGACAATGCTAATCTCCATAGCTATATCTCTGGATAGGAGGCCCATGGGATTAAACCCTTTGAGATACCTTCATTTCTCACCCAGAACAAGATGATTCCCAAAGTTTGTGATGAATGCAAGACCCGCAAGGTTGGACCTCTCTTCGAAAATCTAACAAAACTCCTGGTGAGCTAGGTGTTGGGGAAATTATAATCATGATAAATATCATCTCTATACTTGAACTGATGATAAAGCTTTTGGTAGCTTTAATACTATTGTGCAAAGAAGTGAAGTCATCTTCCGAAATGCTAATTAACTGAGCTATTGACGAACTTGGAAACAACTTCCTGGTTTTCTGTTATTTATGTTGTAGAAATTGAGTGTATATTATGCAAGTTTTTGACAACAAAATTTCGATGAATCTACTTTATACTTTGTCAAAAGGAGTTAGTATGAATTGCAATTACAATCAACATGAGAGACCTTGGTGACAAATCACTTTGAAAGCAATTTTGAATCGCGAATGCACCATAAAGCATACTTAATTCAAAGTTATTCGTTCAGAATGTGAAACATTTTCCAGTCGATTGGACTTCGTCTTGAACATTCCCACTCATGGTGGCATGGTGAATAAAATTCCGACCCGTCGAGCCAGAGAGAATAAATGAGAATGCCATCACATTTGTTTGAGTCTAGGCGCTTAGAGTCTTATGGATGTCAAAAAGTTTTCAAGTCAATAATAAAACAAAAACATTATTGGCATGTAATTTAGGATTCCAAAATCTCAAAATTCGTATCTCACTCGACAACCCTGGTGGAAAAAACAGCGTAGTACTGCAGTATTACTACAGTAGTCTACTGTCTGGCTGATCGTACTACTGTAGTAGGCTACTGTAGTACTACTGCAGTAGCCTACTGTCGTGCTACTGCAGTAGTCTACTGCAGTAATACTACAGTAGTCTACTACAGTATTACTGAACGTACTACTGTAGTAGTACTGAACGTATTACTGTAGTACTACTGTATAGTAGTACTGGGCTAGATCTCGCAACTGTGTTTACTTTCTGCCCTTGAGCGGATGGAACCAAACAGAGAAAATGATAAAAAAAGGTGAGATCCTCGCCACTTTTCACTACCCGCGATACTCTTCCGCTGTATTAAGCTCATCACACTAACCCCATTAGAAATTGCTTCAAACAATTCGATCAACTCATCAAATTTGATGAATTGGTCGACCAACTTTGATCCAAATGTAATGCTATTTTGGTCAAATTTGATCAAATGTTCGATTGGGGCTGTTGAAAGTATGCGTCGGCTGCAACTATGTAGGTATACCTCAATGTACTGCCGGATCATATGATAGATTTTTAATCTACAATCTGCTGATATTGTTTCACAAAACCCGTTTTCTTGTGAAAATTACTGGGGAAAAATATCTTCTCTTTCATTGATAATGCTCAGAATTGCATTTGATTACAGTGAACAATGATCCCATCAGATACTTACGAATGTCTGATTCAGAGGTCATGTATCGACATGCAAACATATCATCTGTCACAGTTCTCAGATTTATAAACTCCCATAATCCCATGAAGATATTGGAGTATAGGATCAATATTGCTCCTTCGCTCAAGCGAAAGAGGATGAGGGAGCATACATGGCACATACAGGTGTAGAATTAAAAGCAGAAACTTGGAACTAATACAATGTCATCAATTGAAGGGGAATTAGTTGATAAAAAATTGAAGATTCAAATCTAGGTTCTGCAGTGAACAAGTGATATTTGTCTGAAGTGCCTCTCACTCTACTAGAATGTGATCCGCAAGCCAAGTTTATAAAAGTTGTCAGAGCGTAGCATCAGTTTGATGTGACAATGTAAGCAGTGTTTTTGTATATCCATAGCATGCACCATGGTAAAGGTGGTGCTGATGATGAATATGACTCTTCAATTGGTGAGTCCTCCAGTAATGATGATGATGCCGCTGTCACTTGTGTGATGAAGATTAGATTGTGGTATTTACTGGGAATTATTAAGAGCTCAGCTATCTTTGAGAGATTTACATTTTTTGAGGCTCCTATCCTGACCTTCATCACAAAACTTATACCGGCATTACCATCATCACCCAGGCATCACCAGTTACAGAATATGAAACATATATCATCATCATCATCACCACCTTTGCCACCGCTTTGGACATACAAAAAACTGCTTACATTGTCACATCAAACTGATGCCATGCTCTGACAACTTTCAAAAACTTGTCTTGCGGATCACATTCTAGTAGAGTGAGAGGCACTTCAGACAAATATCACTCGTTCACTGCAGAACCTAAATTTGATTCTTCAATTTTTGATGAACTAATTCCCCTTCATTTGGTGACATTGTATTAGTTCCAAGTTTATGCTTTTAATTCTACACCTATATGTGCCATGTATGCTCCCTCATCCTCTTTCGCTTGAGCGAAGGAGCAATATTGATCCTATACTCCAATATCTTCATGGGATTATGGGAGTTTATAAATCTGAGAACTGTGACCGATGATATGTTTGCATGTCGATACATAACCTCTGAGTCAGACATTTGTAAGTATCTGATGGGATCATTGTTCACTGTAATCAAATGCAATTCTGAGCATTATCAATGAAAGAGACGATATTTTTTCCCAGTAATTTTCACAAGAAAACGGGTTTTGTGAAACAATATCAGCAGATTGTAGATTAAAAAAATCTATCATATGATCCGGCAGTACATTGAGGTATACCTATATAGTTGCAGCCGACGCATACTTTCAACAGCCCCAATCGAACATTTGATCAAATTTGACCGAAATAGCATTACATTTGGATCAAAGTTGGTCCAAGTATTTGATCAAATTTGATGAATTGGTCAAATTATTTGAAAAAATTCCTAATGGGATTAGCGTGGAATACAGCGGAAGAGTATATCGTGGTCAGTGAAAAAAAGGCGAGCGGGTATAGGCGGGTGACAGAGAAAGAGTAAATTTTCTAAGGTGCTCCTCATCCAGTTTTCTCACTTTTTATCATTTTCTCTTTTTGGCTTCATCCGCTCAAGGGCAGAAAGTAAACACAGTTGCGAGATCTAGCTCAGTACTACTCAGTACTACTATACAGTAGTACTGCAGTAATACGTTCATCAATACTACAGTAGTACTGTAGTAGACTACTGTCGTATTACTGCAATAGACTACTGCAGTAGTACGACAGTAGGCTACTGCAGTAGTACTACAGTAGGCTACTGCAGTAGTACTACAGTAGAGTCTTGTCAATTTACGTCCAGTAGTTTGGCTATGCAGTACTGCTACGCTGTTTTTTCCACCAGGGAACTGCAATATAAATTAGTTAGATCCTCTATAATGAAACATATCAAACTCACTTCGGTCGATCTAAGAATGTTGACAATTGTCCACAATAAACAAATGTGATCAAATCTGCAAATACATCCGTGACTTGTCAGCTGTTCTACGTAATTCCACATGCATATATTGAATGAAGCCTTGGAATCAAGCAGGCAACAAAAAGTTTCAATAAACTGCCCTCTCATGAATATTATCCGATCTCATCATCGCCAAGTCTGCGATTAACTTACTAAACTGCCGGTAATGTCAAGTTTTTGCCACACACACACACAAAGACCCCGATACGCTCACGAAAACGAATGGGCTACCTGAATTTTCTCGACAACAGCGAATAAAAGCAGCGTACAATAATAATTCAAGCCACCTCCACCTTGCTTCGTATTTATATAGTCAGTGCAAAGTGTAACGAAAATAAGTTGTACTATACTCGATCGAGGAAGTAGAACCCGAAGGAACTTGTATTATAAAGATAGGTGTTCGTGCGGATTTATATTATGTGAATAATATGTATGTATACTCAGGTTGCAGAAAGGTGTCTTACTCCTTAACTTTTTCCATAGACCGCCCGTGCAGTGAGCGTTGGCAATGGAGAACAATGCCCCGAGAGATTTAACGCGGATAAATAGATTTTTACACGAATTTCGTGCTCACGCTACTGCGGTTGAGATACATACATATTAGATGTAAGACACTATATCACGCGCTGGTGTGCAACTTATGTACATATGTATTTTATATGAATTAAGGAGTGCGATAAGGTGATGATGGCTGGTGTGCGCAAAATATGCGTTATTTACAAGAGATTAGCAAAACTAATTGCTCTCTTACGAGTTCCGAGTTTTATATATGAATATCATGCTTCGGCGAGCTTAGAATGAACAAGCGTTCAGGTTTTTACTCGACAAGACAGATGTATCTGATGTATTATAGAATACGTAGTATATCTCCATCGTAATACGTGAGAGGACTTTGTATCATAGATTTAGATGATGTGAAAGAGCGAAGAAACAAAATCAGCCTGTAAGTTTGGTGAAGGAAAACCATGCTCACTACTCAAAGCAGATAAAGAGAGGTATTTTCAGACGTCTACTTGGATAAGAACTCATAATTTTTTTGTGGTCGCTCATTGAAACGCTTAGATTTGAAATCATCTTCGAGACAATCTTAAAAGGACAAAAGCATCAAGTCAGATTTTTTCACATGAAGGAATGTCGATATTAAAATTTGGGAATTTCAATATCAATTTAATGAAATGGGCTTCGCTAGATTCGAAGATTTTAGAAATTTGAAAAATATTCACTTGAATTACCTAGTATAGGAGACCTAATATATCGTCTAGTATGTAGTATAGAGTTTTGCGAGTTCATAAACTATTTCAAGAGATCACAGAAACGACCGTCATTTTGTTAGGAGCGAACCAAATCATCTGACGTGAGCATACTTTCGCATTCATTTTTGTATCAACGTGAACATACAATTTTTCGCACATCAACCAACGGATCATTCGCGCGCGGGTCTCCAGCGTACGCAATAGATACACACATCGTACGCTACTGAAGCGTGCGATTGAGCGCGTTGAAAGTCACAAATTAATCAGCTCATTTCGTACGCCACTCAAGCGTACATTCGGATACACCTCAAATCACGAATCAATTCAGCTTATTTTCGCACGACTCTCGAACGTACGGTCTGACGTGGCTTAAGGGTGTGTCCACAAATAGCGCAGCGCACGGCACATAGCGCAGCGCACGGCGCATGGCGCAGCTCACGGCACACGCACTAGCGGTTATTGAGCCAGCCTATATGCACCACAACTTTTTGATGCATGGGATTATGGCGGAATGATGAAAATTTCACCACTCTCAAAGAGTTTTGAGGCATGGTAAGCGTAAAAGCCGGGTCAGTGAGCGCTAGCGCGTGCGCCGTGAGCTGCGCCATGCGACGTGCGCTGCGCTATGTGCCGTGCGCTGCGCTATTTGTGGACACACCCTAAGGCCCATTCTACATAGGATGCGCTCAGCGCGTGAGCGTACGCGCATACGCTTGCGCTCAAAGAATTGAATGCAGGGAATCTCATGAAGCAGCCTTACCAGTCGTTTTGTACTCAGAATTTTTTCAAGGAAATACTTGGTTGACGATTGGTAGGCTCCGAGTGACATTATCGAGCCGAAAAATCAAGTTTCTTCATGTGTTTCCAAAATCAATTAGTGAAAAACATCAGCGTTGGCCACCCTGAGAACTACCCGCTCTTTCATCATCAGTGAAATACGGGACCCATGACGTTCATTTACGGTGGTCTCCGGGTGACATTTTTGGGTCAGAAAAGCAATTTCCTCCATGTTTCTCTATGAACAAATAGGAGAAATCAGCAGTGGTGATACCACGAGCCTTTTCGCGGGAAAATCCAGGTTGAGCAACGTTTTTGCAACTCAGTATCCGCATTGGTGACCACCCGTCTTAGTTTGGATAGTGAATCGCGAAAACGTTGCTTAACCTGTATTTTTTTTTTCCGAAAAGGCACGCGAGGCCAACTCTGATGTTTTTCTCTATTTGCTCATGGAAAAACATGGAGAAACTTGATTTGTGAGCTCGATAATGTCATTCAGAGCCTACCAACCATCAACCAACTTTTCATCTGTCAAAATTCCGAGTGTAGAACGACTGGTGAGGCTGCTTCATGAAAATCCCTGTATCAAATGCTTCAAGCGCAAGCGTATGCGCGTACGCTTGGGCTCAAGGCATTTGATGCAGGGATTTCCATGAAGCAGCCTAACATGTCGTTTTCCATTCGGAATTTCCACAAGTGAAGAGTTGGTTGATGGTTGATGGGCCCCGAGAGAGATAATCGAGCCAACAAATTTATTTTTACTATGTTTTCCAAAGAACAAATGGAGAAAAACATCAGCGGTGGCCACGCGAACCTTTTCGGGAGAAAATAAAGTTTGAGCAACGTTTTTGCGATTCAGTATGCGGATTGGTGACCGCTTATCTTACTCTTACCTAGTTCCTGTTCCCAAACAAAGTTACAGTCTTCGCAAACCAAGATAGTTGGACACCAATGCAGATACTGAGTTGCAAAAACCTTGCTCAACCTGGATTTTTCCCCGGAAAGGCTCGCGGAGCCACCACTGCTGGTTTTTCCTATCTTTCATGGGAAAAAACGGAAGAAACTGTTTTTCTGACTCAAAGATGTATTTCACCGATAATGGAAGAGCGGGTAACTTTTAGGGCCGTCAACGCTGATATTTTTCTCTAGTCGATTGTGGAAAAACATGGAGAAACTTGAGTTTTTGGCTCGATTACGTCATTCCGAGCCCACCAATCATCAACCAACTCTTCCCTTGGGAAAAATCTGAGTGGGAAGCGACTGGTACGGCTGCTCCATGAAATTTCCTGCATCAAATGCTTTGAGCACAAGCGTATGCGCATACGCTTACGCGCTGAACGCATCCTATGTAGAACGAGCCTTAGGCCCGTTTTACATAAGATGCGCTCACCACGTGAGCGTACGCGCATACGCTTGCACTTGAAGCATTTGATGCAGAGAATTTGATGAAGCAGCCTTAGCAGTCGTATTTTACTTGGAATTTTGACGAGTGAAGAGTTATTGATGATTGGTGGGCCCCAAGTGACATTATCAAGCCAAAAAATCAAATTCATTCATCTTTTTCCTCAAACAAATACAGAAAAATATCAACGGTGGCCACGCGAGCCTTTTCGGGAGGAAATCCGGGTTGAGCAACGTTTTCGCGATCAAGTGTCCGGATTGGTGACCACCCGTCGTAGCTTGCAAAAACTGAAACCTTGTTTGGGATCAGAAACTTGGCAAGAGCAAGATGAGCGGTCACCAATCCGGATACTGAATCGTGAAAACATTGCCCAACCTGTATTTCCTCCCAAAGAGGCTCGCATGGCACCACTGATGTTTTTCTGTATTTGTTTATGGTGAAACATGAAGAAACTTGATTTTTTTGGCTTGATAATGTCACTTGGGGCTCACCAATCATCAACCAACTCTCCACTTGTAAAAATTCTTAGTAAAAAGGACGACCAAGGTTGCTTCATGAAATTTTCTGCATCAAATGCTTCAAGCGCAAGCGTACGTGCATACACTTGGACTCAAAGCATTTGATGCAGGGAATACCATGAAGCAGCCTAACCAGTCGTTTTCCATTTGGAATTTCCACAAGTGAAGAGTTGGTTGATGATTGATGGGCCCCGAGAGAAATAATCGAGCCGACAAATTTATTTTTACCATGTTTCCCAAAGAACAAATGGAGAAAAACATCAGCGGTGGCCACGCGAGCCTTTTCGGAAAAAAAATAAAAGTTGAGCAACGTTTTCGCGATTCAGTATCCGGATTGGTGACCGCTCATCTTGCTCTTGCCAAGTTTCTGATCCCAAACAAGGTTTCAGTCTTCGCAAGCTACGACGGGTGGTCACCAATCCGAACACTGAATCGCGAAAACGTTGCTTAATCTGGATTTCTTCCCGGAAAGGCTCGCGGAGCCACCACTGCTGGTTTCCCCTATTTTTCATGGGAAAACACGGAAGAAATGGTTTTTCTGACTCAAAGATGTTCCCCAGAGACCATCATCAATCAATCTCATGAGTCCCGTATTTCACCGATAATGAAAGAGCGGGTAACTTTTAGGGCGGTCAACGCTGATCCTTTTCTCTAGTTGATTGTGGAAAAACATCGAGAAACTTGAGTTTTTGGCTCGATTACGTCATTCAAAGCCCACCAATCATCAACCAACTCTTTCCTTGGGGAATATCTGAGTGGGAAGCGACTGGTACGGCTACTTCATGAAATTCCCTGCATTAAATGCTTTGAGCACAAGCTTATGCGCGTACGCTTACGCGCTGAGCGCATTCTATGTAGAACGAGCCTAAGGAGGCTCGCGCGCGTGGTGCCGTACGTGATCGTGTTCAGCGGATCAAAGTATGTATATTCTCAATCAAAATGAGTGTCTTGTAACGTGTTTTGTTAGACTGTAATATACATTTTCATGCACGCAAGAGCCATGCCGACACGCATTTAGAATCAGTGGAAATTGATGAAGTGTAGTAAACTCATCACCCGTATGCTTTAAAATCCGAGTAAGAAATGGACTCCATGATTCATTATTCGGATCGAGTGGGTCGTGGATGATGATTCAAATAGTATTGCCCTGTATGATGAAGAAATCGATTAACACGCTCTAATTGTAGCTCCCTCATGTCAACCAATTACTCGACATTACTGGAGGCCAAGTTCCAGAATCAATCATAAGATGTCTCGATTTCTATTGAGCTCATGTGCATGGAAGGTCATAAAGTGGATGACACTTTCAACCTGAGAGATTCATAAACTTTGTGGAACGATTGTAATGGTTGTGGACAATGACTGGCATGCGATGTCTACAGCTTCCTCCCATATGGCTTTGGTCTTAACCAATTACTGTTTCTCTATCATTTCCGTTTCATTCACGCATTTTTAACTTATCAACTTTTTTCACTTATCAACCCAATGATAAAATAATTATAAACTCCCCTCGCGTGAGAATAATTCTGTTTTACTCTTTTTCAGGGAATGTTTTCCTCGATTACACTTAGGGCCAAACTTAGAGAATGAGACAACCCCAAACTTAGCCATAACGATCAAATTTGGCACATAAACTTACAGATAACTTCCTGAACGTTTTTTGCGAGTTTGAGGAGACTTTGGGAGGTGAAAAATCAAAGTTGGCCCTCACGGTCAAGTCCGGCACATTAAATTCACTGTCAACTTCTCAAAAATCGTTGGAAAGTTTGGGAAAACTTTTGGGAACGAATAACGAGCGTTGGGAAAGGAGGCATTGAAATCTAGGGAGTGGTTTTAGAAATCTCGTGTCGTGGTTGAATATCGCGATTACGAATATGCTCTCTATGTGGTAGAAATTTGAGACAAGATTTGTAGAAGGAGGCTCTAAACATACGGGGTAATTTGAGGTTACGTGTTCAGAACTCATGTTACCATATCCATTGAAATTGCGTTAACACTGAGATCCTTATCAAAAAAAAAACCCGTGCCATCCAAGTGTCGTTCAGGCCTTGCGGGCCCTGCGCCAAGAACCCGAATGATTTTTCGAATTATCTTCAAAACATGTTCATCGTCAGGGCAGCCGTGGAGGCCCGGATGTCTGTTTCTACTTCTGTACGAGCAAAGTTGATAATACCAATTGATCAATCTTCATAGTTATTATCAATTTTTCGTTGGCACCCGCTAAATAAACAGTCTAGCAAACTCGTGCAAAAGTAGAGTATAGACATCCGGGCCTCCACGGCTGTCCTGAGGATGGAAGTTTTTCAAAGATAATCTGAAAAATCACACGGGTGGTTGGTGCAGAGGCCGCAGGCGCAGAGCCTGAACGACTTTCAGAGTGTAGAGTTGTTTTTATATTAGAATTGCAGTGTTGACGCGATTCGGATATGGTAATCTTAACTAAAAACTCGTCACCTCAAATTATCCGTATTCTTAGAGCCCCGTTCTACAAATCTTGAATCAAACTTCTACCCCATAGAGCAGATTTGTATTGGAGATGAATGAGCACGATCTCTCATTTTCGAAACCATTCCCTCAATTTTAATACCTCCTTTTCCAACGCTCGCTCGTCACTCTCGTTCCCACTAGTTTTACAAAACTTGCCAACAACTTCGAAGAGTTGACTGTAAGTTCAATATGCCAAAATTGAGCGTGGAGGCCAAATTAGCCATCTCCCAAACTTTCCCGAACTTGTGAAAAACTTTCAGGCAGTTGTCTGTTAGTCTGTATGCCAAACTTGATCGCTATGACCAAGTTTTGGGTTGTATCATTTTTTAAGTTTGACCCAAAGTTTAATCGGGGATAATATCCCCCAAAGAAACGCCGAACAGAATTATTCTCACGCGCGTTCAATGCATTGCACAAGATTCAGTCAATTGCATTCTCACACAAATTTGTATGAGGTATGCTCACACCTGCCGGAAAAGAAGATATTCATGAATGATATGAATATCGTGTAATTGGCATGAGAACGATAATTATCATTTCTCTATCAATCTCAACTTTGAAGTCGTATTTTGATCTTCAAGATGGTATGATTCAAGAAAAAATGCATACGGTTGACGGGGAGAATTACCTGGACCTGGGATTAAAGTGGGAACTTTTCTTTTCTGGAGAGATGCTACCAGTTGACTCATCTTGGAATTGGCACGTTTTGAACTCGATGTCACCCAGGTACATTTACACCTATTCAATGCAGGAAGCGCCCGAACACGAGCAACACCTCTCGATCTTGAATCTTTCTTTTTGAATCAAGGAACTAAATTCGTAAGTTATCACCGGACGACCGATCACTCATTCTTCGCCAATCTTGAATTTGGCGTTGATTTCATGAAAAATTATCAATCGAAATTTGATCGTCTAAATGCTAATCGAAGTGAAAGTGATGTTCATCAACCTGGCTAGCATAAATCTTGAGTTCTCCTTCGCGCAATTGGCCTGTGGACTTCAGTCCTCTCGCCATTACCGTGTACTGTAAATCTTGAGTTCACTAAATGAACGATTTTGAATGCATCATTAGATATTTCTTCGAATCGTTATCGATTTGAGCTCATTTTTCACCTCCATCACATTTTATTCTAATTGGTGTCAGCGATATAGTCTTGGAAGGGAATTTTGGCCAGTACTGAGTATTCTTTTACCGGTACACGTTTACAATTATTTCTCCGATCAAAGAGCTACTCATCTCATGAGAGGGACAGAAAGAACTATATAGATATGTATTATTTTCATTTACCCTTTCTGGATTACATTTGACGTTGACAGAAAAATCACTGACAGCGCCGAATTAATTCAAATTATTTCAGCTGATCATATTTCTCATCTTGTACTCGTTTTACAATACATATCAAGCTCAATGAGATCTACAAAAGCAAATTAAAGGAGCAAAAAACTCGACGCTGAAATAAAAATGATGTCATGCCTATAATCCTCCACTAGCCATATGTGACCATTCAGAAAAGTGACGCTAATAGTAATTGATGGTTTTTTGTGCCACCAGCAGCCATAAAATACGTCGTCGCAATGTCGTAATAAGAAAATGCGAAGGTACACGTATATCCACCAAACCATTAGCCGGACACAGCTGCGCTCTTACTTGACATGTACAATATACCGTAAAGCACAATAAAGAGGAGTATTTTTTACTGAACAAAATGACGTGTTGCCGTGAACGTGATGACTTTTATTAGAAATATCAAGTTTATCAAATTGTTAGTGAATTAGGGAGATATATAGATAGTTACAAAACGAATGCATCACTCTGAGACCCAGTCGCAAAATGAATGTTTAATCTAGTACCAATTAGTGTGGGATCGAGGATTTGAGATTGTACTTCATGATCATCACGATGGAGGATTCGTTCATTCAATGCTGTCTTTGGGAGATGATCCTTCTTCATGCAGGACCGCTATGAAGTAAGCTCGTGGTACGGTGGAGTCCTAGGATTAAATATTGAGAATTGGAATATAGAAAGAAAATTCTTCGACAAATTGAAACACTCAATAAGCCTCGCCAAATAACCAAATTACTGAATGTTTCCGCAGAAATATGAATAAATAAATTATTCTCAATTTAGAATAGGAACAGAGTGATTGTGAGTGCTTATAACCAATGCGTGCACAATATGAGGGGCTGAACTGTTCCCCAATAGCAAATTGCAAGGAGGGTTTCTATAGGTTTTCATACAGGCTTATGAAAAGACAGACGTAGACCATATTGGGGAATGATTACGGAGACGATCGCGTGGCGCTTCGATAAATCTCTAACTATGCGGAAGTCCAACTCCGTTGCAGTGTAAGTGTCATGTCGACGCGCTGTCACAACAGAATAGTGCCACGTGCCGTCTGTGTCAGTCTCCCTCAACCCCCATCTGAGCGAAAAACACGCCCTCCTTCCTTTATACCTCATTCGTATATGGCTTTATGAGGTTTTCATGACTGAAAGTACAGAATGCACTCTTTAGGTGTCATTTGGAGTTGGCTCATCCATCAACTTTATTTTAGAGCATTGGTTCTGTCATCCCTTTTTTTCCAAAAATGATGATACTCGTAAGCTCGCTATTGCAAATAAAATCAATTTTATGGTTTGAAATTTTGTATATTTTCTGCTATGATGGCTCATAACAATTTTGAATATTTTCAGTATTTGAGAGGGAAAATAAGATTTAAAAACGATTAAGTACTCATAAGAAGAATGGAGGCAAATTGTTGAGCTAGATTCAGATCGCTATGCGTTTCTCACAGCAAAAACCTTATATGTGTTTTTCATCAGAGAAAACTCCTATTGGTGGATTCTACTGTAAAAAAAGAGCTGAACTTGACTAGAATTTGATCATCCTCGATCCTTTCATTTGATAATTTCACATTTACACGTATTCCGTCTAAAGTATCAATGAGTTATTTGGTCACCAACAAAACATGAGCAACTTTGCAGAAGATTGAATGCCTCCTGAAAGTAAGGGGGTGCAGTCACCGTGCAACGTGACCATGGACCTTGAGATTACACCTTACATGAAAAGTTTGATGATTGAAAGTGTGAGACGAGTTGTCAGATACTTGTTATTGTCCAACTTGTATTCCGCTAACCCGTCGCTTAGCCCAAATCACAAGAGAATGGGAGAAAAGTGAGAATAACTCGGCCGCGGGAACCTCCTAACCTATAATATACGCTCATTTTCATTCCCAACTTTCTCCGATTCTATTGCAATTTAGGCTTAACGAAGAGCGAACAAATCTAAGTTAGATGATAACAAATATTTGTGCGCTCGTCGTTTAGCCCAAATCGCAACAGAATCGGAGACAGTTGGGAATGATTTTCAGCTTGCATGATGACCGCATCGCCTTAACCCTCAATTAACACTGTGATAAACATATGATTTTGAAAATCTCGAACCATGTGAACGAGTTGGTAATTTGTAACTTCGACTCTTGTGGTATCCTAGGATGAAAATTATAGAAAGTAAATTGAATGTTTTTTTTTGGCATTTGATTGAGTAGATTTTGCAGGGGAATGAAATTGAGATGTGCGAAAAATCCTACAGTGTTAATTAAGGGTTAATGACTTATGGTCTCCGTTGTTTGAAATTCGTTCGATCTGATCAACCTCCTTGTATCATAATTCGCTTATCCTGAAAGATCTTACTTGCTACAGTCCAGCATTCAATCACAATAGCCCAATACGAGTATATCACACCATTCTGTTATACGATTGAGGCACGTGCCTCGTCAAATGCTTGCTTCCTCAAAATGAAGCCATCAGTTGGTCATAGTCCCTGATCTTTCCGGTCAAATTCGCATGTCCGGTCAACCGCATGGTCAGCTCATACGTCATCGTTTCACTGTATACTCATTCTTGACCCTCGATACCATCTCAGACAGGCTCATTGTGTCTTCATGAGACGTCTTTTTCGAGGGGTTCGTGTGATCCATATATTTGCAATGTGCAGCATTGAAATAGAACAAGAAGTCACCTATCATTTATAGTATCATTTGATAGATCATCGAGATCGTCATTTAGAACGTTATATGGATACAGAAAGAGTGACACATATTTGGGTCATTTTCCGGGCTACTTGGTTGTAATTCATGAATCGTGAAATGATAAATGATCATTAGGAATGACTGAATAAGCTGCAGGGAAAGGTGGGGTGCGTACTACTTTTTTGTCGCAAGGTTATTAATTTTTGTTGATACCATGTTGAGTTCCAAGTGAGATATCCTGTGAGAACGGGACTGAAATTTCTTTAGTTTTTTGATAGAATTCAAAAGTGGTAGATGAATTGAATATTTCATGAGTAATTTTGTAGATTTTTCGTCCTTGATGTTTAATATATGAGATGATTATTTGGTCTCATCGATCTTGAAGGACGGATGTGGTGGTGGCCTCTCTTCGATCTTAGGCCTTGGAATCCGTCCTCCAAGATCGATGAGACCAAATAACCATCTCATAAATTGAATATTTCATCCCCATTTCGGAAGTAAAAACGGATCCAATTAACGTATCAGAGGTAAGTGCAAGTGTTAAGGACAAGATATCAGAGGATGGTTGGTCGAGGTGAGAATTCAGTACTTTGATCGAGATGTCATAATAATTGATCAGATGGGGGTAGCAGATGCATCAATGCTTACACTGTACCTGTGATTGGGATCCAAATAGGGAGTGAGATATGGATGATAAAATAAGCCCATGCACATAAGCAGGGAAACGTAAGCGAGTTTTTTTCCCCTCTCAGCAAAGCTGACGATTCAATCTGATCGAACCATGAATTTCACCTTTTCAAATTCTGATAGAGAGTTTTGTGTATATTTTGAGTATCTCAAGAGATCAACAAGAGATCTTCAGCAAGTCGATATTAGACTGACGTCATTGTCTCTATATCATATGCAGTTATCAAATTGATCAGCTTCAGTCATTGCATCGACCAAAATGGTAGTTCATCTATGGGATAGCATGGAATATTATTCTCATTCGAATGAACTTTCGAAGCTGTACATGTATTGTGAGGGCCACACGGCGAAATATCAAAATAAAGTTTTGGTCGCTAGCAGCTATCTAAAAGCATGGTCGCTAAATACCAAAAATTCGCCTTGATTTCTCGCTGTGAGCCGGCGGATTCTCATACATTATGATATATTGATGAAAAAATCACGTCAATTCGAAACTTGTATCGCACATCCATCCCATACATAATTTACTATCTATCACACGTGTATAAAGTCTCAACAGGGCCTAATTCCACACGATGCAGAAAGCTTACAAAAAGGATTATACAGGGGGACTGAGTCGAGATTGATTTTGTGAGTGGAGAGATTATATTGGATCCCATATTCGTTTTTCCACTCAAGCGTCACTTTGCCTGATGTATGTAACGAGTGCAGGGCTGTAGAAGCCTCAGAATACAAAATTCGATGGTGACATCTGTGTCAATAAGGCGAGAATCCTCCCGGGGCCGAGGACGCATGTGAGGCTACACGAGACTGCAAACGAGAGAAGTATTTTATGATGTATCATACGGGACGAAAGACAGAGAGAGTGGGAGAGAGAAACTATATACTGCATCGGCCATCATCTTCTCACCCAATCATCGATTTTATTTGGTTAATAAAACTATTATCCGTTTTTAGCCTGTCCCTCGGCGAGCCTCCATCAGCTTGATTCAAGTGCTTGCAGCTCATCTGTGCGGGGGCGTGCAGAGAGATGGAGGGTTTTGCCTTAATGCCGCCTGCCATGCTGAAAATGTCATTTACATCCCTTTATGCCATGCGAAATTGAAATATATTTGCGAGGATTAGTCCAGACTGGATTATTGTACTTCTCACGCCTTGTTTCGTTTTACACAGCTTTGATGTGATTGAGGCAGTTGAAGTCACTCGATTTGATTTCCTTGGTTGTATTTGATGAAGGTTTCTTCTTCATTTCCTTATAAGTATCTTTTCTCACGTAGTTTCTTCAATCTGTCTTCCAACACTTCAGTATCCAGTGATTTTGTCCAGTTTTGTGTTTGAAAATCTTGATCATATTCTATCCATCTCTTTGCTTGGTCTGAAAATCATATTATTACAAGTATCATCATCCTTCGTGATGATTTGTTGACACGAGAATACTCTAAATATGGGTATTATTGATTCCTTCTCCCAATAAAAGTTTTATTCAACTCTAATCCCTTCCACGGCATAGGATGAAGTGGATCTATATTGAGTAATATTCTCTGAGTAATACGGAATACGCATGAATCAGCTGAAAAAGATCTGATTGATAAGTTAATAAGTGATGGTAGGGACATTCTGAATAATTTTGATAAAAACAAAATGGATTCGTGAACAATATTCATTGTTCAATGAACGATTGAAAATCACCCGATGCTTCTGGGACTCAATTCAAATCGCTATCAGATGACCAATGTCTGCAGACCAGGCGAGAGTGTTCGTGCGCGTCACTGGATCCCAGAAACTGATGTCAATCGGACCTCTCTTAACTTCCCCGAGTGAGATTTTTCACTCGGATTCCGAGTGAAAAATCTCACTCTTTCTTCTGAGTGGAACTCACTCGGTACCGAGTCGCCACGATTTCACTCCGAACTCGGAGTGAGAACTCACTCTTTCCAAGTGAGATTTCACTCGGAAAAGTTAAGAGAGGATAATAGCAACAAACCCTATTTTCTCCTACATCCCACATCTGACCGCAAATCTTTGATTCCATCTGATAACAGCCTCACTTGTGTTGTCTGGCACAAAAATACATATTCCTCGAAACAGAAACATGGGATCGCTGTGATTTTTTTTCATTCAAAAATTTATAAAAAGTGCCAATTTTTTACGCAAGAATTATATAGGAGTTCCATTTAAATTCTTGAAGTATTTCACGTGTGAAAGGTGGAAAGTCCCTCTTTCCGGCACTCTTCTGCTGAGGAATCGAATCTGGTGCATTTTTTCGAAAAAAATTATGAGAACAAAAAATGTGTATTTTGATGAGATCTCCAAGATGTGATACTCGATTGGTCGATTATGACCTTAGAATTGCCAAGAAATCCAATAAAGATAGTTTTTCACGAGTTTTGGGTATTTTTTAGGAGTTTTTGAAACCTTTAACTTTTGAAACCAATTCCATAGTGTTTTGATGCCTCTAAAATGTGGAAAAAACGTTGTGCACACCATTCTTGAAAGATGTTAATCCTCTGAGAACAATGAGGAGGAATTAGTCTATTACGTTTTCGTCACTTTTAGAGGCTTTTCACATGAATGGATCGTAAATTATGCAGTGTGATGGTTGATAAAGATGTTGCTGCACTCGTTTGATCGAATTCCATTCCCAGAATTGAGTCTCTTTCCGTTATACTCACCGACTACCATTTTTTCCGCATTCACAGAGTTGTCGCAGGTATATGCAATTTTTGCTCTCCCAAACACTACAAAAAGGATCTCTTGGAACGAGAACCCATATTCCTAAAGATGAGTATGTGGAAATTCGAGGAAGCTCAAATTTCTTCTTCTAGAATTTTCTCAGTTCGAGAACTAGAATTTCTCTCTCAAGAAAAAACACGAGTCTCATGAGAATATTTCTCTTGCAAATGCGATTATCTATCCATCTTCCTCCTCGTCTTCCTCACAACCAGGATACAACCCATTGATATTTATTTGATGTCTGTACTTTTTCCACCTGATAGTGGAAGCCAAAGTGTGTTTGAGTCAACGAAAACAACACATTGGTTGAGGTTATATAGCCACGTGGACGGGGAGCAATCGAAGTTTTAGTAAACATCAAGTGCTTACCCAGTTGTGAATTATGATCCGGAGTCGTCATGCCAGGTTTCGGCGGTAGATCTCGCAGAGATAGTTTCGGAGATTAGTATATAATGATTTTCAAATTCGCACACCGTCTTGGCGAGATGAATTTGGTCGACAAAGACTTGCTGGTTCGATGCTGCCATTGGTCGCAACACACAATATTTAACGGCATTTTGCTACGTGTTACCAAATATTCTTGATTTCTGTGTGGTAACTCGCATCCAATGCGAATGTTCGTTCAATGTCAGAAATATGTGAAATGTACGCTGCGCCTTGCAATTATGATAACCCATCGACGGAATCACAAATTTTGTTAACACAGGACGAGTTTGGTATTTGAGTAATTTTTTCTTTTCCGCACGAGATATCCATATACTCTATTTGAGAACATTTCTTTCGAGAAATCCAATTTTTTCTCAAATTAACATTGTGAGTACACGTTTCTCTCATGCTTTGAAGAAAACTTCTCATTCAGAGAAATCAGTTCTCAATTGAAGAAATTTGACGTGAATCTTATTCTCATTTGAAGAGAATCGGTTTTGAGAAGTGAAATTAGTTTGAGAAATCCTTTTTGTAGTGAACCTTTCCCACTTGAATTATGATAAGTTTGCAGTGTGAAAATGGTGTAAGAACTACGTACAAAGAAATTTTTGATGCAACTATTCTGTGTCAGTTTTGTGCCACTCTCAATAGAACTTTTTCTGCAATTTGCATGAACATTCCCCGTACGTGGATCTGCTCTGCTATCCACTCAAAGTTGTTCGTTCAATGAATTATATTTACATTAAACCGTTTTGAACGCGATCGCGCTGAAAACAGCTGGGAAACACTCTCAACATCGATTTCCACCTGCGGAAGGAAGGTTTCATGCACAAAGTCAAAAACTTTTCACTAGGAGTCAAGAATTTGCACGGCTTGGAACTTTTACGTGACTTTGATGATGGTAGATAAGTACAGAAATCTTACGACTCCGATGAGACAGCAAGAAAATTCGCGAAAGATACACGAGAGATAATTTTGGTGGGTGTACTCGATTTGGTCCGTGTCAACGGAACTATCTAATGATTCCGACCTAGGAGGCAATCAAAACTCGTGGCGTCAGTCTGTCTTCCTTTATCACAAGCGTCGAGATACTGGCCAGGCCCTGATCAGTCACGCCTAATACTTGGCCGGTGAAATCAGTACACTGATCCGACTATGCCATCACACTAATTATAATGGCTACTACCTGAGATCGTAATCAATGAAGCGTTACTTTATTCGATGGGTAATTTAGTACGTGAGATGTGCCATTAGCTAGTTGCACTTGATTGAATATAGTTTCAAAATACAATGCACACCATTTGAATTGCTCAAGTAATTAGATACAACGACATCCGAATATTGTCAACCTCTCTGATAGCTACTTCAGTTGATTATTAACTGATTAAATCGAGTGTAAAAAGCAATGTTACTGAGCAATTTTGTGCACTTGATTCGTTTAATTTTGATTCGTAATCAAATTGCGTAGCAGTAAGTTATCTGAGAAATATAAAACTCGAGCATCACAGGATTCTTTCTTGTAGGCGTTTGAGAAGATACAAGTAAAATATACTCTCTAACGAATAGTTCAACAACCAAGTCATGAAGATTCTCATCATAGCCTCACTTCTATCAATTGGTTTGAGGATCAATGCTGCAGGTGATAGAACATAATATTCTGTTTAAACTTATGACTGATTACATTCGATGGAAACTAATTTTGAAAATTCCTCAACCTCAGACATTTTAAGTAAATGAATGTGAGAATTGTTTTGTGTTTTGAGTGACGCGCTGGAATTTTGTCTCATATACATGTAGTATGAGGCATTTTGAGTGAATCGATAAGATGTTCAGAGAGGATGACTCAAATAGAAATTCATCACTGTGCAGAATCTTAATGTCGAGTGAAGTGGTCCATGGAAATTTCCGGGATGTCTCCTGAATAATCCATACCTCTGGATGAAAATTATATCTGATGTTTGCGAATGTTCGAGAACTTTAGATCAGCTCGATGCTTGAGCCTCTGTCAATATTCTTCTACTTCATCGTTTATATCAAATCAGATGACCTACTCGGGAGGGAACGCACTTCAACGAAGTCATTGATCGTTGTAGAAAGGACAATTTAACTTGCACAGTTTGTATTACAATTTCACCTATACTTCGTACCGGATTTTTCACGCTATTTTTTGTGCCACGCAAACATTGGACACTTTATTCTCGAAAATTCTGCACGTACCGTTTCATAGAAGGAAATTGTGCTAATTCCTCAAGCCAACACATATTTCCACACCCGTCACATATTCCGATTAAAATCCAAAACGAGCAGTGGGGTTCTTGCATTGGTCACCTCAACCCAACTCCTAATGTGCCAGTTTTTATCAAGTAAATGGAATTCAGTGGCAACAGAAATCATAACGCCTTCTCCTCTTGAACAATTTGTGAATTATGCCAATCTTTGCTAATGGCTAAAGAGTAGTTCCACGAGAAACCGATACATCAAGGAATGGTTGGTCTCAGAGTTCTTTTTTAGTGAAGTATTCTAATTTTGTAGGTCAAAATATGAACATCTGCCAACGTGAAAAAAATCAAAGAACTTTTCTCGGATACTGGCGCAATGATCAAAATTATATATGAGTTGATTATTTGGTCTCATCGATCTTGAAGAACGGTGGGGAACTGGATAAATTCCCAAAGTTTCATGAAAGAAATTTTATTGCTACGTTTCGTCTACTAGGTTTCGTGGACCTCATCAAGCTCCAGGTTTGTTATTCTTTAGATCGTCGTGATATTTTTGAACGATCTTATAATAGAGCACAGACATAACGTCTGGCTCCTGTCGATACAGGTAAATAGAATGCATACCTGTATCGACAGGAGCCAGACGTTATGTCTGTGCTCTATTATAAGATCGTTCAAAAATATCATGACGATCTAAAGAATAACAAACCTGGAGCCTGATGAGGTCCGCGAAACCTAGTGGACGAGACGTAGCAATAAAATTCCTTTCATGAAATTTTGGGAATTTATTTAGTTCCCCACCGTCCTTCAAGATCGATGAGACCAAATAATCAACTCATATATTAAACATCAAGGACGAAAAATCTACAAAATTACTCATGATCAAAATTATGTTTTGATTTTCTTTCTTGCAAAATTATCGTAACTTTTTTCACTAGAATCGTTATGGCTCAAAAGCATCGTAAGATAGAGGAACGCGGTTCGGCACATCTAAAAAGTGAGCGAAACACCTATCGACAATAACTTCGAAACTTCGTTCCGTCTCATCTCGGTTATATATGGGGGTTCCAAGGAAATCACTTTCCCATTTCTCTCTCAAAGAGCCATTTTTAAAATTTTTCAAGAACACATTTCTTGATGTGAAAAGTTGTGTTCTTTACGAAAAAATTGTTTCAATCTGCTTTTTTGAAGTTTCTTTGAGTTTTTCATTTTGATGACAAAAACCTCAATTTTCTGCGCATGAACATGAATTTGAGATTTTGAAACTACTTCTTTCGAGAAGCTTTGAAAATTTCCTCCTTAATGACTTGTTCCCGAGCTCAATTCCATAAACTAGAACCGGAGTCGCAGCATCCAAACAATAATCAAGCGAAAACCGTTGAAGTGAATACGGGACTTCGCATAAAGCTGCTTCTTGAATTGGCTATTGAGTCATTGGGACTTTTGTTTGAAAGAACAAAATTCAACTTAACTAGTAATAATCTTGAAGGAAATTTCCTCAGCTTCTCGAAAATATTGGTTTCGAAATCTCAAATTCCTGCGCATGCGCAGAGAATTGCGGGATTTTAGCATAAAAATAGCTGAAAACTCAAGAAAGCAGCACTTCTTCCGTAAAAAATACAGTTTTTACGTGGAAAAATTTTGTTCTTGATTCTTACGGAATCCACCATATACGACTGAGATAAGATCAAAACCAAAGTTTTGACAAGGTTTTCGAAAGGTTTTTTGCTCACCTTTCAGATGCACCTAACTGCGTTCCATTATCTTACGTTGCTTTTGAGCTATAACGATTACAGTAAGAGAAATTGCGAAAATTTTGCAAAAAAACCAAGACATGATTTTAATCACGGTGCTAGGATCCGAAAAAATATTTCTAATTCTTTCCATGGTGGCCGGTGTTCTTATTTTGACCGATACAACTGAAAAAATTTCCCTAAGAAAAACTGTGCGACCAACCATTTTTTGGTGTATTGTTTTCTCGTGGAATTACTAGAAAGATAGTACACTCAATAGCACTTCACCAAACAGATTTAGGGAAGTCTTCGTTTGCTATGAGGATTTGTGAGAATGTGAACTAAATTAACCTACTAGTTCAAAACGGGTCAATATTATTGAATATTATCTATATACTAGCACGACAATCATTAAACTCAACGAAATTTTTTCCAGAAACGGATGCGAAGTATGATCGTCCAAAGCGAGTCACTGGCGGAGTCAAAGCCGACATCGCATCTTTTCCATACTATGCAGCTGTTGAAATTTATGACTCACTCGTGGGTGGAGGCTCGATCATCTCTTCAAGTTTTGTTCTGACAGCGGCTCATAACTTCGATAGCGTGTTGTTCTTTCCAAGTGACACGAATCTCATTGAGTCTTCAGATCCTAACAATAATTCGACTGAGTCATACTCCGCCGATAGTTCCAGTGAGATGGACACCAATATTAACTCCACTGATATTGACTATGAGAATTTTATTGAACCCACTGCTGATGAGATGTATGACTATGATCCTCAAAAATTAATTAAAGTTCGAGTTGGATCAGATTTGAGAGAAAATGGAGGAAGCTTACACGAGGTAGACTTTGTGAAAGCTCATCCCGATTACGTTATAGATGATGGGTTGGGTGGTAACATAAACGATATTGCATTGATACGTGTCATTAAACCTTTTACGTTTGATAAAACTCGACAGCCTATCCGACTGTTTGATGCCAGTGTGAGAGTTAGACCAAAAAGCCGAGCTATGGTCGTAGGTTTGGGTGTAACTGATGGTGATTCCTATTCTGATCATTTGATGAACGCGACAGTATGGGTCGCCGATAAAACCAAATGCGAGAGAGCTTACTACAATAAGAAAAACATACCTCTGCCAAAGTCGGCGTTTTGTGCTGGTGGTGGAAATACCAGAGCAGATACGTGCAAAGGAGATTCGGGTGGTCCTCTAGTAATCATGAATCATTTGGCAGGAATCACATCTTTTGCCAAATTGGAAATTTGCGGAAACCCACGCATTCCCGCATTGTATACAGAAGTGTCTCTATTCCGTTCGTGGATCGAAAAATATGTGACATTGCCTTAGGGGTGATGCAAAATTTAATAAATGCTGTAGGACGTCATTTTCGATATTTCAAAATTCAATGTACCCTCCGTTTGTCCCCGGGTATGACTTGGCTTAACTTGGATCTTGCACGCCTTCCTCAATCTCCCTTTTCCTAGATGACGATTTGCGCCACATCTAATCAATTCTCAAGTTGGTTTTTCCTCATTCATCAGTCCTGTTCTCTCTTTTCTTTTGAGTATAAAATGGCATAGGCACAACGAGTCTGGAAAACGCTCATTTTCCTCGGGGACTAGGACAATTCATTTCTCGAGCCGAGTGAGCCTAGAATCGATTTTGAACGTGGCATGCTAGGTATGAGGAATGAAGGTATGAGCATTTCATCATCCGACGCATAGGTAACATACTATTCCAGATTTTTGCTGCACTTCCTGATTATATACATACACTCATTCTGTGTGTAACCTCTAATAACTTTACCCTAAAAATCGATTTTAAACTCTTATGGTGGGGTTAGATAATAGTGAATAAATGTATAAGTTTTTCCTGACATTCCCCAAAAAATAACAGGAAAACCCGATACACTTATGCACTATTATTTGACCATTACCTATCCTGCGATAAAGTCTAGTATATTTCAATTATGGTGAGGTTCTTCAAGATTATAATAAAGATCTTTTCAGTGCCTGATTTCTCCGCACTGCTCCAATAAACATCCTCAGGGTGCGTCTTGATATCAGGAAATTTTAAAGAAAAGTTCTGAAACCCTCGCTAAAGAATGATAATTACTCTGCAACAACCTTTCAAAGAATTACGTATGATACATAATCGTTATTTAATGGTATTGTACTTGCTTACTTGACTTTGACGAGCTTGTTACAATTTTTGTGATGACAACTCAGACTTTCAGCGAAAATATCATGATGATTCCACTAGGAAGGACTGTTTCCTTGTACACTTTTCGATTTACCTATGAAAAATTACATTCAGAAAAAGATACGAGGAAAAATGGTTCCTAAATCAATTTTTGGGAGAAAATTGTTGAGAGCTAATTTGGAAATAAATTTGAATATTGAATTGAGGGCTCATAATTACAGGCAAAAACAAATAAGTCGCACACGAAAAACGCGCGGTTGATGACGAAGTCACAGAGCTTTGCTTATAATTAGAGTACTATTTGAATAAATCTTCCGTGTTTCCTCTGCTTCTTACGGTATCTTCCTGCTCATTTTGGGATGAAATCAGCGAGTCCTTGAGAGTCGAGGTGGAATAAGTGAAAGACATTTCTTTCCGTTATCATACACGTACACTGCGATTGTTGCCACCAGCGATGCCCACTGTTCTTCAATTCTTACCGACTCATATTTGTTCGAAAAATATTCCCAGTGATCATCTTGATCACTGAGAATATCCCCTGGTGATTTAGTTGTCTATTAAGAACGTGAAAAAAGAGAAATTTGCCCCCGTATATACAGATGCTTTCCAAAAAATAACAGATCAGTCCATAACTCAAATGGAATGTTAAAAAATTCACTCGCCGTGAACTGGATCATCCTATCCTATTTTTTCTCAATTACTGTAACACGTCCACGATCCAAAACCCTGTAACGAGTAGCAATTACATTAGAGTGTGTCGAGCTAAGCATCAAATCCCTGGTTCATGGCACAGATTTTTAATATTTCTCTCATTTTGATCTTGTAACTCTCTTTCTCGATCGGTATCATCTATTTACACGATGAACACTTCTATAATTAAGATAACAATTGAATACATTTCTACTCAAATGCTGGATATCTCAGAACCTATTGGTCGTATAGAGAGCTCTGCAGGGTCGCATTTGGTAGCTTGTATTTAGCACTTTCAAATCTTTCTCCTGTATTTCCCGTCCCGCGTGTTATACCAGAGACACACGAGACAGAAAAGTTACTTTTTTCGCAATTTTTTAGCCAAGGTACGAACACTTGCAAATTTTGGAGAGATTGTTGGATCGCTATGAAACAAATGACAACTTCAAGTCCACGAACAGAACTTTAAAATCCGTTTTTGAACGTTTTTCAAAGTGATTCTGGTTTCGAGATCTAACTGTTTCAGTGAGGGCGTTTTTTTTTTCAAAAAATCACACGGTGATCCAGAAATGATGAGGAACAGCCCAGTTCAAGGTCAGTAGCCTTCATTTTCGATGGCTATCCCAACGTTGAGTCAAATACTTGCAGAAATGAGGGTCAGATGCCCCAAAGTTTGCTGTTTCTCAACATTCTTGGATCATCAAGGGATTCTTTGGAGAAAAGAATGCCCTACTGAATCAGTTAGGTCTCGAAACCAGAATCACTTTGAGAGACGTTCGAAAACGAATGATGAAGGTCTTTCCATGAACTTGGAGTTGTCATTGGTCTCATAGCGATCCACGAATCTCTCCAAAATTTGCAGGCGTCTGTTCCTTGCTTGAAAAATTGCGAAAAAAGAAGTTTTCCTGACTCGTGTGTCTTTGGTATAATACGCAGGATGGGAAATACAGAGAATAGATTTGAAAGTGCTCGATATAAGCTACAAAATGCGACCACGCAGTGTTCTTTACGACCAATAGGTTCTGAGATTTCCAACTCTGATCATCAGTTTAATTCCCAGGTGTATTAAGACTTTTGACTGGTAGTGTATCCCAATTCGTATTCCAATATAAAATTGTGCACTGAATCTCTGAGAAAATCGTAAAAAAAATTTTACTATGGAAGATATTAGATTTTTGGCCCCGGATTCTGGAAGAGGAGTAAATTTCACTTTCTAATGGGATTTTGAAAATGTTCAGTTCTCATTGTTATCCTGATCCAGTGTCCAGGGTAAAATTCAAGATCGAGAGCTCAATGGTACTCTTGACCGAGAACTTAATACCGTAGTATAATTAGGTAATCAGGTATTTGCTCAAATAATGAACAGAAGCAATGAACAAGCACTCGTCACGATGTTTAGGTCAAGAGCTAAGAATGAATAGAAATGCATATTAGGTTCGACATATGCGACGTACGAGAGACCGCCCGATATGTGTACAATAAATACTCATTGTCAGCTGAAAGCGAAGCGACAAGATATGACCTTCATGCCGAAGTGCATAATAAAAGCGATTTAACTAATTGAAGATGAATTAATAACCAACGATGACGATAATAAAAATTAGCGCACCATTTCATGAAGGCTTCAAAATTTCCATCATTATACTGGTGGCACCAGCACTACACCACATTAGTCGTCGAATAATTGATTCAAAGCCACCCGCGTTATACCGCTTCGCTCGTCATCTTCATCATTGCTCTGGCGAATTAATTAAACACTCGACGGGCGGTTACGCGGGTACTACTCTATATATATATACCCGTATATTCATCACTCAACGCAAAATTCAACAGCGTTTCTAACTCTAGATATATCCCTAGAATTGCGATAGGCCACGGAAAGCTAAAGCGTAGATCGTAAACCCACGAGAGCAGCCCTCCCTTAAAATATACATCTATACATATTACATAACATTATACACATATATATCTATATTAGATGTGTAAAATCTACAAGTACCAAGTACGGGATAGGGCAGATGACGGCTTGTGACGTATAGAAAGCGTTGGGATAATTCGGCGCGACGAAATTGAGAGAGGGAGACAGCCGAGGCGAGATTGCCTTTAATCCACCGAGATTTAATACGAGCGACAAATTTTCGAGGCAAATTAATGGAATACAGAGCCAAGAGCAAAGCGGTGGATTGGCGACGCGCGGATTATTGTATGCCGGTTTAACGGCTGCCATACTCCTAAAGCATCTCTCATCCCCTTATTTCTATATATCTAGGCTTCTACTTCCGTTCGTCTCCCAGATTCAGAATGTATCTCTGTCTCAGTCACTATATTTCGTCTTCTCTCTGTCTTTTGGATGGAGTCGAGATGGCTCCATCCAAATTATTCTATGCCTTATCTTCGGCAAGCCCGTACCAATTTTGACGATGCCATTGAATTTCAATACGCAAGCGCACGGTTTTCTCTCTCTCTCTCACTCACTGTCTGTCTATCTGTGCGCATTTAGTTATCCGAATTTCAAACGATCTCAAACTCGCTCGGGACAAAGTTTTAATTTATTTCGAGCTGATTTGGAGAATCGGAGAATTGAATATCGATTATTGAAGAAAACTACGTCTCGCAATGCTTGATTGGAAGAAATTTCTATCCTCGTCTGGCTTCAAAATTTCAATAAGACCCCAAAATGAGCCTACATGTAATATGGGAAATAGTTTGCACTGTATTCATGTCTGATGGATGTGATTCTATTTTTTATTTGGGATATTGAGGATACTTTCAGATTTGCGTGGAGATGAAAGATTTTTAGGTTAATCTTTAAATTCTGTTGCGATGAATTTGATGTGTAAATATTTAGCTTGTTAATCTGACATTCAAACCTCATTATCACGAGATTGTTACGAATCAATTTATAAAGCATTCACCAAAGCATGTGTCAATTTTATCAACTTGTGCGATATGTCTCGTGTCGGGACTGAACCAGAATCAGCTCACTCATAGAAAAGAAAACTCCAGATCACTCAACCTCTGGATACAATATTATTCATTCCCTCTCATTCCAAAATGGCAGTGAGATTCTTGAGGATATTCCTGTTCATCGCCTTTTCTAATACTCAAATGGATTTTCAAACACTCCCAGGTAATGTTGTCATACTAAAGTAAAACTCAGATACTTTTTTTCAGATAAACTGGTGATTTTACTTTTTGCATGATGTACAGACTATGGTACTAAGAAGGAACAACCTCATCTTCTTGTGACAAATAGGGGTGAAATTTGGAGGATTGATGAAAGTGGTCAGAGAAAGTTATGTGTCAATACAACGTCTGTTTCCGACGTAGATTATCACTTCCGAAAGAATATCATCTTCTGGATCGATAACGAGAAGTCTGAAATCTATGGCAAAGCTATCAATGCTACTCCATCGAATGTCACAATTGTCTTCAAACAGAATAGATACTGGGAGCCAGTAGCTTTAGCAGTAGATACCATAGATGATAAGATTTATGTGGCTGATAAATCAGGAATGAAGATTGACATTTTTGCACTGAACGGGAGTCTTCACAGCTTCATACTGGGATCATACCTAACCCGACCTCTCGACATCGAACTGGATTTACAAGAACACTCCTTATTCATTTTGGATGGGAGAAAAATTATTCGGACGACCACAGATGGTAGAATCTTATCAACGATTGTTACAAAGAATGTAGCAGCATTACATGGAATATCTCTTGACCCCATCGAGAAAAGAGTGTCTTGGTTTGATTCGTCTGAATCTCAACTGATGAGTTCATCTTATACGGGAACAAATTTGACATACATTTCATTAAACAATTCATTTGGTTTTTCGAAATTTTTAGTCTACAACAAGACTGTGTACTATGCAAGTGACTACATCAAATACAAATCTATTCTTGAAGATGAAGTATCAGGTTTACGTCGAACAAATGTCCGTGGAAATCAACCGGCACCAGTTATCAAACTCGTTTACCCTCAGATACAAAACTCAACTTCTAAACCTTGTGAAATCAATAATGGAGGATGTCAACACATGTGTTTGTCAAAATTCAGCAGCGATCCAAAGAATCTGACGCATCGTTGTATATGCCATGTAGGATGGGAGCTCAGTCAGGATTCAAAAAATTGTACTGAGGTGAAAGAGTTCTTATTGTATGCCGAGCCAGGGATTATCAAAACTCACTCCATCCAAAATTATTCTGAACATTTTGGTGAGCCTTACGTGCCCATTCGGGCAGTCAAACTCACAGATTATGACTTTGATCCAATGAGTAGATATCTTTATTACATTGTTACTCATCCTTTAGGAAATGATTTGATCTACAGAACGCATCTCGATGATGAAGAGCCAGAACTTTTTTTAGATGGCAGTTTAAATAGTTACCAAAGCCTAGGATTTGATCATATTACATCTAACTTATACATTACAGACACATCCGACGGAACGATAAATGTACTCAATACGAAAGCCCGTTCTCATGTTCTTACAGTATTGAAAAACTTGCAACGACCGGAGAATATTGTTGTACATCCAAACAAAGCATTGCTCTTCTTCCTCCAGACGAGAAAAAATGTTACATACCTAAGTAAAGTCAATGCTGATGGATCAAATCTGGTGATATTTGAAAACAATACTTTGAGTAAACATTGTGGCTTTACAGTCGATTTTCATGAAGATTACGTCTATTGGTTTGAATGGAACAATAATCGTATCCAATATTCAGATTTTGGTCTGAATGAAATAAGGAATATTAGCTCAAATTTCACCCAGTATGTTTACGGTATTTTCATTGAACAAAAATGGATTTACGTGGTCACTAGTAAAAGTGAAGGAATTTGGCGACTTGATAAAAAGACTGGGAAGGAGTCAGAGTTGATTGTGCCTGATTTCACCAACAGAATAACAAAAGTAAAAATTTTCAGGAATCAAATGGGGAAGATTGATGATAATCATCCCTGCATTATTAACAATGGAGGTTGTGAGCAAATTTGTTTTGGATTATTACTTTCAAATTCATCTTGGACCAAGGTTTGTTGTATGTCTTCCAAATCTAAAGATTGAAACTTAGAAGGTGACCTTAAACATTCCTTGTCAATCAAAAATTCTTCCCTTGTACACCATCATAATTGATGGTAGAGATTGATGAGCGACTGAAAAAAGAACACTGTAGAATCGTGATGACAAAATAGTCTTTGGGTATTAAGGGATGTGCTTCGTTCCTTTGACAATTCAGCTCCCCAGATGAAGAAACAGAAATTGTCGTACATCTAAGACCAAAATCCACTCAAAATATGTAAAGTAAGAATGTTGGGAATCCTGGATGTAAATAATCTCTATGCAAAGGTACGGATTACTTCAGTAAATATTGCCGAAAGGAGATACATAAGATCATAATGTGTGACGTGACACCGGGAGAAATTTCTAAAAACAATATCTGTTTGCAATATTTTTGAAGTTTTTGACTGTTAGAAATTTCTCTTTCATGTAAATCATTGATTGCGAGCGTTTAATGAGTCATTGAATGATAAGCTTCTCTGACACCTCAATATTTCATCGTCACTTGTAAAAAATATGAGAAATATAAAAAAATGTATATAGACAAGTTTTCGAGAGACAACTCTTCTCTCATGCCCAAGCAAAAAACAGAATACCAATCAAATTTTTTGTATGCCGATTCCGAAACCATAATCTTGGTAATCATGAAAAACGCATGTTTTCCATCCCACCCTCAAAAAACCTGAGTTTTTTCATGAATGCATGAGAATATTTGAAAGCCATGCCACGATTCATAGAATAACACGGAGGGGAAAAAATTACTAAATAGCTCAGTTCAAGTGGATATTTTTGAGATGGCACGTGCATGCACTTTTGAGCCACGGACACGCTTCACACGTATAGCATTATCTAATCCAAACCGACGCAGCTCTCGTCGGCGTATTAATTACAGGATGACATGTGGCTGCAGTTGGCTTGTGTCACTTTCCATCAATCTATCATATTACAAAGCTTTCCAAAAATATTTAGAATTACTTCCTATTAATAGTTTACTTGTAACCCTCTAAGGGACCCGCAGTCTCTTTCTCGAGCTCTTTTAACTTTTTACAATACTTTGAGCTATATCTTTACTAGGAATCACATCTAAAAAACACGCAAAAATGAACATGATAGGGTGATAACCTTACCACAATTATGAAGTGATTATTGAAATACAGTGAAATTTTTTTTTGTCAACGACGTGTCGAGTCCTCGTAAAAGTTTTATAATCTATATTACAGAAAATTCTTCTCGAGAATAGAAGTACGAAACAAATGGCCCAGGTTCTCACTCACTGTATTGAAAAATGATATGTTGCATAAACCACTTGTCACCACTTAGCTAAATTCATGACGAAAGTTGAATCCATCAGCTTTGACAAGTAGATCCATCTAACACTATTTCCCCGCATTCGAGAACAGCGCTGATATCTGAATTCAATCTTGATGGCAATCTGTTATAGGTAGGATTTTTGAAGATTTAAATCTATTTTCCAAAAGCTCTTGGACTCCTGTCTCTGCGCCCCTACCCTCTCCCTTGTCAATACATTGCCAACCTAATCAGTGAGCAGTTAAGATGATTCTCCAAAAGTTCATAAGCTGCTCAGTGGCTCAAACCGTCCTGTTGCAGCTCGAAAAAGTCGTTCAAAAAAATTGATTCCATCAACTTCGACCAATTTAAATCGTAATGATCTTAAGACTCACATTTGTACACGATTGGGTCCAATAACAGTGACTCATTTATAAAGCTTCAATCTTTAGTCATCATCTATTATCATGATCCGTGAATTATTAACCTCTTCATGCACGCACCTACTTACTGTGCTTTCAGACCTTCGTTTCCTACTAGATTCTATAGTGGGGATCGTAAGAATCATTTTGAGCCCAAACACGATATGATAAAGTCATGCCAAAAGAGAGTTATGGCAGCATGAACTTTTCAAGGTCAAACACGAATGAGGCACTAGCAACGAGAATTTCATGATGAACTTCATGGAAAATCCATCCATTTGGATCAGAAGACATGACGCGACAAGTATCCTCATCCTATCATCAAAATTCAGTAAGTTATAACAGTCAAAAGATGAACCGACCCAAAGAGCATGATCAAGTGAGATGGTTCATCATAATCATTAGCTATAATGGATAACTAATGATGAGACTATGTTCGCCAAAATAATGGAATTTCCTCTACTTTGGGCCAAGGAAGATAATGCATAAAGTATTTTTCCTCCAAATTCAAGGAGAATTAGAGGAACCCGATCCAAAGATGTGTCCACATATGTGTACAAATGCGGGAAGAGGTTAATGTTCACCATCGTACAAAACGTAGTAAAGAGCATTGACTTGAGAGTGAATGAAAGGGTAATACAGATGAAATGAAAATTTTGAAACTGGAAAGAGTTTGAGTATCCAAGTTCAATCAAGACGTGATGAGACAACCAGATAAATATTCATTGTGGCAGGCATAAAATAGATGTGGACTCAAGAACGAAGATTATCCGAAAAATCCTACAAAGGAAGCGATGTACCCTCGGCTAGGCTATTAACAAGATTCCCATGTAAAACATACGATTCCATGAACATATATGATCATGGAATCCGAGAATTCCATGGTCATATATGATCATACGTGAAACCGTTTTAAACATTTTTTTTATTCCAGAAAGTTGTAATATATCGATTCAAACCTCTTCTAACATCAATACGTCACGATAGTGATGATATACTACTGAAAAAAAATCTCCCCAGGAGTCGGTCTCGAGTTTCAAAAAAGTGACATTTTTCCGGAATCTTTCTCTTCAGTGCTTCAAATGTTCAAAACCTGAGAATGACTCCGAGAAAGGTTTTTTTGAGTGATGTTTGATCGATGCTGTGAGATATTGATGTTACACCAGTTGTAAATGAGTATTTCACGTTATTCCGGGATAAAATGACAACTTTTCGAACCGATTTTATACCTGATCATAAATGAACATGGAATCCACGGATTCCATGATCATGTATGTTCATGGAATCTTATGTTCTGTGAAGTAGGGTGAGTTGACGTATGGGTCATAGATGGCTCGCTGGGTGGATGGGTTGATCAGTGGGTGGGTAGGTGGTCGGGTAGATGAATGGTCAGGTCTGGTCTGAGATAGTTTGAGATGATCTAGAATGGTCCGGTACGATGTGGGATGGCCAGGAACAGTTTGAATCAGTTCAGGATGGTCTGGAATGGTTTGGAACGGTCCGAGACGGTACGGAACGGTCTGGAATAGTCTGTCAAGGTCTCATGCGATCTGGAACGGTCTGAAATAGTCTAGAATAGTCTGAATGATCTGGTACGATTTGGTACGGTCTGCTATCGTCTGGAATGGTCTATGTCTGTCTGCTACGAGTGTAACGGCCTGGAACAGTTAGGGATGGACGGCATGATTTCGAACGATCTGAGATGGTCTGGGACCGTAGTAATGATCTGGAACGGTCTGAGACGATCTGGTCTAGGCTGGGCTGGTCTTGGGTGGCTGAAATATTATACGTAGCTGTTTGGATTATGGGCGGTGACGTGAAAGATTCGGTGGTACGCGAAAGATTGGGTGAGTAGGATGATGGTCGGGCGGGTAGGAGGATAGGTTGATGAGTGGGTGGCTAGACAGGCTTGGTGGTTGGTCATCAACAAAATGTTAACTTTACGAACTAATAAGAAACCTCTTTTTAATACCACGAATTGATCATTACCCGTCATTTCCCAAATATTATTTTTGAGCTGCAAGAGCATTTCACGGGACTCTGACTTATCAGGAACATTTACAATCAAACGAACGGTAGCGATAGAGTCAATAACGCTAGTCCAAAGTATAAACTATGCTTGGAGAATTGAGTTCACTCAGAAACTATGGGCCACGCGAGGCCATGCGTTGCAATATTATTTGGTATGTAAAGAAAGAAAAACTCTTGTGAAATGTACAGGATGGATCATAGATCTACAGAAATGGGAACTAATCATGTCAAATTGGCATACGCAAAAACATTTTCCCCCTGAATCTCCCATCACATCAAAGTTATGAGAAATACTTTCTGAACCATTCACATATTTTACTTGATCAGTCAATTATCTGAAAGTTTTTCTTCCATATCTAGAATAAATCTGAGATGGCGCTAAGTATTTGAGCAATATAGTTTGCAGAGTACTTGATACTAGGATTAATCATAACGTAAAATTGATTCGAAATATGGAAGTAATGACTTTATCGCCATCAACTCTCAGACAACACCTCTGGTTGTGAAAAAAAAAACTGAGAAAAACAATACTGTTTGACGAGTTGTGTGAATTTCGAAAATATGGAATTTCAATTCTCGGGATACTCACGCTTTCATCTGCAACTGTGAGTTGATTTCCTAGTTTCCTCGCCACGATTAGTTCAATAGCACATATTCAAGTTCAAGACTGAATTCACCAATCAATCAAGAGCAGTACATTACACACATATTCAAATCGATCAGAGAAAATTACGAATAGAATTCCGAAATAAATTACTACACGCTCACCCTCGACCTTTCAGACCCATTCTTCATTGGTGAGAAATAATTTCGAATGATTACCAGGCAGAGGATCCTCATAGTGAGTTGCATGAGAAGTGAAAGGGTTGTCAGGACCGTATGATGTAATCAGTTTCAACCCTAACCCTTTAGAGCTTAAAATGCTATGTAGCATCTCAGCGACACACGTCAAATTATATCGATGCTTACGGAATTTATCCGAATGAATGCCTCACAATTTGCACATCTGAATCCAATTATTTCGTCCATTGTAGTTATCTGATCAACATCACTTATTTCAACTATGCACTGCCTAACCTAATCATTCTACTCGCCGTCATTTTATACTGCATAAATATCAGTTAAAATTTTTCCTTTGCCATCATTCTGATGATCTAGAGATGAGAAAGCTGCCATTTCGTTAGGATCTTTCAATTCAAAGCTCTCCTTCAGGAAAATGTTGATGAATGGACAATACTTTTGGATTTATAAATCACATTACAAATTTCTGAATTAATTCTTCCATACAGTCACTTGATTTAATATGGTACTTGTTCCCGATCAGTTTATTGTTCATTTTAGCAACTATTTTGGGCGTAATTGAATTTCTACCTAGAAGAAATTTCCAAAGTTCAATTTATTATTTCGATGGTTAAAAGTATCGAAATGAAATATTTGTGTTATCAAAAGTTGAAATTCAATCTTAGTTTGTTGAAAGTATGTGAAATTTACATTTTAAATATTTAAATTTTGAAAATGAAAATGAAATCCATGAATTTAATCATCACATATACATTACAACATTTACGTACAATGAAAATTGTTATTGTAATCATGTAATTGTAATTGTAAAATTATAATCATGTGTTCGCTTCAAATCTAAAATCCTGTAAAATCTTTTATTTATTTGAATGACTTCTCTTTGAATTACTCTCGCTAGGACGTGAGGGACGTGGTCCCGGTGTCCCCGGTCGTAGCACGGGTTTTTAATCCGTGGCTACCTTTCGCCTCTCGTGCATGAGAAGCCCTTGTCGCAGACAGTGTGTCTGTGGGCAATTGGCCACCAGTGAAAGTAATTCTATTCAACTGTAACCAATTTTGTTAGCAACGCGTTGTCAAGCAGACAAAAACACATAAATCGTTAGTGATCAGATTCGCTCAGGCTCTTGAAGCGAGCACAACAACGTCTAACCTAACCAATTTTTTACGTTTCTCTTGTCAACATAAGTTTTTCTATTTCATTAAAAAGTTGAATGAAATCTAGTGTTTTCAATTGTGCTTAATTCATTCATCTCCCTGCGCAATACTCGCGAACGCGCGAGCACATTTTTGGCGACCGTGACAGGACAACTACAGGCATCATCAACAACTTGCGAGGGAGAGATTCTGCAGAGAAGAAACGGACACCGGCCACCAGCCTAAGTTTTTGTTTTGATTCTTATAATCGTCATTATCGGAACTATGTCACGAATTGAGAATTTTTGAGCGATTCAACGAGAAATGAGTATTGGACAATTGAGGTTAATTTAAAAAAAAAAAAATCATACAAGCTGAACTATATGTGCATGCAGGTTATATCTCCAAAAGTCAGTGACTGTGAGAGCCGCTGCCAATGATCTGCGGAATTCGGCTGCGACGCACGCATTATCTTGAAGTCGGGAACCATGAAACCTGAAGAGGCTGACCAGCATCTTCTGATCACCGTCGACATAGCCTGTTCGACCATCGGACTCTCCTGCTGTATTCGTCGGCTGCATGCATTGGGGACTTTTCGGCTGTTTCCACAAAAACCATCTAGTTTGCGAGCAAACGGTCATCTGCATTTGCTATTTCGCTGAGAACTCCATTTCTGCGCCCAGATTCTACGACGCGGTTGCATCGAGGACTCAAGTTTCATTATTCATTATTAATCTCTTTTACGTTCTCCCTTCCCCAGAAGCATATTGAGTTATCAGATCGTATAAACTTTGCGTAATCGCATAAATATTTCTCCTTCTCTGTGGCTAATGACGTACCGAAATAACATTCCAAGCCAATCTGTACATGATTGAACACATCTTATATAAACACCTTCTAATTCGCCAATTTCAGCGGCTCAATACAGATTTTACCAACTTGTCGTCGAGACGTAGACAAAGCCAAGAATTTGAATTATCATTTTCTGATTTAATTATGACAGAGGATAGTGCTCTCCGATTTCATAAACGAGGCTAACGAAATTTCAATTTCAAACGTGCAGGTTTCCTCCTTGGAACTTTGAAGTTCGATGTGATTGTTGGAGTTTATTGCTGCATTGATTTTGGTGCTGGATTCCGGTGTAAGCGTGGCCTTCCGACTAGCCTCAGTTATTCGCTTCGACGAGACAAATGACACCAACATCAACTGACTTCGCCATTTCCTGGTTGGCGCATCTATGTTGCCCCTCTCAGATCATCTGGGCTGACATCGTGATTCCAGCACACTTCCTTGAATTTTTGAAGAAAGTACGACACGTCGTGAGATTCAAATGAAACTCCAGCTCACGAGATATCAAGCGCTCGAGAAACCAGACTTCACCTTGAGATTGGTATAGCGTAAATGAGCGTTATAGGAGCTGTATTGGACAATTCGATTGGTTGCAATTGTCTATATGACTTTAGTTCCGTTCGTGATATCTCTGGTACTTTCATCTTAGAATCATGAGGGATTTCAACACAGCTCAGGCGTACGCTGATCTGTGTTGGAATACCAAAGCATCGACGGTGGCCGATGATTCTGATGTGGCGAGGCTGTAGGCCACAGTCTTGATGCATCAGTCTCATACGTTCTCGGCGATGTTCTGTAGTCGACTTTGCTCAAATGCTCGCGGCTTCAGTTTGATATTTCATATTTAATTTTTCTGATCGTGATGTTTCTTGAGAGAAAAATGGATAATGTTACTCAAATCACAGATAGTTTACAATTCCTATGACGGTCTGGCTTGTGAGTGCGGTTTGACTCGTCTGTAGAGATTTTTTGATGGAAAATCCACAAATTTTGTTAACAACAGAATTTTGGTGAGAGTCTAATACTTGCTCACATCCATATACGATAAATCAAATTTGTTGTCATGAGCAGAATTCTTGGGAGTTGAACATGTTTGATTAGCAGGAAGTATCGAGTGAAATCTTGTTGTTTTGATCCTTATCATTGAGTGATTCTTGAAGTGAGACTTGAATTTGCACGAAGCTTTCAAATCCCTCGGACTCTAATATAAGAAATGAACGAATAGATTTGACAGTAGGGGTTGAGATCAAAGCTACTCACGGAATTTTGGACATCGTATACAGCTTCTTGTTGCATATTGAACGCATTTTCTGATGAACAAGCGAATTGTGAGTGGTAAGAAGAAGAAAATTAGTTACAGTCGGACTGATCTCGTTTAGTTGCTTCAACCCACTGCTATCTAGTTGATTTAAAATGATGTGATCAGTTCTCGATGGCTTCCCCCAAAACGTGGGGGGTGTCGTTTCTGAGTCCATTGACGGATGGTCGAGTCCGGAGTTACATTTACCTCTCGTGCATGAGAGACCCTCGTCGCAGAGTGTCTGTAGATGATCGGTCACCGGGGGGAGCAATCAGTTCTATTGTAACTTGTAACAGTCTTGTTCAACATCGCGTTTTTAAACAAATGGGATGAAGATTTACAAATCAATCGGAGCTGGAAGCAAGTAGGCGGAATATCGATTTTCTCTAGATTAGCGTCATTCATATATGTATCTATTGCGTTTTGGGATGAATGAGAGGATATTAGTCAACTTTAGTACTCGCAAAAGTGGTATCACTCTGACAATCCTCTAGCAGTCGGAAATATTGTATTGTTGAGAGAAAACGATGTTCCAAGAAGTGAATAGAGAAAAGACATGATTTGTCAGTTCTTTCATTTGGTGTGATTTTGAAAGTCTGGAATCTAGAAAAATGATGATGAGCATGAGTTTCGGTTCCAGGAAAGTATACTTTAATTACAATGCATTTTAAAGTGATGAATCCTGGATTCCAATGTGTGGAATGTTCAATTGAACTCGAAAATGTACTCGTTTCAGACATTATTCCAATTTCAAAATGAGTCCAAGCATGTTTTTCATGTTGTAATTACTTCCCTCAGGACGTGAGGAACGTGGTTCCGGTGTCCACCAGCCGTAGCACGGATTCCGATCCGGGGCTACATTCGCCTCTCGTGCTTGAGAGGCCCTCGTTGCAGAGTGTCTGTGAACGATCGGCTACCGGGGGAAGTAATCGCATTCAATTGTTTTTAGAGACCCTAGGAATCGTGTATCGAAGCTCAAAAAGAGGGCAGATTTCGGTCGAATTTGAGGCGAGTACACGTGTGAGTCTTTTCAATCATTTTTCTTTTCTCCGTTCCTCCTAGTTTCTAAATGAATTGAGTCAAACAGTCTAGCAGAAGACAGATGTGAACGTGTCGCTCATGAACGTACAGCCTATGAAATTTCGAATTGGCCAAGCCATAATATTATCGAAGTTAGCTAGTGTATAAAACGCATGTTTTCTACGGGGGGAGGATGTTCCCGATCAGTTTATTGTTCATTTTAGCAACTATTTTGGGCGTAATTGAATTTCTACCTAGAAGAAATTTCCAAAGTTCAATTTATTATTTCGATGGTTAAAAGTATCGAAATGAAATATTTGTGTTATCAAAAGTTGAAATTCAATCTTAGTTTGTTGAAAGTATGTGAAATTTACATTTTAAATATTTAAATTTTGAAAATGAAAATGAAATCCATGAATTTAATCATCACATATACATTACAACATTTACGTACAATGAAAATTGTTATTGTAATCATGTAATTGTAATTGTAAAATTATAATCATGTGTTCGCTTCAAATCTAAAATCCTGTAAAATCTTTTATTTATTTGAATGACTTCTCTTTGAATTACTCTCGCTAGGACGTGAGGGACGTGGTCCCGGTGTCCCCGGTCGTAGCACGGGTTTTTAATCCGTGGCTACCTTTCGCCTCTCGTGCATGAGAAGCCCTTGTCGCAGACAGTGTGTCTGTGGGCAATTGGCCACCAGTGAAAGTAATTCTATTCAACTGTAACCAATTTTGTTAGCAACGCGTTGTCAAGCAGACAAAAACACATAAATCGTTAGTGATCAGATTCGCTCAGGCTCTTGAAGCGAGCACAACAACGTCTAACCTAACCAATTTTTTACGTTTCTCTTGTCAACATAAGTTTTTCTATTTCATTAAAAAGTTGAATGAAATCTAGTGTTTTCAATTGTGCTTAATTCATTCATCTCCCTGCGCAATACTCGCGAACGCGCGAGCACAGTACTCAAGAACGGAAATGATACAACGACATCGTGTCAATGAGGCTCATAAACAGCCCACAACCGTAACGAGTAGTTTAAATCAATAGAAAAGCGGCAATCGTTCTGTCATACACCCTTTTCAATCAATTTCTTCACAATGCATTGATCACCCTTCCATACAATCAAATCCACGCAAACGTCTGCCCGGTCGCAGCTTTGGACTTTCTATACACTCAACCATACAAGTTTTAAAATGAGAAATAGAAGTATAGAAAAAAGAGCTTTGGAACCCCCGCGTATGCACCAACCTACAACCGACTCTTTATTCTCTCATTGCGCTGATGCGTGCATACATATATATGGTATGTATATGCAACGTTTTAAAAGAGTGGGAGGGCCGGACAGTCGTTTATTGTTCGTCCTTTCGGAATTGAAAATAAAACGTACCACCACCCCTAAGTTTCACAAGTGAGAGAAAAGCCCAACCCAACCCCATCTTCTTTTCTACTCTGCGCTCTCTCATCTCTCTTTCCATGCACTCGTTTGGCAAACCGTGCACTTTACGCTATCATACACTTACACACATCCATGTAAAAAAAAAAAGATGTGCACATACATAAACAAGTAAATACGCTACACGTGTACGGTTTAGCACACGCTGCAGAGAATCACGAGAGGAATATAACTTGCACCAATAGAAAAAGTAAAGGAAAACGAATGAGCATGAGGGTTTATAGTATACGTTGGACGGATGCATTCGGGCCTAGCTCAAACGAGTAAAAAGATAAAGAAAGACAGCGACAATTACACGGCGAGGCAAGCTTGCAACAGCTAGTATAGCGATTCAACTATGCGAGACGCGCTGACCGCTTCGTTCTGAGTTGCTGCAAGCACTCAGAGTCTGTTAGGTACTGCTTTATGCTACGCGACGTTTGGACAAATATAGCACTGAATTGGACGCGCGTTTTTCGCGCTTTGTGAACTTGCAATGCTTACTACTTTTTTCGTATGTATAGGTTATATATCTGTATATATCCATAGTCTGTACTGCTGCGCTGTATGCAGCTTTTCCAATCAAGCAGCTGCGTTGAATTTGTCACCCGAAATAGGCGCGCGATTTCAAAGTTATCGATTGCAAGCACCTCAAAGAAAAAAGAAAGAGATGCTGTCGTTTCGTTTCGCTTCGCTTCGCTTTTTGGACTGAAGGACATGCAAAATAGTTGTTTGGTACCATGGATTCATGTTGTGAGCTGGATGCGTATGGGGCCGTATACCAGTATTACCCCTCTACCGTGATTGAGCTCGGCTCAGATCATAAATAACTAAATTGACAGTAATCTTCGTGGTAATCTTGCATACTTTGATTGACTTTATTTGATCATTTTGCTCTGAAAGTGCTGTTCATACTAGCATATCACTCTGAGTAAGCTTCAAGGTACCTAATCTTCCCCCAAACCAAATCTGAACAAAGCGTGATAGCACAATTTGATACGTAACTTATTCAATTTTCTCAAATTACTAGTCAGAAAATGAAATAGTTTGAACTGATCTGAAACAATTGTAACCTCGCTTAGAATAGGAAATCTTTATTGCGGCTTTTACCTGTCTTTTCCTCATCAAAAATGTATATACTTATGTATCAACCAATCGGGGCGCATACTTGGAGCTGATTATTTTTGTCCATTTCTCGTCTTCCGAAGGTTTCTCTCACGATTCTTTTTAACCATTTCGGATCAATTTTGGAATCATTTAGAAAAAAAATCGTATTTTTGCAATGATTTGCCAGTTTTTCTAAAAAGTCTTCGAAGAATGATTTACTCAATAATCCACTGTAAAAATAAATTCTCACAATCAGGCCCTCCAATCAACTGACTTTCTAGATCTCTCAATTTTCTAATCTTTAATTGATTCGAAAGCTCCTTTGAGTCATCAATGTAGTTGTAATCTTTGACGTTCAGTAAGATGAAGCTGATTTCGAAACTTAAAATCGTCACTCACGGAAGTTCAATTCAAATTTGGCTGAATTTTTTTTCAATATTCACATTGGAGGTTGAAAGGTTACCATTAAAAATACTCTTTGATACTAATAATTTTATCAATTCTAGCCGTCAATGAGCCAAGTTCAAGTATTTCCATAATGCATAAGAAGCTCTGGCCATAATTTCATAATCATTTAGGTGTCACGTCGACCATCAACGAGAATCGCGTCGCTGGCAGTGTGCAATGGAAAAATTAATAAGAAAAACTCTCAAGCCAGAGACAGGCGTGGCTGACTTGCAATTTCTTACAACAAATCCAGAACGGTATTTCTAAATTTCATGCTGCTATGATTTGGAATTCAGAAATTTCGAGAAACATTTTGAATACCAGAGCCAGACTCGCACGCTTTTGAGATTTCTTTTCTACAGTGTCCTCGAGCAAAATTGATTGCTCCCAACTCATTCTTACTCTGGTATTCATAGTCGTTTCTTAACCGAGGGTTAGAGTTTGATCTGCGGTTTAGGCGCTGTAGTCGGTGCGGCCAATAAATGAACTAAAGTCTCTGCATCATACCAGCGCAGCAGAACACCAAAGACTCAAACTCATAATCTGGCCACGGCGACTACAGCGCCTAAACCGCGGTTCAAACTCTAAACCTCGGTTTAGAAACGACTATGAATACCAGAGTTAATGCCTTAAAATGAACTCAGGTGAAACCTGGATAACACCGAAATGAAATAATGTTATGGAAAATCGGAGCTACGTATCATTGACTCCTAATAAACTAATTTGAATACAGAAAATATGTGCGACCTATTAGAGACAATCATGTGAGCTGCACGTGAGTTGGCTCATCATGTGAATTTATCTTCCATGATCATGAACGCGATATTCATGAATGGATTAGTCATCCATCATCACTGTAACCAATGAGTGACACAATTTGCTGTCATGAGAAGCGTTCTATACAAAGTTGCAATAACTGAAAAAAGAAACTCCAACTGATTGATTGATTTTTCAATTCTGTGCTCTCTAAATACTCAACTTGGGTATCTCAAAACATGTCTGATTACAGTTCACAAAAAAATACCATACTCTGGTATAACCAGCCGTCGAATACCCTTGGAATCAAATCTGTGCTGAGAGGCTCCCACGCATCATTCGTGCAAGAATCTTGCAGGGCTGTAGGTAGCGATAGCCATAAATATGACTGAGCTGGCAAGGGAGCGCGCGACGTCCTGTGGGATCTTCAATCCTGAGCCAAAGACAGTCCTTTGCAGTAGAATGATATCTGAAAAAGCAAAAAAGAGCGCGCTCGCGGTGACGACGGTAATCGCGATCGATCATAATTTTGTTTCTTCTATCCGCGCGCTCTCTTGCGACGATCAAAGAGATTCCCAGCTCTGGGGAGCGAAATGTGTTTCCGAGCGGGTCCTTTGTCGGACGCATATGCGACCATAACGTTATGATGGTCCCTGTAATATTTTATGTATAAGCAGCCACTAGGTCTTTGGGGACAGTAAGGAAAGCTTCGATCTCATGCAGAAATGGTAGCAGATTGAGGTAGCAAGCAGAATAGATGTAGGTAGAACCATTCTCTATCGTCTGTGCAGGAATATGATATTGCCGCACAAATTTGTGGTTTTGTTTCCCACTAAGTCGATACACAGAATGATCGTCGAGACTCGGGCAAGATGCTTTCTGTATCTTCGTGACAACTCCGACCCGCACTTCTGGCTCTGAACGGAAAATATCACTCGGTGTGCGAAATTCATCATCCACTTTCTCGTATGAATCTACTCTCGATATGTCCGTGCTTGCAAACAAGAGAGAGTGACGCATGAACGAAGGAGGGCTATGGTTGCCCAAAAAGTTGCATCAGTATGAGTGACAAGTACTTACCACCTGTTTTTAGCACCATCTTGGAGTTCAATCAGATGGGAGATTTACAAAAGTCAAAGATGGAAAGCGACGTGATTGAAGACACATTGTGTAAGTGTATATACGGTTTACTCGCGAACTGAATTCTTAGACGAGTCACAGTTTACAAATGAACCAAATCAACAAATACAAGGGAATGTTTTGAAATTGAAGTTTTTTATTGAAAAACTTGTAATCCGTGTTTTATTCGATACGGGAAGTAAAGTTACCCGCGTTGCAGAAGACATCTATGAGAAAAATTTTGACTTATGAAGATCTCCCTTGCGGGGTCATATTGGTGATTGTGATGAAGCCACTTCCATTATTCAGTTCAACATTATAGTAGAGGCCAAGACTCGTCGCCACCTGGTTGTTTGAGATCGAAACTCTGTGCAGAGCCACTATATAGGCAAGCGGGAAATGGCCCAAAATTACAGTTGAGTGACTACGGATGACCTGCTCGCTAGAAAAGGTCTTACTTTATGTTTTCGAGGATGCTGAATACGGATATGAACTTTTTTTTCCTCTAAAATTAAGGGAGCCATGTCAAAATCAACTTTTTAGGTGAAAAAGAGAAATTTGAGACTCTTGAAATGTTCGTGTTCATCTCGCTTGATCTCCGAGGTGGATGAATATATCTCCTTGAAATTTTGGATGCACCATTTTGAAATTATTTGAAAGATATTGAAACTAGTCCGGAGTCGTCCAAGCATTCCCCGCCTCCTTGGGAAATTTTTCGAGAATTTTCCTCTGGAATCGTCATATTCATCTTCGAAAGCGAAAGTTGAGTCAGAAATTTTTCAGAATTGCATTCTGTCCTATACGATTTCAAAGTTAATCACCTGAAGAAGTTTTTTGCATAGTTTTCAGATCGGGAAATTCAACGATGGAAAACTGTCACAACTTTTGATACGAAGGCTCCGCCGAACCAGACTAGCGTGGGCCTATAGGCCACGCTAGTCACTATAGTGTGATGACTTTTGAGCGTGCTATTCGTATTTATTGAATATGCCACCTATTGTGTGAGCCCATAATCGTCCTGTTGTGCCGTGTTTAGCCAGTTTCTCTCACCAGAAGCGTTTGTGGGGAGGTTGAACTCCTGCCTATTCGTTTCACACTCGAGCTTATCATGAGATTGAAAAGATCAATTTTCGTCCCGATTCCTGTGATATCGTCGATTAGCAATAATGAAAAAAGAAAGAGTAATTGGAGTTGGTTTTCCACGAATGTCGGGATTTCTGCAAACATTTTCGGCACTCGGCACCCCTAAAAACGTTCGAAAGTCCCCAATCCCGGATTGAACCACGACCTACTTCTATACTCAGGACGAACATCATGCTCAATTAGACCAATCTCACACAAACCCCACACTCAGTTAGCTCGCCCACTTCCATCACGTCGAGTTTTTATCTCACGCCTAACCTTCAAGTCAACTTTAACTTTTTTCGTACAAACTCTCCAAGCATTGAAAAGAGGTGCGAGCGTGAGCGCATAAATCTCACACCGATCGAGTCCGATCTTTCGGATCGATTCGTTTAATGTATGAGGGACAGTATACGAGCAAGTGGTGCCCATTTAATCTTGCAGGTGCAATTCTTAGCAAGTTCCGCCTCTTCGAGTATACATTCAAAGGAACTTCTATACTCTGCGATCGCACCAAGTCGATACTTATTATATGGGGGTACTTAGCGCGTTTAATGCTGCAAAGAAGTGTCGGCGGCAGGGCCCCTAAGATCACGCGTCGGATTCTTCTAAAGTATTTCGCCACGCGCGCTGAAATAAGAGTAAGCGAGCTTGCCCTTGAACTTGGCATATTAAGGTGCAGAAGTGCAACACTCTTATAGACTGAATCAGGTAGACAAGAAGTGATTCACTTGTGCAAAGTGCTCGGCTTGGAAATCGATCTTTTTCAGAGTCGAAGGGTGAAAAAGAGGAGGCTCCATTCGAGGATCCAGATTGGCGTTGTCAATTATTGCAGAGCAACGACGTGTTCTCTCGATACCATGTCTGTGCCAAGAAGTCAACGATATCTTGCAAGATGTGTGTTACTCGAGAGAAATGGAAAATCATGATAGTGAACAATGACAATGAATTATTTGACGCATGTAAAGATAACTTTAGATAGACTTTGGGCACCATCAAGAGCCAAGTTCTTATTTCCACCACGCAGAGGATTTGGATCTCAACATTAATGATGACGCAGTATTTATGTGGACTTTGTATTTATGTGAAGTTTTTTTCGATACTTTGCTATGATCCCATCCCAAATCATTAGGATTATTTTCATCTTACCGGTCAAACGACTGTAATTTTGAAGGTTCCTTTAGCGTTTACTGGCGGTGAGAGCATGTATATTCTGTATGGCAAGAATCGGTCATAAGGTGCAATTCTTTCGGCAATTCTTGTATCGCAAATGGAGATATCATCCTTAAAAATCTCCATCATCATACTTGTTGCCTTGGATTATACAATTTGATGTAGTCACAAAGTTGGATCCAAACGAGCTTTAACTCGAATTTTTACCCACAAAAATAAAAAGAACAACTTCGAGGAACAAATTAGCATTTATGCCTTATCCTACAGTGACTTTTCATACAGAGACTACTGTTAAGAAAAGATTACAACATTTAACGTGTTTCAATTGCTCAGTTAGTTGCAAATCTTTGATCGGATTGCGAATGGTCATTGATTCGCTTCACATGGCCTTGTCCCTTGCACATCACATTCCAAACGGATCGGCTCGAATCGGAATGAGTGCGACACTTGTCGCTCTCGGCGACTCTTTATCGCACGTGATGCAGCACCTCAGCCAGCATGGATAGCTACCCCTTCACGCGCCTGTCCCAAGAAAAAAAAGCAAGTCGTTCTTTAGTGAAAGATGCCGCGTGTCTCCAGTATCTTCGGGTGACGAGTCATTCTCGAGCGTCGCAGAGACAGCTGAGTGAACAGCCGTCTCGGAATCAGATGTGTTCAAGTTCTGATGGTTAACGCCAACGTCAATTGAATCTTTCGTGAGATGCCATATATGCTCGGTGTTTGCACTTTTCATCAGGTTTTAGTGAAATAATTCTTCTATCTAGATAAAAATGAAGATTCATATTTTAGAGCAACCCAAATTGATCCAAATATTTAGTGGTATTTAATGGGATTGTTTTCATTGCTAACTGATGTTTTGCTCAGTTTGAGGGAAATAGTAATTCACTGCGGTACGTTCGATGGCGTAACATTGCCCAAAAATATTGAAAATTGTATGAAGTATACCTCATGCTAAATATAAAATAGGAACGCTCAAACTGTTCCAAGTTCAAAAGTATTGCATATCACAGGAGAATATAATCTACATTCCCGTCAGTTTTTAGACTCTCCTAAGCACCTTTACGAACCTTTCGAGTTCAATGAAGATCCGCTCATGGCCACCATTTTTAATCGCCAGTAATGAGTATCTTTGAGACAAGGTGTTATCTAAAACTGTGGTCCTTTTAGCATTTGTGGCCATGACAACTTCCGACCAGTGCACCATGATCTATGGTTTGAACACACTTTTTTGTACCCACTCTTCAGAAAATAAGTGGATACCTACCGATGATTCTCAGTGTTTTATAAGTTTTATGCTGTAAAATAGTCTTGCGCTGGATCAGCAAAAAATCATTGATTCCTGACAATATTAAGAGAATAAATACGAATCGTCGACTCGAATTTTTCTCCTTCTGCAACACCTTGATGGAGAATAGTAAACAGTGAACGAAAAAGGTGTGTGGAAGATAAGAAGAGTAAAAGGAATCGAGGATGGATTCACTCCATTAACGAGCTCCACCCTTGTTATGGAATTATCATCAGAAGAAGTAATATTGCAAGAGGAGGCCCATTCGCATACATAAAATCAACTCTTCATCAGAATGGATAAGTGCTCAACCAATTATAATAAATATCAATTAGAGCAAAGGCCCAACCTCTCTCTTATAGCTATACTCTCAGTTGTTCTGCTTATCCGACTTTTGGGCGTCCCAGTATTAATATTAATGATTTTTGTTTGAGCTTTTGTCACCTATGTAACAATAGAAAACTAATTTATTTTTGTTGACAAAGCGCTCACTGACATTGTCAAATCCAAAACTTTTTATTTTCTATCAAGAAGTACAAAAATTCATATTCTATTGATTATTATAGTAGAACCACATATCTCATGCATCTCATCGATTGGATTCGTTTTCAATTTTTCAACCTCGCCCAAGATTAATTATACTTGTAGATGATAGCGACTCACATTGAATAATAACCTTTATATTGTCCGAAGAGACAAGTTGATTTGAAGTGTACATACCTACTAGGAAAGAAGAGTACAAGAGTCCCTCTTTTTGAGCGAATTTTTTCTGAAGGATTTCGTTCGACGTGGTTGGTTAGTTTGCATCTCACGCTCTCGTTATACGCGAAAGAAGCCTTACGCGTACCCGTTCTTCGCGATGAAAGAATTTCCATTCAACTTTTGAAAATTCTAACAGACAACCTAGATGAACTTGTGTAGTTTTCCCGTACATCGCTTCAATTCTATGAATAGTAGTCACTTTGAGATAAAAATCGAAAGAATTGACAAGTAAGAAAGATAGAATGAGTCGTTTCCGTCTGCTTCAATACTTTTCTAGCGGAATTCACTGTATTCATGAACATGTTGTTTTGAATAACCTGGTTATTAGACGCTTGCCAAAAATTCCGGGCCATTCTTCACTATGAAACAATCCTTGCCGAAAATTTCAACCTGCGGTTGGACAAAAATTTCAATCAGCTAGTTGAATCGAGTATGGATATGCTGGTTAGAAATTCAACTAATTGTTTATAGTATTTGGACAGACTCTAATACTCATTTTCATAGTTTCTATGAATGAAAAACGTTTCTACAAACGTTGTTTTCCACTTTGCATATCGTCGATTTTTAGGGTTGAGGAAGGTAATCCCACATTTCCCACAAGAGCAAGGTCCCAATGTACGCGGTTTTGTTTTACGTGGTACTTTGGCGGAACCTAACCTCTGCGGAAAACGAGAGACTCCTTTACTTAGAGAGTATCCAATTAAGGGGGTGGGTGGAAAAAGGGCGTAACCGCCATTATGCCCTTTTTCCGGACATCGCTTTTTTTGAGCCTCTATACCAAGGTCTACCGCCCCCAGAAATCCGTTTTTCGTAAGACCCCAAAAACCGTCTGGCAGATAAAAGGGCGTAACCGCCATTACGCCCTTCCATCTGCACGATAAAAGGGCGTAAGTGCGATGATAGAATGTTGAAAGGGCGTAACTGCTATGATAAGATGTTAAAAGGGCGTAACTGCTGTGATAACATTTCAAAAGCAGGGCTTAATTTTTTGCTCAGCCCAACAGGATTTGGAAAAAGGGCTTAAGTACCTGACTGAAAAGATTTGAAAGGGCGTGATTACCCTGTAACAGGGCGTAAGTGTGGGCGGATCTGGAAAAAGGTTCTAATTACCGAGGAAAAATTTTATAAAAATTCTCCAAAGCCTGGAAACGCTTTTCAACCTGATATAGCGATGAAAACACGTTGTTTTACCTTCAAATTAGTGTTTTTACCCTTCCCTAGTGAAAAAAATTTCTCGTCATTTTCACACGACTGATGGAAGTTTTTCGTGTCCATAGCACCGTGGAGTATGAATCGAACCGACCCCTAGCAATCAGATATCTTTCAAATTATGCCCAGGAACACTCTCAAAAAATTTGGAGACGATTGGACTTGATTGCGAGATTGAATTCCACTTTTTGTGAGGAAGAAAGGCTGAAATTTGACCCTGTATTCGGAAAAAGGGCATAATTGCGTTTTTTGAAATTGCTGAAAAGAGCTCAAAATCAAATTCCATCCTCCGGATCGGGTTGGGCTATTTTGAGAATGCTATTTTCTTCGAAATAAGTCAGCTCAACTCGTCCAATTATGTCTCTAGCGGTTTTTATCAAGTTTTTATTGATTTTCTCAAAATGACCTTTTTGCAATTACGCCTTTTTTCCACCCACCCCCTCAATTGTAATTCGTGTTGCACATAGGCATAATTTTTATTCAGGCACAACTTACATTTGAGCTGGTCAGGACACAATATTTATTGGGTTATGTTATATATGACACGATACGATACAACATTAAGTATCATGAACAACTCTGAGCTCGAAAGAGACTTCGATATTCTTAATCGAGACTGTTCAATATAATTGAGAACAAAAAGAACTTCTACCATGCAAATAATTCTTTTGTCAACGAGCTCCTCTCGGATGAAATTTGAAATTCGAATGGCAAAAATCAATGTGAAACTCTTGAAAATTATTATAGTAGCCAACGCATTTCATTCATACATATATACACTTTTTTGCCATCCTGCTCGCGCGTGACACTTGCAGCAAAAAATGGAAGCCGCAGATCTTCTTCCCTCTTCTTATGTTGTCTGCTCGATGCAGCATCCTCGGCAACTCAGGAGCGATGGGACCTTTTCTGTTCGTGATGAACGTCGATGCCGGTGAATTTTAATGGTGTCCGTGACACATACACTCGATTTCAGCATAACGCATGCTGTATGTATACCTATAAAAATCACCAAAGTTGGTCCAAAAAATGCCCACGGATTCAAAAGCACCCGCTCTCAGGCGCGAGAAGGTGCAAAAACCGGTTCTTTATCGTGGCCATTATGCGCACCCTCAGAGAAAGAAGGAGAGCGAAAAGAGTGGAAGAAAGAGAGAATTTGCGACTTTCGATATGGATGCTGCAACCAATTTTTACATATTTTGGCGAAATCTTAATGTGTTAACGAGGCAATACGGCCTGTTACGAAGACAAAAACATGATCCAAGTGGAATAATACATTTTTATTTTTCATCAATTCTCTAAGAGAACATTCGCCAAACACGAGATATTGGCATTACACACCACCATTTATCTAATAATATCATCGTTCTATACTAAGCATCGCTGATGGTACAAGTGGCTACCATGTTAGAGGAATCCTAATACTTATAAACTTTTATTCTGAATGATTTCGTGAAACTCAATTAATTATCCAAAAAACAAAAATAAGAACGACTACGACTTGGACTTAGTGAGACATCAAATTTCTACTTGACTTTTCTATTTTCCGGATCGAAACTGAGATGTTATTTCACGAATGAACGATTCCTTACCCACACGTTCAGTGCAGGAATACAAATCGGATTCCAAAGACGATTCAAGGGCCACGAAATTCAATTTTCGATATATGGCGTGATTTTTCGACAAAAATATTTTGATCCCGAGCGGAAATTCTTAAATAATAATATACTTAATACTCTATAACGTGATCTCATCGTACCTTAGCTATTCTTAAGATCTTGAAATCCCTACCTATCAGTGGTTGCGCTTGACGAATGAACACTCGAGGTATTCCTCAACTCTTATTCATGATGAGGGTTAGAATCGTCTTTGAGTTCACTTAAAGTGTAATAGATCGCCGCCAGTCCAGAATTCATCCGTCCGAATCTCGCGTATCGAGTTACCAACGTGGAAAAGGGTGAGGTGTAATGGGTGGTCGTATAGGTGATGGGTGGGTTGATGGGTGAATGGGTTGGTGGTTGAGTGAGTAGGTGGTCGGATAGATAAATGGATGGATGGATGGATGAATGGATGGTCTGGTTTGGTCTGGCCTGGTCTGGTCTAGTTCGATCTAGTGCGGTCCTAACGCTGTACTGGAGCCGTATTTAAGCTGCTAGTGTCGGAATAGAACCGTACTAGGAGTTCCGTAGTAGGATTAGCAGTAGTAGCGTGCTAGGAGTAGCGTAGAGATATTTGTACTAGTACCGTACGAGGATTGCTGTTCTAGTAGGGTACTAGAATTACCGTCCGAGTACCGCACTATGAGAACCGTACTAATGAAGGTACTATACTAGTGCCGTACTAATACGGTTTAGTGTGGTTTAGTTCGATCTAATTGGTAGGTCTAATTCGGTCTAGTTCGGCCCAATATAGTTTAATTCAATCTAACTCGGCCGGCTCGATCTTATTCTGTCTCATTCGGTCTACTTTGGTCTAACTTATAGGTCTATTTCGGTCTAATCGGGACTAGTCTGGTCTAGTTTGGTCTACTTTGTCTCGTTTGAACTAATTCTGTATATCTCTGTCTAGTTTGGTCTGATTCGGCCTACGTCTAGTTGGGTCTACTTCGCTCTCATTCAGTCTAATTCAGTCTGCCTCAGTCGAATGTTGTTTAGTTCGGTCTGATTCGGCCTAATACGGTCTAGTCCGATCTAACTTGGTCTGGTTTGGTCTAATTCGGTCTAGTTTGGTCTAGTTCGGTCTAACTTAAAGGTTTAATTCGGTCCAATTAGGTCTAGTTCGATCTACTTTGGTCTATACAAGTTGAACCTTTGGTCAAGTAACAGAGAACTCTGTTTACTTGTATTGACAGGAGTCAGACATTATGCCTGTGCTCTATTACAAGATCGTCCAAAATATCATGACGATCTAAAGAATAACAAACCTGAAGCCTGATGAGGTCCACAAAACCTAGTGGACGAAACGTCGCAATAAAATTTCCATCATGAAATTTTGGGAATTTATTTAGTTCCCCACCGTCCTTCAAGATCGATGAGACCAAAGGTTCAACTTGTATATTAACCATCAAGGACGAAAAAATCTACCAAAATCACTTATGCTACTTTGGTCTAGTTTGGTCTAATTCGGCCTAACTCTATCTAGTTGGGTCTACTTCGCTCTATCGGTCTAATTCAGTCTGACACAGTCTAATTTTGTTTGGTTCGGTCTGATTCGGCCTAATACGGTCTAATTCGATCTAACTTGGCCTAGCTCGGTCTAGTTTGGCCTAATTTGTTCTAGTTTGGTCCAATTTGGCCTGATTCAGTCTAGTTCAGTCTCCTTTAGTCTGGTCTAGCTGAAATACATTACGTGGCCGTATGGGTTATCGGCGAGATTGTCTGATCAGTTCACTGATTGACATATACCATATTTCCAAACTTCATGAGAAACTTTTTTTTAATATCATGAATTGATCATCACACATCATTTTACAAATATAATTTCAAAGCTGCAAAAAATTCCAGGAGCCTTTGACATATCAAGAACATTTATAATCTGAACCAGCGGTAGCGAGAGAGCCAATAATGCTAGTTTAAATTATTGTCAAGCCAAATTACGCCTCCTCGAATTATGTCTCAACTAGCGGAATTGCTGCGCTCGCTCTCGCGCGCTCCGCTTACGACTTTTTGCAGGAAGTTTCAGAAATCTCATGGAATGAATGAATACGAATACCAAGAATGAAGAAATAGAAATTATTATGGGTACTCTAACAATTGAATTTATCATTTTTAGTCATCATAATTCTTTGATTGAAAATACTCAATGGTTATGAGAGAATTGAAAAAAACGACCATATGAGGGAGCCTAACTAATTCTCTGCATTAACGTCAACTCATTCTTATTCATCTCATTACTCTTCTCATGCTCATTGTATCTCTTTCTCATTCAAACCATTCATTTATTGCATCCTCCAATCAATTTTCTACATAAATACCGACTTATCTACTCTCATTTCTATTCTTTCCCCTTCCTCATTTCATCTCGTTTTCAAGCTCCATCATCTACATCAAGACAATTCATCTCTTTTTCTACATTCTTCTATCATCAAATTTTTCCATCATTCACCCCATATCGTCACATCATTCATACACGCCTACTTGAGATTGCATTCTTGTACGCGGGTAAGACGCCCTCGGGTGCAGAGGTTGCATCCGAATTCATCACCAAGTGAGAGTGTGAGGCGGTCATTTTCATTCATCTCATCACTCTTTCCGTGCTCGTTGTATCTCATTCTCATTCAAATCATTCCTTCATTGCATCCTTCAACTAATTTTTACATAAACACCAACTCATTTACTTTCACTTCATTCCCTTCCCCTTCCTCGTTCCTTCTCATTTTCTCTCTCCATTTCCTGCATCAACACAATTCAGCTTATTTTCTACATTTATCTTACATCTGATTTCTTCATCATCCACACCTTCTCGTCACAACATTCATACACGTCAATGATCGCCTACTTGAAAGTGAAATCTTGCACGCATCACCAAGTAGGAGGGTGAGGTGATCATTCTCATTCTTCTCATAACATCAACACCATTCTTCTCCTTTTCTACATCATTCTCGCCACCTCATCACATTCATTATGAATCCGCCAATGATCGCCTACTTGGATGCGAATTTTTGCACGCAGGTAAGCCGCGTTCGGGTACAGAGGTTACGTCCGAATTCAGATCCGAGTAGGAGGGTGAGGCAATCATTCTTTCTATCACACTCTCACTCATAATCACAATCATTCATCCATTTCTCACATTTTGTAATTCATTGCATGTTCCAACTCATTGAAATTCCATATTTCATTCCGGACTCTTCATTATCACTATCTCATTTTCTTTCCAACTTTCTCTCCATCGCTTTTCCTTCTCCTCTTCTATTCTATCTTATCTCCATCCAATCTCTTAATTTTTTATACCATTCCCTACTTTGCTTTCATCTTATCTCCTTTTCTAAATTAATCTCATCACCGCATCACATTCGTCATAAATACTCTTCATTCATAACATGTTATTTCCTTTCCGACATTTGCTTCATCTCTTTCACTTGTCTACTTTCATTCCATCTTATCTCCATTCAATCTCATACGATTTCCTATCTTACCGCCATCTCATCTCCTTTTCCACATCATTCTCATCACCCCATTACATTCATCATAAATACGCCAATAACCGCCTACTCGGATGCGAATTTTTGCACGCAGGTAAGCCGCCTTCGGGTGCAATGGTTGCGTCCGAATTCAGATCCGAGTAGAAGGTCGAGGCGATCATCCCTTCCATTACATCACACTCATTCATCCATCTCATACATCACAGACTGTTTCATCATTCATTGCATGTTTCATCTTCTTTCTATTCATTATCACCATCTCATTTTCTTTCTTACTTTTTCTTCGTCGCTTCCCCTTCTCTTCTTTTATTCTATCTAATCTCTATTCAATTTCATCATTTTTCATACCATTTTCTACTTCATCGTCATCTTACCACATTTTCTACATCATTCTCACCACAACTCGTCACAAAATTCATAAATGCCAATGATCGCCTACTTAGAGGTGAATTCTCGCACGCATCACCAAGTAGGAGGGTGAGGCGGTCTTTCTCATTCTTCTTATTCCATCATCATCATCCATCTCCTTTCCTACATTCATCTTCCATTCCATTGATAACATTCCTATCATCTCATTTCTCTATCTCAGTTTAATTCGAATTGTTCACTTATTACATCTTCGATTAATTTTCTATCATCAACATCGACATCAACTCTTTCACTTTCATCTAATTTTCATCCCCTCTCTCGAATCATCTCATTCTCATTCTCCATTTTCTACATCAACACCATTAGCTATTAACACCATTCATCTCCTTTTCGACATTCACCTTTCATTCAATATTTCCATCATTCACACAATCTCGTCACATCATTCATACACGCCAATGATCGTCTGCTTGGAGGTGAATTCTTGCATGCAGGTGAGCCGCCTTTGAGTGCAGGGGTTGCGTCCGAATTCATCACCAAGTAGGAGGGTGAGGCGGCCATTCTCATTCATTTTATCACTTTCTTGACCACCATTTTTTCCACCTTTATTTCATTCCCTTCCCCTCCCTCATTTCTCTTCATTTTCATCCTCCATTTTCCACATCAACACCATTCATCTCCTCTTCTACATTCTTGTATCATCTAATTTTTCCATCATTCACACCATCTCGTCACATCATTCACACACGCCAATTACACTAAGCAGGAGGGTCAGGCGGCCATTATCATTTATCTCATTACATCAACACCATTCATCTCCTCTTTTACATTTATTTTTCATCCCACTCGTAACATTCTCATCATCTCATTACTCATTCCCTTCTTATTCTATCACATTTCCATTCGAACTCTTCATTTATTGCATCTTTCAACTCATTTTCTATCATCAACATGAACTCCAACTCATTTTGTTCCATCTCATCGCCTTTCCCTCTCTCATATCATCTCATTCTCATTCTCCATTTTGTACATTAATACCATTCGACTCCTTCTCTACATTCACCTAATCTCATTTCCTACCCCACCGTTCCTTCATAATCGATCATCTTTTCCACTGCTCAATCCATTGCCTCATTCGTTTGATTCGAGACATTCTATCAATCTTATTCATCCATCACATTCCATCTATAGACAGAGACAGAGGAACCCAAACTCCCATCGTTGAATCAATCCATGTTTCCGCACTTGCGACACCATAATACCTATGTATGGTGAGTAAATGCGAAAATCGGTGCGAATTCAACGGTGACTCGGGGGGAGGGTTCAACAGACAGACATTAGACAGTTTCACATCATAAATAGAATAGATTCAGACAGAAATAGAGGGACCCACAACACGCTTAGAAACATTGCAGAAGCCCGTGTTCTTGTACCTGACACCACACGAAAGTGTGGTGAGCGGGAGGTCTAAAGAATTTGGTTCGAAAACAATGATAACAAAAGGCAAGGGTGCAACGAACAGACTTTCGACAAATTGGAAATTATTTCATTCTCATTAATCATCCTTAATCATTAATCATAATAAGCGGGGAGGGCGAGGGCCAAAAAGTAGTCGGGTTAAAAAGCTGTAGCGAGTGAGACTAACAGGTAAGAAATACTGAGGGAATACGAATCAAAATCAGGTGGAAGGGGGATCAAAACCGAAAACGGGTAAAAAACCTGCATCGTAAGGTAAACAGGTGTGAAATCAAAAAACTGTATACCAAGGTGAGTCAAAAAAATCTCAGAGGAAAACGCGAATAGTAACCGCGCTACGCGCAATTTTTTAGTCAGGTAAGGTTAGGTTAGCTAAATCTAGGGATATTTCACCCTAGGGGTAAAATCTCATAAAATTGTGTTAAAACACGTCTAGGGGCATTTTCCACCACGACAGGTCAGGTTAGGTTAGGTAAAAACAGGCCTGGTGACATTTTTACTGGGTTAGGTTAGTATCTAGGGGAAAATCTAGTGACTCCGGACACCACAACAGTCGTCACGCGACTTAATATAAAGAAATGCGGACTTCTTCCTAGGTACTTGAAGCAATATCAAACTCTTATCTCTCTCGTTATGACTGAATATCGATCCAGTGTCATATTCTCGATACATTACATTATCAATGATCAATATCCCACTAAACATCATCCTCCGTCATGCTACTGAAATATGCGCGATCGCATGAAGTTTTCTCGAGAGTTTTCCAGTACTGACCAAGAAACACCAACCGGGCGGGTCCTGGATATTGACGAAACTCGGTGTTGTCGAAATCATCTTGTTTTGGTAAGATTTTAAGATACCTTGAAAGAGTTTTTGCCCAATGGGCCTCTCATCCTGAGGTAGAGCTACGGAGATTGACATTGCCCATATAGGCACATGTTAAAATGACCCATAGATATACTGACAATGTTAATCTCCATATAGCAGTATCTCGCAATAGTAGGTCCATTGGACAAAAACCCTTTCAGTTATCAATCTTACCAAAACAAGATGATTCACGGAGTTTCGTTGAGATCCACGACCCGCAAGATTGGTGTTACCCTTTGTGAGTGAATCGCTCACCAATGCCTTACGAAAAATAAGTTTTGGGCTCGTTGTGTTAAGGACCCTGAGTATGTTTGTTTGTAATTGGATACAATATCATCTTGCGTGCAATTTGGATGGAAAATCAACCTATCAAAATAAACTGGCATCAACTCAATTCTGTGTATGAATTTGAGTCAATCCTTGACAGGTAAGAATTGTCCTTAAGCGAGTTCAAATACGTCTCATAGCAACCTGCTATAAAAATTGTAATGAAAGAAGTGTCGTAGCAAGTATTGTCAGAGAGTGAGCGGGGTAGGAAGACAGTATCACAGTTCTAGAGGAAGTAGCAGTAGAACTGAATGACCGATTGGACAATCTCGATGATTGACAGGGTAGGTTTTTTCTTGCACTGTATCTTGCGATACTGCAATAAAAGGAGGGAGAGGAAAGTAACTCGTGCAATCGTGACGACGCAGCTCGATGTTCATAAGGCCATAACGGGTGGCCAAGAAGGAAATGCCAGACTGAATCTTCCGTTACGCTTCCATCGAATGCCGGAGAGAGATGTACGATATGATCGTTTTGGACAAAACAAGAAGTACGTGGATATGGCAGGATATGGATAATGCCCGATTCGTCTTTCGATCAATCTGGTATTTCATGGTTCAGATTCTACGATTATAAAGCACAATATTACTGTTTCTTGAAGGGCAAAAGCTGAACCGTGATATGAGGCAAAAAGTGGTTTGTACGTGTGCCTTGAATTTTGTATAACATGAGACTGCATTCTATTGGCCAATCTTAAATGCATAAGGTGAATCAATATAGGCTTGGCCTGTGATATATCGAGAATCATAAATGCTTTGACAGGGCGGTTGGACGCGTTGTGAGGTATGAGGATCGTGATGAGAATATTAATATCATGAGGCGGATTCCAACGATGATGAAAGTTGTATGTTGATTAATTTATGACTCAATATAATGGGACTGAGGTTTGTATTTGTATCTATAGAAGTAACAATTTCTTTGACGGGGAATAAGATTAATACTATTGCTGTTCAGGATTAGTGAGGATTTGATAACATTGTCACATCGATCGGATGCAGACATCATCTGAATATTAGAATTTTCAGCGAGATTTGAATCAAACCACCGAGTATTCTGTCACTCCTGACGACAAGTTTGAAAAAATCTATGTGAGATTATGAAAGAACAAATACATTGTTTGGTTCTCGAAGGACGGGGAATGTAGTGAAACGTGCTCACATGTGACTGATCTGGGGGGGGGGGGACATTCATATTTACTCATTTCTGAGAAAATGTGAACGTGCTTTCTGGAAGGCCCCAAATGAATGGAATAAATCAAATATTCAATTATATTTCAAAAGTCATGTATCCATCCTAAACTCAAGACGAATTCATCTCATATCTATGGTAAACGTTCCGTCGACGTGATATTGTCGAATGACTGCATCTCCTTCTCAATGAACCCAAAAGAGTAGCCTGTGACTCTACCGTATGATACCGATCTCGGCGCGTAAAAAATATCCGGTCAGACGTTCGCGGCCCATTCACACTTTTAATAAACGCATCTAGTAGATTCTACTCAGAGGGCCTCCAGTAAAAAAACAGTACGACGTTTATTAAGTCGTACAAAAAAACCAGCTGAGAAAAATCTACCACCTTAAATATATCAGAGATCAACAGCCCCATGGTGGTATATTAGATGAACCACAATTTCGAACGATTTCCGGTCACACGATCGTAACGGTCAAAATAATTAATGTCCGGACAAAACGAGTCCGAACTATCTCCCTCTCTGTCTATATCTTTTCAGTGCCACCTCATCGTTTCGCAGTCGTAACTTTTGTATCGTATAACTCGAAGCGAAGAAATCGCATATAAAGTCCCATCAGGCGGTGCATGTAAGTACATGCAAAATTGTATAGGGGTGCAATGAGCTTCGAGTGCGAGAATAAGTGCCAGACGATCGAGCGATAATATGCACCTCGAGGGTATCACATGACTGTAAGCGACTCGTGGCTCTGAGTTATGATCTGAGGTTATAAATTCGATGCTTGGAGACAATCCTGTGAATACTTTAACCAACTATAATACAAGGGCTGATTGGCTGCAGTGATGGAAGAATTTCTGCGAATATGAGCCTCAATATGAGCTCCTATTGTAATGAGCAGCACTCTATAATATTTGAATAGCAGCTTGCAACGAAAATAAATGGATTGATTTTGGCACACGTAGATCAAATTACTATACCACTAAAGCGGTCTCATTTGCTATTTTGTTATCAAGAATTCGTACCGATTTGAAGAAATTCAAATTCTCAAGTCCAGACAATTTTGTCAAAACTGACGAGGAAAACCATGCTCGCCATAAAAAATGTATTGGAAAGATATTGCAAAGAGTTTGTGTGTGTGGAAAGTGACCATTTGATAATTATGAGATCCCCAGGTTATCTTTTTCCCATTTCCCGTATCACGAATGAGCTAGACAAGAATGAAAAAAGATCTTGCATGTACATATATTATTGAACTGGTTTGCACATTTTTATTATTCTCATGATGGCTATCCGCGTGTCAAAGGAGCCCTGAATTATTAATGTTAGTTTCCACGATTCTAGAAAAGAAGTAAATCTTTTCAAAAGTGATAGACAAGTATGTATCCCATTGGATACCTACTTGAGTATCTTGGAGAATTTGTGAAGTCCAGTATAGTACAGGATATTCTCACGGTGCCTATGACACTGTGAAGATGTTTTCGGCGTTATCGCGGCAATCTCAAGAAATAGTGCAGATTTATACACCGGCTGAAAATTTATGAATATATGATGACTCCATCTTTCAAAACTATCTTACCCTTGCGTCATCTAAGATACATATCTCTGTTAGATCTTTCCTCATTCAATATACATATCTCAATCTATGATACATTCCCACGATCATCAGATTCATGCACACAGCTTTCATATGATTTCAACAAAATTATTCAATCAACGTACAATCAAATACACGTTCGCCCCCAGAACTGCAAAGTTTGTACAGGTATCGGAAAAAATTTACCTGAAAATAAGGTAAGTGTACCCAGCTTGACCCCATTAAGCTATTTTTTTGAATAACTTTGGTTCATCTCAATATTCCTCAAACGTGCTTCAACTCAATTCGAAGTTTGTTCCAAGACCTTCAAAATAAGCTAGAGCACATGTGTTCAATCAACTGAAGCTGGGCTGTAGCAATTTCTCCAAATAATAATTTTTTAGAGTTCACAAAAGTGTATACCCAAATTGTCCCCATTATTTAAAACAATGTAAATCGGTGATAACGCGATAAAAATCAGCTTCATCCATTTCTATCGCTCTGTATTTACATTTGGAGCTTTTCGCAGGTCCAAAACACTAATTTTGATCTATATGACGTGATAAACACATTCTGAGTGGTGAAAAAAATCGTTACTGCATGCCCTTTAGAGATGAACATATGGGAGCATGTTCGGTACACTCTGATGTTGGCCTTCTTTTTCACAAATCAGCTCCGCATTTTGCACATGAAACAGCTCAAGATCCGAGTTTTGCAACTCTAGGGAATGGATTTAGAAGCACTTGAGACAAGAAACCGAACGCGCTCAAGTACGTCAAGATAAGGCGAACTCGAAAAATTTGCCACCGGTCTTACCAAACGCCACTTTCCTCGGTGATTTCTTAGCTGTGCAAATGATTCGGGGTCGATCCAAACCACTCATTTTCTTATACCTATCTCAAAATAACGAATGGAAAAAGAATTATTGAGAAGGTCAACGAGTGCCCTCTCCTGAGATAGGCATATGCGGGCAAGTGGGGTACACAGGCAAGTTAGGTACAATTATCTCGGTATTGAACGCCATTTTTAACTCATTTGAATTATTCGCCTCTGACGTGAGCTCAATTAAACTCACAGAATAAACGCATACTTGATGATCATCAATGGATACTTATTGAAGATGATAAAATTGTCTGAACAAAAATTGAATTATTATGATAATATTCTCTGTTCAGGACGCACAAGGTACTATTGATTTTGAAAGAATCCAGACAAATATTAATGAGTCAAATATCCATTTATCAAGTAAACGGTGGTTTTCCTGACACGCCTCATGATCTACAGTCGTGATGACAAAGAACATAAAAAATGTATTCATAAAACCTGAAAAGAATCTTACAATGGAAGAAATTCTGAAAAATTGGGCACGAGCAAAATTTAACGACTCCGTGTCAATAACGAACGCACTCCCGCTTGAACAATTTTCGAGAAGCCGTCTGAAGTCTTTGACTTGCCATGAGTGTCAATGGCCGGGGCAAAAGTGTGTCAGTGGGACCCTTGTCGTGAAAATGACAAATGACAAGAACTCGGATCTTCACTCATATTACCGTAATGTTCTCATCTGCACCCCATTGAGTGCGCCGCCTATCGAGATCATCACAAATGCTCACAAAAATCCAACTCAAACCCAATGTTTCAATCAACATTTTCAATGACTCAAAGAATTGAATTCAATAGAATTTCTTTAAAAAATTCAATATGGTTCCGAGACCAATCTAAGTTTTCTGAGTGAAATATAGAAGGCAGCGAAGAAAGAAATCACACGAATTCTATCTTACGATATCACGCGCATCATCTTTAATATTTTCGGAACCCCAACAAAATTTTCTCACATATATCTGGCATCACTATGTCCGATCAGTCGCATACGTCGCAGAATGATAGAAGCCGAAAAAAGATCGCGGACCGATGAGAGACTAGGAACTTTTGCGAACTCCGCTTAGCGATAAATTATGCGTCTATATCAAAAATTATTCGATTTCCTATACCACGAATCCAGCAGCTAACTGGTCCTCCCGCGAAGATGCTCGTAAATAATCACGAGGAAGCAAGATACCTCCTTCCTTTTTTTTCCTTTTTTTATAATCATACAAGGACGAACAGTACCATAATGACGAGAATCTACAAGGATGAGACCGGTATGCTGGTGTCGTCGTGCGAGAGTCAGTAGCAGTGAAAGTGGAAGTAGTGGCCACCTGCGGCGCTCCTGTCATTTAGATCTTCCTATACGCCCGTAATACGGAACAAAGTGATGAAGCTGATGGTGATGCGTCTCAATCGGGGTGGCCTCGTTCCGAAATGGAATTTTCATGGTCAAGAAGGGTTTACAGAAATTCTAAAAAGACTTATACAGAATTCAGATTGTGCGAGATTGGGATTTAATTTTGCGAGGAAAAATGGTTCCGATTTGTTTACTTCTATGGAATAAACTATTTTGATCATATCCATAAGCCAAATATTTCTCGGAGCAAATGATGAAAAATTGAAAAATCAAAAGAAAATATTGACTTCTAAAATTCCAAGAATTTCAGTGGCAATATATCATACATATGTGATTCAAATTTCCCACCTATGCGCACCAGTCATTCAGATAGTTATAGAGGCTTGAGAGACAGGCAAACAAGAGAAAAAAGTACCCTTTTCCGAAGACCATCCCAATACATTTTCACGTAAAATCGTGCGTTAAATCCGGGAATGATATCAGTTCTCTAGACCCTCCCCCCCCCCCCCCAATTTTTGAGAAAATAGAGGAAATTTTTTTAGGGAGATGTGAAATCTTCCACATAGAATTCAGAAAGAGGAAGATATTTGTGCACAAATATGAAATTTCCAGAATCTTTGTTCGGAGTGATGATCCTGATCCAGTACTCAGAATGACACTCGTGATCTAGAACTTAGAGTGGTGCTAGTGACCGAGGACTCAGGGTGATTTCCATGAAGTTTTTCGATCACGAGTGCCATCCTGAAAATTGTAGCAGCCGCCCTGAATAAAAATTCTGAAAAGTTCATATTTGGACGTGAAATTCTCTTCTCTTTCTGAATTCTAGGTCAATAATTAGATATCTGGCTTGAAAAAAAATTTTCTTGTATTTACTCAAAAATTTGAGAATACCCGGGAAAAACTGACACGATTTTCGAATTCTACGCACCATTTTACGCAGAGATATGATGTAGTTCCGGTCTCTGGAAAAAAGGTACTCCGTTCGTTTATTGGACTGTGTAATCGAACTCAATTGATGAGCAGTATAGCCTTATTAGCTGCACGACAGTTCATCTTGAGAGTTTTCCAGCAGAGGCAGTGTGATAAGAATTATAAAAACCTGCCTGAGCTATCGACTGATATGAGTTTTGGAAAACATCGATACTTTGCACTACTAAGGATGAGAGACACTAAAAGTTCCTGTATTTTGATCACGGAACAGATCATTCTGATAACGATCCAATCGATCATTGATTAGGTTATAGATTCCAAAATGTGCGATTAGTGCGCATGGGCAAAAAATTGATATCTTCTCGATTTTTCTTGTTCACAGAAACTTGGATTCTCCTCAATGTATTCATTCAAAAAGACCGGAGAATATATTCTAATCTTCTAATCACGGTGTAAATAATCTGCTCTCTAAATTATTCGGAACAAAAGCATGATTTGTGGCATCTCAAAAGAGTGAGATTCCAAATTGCCACGAATAGTGCTTTCAATACAAAAAGTTGACTGACGATGAGAAGAAATCTTAGCGAAATTTGTTTTTTGAATTACAAAGTTACTGACATTGCGAATACCTCTTGCCTCGACTGTGAACAGTTGAGGGAATCTGCTGAACACTTGCAAAGTTCGTCCTATAACAAAATACTCAAACCATGACGCTGAAAAGATGCTCGCGTGGTCAGAACCGCAATTCACAAGTCCAGGCACTAGGTATGAGCTATCCCATGAAAAGGTGAGTGTGCGTTGAATGCTACACTCGATGCTACAGGTGTAATTTATCTCAAAACCCTGAAAAAAGTACGTTTGCATGTGTAGTGGGTGAGGATATATACTGGGGAAGAAAACGAGATCAAAAATGAATAAGAGGTAAGAAGCAGAGGGAAATTTTCCGAGTTATTCGCGAATGAAGAAGCGCGGGAAAATTGCGCGTTGCATGAGTATCAGAGCACGAAAGTGGTATTATGCTTTATTCAGATGCGTTCCTTTCAGACTGTCCATCTCTCTCCGAGCTCTCAATGAATACTAAAAGTTTGTGAATGCTTGCCCCTCCGATATATTAGTTATATACTTAATTCAAGATGCGAGACCGCGGCAAGCTCATCTCAGTTCAAAGGTTAATGGCAGTCTGCCAGAGTTTCGCCAGAGGCAATCCATTATGCCTGATTTTTATTTCAATTCATCGTATCCCGAACTTATATTTTCATTAGCCTTTCAGCGCGTGAACGTGTACTCGTAAAATTTGCCAAACTCTCATCTTGTTTTTTCTTATTTCGGATGCTATACTCGTGCACTGACTTCTCTCTCTTTATCTCGCTCCCCTTGCCAGAGTCTTAATTCTTCCCTTAACCGAAAGCAGAGTAGCGACAGCCTCGGGGCAAAGAAAGAGGCATAGCCAAACGTTTTTTTTTTGTTTTCTGACCGGAGGAGTACGCGAATGCAGTTTGCAAATTTTACGCTCAAAACTAGATCATGCATCAATAACTTCCCAACACGCCGCCTGTTCCCAACATGCCCTCATATGTCGATATCAAAACTGGGCACTCGTTGGCCTTCGCGAAACTTCTTTTTACGTTTGTTAAGAGGATGTCGTACTCTCTTAGTTATCAGACGGCCCATACTAGTAGCATATCCTAAGTGTAGATGGCGACACTTAGAATAGGCTTCTCGTATGTAATTTTTCGTAGTTGGCAGCACCGACTTGTTAGCGCACGGGTGGATGACTTGTGGACTAGCTCGAGTAAGAATCTGCGCTCAGAAGCTGAGACAAGATCAGTCTCAACTAGTCTCAAGTGTGAAAAATTTGACTTACTCTTCAAAAAGAGCAAATCTCAGCGTTCAATCTTCCCAACTCGACAAAAATGAATGATCTGAAAATACTCTTCAAAAAGATTCAGATTTTTCAAATCACAATGAATCTACCATTTATATCCTTGCATCCAATATATTCACGCTCACAAACGTGAATGGTTTGGAAATAAGAGAGCATTTCCTCTAAAACGAGATAATTTCAAAATTTTATGTTGTCGAAAAGGGTATACTCATTTTTCAACAAAAATGAGATTTCCAATCAGTGATTCAGGATTCCTGATTGAGAGCAGAAGGTCCATCTCCTTGAAATTTGCCATCCGAGTTCCAAAATCCATGTGCAGAAACAAAAGTGGATCCAGATCTTCCTTGGAAAGCATGTTGACTCTACCAAACAGATCCTCCTTGAGATTCACCATCCATCAATTCCAGAATTCGTGTTCAGAAACAAGAATGGATACAGAGCTCCCTTGGAAAGCAGGTTGATTCTCCCAAACAGATCCTCCTTGGTTTACTTTACGTCAATTCCAAAATTCATGCTCAAAAACAATAATGGATCTGGAACTTCCTTGGAAAGCAGGTCGATTCTCCAAAACAGATAGGCATCTCCCTTGGTATTCATCGGCGTAAATTCAATTCACACATTGGAATAACGTATCAAAGCATGCAAACTCACATTCATATAAATATATCCAAGTTCAAACCCCAAGTACTTACATCAACCATTGTTGAGAAGAAATCAATTATTCTATGAAACAGCTTCTAGAGTGCTCTTAATTCTCTGCAATCATCTTGCCTGATTCAAGAATTTGGAATTGAAACTAAGTGTAGTCATGAGTCGTCAAGAAGTTGGAAAATTGAGTTGACAGATATTTGAATGACCCATGGTCTTTTGGATAAATGCAGAACATGTCGCTGCAATTGTCTGATTGTAGAAAAGCATTCATGAATAGTTTTTTATCCATGATATTATTCCAATATAATTGATAATTCACCTTATTTCTGAAAGTCTAAGGAACTCCTGCTCACAATTGAAAATTTATTTTCCTCGCCATGAGTGCATTAGTAATTATGATGCATCTACATTTGGGGAGCTGCGAGAATGGCAAATAGTTCTCTAGGAGTTCTAGATGGCTTAGTGGTGATCAGCAAGTAACAAGAGACCAATAACAAGGTCAGAGACAATATTCGAGGTTGATGCTACTTGCGGATCCTGAACCACGATATTCAGAAACTCAACCAGTATACTTTCTAGACAACTAATCTACTCCATTCCACTTGCATACAATACATTATAGTTATCCCATCATTTTTAATGGAAAAACATCTTCAAATCGTCCCTAAATGAATATTTGAGGGAAAATCTAAGAACTGGCAAAAGCAACTACATGCAATTAGATAGGAAAAACATGCTGCCATATACCATCACTCACGCTACGAATTCACCACATGCAGGTTTTCTCTTGGTCTCGCTCGATTCTAGAAGAGCCTGTGCTGCTCTGACACGACATTTTTCATGGCCTTCAGCCATATTTTTGTTATTCCGAAGAATAACAAAGTCGTGTGTCATAGGAGATGGCCACGGCTCCATGCTGGCATGCGAGTATTCGCAATGCTCGCTATTGTACACCATCGTCGCCATCATACACTCAGCACAGCACAAATCACACGTAACTAGCACACCACCACACGACCCGGACATTCTCATCACCACCAGGAAGCCACGATTTCCTCGCAAAACGCCGGTTGCAAGGATTTGTGTGTGGCATGCCGACCAATGCCGACAAACAGCGTGTGACGCAGAAACGCGCTTCGCGATGTAGCAGCCGACATCCGACATCAGCCAAACAGAGATCACGGCAATGCTGCCAACTTGACAAATGCACCTTTTGACTTTGCGATACGAAATTCTGACTTGCGCTACGCCAAAGTCGAAAAAACCATCTTACGCCACCAAAACAGCTTGGATCAATCCAAAATTCTGACCAGAAATAAAGTACAGCCTTAGGATTGGGGGAAAGTCCCTCACGAGGCGATTCAGCATCCACAATTCTCGTATTGTGACTATTATCATGGCCTAACCTCAAAGCCTTTCCACTTTTTAGACAATTCTTGAATCTCACAAGTCTTTGTCAAGTAAGCCACTAACTTTCCGCCATCCCTACGATATTTTTCTACATCTGTGTGGAATTTGAAGTTGATCAAGTGGATATTGCTGACGGGAGATGGTTTTTACGGTTTTGGGGTAATTTAGCAGACGAATTTTGGCCGGTATACGCCATCTTCTTAAGCCACAGTATGAGAAAATGAGTGTTAGAGACTGACCTCGAATCATTTCTGGGATCCCCAGAAAATTTAATGTGAGTTATTGCATTTTTCGTGTTTGCACACTTAGAAAAACCGCCAACGTAATTGCATTCAGTGAAACCAATGCCAAAAATTTTTGGTTCAACCAATCTCAACGTACTTCAGCGCATTCAATTTGTTGTCTCAAGACCTTCAAAATCGAATCCAAGATGTTGCAAAACTTGGATTTGGAGCGACTGTTGTGAGCAAAATACAGAGATCAATCGCAAAAATGGATGCCGAGATTCGTGTGTGCCCCACATGCCCCTACGTTGTTATCTCAAAAGGGAATGTAGAGCGACTTTTTTCATCACTCAGAAAGTGTTTATCGCGTCAAAATAGGTCAGAAATAGTGTTGTGGGTCGGCGAAAAGCTCCAAATGATATTGCACACCGATAAAAGAAACTTTTTATGCAATATATCACCAATTTACATCGTCTTTTTGGGAATATTGAGACAGCTCGATTTGAATTGATTAAATTCACACGTACTCTAGCTCATTCTGAAGTTTTTAAAAGAACCTTCGAGAAGAGCTAAACTATACATTAAAAAATGTTGAGGTAGACCAGAATTGTTTTGAAATGGCTTAGTATGGGGGCATGTTGGATACACCCGTACCGCGAACTCGCAAAAATCCAGTTTTTGGGAAAATTGTGAAAGCTCGGCTCTGGTTGGTTAATAATCAATTTACTTTAGTTCATTTCAAAGGTCTTGGAACAAGCTTTGAAATGCGATGGAGTCAGTTGATTAATATCAAGATGGCCCAAAACTATTGGCAAAGCGGCGTAAGGAAAGCATTTTGGGCACACTCACCCAATTAACTACTATCCCTTGAATTTTGTACATCTATGGACAGTTCTTGTGGTCCTTGGAGGATCATGTTTCGAGTTCCCCATCTGGGTGTGGAAAAAAGAGCGTGTTTCATTCTATCTAACTTACGAGATGATTGAATCGCGGTCTTGGACTAAATTTTACAGTCTCGAACTCCAAGAATACTCTATAATAACTTCATGAATATGAGTAAATATTCAGATGGCAAACAACAATTTTCAAGGCCACTGTCATGTTCATCAATATTCTACTTCGTTCTCACTTATAAGTATAGAGGTTATCTTGGAAATGGAAGTTCATCAGTTGTCTTATAGATAATTAGCGAAGTCATGATGATGAAAATGATTGAACTGTTGATTACTATGCATTCGATCAAATTTTAAGAGAACACTACTTTGCTTGAGCACTAATGTAAATTTGGGGTGTAGACAGTTGTTTTATAAGAGATGACAATACTGCTTTGATATGCAAATATTCTAATTGAAATTGATCGTAATGTGATCATATCTTCATTCAGAGTCTCAGTCTCAAAGGTAGTTTGGAAAATTCTATACCGGTAGATAGACCGTGTGGAGCGATGCATAGATTGCTGTATGGAATTACATCTTTAGAACTAGAGTCATAGTTTTTATCACTAATTCCAAATCATATCATGGCTAACCCACTAAGCTGACACTTACACGAGTTTTTTACGATTATTCACGCCTGATAAGTGTCATGAAACCCTTAAAACACTGGAATCGGATCAGATGAAAAATGTGGACACTCGTTCTCATCATACATTGTACACTACATGCATGGGTCTCACCCGAAGGAACTACCACGCCCTCATTAGCAGGTGAGTGAACAATCAAACATGATACTGGAAACATTCTTGGAATTATAATTGAGAACTTGAGAGTTACCCTTGAAGTAATTGAACTTGTTTCAATGTTTTTGATATCAGTGGCCCCATGTACAATAGATGTATGAGTTCATCCTTCGACGCAAGTTCGAACTCGATGTAAAATTAATAATTTTAAATTATATTTCATTGAAGACAATCTCCTTCTTACAACATGGTACGTTGTGATTGAATTTTCGAGAGAACAGTAATAAACTGTAAAACACCGTGCCGTGGTATGGTGGAATTTTCCCTTTATACTGTGAATCAAAGACTGATTCAATAGATCTTGAATAATATGATCACGGAACATCAATTTGTCCATGTAGGGGGCTTTTCCGACGTATCCGCTGTTCCAAACCTTTACAGCTAAATTTTTCGAATAAAACTGATTTTTCTCGATCTTGAGGGACGAAGTAACAAAAGTAAACTCTCAACTACTCTCATGAGGTGTTGAATACTAATACATTGGGTATGGTGGATACAGTGGAGAAGTTGAATACTATACTTTAGTGTATTTATTACGCTCCGTCGACTATCAGTCGACCTCATCAGGCTATACATTGAAACAATGATTTTACTTCACACAAACTATTGTATATAAAACATTTGATGCGAAATTGTTGACCTAAAATTAGTTATATATATGAAAGGTTACATGATTCAAGCAATTGTTTCAGATGAAGATCAATTTCACTTCTTCGATGAGGTAGACGAAATTTTGACGGGCCCCGGCAATCAACCCGAAGACATCGTAGAACTCCCAAGTAACTCTATGTCCAACACGAGAATAGACGCAACATTATTAGATCTGGATCCATGTATTTACGAAGCAGGGCCAAGCCAAGTCGATCTAGGTACAGTTTATTCATGTTCACGCTTTCATTAAATGTGTGCCTTTTTCTTTCCATTCTCCAGCTCGTAATGTCCTTATTCATCCTAGTGAAATTTAGATACAAACACTTATTTTGTCACAGGAATCGACCCAAAATCTGGCCTGATTCCCTCATTAACGATAATTTCTTGTGCTGAAACTTCTACCGCCGCAGGTTAATCGATTGCCCTCTAATTCCATGAGTGCATATTTTTTTTCCTTTGATCTAATCAATTTCGATCTCCAAAAAGATTATCTTGCTGCAAATTTCGATGCACTTGCAATATTCTTGGATTCAAATATTCAAGTTACATTGGTTCAGAAAAGTGCACTACCGGTCAATAGTTTGTAAACACCTCAAAATGAAAATTCCAAATTAGAAATTCCCGACTTCGGGGGCCTCGTTGGGTTTTTAAAGGTGAAACCTTCTTTACCGACGGTAAGTTGATCCCCCCTCCCGATTAGAAATGAACTTCAAGTCTTGATCGAGTTTTGATCAAACGCTTGATCAAATCCATCAAGCCTCGATCAAGAAAAAAACTCCTACTTGATCAAACTTGAGGTTCTCACTTGAAGTTGTTATGGAGTTATAGGGTCAGTGTGTGTTTACATGTTCAGTTTAACCTCAAATCCGATATTATCAAACAACTAGAGTGCCTAAAGATACTTCCTGCAGACATACATATATGCGCCTGTGTAGTGTATCACAACAAAAGCTCTATCTCTTCAATTTTGAACTCAAATTCGAGAATGAACTGTAATGCACTCCTCTACAGAATTCTTGGTTAATATTTGCATATCTAGGATTATTTTTCCGGAATGCGACTACTCTAGCGGTATACAATTGCAGTCGGGATACATATTTGGTTGCTCCAGTATTCATTAGCTCTCTCTTGAAAACATGAGATTCACGTATAATAAAGGATTACATAAATTTTTTACGGCTTTTGTTTATGAACATGAACGATCACTGAATCTATTAACGCAAAGCATGCCTAAATGATCTGTGCAGACCATCCTATCTAAGTATGGATATTATACAGACACCTAATCTACAAAATTGTCGAAGTCTTTGTTACTATTCAGAATATCATAATCGAATAGGCAACACAGACGCGCTTCGCTTCGCTTTGTCTAATACATCACGAGGTAAACAAACGATCAAACATCAACCCTGGTAGAAATATCAGCGTAGCAGTGCTGCCTTCTATATAGGGCTGCCCACTCAGTATTACGGTCCTAAGCTACGGGAGGATTACGTAGTCTACTGCGCAGTTTCCTACCCCGGGATGAGGGCCATAGCCTACGGTGAAAATACTGTCCCAATCTCAGATAATGTAGCCGACCTAGAGCTAAAAGTGATCTACAACTATTGAATCGAAACGGATAATCGGCTGTTTTGATTGAAGACCAGAAAGTTTGAAAAGTCTTCTTAGAGATCTGTGCTCGTTTCAATGAAATTGAATCATTTGTGATGACGTGATAGTACCTTCTGTAACAGTGCATAGTGAGAAAAATTAGCTAGTCGATCTAACGAATCGAGATATGAGGGACATATTTTTAGATTGTCATGAATCTATGATTTCTTTTCGAAACATATTTTGTATGTTATTTGTGTTCTTCATCCATTGATTGAAGCAATCACTTAATGTGCTTATTGATATTGATTTTTGGAGAGAGGTATCTATTACGCAAGGCTCCGCATCCAGTAACCTCTCTATGTCCTCTGGATCTATCTGCATGATGGTCACGTTTGACTCCCTCTTTATAAATTTATGTATATTTTCATTAGGATGAGTTATTCTCGGTCCTTCGTTACAACAATGAAGCACTGGAACGCTTGGTTTACAAGCTGACTTGGAAATTTGCAAGAAGTATTCCAATTTACTACCAGTAGAGTCACTGGAACTGATATTGTCATCAGCGCGTTGAGCATCACTTTGTTTTTGGACTGAGCCAACTAAGTTTTGTACCAACCTATCAGCACTCATGTTTCTCTCTCAGTATTGTTCTGATCAGTTTTAAGTTTATGTCTTATTTTCTCATGATCCAATGCATCTCAGAAGTATTCTGATGAACTTTCGGAATTGGAGATATCAAAGAAGCAAATACTTGAGTCAGACAGTGGAGGCTCTTCCTTTGGTTGAGGGAGTGAGATATATCATACATATATTTATTGGCACGTGTCATTTAACAATCTCAGACCCCTATATCCGCAGACAGAAGGTTTTACCTTCCTGCGCACGTGGTCACCACGCACATCTTTTCTTCTGGGTCACAACAGGTTTTCGTCAGATGAAGTCAAATCCTTGGGAAAACTAATCAAAATTGGGTCAACACTCAGACTTCTGCAAGTCAGACATGTGTTGACGAATCGGAATGATTGAAAAGCATCTGAAAGTAAAAGTCGAGAGCTTTAAATCCATTTTGCGAGGTATTCTACGTTATTTCTGGTCTGAGCTGTGACTGTTTTTGTGAAGGTAGGTTATTCTCGGAAAAGAGCCCCGAAATTAAAGCAAGGTGAGAAAATCGAAGTCACGGTGGCCTCTTTTGTGATTTCTCTCAAGTTTTTCGGTTAAATATGAATCCATTCATAATTTCTCCATAACCAATTTATTATCTTTGACAAAAATCCTCCTCCGCGGAAACAATCACAGCTCGGACTAGAAACAACCTAGAATACTGTTTAGGGACGAATTTCGAAGCACTTGACTTCCATTTTCAGATGCTTTTTGAATCATTCCGATCTATCAACTCATCTTGGACTTGCAGGGTCTGGGTATTGACCCAATTTTTATGGATTTTCCCTGGGATTCAACTCGATATTTGAAAAAGCTACAGAATGACCTAAACTGAAGCCGTTTTGGACCAACGAAGCCGTAGAAACAGAATTTTGTGATTAAGACTTTTCATTCTCAGGTGTTTGCAAACTATTGACTCAGTGGTAGTTTACATAGTGCCTCATAATTCTCCACAGAAGGGTTAGCTAGTAATTCATTGACTTGCCTAGCGGAAATTTACTTCAGTGAAACTCTTCATTGATCATTTTTGGACAGTTTCTAGCAAACTGGCTGAGATTTAACCATTTTACGTCCATTCGTGTGTTACATTGAAATGAATTTCTACCAGGCATATGATGAGGTGGAGCAGCTTTAGACGCTGGATGTCGTAAAGCTTACACCGTCAAACTACTTGCTTTGAATCCCCTGAAGGGTGATTTACGTTTCAAGTATTTTATGCCAGCTAAGAAAACATTGAGAGAATGGTTCTTAGGGCATTTATTTGTGCGCTAACTTCTTCCTGAGCAAGTATGCATCGATCACTTTTATCTGTAAAACTGAGAGTGATTCATAGAAAGAAAAAATTTCTTAGTCCAGCATGGAAGAGCTGCAATTGAAACATCAGATATACATCAACAGTATCAAAAGAGCTATGAGCTTACCGAGACACTCTGCTGTCCGACTTTCAATAGGAATCCCGATACCAGAAAAAACGCGGATAACAATGTTGGGATCTCCTTAGATGGCGGGAAATTTTCGTGTAAATTGTGCAACAAGGCTTACAGCAGCAAAGGCAATCTCGTTCGACACGAGAAAAGCTATCATAAAGGTGAAAAGAGTCACCTTTGCGGGCAATGTGGTAAACACTTTCGAGACAAGTACACGTTAAATGTACACTCATCGAGGAAACATGGAAAGAATATTAAAGTTGAGAATTCAAATACCAGAGCAAGACAGAGTCAGCATTCAGAAATATCTCGAGACCTAAGTGATGAAATTTTCTCATGCAAATTCTGCTCGATGAGGTTGATGGGAGAGATGAATTTGGCTAGGCACTTGACGGATAATCACATTCGTGATCGGTCATACTTGGTTTTTACGCCACTGGTCGTTGATGACAAAGCAAGGAAACATTTCACTTGTAGGATTTGTGGTAAGGTTTACAAGCAGAGTGCTAGTTTTTACGCTCACTTCAAAAAACACAAGGAAAAAGGAGACTGCCCAGAAAGCACGAGTGACGTGAGGGATGCATTAGGCCAGTCTAGTCCAAATTTTGTTGAGGAACAACCCGGAGAAAACTGTTGTTATGCGTGTTCTATTTGTGGTACCGAATTTGCCCGGAAAAATAGCTTAGTAAATCACTTGAGGAGTCACGCAATGAGAGAATCTCTCCTGTGTCATGTATGCAACAAAAAGTTCACAACCCGTTACAACTTGATAACACATATGAGGTCACACACAAATGAGAGACCTTATTCATGTGATGTATGTGGTAGAAGATTCGCTCAAATGGGTAATTTAAAAAGACACAAGAATAGGCGCCATAAGGCCTCCTCATGCCAAACCAGACCTGGAGGCTCGGCTCAGGAGAGTGGTTCGATGGGATGCCAAGCTACGCACGAATCTGACAATGTGGTTCCAAACACTGGTAAGAATTATATGAGTAGTTTTGTGGCAACTTTAAAATGATCTGTGCCTGCAGGAGAAAAATCATGCATGTTATTTTCGACATATTTTTAGTGTCTCTTTCGGCGCAATTGCTAGTTTGACGAGCCAAGGTTACCCCAAAAAATTATCATGAAAAAAGAGGCCGATATATCATTTTCGTGTCTTAGTGTCTTTTCCTCTTGGCTTTTGCGAAAGTGAAGTGCCACGGTGGATCTCGCTCGGTATTCGGGCGGGCAAGTTTATCGAATATAATGGTGTAAAGCATGAAATTTTACTGCCAGAATGAAAAAGAGATCAATTATATACTCACGCTCAGTTCGGACGCAAGGAAAGTAAGTCCTCTGCCCCAAAATGAGCTTACAAACACAAGGCAATAATGCTTTTCCATCGCGAAACCCGCGTTTCATAGCGGTATTTTTAGTTCAGAATGATGAGAAATATTGAGTTTCACGTTTTGGGGCGTAAATCTTCCCGAAAATCTACTTTTTCTGAAATTTCCGGTCACTTCCATGGCCTATTGGTGCAACCTTCGAATACGAAACCACAGAGGTCCTAGTCAACTTTTTTGACGCATCTGATGGCCAAATGAGGACCCAAAGCGTCGAGACTGTATAACTTCAACCGTTTGGCTACTTGATCAATTTTAGTGGCAACGTCAAGTTCACTGCCGCGTATTTCATGTTATCCTCATGGTGCTGATGAGTGGAAATTTTCATAACGTAGGACTCGTCACCACAGTTAACTCAGATATATGAGAACGACGCTCATTGATTAAATCTGGAGTATAATTTTATGACTTGAATACTACTCTGATAAGTTCCTTCGAATGGTCGGATTATACCAAAAGGTTTGGAGCGTTACCGTTTTAAACAGAAAATGTATTCTCACATTGACTCGTACATTCTTCATCTTACAATTTCACAGAAGATGAACTTTGAATCATCCATGAAATTATGACATTGAATTTCAGTGCAGTGTAGTAGCTCGTCCGGTCCCTTGACTAAAGAACAAGAGCAGCATGAGTTGAATGACTGTGCACCAAGTGGAGCAGTCACACTCTTAGGTAAGATACCGACATTCGTTTGAACCAAGTATTGGAATTTCATGTCAATTAATCAATGATTGTTTCCTCGTAATTACTCAAATGAGATGACAATCTTAAACGCAAATGATAATGAACAGCCTAAACATGGCTTTCTTGCCTTTATTGATGATGTCGTGGACTGACTACCCTTCTTTTCCAGAACCGAGCCTTCCTGAAACCCCTGTTCATTCATCACGAGTATCATTCGAGATCCCCAGTTCTGATCGATGTCCTGGTGGAGATTTTGAAACAGAAGCTGAACGAGTCATAAGAGAAATTATTGAACTGAACAAGAGAGAACGAGAATGTAGCTCCAAGAACGAGAACAGAGAGCTACATCCATCAAAGTAGAACACATACAACTTGAATACTGTAGTCTCAAGTATGAAAATAGAAAACATTTGAGATATTCATGTTACTTTAGTCACATTGTACCTCTTAGCATGGTAGAATGGAAATTATCTCCGAAGTTGTCAAGAACTAAAACTAGATTACCTGTCCCTGATGCGTGCTTTAGGTGATCAGCTTATCGAAAGTTATCACTAAAATGATAGGATAGCGATTGATTGAAATCCCAGTATCAAATGCATCTTTAAACACACTCAAGACATGAAAACCAAGTGTGCACAATGGTTATATGAAAAAAGAAAAGTACCCGAAGAAATTATGTATATGACTACTCGATGACTACTTCATTTGAAGGATGGGCAAGCCTGGCTTGTAGTCCCGATTTTTTATAAATTTTACAGTAAATTGGTGACTGTTTGCTGGAAGAATTAGATTTGATCCATAATCTTAAGCATTCCCAGACAATCAATAGTCAGTGGAACTTTTTATCAGAACCAAGTAGCACTGTGGTGTTGCCAGAATGAGAATGGAGTTGAGTTTATAATCATCTTCGTGGCGAATAGAATTTTGAACGATGAAGGATTGCTTCTTGGTTGATGAAGTCTATCTCACGTTCAGTAATTTAGTTCAGACAATTAGTTGACAAAGTGCTCCGGCTGGTGTGAATCACGGGATCTGAGTTTGGTCAGGGATCCGTATGACTCCTTTGTCGATGGGTGGATTAGGTTCATCCTTTCATTGGTCCCTCAGCACAGTGGGGGAAAAAAATTGCAAGTTGGCACAATTATGCTTCCCCACTAAACAGGCGATATCGAGACTTTGCAAAAAGTCAAATTGTAGGTTTTTTCATGCAGAAGATGAATCCGTTTCCCTTGAGGGTGGCTCAGAACTTGTATGGTCGTGGCATTCATAAAAACGCGAAAATCTGCTTAAAAACACAGTATTAGCGGTTTAACTTGGAGGGAAAGACCCTAGTAAAAAAAAGTGCCTCATGATCATATATGACCACATTCCGGGCCGAACTATGGTCATATATGACAACCTATGACTGATTATGGTCTATGCCGGTATCATTTAATAGGTCGTCATAGGTCTTCATACTTGATCATGAGTATTGAAAGGCAACTCCTGAGTGGTCGTGGCACATCTTGATTGGGTGGATACAAAAATTTTCCCCGAAAATGTATTTTCGAGAGGGAGGAAGACTTTGCTAGTGAATCTCAGCTGTTTGATCCTCAAGGTCGCTTATTTGGTGGCAAAAATCTTTTGAGTCGACGTACAATGGAGCCTCAGTCATGACTCAGGGCTTTTAAAATCTATAAGTATTCGATTGCTGGCCGCAACGAGGATCCTCCGATTTGGTTCTGATCATCCCTATAATATCACAAGCTAACAATAATCATCGAAACCGCCGCACCAGTTGTGCTATTTCCATGTAAATTCGGAAGAGGATGTCTTTCCGACACTTTTCAATGTTGGGCAAGTGCGCGAAAACGTCAACCGTATTTTGACGAAGATTAAGAGTGTAGAATTCGTTTAACTTCCTCACACACATGGAAGACAGTACGGACTCAACGAAAAGTTCCATTTTCTCACTTTAGTCCTGAAAAATACAAGAAATATGAGCGAAAAGAGGCTAATCGTGCAAGTGACACTCGTTACGCTCGGAAATATATATGGCATATTTTGCAAACGCTGAGTAAGAAACCGAGATTCGTAAGGCCAGAACATTATTGCTGCAGGTTATGGGGTCACTTCCCGCAGCGATCAAATTTTCATAGTATTCGAGTCTTATTCTTTTGAATTTTTAGTGCGTAACTGGTGTCACAATCTCCTCGCGGACTTGCTTGTTCTATCGTCAATAACTCGGAGAGAACGCATTCCATCGAAAAATGTATTGAGTAACTTTCTGTCAAACTTTCAAAGTTACATAGAAACATTCATGCAAAGTTTTCTATATAAGGCATGTTGTTTTCGTGATTTCTCAGATGGAACACATTTTACCTCAAATTGTTTATCAGAGCATCCCTTTGTTTGTTTGTTGGGGGGGGGGGGTAGCAGTGTGCGTGGTTGTGCGTGTGTAAGTGGGAACATTACCGATCAAAAGTTTGCATTGTAAAAGGAAAATCTTTTCATTGGAGAATTATCCTATCTTTCTCGCCTTGTTGGCCCGAAACTACTTGAATTAGGACCACGCTTTGAGCTTTCTCCAAGTACCTCAAGGACACCTTGGGGTTCTTTTCATCCGATACGGCAGATTTCTGCCAGGTCAAGTCGCATATTTGATGGAATTCATAAAAATTGAGTCAATTTTCACACTCCCGCAAGTCAGGTATTAGAATATCAATCAAAATGATTCCGAAAGCATTACAAATAGAAGTCAAGAGCTTCATAATTCTCTCTTGAGAATTTTTCTTGGTTGTTCCTGATCCGAGAAATGACAGTTTATCTGATGAAGGATTGCTCTCAAAAATCGGGACAGTCATTGTGCAATCTAGAAAGGACTCACGTTTGAACTAATACCAGCACTGTTTTTGATTCTTTCCAACAACAGTTGAAAGGAATTTTCTCGTAGTCCAATTTGCTCACCGTCCATGAATTTGGGGACTCTTTCTCAAATCTTTCGTCAGAAAAACCGTATACTTTTTCTGACAAAACATTCTAGTCGAGAAAAAGTCATTATGTCAGAGATTATGATTTGTTACTCCAGGAACGCCCTTGTGCCTTTAGATCCGTGATATTTTTTTGACAGTACTTCATGTACCCACACGTGAAGGACCACATACAGGGTGTCCGAGAAGTGAGTACCCTCCCCCCTTTTTTCCTAAAATGATTAGGAATCGGGAAAAACCCCGGAACACGTGTCCCCTAATTTTGAAGGGGACATCCGATGGTGACCTCGTTTTTTACCTTGAAGGTCATTTTCAAGGTCATTTGGAGGCCAACTCAATTGTTTCAAATAGAAACACCTACTTTTGACCTCAAATTCTGAAAGAACGTGAAAAAATTATAAAACTTTTGCCTGGGACTTTTTTTGATTCGACTTGACCTTGGCGAGATAAGAGGAGGTCAGCACGGGTTGACGGTAACCTCTGTAGCTCCAAGAGTGAGCATTTTATCGGAAAATGTTTGGAATAAAAGTTGTTCATGATCACATTGGAATCAGCTAGTGACCTCATTTTTCCTGGGAGGTTATTTCCAAGGTTATCTGGAGGTCAACTCAATTTATTTAGGGAAGAGAAGCTTAATCTAGAATTTTAATGGGAAAAACTTTTAGAATGAATGAAAACACGAAATAAAAAAATGTTTAGGCCAAAAGTTGAATAATTTTCCACGTTCTTTCGGAATCGGAGGTCAAAAGTCGGTGTTTCCGTTGAAAAAAATCGATTTGTCCTCCAAATGACCTTGAAAATGACCTTCAAGGTCAAAAACAATATCACTAGCTCATTTTTACTGTAATCATGAACAACTGTTAAACTAAACAATTTTCGATAAAATACTCACTCTTGGAGTTACCGCGGTTACCGTCGACCCGTGCTGACCTCCATTTATCTCGTCAAGGTCAAGTCAAAATAATTTTTCAAACAAGAGTTTGATAATTTTTCATGTTCATTCAAAGAACATGAAAAGAAAGAACATGAAAAAATTGAGTTGACCTCCAAATGACCTTGAAAATGACCTTCACAGTAACAAACAAGGTCACCATCAGATGTCTCCCTCAAAATTAGTTTTCGGACCCCTGTATATTCTTTTTTTTTCCTCTTGCTTTAAAATGTGAGGAACTCAATTTACGAAATTTTGAGGTACAAATGCGGTTGGTCAATACGAGATTCGGGTTAATCATCGATCCAGTCATCAGAACGGCTTCCCAACAAATTTTCGAGTCAGTCATGAAATAGAGCACATTCAACTAGATAGCTGCTCGAATTAAAAGTCTCCGACCACGGAAGATTTTAAAGATTGAGTGTTGAGAACTTACACATGATGAGAAATAATGCGTAACCGTAGCAGCAATGTTATTAGTTTTCTTGTATTATTCTGTATATCACCTTATGCTGTGAGTACTGAGGAATTCTATGTCAATTTCCTCGTCATTGTCTCCGACCTTTTTTTTCTTCCATAGGTTATTCTTCTCGTTGACGAGTGTCAAAAAATGATAGTTCCGACATTTTGGAGGTCCAGAAATTTTTTTGCATTAACCGGGTCTGTTTAGATTCTGCTATAAATTCAAAACTTGAAACCTCGCCTCAGCAATTAATAAATGGCTCTGGATCGCTTCACCCAATCGCAATTTTTCTCTCAGCATTTCAAAACAGGCTCATGAATCTATTGCTTCACCACCTTACAACCTTTTCTGGGCATCCTTGACCCTTGCCAGACTTTAACACATTCACTGCGGCGACGATTTTTGGTACTTTGATTCTTGTCATGAACTGGACCCCCGTATTTAGGCAAATATATTTGGATGGGAGTAAAATTTTCCTTGGCTCGTAGTTTATGCCCTAGGCAAAGTAAGTCACCTCGAAGGATTCTGATTGGGGATTTCTCGAATAATTACGGGCTTGTGGAGATTGAAAGATGAAAGGTGGGTCCCGCCGCAACGAACGCGTTAAATTATCTTAAATCGTGTTATAAACCAGAAACATTCTGACGTGACAAGAAAAATTCTTTCAAAATTTGTTCCGATTGTTGTATAACAATCTACAAGTGGACATTTTTAGGAGCATTATTCTCGTGGCATGGCCTTCCAAGAATTTGTCTTCGGCACTGAAAGTAAAAAAAAAAGTGGAAAACTATTTTCTAAGTAGCTAGAGCTTCTCGAACAGCTCTGAATCCGATTTCATCGTACTTTCTGGATTGATTTTCATCAGAAATATAAATTTTTCGGTATCATTTGAGTGATTCAAAGTCGCCAGTAATTTGTAAAAGGATTTTTGAAGCACTTTTTTCTAGAAAATAGCCACCCCAGCATATCAATTGGGTCTTGGGGTTCTGTAAGTATTTCCGGAGAAAAGCCCTAAAAATTTCCTTCAAAATAACTTATTGTAAGACTCGATTTGATGGATCGACTAGTGTTGGATTTGTGATCACTCAAATCAAAACAAAACAAAAATATCATGAATGAAACCTGTGAGCCCTACGAAGCTTTTTTGCGACTCCTTCATTTTCGCAGTAGCTGCGTATATCGCTCAATTCGACTAAATCGACTGCAACTATAGGTCATTTTGAGGGAAATTGACCCGGACATTGACTGAAAGTGGCATTGAGAGCTTAAGATTAGTTCCATTGGCAGGAATTTTACTATCTAATTGAAATTTCTGTCTCTTGACATCAAACGCGGATTCCCTGCCCATGAAATTCATGCTATGCTCTCAATACCATTCTCAGTGTATAGCAGGGCCAACTCCCTTCAAAATAACTTTTCGCTAAAGTCACTTTTGTCACATCGAGTGGTATACAACTGTCAAGGAGTCCTTGGAGTCATGGAAAGGCTTCGTAGGGCTCACAAAAATTATTCTTGACACTTTAATTTAGACTAAAGTGGCTGCGAATCCAACCCTAGTGCATCAAATTAAATTTTACAATAAGACATCCTCTTCCGAATTCACTCGGAAATATCACAACTGGCGCGGCGGTTTCGATGATTATTGTCAGCTTGTGATATTATAGGGATGATCAGAACCAAATCGGAGGATCCTCGTTTCGGCCAGCAATCGAATACCTATAGATTTTAAGAGCCCTGAGTCATGACTGAGGCTCCATTGCCGACTTGGAAGATTGTTGCCACCAAATAAGCGCTCTTGAGGGTCTAACAGCTGAGATTCACTAGCAAAGTCTTCCTTCCTGTCGAAAATACGTTTTCGGGGAAAATTTTTGTACCCACCCAATCAAGATGTGCCACGACCACTCAGGAGTTGCCTTTCAATACTCATGATCAAGTATGAAGACCTATGACGACCTATTAAATGATACCGGCATAGACCATAGTCAGTCATAGGTTGTCATATATGACCATACACTACCGGTCAAAAGTCTGAGGACACCTGGGGATCAAACTGATGATTTTCAGAGTTGGATATCTCAGAACCTATTGGTCGCAGAGAGGGCTGCGTGGTCGCATTTTGTAGCTGATATCGAGCACTTTCAAATCTATTTTCTGTATTTTCCGTCCCGCGGATTATACCAGAGACACACGAGTTAGAAAGATGGATTTTTTTGCAATTTTTCAGGCAAGGTACGAACGCCTGCCGATTTTGGAGAGATTGTTGGATCTCTATGAGACCTATGACATCTTCAAGCCCATGAAAAAACCTTGAAAATCCGTTTTTGAACATCTCCCAAAGTGGTTCTGGTTCCGAGATATGACAGATTGTCTGCGGGTGTTTTTCTTTCAAATAATTACACGATAATCCAACAATGTTGAGAAACAGCCCAATTCAAGGTCGGCAGCCTTCATTTCCGATGGTTATCTCGATGTTGAGTGCAACTCTTCCAGAAATGAGGGTCTGATGCCCCAAAATAGGCTGTTTCTCATCATTTTTGGATTATCGTGTGCTTTTTTAAGAGACAAACAACCTCAGCGAAATCAGTCAGATCTCGAGTCCAGAACCACTTTGGGAGAACTTCAAAAACAGATTTTTAAGGTTTTTTCATGGGCTTGAAGATGTCATAGATCTCATAGCGATCCAACAATCTCTCCAAAATCGGCAGGCGTTCGTACCTTGCCTGAAAAGTTGCAAAAAAATTCATCTTTCTAACTCGTGTGTCTCTGGTATAACACGAGGGACGGAAAATACAGAAAATCGATTTGAAAGTGTTCGATATGAGCTACAAAATGCGACCACGCAGACCTCTTTACGACCCATAGGTTCTGAGATATCCAACTCTGAAAATCATCAGTTTGATTCCCAGGTGTCCTCAGACTTTTGACCGGTAGTGTAGTTCGGCCCGGAACGTGGTCATATATGATCACGAGGCACTTTTTTTTACTAGGGTAACTTTAATGCATTTTTCATAGGGAACAAAGTTGTTGCATTTTTCAAAACACATTTTTTGGTGCCCCCAGTTTTTCAAAAAACCATATTTTTTGAGGTTTTTGTGGTTTTTGGGGTCTTTCCTGGGAGAATTTTTAAATTTTGACCGCGGCAATCGAAAGAGCAAAAAATTTTACGTCGAAACATGTGGTTTGAAAATTTTAAATCAATTTATGCTATAAGCTTCACAACAGTCAAACAGAGAGGTAGTCCGAAAATTGCACAGGAGCGTTGAAAAACTTCCTGAAAGTCGGAGGGAAAGCAATTTGATGCATTTTTTATGAGGATTAAAATTGTTGCATTTTTCAAAACACATTTTTTGGTGCCCTCAATTTTTCAAAAAACCATATTTTTTGAGGTTTTTGTGGTTTTTGGGGCCTTTTTTGGGAGAATTTTGAAATTTTGACCACGGCAATCGAAAGAACACAACGCGGCTTGGCTTGGAGTCCGCGTAGTGCACTAGGTGGCTGGTTCCATTGACCAGACAGCTCCACATCACTGCAGAGTCTTGCGTGCGTATTCAGAAGTTCTATAATGAGGTGAGCGATTTTGCTTATTATATCCAATAGCTCGACAAAAAGATGCAGCGCGTCAGCGCGTTATGGCAATGCAGAATTTAATTTGGGAAGAATGCTGTTATTGGAAGATTTTAGGAGCAAGGGAAGGGACAGGTAATTTAATAATTCGAATTCTTTTGATCCATAATTGCGAAATTAGAGTGCAGAAAACAGAAATGACACAGACGAGACTGGACATGAATCTGTGAACAGAAGTTCTTGGATAATCGATTACGCGAGGAATCACGGCTCTCGAGTTACTCGACCACACTCGCGATGCACGCGTGCACTGAATTCGTGGTAATACCGCGGTATAGTGGGCAGTTCAACCATGGTGGCAACTGGGCAGTGGTTACGAAGCCAGAATCGAGGCCAGAATACAAGAGGATGTATCGTCACGAAGTGTTCCGCGGGAGAGCTGATGGCCGCGGCTGCGATGTATTGCCGGCTATGGACCCTTCAACCAGTCTGGTTGAAAATTCAACAAATTTCTCACAGTGTTGAACATTATTGTAATATTTCCATATTCGGTCAAAAGTTTATGAGAATCCTCGCAGTTCTCGCCCAGTTACTCGAAATCGACGATTCAGAAGCAGCACACATGCGAGCGAGCGTGCGAGATTTACAAAAGCTCAGTAAATCGTCTACAAGCTACGTATGACTGTCCTGATAATCGTTTTACACCTGACGAAAGAAAAAAATTAGATGAATCAAGGTAGATAATGTTGATCGTGGGATAAGAAAAAAAGAGGTGCTGCTCACTTATTATACACGAGCATATAAAGATCGATATCGTTCTATCTGTTTGATACGGACACCTTGGACGATTGCATATGAAAACCAATACGCGAAATGTTTTATTGCCTCGTTTGTCGGTGACGTCTATTACGCCATTGCCACACTTTATAATACAGGCCTATTCACCACGGTATACGACGATCACGTGTATTTGCAGCAAAATTGTGAATATGAATGAATTGGGCAGAATCGTTGGCATCAGGTACAACATATACGTACAAACACAAACAAATACAGGTATATATAATGAAGCTCGCCGGTATTATGAGCGCTGAGAGGCGATTACGCGATCTCATCCTGCGATATGGTTATACTAGGTATTCACCGCGCGCAAGCGCGCGGATCGTCTTCGTTTTGATCGGTAACTTTTTGAATGCAAGAATATTCTGGGGTTCTCAAAATGTGCATGTCAAACACAATTGATAGCTTATCACTGGGATTATATACCGAATTACACCCCCTCCATGAAAACAAAACTGCCAATCTCTCGATTCTTGAATTCACTGATAGAACATTGATTTTGCCAAAACAACCATGAGCTTCTCGCTCCCCAAATCCATGCCGAATGGTTCCTAATTGTTATCATCAATATACAGTGCTCTTATGAGTCTCAGATAACAACGCTACATGTGATTTTTTTAAAACAAATCTGAGCCACAATTATGACCGATTCTCCACTAAATGCTCTCAATATTCCTCACTCCTCCAATACGATGAACACTGGAAGATGTAGGAATTTCATGGAATCGAATTTCCTCAGATTCATAACACATCTGTTGTAAGCCTCCACAACATGCATTTAATTTCTTATTAGGATTATCTTCATTGCTCTCATTTTCATTCAGCAACACATGAAGAGATGCAAACACGTCGACTATTGGTTCGTAATTGTTATTGTCATCAATATACAGAGCTCTCATGACTTCCAGATAACAACATGGCATGTGATTTTTCCAAAATAAATCTAAACCATAATTATGACCGATTCTCCACTAAATGCTCTCAATATTCCTCACTCCTCCAATACGATGAACACTGGAAGGTGTAGGAATTTCATAGAATCGAAAACTCCTCAGATTCACAACTTATCTGTTGTAACACTCCACAATATGCACATAACTTCTTATAGGACTTAGGGATTGTCCATAAACCATATGGCCTCATTTTTGGTCATTTTTGGCCACCCACCCACACCATGTGGTTTTATATGGTCTCTGGACCAACCACCCACCCACCCCCTTAGAAGTCATATTGTTCGAAAAAATTTTCACTCGGAACATTGAGTAACATTCGAACCGAATTCATTGAAGTCACAATTTTTTGACAAATTTTCTTTCGGCAATATCATCAGACGTAGAAAAAGGTTAAGCGAGCCACCCATGCAAGTCATCAATGATAGGGAACAAGTCCGACTCTTCTGTTTGAGGAATAGATGGTATAGAGTTAATAAGGTCCACTTCCGAATGCATCGAAAATTTTGTTCATTGCTCTCATTTTTACTCAGCAAGACATGAAGAACTGCAGACACGTCGACTATTTTACCGAGCGGGTGGAATCATGTTATGCATATAACTCTCACCAAAGATGGGAGGCAGACCACAATCAAAGGGTCAGACCATGATTTAGTCATCCTGGAAACAGGCAACCGGACATACTCGTCCGATAGACGGCCGCGTATCGGTATAACACGCGTGGCATCGACGCTCATACGCACGCTCATACGAAGCAATCCAAGATGGACGAATATGTTGTCGAAACCTTTTGGTAGTGGTTGATAGCTCTTGACTCTAAAAAAACGGACATTAGATTTCACCAACGTGAACGTAGCTGCACTCCTAATTCGATGCTTTCGAGAAATTAATCGATCAATCGCACAATCGCAATTTGTGATAGGATAGGGGAAATTTATGAGGGATAACACGCGTTTAAGGACGTGGTATAATACGGGTATTTACGCGTTTGCATCGCCAGTTTGCATTATGCGCACAGGCACACTTATGAGATAAAAATCGTATCAGCTGTAAACTTGTGTGGTGCATCTATATATATATATATATATATATATATATATATATATATATATATATATATATATAAAATATTATAAACTGAGGACGACCCGTCGAATCACTTGAAGAATGCATTACACGCCATTTATATTACACTAACGCGTGCGTGCGGTATCTGATATGATTTTAAATTCTCAATCTTGCATGAATAATGAATGCATACTCACGTGGCGCATGCCGCTTAACGCGCAATTTTAATGAAAGGTATGTGTTGTGTTTTGGAATGAATATAGAAAAGAGAGATGAGCTGAAGAGAAAGCGAGAGATGGAGAATCGGACTTTATGGATTTTCTAAGATGATATTTCGTGTCGACGAGTCAGATAAATTTTGATAAGTTTCTAGCGCTGATGGATTTATAATAAGTGTTCGCAGCGAGTTACATGGACCCGGAGAAATGGTCTTGTGATTCATGACACCGAGACGAGATGAAGCGTCACATTTCTGGAGAGATGCTGGTTGGTGATTTCTTTGAGTTACATTTTTTCTCCATTAAAATTTTTTGATGAGCTTGGTGTTGTGGTGGCAACGTTTTTCACATCAAATTAGAATATTCAAATTTTTTGAGAAATGATTATTGCTAACATCTTCATGACGTATTTTGTAAGATATATTGTCTTGGCTCAATTTTATCTAATATCGACAGCGTCACGAATGTATACATTCATCAGATCATCACTGTACAAAAACTTGTCTCGGAAAACGTCAATGAACTCGCCTCGTCAATCGATTTCTGCATTCTCACTTTTATGAATGTTAAGATCTGCATCTGTGTTTATTTTCAACATTTTTCGATTGTTCTAGAGCTAACAATGAATCGGCAATGGTTACCTTTCTTCATCGTGAATTGAAAAATTCTAGAAATTGTGTTAGACTATTCGAAAATCTAGGTGCAGAGCATCATATCTGCGATATTGTCAGATGACTAAAGGAGTCGAGGTGTATTTTAGTGTTATGTCTCAAGATCTGGCTAGAAAGTCATAATATTTTATTTCTAACTTGAAATTCTAATTTTTCAATACATTATTTGAAGTCAATATACGATTCGAAAGTTGAAATCTTACTCGTTCAATGGCGAATCAATTTATGAGCTTCCTTTTAATTTTCCAACTTTTTAGTACAATTGTCCGAGGTATCAATTAAGATAAGAAGTCAACCAATGAGTCCGTTGAACATATCCTGAAGAAATAGTGGGAGTAATAAGAAACTTTGTATGAAAAAAATTTGGTTTGCTTTTGACTCGTTTTGATATGAATCCGACTTTTAGGATGAAACAAGAGTATCTGCAAAAGTTTTGTCTGAAAAAACGCCGTGCACGTTGAGGAATTTGTAGTTAAAATCTTCGAAAAATCGTAATTATGAGATTCGCGCTCAAACGATTTTCATTGGTCGCGCAATCGAGACGTCACGATTGCCAACACGCTAGACCAATAAAAATGTTTCAGTCTCTCATTCCATGTTAATTTGCCTCGTCTGCTGCAATGGCATCTTTAGGTATCTGTTCTGTGGGGGGGGGGGGGGCATACTGAACGCGTGTCATCCGCTTCATTGAACCCGCAACGTTTGAGGTTAGACTCGACTCCGGGATCCGTAAAAAGTTGACAAGTCTCGCATGTTGGAAATAACCATTATCCCGTGATCTCTGCGATTTTTGTCAACTCGGAGCGTGTTATTTATCAGTCGATTTGGTGTGTTAATGAAGTTATTCGTTTTGAACGTCATTGTCAACAGGACACACAGATACAACCTATGCACGCGGGCGTTCAGGTCCGCTGGGCCTCGCGCTCGGCTTTTTTCGGAGCGTTTGAATGTTCGCAAATTAAAATAATTAAAAGCCCAGCCAAAATTTGTCCGTCAGCATCTCGCGTCTCGGGTTGGCTATCGGGAGGAGGTGAAGGGTGATGGATGGCCGTATGGGTCATGGTTGGGTCATGGGTGGGTAGATGGGTGGGTGGGTTGGTGGGTGAGTGGAGGTTAGTGGTCAGGTGGGTTGGTTGGTGGATGGATAGATGTACTTGAACTTTAGTGATTTCAGTGGAAATCAACAGAGCTCTAGGGATACGTTTCACTGAATTTCAGTGAAAATCGCTAGAGTTTTAGTGGAGTTTCACTAAAAATTCAGCGGAAATTTCACTAAAAGTTCAGTGATAATCGTTGGAGTTTCAGTGAAACTTCCACTGAAATTACAGTGAAAATCGCTAAAGTTTTAGATAAAATCGCTCAAGTTTCCACTGTCTATAAGATTCGAATTGTTGTCTATTTCAGTGTAACTGCATCATAGGATGTAAATAACTATTTCGAAATTAGTATATTGACTGACAAGGGGAGCACTTGACTTCCGGATCACCAATCTTCCCCAAAATTTTTTTACAGTTTGGTATCACCTAGAATATGAAGAATCCAGAGTAACTCCGTCAAATGGGCTCTCTGTTAAGAGTTACAAGCTAAAACATTAGCTTTGCGAGTATATCTATATATTTCACTTTTTAACATGGGCTTATATGGGCAATGCTAATATCATAGTCTGTAACTTCGGACAGAGGGCTCATTTGACAGAGTTACTCTGGATTCTTCATATTCTAGGTGATACCACATCGTAAAAAAATTTTGGGGAAGATTGGCGACCCGGAAGTTGAGTGCTCCCCTTGTGAGTCAAACGACATGGGCAATAAGGGTAGTTTTTTTCCAGATACAAATCATAAGTCGGATAGGATTCACAAGGCAAATAACCGTAGATTTCGCAATATCCTTCTAACAAATTAAATTAATTAAGCGCCTGTCCAATTTTATCCGTCCGGATGCATCGTATCGTGGTGGCGCCGCAGGTGCTGTTGGTGGGTCGTTGGGTTAGAGGGTCGACGAATCGGTGGGTCCGGTGGGTCGGCATGTCCAGTGAATTGGTGGGTCCGGTAATGGCCTCAGACCCAACATTGGCCCTAGCCTCAGCCTAAGCCTTAACGAGAGCCTTAAGGTGTGGCTACATGTAGTCATTTGAGGTGATTCTGAGACAGCGGGCAGCGCCTCTAGCGGCAATTAAGCCGTTTTCTCCATGTAATTTGAAGCTAACACCACTGCAACCTCCGATGGAGGCGCTGTCCTGCTGTCTTAGACTCGCCTCAAACGACTGCATGTAGCCGATACCTTAGCTTCGGCCTCAGTCCCAGCCTCAGCCTTAGCCCCAGCCTCAGCCCCAGACACGGACACAGCCCAGCCCCAGCCTCACTCGTAACCCCAGACTCAACCTCGACCTCAGCCTCTGCTCCAGCCTTAGTCCCAGCATCAGCTCAGCCACAGACCCAGCCTCAGCTCCACCCGTAGCCCCTGACCCAGCCTCGACCCCAGCCTCAGCTCAGCCTCAAACCCAGCCTCAGCCCCAGCAAAAGCCTAAGCTCCAGCCATAGTCACAGCCCCAGCCTCGACCCCAGCCACAGCCCATCGATCCAAAAGGAAAGTTTTGACCGATTGGATCTTAGAACAACTGATCGGACCATCAAATCAACTCATTGCAGCGCCAGACAAGAGGCGCTGCATATAGCAAACACCGATGACTTGAAGAGTGATCATCGACGACGAAAGGTAAAGACAGAAGAGCGGACACACCGGAGGCACGCGATACACCGCCTACCCTGAAGTAATGCTAACGCAGTTCTGGGGTGGGTTGATTAGATAGTGGTTAGCTGCTACCCAGCTCTGTAATGCTGGCTTGCTTATATTGTGGGGCTCAGAGCAGAGGGTTTCAGTCCAAGGACTCACGAGCAGGGATTCATGCCCATCTGGGTCACCGAGTAGTTGTAATGAAGCGATCATGGTCTGCCGGCGGAATATCTCCCTGTTACTGGGTTTATGTCCTGCCATCAGACTTTTCCCTATATTCCACTAAAAAAAAAGTATTTCAGATGAATCTTGTCTGTAATCAAATTAGCTGTATTTGCACTGTGCTCTGAGATATTCATATGATTAGAACATGGACAAGCGTTTTTTTACCGTTCCCAAAAGGGTTTCGCCAATACTTCCACGATACTCTGTTGCCATCATAGTGGCACTCCTCCAATACCTGTATAGAATCTAAAAATCACATGAAGAGGACAAACACTGTCATAGAAACGTATCTTCGATGTATCTTTTCAGTACTCAAACTGTTCTGTATTAGCACCACACTCTGAGATATTCACCTCATCAGAACCTTAGAGTACTTTCACGCTTTCCGAGCAGGTTCCGCCCGACCCTTGACGATATTTCGTTGGTATTTTAGTGGTACTCCTCCAACACCCATCCGAGATATTACCTGATCAGTACAGCCTTTGAGAACTGTCCTAGTATTCCAGATGTATCTTGTTTGTACTCAAGCTGTGCTGTATTGACACTACACTATGAGATATTGGCCTCACTATAGAACTTGGAAAGTGCTCTCAGAGCTGGTTTCGCCAATACATCGAGGCACTTCTTCTGCACCATAGTGGTACTTTTTTAATACCCCTGTAGAATCTAGATTTAGAGTATCTTATACGTGCTATACCAATTTCTTAGTGATTTCCATAATCATTTTATCACAGTAACTGTTAGTACTCACGTCGTCCAATACATGAGTACCTCGAATGGATGTTGACGTGACCGAATCAGTATCATATCAAGTATCTCTCAGTTCCCCATAATTCTCAAGAAATACCTTGATGTGAATCATTTTTCACTCCAGAAATGGAAATCACATCTAAATGCAAAATTTCTATTTTAATGAGATCCAAAATCAGAACCTAATAACTTACATCGCGTACTCGTGCAACATCCTAACCTTTATAAAGCCGTCGACGACGAACCAATCTCTCAATCCAATAAAAAATGAAAACATCAAGTTATCGAATAATAAATGCAGCCACAAACTCAAGCAATCAAGTCAAGCCAGAAGGTCCTTTCCCTCTCTCAGAGAGCTCTCTTTCTCTCTGTTTCTCTCATTCTGAAAAGAGATCTCATCGCATAATTAGCGTCTCACCGGTATAACAGGGATACGGATATATACGAGGGCGTGCATCTTGCAAAACGTAAATAAACCAACCAACTAACCACCCATATACATATATATACTAAGTTTACATCTGATGTGACCAAAGCATATACAGATTCGCACGCATGAGTGCGGGAATAACTCGCACGGCGATCCTTCATAAATCGTACGCTACAGAGCCCATACGAAAAACAAGCACAAAAGTGACCAGATCGCGCGCAAAATCACACTCCATACCAGAAAATAAGAGAGAGAGAGAGAAACAGAGATGCACACGAATAAGAGGATGAGAGGCAAAAATCGTCACCTCGAAATTGGCCACTCTGCAGCTCATAACTCTCGGGGTCATTCGATTCAATTCCCCACCCGCTTCTATATACATATATATGTATCTCACAGCATCAGTCGTCCAAACTTCCTCTTTATTCCTCTTTTCCAAGCATGCAAATATATATAAATATCCCCCACTTTGACTTGAGCGCGTGTTTGAAAACTTGGACCTCGTATAATATCCGCGAAGAGACACATTCTCGCGTGTACATATGAGTATGTCGTCGACGGCGTGGGCGCGAAAATAACACTCTTGTGCCATGAGGTATCATTTTCACACCCATGAGTGCATATATATATACCTGGTGGTTGCGGATGCCTCGAGAAATTTGTTCGTCCAGGGAAATAAATAATGCCTTAAGAGAACTTTTATCCCCCCCCCCCTCCTACCACTTTATTCTTCATTCAGTAAACCTTAACATGAATGGAACATCCCGTAATATAACGTGTACCTAAAGCGATGAGTGAGGCATTGGGATGTGTGAAGGATAATAGATATTCTGAAAATATGTGAGTAAGTCAGTGCCGGATTTACCGTGGTGGGGGCCCCTAGGCACTGGGTGGTGGGGGCCCATGTAAGGAAATCGAAATCAGGAGCCTGAAAATTCTGGTTTGCAGATGTAATCATAGGAAATCCATCATCATCAAATATTTTCAAAAGAGCTTTTAATCTCAAATAATATTTGGGTACATTCATTGAATAAACGTATTTGTTCAATGCATACACAAGTCAAGTATGACATACATTTTTCATTGCCAGTTTCCTTGTTAAAGTGACTAGATTTATAAGGCTTGCGCACAACCAAAGAGTCTCTGCTTAATCTAGAGTATTGCTCTCTAGATTCTAGAGAGCAATCTGAAGTCATCCTATTTCGATCTTTTTATAGGATAAAATCAAGTCAAGTACACAGTATTACTATGCTTACGAAAAGTAATCAGTTTTATATGAATACTCGGCGTGATTTTCGATTCGCAAATTCTTCAATTAAATCATCGAAAGACATCTCTCTCATCAAATCACTTTCTGCACTCATCCTGGTGAGATTGTTCAGGCGATTCTCACCCATAGACCTCAAGCGACTTTCAATCAGCTTAAGTTTGGAGAATGATCTCTCGCTTGTACAATTCGTCGTCATTAATACTAGATACGTTCTCAGAAGAATGGTGACGTTTGGGAAAACCGCTTGAGTATCTGTTTTCATCAAGATCTTGAGAGCTTTTGCTTCGAAACAAATATTTTCTTCCTCCTCTTTTTCAAGAAACGCCCCAACGAAGGGTTTGAACTGTATCAGTTCATTGATTAAGCCTTCCTATCACTCATTATGTTTCCGAATGATCTATTTCTGATTCTATACCTCCTGTTCTCACATCCAATCGCCACGTACTCTACGATGAAAAAAGAAAGTTTCGCGTGTTTCAACTGTATTGAATGAAGAACAGATAGAAAACCAAACGCCGAGCGCGGAATAAGATGATTCTCGAAAACGTTTTTGAAAGCCCAAAGATAAGATATGCACGCAGGGCCCTAACAACGATAGCCCATCATTTTACTTACTTGTTTACTAATCGAAGTAAGGTTAGTTCATCTTCACGCTGTGCCCAGCGCCGAGCTTCCACACAATTTGTTTCTTCGCGATTCACTGAGGACTTTTCGGCATCAGAAAAACAACACAATATTCGACGAAAAACACTACCCTTTCAAATATCTGCGTTACTTATCGCAATACTTGGATTATTTCTATCTATTATCGATGTATGATAGGATGGAAAACGCTCCCAACCTTGCAGCCACTCGCTCAAAACGCCATGTTGTACAATGGAAGATCCGGACGAGTCGGTGCGTTGCTGGTGGTCGATAAGGAAGTTTTCGAGCCCCGAATATTGGCGCGATCGTCGAATCACATACATCCATCTCTCGCATAGTCCCACCGGAAATTCCTTACCGAAACGTTTTGACGAACTCTCTTGTTTAATTTCTCTGTTGAGCCAACTGGATGAAGTGACCGGAAAAATATCGAAACAGGAATATCCCGATTTCCTGCTGGTAGTTGATCATCAAAACAAAAAAGGGTGGCAAACCCTTCTGCGTATTGCGGACTTCTTTTCCGATATAACTCTAAACCGGAGCATACGAGTATAAGCGAATTGATACAGAATTTTCTACCCTGCAATCCAAGACAATTTGTATTGTTATGCATACTCACAAGAGAGGACCACGGGGTCCGGGTCGCCAATCATCCCCAAAATTTTTTCACAGTTTGCTACCACCTAGAATATGAAGAATCTAGAGTAACTCCGTCAAATGGGCCTTCTCTTTGGAGCTACAAGCAAAAATGTTAGCATTGTCAGTATATCTATGTATACCACTTTTTAACATGGGCCTATATGAACAATGTTAATCTCAGTGACTGTATCTTTGAACAGAAGACCCATTTGACGGAGTTACTCTAGATTCTTTACCTTTTCGGTAGTTCAAAACTGTGAAAAAATCTTGGGGGAGATTGGCGACTCGGACCCCGTGGTCTCCCCTTGTCAGTAACGTTGAAGCAGTACTGCATTGAAGTCGATCCGTTCCAAGATGGAATGAATAAATGCGAGTTGGTGGTAAAACCTTGTACATTGAACTAACCAAAAGTGTTGACAATTGAAATTTGATCGAGAGTCGTTGATTTCATCTATCGTTTTTCATGTAGCGATGAGTTTGAAAGAACTTCAATATACTTAAAAATCTTTCCGAATGCACAAATTACTACTGCTCCATTACTCGAAATTTTTCTCCTCTTCGACTGACACGTGCTTTCTGATCGTTCCTTTGATGGATGGGGGGGGGGGGGCACCATATGACGGGAAGAAGAATTTTTACTCGACATTTTTCCGCAAGGGCCTCCACCAGTTGTTGAGGGAGGAAAATTATTCCTCGATTTTTTTTTCTTGCTAACTGGTGGGGGCCCCCCCGATACCTCCACTTGGTGGGGGCCCCTAGGCACGTGCCTATGTGTGCCTTATGGTAGATCCGGCACTGGAGTAAGTATCTAAATGCAAGCTGCAGATTCATTCGTTGCAGATGTGCGGCTATCGCATGAGGTGGTCGTTGTTTCGAACATGAGAGCGAATAAATATGATAGAGAGGTGTATGATATGGTTAAATTTCATTGTGTTGGGTGGATTTAAGATATTGATGCACGTGTGACGGTAAAATATCATCAGGGATATGGATATTGAAGAAGAATGGGATTCGATTAGAGAAGCAAGTTGCGGTCTGAGTACTTCCTTCCTTTTATCAAAATGATACTGCAGAAAATTCAAATCTCATTTTATACTCGTAGACATTGTATCTCCTTACTAATGGTGACATACAAAAAAGGATCTTCAGTTATGCTTGTTCCTTTTTGATTGATTAATTTCCATTTCAATTCTACTTTTGCGACCCTTTTTGTTTATTTCACTTTTTCATTATGGCTATATTTATCATGGCCATCCATTACGATCATTTACAGTACCCACCAAAATGAATGGAACACGGGTTACTTCACTAAAACAGCGATTACTTGGACGTCCTTGGGTCTACTACAATTTTACAAAAAGCATTGGAAAGATGAGAAAGAAAGCCATCAATTCATGTCTTCCAAAAATTTTTTAAACCCAGAACTCATCTTTTTGATTGGCTCCGAAAAATGAAGAATTCTTCATTTCAATCAATCATCGATCATTTATCGGGAAATTACAATAGAATAAAAATCCTTGCAAGATCTTGTAGATCTTTTCAAGACCTTCGAAATCGTATTTTTATACATTAGTCTACGGTTTTTTGCACCCGAGTTACGAGCGATCAAGTGAGAGCAAATTCACACGCGTTGAAGGTAGCGGAGATACAAAAAAATGCGTAATCCATGATTTCGAGGTAAAATCTTCTAAAAATCATAAAGTATGAATCAGTTATGTTTTAGAATGCACTCGAAACAACCTCAGACAGCTTGAAGGAGAAAAATCTCATACCTCTAGATCAACAGTACCCTCGACCCGCACCAACTTCTCTTTGCCAGATCACTCGTAACTCGGGTGAAAAAAACCGTAGAGTCATGTATAAAAAAAAATGATTTTGAAGATCTTGAAAAGAGCTACAAGATCCTGCAAGGTTTTTTGCGCTATCATGATTTCCCGATAAATGATCGATGATTGATTGAAATAAAAAAATTTTCACTTTGCGGAGCCCATTGAAACCATAAATTTTACAGCAAGAAATATTTCAAAGGACATGAATTGATAGATTTTTTTTCATCTTTCGAATGCTCTTTTCAAAATTGCCGTAGACCCGAGGACGTCCGAGTAATCGCTGTTTTAATGGAGGAATCCGTGTTCCATTCATTTTGGTGGGTACTGTATGAGGAATAAGTGAAGTTAGAATTGTAGAGCTGACAGATTACAATAATTGACTGCACTCTGTAGCCTGGTTACAGTCAACTTACAAGGGTTAATTGTTGAATGCAGGCGCATTACCTCCAAAAGCTTTGGCAAATTTTCTACAAGGAAAGAGATCAATTTCAAGGATTCTGGTAATTATTTTGGGGATTAGTCAAATATTTGGTTTATTTTTATAAACGCCTACGTTTCGACCATCAAATTTACACGGGCTTCATTATACGGCTATTGTATTATGAAAAGATCAAAATCCTATCACGATGCATGGATGGGAAAATTCCAACATTTCCTTTCGTAACTTTCGATACATGTCAACGATCATAATCTTGAGCATGATTGCAAGGTGGTCCCATGTTGTGTATTATTCGGTCAACCTGACCATCGTCTCGACCAAAAGCCGATGATCGCACAAAGGTGACGGTTCACTTCAGACTGAATGGAGAATTTCGAGCAGATGGATGAATTCAAACTAAAAATTGATCAAATCTATTCAAAAGCACGAAATTTGATAACTTTTATTTGACGTGCTTTGAGGAACCTATTGAATGGATTTGTTAATACCAATGAGTTTATCAAAAGCTTACAAAAACGCTGAATCAAAGCCTCAAAAATTGACACGGACTTTTTTCGCTCCGGTCCAAAACCACTCAAGTTACATCTCATGAGAATAAATAAAATGTCCAAAAATTGGCGGTGAGAAATTCTTTTATATCGTTCTCGATGAAGATCTGAAATCGATGCATAGGATTCAATTTGAACTACGATGTATGAATGAGCAATTTAAGTGTTGAGTACAACTTTTAAGAATTATAGTAGCTGTAGCTGATCCAATTTACTTTTTCACAAAAATCTCATAACATGAAAATGTCCCTATTCATAAAGGAAGATGATTTTGTGTTGTCTTGCGTGTACCGATGATAAAAATGTTGGGAAATTTGAGTGCGTAATGGAACAAATGATACAGCCCGTATCAAGGGATTTAAACTGATAAAACACCTTCACCTTCTCGACGTTCCCTAAAAAAAATACTGATCACGTGCTTCCAAAGTAGGAATTGACAGTTCTGTCATGCAATTATCGAGATTTTTGATCGAGGAAAATGAATGATTGAAATGATACTAGTCCAAATAGTTTAATCGGGATGATCATGTTTAGATTCAACAGATCCGTGGATAAAAACCATTCAGCTTCGCTAGAATAGCAACCGCAATACAGGAATATTTATACTCATCCTTGAATTAAGTATGTAAAAACGTACGTGATGTTACATTCTATCTCTCTGTAAATTCGGACGTCAGTAGATATCCATGTTATAACTCTGCCGAGAACTCTGCAGTGCAGCCAGATGGTCCGGACACTTTTTGCAATAAAATCTCTTATGAATTTAAAAACTCGTCGGGGGCTCGTAACACTTTGAGAAAGAACTACACTGCTCGCTACACAGACAGGAGATAAATAGGTAGTTATTTGGTAGCGTTAACAACCACTTTTTTGTTGATGCCGATAAATTCTTGACAGAGTTATGAGGCATCATAAATAGCGATAAATATAGATAATGGAAGAGTGAAAGATGCGCATGTCATCAAATAAAAAATTAACTGAGAACATTTTACATGGGTAAGGAAAACTCAAAACTGATTTGTGCGTGTAAGAATCTGACTCTTAGCGGAAGTGCAAGTATATGAGCGTTTCTCTGGAACTTTTGCACTTTGCTGAAAATCGTTGAAAAACGAAAAATGAAAACCGCCCAACGCACACGTGGGACATTTTGCTCACGTATTCGTGTAGTATTGAGAGTTACAAATCCACTATTGAAACTCGTATAGCCAATGTATCGAACTCAAAGTAGTTCTTCGCCAATTTTCCAGAATTTCCTAAGCAATCATTTGGCAAGATTGACAATTTCAACGAATGCCTTGGCCTTTTTGCAACCTCGTAAGGTCAGGGTATCCGATCACAATTGGTTTCACCCACATATAGCTCAATGCGCCTTTGTGGGGTGAGAAAAACTCAACTTTTTTCGTGAGTCGCGTTTTTTCCATTTTACGTCAGAACGGTCGTATTCTAGACAGAAATATCGCACCAACACGAGACTTGTCGCAAAATCTCCGCAATAGCATCTACTTTAGATATGCATTCCACAAATTGCGTTCTCAGAGTCACGGCAGGAGCTTGAGGTAATCATCTTTGAGTTGAACGAGACATGATTGATTTAATATTTCCAATTTTCAAAGTTATACAGTTTTAGCTGAATCGGTAGCACACCATCGCGCTTCTGGGCCATATTCCTTGAATATATTACCCACCAAATACAGCTTGAATTAACCTGAAAAGTTGCGCGGCATCACCAAAGTATCCGTGAGACTGTACGAGAGTACGAAGTATCAAGTTTCCACAGGATTTTCCCCAGATGTTCTCTCTTTGAGCGAGCTAGAATGAATCAACTTCTTCTGATCATACAGAGGTCAAAGATATCTCATTTCGAGTCTTGGATGATGATATTTTCACTTCGATTGGGGTCGATAGATTTGATCGTTCTCTTAAGGTGATGACAGATAAAGCGCTACGCCACGATTTTGCGCCACGACACGACGCGCTATCGCACGCTACGGATCCAAAACTCATTCCAGCGAACCCTACCATCGATGGATTGGATTTATTGTTACAGTACCAGTCATGGATTATGAAAATGAATCAAATCCATCGACGGTCGGGTTCGCTGGAATGAATTTTGGACCCGTGGCGTGCGAAAGCGCGTCGTGGCGTGACGCAAAATCGTGGCGTAGCGCTTTATCTGTCATCACCCTTATATCATCATCCATAGCTGTATTCTAGCAGGTGTAAAAGTTCCAAAGAAACGCCCATATGCATCGTGCACCGTGGATCAACCGGTAACATTCCGAAAACAATTTTTCTTATATCATTCCAGATTACTCATTCGGACAGATAGTTAGATTTAGACGCTGATATGACATTGTCTCGATGAGATAGAATGATAGAATTGAATTTACACCAGTTGCGTGGAAAAATTTCAATATTTAAATATTTGAATAAGTTGCATGGAAGTTACTTGTTTTCGACCTTATTTGAGTTGCACTCGAATTTTTTGATCCTGGAACATAATCTCTTCTCGAGTTTCATATAATAATTTGATTACAATGCAATTACTACCTTTGACTTCTTTGATGCTTAAATTTACCACTAATACGACATCGTCTTTATTCTAACATATTTTTATTCCACCCATCACAATGAAATTTAGAGCACTCATTCTAAATTTATATCTCTTTATGAATCAAAATCAAAAGTTCGAAGTGTGTACCTCAAGAATAGAAAACCATACGTAGCTATGATTATTTGATGAGTTCGAAGTCTTAAAAAAATTCCTCAGAATGTGTAGGCTCCCTAAAATACTGCATCACAAAAAGTCGGGTGAGCTATGGTGAGCTATAGTCACGAGCCTACCCGCAATCAGATTTAGATATTATCGTGGAAAAATTCCAAGACGTTGTATCCTCAAATATAACGATTGGTACGAGACTCTGAAAAGCTATATTAGTTTATTACAATGCCATACAACGAGATAGTGGCGTCATTGCACGAATTATTACCATGTTCATTTTGTGTGTTCCTGAATCAATTATCATAGCCTTGAATATCCAAAAAAAGAATCTCAAAAAGATGAGAACGAGAAAGAAAGAGTATAAAAGGCTTCTCAATAAAGTTATAAGCAATCTCTGGGGCTGTATAATATCCAGGGTACCATTAACACCATAAACACGTCTCTTGGAAACATGGACCAATCATCAGGGGAGCCTTTCATTTCTCAACATATCTCGCTCTTTTAATAGTATAGTATCTATACTATTTTAGGAAGAATAATCGCTTTTTCTGGAAAAGCTGACCGTAGCGTTTTGAATAAATACCAAGATATAGATAGAGGCCAGTCAGCGGGCGCATTTTCTGAAGTCATCCTCATAGATTTATGACGAATCTGTTCTGGGATATCTACACGAGCGCGAAGGCATCCGATGGTATGTGTTATAGGTATGAATGCATTTTATCTGTGGTATTTTTAACTTTTCTTACATGTACGAATATGAAGGCCTCATCTGCTTGAGGAAAGCTAATATTGTTTGAGAGCCTCTTTTTCTGGGTCATAGATGCAGACATTCATTGCCCGGGAATTCTGTAAGAGGTTGCCTTTAAAATCTGCTTTGCGTCTTCTCTAGCCATCTCCAGCTTACTGTGGATGACCAAAAATTTGGTTCTATGCGAATTTTTATCAGTTGAGGTAAAGATCACTCAGAGTTGTAAAACGTGTTTTGATCCACTATTTTAATTAATGCTTTAAAGTGTGTAAAATTTGTATGATAGAGCTATTAAAATTTGAATAAGATGATTCCGGATATGACTACGTCAATTAGGTAACTCAGGGAGGAATTTCGGGGGGGGGGTTGCGTCCCGGAAGGGTGTCGCGAATCCTAAGCCATGCTTTTGATGGAAAAACGAAGGCTTCGTTCTATGACTGACATAAAAGCTCTAATGTTCCAAAGTTAATTTGAAAATGGGCACACGCATTTGTCAATCATTGATAGCGGTTCATTATAGTAGGAGTACTTGAAATTTATCATTAAATAAATCCATATGAATCGTTGAGAGCTATTTCTTCAACATCTAACCTGTGATTTCCAGGAAAAATAAGAGAAAATAAGAATTCGCGACAACACTGATTTTTTCACTCCAGTAATTCTAGTACTTCGGTCTTCGTCGTCAAACTTATAAATTTTTCACCCTCATTTTGGTAGTACCTCCACTTGGTATAATGCTGTAGAAAGCAAGCCACGCCAATATTTCTTACTCGATGTATATCAATGAAATAATTGAATATGGGTGCAAGAATAGAGCTTTCTGAAAGCCTGGTTTCGAATTGGATATTTGAAAAAATCTGGCTCTGGATAGCAGCCTCCCAATCGCGAATAAGTAGAGCACAGATCGCGGAAATGAAAATATAAGCCGCAATTATTCATTTGCAAATAATCTAAGTTTGCGAATACTAAATCCACGAATATATAAGAGGTTTGCTTGTACTAAAAATTCGGATTCACTCTGATCCCTTCTCATATTTGCTTGACATTTTCTTTAAGATTTTCTTCAAGCTGGTACCAGCAGAATTTTGAGTAATTAGTCCTAAAAACGATACCCGACAATGTATTTCTCGATAAGCAGAATCCTTCGATTATCCAATAAACGAATTTGGGTCTGAAATAATGTTCAAGATATTTTCTATGAAATTTTTCTTACAAATTCCACGATCGATATCATCAATAACTTGAAAATGATTACACCCACATGAGTCACGATTCAGAGTTAAATAAAAAGTGTTAATCAAGACTATTTTTATTCTTACGGGGGTTGTTCAAATCCTTTGGGTCAATCCAGAAGATGTTGACACAAATTATCAAAGTGGCAGCGCTCAAATCCTTATCATCTTTGAAACATTCAATGTTTCTTTCGATGTGAGTTATATACCTTCAGGGAATGCAATGAGTCACGATTTCAGTTCATCGTCAAAATGTATAAAAGGGCTCTAATCAATAGAAAAACGTCCAAGATTCAATCGAGCGGATGCTTCGAATATTCAAAATTGAACTATTCTTTCTTAGTCACATTGAATTCGAATTCCCAAACCAAGTTCTGGAAATGATGTCAAAGAAGTTGATTCGTAAAGGAGCCTCGCTGAAATGAGCATGTTTAGATGTTCATGGAATGCTTGTGGAATACCTCGAAGATGTTCCAGAGGCACGATGTCTCGCGGGATGCCGTAATATCACGCGGTATTACGTGCCCTCTCGGCTCTTCCGAATAATAATGTTGACGTTAACTGCATAATAATGGCGTAGCCCCAGTTGAAGGTAAGGGCTACATTATATTGCTGGCTAAATCACCGAGCTCTAGCAATTAGGAACAGACCTTATATTCATAACGTTCCTTCATACCCTTCTCACGAGAACCTCGTAATCTTCCAATGGGTCAAACATAGACTACGGAAGAAAAAACTAATTTGTCATGCATGCTTATATAGTTATTTTATCTCTCGATTATTCGTGACTTAGTCATGGACTATTTCAGATGGGCTTATTCTTGTCGTTCCGGCTTATCGTACACCTGTTCATAGTTTAAAAATGTGTGTGATGTATTGGATGAAAATATTGCTTCATCAATCGGAAACTCGATCGTCATTTTTATTCGTTTTCCCTTGGATCTATATGGTTAATGTAACTTTCTTATATGAGAGACACGTACAACTTGCATTCTCGCATGAGTTACGCCCCCAAGTAAGATTTTTGTGTTAATAATAGATGCAATCTTCTCAATTCCAAGAGGACTTCCAATGCAGGATCAAAAAATTCATCGACAAACCATTTTCCGGCTCAACTGTTTTAAGGGCCTGTATACACATTCTACGTAACTGAAATTCCGACGGTTTTTGACCCCCTCCCCACCCCCCCATCGTAGTGAATCGGGATACGTGGGTTACCCCTCCCCGTCCGCCAAACTATACGTCACGAATTAACAACTGATCCCCCCTTTCACCGGTTGCATTTCGTGGCATAAGAGTCTGATTATTATTATTATGATGTGTTCACTCGCAAAACATACCCGAGCTCGGTCACCAGATAAGTAAGGTAAGTGCACCCAACATGACCCCCCCCCCCTCAAGCCGTTTCGCCAATAGTTGTGATTTACTTTAATATTTTCCAGCGTACTTTAGCTCATCTCAAAGCTTGTTTCAAGATCTTCAAAATGAGCTAAAGTGATTACAATTTTTGAACAATCATAGCCGAGCTATCAAAATTTTCCTGAAAAGTGATTTTTCGTGAGGTTGCGAAAGGATACAGTACCCAACATTACGCCATCCTCAAAAATAATATGAATCAGCGGTGAAATGGACAAACTCGTCTTTATCTCCGTGCAACTGCATTTATAGTTTTTCATCGATCCAAACTACTATTTCCGGCTTATTTTGTAATTTCTTTGACGCCTCCCTCCTCCTGAAATTGTTTACGTATAGTATGTGTACACTGTAAAAAATTTGTGGGAAAAACTGCAACCAGTGGTTGCAGTTTTTCCCTCAACCACTGGTTTATCCCAAAAATCAACCAGCTGGTTGATTTTTGGCACAAACCAGTGGTTGACTACCTATCCAACCACTGGCTGACTTTTTTCCCACAACGAATATATAAGGATGAATGCGGCACCCACGATATTGGTCGATGGTGGTCTCCGGTTGACACTTTTGATTCGGAAAAACAAGTTTCGTCATTTTTTTTCACAAACAAAGAAGGATAAACATTAGCCCCGGTCGCGTATGGACGACAAAGCGGGTTGCCTGTCATGCAGGAGTCGAATACACGTCGTAAGGCTGGAGGGATGGATAGATGGACGGATGGGGTGGGAGGGTAGATGGGATGGATGGATGGATGGAACGGAATGGAACGGACCGGAATGGAGCGAAATGGAACGGAGTCTCATTGGATGGAGGGGAACGGAACTGGCCGGATGGGGCAAAATGGAACGGACTCAAATTGGATGGCGGGGAACGGAACTGGCCGGGTGGAGCAAAATGGAATGGGTGGGGCAAAATGGAACGGAGTTGAATTGGGTGGAATAGACCGGAACGGAATGGAATTGAATTATATGGATGGGAGACATCCATACAATTCAGTTCCATTTCGTTCCATTCCGTTCCGTTCCGGTCCGGTCCATTCCGTTCCATTCCATCCATCCATCCATCCATCGATCCATCCATCCCATCTACCCTCCCACCCCATCCGTCCATCTATCCATCCCTCCAGTCTTACGACGTGTATTCGACTCCTGCAGGACAGGCAACCCGCTTTGTCGTCCATTTGCGACCGGGGCTAATGTTTATCCCTCTTTGTTTGTGGAAAAAAAATGACGAAACTTGTTTTTCCGAATCAAAAGTGTCAACCGGAGACCACCATCGACCAATATCGTGGGCGCCGCATTCATCCTTATATATTCGCTGTGGGGACAAAGTCAACCAGTGGTTGAATTCCAACCAGCTGGTTGAATTCCAACCAGCTGGTTGATTTCGACAACCAACCACTGGTTGACGACTTTGGTGGAAAGTCAACCAATTTTTTACAATGTACGATACCTAATTGATGTAAACCAAGCAAATAATAAGAAAAACCAATGAGCGCGCTACAAAACACCACCAGCGGCAAATTTTTCTCCAAATTTTGACAATAATTTTATCGGGATCAGTGCCAAATTGAACTCAGGAGTCTGCGAGGGAAATTTGGACTGTTTTTGTAACTATTGGAATCTATTCCCGAAAACTGTGATAATGTTTTACATTTGCCCAAGAGTGATTCTACAAGGAAACGATGCATGGTCGAAGGTTGAGTCTCAGATTTCTTTTTGAGTGAACTTTTTCGATTCTATGGGTGGAAATAGGATCATCAGTCACCATAAGAAAAATTGTGAATTTTTTTTTGGACCCTGGCACACAAATCAAAATTATTTTTACAACCTTGTTTTGCAAAAATGTTCGTAACTTTTTCACACGCAAATCATTATAGCTTAAAAATAACGTTAGATGTAGAGACTCGGTTCAGCGCATCTGGAAGGTGAGCAAAAACCCTATCAAAAACCACTTTGAAATGTTGATTCTTATAATACCTTGATTATACATGGATAATTTCGTGAAAAACATCTTTCAATTTATCTCTCAACAAGCTATTTTTTTGGAATATTTTAAAGTACGTTTTTTCATGTAAAAAGTTGCGTTCTCCATGAGGAATATATTTTCACTCGGCATCCTCGGGTTTTAAACTGTTTTCTGGGCGTTTTTTAATTTTAATAAGATAACCTAAACTTTATGCACACGTGCAAGTTTTTGAAATTCAGAACTAATTTTTTTTTTGGAAAATTGAAAAAATTTCCTTCAAAATGACCTTTGGTTGAGTTCAATTTCATCAACTAGAACCGGAATTGCCGGACCGGATGACGAAGAACGGCCTTGAGCAAAAACATGAAGGCTTCCAGGCAATGACTACTGAAGTGAATATGGGGCCTCGCACTATTAAGCTGCTTTTTGTAGTGACTGTCAAAGGTCAGTAGAACTTTCGTTTGAATGAACGGAATGGAGCTCAACAAGTGGTCAGTTTAAAGGAAATTTTCTCGTCTTCCCAAAATTTGGAAACTTAGAATCCGGGCATACGCAAAAAAATTGAGGTGTTCCATCATTAAAATTCAAAAAACGCCCAAAAAACAGCTTAAATCCCAAAAATGCAGAGTAAAAATATTTTATTTGTGGAATGCGCATCGTTTCACGTAAGAAATTTACTTTTCGATATTCCAAAAAAATTGCTTTTTGAGAGAAAAAGATAACAGATGTGTGAACCAGAATTTCAAAGTGGTTATTGATAGGTTTTTTGCAACCTTTCAGAATTTCAGATGCGCCGAACCGCGTCTCTCTATCTGACGTCAATTTTAAGCTGTAACGATTTGAGAGTGAAAAAGTTACGAAAATTTTGCAGATAAAATTTAAAAACATAATTTTGATTTGTGCACCAAGGTCTGAAGAAAATTTATAATTTTTCTTATCGTGACAGATGTTAATTTTTCAACCTATAGAATGTAAAAATTTACTTCAAGAGTAATCTGAGACGCATATTTAATTAATATATTATAGTACAAGTGAGATTGATGACCGACAACTCGCTACGACCATGCACGCGGGTCTAACGACGCGACATCGTCCGACGCACGAAATAAAATTCATTCCTGTAAGCCCAGCCATCAAATCAGCAAATTTAATTCTTTCAGGTCCCATTATCTATGACTATGGCACTGAAAAAATGAATCAAATCCACCGATGGTACAGTTGGCTGAAGTTTTAGTGAATTCTGTGTCGTGTGTCGTGACAGTTGATGTCGCGCGAGAATCGTGTCGTAGCGCGTTGTCTGTCATCACCCTAAGAAGAACCGAACGGCGAAGTCAGGCGAAGTGTGCGGACTGGTCATGTGGACGAGCCCGCATATAATCATCACATTTGATGTGATGTTATCGCAGCCAGTGATCGCAGCATGCAAACGACCATCATAACAAATCGTTAATTCGTCACACAATCTAGGCTGGAAATTGGAATATTTCAGTAGCGTGAAAACAATTGAAATCGAAATTGAAACCTTTCCGGACAATTATTTCACAGTATTATAGCGTCCACGACCAGTGACGACCAGCATTGAAACCGTTGTTATAAGTATATTAGACGCCAATATAACAAGAAGAAGAAGTTATTATATAAGTATTCGTTGTTGAAAGTGAAACGTGTTTTTTCATCAGTGAACCTAACCTAAACAATGGTCGTCGATTCACGTAAATTTTTAGCAAAATCAGAAGAAAAGACAATGGGGGTCGATTCAAGAAAATCTTCAACAAAATCAGATGAGATCAGGAAGAAAGGAAACAATCTATTCAGACTTAATAACCGTGATGATGACAGAATGGTACTATCATTATACACAGAAAGTATAGCTTACGCTCCATTGGGATCCGAAGAGCTTGCACAAGCTTACAGTAATAGATCAGCTTTGTGGTTATATCTGCATAAATATGATCTCTCATTGCTGGACATTGAGAGAGCTCTGAAAATTACAAAATCTAGTAATTTGGTGAGCAAGCTTTCTGCTCGCAAAGAAAAATGTTTGAATAATGTTGTACCATCCGAAGTAAAGGAAAGTCAGAGTCCACCACAACTTCCCAATATCTCTACCTCAGAGCATGTGCATTTCAAGACTGATTCTGTGGTCATGAATTGGAGTAAGACATATGGGAGACATTTCATTGCAAGTCGCGATATAGAACCTGGGGAAATCATCATGTGCGAGAAATCACCCTATGCATCTGTAGATGTGGATCAGATGTATCTAGTTTGTGCACATTGTCTGGCATTTGCATGGTCTGGAATCCCATGCGATACTTGTGTTCTTACTATTTATTGCAGCGAGGAATGCAAGAAAGAAGCTTGGTCTGAATACCATGATATTATGTGTGCGTTGTTCTCCAATGATTGCTTTTCTGAACGCTTGTTACAGTACAAGTATATGCATGAAAAGCTCAACCCTGACTATAATAGCCTTGCCTCTAGTGTTTTCATGATTTTAGTCAGGATGATAATAATAATGATCAAGCGAGAAGGACTGGATACAATTATGAAGGCAGCCTCAGAGATAGACAATATAAATGGTAACATTGTGGTAAGTAAATAATTTGACACGTATATTAATAACTCGCACTCTTTCCAGATGACAGCTCACCAAGATTGCCTCTTGAGACAATGAATTGTTCAGATTTTGAATTTGTGTATAATTTAACATCTACTAGGGAACAGTTGCATGAAGGTGTACTTGACCTCATACCACTGTTGATGGTAGCATTCAAGAATTTGTCAAACATTGGTTGCGAGAATTCTCTGAATGAGATGATTCCCCAAATGGAGTCTGTGGCTGACAATCTTTACAAAATCTGTGAATCCAATAGTTTTCAGGTATGTGATCTTCTTTATTCAATTCATTGAGAACTGAAGTTTGTCAATCTTTTGAGGAAATTTTGGTTTACACTCACGATAACTATCAATGTTTCTTGATATTCGTAATTGTAAGCTTGTGTAGTAATGCTGCATTGTTGTGTGATGAATTGAAAGTATACTTGGTGATCGAAACACCAAAACTATCTGATCCACTGTGAATTAGTTTTTCATTCGCCATTATTTTCTATAAGAATTAATCCTCCAATAAATCCACTGATTCTCAATTCTCATCCTTCACAAAATTACAGTTTTCAGTGCATGATTGCTTATGTAAGGATTCTGATGGGAACTTCTGCATCTCAACCAGAGGAGGATTTTTCTCTCCATGCGGTTCCTTTTTTAATCACAGTTGTGACAATAATGTGAATAGAATCTTTGTACCAGGACCTAGGGTCATGTTCTTTGCCAATCGATCTATAAAACAAGGTGAACAAGTAAGTAAATTCTTCAACTTACAAGTCAAACACATTAAGACATTTTCAAAACCAACATTCGATAATCAGAAATTATTTATAATCAGTTTTATTTGTTGCTCGATCTTTTTTATCTTTGAAGAATACCTGCAACTTTATATCAAATTCCTTCAAAATCACACGATACACCCATTAATTCCAGCCCTTCCCCTGTCCATTCCAAATCTTTTGATTCTCTTGATAGATATTCTACAAATTTTTCATCAACTTTTCAATGTCATCATCTTCTTTCTAAGATTCTCAAGGCTCACAGTATCATATAAGTATAAAAACCTCACATGTATTTGTGTTGAAATTTTTGAATGATTTAAAATGACACTATTCTAGTAATTTCTCCAAATCAATTGTGCGAGCATTCAGAGTTCTGTGGTGCGATAAATGAACGATAGTTAATCAAGATATCATTTTATGTGCAAAGCTTTGCTGAAATACCAACGATTCATTTCTATCTGATCACAGCTTTTCATCAACTATGGGTATAGCTCATCGATAGCTAAAAATTTACGACAACGGATGTTGGCAAGAAGTTATTCATTTACATGTCAATGCACAGCTTGCATTGAAGATTGGCCTGTACGTTTGAGTGATGGAGTAAGTGAAACTGAATACTCTTTCCATATAGCGTGGAAGATCTAAGTAGAACCGAATTCGTGCCGATCTGAATGCTAGGCATATCTAATACCGTTTCGGGGGATGAAGACCAAAGCTGGCTTTTTAAAATCAATAGTTGTCTCTAGCAGCCCTGAGACCATTGATTCTCAGAGATGTCATGAAAAAAATGGTTTTATTGCGATTTTGGTACAAAATATCGATAAAACAGCATTGCTGCTTCTAGAGATCCTCCGTTATTCATTCCATTACTGAATCAAAAATCTTCCAGTGTTATGACGGATTTCAGAAATTATAATAATACACAGAATTATTGTTAGTATTCTTGAATATATCGATCCAGAGCTCGAATTAAAGTCAAACAAGTATACCCAACTTGAGCTTCCTACAATCGCCTTGGAAAATCCACCCTGTCGTTCATATGAAATTGGCGTTGAATTATCTATGATTTCTCCAAAATCTGATTTCCTTTCAATATTTGTAGGTAACTCCAGGAGCCAAATTAATGGATTCGAAACTCGTCGAGATGCTTGGAGAGTATGCCACAAATTTCTTCAAGGAGCGCATGGTGTACAACGAAATATTGTACGATGCGTCTATAGAAATGCTGAAATTCATATACGAGAACTCGAGAGGAAAGGAGGCTAGTGATCATGCCTATTACTATGAACGTTACCTCACTCTTCATCTCTCACAGCTTTACGGAGAAAACATTGATCTTCAGCATACGCGTAGCGTACGTATGATGTTAGAACAACATTCTCGCTTATATTAAGGTTTTTGAAAAATTCTGAATCTAGAGATCATTGAATCCAATCCTATTTTCGTATTATCGATCATCATCGGACACAAAGTGTACACATGACGATCAAACAATTTTGTTGAGTTTTTGAGATTGAAAATCCAAAGTCTGGGTGACTTTGAATGCGGGGTTCTACATCATTTAACAGCTCAAATTTAATTCTAAATATTTGAGCACAGACTGGCTCTGCTTTCGTTACCAATTTTCTTGTATTTCATAACTATTTAGTTCAAAACTATCGTCTTGCAGAATATTTTTCGTTACTTTATTTTGATTCTATCCCCTTCATCAATGCATACTTATTGTACGTGATGATCCTTCGATAACCTATTACCCTCATGATATTGATTTCTCAAAGAGAATTTGGCCAAAATTGCAAAGTTTCTATAAATGGTCCAAACAAAGTGCATTCAAATAAAAAAGTGCGTCGCAAGGAGACTCGAATTCTCCTAAAATGATGTGAGTGAGCATGTTAAATTCCAAAGATCCTTGTCGAGCTAGGAGTCGCGCTTAAAATATTGCTACTGAGTCAAAAAATCAGCAGCTGTATCGACCTAGCTACCGAATCAACGAAACGCTCTCTTCGCTTATTATTAATAATTTATGCCTTGAGTAAATATACAGACATGTAATATGCTAATGAATATTCTTTCAGCTAATTTAAAATGTGGAATTTCTATTTTGAGGATTCCATTAAGTTCCGGTAGAGATTCACTCGTGACAGTAATTTTTATTTGTGTGAATTACTATAATTATTCTGATGAAATCCTGAATCGATTTAGATAAAAATAACGTACTTTTCAACGTCAGACTTGCTTCTCCACCCGGATTCTCAATTATGAGTTTCGAAAGATTATGACGGAATATTCTAGATAGCAATACAAGGATCATCTTAATGAACAAAATAAAAGAAAAAAGACGATGAGGACTCGTCATGCTTACGGTTATTTGTGCCTATTAGTCGTATCATATCTCCACCAAATCTCCTACTCATTCCCGCGGATGTATATATATGCTATATAGCAAGATGAATAGCCTATGATTCGAATATCGCTGCTCGATGACTCGTATTCATGAATAACGTCTGTAAAAGAAGTAGCGCGCGAAGGTGATGAAAATGAAGAATAAAAGTTCAAGCCGCAGTATCGACGTCAACAATGAAAATAATGAATTGATTTCGATGATTACGCAGCATTTTCAAGCGGCTATCGAGGTGAAAAAAGTAGATAGTTTCAAAAGATCCCGAGTAATAAAGCAAAACAATGTGGCTGGCAAAGTATAGAATGAGAAAGAGAGCTGCGCTCTTCGTTACCACGACCAATCATAATCGATGTTCCATGAAATATTCTTCACGGCTCCTTCATCCGCGTCCGTTCTGAAAAAAAAAGAGTTCGACTCAAAGCCCGCTTGCGGATGTAAAAAAGTTGAAATCGACATTTCACGGTACTTCCTATAACCGAGTCATGAGCGCAACTTCCAAGTCCGATGCTTGATGGCTCAAGATATTTTAAGGATATTCAATTTCTGGACAACATTGGATATTGCTCTTCATTTCCTTTCTGACTTTCAGTTATTGGTTGAAGAATCAAAGTGATGGATATTTCCGGTGCGTTCGATAGACGATAAGTACGTTCACGTAAAGCATAAGAGACTTGTTCAATTTTTATGAAAAGATTTTCGCGGTAGTAATAATTTGAGTGGCGAGTTGAGTGGATTATGGAAATCAGACAGAACATTATTCGTGAAGAATTTCACGCTCGAAAGCAGTTCTGATTGGAAGAAAGTTTTAAAAGTAAGAAATGACCTTCGTGCGAGGATTTTCATCCCAACATTTTTCGAGAGTTATAAAAACCAGACATGTCTCAACATCCCCTAAAACTTTCTTAAAAAACGAGAGGCCTGCCTCACAAATAAAACATGTTCTTTCTGTTTCTCAACGAAAAATGTCAAGTCCCTTACATCATATAAGATGAAACACATAATTTCAAAAGAGTCCTGAGGCTCACAGCTGAAAAACATTCACATCGACGATTTTGAATCAAAATGGTGTATTAGGTCGTCTGTTTTAAATTTTTCGCAAGTGTTTCAAAATTTCTATGAACGTTTCACGGAAAAAACGTTGACAACCCTAACATCTTTTTAAATATAAGTAGCAGTCCAATCGCACAACAAGAAGAATTTCTAAAAAAACTAAACGCTGATAGAATAGGAAATACAAAGTACCATTACATTTTTTCAGAAAACTGAAATTGACGTATGTATGTACTATTTTGTTAGGTATTTATCCATATATCCATCGCGAATTCTACTTAATCAATACAGTTTCGAGAGGTCATAAAATAATACGTGTGCAGCTCAGAGGGTTAGTCGTATAGGGCATCACGCGGGTAACACTGTGTTAAACAACCTCATTAAGGAGCACATTCGAGTGAGTTTTCAATTTAGACTAATGGCTCGTCGAATCGGGCTCACATTATCGGCTATCGGTCGAGTATATAGCTTGTAAATGGTGAAAAGGGGGGAAGGGTTTGAGGGGGTAGAGACACAGAACTGCAACCAGATAGATCCTCCATAGTTGCGAATAATGTGCGCGGGCGCAACTTGCGCGTAAATGACGGATCGCGCGCAGTTTAAATTGATGGGCTGGCAGATCCGCGAGCACCCATTATTCCAGCAATGAGTCAGCCATATATGAGCTTTCTATCTCACTCTGTATACTACCAGGCTCCACATCTCGGGCCATTTGAGAGTACCACACACATATATATGCTCGCGAGACCCATTAAAATCAGACGTTTCCTCTCCCCCACATCAGAGTACGACTTGTGCACCCCCGCGTAATTTTGGTACGTTCATTCTCGCACGTAATACGTGATCACTTATTTTTCTTTAAAGCCTGGGATATTGGTGCCCTTGTGATGCATTTAGATCTTATTGCAGATCTGAGATTGGTCAAAATTTTAGTAGTGACGTTCTGGCTAACATATCGTGTGCTTACTCGTCCGTAATGACGGACCGGTCAGTTTGAAAGCAGAAGCAATAATTTTAGATATTTCCTTTGTGTTGTGATGTGTTGCATTTGCTTGGCTATTTTCCTTCACAACTGGACATAGCAACAGCCAATATTCGCTTGATCGAGTAATCAGTTTGAGTAAAATCTGTGGCATTCTCTAATGTAACAATAGGATGTCTGACTTGAATCTCACGGGACAAACTCTAATTGAACCAAGATTTTGGTGATAACTTGGATTGGTCATTTTCTAAATGGAAAAATATAACATGGTGATACTTGAAATGGAGATAATCAAAAATTTATCAGGAGTTTTAATAAATTGCTCCAAGTTAGAAAAATTTGAAGCCCTGAGACTTTTTCGGAGTCACCATTATTTTTCTTGACCGTTGCATTAGAGACTTCTGGCATTTTTGTTCCCTGTAAGAGCCCTGGGCGGACTCTCTAGCTTGAAATAGAAATTCACCCAATTTCGAGAGCAATCATCTGTTTAGCCACTCTCTCCGCACGAATCAGTAAAAATTGATCCCATTCAGTGAATTTTCACTATTTCACAATCGGAATTCACCAAAAATGAGTGAAATTTCACTGGAAACCAGCGAATTTCTCTGTTTGTGATCAATTCTCACTGATTTATGCGGAGAAAGCGGATGAAAACTATTTTCTTATAGAATTAGATGAATTTTGTGCACTCCACTAATTTTTTGAATTTAGTGGATGTTCCAATAATCGACTGAAGAATGAGAAAACACTAGATCAGTGTTTTTTGAGTTTTTCCAAATTTTTCTTCAGTTATCATTGAGAAAATGAGAAAATTGGAAACTTATTCAATCAATACCAGAAAGCTCAAAGGTTCAAACATCCACAACAAGCTGCAAGCTCATTGCAAGCTCACAGTCAAGTTCACCAAGACTGAACAGTACAACATAGTTTGGTGAGCAAGTGGTCAGAGAACCCACTCGCCTGCACTACAACAGGCCTCACTCACTAGCTCTCGCGATGTTTCTCGGATGTACTACATCCGCTAGAGCAAACTTTGCTACGCAATCCGCTGCTATACTATACACACACTCTACATAGAGGTAGCATTCGCGGGGATGGATTATACCCAATGTATATGTGCACCAAGTTGTATATAGTTTGTAGAATAGCGAAAGAGAGGGTGGAAGGCTCGCGTGAAATCGAGGTTTTGCTCTGGATGTGTATATATAGCTCTCGAGCCTAAGCAAAGCCGCTTACTCGCCTCGGGGTATCGCGCGCCGCGCAATAAACCTATCTGTATAATCTGCCCCGCAGGAATTAACAGCTGGGCAAAGCATTGAGGTGCGCATCGTACACCCCCGCAATGCCAGAGACGAGGAAGTAATTCACTGGATGAATACGAGTTTGCTGGACCAAGCTGTGCGATGCTCACTCTCTCTTTCATTCTGAACGTGTGTAGTGATGGGCTTGGGGAAAGACAGATTTGGAGATCTAATCACGACAGAGAGTTGACTTTGTGTGATGCGTTGTTGGACTTTACCTGCAGGATGCCCATTTTCAGGGGAATCGTTAATAATTTAGTTGAGATTCCTGGTCAGTGTTGGTTTGAAGATCTGTTCGGCACTGGTACAAATTGTCCTCCGAGTTTGGAATCGATTGATTGAAGTAATTATATACCTAATAGGTTGGTAATAAGGTATTTAGTATTTAATATTTTCCGTTGGAAAAATTACGAGCTGAAAGCTCAATTCACGTTATCGTCCCACAGTAGATCTGGACCATGAATATACACTGTCTCTAAGGAGTCCTCCATATAATCTACAGAGGAGGGAACTGACATGGATCTGGGAATAATTCATTTGGAGAGTACCGGCCCAATCCTTCATAGAATCAAAGGTTTCCGTTCTTTTTGAACCTTTTTTTATTCAATATTCAATAATAAAAGTCCAATCATTTGAATTCTGGCTAAACAATATGGCGGCGCATGTACACTAGGATGTACACTTGGGAGCAGTCTGAACTGTCCACACTGTGGCCAACTTGAAGGAGCGAAATAACGGCCGCTAGGAGCGCTGGTGGTCCAACACGTGCAATTCTCTGTCCGTGTGCGTCTGTGAGAGTTGCCGCATACTCTCTCACACAGATACTAGAGGATTCAATTTTTTTGTTGGAGTGATATACAGTTCTTGAATGTTGAGCATGAGACCCCCCAGATTGGGATTGGGATGGGACCATAAAATAATTTTGTTTGATTTCAAAAATGATCAATCATTTCTTATTTGTATACTTATTTAAGGTGTCAGCCCTGACTTCGGCGCCACCACCGGGTATTTCGCGAACTGTCCGACTGCCAACATTTGTCTTTCAAACGTCGGCGCGCTACTGGTACTGTATGTAAACAAAATTGGTAAAATGTCTCATTTCAAGTATCTGACAATAGGAATGATTTTGGTTGTCCATTTCTGTCATCGGGTACTTGAAACAATACATTTTGCCGACTTTGCTCATACAGTTTGATTAGCGCGCCGAAATTCAAACGTCAGATTTTGGCAGTCGGACAGTTCGTAAAATACCCGGTGGTGGCGCTCAAGTCAGGGCTGACACCCCGAAATTCGGCTATGAAAATTTTGTCTTCTCAAGAGTGGACAGTTTGATCTCCAAGTATAAAGTGAATAAACGATGGCATTTCGTGCCTATATTTAACGATGTTGCTAGTGCTCTACAAAAGAGATATCCCTGCAGACATCTGTAGAAAGAAATCTTTTTAAAAAAGTTGTCCGAGAAATACTCAGCCTAGGTCGAATAAGAAGAACAACAAAAAAATGCCTGCGATCTAGAAATTAAATTGAAAAAATCGACTGAAAATAGTACATTATTGCCCTGGGCGCGTACGCCCAGTTCGGGCGCTAGGACAGTTTATTTCCTGAGCGAAGCGAGGGAAATAAGTCCTCCGCGCCCGAAATGGGCCTGCGAGCACAGGGCAATAATGATTTTTCATCATGAGAACCCTAAAACCGCATTTGAATGCGGCCTTTTTAGGTTAGAATGATGAAAAAATATTTTGCAAAATCATATGTTATCGAAGTAGAAACTTTTCACTTGCGAGATTAAAATGTGTCATGCGAGGTATCATGAGCATAAACGTTCACAGGTCTTATTCATTGACAAACGATTTTCAAATATTACTATGAATTTAATTGTGCCTTTCGCAATTCTAGAAACGAACTTTGAAAAATTGAAGCTCCATCGCATCCCTTCAACTGAAATCTTGCACACAATATCAATCCATTATTTCATCGATGAAATCCGGTATTTCGCGACAATATCCATAATGACTCGTATAATTCATAACCAAAACTCACGTGACTCGTCAATCTCGCAGTGAAATAATGCACATAATCAAAGTCAAACAGATGAGATCTATAAAGTGGCTTGAATGGTAGCTCTCACCGGATAATTAATGTAGCTGATGAAAAACTAATGGCACATCATTAATATCCCACGCGTATAAGGCTTCATCAGTTATTTCCAAGTCTACTTTTCTGCCTTCTTCTCTCTCTTGACTTCTTAGAGCGAATGAAGAGCAATCATTCTTCCGCAGACTGGCTAATTGATGGCTCTTGCATCTATACTCTCGCAGGTTTTTCCTACTTCTTTTTTTTTCCTCATAATACTGTTTTATCCACGGCATCGTAGTTTTTCCATCATCTCTCAGCGTGGTAATATACAGACCAACATAAGTACTAACGCAGGTTTTCGTTGAATTTCATCCGCAAATGTTGGTCTGTGCGAGGTTTCCAAGCAATATTATCGCTCCCTCGCGAAAACGAGTATGTATGTGTTGGGAGGAGTTTTGGGATAAGTGCTCGTGGTCGAAATATCAGACTCCTGGTGTGCTAGCACTCGAGGGAGGTTATAAATGAGTGTCGGTAGCCGACAAATCAAGAAACTATCGACATAAATAAATTTTCTGCTCTTCGCATCTCACACACACGCACACGTACACTTACATAACGAGTCTGCCATCATACACGCACGTGCATGGTCTTGCACTCACACATTTTAGTATGATGTGTGTATGAGCTGGTTTAAGGATCCTATGGTTAGCCCAATATGATGGTATACACTGAACGAGGGAAATGGTATAGGCTCTAACTTAGCAATTACGAGTACAGTCCCGGATATATGAGTCTATATATGTGTATGATGGGGTTCTCTTCTCATTTTCCTTCCCATAATGCGTCAGTGAGTGAGATCTGGCACTCCCTCGTTATATTATATTCCCTGAGGTACTTAGCCGTTAATGCTCTTGCAAAGGCCACGATGCGTTGATGAGCTTTATGATTGCTGCGCGTCGAATTGCAGTGATCGAGCTTTTCATTGCCCTTTGAGTTGCCTTCTAGCGTGTTGTACTTCTGTGGGTGAAACGTTTGCTGAACTCGTTATATCTATACGTAGTTTGCAGATGGAGATTATTTCTTTCAAAATAAGAATGTCAATTTCCGTACTCACAACGCGAATAATATCTTCGCTTTATTCATTTTGCTTGTAAAATTACTTTGGAAACTTTGAAAATATTCATAGGGGAGTGGCCTCAGTAGCCATCTATCCTCACTCGTCGCCTTTTTTGTCGTTGTTATTATTGCGATAACTAAGTATTTTGGGTCATTGTAAGTATCGTCAGTATAAGAAAATCAATTGGCACTCCATCTATGTTATCAGTGCAAAAAATCCACAAAGAACGGTGCAGAGAGATCTGACAATTTGTTTTCGAAGTCACTGTAACAGAAGGGACAGAAATCGGATTTTTTCCCTTCAAACTCATAAAACTTGTACGTCTTATACCAGAAGCGCATTGTATGTGTAGTCAATCGAAAGCTTACAGCTTCAGCTTTCGATTGCGATATTTATGAAGTGCATTTGGACGTCTCTAGTTGGAGATATGAGCGCTAAAAGTCGTGTCCCAAAGTTAAACCGGCTTGGGATAACTTTGGGACAGCATACATTATATAGGGGATTCCACGGCTACCGTCAACTGGGGTAACTTTGGAACAAAAATCGCATTGTTCTCCTTAAAACTCATGTAACTTGTATATCTCGCACCAGTCGCATCAGAATTGCATCGTGTCTGTGGTCAATCGAAAGCTCACAGTTTCAGCTCTCGATTAACAGGTATTAGAGTATATTCGGATATTCTTGGTCAGAAATATGGACGCTCAAAGTCGTGTCCCAAAATTACCCCGGTTTGCAGAAGAAAACACATTCTTTCCAGTGTTCACGCTACAGAATTGGAAGTGGGTAAAAGTACGCTAGTGTAATGATGGATTCGTTCAGATATGTGTACAGACAAATGGAAAGTATTAGCTCAGTTACCTTTGATTCACTCTGCAAAGGTCCTCACCCATTTCTCCGAGATCCTGGTTTTGGATTGAAAACATACTCTTAAAAAAGTCTGTTTATAAATGAACTCACAACTTAGAGAACTTTGCGCTGGTGCAAAACATTGTTTATGCGTGCCCCAGTAGGGAGAACAGGTACCAAAGCCTCAGGATTATCTGCCTTGCTGGTCGCGCGTGATAATGACTCTTTCATGGGTTGTCCCAAAGTTACCTCAGTTGACGGTACTGTATTTTTGATCGCCTGAAGTATATGTGAGTTGAGTTTTTGAAACCATATAGCTATACCTCGACCTCCAAAAAAGTATAGATTTGAAATTCCCATTAAAAGTCTAGCTACTAGTGCCTTTAAACCATATATCGAATATTACCATACAGCGATGTTACCCACTAACACTACAAAAAATATTAGGAAGATATTCCATCCGAACAGCATGAGACACAAGGTATCAAGAGAAATTAATGTATAACGTGAAATGTTTGCACTGCCAGGGTGAGAAAAATTTTGGCTGTCCAATCCACACCTCTTTCCCAAATTGAGAAACACGGGAACCCGGAGTCTCTTGGTTACCATTTTCCCACATTTCTTCCTCACTTCTGTATCACCCACAATATGGAGAATTCACAAATAACCTATCGAATGAAACTCCTTTCCCGAGATACGGACAAAAACGTAAGTATTGCAAGTAGATGATCTGTTAGGGCACATTCTCACGAGCAATGACAATCTTTCCGCCAGTATCTTTGAAAAGTGTCATTTGACATAGGTACTTCAGATTTACTCACCGAACTCCCCTCATAAGCATCAAGTTTCCAAGTTTCAATTATCATACCAAGAAAAAGGGAAGGATAGTGGTTGATGATAAAAATTTTACCGATCATCTGCACGGTAATTCCCCCTTTCAGTGCTGACATTGTTAGTTACAGACTGGATTAACGGTATAGCACATACAACCTTCAATCTCAAAATGTCATCACTAGCGCCTGTTGTCATCGTTCAGAATTCTCACGCTCGACATGCACCGATGACATGCTACGATTGCTCTAGTATTTACAATAATAACGGCTCAATTTGCGAATAAATCGAGGAAACGAATGGCATTTGGTCTGGCTCACAGTCTTTCGCAGAGTCGAGTGTCGTCATTGTATTCGCGGCCTCAATTATATGTGCCACGTGATTTCTCCAAAGGACAATTGGGCGTATATATCACTGGCAATAAATTTCCCATTGTACTTGTTTGGCGTATTGTCTGCGGGCTATGCAGTGCTATATGATCCGACTAACATGAATGATGTCTGACTCTTCAATGGCAATTCAAGCATACTCGACATCAAGCTCTCTTACAATTTATAATCTCTTCTAACTGCTCCAAGTTCTAAGAAGCTGATATTTCATCAGAATCCTGACAGCCTAAATCAGATCTCTAATATTCTTGAATCAAATTTCATAACATTCTGGCCAAAATTCCTGGACATTGCATGCAATCTCAAAAAAAGATCAATTAGAACCGTGTGGGCTATAAATCGATGTTTATATCAGTCTTAGAGTATCCAAACCAAAATCACGATCTTATTCCCGCGTGCCCAGTGTCTATTTGTATTGGCAACTCAACATTAGTTATAATAACATGGTGTCTACCAAATCTGGAAATCAGAGAATACTCGAAGAAATCCCGGATTCTTACACAAATGTGTTAGCTTACTTGCCATCTCATCTGTACTATATCAAGTACTTTAAAAGTCTCGGAATTCAAGCCAAAGCAAATAATTCTATTTGAATCTTTAATTTCACACGCTGCCGAGATTTGAAGTACATAAATGAACGGAAATGAGTTGAAGTGCGCCAAAACCATAGTCACAGTTATCATTGTACGCCCGGAGCACAGGAGCACAGGGGCGTTCTCCTAGGGGCTGATAATATTGACTTTGACAAATTGATGGATACTACTGATCATCCTCATAAGATATTTCGGGTTATACAAAATTTTCTTTGTGCCACCGGTGGGTCTCACTGCACAGAAAAATGGCTGCCAACTCTGTGTGCGATGGGCCCCACTGAAATTCATAAGAATTCTGTAGATAGATGTCAAACTGATGATAATCCCAAAGGTTTAACTTCCACAACTATTCAAATGCACATTTGTACTCTCTCGCAATCTAGACCAGAATCGCAGTTTTGCCTTCGCTGTAAATGTGTTATCGAAAAAAGCATCTGCTAACAGAGACGCCGACAATCACTGACAAAGATGAATTCCTAGCGAATTTGTTACGAATAATGGAGTGAAATGTGTGACCCGCAATAGGTCTTATAAGGCGATGCGCTCGCCGTGCACGTTGAACTTTGTTACAACAATTTTTAAATCTTCTTCAATTTGGACTAAATGATGAGTGATTCAAGATTCATTTTCATCTAACTTGACAATAATAACTCGTCGTATAGTCGAGATTGGAAAAGATTTTGAGAGTTTTGTGAACGAAAATGTGCCAATTCATGGGTTAGATAATACCCGCGGGCGAGTTATTCTCATTCATCTTTGATGCTCTTGTAATTGGTGACAAATGACGAGTTGTCCAACACAATTCAGATGATAATAAGTAGTAAACAACTCGTCTCAAACTCTGTATCGTCGAAATTTTGAGTTACATGTAAATGAAGTATAATTTCTGTGTTGCGCGGCACCCGCATGCCCTTAGTGGAACAAAATGATGTGAATTTCACCCCAGCAAGTGAAAATGTTTAGAATGGAAAATCAAATCAAGTGGAAGAATTCGAGGAATCTTTTGTCACCAATACAACCCTTTCTTTTTGAAGAAGTGAGAACACTCCTGGAATTCGTATCTTGAACAGAACGAACTGTCTGTGGACAGCCACTTTTTATCGTGGTCACGCTATGTACACCAGTCGAGTGTCAAGAAAGGCTTGTAGACTCTGATATAAAGACTAGAGAAGGCTGCTCGTCTCATGCATGGTGATATGATCGATGGGACAGCCGACACGTTTCAGCGGTGCCGTCGCCTGTCACAATAATCAATTAGCATATAACAGCCACCACTGTTAAACAGTCCTTTCGACTACATCAGTTTCAATTTAAGTTGTGAATGATCTGCCATCGCCCCACCGCAGTAGTTCAAACCCCTTCAGGCTTGTATCATCCCGCGCACCAAATCAAGACGTTTATCATACAAGAATTTTAACCGATCATCCGTCAGGAAGGCCTAATACACACTGCTCTTCTTGAAATAATAGCTCTAGAGGTTATCCATCATCGATTTCTGCAAGCTATGTAGTACACAAATTATAAGATTGGAAAAATACCTCCTGCGGGTGGTTTATATCTGGAAGTCGATTAGTGTATTAAAACGATACATGCTACTGTATCCAGCACTGTGTAGACAACATACAGGAAAGTTTTAGCTCAGCTCAGGCCATTTTTTCTATCGAACCAGATATTTGTATTTTTGAAAGTGTATTAGGCAGTGCATGGTAATCGAGTCAGTCTTTAAAGCTTGAGCAAATTATGATTTAATGGAGTCCATTATGTCGTTAGAGAACATGATGCTGTCGGCGAGCACGATATGATCATCGTGTATTCACTATTATGCTCCCGAGAGAGGAAGATTGATTGAGTTGTCTGATGGATGTGGTAATACGATGAGAGGATATCCATTCAAAGCTGAGCGCTCTTATGATAATGATCTTCATAAGTATAGCTTTAGAGAAATTGATTGATACTGATTGAAGTGAACTATAACTCAATTTATATTTGTTAGTGGTTTCTTGGGCTTCGTCGTGAACTATCATATGAGATATAGGTGAGGGATGGGGGGGGGGGAAGTTCGCTCTTATTAAATGAGACGAGTTAAAAGGAGAAAACATCAATTTCAAAAGTCTCCATGGATTATAATATTGAGCCAACGTACGGCTGCCTAGTGGGTCGGAGGGCCGGGAAAGTTGGAGGTTAACGGAATCGAGATTTGCCTGTAGGTTGAAATTCTCGGTAACTCCATAATCATTTCTCAACAAAAATTAAAATATTCTGTCGGTATATGGGTTTTGGAATCATGTCGATTTTTCGATTCTCTCATTATGAATAGTATGTAGAAGTTCGTTTCTTCCGAGGTTTATCGTATTTTTCATGATTTTTCTGTGACAAGTCGGAATGGACGAGTTTTATCGAATAGTGTGTAGAAACATTTTTTGCAGATTTTTTAAAGATCGAGCTAGTAAGCTCTGCCATTCTTAAATACGAGGAACAACCTCTGTGAGATTCTCAGATGCAGAAGAATGCAGAAACTATCAAAATTCCTTGCTTTTTTCCTTGAAGGTTTTCCAATTACCCAGGGTTGATCCAGTTCTTTGATAAGTGTGAGCACATTACTTGTAGATCTAAAAAAAAAAGAAAAAAGTACGCTCAATTTTTCCGATGCCATTCATATTTACCGAGTTATTACAAAAAAATCACGAAAAAGACAAGACTGATGTCATCAGACGAACTTTTGAACACCCTATGGGATGCAAAATGAATGGATTTCAATTTTCATTCCAGCAATGGATGATTTTGATTTTTTTTTTTTGGAAAATGGTATAGTGGAAGTTCCTACGATTTCGACATTCCGAGACCCATAGCAATCTCATTATTCCGTTAAATTTCCACTTCCCCATCTTTCCGACCCGCCGCGCCGTGGCTAGAAGTGCAAATACGTTAACATACTTGAGAGGTCATTCGAATCGTAGAAGACCATTTTATGTTGGAAAACAATTCAAAAGTCGAAATTCTTCACCTCCAAATCTAGTACGTACTTTAACAATATAAATGGAACGATTGTCATTCATTCGTTTCACTTGTTACAAGCATTATAATCTTTTCTATTTAATACTCGCACGGCTTCTTGTGTTATGTTGCACGTCGCGTGTTGATCGCGCTTGGATGAACATTCGATACTGTATCTGTTTGATTTGCAGACTTGCTGATCCGGTTATATGCCGGAAAATAAATCGAGAATAACGAGATTTTGTTTATGAGATTGTCGAGAAGAGAATCAGGGTGCGGCATTCTAAGCTCAATCTGATCCGATTCTAGACGGTTTTATGATACCACCCTGAACGTGAAAAAGCGTATGAGGGAAGTCGGGTGCAAATTTCACACTTTTGATACTTCTGTTGTGGAAAAAATCGAATAGGAAGCGAGTTGCTGGCGTTCGAGTGTAATCCATAAACAGAGTTTGAATAGAGCTTTTTAACTTCATTGACCTTAATTTTTTTATTCAACGATAATACAAAATGGTAAAGATGATCAATGACCGATAAAATGATGAGGAGCTAACGGGAAATGTTCGCAATCCATGCCAATCCAAGATCACAAAAAATCGAAAAAATACAGCTGCGGTAAAAAGTTCTCGACTCCTAGTTAAAGACATTCAAATTACTCAGAATGTCCAATGAAACGACGGGCAAACGCGAATATCAATATTTTGTCCCGATTTCCGGAAAATCATTGGGAAAATGATGAGAAATTCAAGAGATTTTTTGAACATTGACGAATAATATTTGCTTATGAATTGTCCTTGAATTAAATTCGATTGGATTCATCGGACCAAGTTCACATACAACCAGTACAAAGTTTTTTCTGCATAGGTGCATGTGCACCTGTGTGCAGGCCGGAAACAAATTTCCATATTATTACAAAACGGGTTATTCCACATTATTACAAAAGAGTTTCATCCATCTACAATGTAGTAGACACGGAATGAGTCCAAAATGATGAAAATGATGAAGAGTCTCACTAAATATAGACAAGTACTCACGAAAACATATTCTATATCCGAATGAAGAATTTTAAAGTCAGACCTGGCAACAAGACATAACATAACACCGAACCAAAGATAGAAATCGAACCCGGTAATGCAAGAATATCCACACAAAACCATCCAGATAACATAGGGAAAGATATAGAATCTCAGCTCGTCGTGCGGCAGATGGAAATTCCTACCTTTTTCTGGAAAAAGTTGTACGTATGGCAACGAGCGCAGACGTGGCTTGCTTTATGGGGTGTGTAATGACACCGTATGGACTTGTACGCCTGCATGTACCATGACCCAGAGGAGACGTAAAATCCAAGAGTTCCTTTTGGCTTCTATACGCAAACACGTATGATTTTATGAGGTTTGGATAAACTAGCCACCCTATATACCTAGAAGGGGAGAATTTTTGCCTCTGCTCGGACATAACAAGTTATTGGACGAGCGAGTAATCATGAAATTTTCTTACGAGGGGTGCTTCCTATCGCATAGAAATATATATGTACATGTGTATTGCCACAAGCCTGGAATCGAGTGGAAAAAATTGCTGATTGCGTATGAAGGGGGTTCTTCGTCGTTTGGACAAGTGCCGACGGATACTCGATTTCATGTAAATTACGTGCACACCACGCTATTTCATCGATTTCCTCGTCCCTACAGGTTAAGCTATATGTATGCGCAAAATGGATTGGACTCTGACAACCGTACATATTTATGTGAGTGGATGTGCCCAGCAATCTCGGAAGTGAATTAAACTTGGCTGTGCTTTACGAGTGTGCGGTGTTGTATACCATACGTGACCACTATGAATGATTAAGCATGGACAAAGGAAGGAAAAAGATGGACAGAATATGCTCATTTATATAGATTCAATTAGGGGCCCCGGAACCGTACAGGTAAAAAATTCACCCCCTTTTTCCATGATGGTGCATTTATAATGTCACTGAACCTAATTGTGTACTTTGTAAAGATCTATAGATTCTAAATTCGCTAGTAGTTTTTTTTTTTTTTGAAGATTTAGGCGAATAATTCCTGACTGAATAATCATCAATACTTAGACCACACTCTAAATCTGAATGAGTGATTTTTACTAAAAAAAAATAGTATACTACTTATTCAATATGTAGCTCTCGACCTACTAGTTGAAAAAGTGCATTTCTTTCACAGTTCGGGTCACGATCATAAAGCCAGGTCTGATGGCTGCTCCATAGGGCGCACGCGTTGCTCCGGTGATGCCACCGCAGGCAATTTCTCCAATATGGCCGCCTTGAGGGGGCAATCTGATTGGCTGAAAAAAAACAACAAACTGGAGCAGACGTTTGCTCCAGGTTGACGGTTTCCGGCTGTCGAAGATTCATAACACATCGCTGTACTGTTGTGAATATTGAAGTCTAAAAATCGACAGCTGCTGTTTTTTTCAGACAATCAGATCGCCTCCCCCGTGCAGGGCGGCCATATTGGCAAAAGCCGACCGCGGTGGCATCACCTGAGCAACGCGTGTGCCCTACGGAGTAGCCAAACCTTCCTTTATGATCGTGGTTCGGGTACAGATGGTATGAACTGTTTATTATCTTGTTAATTTTCAAAAAATACCAAATCTTTCTAATGACTCGTGGTGGTTATTTTCTGCAAATTAGTAAGACCAACGAAACCCTTGAATATTTTTGGTTAATGTAAGAGGCTTATTGGGCTTTTATTGGTGGTCAAATTCGAGATCACGCGGACGTGGAATGAAAAGAGTTCCATCAAATATCTGATTCCACCACTTTTACTCACTCTTACTCAAAAATGTCCTGTTCAAACGATGCGTAAGACAGATCCCTGATAAATGTCCTGATTTTGCATCATTGGGATGAATGATGCGAGGAATGTGTTATGAGAGTTACATACGATTTGAGAATATTAGCTCTCCGAATTTTTAGCTCTTTGTAAACTTGACCATATTAAAAACTCCAGAGGAGCCAGATCATGGAATTTGGGGATACAAAGAGACAAATATTCAGAATTAGGAATGAGGAACGGTGAAAATTCGGAATGCCAAATTTCGGCGAGTTAAACATATGGGATGGCTGGGAAGGCAAAAATTAGGAATGACCCAATGTTGAGTCGGCGAGCATTCGAAGATAAAAATTTGAGAACCAAAGATTCGGGAAGAAATGATGGAAATGTTACCAATCTGAATTTCTATCGTTCTTTATTTCTGGCTTCCCACCCATCCCATATGTTTGACTCATCGAAAATTAGCAGTCCGAGATGGCAATCCTCGGCTTCCCGATTTATGAACTTCTGCCTTTCGGTAACTTTGCATTCGGCATTTTTGTCTCACCGAATTAGTCAGTATAATTAGACACCAGAAAGATTGACCGATAGAGATATAATACCAATCTCTATGGATTGATCGTATTCATCATGGAATAGTTGCGCTTGAGTTGAATTTGAAGATATATTCAATAACTTTATTGGACGCATTTCGTTGATAATAATTTTCACAAAATTTTTGATTGAAATCAAGACCTCAACAAAATGCCAACTTGATCCAGGCTCTATCGAAATTTTACTGCCATGTCAAGATACGTTACAAACATCGCGGATATACACATGAAATATATCCGAGTATCTTACACCCGCGTTAACTGTGTAAATTCTACATAGTCAACGCGAGTACCAGAGACATACATCACGGTTTGTAATATCAACTCTAAGCACTCGCGCTCAAGCCAGAAGCAATAATTAACTCTACTTTGTAACCCGTCTCTATATATACACCATGCATGTAAACTGTAGTCTGGTAACAGCCACCGACAACGCGATGGTCGAGCAGACTTTGGATAGTCACGAATATGCTCAATGTGCCAAATGGACCAAGAAGTATTATGTCGCATGTAAAGTTGCATATATGTACTTAATATATGTGAACATAGCATGCAGAAAGGTTAAAAAATCATTTTGTGCAGAGATCATAGCAAACGATTGATACATTTTTGTCTTTGTGCCAGTAACTCGTGCTTGCTGATAATATACCTAATACCCGTGTGTTTTATTAAAAAGGTTACCGCAATGTACCGAGAACTCACCTCGTTATACGTGCATTCTGCATCTTGAAACAAGTTGAAAATGCGACCAGATTCATTGTATGCTTATGCATATTCGTGAGACCATTGCTTTTTTCTCAGAGTCATGCACGACTCGCCAGTGGTTGGGGTACGTTTTTTCTAATCCTTTTTTTCTAATCCTCTTTTTCTAAAAACTCAATTTTCTAAAAGTATTATTTTCTAAACCCTCTTTTTCTAAAATCACTTTTTCTAAGTCCGTTTTTTCTAATAAAAAAATTTCCTAAGAATATGTTCCTTTAGTCTTTAAAAAGGTAAACAAAAACCCAAATGAGTCCTCGTGACGCCAACTTCAGTCAGTATCTCATCATTGTTTTGGCCGATCTAAATTTCTGAGGTTATCAATTTTGAATCGAAATTTCCATCATCAAAATTAATAAAGTAAAAAAAATTGTAAAACTATCTAAACTACAAAAAAAATGGAGGCTCGTTTGGTGTTGGCACGAAAAAATAATTTGCTCGACGTAAATGGATTTCTATACTACTTCGTAAGCGCGCACGAAAGTAGCGGCCACAGTTATTGGAAGTGCAAGAAATTCAAATCATGTCCGGCTCGAGCGATCACGAAAACTGAAGGGGGAAACATTATAGCATTACAAGGTCCGGAAGATACTGAATTTCATCAAAAATCTGAGCATTCTCATGCACCCGATCGAGAGGAGGTAGGAGCGGCAAAAGTTTTGGAGCGAATCAAAAGGCACGCTCGTGAACACCCTGAAGCACCTCCTGTTCAAGTCATCCGATCAGAACTCCAAGGTGTAGCCTCAGGTAAATATCGCATTGAGTGCCTAATCTGCGCGATAGCGAAACGGTGTTTTGATGTTCGATGAAACGTTGTAGGCGTTTTGGCACGTTTGCCTGACCGACCAAATCTCGGCAAAGTTGTTGGCCGAGCACGTAGAAGAGGTTTGCCATCGAATCCTCAGCGACTTGAAGATCTTGGTGAACTACCTGATTCGTTCAAACAAACACTCGTGGGCGATCGATTTTTATTGTACGACTCGCTCACAGAAATGGACGAAGATGGAGATGAGGATGATGGTCAAGATTACGATCGAATTCTTATTTTCTGTGCAACAAACGATTTGAAGAGACTTTACCGATCAACAATATGGTTTGTTGATGGTACTTTCAAGGCCTCTCCAACTATATTCCTTCAGTTATTCGCCATAATGGGCTCAGTCACTCAACCAAATGGTCAGGGGTCAGCTTTGCCGTACGTTTACGCGTTGCTCCCTAATAAACAACAAACGTCGTACGACAAAGTATTTCAAGTACTGTCGTCAAAAGCTCGAGAACTCAATATTCCAATGAATCCGCCCCTGATCGTGATGAGTGACTTTGAAACAGCAGTTTTGAATGCCGTCCAAGCAATTTTTGGTGACGATATGGTTCGATGCTGCTTCTTTCATTTCTGTCAAAATATATATCGCCATATTCAAGCACAGGGCTTACAGGCAAGGTACAACGACCCTAATGATCGAGAGATCAGGAACTCCGCACATATGCTCACTGCTCTCGCGTTTGTGACCGTAGATCATGTGGAGGAGCACTTTGATACTCTGGTTGAGTCTGACCTCTTCCCTGAGGAGATGACGGAGATTGCCGATTACATAGAAGATACCTATATCAGAGGAAGACCTGCCAGAGGTAGGCGAAGAGCAGTCCTCCCTCGATATCCTCCGAGAGTGTGGAATCAATATCAATCAGTCATTGATCATACAGCCCGGACCAATAATATCTCTGAGGGTTGGCACAACCGATTGAATCTCATTATGGGGAAAAGACATCCCAGTTTGTATGCTTTTATCAAAGAAATTCAGAAGGAGCAAGCTGACACGGAGGTGATGTTAGCACAGCTTGATTTAGGCCAAAGAATCAAAGATTATAAGGAGCCTGACCAGTTACGAGCTGAAGAAAGAATATCCAACATCGTTTCCCAGTATCAAGATTATTGCGATAGAGGCGAAATCCTCCAGTACTTGCGAAATATTGCACATAATATCACAATGTGATCATCTACTCTTAGAATAAATTGAATCGATAACCTCTATCTTGGCTCCAATAGTTCTCTTGGCTTCCTTTGCAACAAAATGACTACTAGAAGAACATGATTAGAAAAATCGGATTTAGAAAAAACGGACTTAGAAAAAGCGATTTTAGAAAAAAAAGGTTTAGAAAAAAATACTTTTAGAAAATTGAGATTATAGAAAAAACGGATTAGAAAAAAAGGATTAGAAAAAACGTACCCCAACGCTCGCCAGTATGATTTGAATACATGAAGAAGTGTACCATATTTGTTAGCTGTGGATGTAAAACAAATCGATCAAATTAGCTGATAAATTTAGACCGCTTTGTCACATGCGAATCTTATTCAATTTTTTCGATTCAAAAATTTTGTGGATCCTGCTTTTGGTAGATGGAGATGGTGACCCTTCGCAAACCCTCCTCGCTGATTTTTTTGACAACCGTTGGAAATCACGAAAAATTTCGAGACATGTGTCCACTTATTTAGAGGGTAACGTTCGACGGTGACCTTGAGTATGGTCTTAAAGGTTATTTCCGAAATTCTTTGAAGAAACGTCTAATCTTGACTGCGGGTTCTTAAAGAATGTGAGGAATCATGGAACTTTCTATACGGAACATTTTTTTAGCGGACTTGACCCTGACGCGTCATTACAGGTGAATGGTAAGCTCGGTAGCTCCACAATAAAAATGCATACCGTCAGAAAATTTTCGGGATAAAAGTTGCTCGTTATCACAACAAAAATAAGGTTGAGATTATTTCAGAGACATCCATTTCCAAAGAATATCTTTTGAAAAAATTGAGTCAGCTTCCAAATGACCTCGACATTGACCTCGAGAATGACTTCAAGGTCGTACTCAGAGTCACGAAAGTACCTCTTATCCCAAGAATTGGCCGATGTGACCCTTCCTCTACCATGGATGTCAACCCCCGCCAATATTGACCTTTATTTCACCAAGGTCAAGTCTCATCAATAAGTCTGGTTAGATACGAGTTTCTTCTTGCAATGTCTGAGTTCAGAAGCAGGTATTTTATTGAAAATAATCGAGTTGACCTACACATGATCTGAAAGCTGGGCTAAAACGCCGAATTCAAAGTTCATAGCTCTTCTTTCATTCAATCAACATCTTTGATCTCGAACATTTCAAACATTCTTCGATCCGGAGATAATCGTTCACCGAAATCGACCTCCATTCATCTTGACAGGGTCAGTTTGAACCAAAAATGTGTCGGGACCAAGTTTAATACTTTTTTTACATTTTTCTAGAATCCGAGGTTGAAGTAAGTGTTTCTATTTGAAAGAATCGAGTTTAACTCCTTCAGAGTGGCATCGAAGGTCAAAACTAAGGTCATCGTCGGATGTTTCCGTTCAAAATAACGGGAAATGTTTTACCGAGTTTTTGCGATTCCCTAACCGTTTCCGGAAAAGGGGAGTGGTTATTATTCCGTATTTTCCAGATACCCTGCGTATGCTGAATCTAGAAATTATCATCTGAATTGTCCACCGCTTGTTTATCGTGTTTCCCAGGGAAAATTTCCTGGGTTTACAGCGGAATAGTAGCTTGAGTGTTTGAAGTCACTAGTGGTCAGAATCCTTCCTCACTGGAAGTGAAATTATCAATTGAATTATCAACAAAGTACTATATTACATGATCAGAATATTAGAGTACAAACCATTTTGAATTTGTCGATTACTGCACACATCACACTCATAACAGCTCATCAAATTCAGTTCAAACTCACCCGAAAGATATGTACAAATTCAAAATATTGATTTTTATCTGGTGCTCGACCTTGAACATCCTTTGAGCATTGATGATTCTTCACAACCTTCATTACAGTCGGCAAAGTCAGACTGGCCAAAATACCCTCACAGAATGTTGTAATGATTATTAGATAGCCAGAGTTCACGATATACGTTTACGATGGGGTGTATACAGAGAGCCAGAGTATCAGAAAGGGAAGAGAAATTCGATGAGATCGTGAAGGCCCCTGAGCACCTACTCGGCCGTTATCCATCGGCAAAACTAGAGAAACTTGCTCTCGGACGAGAAGTTCGATACTTTGTTCATAAATTCACGATGCATCTAACGCTCTTACTGTATGTATGTTCTATACAACCTGAAACGGACGTTACACAAGTTTGCTACGAGAGGAATAGGAGTTTGCTCAGAAGGGTATATACAAGAGATCGGACTCAGCCAGGGGTGAAAATCTAATCCAATGAGAAAACTAACTCTAGCCGATCCAAGTTGTATGTACATATGTGTGTATAATACTCATTGACAAAAAGAACATTGAAAGTGAGAAAGCTAGTTTCATTGGATTAACAATATGTTTGTCTTCACCATCGATGGAGTTCCACAGGTGCCAGAATTTTCGGTATCCGTAGTTTTTCACGAATAAAATTTCACAAGTAGTGTTTTTCACGGATTCCTGAATCATGAAAATAAAGATCAGCAATGGAATATTCTGTAAAATATATTTCACAAGTAGAATTCCATGAATGGCATTTCTCACGAATAGAACACTTCGAATGCCATTACCAATCAATAACTTCTAGTGGTGTAAAAGTAAAAAGTTCTGAGCTGTTTCAAAATTGCCTCGCTGAACCCTGCTTTTATCACTTGGGTCAGTCGGTTCACCAAAACGTATAGGCAGAGGCATTACAACAGAGCTATCAGGGACCTAATGATAAAGAATTAAAATCTTAGACACACCTGATACTGTCATTGGTTGTCGTCTTTGCCAGTATGATGTTCTACGTACCTCCAAAAAGCTCAAAAGGTCGGCTATGGCTGGAATGGAGCCAATTTCTCATTATATTGAAGAAAACTACGTCGGTAAACCTGCTCGTCGAGGAAGGCAAGCTATGATTGCAAGATATCCACTTGATCTTTGGAATCAAAGAGAAGCAAATTTGGCAGGAGAACACGAAACAAATAATGTGAGTGAAGAGTGGCATCACCGTTTTCGCATTCTTGTCAGTAAGAGTCATCCAGATCTCTACTCTCTGACTGAATTTCAGAACGAACAAGCGAACACTGAAATTGTTGTCACTGACAAGCAAAGGTCCAACCTTGCGGGTCCTGGATTCGTCTCAAACTTTGAAAATCATCTGATTTTGGTGAAAATTGAAAGTATCTCAAAGGTTTTAGTCCCACAGACCTCCTATCGTGAGATATGTTGAAAAGTGTTGATCTTCATTGGAGCTGTATTTTGGGACAAGAGGTTCATGAGATTAAATCCTTTGAGATATTTTCACTTTTCACCAAAATAAGATGATTCCCAAAGTTTGGGCCGAATCCAGAACCCCCAAGGTCGGACCTCTCCTTTGTGAGTTAAATTTGGGGAAAAGCAAAAGCAGTTCGTCCAAGGAAATGGATCGAATACCAACAAAACATCGATGATGTGACCAATGATTATGATGTTTGCAAAAGAAATGGGGAAGAGTCGAAGTTTCCTCGAACTTATTGGGGACAACATTACTCTCTAAACAAGGATATTCCATTCTTAAGAGAAATGTTTTTCTTCTATTTATAAACATAGCCATCCTTGACTAATTCATTCGTGAACATGTCTTCCGCGGAAAATTCTATTCGTGAAAATCAACGGGGATCAAATCTTCTAGATTATCTACAATTTTGCCCATATCCAAAATTTTTCCTACGTAATCACAGCTTCGATAATAGACCGATAACTCCTTATCCCTTAACTCATTTTAGTTAATTATTTCACTATTTCTTAATATTCGAGGACTATAACTCCTTCAAGAGTAAAAAACAGTGAAATAATTAATTACAGATTCAGTTCGGTACTCTCTACAATGGTCGAAAATTCATCATTCGTTAGACACTAACCAGAATATCATGCCGAGGGAGTTGTCAAACCGTCTGAACCAAAATATGATCAGATTCGCAAGGGATCAAATTCTTGAGGTACATGATACGATCGTATAATATTAGGAAACGAGAACATATCACCTATTATGAGGCATCGTAGTTCCCTTTTTCTGGCCAAGAATTATAGTAATTCGAAGTGCTATCTTCGATTTCTACAAACGACCCCTTTTTTGCTGATAATGAGCGAAATTGCACCACACCACAAAGGTGCAATATTGCAGAAGGATATTATAAAAACTAACATTCCCATCATGCTATACGGCTTACCCATACATTCTACATAAATATGAATCTAAGTGACCAAGTGCTCACATAGTACAACAACACCGTTATCACAGGAATCCTTTCAAATTCTAGCGTAGGACTCCTTTGAATCTGTCGCCCAATTTCACTCAAACAGAAGCCGATTAATATCACGGCGTCCAATTTAATCCTCTTCTACACGTCCATCTCCTGGTCTAGAAAATATACCCCCATCGCAAGCATTACAGATTTGCCCACTCACCCATTAGTCTCTCTCTCACTCACTCATTCAACATACATATTTTAAACTGTCAATCTCAGTGGATGGATTGAGCCTATACCAAATATAAGGGGTCAAAATTACTCTCGCTCTTGTTTTCTCGGCGCCTTTTTATCACGATATATAGATAGATACCAATACTGGGCAGAAAAAAAAGTGGGAAGGACTCTAGTTACTTTGTTTCCACTTCGAGGGCTGATGATATAGGTATTGGTGCATGTCTGATATTGGCCACTCTTTCTCATTCTGTAGCTTTTTATCTTATGCACGGGAGTTATAGTAGAGCTAGTAATATACTCCGTCCTCGTCTTTCGTCCGATTGCCTATGTACTTCATATATATATGCATCGAACTCGGACGATTACGCGGGGCAAATTCTGTGTAGTTGCAAAGAGAAAGAATGAAAATGAGAAAAGGATAGAGGGAGATGGGCAGAGCGAGATCGATCGCAATAATTGGTGGAAGCCTATTCATTCGTGATATACCGAGCAAGATTGCTCACAGATAGCTTACTGCTGCATCACAGTGAAATGCTGCATATATATTACTCTGTGCTACTGCTCAACGGATCGGCGATCCGCGTAGGTACCTTTCGATGAAATTGACGTTGAATATCGCAGATGCGATTCTGTTGCACGAAGTTCTCTGCTGCCTGCACTGATGCCTTTTCTGTCTTCATTGTAATCCCCATCTTGCTTTCTTTTTCGTTTCGTAGATGCAAAATGATGCTCATTCCGCGAAAATGTCGATCAATTGTTGAATTTTTCATCATTGTGAGGCACTTTTTTGTTCAACGCTATTAATTCTTATTATGAGAATTGCCGATAATAAAGGCAGTATCCCCAATCCTGTTGGAGAGGGGTTCCAAAGATCGAGTCAAACGACGACTTAGCTCCCTATGAATTAGTTTATTAATATATTGTGCTGTGTCTTTCTTCCAGAGTTCCTTCTTCCAAGTTTCTACGTATTACCTCCGCTGCCGCCCGCCGCCGCATTGGCGCAGAGGCTATCATCATACTTCTAGTTTTTGTTCATTATTTTCCAATTCCTCTATCAGGTAAGCGCAAACTTTCAAGCGGGTCCTCCTACACGAGTCTTGCTACGGAGTTCAATCATCACCGAGACATTTTTCGAATATGGTCTACGATTTTCCGCGTGCCCATACTCACCACTTTCATCGGACTCGACAAGTGTGAGGTTCCATCAATTCTATGATAGCCACCCAGTCCTTCCGTCGAGTCTTCTAAGATGCCATTAGAGACACACGTACCGGAGTTCAACGCTCGACACAGTTGCGGGCGATTATCAACAACCTTTATACGACTCGACGCGGAAACTGCGTGTTTCCGCGTCTCGCCGTATGAAACGGCATGTGCTATTATGAACGCCGAGCCGTTGGGCCAAACTATTGAGTTCATTCGAATTTTTGGCCAAGCGCTCAGCACTCGAAGCATTTTATGATTCTTTGTCGGGACGCAAAGATTCGCATTGTTGGTTGAGTAACGTGGAAAAAATTCTGAACGGCCTGACCCAGATTCGAACCCACGTCCTTTCGAGCACCATGTATCAATCGTCTGAGGGCGCAAGCCTCAACCGACTGAGTCATGGACGCTCTTTCATAAATCAATTAGTATTGCGAGCTAATCAATATTCACTCAAAGCTTGATGAGTCATCACTCACTCCAAGGATTGAGTCAGATAATTCAAGACCAAAGCGATAAATATGCTTGATGCTATGAATTATTTTCATTTATTGTTATACTACGAGATACCCACTTACAAGGGAAGGTCTAACCTTGCGAAACACGGATCTTCATGAAACTTTGGGAATCATTTTGTTTTGGTGAAAAATGAAGGTATCTCCAAGGGTTTAATCCCATGGGCCTCCTATCCTGAGATATAGCTATGGAGATTAGCATTGCCAATATAGGCCCATGTTGAAGAGTCGTTTATATAGATATACTAACAATGCTAATCTCTATAGCTGTATCTCGAGGTAGGAGGCCCACGGGATCAAACCCTTGGAGATACGTTCATTTTTCCCCAACGCAAGATGATTCCCAGAGTTTCATAAGGATCCGTGTTCCACAAGTTTGGACCTCTCCTTGTTAGTAACCACTTGATGCATTTTGTCTGTGTGTTCTAACCCAATGGGGATCGAACCGAAGTTTTCTGAGTTTTTAATATTCAATCTTCAACCATCACACCAATGTAACTCAGTCTTGAGGTAGTTTAGACGGTATGACTTCAAACGATTGATATAAACGCATTTTTTGATAACACCCTAAAAATGTTTCGATGCCCTGGTAGAAATGTGACCAATTTTTTTCACCACTCGTGCAATATATAGATATAGTGACAATGCAATTAGGTTAGACTTGGCCAGTTTTTGGTCAAAAAATGCTCACAATTTCTACCAGGGTGGTGAATTCGGGCTGAATTAGCAACACAAACCTTCCACTTCCTGCAATAATCGAGACCTGAATTCTCCCAAAACTATATCCTGACATATGGAAATTCCCTCCACTCGATGTAACATATAGAGTCAGTGTTGGCTCAATCATCGAGCCGAGCATCGAGCGCAATGCAATACTGCTGCGATTTCGCATGCTGTGAGTCAAATTTTACCAAAGTGTGAGTCATTTAAGTTCCCATCATCCCATCCGAACTTGAGGTCAAAAGTTCTTTCGAATAAGTTGAAAGAGCTAGAAGTTAAACTAAATGTTCTTCGAAGTATCCCAAATTATTATTTTTCTCATCGTAGCTTTGGTCTTTACCTCAATTTCCAATGTATTTCAAACTCCAAAATATTTTAACAGATATCTCAAAAAAAATGGCATGGGAAGTATAGCCTCTTGGCATTTATTCTATAGAATGAATTGAAAAATGAACATGTACATACTTGATAGAGTGTGGAAGATGGCAAGAGAGACTAATGAACTTCATCTCGTACATCCATGGATATCGAATCTTCATCCTCCAAATATATTTCAAATGGGTATCTGACATTGGCTTAGAATATCCCATCAGGCTAAACGCGACTATGAATACGGACTAAAGTGATTGCTAATAATTTGATCATTTTTCGTTATCAATACAGTTTTTCGTTTCTAAGGTAATGTTACATATTGCTCGAGCCATGGACGGAATAGAGATACTTCTGTGTACACCCCGGGGACATAAGGTTTTCCGCATGAGGCCAACATGGCGAAAGATGTGATTCCTGCTAAGCGTTCCATGATTACTAGAGGACCACCCGAATCTCCGCTGCATGTATCTGCTGTGGTATTTCTACCATCTGCACAAAATGCCGAGTTTGGCAGAGGTATCTGCTCCTTATTGGCGTAAACTATCTCACATTCGGTTTTATTGGTTATCCATATTGTCGTGCTCAACAAATGATCAGGATAGAAATCACCATCAGTTACGCCCAAACCCACGACGGTCGCTTGGCTATTTGGTCTAACTCTCACACTTTCATCGAATAGTGGAATAGGTTGGCAAGATTTATCAAACTTAAAAGATTTAACGACACGTATCAATGCAATGTCGTTGATGCAACCACCTTTACCATCATTCTGGACGTAACCGGGATGGTATCTAACGATATCTATTTTGTGTAAAGTTCCTCCTCTGTATGCCAAATCTGATCCAACTCGAAGCCGTGGGTAATCGTCATGAAGGTAAATTTTCACTTCAATAGAGCCGTATACGATGATGAAATAGGTCTTGCCAGATTCAGTAGAGTTAGCCTTAGTGTACATTCCAGAGGAACTACCAGCGAGGAATGGCTTGACCGTGTTGGCGGCATGATAAGACTCAATGGAATTGTTTTTCCTGGGTGAGAATATGAATCGGTCAAATACGTGAGCCGCTGTCACAACAAAATTTGAAGAGATGATTGATCCTCCACCAGAGACTGAATTTGTGATCTCAATAGCTGCGAAGTATGGAAAAGATGCGATGTCCGTTTTGATTCCGCCAGTGATCCTCTTTCGACGATCATACTTCGTATCTGATTCTGAAAAAATGTCGATAGAATTACCGATTATTACCCTAGCTGGTGGTATTCAAAAATATTGACGGGCTTTGAACTACCAGATTGTTCGAATTAACATTCCTTGCAATTCTTTATCGAGCGGAAGGGTTTTTGGAACTACAAAAAAATTTTATATGACGATCAAACTGTTCCAATTGCGATATGTATATCCCTCATAAAAGTTGGAATGAATCATAAACTTTTTGACGAGCGGGAAACGTCATGATATTAATCGCCCCTGAAGCAGAATATGAACATCTGCCACCATTAATAATATTGGAAAAAGGACCCCGCCATAAATGATAGGATTTTGGCTTTCAGCGAATTTGACCGAATCGGCAATCAATCGATAGAGCTCGACGTGCTGAGCAAAAGACTCCATAGCCGCTAAACCCGAAAAATTCTCGTTTTCGAGTGATTTGTTTGCAAAGTCGCCGATTTTACCGAGCCAAAATAGGGTTATGGCATCAATCGAACAATAACATACGTTCGAATTCGTTCGGCTTGCTTGGTATTTGCCAGCTAAATACCTCTGATGAAGCAAGAATCTTTGCATTACACGCGGTTTGATAATCCTCTCAAAAGAATCTTTCACTGCCACCATTCTCGCGGGATATTTTCAAAGTCCGCACAATCGAAACGCTTCGAAAGATTTTGATATTTCAAACGGTCTGTGGGACATAGTATATTATCAAGGCAAATGCGGATGACGAGTTTCATCATCAACGAGATACATATATACAATATGTAGAGCTCACACCTCATGCAAGGGTGCGTTGAGAAGAGCGTTTCCGCTGGACGATTGGAAAATACATCCAAGCTCTCAGTACAACTTTGAAACAAAATCATTGAATCTTTTTTTCCGAACTGTTTATCGTTTGGAGGTAACGAGATTTTCACCTTTCTAGTGTGCGGGGGCGGGAGGGTGGGCCTACAGACATTTGAAAATATCTTATGGGATTTCAGAGAGATATTCGTTTCGAATTTTGGGTGGTGATTGAATTCCGCGTCGTATCGCACTCGGCTCGAACATACGAAAATCGAAGCAGGCCCAATTCTATATCGGTAAAGGTTGCGAAGATCGTTTTAATTTTTTTCCAGAATCGCAGATTGAGACTTGTACGGCTATTTGAGTAGACGCCTATTAATTTTCGAAAATATATTCGTTTCAGCGACATGATATCAGAAATGAGAAGTCAATTAAGTACTCTGTTGAAACCATGTGAAGCATCGAATTCTTTTTTCTCAAAATAGGTGCGATCTGACAGAAGATGTAATCGTCGTTTGATAACCAAGAGATATTGCATTCTGATTTTCGATAGATATATTCTCGAATGTACACTACTGGTCAAGAGTGTAAATACACCTCTGATGATTTCTAGAGTTAGACATTTTGTGCGGACTTTGAAAATATCCCGCGAGAATGGCGGCAGTGAAAGATTCTTTTGAGAGAATTATCAAATCGCGTGTAATGCAAAGATTCTTGCTTCATCAGAGGTATTTAGCTGGCAAATACCAAGCGAGCCGAACGAATTCGAACGTATGTTATTGTTCGATTGATGCCATAACCCTATTTTGGCTCGGTAAAATCGGCGACTTTGCAACCAAATCACACGAAAACGAGAATTTTTCGGGTTTAGCGGCTATGGAGTCTTTTGCTCAGCACGTCGAGCTCTATCGATTGATTGCCGATTCGGTCAAATTTGCTGAAAGCCAAAATCCTATCATTTATGGCGGGGTCCTTTCTTCGGACCCTGGCGCACTAATCGAAATTATGTTTTGAATTTTTTTCTTGCAAAATTTTCGTAACTCTTTTCACTAAAGACGTTATAATTCAAAAGCAACTAATACAGAGGGATGCGGTTCAGCGCATTTGGAAGGTGAATAAGGAAAAAACCTAAAGAAAATCGTTTCAAAACTACGGTATTCATCCTATCTCGGTTATATATGGTCGATTACATGAAAATTACTTCCCCATTGTTTTCTTAGAAAGCTTCATTTTGTGATTTTTCAAAAACACATTCTCTCATGTAATTAGTTGTGTTCATTACGAAAAGGATTTTTTCAATCTGCTTCGTTGAGTTTGAAGGTGTTTTTTTTTGGTAAGTTTCGAATTTTAATGATAAAAAGACTCACTTTTTGCCCATGCACAGAAATTGGGGATTTCGAAACCACTTTCTTCGAAAAGCTGGGGAGATTTCTTTCAGATTGACTTCTTGTTGAATTGAATTTCGTTCATTTGAACCAAAGTTTCAATGACCTTTAATAGCTAGTAAAAGAAGCAGGTTGATGCGAGGTTTCCGTATTCGCTTCGGCGGTTGCCTGGATGCCTTCATGTTTTTGCTTAATCTACCCTCAATTATTCATACGCTGTGACCCCGGTTCTACTTGATGAAATTGAACTCGGTATGTTGTCATTTTCAATGAAATTTTCTCAGCTTTTTGAAAACTTTCGGAGTCCCGAATTCCTGCGCGTGCGCAGAAAATTGAGGGTTTCTGTCATCAAAATTCAAAACTTACGCAAAAAACACCTTCAAACTCAAAGGAGCAGATTGAAAAAATTTCTTCCGTGAAAAACACAATTTTTTACATGAAAAAATATATTTTTGAAAAATCACAAAATACAGCTTTATGAAAAGAAACGGGAAAGTAACTTCCACGGAATCGGCCATGTATAACTGGGATAGGATGGAACCCGTAGTTTTGAAACGGTTTTCGATGGATTTCGTATTCACCTCTCAGATACACTCGTCGGGGCCCTCTATGTAACGTTGTTTTGAACTATAACGATTTTAGTGAAAAAAATTACGAAACTTCTGCAAAAAAAATCGAAAACATAACTATGATTAATACGCCAGGGTTCGAAATAAATCTCTCCAATTTTTTTTAGGGTAGCAGATGCTCATATTTTGACCTATAGGATTGAAAAAGTTTGCGAGACCAACAATTTTTCGGTACATCGTTTTCTCGTGGAATCACTCACATTAGATAACTAGCTGCGATTTGCAAGAGGTAACTCACAGGACTTTTTGGAAGTAATTCATGAGCCACTTAATGAATATCACTAATGTATGAGAGAAATTTGTACCATTCCCTTGGAAACTAGATTTTTCCACTTTAACCGAGTTCGAAATTAAAAGGATAAAGCTTCAGAACGCCAATAAGGATACGAAATGATTTTCACTTATCCACTCGAGTATGAAAGTTGAATAACGAAATTTATTTCATCGAAAATAGACGTGATTATTGGAATGAATTGCATTATGGTTCAAATTAATCATATATTCTGAAAAATATTCGCAATACCTTCTGCAGAATTGATACTCCAACCAATTGATAGGAGTGAGACTATGGTGAAAAACTTCATAGCTTAGTGGTCGATATGTTCGTCTCTTGTATTTTGTAATACGGCAACAAGATAAATCCTGAGATACTGAGGTATTTTAGATCCCTCAAATTATCACCGAACACAATTTGATCGAGAACCGAAACTCAATCGATTAACTGCTCGAATGTATCTTGAAAGCAAATTTTTGTGTCGTCCTGACGGTCGCTTTGTCGTAGGAAGTATATAATAAAACCGTGAATTTGTGATGTATGACTATAATATTAAAATGTGAGATCAGCAAATTGCTCGGCGCACCTATTCAAATATGAATGTGACAAACTCTTGCTCGATACTATTTTCTGTGTCGGTCTGAGATCGCGACAGTTCAGATCATAAACTCATAACCCATTAATTCAAGAATTTTATAAAATTAGCCAACATTTTTAGGCTTCTTTTTTGGAACTCATATTACCGTGATGATCAGTTTTGAGACTAGATTCGAATTTTTAGGCGATGAGGATGAGCTTATGATTATTAAAACATCTCAGATGGTCTGATCTGGATTGAGATGACAGCCCAGGGACGAAAAACTTTCTATATCGTATGACCAATCTAAGGTCAACACCCCTTGGCATTTCTTATCTTCGCAAGGTACAAATTGAATCGAAGTTGATTCTTACATGATTCGACCTTTTGCTTTGGATGGTGAAGTAAACAAATCGAGAAAATAGAAAATTCGATGGGAACGGGAAAGTTTTTTTCAAAATGTTCAAGAAAAATAATATTGCGGTGCGGCATCTTGTAGCTCATCAAATTTGGAGTCTGAAATGACTTGTCCGATAATTGTTTGATTGTTCAATTTTTCAATAAAACTGGTGAAAATTGCTAATTTTAAATTTGTCACTTCAATTGTCGTAGAGGTTAGTCGCACCACGTGTTAGGTAATGTTATTGTTTTGGTGTAATGCAAAGTGCTCTTAGTGCCTCGACAGAAAGTGCACGATGTTCTTTTTTCCAATTTTTGCCTTGTGTATAAGCATAGGCGCTCACTTTTTCCCCGTTTTTTCTCCGTGGAAGTAGCGCTATTGCGCGCCCGTGGTGGCCACTGCAACTACAGCGCCTATGCTTATACACGGGGGGAAAAATGGAGAAAAGAGCATCGCGCACTTTCTGTCGAGGCCCTTATTATTGTTTCGGTCTCGCAACGGGGCAGGGGAAGACCACGTATAAGCCTGGAAAAAAGCGTGCTAAGTAAGATAAAAATGACGGGCCGCAATCCCAATGTATGGAGAAACCGAGCACAGGACAGGAGCGTATGGCGTGATTGCTGTCAAGTAGTGAGAGACTACGGCCTTTCCAACCCAGATATCGCCCGAGCCTAGTGTGAGCAACGTGTGGTGAACGTATCTCTGTAACGCAGGATGCTCAGTAAGGGCGCCTCCACCCCGTAAAGTGCGTATCGTCGCAATAAGGAAAAGGACAACTATCGTCCTAGTCGAAAGCGAGGCCGGGCCTAGCACGAGCTGAACGAATCTCAACAGTGCAAGCGCCCAAAACAGGCTAATACACCTAGAAACGGCCCACCATCTTTTCACAAGCTGAGCAGCGGAAATACATCCCAGCATGGAAGAATGCTGGATTGGTTTCAGCTGAGAGGCATGCGAGTGGGGGGGGGGGTGGATTACCGAGGCAATAGACCTCGTGGTCTGAAGGTCTAAGCGCGTAGGCCCGAGAAAGCCAACCGATGATGTTCAACCTATGATCACGAATGTTGTTTTGTAGGTTATCCAGCTACGGCACCCACAATGGAAACCTGGGCTCAAGTGGGATTATCAATCGGCTAAACGTTGAAAGATACAAGAAGCATCGAGCGTGTACTCTTGTACCTCTCAAAACAAGAATCCAACAATGCGTAAAAAAACTGTGTGATAGTCATGCAGTCAAAATTCTCTAATATAGCTCAAAATTTGAACAATCCGGCATTTGAACCCCTTGGAAAATAGTAGTGCCTTACAAATTCAGGTGGTGGTTATCAATTTTAGACACTTGATCGCCCAAATTCGGACTACCAAGTTTGGGAGAAGTTTCTACCATAGATGAGAACAATTTATCGGCACGAGTTATTGGAACGTTATTTCGTAGATGGGGGAATGAAAGAAATCTGAAAAATTGTGGCCCCGACTGCTCCCGCACGAGATCAAAATCTTTTAAAGTGGATGGGTTTATTCGAAAATTACAAACGTGAATCTACTAGAGAATGGTAATGCGAAGCAGATTGTAATACTGCTTTCTAGTTCTGAACATGTTCTCAATCAGAATCTGAACATGAAGTTTGAAAAAAGTTTGCATCATAGGTAAACAGATGACAGGCACGAGTTAGAACAGATCTCATAATAAAGAAGTGGATGAATACACGAAAAGTTGTGGCTTCGAATGTCTAGTTGAGAGATCAAAGATCTTAAAAGTGGTCAAGTTTTTGAAAAATTTTGAAGACGAACCTCGCAGATATTGGTGATACCAATCAGGTTCGAACTATGCTCTTGTAGTTTAGAAGTTCTGTCTACTAAAATTTGATTACAAAGTTTGGGGCATCAAAAGTGAATCATAAACACTAACTGAACCGATATCCAGCAACTGGGGAGTAGAAAAGTATGAGATCAAAATCCTAAGAAAATGGGTTGGTTCAGTGTGACTTTTGAACGTGAACTTACTAGAAAAAGGTAATGCGAACCAGATTCGAGTTCTACATTTTGATGATAAAAGTTCTGTCAGCTGGAATTTGACAACAAAGTTTGAGATAAGATGGCATCAGAGGTAGACTATAAAAACGAGTTGAATCAGTACCCTCGTGACTGGGGAGTATAGAATTGTTTGAAAAAATCAGGGCTTTGACTACCCTACCTATGGGATCAAAATTCTAAAAAATGGGTGGGTTTTGTGTGAAATTTATCGTGAACCTAGAAGGGATTGGTGATACCAAGCAGATTCGGGTTTTGTATTTTGATGACAGAAGTTATGACAGAAGTTATGTCAGCTAAAATCTGACTACAAAGTCAAGGCTACGATTTTTCAGATTTTTCTTACTTTTCCAGCTACGAGATACCGTTCTAACAACTCGTGACCATAATCTCTTCCCCGTCTACCGTACTAACTTCTCCCAAACTTGGTAGTCAGCATTTGTGCGATGCCAGTAAGTGTCTGAATATGATAACCACTACCGGAATCTGTTAGGCATTACTATTTTCTAAGAGGTTCGGATGCGGGATTGTTCAAATTTTGATATACATTAGAGAATTCTGGTCGCATGGCTAATACACAGTTTTTACGCAGTTTCCATAACGGATGCCGTGGCTGGATAACCTGCAAAACAACATTCGTGATCATAGTTAAAACACCAAAACAATAACAAGAGCACGTGCCATTACACCACAACAATAACCTCTACGACCATATTGTAATGGCAAATTCAAAATTAGCAATTTTCCATCAGTTTTCCTGGAAATATAAGCAATGAAAAAATAATTGGACAAGTCATTTCGGACTCCAAATTTGATGAGCTACACGATACCGTATCACAATGTTATTTTTCTTGAACATTTTGAAAAAAATTTTCCGTTCCCACCGAATTTTCTATGTTCGTGATTTGTTCACTTCACCATCTAAGGCAAGATATCGAACCATATAAGGATCAGCTTCGATCTTATTCGTACCTTGCAAAGATAAGAAATGCCAAGGGGTGTGGATTTGTCCAGATTTTATGTCTGGCAAATACACATAGCTGGGAAATATGATCTAGGAAACCAAATCAAACAACGGAACAAGAATTCCAATAAATACCATGTTTTTCAAAACCAGATCAAAACATCCTTCTTGTGTCTCTCAACAGTTATTCCCCAGAGTACTCCCAACGATGATTGACAGCCTTTCAGCGCAACCTAATATATGCCCATCCGTCACAACCTCATTGCCCAACTTCATATGTATGAACTTTCAACAGATACTTACATCGGAAACAATATCCAACCATTCGCAGTGCATTAATAATTCATCCCTGGTAAAGAGTCCCACGCGTCATCTCTATACCCTTTCTTTTTGTCTTCTCCTACACATTTCAGTATAACTTTTATGCATCCTGGTATCTCTACTTTATCGAATACACCATTCATATCTGGCCCCAAAGCTACAGACCAGCATTTCTTTCTTGCAATGCCAGGTTATGCATAATGCACATATATATGTATGTAAACCTTTCATATGGAATAAATGCCACTATCAAGCAAAAGAGAGAATCGCCAGAAGCTGCGCGACGCGCGTCGTCATGATCATCGAGTCACCGTCTTCGTCTTCGGCATTTATAAAAGCCAGATTTAACAAACATTTGCATATAAAGGCATTCCGTAGGAGCTTGCAAAGAGCATAACTGTAAGTTTTCTTCCCTTTCTCATGGCAATGTGTGCGCACACTTTATACTCTGACAGGATCTGCCATAGAGATCTGCGTACACATTTATGCATGATTTGCCGATCGCTGATGCAGCTTATGCCGCGCTACTGTACATTTTGCTAACTTTGTGCATGTGTATGTGATGAGCATTTTGCATGTCTTATGCATGATCCAATCGATGCGCTACAACATGAGGTACGTCGACTTAGCGATTAATGTTATTGGACTATCGCATGATGTGACCGTTTAATATTATGTTGCTGTGTTAGTAGATATGCTAATGCTTGCTGTGAATACACTGGGAATCATTTTGCTTTCGTAATTAACGTTCTGGACTTGTGAGGTTTGAATAAACTTAGGCTGTATTACTGGCCAACTATCGTAAGGATAATACTATTGAGAAGACGGCTGAATGAGCTTTTGGATCGTCTTAAAGTATTTGTTTGCGTTGTCTGGTTCATGGGAGGATTGTTCATTTTGAATTGTTTGAGTAGCGGTTCGATGAGTGTTTTGAGGGTAGGGTCCTTTGGAATCCTACTTAACTCCGATTGTGAATGTGAAAAGAGCTATTGGGAATCAAAGTCAGAGTAAGCTATTATAAGGCTTTATTCAATTATTGCGCGATCAATTGAAGGTTATATGGTATATTCCAAACCATAATGTGTATGTACTTGGTTATGGCGTGGCATAAAATTGTGAAACCATTTGTGCGCCTAGCATGCAAATGGTTTGCATTGAAATCTACAACGGTGTTGAATATAGTAGTTGCACAAGCTCATTGACACTGCGGAATTTGAAAAACGTGCCAATAGCTAATTCAAATGAAGCATGAGCACTGATCATGATCTCAAACAATGCCCTTGTTTGTCAGGAAACTTTTACAGCAGAAGAAGAATCACTGTCTCATAATGTGCAATGATGCTGTCTGAATCATAGTCTGTTTCATATTACATTGAGTTTCTTTCAAGCACGGAAACTAAGCCACATAAACAGTAGATTCAAGCTGCCCTGAATATTCAGTGAACACTGTATCGATAGTGATTCCATAATTTGATAGGACTCCACGTTTTTCATTTGAGTCACTTAGAGTGATGGGGTGGTCCGGTCTGGAACGGCTTCTTGTGGTGGGACAGGAAATAAGATGGGCTGGACTCGGCCATAGAGTAATATCTCTATGAGCTCGGTAAGCTCGAACTGGGCTGAACTGGGATGGAATGGGATGGGGGAATGGTTCGGGGATGGGATGGGCCGAGACGGGGTTGGCTGGACTGGGCTGGGACGGAATGAGCTGGAACGAGATGGGCTGGAGTAAGACGTGTTTGAGACGTTTGAAAGCTAACATTGAAACGCTTCAATCAATGAAGATCCTCTCAAATTGTTTTTCAAGATATTGAATTACTACTGGGATAAAGGACTTGTGTTGATTCTCAAACTCATGACACTCTGAGGTTAACCATTGTGATTGTTCAGTCACCTATTACCCACTCTGTTTCAGAGGTTGTACAAAAAACAAATCATTACACCGATTTCATCAACAAATACCTGTCAAAACGTATTCAACAAAGAGATTCCAATCGGAATTCATTTGCATAATCTCGAAGTAGGATCCCCACATCCAAATTTTTTGACTAAGAACTTCAGACACGAAAACCATCACTGATTCTCTTAGTGCGTGTATTTTGGTCGTTTATTCAAATTCCATCGCGTCCAAAGTGAATCCAAAGTGACATGAAATTCCAATGCCAGTCCGTTTGCTGCTGTTGCTGTTGTCGGTGGTCAAAGTATATATGTACAAGATGAATGGTCAGCTATGTATGGCGGAGGCCCTTAAGGGAGGAAGCTACATCCAATATGCAATGTCCACATTACGACAACGACATCGGCGCCGCCACTATGCCGTAAGATATTCACTACTATACTTGATGTCCGGCAGCATTTCGTCTGAACCATGGTAAACATGTCCACAAATATACGTATACTATGTAAAACGGAGCAAAGTGAAATCACGCCGACAGTTTGCAAACTGAATGCAAAGGACGTCTCGCAGTCGCTCACGTCACATGCATATACACGCTTACTCAAAATACATACATAGATATAAACACATGGGTATATAGTTATTCTGTATCAAAGCCGCTATAGTCAAAGATGTTGAGGCTGTCGAAGTAAAAGCGTTTAGTATGTTTTACGGTCGGCCGATAAGGGACCGCAGATAGCACCAACTGACTGCTCCTGCCTTTGCTGCCCTTCTACATCCTTCTTCGTTTCATCCTTTTACTCATTCTGAAATGTTATTGCTGCTTCTATACTCTTTGGGCCTTGGCGCTCTCATTCTCACACCCTCACCTTTTCTTTCTTCCAGGTCTCCTTCTCTGTTTCTTTGACTATCACTGTTTCACTCGGTCTCTTACTCTTGCATGTAATAAGGAATCTCTGGCAAAAGTTGCTACTTTGCATGCAGACTTGCACACTCGTTCATCGAATCTTGCATGCATATCAACCATACGATCAACTATACGTCGACAGTTTGTTAGAGCCAACAGCTTCAACGACGTCATCTGGACACATCAGGTATCGATGAGAATGATAGCTGTTGCCAAACTGGATGAGGCAAACAGCACTTTAGCCTGATTTTTTATTTTTTACTTTTTTTTTTCGAGCATTTTGTACCTAGGTTACCAATTGACGGATCCTACTAATAAGATCGTGGGTCACAATTCCAATTTTTCGAAGCGCGCTGATCAATTTTTCGACCTTTGATGTTTTCTAAAAACTGGATCTTAGAGATATCTGTGAAAAACTATTTTATTGAAGGGGCTGTTCTTCACAGAACTGGTTTGTGAATAGGATTACGAGACATCAATCTTCCACCCAGTCAATGAAGTGTTATGTATATTTAGATCGTATACACTCCATATGACTTTCACAATTCATATAATTTTCCTGCACTATTGGCTTGGATTTGTACAAAGGTTTTCGGATATGCTGCCAACAAAGAATTGACGGGGATATTATGCTGTCTAAGTACCTTGTCAGATCATTGCTTAAAAACTAGAGATGTCATAAATATTTTCCAGAATAAGTTTGCCGGACTCAAACTGTCAAGGATTTTCAGTGCCACATAGCTCCTTATAACAATGAACAATAATGTTTTGATCTTCTGCTTCAAAAAATGAATAGATTATTAACAATCTTTGCAGTTGTTTCGTTGCGTGGCCAAAAAACTAAGAATTTGATCAATAATCTTTTTGATATAAGCGTCTTGAAAGATTGCAAACTCAGCTAGAAGGACAAATCGTACTCCTGTCATAGATTGATAACTCATGATTTGCAACTTCCAAACATTCAATAACCGAAAATACAAAGTCAATTCAGAAGAATAAAAATGAACTCTTTAGACAATATTCAGAGCTTGTAGTTCCCACAAGAACACAAGATACAATCACAGCTGCAAAGCTCACTCTGAAAATGAGTTCCAAATTCTCACGGCCCTATGGTCAAGTATCATTCTTTCTCTCTCTCCCAAGGTCTTGCAATACCCCCATAAGAGTACATACACGATGCCCATTGCATTCTGTTCATGGAGTATCCAATTCGGGATTCTACATGATGACGTGGGGGAGAAAAGGGGCATCGCGATAAGTTTTGGAGAGACCGCGCGAAAACGGACTGCATGTATGGCATGGACTCCTACATCACGACGGAATACGGACCGCGCCCGTATTATATGAGTCTTCGGACACAAATTCTCATATAGCTTTTATACTTCGATGGTCGTGCCATGCAGAATCGGTCGCATGAGCAATCTCCATTGCATGCAGTCAGTGTGTATATAATATACCAAAAGGTAGAGTATTATTATATAGGGTTTGAGGATCAGGAGAGTTTGGTAGAGAAGCCGCCCATGAATTTCGGCTAATGAGAACATTTGGAGATACGTCAGTTCCAGTATGCTAATGGCGATACAGATGCCGATACAATTCCCGGATGAATCCCTCTGGACTTTGGCGTGTCTGGCCTTTCCCCCATAACTCCCACTACATTCAACGTCACGGCGCTACTTGGTTCAATATATACATATATGGAGATATGGCGATACCTATATATCGAAGTTAACTATCGACAACCATCGAATGTTCGCGGAATCATTCGCGTAATAAACATCGATAAATATCGATACATACTCGCGCAAAGTTCAGACTACGTCTGGTCCATTTTTCTAATCAATTATTATTCCCCAGCACGGAACTCACTCAACCTAACCCTAACTGACATTTAATAATTCATTTTTCCATCTACTAATTCGTGGACCGGTACAGGACCCATTTCATACAGTGTAAAGTAACAAAATTTCAAAATTAAATAAATAGTAGCATCATATGAATTGATCATTGTATAATCTCTTCATATATGGTCATTTCTGTGTGAGTCTATCAGAACAGAGCGCCAATCATCCATCTATAGTTCATACTCGCCATTACTTGTTCTTTTTGACCATTCAAGTCTCGATTCAAGTCTTCAAGAGCGGGAGGCCCAAAAATATAAATATATTTTCGCATTGTGCGTATTATGAAGCTACCAAGTCGCGCTACTGGTTATATTGAGCTTTCTGCGTATACATGCATATCATCGGGGGGCTCAAGAAGTCGCACAAACTCGCAGAGGTATACATATAAACCCAGCGCTCGGCTAATTAACCGATCGACCTTGGCCGAGAAATTTATGGCTTCCAAGTGAATTTCGTAAAAAGGTTCTTCTCTTGTCTGTGTATTATAGAGGAATAGTCCGTGTGTCCTGTTTTAGGCCCCGTGCATGCACTCGATCGATTAGAAGGCCCCCACTGATTCATATCTGAAGAGAAATTAGTGACCCATTCATCCTGCTATCGACGACGCGCCGCACTGCGTTCTCTTGCCTTATTGCCATTCGATTCCCCATTTATTCCAACATTTATACATAACATACTTTCTGGGGTCGGGCGACCGTATGTTTTTTTTTCTTTTTTTATTTTTTCGTCCTTCGTAACATCGTCAAAATGGCCATTCGTTATCTGTGATGCGACTACTTAGTATATGGGATTTTGGAAAATACATGACTCAACTTCTCCTCTGTGTTAGTGTAGTCTGGTGCTATGAATGTAGGGATGCATTCTTTTGTGAAAGAATGCTTTTATGAATGACAATTTTCTATGCGCGAGAATTCTTTTCGGGGAATACCTACACCATTGATACAAAGATATACAATTTCTGACAAAAATGTATAAACCTAATAGTCGCTCTACTTTGATGTTCAAAGTGGGTCCTTCCGTCATTCTAAATATCTGGTGAGATATTTTACATGCCATCATAAATCAAGAATCTGAGAAACTATGGCCTTAAGAAACTCGCTATGAACATTTCATCATTTGCCTAGAATTTTGCCAACTATGAGCGTAGGTTCGATGGGAATTATTCCAATTATGATGATCAACAATCTTTAGACTTTCTTAATATACTAGTGGAATTGGTTTGAATGATTGATTCAGGCGTAGAGTACGACACAGAAGAAAGTAGAAAAACTTGGTAGAAAAGTTCTTGATGCTTTCCCAACAATCATCAGAGACAATCGATGCCAAAGAAATCCACGGATGGATATGAGATACAGGGAACAGATTGTCAAGTAATCATCCACATCATTCCAGCGAGACTATGAACTCAGATTCAACGTCATCTTCTCATATTTCGCCAGTTACAGAGTCCCTGGAAAACCTGTCACATGTTTTTCAAAAAAATGTTTCATATTCGAATAAGATTCTACCAATTTATTAATTCGTCTCAATCTTTGGACATCTCATGATTGGGGCATGTATAACCCCTTTCGGCATCCTGAGCCACATCTTCTTCCAAACTTCACATGTTCCTCCTAACTTTCAATGCAGAATATCACGGCCTTCATATATGTTACATGAATGGCAATCCGCCTGAGCTCATATATTGGTTCGTAAAATAGAAACCTTGGTCAAAGATGCTCACCTGGGGTATCTTACTACTCCTGCTCATAACACTTAAATTTACGCCTCGCACGATAAAGGAGTTCTTCCGATCCATCAGATGTATGCAACAAATCCATGGCTCAAAGCCTGGTATAGCATCCGCGCGCCGATAGCCCCAATCGCGCTTCGGTTGTTACGAGGTTCAACTTTACGAGCACCCGGTCAGTGCCCAGGGTAATGGAAAACTAATAGAAAACGAAGAAAAAGTTAACCCTTGGATGCAGCAAAGGATCAAGAATCGACCCTTTACCTATCTTATAATACAAGGTTACAAATACAAGCTAACATTTTTCCCAGCTTCGTGATTTTATAATATACCTGATGAATGATATCTAAAATATAAAAAAAATTTTGACCTGTATGAGGATAAATATAATGTTAAGGCTGTCATAAAATATACTATTATGATTCCATTTTGGGCTTATTAGCCTGAATAAAATATGCCAGGAGGGACTATATGTTGCAAGATGAGGCTATAGATGAAAGGATATTTCCAGATGCAATCGGCAGAGTCCATAGACCCTCCCAATTTTATCGTTAAAAACGCTCCGTTCGCGGTAAGGATCCTTGGGTAAATCAAAGGTATGAGGAACTCAATTTACGACCCGCAAACCCGCTGACCTCCATTGCGGGCTTTTTCAAATAAAGCAGACAACGGACGAATTTACAGCACGGCCCAGTTCAGTTCCTTTAAACTGAGATGTGGTTACCTTTGTTTTCCCTCCCTATTTTCTTTTTTATTTTTTTTTTGCGTTTTCGAAGTATTCTTCATAGACAGAGCAATGCGGAGACGACCGTACATAATATTTACCCGCTGTGTGGAGCATGGCATCTATATGAAACGTATATGGATATGGGTATGGATATAATACAATACCTGTCGCCCTTGTCAACGAGAAAAGAGACAGGCAACACTAAATTTACGCTAGTATAGTTTCCTCGAGTTTTTCCGTGACTTTGGATACGAACGCCTAGTTTTGCGTAACTATGAGGCAAGGCTGGAACGGTTTCTTCATATGCTGGAGATCAGGGATAGTTTTTTCACCGCGGCCCTTTGAGCCTTTTTTCGGCGACTTGTCGTCGTCGTCGTCGAGGTCAGATGTGAAGTCGGGGTGGCCAGAGGATTTCGACAATAGATATATAAGTGGGCAACGGTCGTGAAAGTCAACGAGTATTTCCCAGATTTTCTGGCTACTATATGTATTATTGGAAAAAAATCTCTCGAGGGTCGATCGTCGATTGTTCCATTATATGGAGTCGCAGCGCAGAATATGATTCAAAGATGAGAAGGTTTGTTTCGAGGTGGCTCTCCAGGATCTACTACGAATCAAATTTTTTGGACAAAAATAAATGAGGGAGTACAAAACGGTGTAACTAATCGGAATCATCATACAGATATTATCTTTGCACTGAATGCAACTAGTAGATTTTCAACGAAAAATTGAAACTAGAAAGCATTTATAGTTATTTTTTTGAGCTTCTAACTGAAACAAGGTTTCTCCAAAGGCAAGATGATATTTACCTCATCAATAGCATGATTTTTAGACTATTCATTTCGTCCACTGATAACAGATTTTTTATCACACATGAAGTCGAGTGAAGTCATTTTGAGAGTCATTTTGAGAAACTGCGAGTTTTTCCAATTTGTGATATATTTTGGTTCATCAATGTGTCACAAACTATATTCTCTAATAGAGGATTCGACCGTTCAGTAATATCTAATTCTAAATCAAAAGTTGACTAAATTCTTGGAGTCATGTGAGAGATATATACTGATTGTTAGTCATTTATTTGATGAGATAAAATATAATTAAAAAATAATTAGACATATGGACGGGCAGATTTTCTATATTCTGACTATGAGGTTAACCGTAAGGTAAAAAAATTCTAGTGGACACTCGGGCCATTTACAATCACCCTCTGGAACATTCAGTGGGAATTCTCAACCGACTATGCCTGATCTTTTTTAGCCAAATCGTAGATCAAAGAAGGCACCTAGTCAAGTTATTGGTGAAAATTAAGGTAGGTGTACCCAATTTGCCCTCATGTTGGACAGCAGCTGTATACGGTGTTAAACGGAAAATGAAACAATTTTATGCACTTTTCCGATAATTCACGTTGTTTCAAAGGATGGGGGCACGTTGGGTACACCCTCTAAGAAACTCGCAAAGAATCACTTTTCAGGAAAATCATGATAGGTTGGCGTGGTTAGCCAAATTTATAATTATTTTTAGAAACCAGCTTTAAAATGAACTGAATCAAGTTGAAAAATATTGGAGTTAGGCCATAACTATTGGCCAGCTTCGGGGGGGGGGGGGTCCATTTTGGGTGAACTAACGAGCAATTTTGACCAAGAAAATTCAAATGGAGCAAAAGATCTCATTCGATCATCATTTTAACGATTACACATAATTATTACCAGTAATTATATCAAGATGTACCAATCATAATTGGCCAATTTGCAAGCCGACATTCATGCTTTGCGCGATACACGTTCATGTATTACACATTTTGTAGCAGTTGGTGGCATCAGAGGGCACGGGTGCGACAGTTTTCCGGTAATTGAGCGCGCGCTCATACGAGTTACGGTAACCTTAGAGGTTAATAACTCGAGGGTAGCCCTGCAAATATATCCCTTTGCACACATGTTCTCTCCCTTAGGGACGAATATGATATCGTCGTAGTCTCTGATGCAGCACAAGAGTGAACCCTACACCGGATGATTAGCCACTACGACTGTCGACTCTATATATACCTACATATAAACTGCTTACACCACACTGTATATAGCACGGGTTATTAATCCGCACAAATTATCCTAACCATATGTATACTCGGGCCATATTACAGTACATCATGACCTATGTGTATATTATGGCCTAACGAGTATATTGCCCAGTACAAAATGTGTGTATCTATATAGTATAGTGCTAAGAAGACTTTCCGCGATGTTGAAATTCCTCCAGTGCATGGTCCCGAGAGTAAGTAAAGAGGATGCGAGGGACACTTTACGATGCGTTGGACTTTTGGAGTGAGGTTATACGTGGCTCGTTAGTTATTGGACCGCGAGAAGATGGTTATGATGCCTGATGTACAGCATAGTTGATGGTGGTTTTGTTTATTGGGCTTGGGAGTTGGTAAGACTGCAAATATATTGCTGTCTCATCATTGCTCATATAATAATTATCAATTATAGAGCTAGATTTCATTCGAACCTGAGTTCATCGTGTACTCTTCAAACCACTCTGTCAAACGAAAATTCTTTTTTTCTAAATCATTCCTTAAGGTCTGGAACTTCTTTGCGGCACTCACAAATTTAAAAAATATCGGAAAAATCATCAAACCGAGCAGGGTTGTGCATTTTCTACGCTATGCTCACTCAGAACCGTTATTTTTAACACATTCCGTGTTGGAAAATCGTTTGCACGAAAAGTCAGTCTGAGCTAGTATACCTCCACCCTTTTACTTCCTCGCAGTCTCGCGTACGAGCTCGAACCCGAAACTTTTCTAATTTAAACTTGCCGCGCTCGCGCGTTTCTGACTTTCACACTTATATTGCATCGCGGTAGCTGCAGAATCAGTCGCTCTATATGCCTGCAATGGCAGAGAAGAGCAATGCTGCAACCCAAGGAAGTTATTACTCGCGCGAGGTGAGGCTGATGCTGCAATGCCACACAGATTCTTCTTAACTCGTACGAATTTCCCTCTTCAAAATTCGGCTTGCTCGATTCTGAAATTAGAGATCCGAGACGTGGAATTCCGACGTACGAACTCATTAGAAGCGCTATAGGTGGTTTTTCGTAGTTTCGATGATGTACCTTGAGGCTGTTACCCCTATGATAAGTTATTCATTCTACTCGGATAAATTTTCGAGACCAAATAAATTTCTTATCGTCGTTAGGCAACGGGCTCGTAAGAAATGGTAGGATCAAAATATACCTTGATTCATGAAAAAGGAAAAAACTGAAAATAAAAAATACGATAAAGATAAAACAGATGGAAGGTAGGCATTGTGGAAATATTTTGCAATAGATTCTAGGGAAAACTTGAATCAGCTGTCAATCTCGCAAGAATTGGACTTTGTCGACAGACATTCTGTTTTCGATTCACTGAAAAATAGTATATTACGCACTTACTCTCGCAAGGAACCGAAAGGGACCCATTGCGTCCGGACGAATTGCCGCGCGAGCCGCCGTACCCGTAGCGGTATTGGGTTATTTTTGCTCTGAGGTGCGTATAGTTCTTTTCAGTACACTTTTATCAAAATTCTATAGTTTCCCACACGATTTAGGGGCAAAACCCCGCACCGTCGTACAGGTCAGAAAACGTCGGAGCATGCATTGTAGCAGACCGATATGGTGTAGCCAGAGCCAGAGGTCTGGTGCGCATGCTCAGTCGTTTTCTTTCCTTGGCGGCACTGCGGGATTTTCTGCCCCAGCATCGGGACGGAAACCACAGGCTTTCGGTGCAAGTATTACGAAAAAAAGTTTCTGAAACTCTCGGAGCCAATAATTCCGAGCTTCAGTAAGATCATAATACAACTCGAAGACAGTCTGTAGCGATTCAAATAATTTATCACGTGGTGGCTAATATGGGGTGACATTAGTGTCAGCAGACTTACTTGTAAATAATCTGATCTTGGAATAATCACCCATTCTCCACGTGTCAATCAATGGGAAGTCACTGAACTTCAATGTATTTCGGATCAATTTTGACTAATGACTTCAGTGTACATACACATAAAAATTATAGCGTATAAGCACTGGAGAAATCAGTGGAAGGGCGGAAACTTCAGTGACCTCGAGGGTCGAGTGGAGCCTCATCATCGAAGTTTCAGTGAGGATGACGGATGAATTGCTAAGTAAATTCACTTAAAACTCAGTGCCCCATAAGCCCCGGCAAATCATATTTACCGGAGCTCCAGTGAGCATCTTGATGCTTGATGGGTGCTCGCCGAGGTGCTCACTGATTCGGCAGTGAGATACATATAAACTGATGTCAACATGATCCGCCGGAAACTTTGGAGCACTGAAATTCCAGTGAATCGTCTTACTGATTCATAAGTGAGACTCACTGAAAATTCAATGCCGCGGACCCGTCCGATCCTCAAGATCATTGAAGTTCCAGCCCTCCCACTGATAGCTTCAGACACCGTAATCCCAATATATTCACACTGAAGTCATCGGTCATAGTGGATTCGAAATACATCGAAGTTCAGTGTATTCTCACTGATTGACATGGAGGAGAGAGTGTACATAAATAGTAATTGGATCTCATGTGTATTTTCTTGTACTCGTTTTTATGTTTCATTTTCAAATGATTCGGAATAGCCCGTTTTTAACCTCTTGAAAGGCACGAAGAGCATAGAAATTTGAAGCTGATTTCATTAGAGGAATAAAAAGATTCTATCCGTAATGATTCCTTGTTAAAAAGTTCCATGTCAATTGTAAAAAATAACTTGAATCACAGTGTTCTTCTATATATCGGTCAGGAAATAGTCACTTAAAAAGAAATGAAGATATTATTTCTACGTCATTATCAGGTCGCTGGAGTTATAAATTATATAGTTCTCTGTACACAAACAAACAACAAAATATTACCAATGCTGCAATGTAAGTTCTAAATTCGAGCAGAAGTACAGCCTTATCGATTTTAAACACATTATTCATATTACGCATTGCTGTTGGCAAGATGTAAGAAATATCAACGAGATAATTTATTGAAGCGGAATACACTTTATATGCAAAATGCAACACGCAGCATCACTACTCATAATTTTCCCACCTGCAAGATTAATATCATCGCGATAATTTCCTGAGAAAGGTCACGTGTTTTTCTCATCCATACATCATCTGCAACGGTCAACATTATCTTGCACGATTGAACCACGCTATATGTAGCGACCTCTAGCGGTAAAAATCACTTCCGCTGTACCGCACCGTGGTCATCAGGTCATCCCGCATCATCTATAAGATTTTATACGGCCGCGCAATATGTGATTCCAACACTCGACACGACTAGTTTCTATATACCCGCGATAGAAACAACTTTACACAGACAGGGTGCTGCTGCACAAGCACCTATCTAAGATCGTTAAATCGTTCATAAATGCCAGTTAATATAACGCATCTATTTCAATTTACACCTCGCTAGTGATCACCTCGCTAATTTATTCATAAACAAACTTAGAGAGCTGCAGGCAGTGCATATAAACGTTTATATAGTGTACGTATGGCTGATCAGACTTATTTACAGTCGTGGACTTTTTACTCTGTACCATCTCTATATATCTCACGACACCACGTGGCTATATAGTGAATTATATCACTCATTCATTGCTGCTGCCACTGAGACCAGATCGTAAATGCAACACGCTGGTATTGCATTCTCGGACATGCAGTTTGCGGTAATCCTAGTACGCATTTGCGCCTTTTTTTTAAACCCAACGAATATGAACTCGGGTGTGTGCATACGTATATTATTACGTTCATGTAGAAATTCAATGAGACATGAAGATTTTTTCTGTGTCACGATCAGAGAACATTTTGCGACCTTTCTCTCGCTGTGTCATGTATACTACTATGGATTCCGCGATAGGAAACAATATTAATGTGCAGATAGCTCGCACATCGATAAATAGTCAACCGATTCACCAAGCCGCTGGGAAGATGATACGTGCTTTGAGCTGAGATCTTGGATATTGATATGAGCCATTTATCTGTTGGCACTTATACTGACCTTATTCCATTCTTTCATTCTTCGGTATTTACGTTCACTAATAGTTATACTGGGTTCAGTTACGAAAATCGAACTTCAAAGACAGTTTTAGGGTAAAATCGCAATACCATGTATCTTGAATGAATCTGGATTGATGGGATTGAATTTCAATCATACTACATAATCAGAATGTTACAAATTATATAAGGTGAGTACGAGAAGTGGGCCTACTTTGCCCTGAGGGACGAATTTGCCTCCACTCTAAATCACGAGAGAGAGCTACGACAGATCTGGCTGTGCATTTTTTCAGAGTTTGTTATGTTACAATACGAGGAAATGAATTGTTCTGAATGACCTGAAATGATCCCTGACCTAATTTGAAACAAACAATATAGTTTTATGGTCACCGGCCTTGACGGCCGCGTAGACGGTCCGCAATGTGCTAGATTGTGGCCCGGTGACCATAAAAAATCATATGCACCTCGTGTCGCAACCTCGAAATTCCGCGATTGAGGCACTCGGGTACATGATCTGCTATTTGGTACATTTGAATTTTTTCTTCGCTAGCAATGAAAATGAAAGAAAAAAAATTGGATCGACCTTTATTAAAAAACTTTGGCTCATTTTTTTGTCTATGTATTAATTTCAAACTACTCTTTGCAGAATTAGTGAACTCAACTCCTAACCATTCTTCAAGCTCATCACTATAAATGTGCAGTTTGCCTTGTAAGTCCCTATATCCTTTTTCTAGATCCGTCATTCACTTCATGACAATGCACCCGTGGAATACAAACACTTTGGAAGAACGTTGAAAAAGCTTCAAAATGAGTCATGAAACTCCTCAATTGTACATCGGAACCCCACATATTCTAGTTTCACTATTAATCCTTGTAATTTCATGATAATCGGCCTGTTAGCAACCAGTTCCGCTCAGCCTAGCCTAGAACATACCATTCTATACCGTTTCACAACGTCCCTGATCGTGCCAGACTTATTCAGACCATTTCAGACCATTCCACACCGTGTAAACTCTTCCAGACCAACCCAGACCGCCTCAGATCGTACCAGATCGCACAAAACCGCCCTAGACCATTCCAGACCGTACTTGACCGTACCAGAGCGCCTCAGATCGAAGTAGACCATTTTAGACCATTGCAGACTTTTCTAGCCCATCCCAGAATGCCATAGACAGTTCCAGATCGTTCCAACTCACCCCCACCGTAACAGAACACCCCAGTTTGTACCACACAGTTTCAGACACTTTCAGACCATACGAACCCCTTGCGGGCCATCCCAGATCGTAGCAGACCTCTCTAAGCCATTCCAGATCGTAACAGATCGTTCCAGACCGTATCACGACGTCCCAGATCGTACCACACCAGCCTAGACTATTCCCGACCATACTTGACCATACCAGAACGTCCTAGATCAATCCAGACCATTTGAGACCATTTGAGTCCATCCTTGACATTTCCAGAATGTCTCAGACAGTTCTTGATCGTTCCAAACCATCCTGGACCGTATCAGAACACCCAAGATTGTACCAGGACGTTTCAGACGATTTCAAACCGTACCAGACTATCCTGGACCATTGCACAATGTCCCAGACCATGCTAGAACGTCCCAGATTGTACCACACAGTCCTAAATTACCAGACCGTTTCGAAGCGATACAGACAATCCCAGAGCATACCAAAACTTCTTAGATCGTACCAGACCTGTTTAGACCATTTCAGACCGCCCAGACCGTCCCAGGTCGTATTAGATTGTACCAGACCATTTCAGACGATTCCAGACTATCCTAGACCATCCTACATCATTCCAGAATATCTCACGCCGTACCTTTACCGTGTTAAGACATCTCAGACCATTCCAGACCGTACCAGACCCTTGCGGGTCGTCCCAGATTGTACCAGACGGATCTGAACCATTCCAGACTGTAGTAAATTGTTTCAGACCATTCCAGACCGTCTTAGATCGTCTTAATTCATTGCAGACCTGACCAGACGTTACCAGACCGTACTAAACCATTCCAAACCGTAGCAAATCGTTCGAGCCATTCCAGATCGTTCCAGAACGTCCCAAATCGAACCAAACTATTCTAGACCATTCCAAACCGTTCCGGATCGGTGCAAACAATCCCAGGCCACGCCGGTTCATCCTAGACCATTCCAGAACGTTCCACGCCGCACCAAAAACCCCAGTCGGTCTCAGTCCGTTCCAGATCCCACCAAACCCTCCCGAACCATCCTAGATCGTACCAGATCGTTCTAAACCTTTCCAGACCACATCAGAACGGACCCGCCAATTCATACACTCAACCACCTGACTACCTACCCACCAACCCATCCACCCATCCACCCATCCATCCATCGATCCACCCATAGCCCATACGGCCACCCATTACACTTCATTCCTTCAATATTACAATTAGGATTGAATTAATATGTTGATCATTTGTTCAATTCTCCTTTAAACCGTTGGCAACACTCACAATTTCAAATCGCTGACCATGAAATCGAATTCCCGACATAATACGTACACCGTTATTAGGTAATCGTATTAGACATTCAAACGGTAGCACGACGACAAGAATCGATTAATAGTATGTTGCTGAAATCTTGAAGAATTGAACAATGTCAGGGTAATATCTCACCATGTCATCGTGAGAATAGAAATCGATATTTACTCGATGATCGCTGCAAGACTGAGCCATAGAGCTGCGAATGAATGGTAATGAATATTTATCCTCTGCGTAGCGTACACACAGTACACATATATATGCACAACTCATTCACAGATCTGAAACTTCATGAAACCAAGAGCGTCAATATTTTCCCGATGCTTTATCTCCACATCTAATAAGATCTGATCGGAAATATTCGCTCTCAAGTCCAGAATGCATAAATTCCATTAACGATTGCTCAACCAAGTTATCCATACATAAATACATACATACATATGTGCATAACCTTACGCTTGCGATCGCCTTTTATTGCTTATTATACTTGATTTATGAATTCAATATATCGACTCTTATACGCTCTCTATCTCTTTCTTTTTCTCGAGTAAGTATCAGAAGCGATTGTGCATTTGTTCGGATTGCGATCGGTTCTGTTTCTGTCATCGTCTCTGACGAAACCCCACAAGAATCATTTCAATTTCAAAGGTCCGCGCCGCTCTCGCCGCTCCTCAAAAGAATGCACACATTATTATTATTTCATCATGATATTCACATCGCGGCCGTTTAATATAAAGGCGAGCTCTATCAGTGTTCGATTTTATGGAAAATTCAAACAAACATGTATTGGCAGTTTGCATTTTGTGTAATCAAAATTTCCTCGAAATCATTGCTACGATGGCAATTAAAGTTTATCTAATTATTCCGTGCAGAGGTATACATCATTATAGTCACGCACACGCGCCACGTAAATTGCAAATGTAGTATATGAATACGTTTTATATTATTCCATTCAAAAGTATTTTACGTAATAACGTCATTGTGATGGCGGACGACGATGCATAATATGCCGTGCATACATTTCAATTGATCTCTCTGTACTATAGGCTTGCACAATGGCTATAAATTAGATGTGAATCGATATAATTGAGACGCGTTTAATGTATATATGGTCCTCTCTCTCTCTCTCTCTCTCTCTCTCTCTCTTTCTCTCTCTCTCTCTCTCTCTCTCTCGTTACTTATTATTGATTCCGCTTATCCTCAATTATTCGCATGTGAATTTGAAAACAAGCGTATAGTTCTGGATGTGATTATCGATGTGATTGCAATTGACGAATTACCTCAACATTAACGCATAAAGTGAATCATCTACTTGATCATGCGGCAATTATATGCCGTGAAAAGTCATGGAAAATTAGTAATAATAAACAACTTCACGCCCGAGTATCGAAAAACGTATTTCGATACTCGGGCGTGAAGTTTTTTTGCTTTACTCGTGCTAATTTCGACCCTCGCCAGGGCTCGGGCCGAAAACAATCACTCGAAAAGCAAAACCAAACTTCCCTCCCTCGAATCGAAAAATACTATTTCGCACTGATTTTCCACTTTCTCTCACAGTTTGTTAAAAAATACTTAGTATTCGATACACGGGTGTAAAACTTATTTTTCGATCGACTGGGCGTAAACTAAACGAAAGCAGTGCTTTACGCACAGTCGATCGAAAATAGTATGTTTTGCACTAAGTTTATGAGGTTGTAGCTCGCTTCTGAGCGATTGGTTTTCGGCCCGAGCCGCAGGCGAGGGTCGAAATAATCGCTCGGAAGCGGGGAACTTCAAGAACGAGGTGCAAATACTATTTTATGCAATTTTACGAGTACCCAAACATCAAAGAATTGCATGAAGATACTTTCTCGCACAGTGTGTCAAAATAGCATACTATGATACAAGGGCGCAAACGATGATTTTTGCACTTCGAGTGACTTTTTTGGGCCCGAGCCACAGGCGAAGCGAGGGTCTAAATAGTCACGAGAAAGCGAAAACCGTTGCGCCCGAGTATCATACTACGTTTTTTGATCTTCTGCGGAGCAAATGAATAAAGACAAACAGTGTGCAAATGACTCATTTGCGCACAGACAATCAAAAAAACAATGATGTCCTTCTTTTGTGATTTTTTTTAAATCTACGAGAAGGTGCTCTACACAGTTTCGGATAAAATGTGTGCCTTCCGAGTTACAGAGGAATTTCAACTAGAACATGTTCCAAAATACCTCTTTTGACTCTTTTAAAAAACGGTTTTAATGCAACTCTGATTTTTGTCAGAGAATAATACTGTACGTAAATTCAAATAAACACATGGCACAAGAATTTTGAGAGCTCTAATTCGACCGAATATAAACGTAGTTCAAGACCACCGGTTACCTATATATGCATCTCTGATAATAATCTTTTAAATTCACGAGATATATTTTTGACTCATTATCAGAATTATAGATATTAGCTTCACACAATCCATTAAAGAAGTAGAAATTTTCAAAGTCGATATAGTTCCTATTTAATCAAAAACTTTGAGGAATAAGTAATAGTTCAAAGCTCCGCATCCAATGACAAATAAAACGCAAAATAAAATACACTTGAGCATAATTATTTACATCAAAGTAAGAAAATAACCGTCAAGAATGAATAGTATCCCGAAGGCACAAAAATTAAAAGATCTACTTTTCTGCAACTCTCTAATCATGCAAAATTAAAACGATCGAATCATGCTCATATCTTTCTGCTAATATACCAAACGTACGAGATTTTCTCAGATTATATACTCTTATGATTCATAAAACGCATTAGCGAAGAGCGGACTCAGCGCGTCTTTGAAAAAAAATGTTACACAGCATATCTGCGGCAAGCTTGCGCGCGCGTTATTAATCGCTCATCAATATTCAATCCTGGATAAACTAATAAATCAGCAAGTGCGCTGTCAAAGCCATTAGCGGCTTCAAACCATTATGTATACATTTATATATCTATATTTTTCTCGAGGATATATAGATTCGTATCCGCGCAAAATATCGTAAGAACCTTGCATATCCACATACATCCATATATTTATATATATAATGATAATATGAGTGGTTGATCGAGCGCATATGCACCAACAGAAGCTGATGTTCCATACGACTACGACGACGTGCAAACACGTGAAGCCATAAATTGTCTAGTCATAGCCAATGTGCACGCCAATGTACTGTACAGGTATAATATGGGGTATGAAATACTATAGCCGATGCTGCAGTTGAATATCTTCTGTTACCTCATTAGATTATCGCACTTATTCTTATACGATATCCGTGTATCATATTGACCTGCGATAAAGCCACGTTTTCAAGAATTTGATTTTCCCCCCATTTTTACCTAATAATACATAAAAATTTATTTCCAGAAATCCATCACATATTCGTGAGATTACAAATTTAAACAATTACTATAGGGCCTTATTATCTAACGCTTGCATCGATTTTATTATACGCAACAACATGAATATTATCGAGGATAAGCCTCAAATCATATAACGAAGTCGAGCGATGAAAAAAAAAAAAATGGTATTGATGCTTACCTTGGACTAATTGAAGCCCAGCGGCAAAAATTCGAGAATGCAATTAACAGTTCATATATCATTTTACACACTCTTGATATAATGTGTATGTTTGCCTAAGAGAGTTATGGACAGTGGACACATTATACGCTTTTAATATTATTTAATCGGATAAATTGGAGCCTCGATTTGAGAGAGAGGCTTAATGCAAATATCAAGTTTAGCGCACGGGATCGAGTTTGATACGGTACACTCGAATCTCGGACTGTTTTTAATCATGCGTATTGTAAATACTAATTCGCGAAATTCATTATATGACACGTGATGGCGTATATACGGCTAAAATGAGCTCTTTGATGCGCTGATGAACTATGCACGAATTTCGGAGTATTGACGATTCGAAATCATGTACTTTTCTGTAATATAAATGAGGTACAAAGGATTCACAAACGATCGAGTGAATCGCGAGAATAATTATCATGTCATCAGTGTGTGTGTGTGTGTGTGTGTGTGTGCGTGTGTGTGCTGTGAACAGGTTTGACGCAATTCTAATTAACAGTCCGTTGTTTATTTGGATCAAAATTGGAATGAGGTAATTTTCGAAATTGTTTTCAAAGAAAATCAAATTTCAGTCAAAATGAGAATTATTGTGAAGATGATTGTTATCTGAGGATTTAGTTCGAGAATTTCAAAAGCTTTTTTGGTCTGTTTGGTCGAGATTCTCTAACTCAAAATTTTAAATTGTTTGTAAAACATCAACGCAGATAATGATCTACATGAAACATAGTTCTATGACCTCGACAAAAATGAAAAGAAGGCGATTCTGGTACATTTTAGTAGTCACCCAACAATATTTCCTCACAAGCTCTCATTCTAAACTAGACTTGATGTTTGCAAAAGAAAGAAAAGAAACATAGAACCTGCGCCATTGCGGGGCCAATGAATGATTAGTCGTTCGTATACGATCGTCCATGCAAAACTCTCCGATGAATAAGCGGATGATATACTAAATCTCAATTTTAGTTGACGAAGCAGTAATAATACCTTAGATTATTCCGTATGAGAGGGTATGTATTTTGTGAATATGAAGAGTGAGTTGAAAAAATTCGAGTTGATGAAAGAATAACCACTTAGTGCAGAATAAGTGAGAACCTGACAGGCTCGCTGGCAGGTGAATGAATATCATAATCATTCAATAGAATTTTGAGTGAATCAGTAGCTGCTTTCAAAGCATTGAAATTTTGGGGGAATTACTCACAAATTAGTGATTTTTCTTTTTACAAATGAATGATTGATATTTACCCAATCATGTACATCACTGATGAATCTGCTATTGTCACTTACTTATGGGTTACCACTCACAAGAATACATTATCAAATCACTTATCTGGTTTAAAAAAAAATCGTGAGTGAATAAGTACTCTCTCCATCATACCTACTGGAACTGAGGTGTGTATTACTGACTTATCAGTGATTGACATTGATTAATTTCCAACTAAATTAGTGATCACCAATGGGTCACCGTGTACTACTATTGCAGGATATCATAGAAGATTGTATCATTAAACGATGAATGGAATGAGTTATGAATCACTAATCTTCTTTCATTGATTCAATAATCGCTGATGAATCACTGTAACTATACGACTGTTGTAGAAGATTGTATCACTCATGGATCAGTCGACATTAATGATGAATCACTAATCATTCATCCTCGGATCTAGGAAGATTGAATCGAATCCTTACTCCCCATGCCCTAAAATTTGAGCAAGGATCGCCAAGATCCAATTATGTGCATGGGGGGGGGGGGGCAAATAGTGTAAATGATTTGGTGATTCTCAGGTGATTCTCTCGGAAACTATAATGTGATCAGCAGTGCCATAACTGAATTCCTGGTCTCACTTCCTCAGTCTTTGCATGAGTCAGTAACTTCACCAAATTCACCAGAATTTTGATGGGAACATCATCGAAGAATCACTCACCAGTGGTATCCACCAAACTGTAACTGTCACTATTATATCAGTAAGTTTTACTTCTTGTGGATCAATAATCTGGATCACTTTCAACTATATCTAGTCAGTGAATTCTTCCAATGTTCATACGTTATCGAGTATAACTAATCACTAAGTGATTTACGATGCATCGGTCGCTCTGTAAATGATCACCGAAGCACTGACTAATAACCGGTACATTGAATGAAAATGTGTAGTTTGAAAGACAGTTACTGTATATTTCTAGTGTTTGAGTACATCAGTCACTGTTGTGGATGCTAGTGTGGATATCATAAATTCGATTGGTATCATGTCTATCAAACCCATCGCCGATCGTGATCATTTCATTTGGTCTAAAATGTGAGTCCATCCATCAAGATATGGATCTAAAGTGCATTCTCACTTCTTGTTATTTTGAATATTTTTGGAAAATGAACGAGCATTGCTAGTCTGCAAAACCTGTGGTACTAGCTGAATATTTTTGTATCTACATATGAGTGAACATCTGGAAAGTTAAAGTTATATATGTCACTGCATCCCGCAGAATTACCTTTTTGACTTATATTTGCGACCATGTGACCAACAAGGGGAGGCCAGGATCTGCGGGGGCTCAAAATCCATAACCAATTTTTTTAGTGTCGTTGCTGATAAGGAGGGCTATTGTCAGATGAGTACTCTACTTCTAAATCTAGGCTTTTGCCTCTGAATAATCTAACAAAATCAGAAACACCACCTGCATCCAATACTCTATCTTGTAATATCCATCTAAACTCTTATTTGGAATGTAAACTTTCCTGAAAACCGTGAAGTTGTTCCAATTTTTTTTTTTTCTATTTGCAAGGTTTATAGCCACGGCCAATATTTGTGATTCATCCTATTCGGGGTATTGATTTTTTGTGGCGAATTCCAGGAGTCTAATACGTGAGATGATCAATAATAAATAATGGTTAACCCTTGGTTACTAACGTGGTAGACTTTTGGCACACTCGAATTTTCTTTAGCTTCTGAAACGTTGAAACTTTCGTATCGCGACTCGGGACTTAGATGTAAATTCATATTATGACGTGCTCTTACAGATGTAACCTTTGCAAAATTTTTGGAACAATTTCTTGTTTAGTTATAAATTAATTAAGGGCCAAAATTCCATAACCAGGAAAAGTGAAAATGGCGATTTTTAAGGATATTTACCCAAATTTTGCTACAATTGTTCATTCAAGGTCTATTTGTTATAACAAAATCATTTTGGAAGTAATTTTTGTTACTTTTGACATGGTTTTTTAACAAATTGTGAAAATACTCATCAGCATAACCTCAAATATTGACTTTAATGAAGAATTTTTCCGGAAAATTTAGGAACTTTCCACCGGTCGGAAGATGTGTATACTGTTTCTAAGATAGTTGAGCTTCAAGAAAATAATTTTTTCATGTCACTAACTGCACTAGCTTTTGAAAATTTAATGAATTCAGAAGGATGTGCCAAAAGTCTACCACGTTAGTTGGAGTGTAACTTTATTTCACGTTAGTAATTAAGGGTTAAGACCTTGAAAATGTTGATTCTGACACTTTCCGCCCTTTTGAACATTCAATCCATACATTATGCGAAGGTTAGTAGATATATTTCTCTAAATGTGCAATGATGGTCATCTACTCACCGCCGTAAAGTTGAATTGACCCACAAGTACATACACTCCCGAGGAAGGTGAACTACACAGCCGCGACGGTCAGAGGAGCTTTCGAGATCGTCTGTCTCACTCGCGCTCGTACCGTAACCTATAAGTGTAAGCGAGACAGAAGATCTCGAAAGCTCCTCTGACCGTCGCGGCTATGCAGTTCACCTTCCTCGGGAGTGTAGAATGATGTACATTGCCATTCAAGGGTCAAAAAGCGTTACTTTGGCTGAGGGAGTTGGAACATGGTGATCAACTCTCTTGCAGCTCTCGGTTGGAGCTTGTAATTCATTGTGAAAATCATTTGGTCCTCAAAGAACATTTTAAAGGACCATCACCAGACATTTTAATCACTGAAACTACACCGTCTATGTGATCATGTATGACTATGTATGATCATGTATGATCACATATGAACAGCTATCAGTATTAGTTTATGCTTCACAGATTTTTCGTAGCGCTCCATAGGCCTATTCAAGTGGACCAAAAAATACGTATGATTTTTTCGACCCCAAGCAAATATGTAAACGACTTTAATGGATTTTGAGCTCCCGCAGACCCTGAACTCTCCTTGTTACTGATTCTTACCTTGTAAAGAGACTTAGATTGTGCAAAACCTTATCAGCCGAAAAATTTAAAGAAAGTTTCTGTCACTGACTTTGTTTCTACCAAATTCAAAATTCCACAGTTATGAGCTTTTGCAAGCAACTCACAACTATTACACGTCAGAGACCCAAAGTGCACTTTTTCCGCGTACGAATCTCCGGAAAACCATCAGCACACGTGCTCTATCCATGACCCGCTGCAGTCATCGACCGAGTTATTGGCTGTGGTGGGCTGAGCTTGGTGGGCGCGGGAGCCGCTCTTTCAATGTCACTGTCATTGTGCGTCCTCCTCCTCCTCCTCTTTCGCCACCTCCACCTTATTTCTCGGATGCCTCGTCACTCTGCGGAAGAAGAAAGAGGTGCACACATTATATACTTTGCCCTGTGATATGGTGAACGGGTACCAGCACACCGATTTCGATTCGCATTTTATACATATATAGGTATGTATATATGTATTTATAAGCAAATGTCAGCGTTTACACAAGAGGGAAGTTGCCGCTTAATTTATTCTTACTTGCCAAAGAGATAGTGTATGAAAGAGATAGGGGGAAGTTATATATGTATAAAGACCGATGCATCGAATGCAATTATTATCGGCTTATTATTATATAATTGACGGACAGGAGACGCTTAATGAGACCTCTTGAGACAGGCTTACCCATTTATTCACGGATGAGACACGGTGTGTGATGTATGTATTCATGTGTGTGTTATAGAGATGGAAAGGATAGACGAGATGGTAGAAGAGGGCTGCAGGGCTGGACCACACTTATATCGACCGACCGCCTCACATCAGACGGAATCATTTATTTATTTGCCACGGTTTTAATTGACGGCAACTGGCCTGAGAGATCTCCACCACCACCACGAATACGTATGAAATTATACTCTTTTGGTCTTGAGAATTGTGCGACTGCAGAGCATGTGAAGCAGCGATCGCATTGTGCTGCCAATACTCTTATTCTCGATTTTACGAAATTTATTCGGTCCGCTGTCGAGAAATATTGATCTACAGAATACCGTCAGACTGAAGTTATATGGAGAGCGCTTTGACTTTCAGATCGGTTTTTACTCTTTCTGAAGGAGTATTTCAAGTTCACTACATGCATACACTGGATGAATAACCGGGAGCAAATGTTGAATAACCAAATTTAAAGCGAAACATTTTAGTGAGATGAACAAAGTTTCCGAACACGGTGTATAAAACTAGTCAATTTTGTTACAGTGATTAATGAATTTTTGACCATTCCTGAGTTAAACATGAAATTTGAATGGATCGAACCCAATTTCAGTCATAATGATATTTCAGCAATGTTTATAGAAGCTCACGCAGAATATTTGACTGTATACATTTATAATCAAGCACTTAGGAAAGTGGGCAAAACCAGATAGGTGTCAAATTTATGTCTCACCTTGTCACATTCTTGTTTTATAATGGTCCTCTAAATTCTTACTAATTTAAAATTCTCTCGAGAAGCATCTCTTCTCAATGCTCACTCTCTTTCACTAAAAATTATCGTTTTATTCATCACATATGGCTAATCGAGTGGTAATTTGGAAGCAGATGCCAAATGAGATTTCATTGAAGCTGATTCATCATGATTATGAAATGGCTACTAGTGATCAATGTTCGTCGTTAATAATTTCCGCACCAGATATCCATGTTATATTGTGTGTTGAAAAACACACAATATGAGTTGCGTGAATGACACAGCGTTTATGTCACTCAACCTTTGTCATTGACAACTATTTTCTATGAGGTATTTCTGAGATCGACAAGTATTTGTCAAGACATTTTATTGACAACTCTCATTGATGGATAATCGACGTTTCTCCATATTCCAACCTGCTTCGGAAACTTGGAATAATCAGACGTTGTGTCTGACATTTTATTCGAATTTCATTCTCCAATTCTTCCGATCTCCGACATTCACTGGTCCGAGTCAGTGGATGCTGACATTCACTGGTCGATGCTCAGTGAATGCTGACAATCACTGGTCGATGGCCAGTGAATGATGACAATCACTAGTGAAAGCCCGAATTATGGCCTCAGCAACAACGATATCAGCTACGAATTCCGGGCTTTCACTAGTGAATGTCAGCATTCACTGGCTTCGACCAGTGAATCTTAGGATTCAGTATAGTGAATGCCCGGCAATCACGGATTTCGGACTTTTGCGGTAACATATATACCGAAATTTTTGTCAGGTTAGGTGAGATGCTGAGATTTGAGCGCAGAAACTTCATCAATTCATAAAGCCAACTTATCGAGCACAGAAGTGGATATCGTTACCGTTGCATTCATACTAATTTGTAACAATGATTCCGCTGGAATCCTTTGCCGAGGTTATGTAGTTTCGTTCAAGTCTGCAATGAGCTGAGCTACAATAACGGCGACAACGGCGCGCGCGCCGAACCGTTTTGACTTTTGTACTGGTAAGATAAAAATCACCGTACAAGCGCCCGCGAAATCTGCCCGAAATCGACGCATCTTTCCACCGAGAGTGATACAACTTTCGACCTGAAATGAAATTAACCAGACAGTAAGGGTAATTTTTTCGACACTCATCCGCAATAAATAGACTGAAATTTTGGACGTTCCAAGATTATTTTAACTGTGCCCATAATTTTTATCGAAAAATTCTGTGGGTGTAGGAGAAGTTCGGGATTTTATAAGATTCAATGCTGGCCACATAACATCAACAATCAACACATGGAGCTATCTAAAACGCTTCCGATCTTGCTTACAATGATTATTGTTTCTGTCATTTCTGGCTTCTCTCAACAGGGGCCAAAGATTCCAACACATTTACAAAGCTCTCCATGTTGAAAGATTTCAATATTGCTTGCATTTCACTCCATTCCAAACTTCGAAAGCCTCCCACTAGTCACTCAAATGACTCCATAAATGACATATACACATCACCAATCAATCGTGTAATTTCGAAACAAATCACGAATTCAGCGATTCGATCCTCAGAAAAATCTTGTACGACTGCCAATCCCCATATACATACTCCCATCAACCGCATTGCAATCTTCGCACGCGTTACGCATGCAATTACACTTGCTCCTACCAATGTATAGGTATAGTCCAACCCGAGATTTCACAGAATTCGCAGTTTACCGATATACGCGAACTCGAATTCTGTAAGCCACCAACAGCATTGTACCGTTTGAGCGCATAACATACATTGCGAGTTTGGTGTGCAAAAAAAGAGTCATTCAAACGTCAGACAATTAAGTATATAATATGAGAACGATCTCAACAGTCGGTCACAAATCTAGCCACACCAACCTGGGTGTCCTTCTTTCAGTATATAACCAACAACGACGTTCCTCTCTCATTTTCTTGGTGGTATAGGTACACAAGTGTATCATGATTTTGCAAGAGTTTTCTCATTTACACTGATGCTAAAGCCATACTTGATCCAGTTCCATTTACGGTAAAGAGTAACTCGTGAGTGCACAGCTGCTGATCTTGGTATGGTTTGCCCTTGCATGCCAACTTTCTGTATTACGCGTGCTCGCATTTTTTTATACTCCAAGTGTCCACTAAAGAGCCATTGAGCATTGATTTGTGACACTGCAGCAGACAATCTATGACAGGTTAGAAGTTTTGACATGTAATAATTAAAGACCCAATAGGTATCGCAGATATCTGATTCCAATGTTGCTGATGTAAACTCGTTCGAATTGCTGTGGCAACGGACTGATAACTTTTTCTAGCTAAAGTACTCTGAGGGTGCAGTGATGATGTAAAACATTCGTGTATCATGTGATCAAAACTAAGAACGAGGAACAAATGATTTTTAAATCACTGCAATATTGCTCATACTTGTAGGAGGGTCCCAAAACTAACCTAGAAACAAAAATAATTAAGTGAAAGAGAGCAAAATCCTGTGTGACATGGATTACAAATCCATCAAAATCACGTCAGAATGCCCTAAAAAATATAGACACCGTCATTTAGCCCTCGAAAAACTACCAAAAATCTGTGAGTCATTTAGGCGTGATTATCACTTCATCGAGATGAAGTGATAATTTATGACCAAATATATGACCAAACTATGTCTACGTTCCAATGTTTTTCTATATCTAAATGAAGATCCATTATAACATGAAAAAAGTTCACATAACTGATTCATATAAAGTAGCATAATGATGCCACATAACAACATATCTTTAAGTCATTCAAAACCACACATGAACATGACTCGAGAACTCCATATGGTTTCAACAGACTCGTGTAATGTACCCATGGGATTTCCTTATGTGAGATCTATCTCAAGTCATGTTCTACTAGGATGTATTTACGCACGCAAGCGCGCGGATCTTTGGGTTAGGTGTTTGAATAAATCGGTTGTTGGTTCTGATCTCACTCCAAAGTTCGATATTCCAAGTCAATAATTTGGAAAACGAAATGGTCAATAGTGGTCATGATTGATTTTCATCTAGGAACTTAAGATTCAGTCCAAATAGTGGAAGTATTCGAGTCAAATGAAGAAATTTTCCACCTATCTAATCGATTTGAAAATCATTGCAGTCAAGTCGTTCCTATTTTTTTGAAATTTGACGAATTTCTTACGGAATCAAAATTCGATACTATCACCGCCCCTCTTCATTTGTATGACAATTACTTGAATTTGTAAACAGTGCAACTTTCGTATATTCCATCACACGGTCAGATATGGATATATATATATATATATATATATATATATTCATAGGCCATCGCATAAATAAATAGGCTTCTTAAACTGAGCATACACTCAATCTGCTTTCTTTCGAGATCAAATTCAAATACGGTCAAAAAACTGTTCTTCTCTTTCTGATCTCATGACCTTTCATACATTGGCCGTAAGTTGATTTTCATGATTAATCACAGACGAGCTCGACTTCCCATTCTACGTGGTTGATCCACATTGATACCCAAAATTTCACACGAGCGGGTCATCCTAACCTCACACTACCTCTTATCGACCGCGGATAACTTTGATCAGGCATAATGAAATTCCTATGGGAGCCACTACGACATTCTGGAGCTGGCATCGCCGTGATGCATCTTATAAATAGTAATACTGCGCCGCTGGACCTGATTCCGCGACCCGTGTGAAGCTGCGCGAGACTAACCCAAGCAAAAGAACACAGACGCGACACAAGCCTATATTGCCCTCACGCACGGGATCAGCTGATCTTCGATGAGTCTATTTGGAGCACGAGATCGACTTTTGCCCATGTGAACACTTATCGCCATAGCTAAATCAGATAGTGGATCATATGATGTATCCATGTAAGCTTTTTGTGACAAGTCCGTATGTAGAGTAAGCGTGCCATGTGATATTTCGTATTGAACGATGTCTCGGCGCGGATGTCGTTTCAACAATCCAACAATCCGAAGAGCGTTTTCATGTGACATTTCCATGTTGTCAGTTTGCGGAGCTATATATCTGACGTTTTCATTCTACGAGAGTATCTGATGTGGTTTTTACCACTATGTGACGTGGTGAATGCTTCATGTCATATTTTCATGTGCCGTAAGATTCCCATGCCATGTTTGATGTTGTGTTGTTGTGACGCTTCATGTCAAGTTATACGAGGCGTAGGGAGAGTACAATGTGATACTTTTTCATGTAATACTTCAAGGTACCGTGTCACTTTTTCATGTGATACGAGTTTTGCGTGATGTTCATATGCTGTGATTTTTATATGCTGTGATTTTGTGGCGTCTCATATCGCGTCTTCTTGTGATGAAAAGGTGCCATGTGACGTTTCGTTCGGGTGACATTGTAGTGATTCATGTGGCGTTTTTGAGTGACGTACACATTTCATTCGGTTCTTACATTATCATTATGTTGCCCATCATCGAGTGCTACGACTCCCTACGAGTAGAATCATATATGGCGCCCTCACAACTCAGAAACATCACATGAGACTCACATGATATGAAATATGACATGGAACAATGGAAAGTCAGAGATAACTCATTACGAGCGATTTTCATGTCAAACAGAAACCCCTGCAACTTGAGAAGATTACGTGGAAACTGAGCATCACATGATAACATGTTACATGAGACATTGAAATAGCATGTGATGCGAACATATCACATGAAAGCGCTCATGGAGCGCCAAGGCATCACATGAAGAAAACATCTCATGGCATTCTGACACTGCATAAGAACTTGAGATAGAAAGCTCACATACATACATCACAAGGGAACGTAATGTGATTTAAGACCTCACACCAGGATATCACATGAAAATATTGCATTCACATCAGTCATCACATGAAGCTGTTGAAAACCTGCACATAAATTTCTTATATCATGTCGATGAGCTGTTTTATATGCATCATGATGTTACTTGAATCAGAAGTTTATGTGAACTTACTCAAGAGTGTAAAAATTGAAATAATGCTGAAAATGGAGTAAAGTTTATTTGGGCAAGGTTCGCCTTCTATTGGTCGATTCGAGAGTCATAATGATGAAGGATGGCTATATGCAAACTGGAAACGATGGATCATTCTTGCTTTCTAATGTGAATTTTATATGAAAATCACTGGAACCGAAATCTTTGGTAGAACTCAAAATAAACTATCCGTAAATCTTTGCGTGTAGGGTAATAATCATAACCAGTAGCAAATGGGGATCTTCCGAATAACCTATTATAAAAATGGTATTCTCTGTCAATCGAAATATGGTTATCTTTGAGGTGAGCGTTTATAAAAGCAGTAGAGAGTTAGAGTGGAATTCTACATACAAATCCATCAAATTCACTTGTAAACATCATGACTTCTATAGGTACTTGGAGTCTTGAAATATCGAATAGAGGACATTTACAATTTCTCTATCCCCATCTCAATCAAACTAACTTCACTTCGACTTCATTGGCGTTGACAGTATAAGGACAGAAGAGAAGATGGAAACATGAGAAATATGAGGAATCGAGCAATAGCTTTTTGCACAATGCTGCACGCGTCAATCCGACGTATAAAATCCACATTTCCCGCTACTCCAAACTCGATCTCGCACTCAAATATGGAATCTCGTCACGGTTTGCAAAAATCGACGCACAAAAATGTACATCTTTTCAAGAATTGCGCGACAAGAATGCTTTTTCAACTCATCGCGCTCATTTCTGTCACACTCGTTGCTTACATTCACTCGAAATCGTTCCAAGAATATCAACCAAAGCTCTCACGTATATGTACATCTGTGCGCACAAACTTTATTAAATGAAACCAATGACGAAAGTCTGTCATTTGTATTCTCAGAAATTGCTCACTCAATCCAATTTTATTCTTTCTCGTTTTTGTCATCCAATAAATAAATGATAAGGTGCTTCTATAAATGCGAATATTGATAGAAGAATTCATTTCTTTAGGAATTCACTAATATTACCACTACTATGACGATCATAATACTTATACGTTTTCGCTCAACGATACTTTATACTCAAGCCTCATTGATATACCTGTTTGGACCATTAAAACGTCTCGGTCAATTCGGATGAATATTCAGATCTTTTTCACCTTCTCATCTCTCTCTCTCTCTCTTTCACTCAGCTTCTTTTTACGGTGAACCGATCATAATATTTGCCCGCAAGCCATCTTCATTATAATGTGTATTGGATGCCGTATAGCTCTGCGAAATAGCCGCCACCACCCCGCGAACGTAACTCAATTACGCGAAAGAGTTATTATATTGAACGGGAGCCAAAAGCGCTACCGATAAACGACCTTAAGCCGTCTTTGTGAAAGGAAAGATACGAATTATACTCGCTCACACAATCGGCAAAATTTATGTTTTATAAACAAGTCCGACGCTCATCGTCCATTTATAATCTCATAATTCTATTGGAGGATCTTGTATAATACCAGTGTTGACTATCATCTCATCCCACCTTCAAAATAAATTTCAAATAAATTATATCGATGATCTTCCTCTCTCTTTCTTTTATCCTATAACCGAAGTGAAGCATGGCAGAAAAAGTCGGTACGAATCGGAACGAAAAATTCGATCCTTCCGAAAAAGTCGATATATCTTTCGGCACCTCGTGAGAGACAGAGACCTATATCCTTTTAAATCGCGGCGCGGCTCTCAATTGCTCAGGCTATTCCTCTTCGCCGTCTTGTCCGGCAGAGGAACGATATATATGTGTGTGAGATATATAATATGGATACGGTAGCTGTATGAAGGTTGATATGCAGGGCCCAAAAAGAGCCGCGAGTTGGATATATCACGTTAGTGTATACATATAATAACGTGGCGTTACTCCTCATTAGGGATATGACAGATGCTTCGGCCGATACAGTCCCAAAGACCGCGAAAAATCTTGCCTGGTAGTAAATATAAGAGTTGGATGTATGCAATAGCACTGAATTCTTTTACAGCGATTCCCGAGATGTATGATATATTATATACTTTTCGAGTAACAAGGACGTACTCGAGGACGTGAGAACGTAGCCTTTTTGATGTCAAAATATCCTCGGGGTTTATTTCGCAGATTGCTGATTTTTTGCGAATGTTTTCATCGATTTTTATTGATTCTTACTTTATTTTTGGGAGTACGAGAGTATTTCTTTAATATTATTGCTGATGGTCGTGATCGTTTCTGGATGGGAAATTTTAACAGAAAAGTTCAGGAAATTTTGGATTATCTCACTTATCAATTCTTCTTCTTGATCAACATGTACAGACAACACGTTAGTTTGAAAAAAGGGCAAACGACTAATATTGATATAAAAAATTGCCTATTTTCGTATTTGAACTGATTCTACCTTCTTCTTACCAAGGCGATGATCTATTAGTTGCATGAGCTATTCAAGGCTCGGTAAATTCCTGTTTCAATATCAATCCAATGGTAGTACCCACTATCGACTCAATCGTCAATACATTTTCATTAAACGAATTGCTCTTTTCCACCAAAGGGCTAGTACAACATGTTGCTGATTCTGAACACCTTCTTGAAACTGATCAACACCACGTACCTGCTTTGTTTTCCTGTGATCTTGATAATTTTTCTGGTGACTCTAAGAATACTTGTGAAGTTTTGAATAGAAAATTTTTCAAAGCAGACTACGCCGTGGACGCTGAAAGTTATTCGCACTTTTATCAAATTTGCTTGCGATTTGGGTGAAACGACGAGAAAACCCGCGCTTATTATCATCTAACTTGAGTTCGTCTTCTCGTCGTTTAGCTCAAATCTCAAAAGAATTGGATAAAAGTGAGAACTACAAAGTGCCTGTATTATAGGTTAGGAGGTGCCTGTGCTCAAGTTATTCCCACTCTTGTCCAGTTCTCTTGCGATTTTAGCCAAACGATGTGAAGACGAACTCAAGTTAGATGATAATAAACGTGGGTCTTCTCGTCGTTTCACCCAAATCGCAAGCAAATTTGATAAAAGTGCGAATAACTTTCAGCGTGCATAGTGCACGGTGACCGCATCGCCTTAATGAGTCTCTGTGTGACATTGATTGGGATGACTACTTTGATAACAATAATATTGAAAATTCTATTGATACTTTTTATGGCCTTTGGAACGACTGAAACGCATTGACAAACATGTCCCTCTTGGGAAGAAACCTGTTTCAAAGGAATATCCTGTTTGGTTCAACAAAGCTCTTATTGATCTTATAGGTAATAAGGTGTCCGCCCACACTAATTGGATTCAGAGTAATAATCCCAATGATTACGTAGTAATTAAGGAACTTGGGGCTCAGTGCATTCGTTCATCTACATCTCTCCACAAGGAATACCTTCAGAATGTGCAGAATAATATATTGAAAAATATCAAAGCTTTCTGGGTACATGCTAATAGATGTAGAATTAATAACAGTATTTCTGGCAAAGTGAGATTCCAAAGAAAGACCTCTTCAAATGATTCTAAAACTTCTAATTTATTTGCAACTTACTTCAGTCGTTTTTACTCTGGGTCTAACCCAATAACTAAATTACTCTCTCAAGACTACAAACATAATGATATTGATTTAGTTATCACAGAAAGTGAGATCTTGAATGTTATAAATTCCATCAAAGAATCTAACTCTGCGGCCCCAGATGGTATTCCCTCTGTATTTGTGAAGAATTTGTGTGGTGTGCTACTCAAGCCCTTGTGTTTACTATTCAACACATCAATCCGACAGAGAATTTTTCCAAGTAAATGGAAGCTATCATATGTTACTCCTATTTTTAAATCTGGTGACCGTTTTGATGTTACAAACTATAGACCAATTTCTACTCTGTAAAAGTCATCCAGTGAAACGCCTCACTGGATCACCCAGTAAGACCCCCCGTCACTGGTTTCCAGTGAAATATACTGGAAAACTAGTGGATAGAGTCATTTGCGCATGACCCGCAGGGTAGGTAGCTCTGGTTGCGCTATTATGGCGGCCCAGCCTGCACTGAGTCGAGCATCTGTTCGTGGTTCTCCCGCTCTTACTGACCCGGTTGTCGGCTCGAAGTCTCGAAGAAGCTGAGTATGGCTTGATCCCTCGTGAAACATTTGTATTTGTTCGAGATTGTTCCTTACTGCGAAAGCTGAGTAGTTGGCTCCCCGTGTGCTGAGCTCTCGTGGAACATGTGCTCGTGTTCGTGGTCCCCGTACTCGGAGAAGCTGAGTAGTTGACTCCTGGAGGAGCATGTGCATCTGTTCGTGTATCGATGCTCATGGCTCGTGGCCTTGTGGAACCCCAATATCTGAGCCCTGGTGGAATATGTTCATGTGTTTGCGGTATCCCGTATTAGTGAACACGAAGCAGCCAAGCTCGGGTTCAAATATTTGTGACTTGGACTAACAGGTACTTCACTATTACGAGATCATCTGTAACATGTTACCTAATGATTGAATAAATGATCTAACCTATGGGTATTTTAGAATTTCACTTAGCTATATTGGCTACATATCCAGCCTAGACCCCCTTTCCACTTTGGCCAAGATTCACTGGTTGAATCACTGGTTTTCCTGTACACTGGTCACTACGGAACCAGTGACCAGTAGTTTCTTACTGGTTTGAACCAGTGAATTACACTGGATTCCCAGTGAACGGATCTCGACTGGATGAACCAGTAAAAAGTTACTGGTTTCCAGTGAAATTTCACTGGATGACTTTTACAGAGTATTTCCAGTGTCTTTTCTAAAATCTTTGATGCCATAATGTCTCATAAAGTATATGACTATTTCCTCCAATTTCCCGCTCAAGAAGAACATGGGTTTGTGCGAGAAAGGTCAGCGGTTCCCAATCTTGCTATATACACTGATTTTATAACAAGTTGTCTTGAAAATTTTGATCAAGTTCATGCTGTATATACTGATTTCTCCAAAGCTTTTGACTTAGTGACCATGGTATCCTTATTGATAAGCTATATAACTATAAATTTAGTCCTGAACTTATTGACTGGATTGCCTCATATCTTACTGATCGCAAACAATCTGCGAGACTGAATAATTCAGTTTTTGATCTCTGTGAATCTACATCTGGTGTTGCCCAAGGTTCTCATGTAGGTCCTATATTATTTATTATTTTTATAAACGATCTTACAAGTATTATGAAATATCGTTCTGTCCTGGTCTATGCTGATGATGTCAAAATCTATATCCGAGTACAGAGTGTTTTTGATAGTTCCAAATTACAAAAAGATCTGGATGTTTTGGTTGAATGGGCTTGTATTAACAAACTCAAATTCAATGCCAAAAAGTGCCATGTCATAAGATTTGTTCGTAATCATAATCCCATTATTTTCAATTACGATATGTGTTCTGAACACCTTGTTAGGATTCACAAAGTGATAGACCTTGGGGTTATTTTTGACTCTAAATTGTCTTTCAGGGATCATGTTGAGGATATTATAAATGCTGGTATTAGAACCTTGGGTTTCATCAAGAGAATGACCACTGACTTTAATAATATCAATTGTATAAAATATCTTTTCTCGTCACTTGTCAAACCCAAACTTGGTTTTGCATCTAGTATTTGGCGTCCCCACGTTGATTACTTGAAGTATGACTTGGAGAAAATGAATCACAGATTTATAAGGTATCTTGCTTTCAAATGTAGAATTAACTTTGATCGCTTTGATCACAATTATGATCACCTGTATGAACACTTTAATATTCATACAATTCAAAGTTTTCACGACTAAAAAGATTTACTCTTTTTTAGATCATTCATCAAATTGATCCCGAGTATCGACTATGTTCACTCTAAGTTAGAATTAATTCAATACTACTACAGCATTAGGCAAACTTCATTTTTCAGAAATCTGCCTTACAAGTCCAAAACTGGATCAAACTCTGTCCTTTGTAGGTGTCTAAAAGCGTGGAATTCTCTACCTGACGATGTCCGTGAAATGAGTGATATTACATTCAAATCTAAGATCAAAGTTCTGTATAACTCCTAGCTCACAAATGTTACAGAGATTTCTATGTTAAGTTATGTATTTGACTCATATTTCTCGGGTCTCGGACTGTGATATCTTACATTTCTACAATTCTGAAATATTTTATTTTATATTCTCTTATATTCGTTCTCGCCTTGTTTACCATTGTGTCATATATATATAAATCATATCTTTTAATTGTATATGTATATGTTTATATTGGGTCATCAGGCCCGTAAATTTCCCTAAATGAATACTAAATACTGAATTTCCTTCATGTTCATTGAGTTTTATTTCTAGCTTTGACTCTAAATTACTTTCCAATAGGCTCAGAGAAAGACAGTGTAATCTTTCCTGTGAGGAATTATACAATATATTCAAAAAGTACCCTCCCCCCATGTCTTCCAAGTATGACACCTAGTGAAAAAATTGTTGGATCCAAAAGTTGTTGGGTATCAAAAGTGGATTCAGGTGAGCTCCTCCCTCTGAATTTCTCTGAACCCCTTACCCCAATTCTCCCCATTGAGCCAAACTTTGAATTTTCAAATGGAAACCCCCATTTTCTACTTCAAATTTGATAGAATGAGAAAATCTACGTTCAGATAGGTTTTTATAACATAGGCCAAGGTGACCTCCGGGGATCAATAGGGGGTCACAAGGGTGACGTCTAATAAAAAAGTGTCGAATACAAAAGTTGTTAGATATCAAGTGAAAGGTCAGATAAACCCTCGACATTCCTCCCCCCCCCCCCCCGAATTGGCCCCATTCAACTCAACTTTGGATTTCCAAATAGAAACCCCCATTTTCATCTCAGATTCTGGGAGAGCGGAAAATTCTATATCTGACGTAAAATATGAGGGTTTTCAAATGTGAATCCAAAATTGGCCTCGATAATGGGGCGAGTTTGGGAGTTTGGGGGCTATTTGAAGGAAGTATCTGAATCTGAACTCTCACTTAATATCCAACAACTTCTGTGTTCAAAACTTTTTTATTAGACGTCACCCTTGGGAGATATTGAGGGGGTCCCTCACTTCGTGAATTCTCATGACCTCATTTATCCTTGGAGGTCACCTTGACCAATGTCATGAAAACCTATCTGGGCGTGTAATTTTTCGTTCTTCCAGATCTGAGATTAAAAATGGGGGTTCTGATTTGAAAATTCAAAGTTGGCCTCTATAGGGTGAATCACGGAGGTTCATCTGAATCCTTTTTGATATTCAACGACTTTTTCATTCAAGGCACGATCACATAAAAGTTACATTCTGCATATTCGAGCTTGCACATTCTTTCAAAAATCAGTCAAAATTCAAACTAAACAAACAACTTTGCGATGAAATCCATCTTAGTATAATAAAACCAAAAAGAACATTCAACTCCAAATTAACGTCACTCCGTATCAATCTGTAACCGGGATCAGGCATCTCCTTCTCTTAATCCACTAAATACCCCAGTCACATAATCACACGCAGCATATCGAAAGCTGCTGCTGTTACTCGAGTGCGAGGGAAAGATAAGCTTGCACAGAGAGTCCTCAATATAGCTGGATTGCAAGTAAAGGAAAACGAGAGTGAATGTAAAGGTAAGGAAGGCGGCGAGACGCGGGTTATCTGGAACGCTTTCGCACTCCAGCATCAGTGTACATATACCGTCCATCGAATCGGATGGAATAAGAAGAGGGGAGGACTCCCTTGAATTTCAACACAAGAAAGTTTTGAACACAACGTGTTGAAAGTTTTAAACACATGTAAAATTATTCCCAACACTTGCAAATCCAACACACTTTTTTTTCTACACGATTCTAATCTGTTCATATTTTTAACTCAGATCAACACGGATAACAAAGTAATTTCAACACCAAGGGCGAAAAAAAGAACACCATCCAGAATAAATCTAACACCATTGCGGAAAAAACCAACACAAGCTTCGTAATTTTCAACACAAGTTGTGTAAATGTATACACACAATCAATAAGAATCAACACCACCTTCAAAAAATGCACACGCCTCTAACACCATCCGGGATAGATTCAACACCATTGGAAAAAAACCAACACAAGGTTCGTAATTTTCTACACAACTTGTGTAAATTCATACACACGACCAATAAAAGTCAAAATCGCCTTCAAAAGAATGTACATGCCTCTACCAAATGTGTTGGAGTGAATTTTGATCCAAACATAGTCAAATTTGCTAATCGGCAACCCATACCTAGGCAGAAAGATTAGTAGAGTAGTTTTTTGCCGACTAATCTTTTTGCCTGTGTATGGGTTGCCGATTAGCAAATTTGACTATGTTTGGATCAAAATTCACTCCAACACATTTGGTAGAGGCGTGTACATTCTTTTGAAGGCGATTTTGACTTTTATTGGTCGTGTGTATGAATTTACACAAGTTGTGTAGAAAATTGCGAAGCTTGTGTTGGTTTTTTTGCAATGGTGTTGAATCTATCCCGGATGGTGTTAGAGGCGTGTGCATTTTTTGAAGGTGGTGTTGATTTTTATTGATTGTGTGTATAAATTTACACAACTTGCGTTGAAAATTACGAAGCTTGTGTTGGTTTTTTCCGCAATGGCGTTAGATTTATTCTGGATGGTGTTCTTTTTTTCGCCCTTGGTGTTGAAATTACTTTGTTATCCGTGTTGATCTGAGTTAAAAATATGAACAGATTAGAATCGTGTAGAAAAAAAAGTGTGTTGGATTTTCAAGTGTTGGGGATAATTTTTCATGTGTTTAAAACTTTCAACACGTTGTGTTCAAAACTTTCTTGTGTTGAAATTCAAGGGAGTCGAGGGGAGTCAGAGGGCAGAAAACGAACGTGGTGTGGTGTATTCAAGCGGGGTGTTGAAATGGTGACATATTTATCGGTGGTCATGGCACCTGCAACCGGCTCTTTCTGTGGCGTTGCACAGCATCAGAGCATCACTGAACGTTGCATTTATATATATGTATATATACATATATGCTTCTCCTTCGAATTTCGCGCGGTTTTGCTCATCTCCCTTGCTACGCCGTCGTGTATCCTCCTCCTCCTGCGGAAGAGTCGAGCATTTACCATTCTGCATGCGGCCTTTTTGTCCACTGCAAAACGGCAGTCCCTCTTTCGGCGATGCTTTCGTTATGATATTCTTTCACACGACCTTTTTCTGAAGGTAGGGGATCGCTTAAATTTCAATGCGTAGCCATAAAATACGTAAATGTCGATGTCTAAGGGTTTCCGTATGGAATTGTTCTAAACCTGAATGGGACAGAATTAATTAGAATGGACGGAATGATTAATGTAACAGTTTTCGAATTTTTTTCACTAAAGTGAGGGCGGGGATCGCTTGAGAAAGCCCGGAAATCAATTATTGTGAATCTATTGTCAATTTTTTCAGTAGTCAGTGCAGAGGACCTTACTATTTAGAAAAAACTCAGTATAAGAATAATTCATCAGCTTAGACTTATCAATGAATAATCCCGTTTATTGTCCCTTCTGAGGGTGAGGTCACTGCAGTTGGGCGAGACCTTCAATATTTTCATATGTTCACATGAAGAAACAGTAAATTCCTAATCAATATATTACATAGACATTGTACTGAGTTAAGAGTTCACTCGAATGAAACGTGGTTCCATCAGACTATGCTTGCAGGAGCTCTGGGGGTAACATTGACACCCAATCTATCAAGAAACCGATTTTACCACAGTAATGGTACGCTTCCATTTTCCGGCGATTGTCAGGTGAATCTTTCAGATTTTTTAAAAGTACCATGACTAATTCACGAGTACCGGGTTGCGAAGAGGTGGGAAGGGGTGGATCTCAGAATCATTTGAATTTGCTAAGAGTTTATGGGCTTCCTGTGAGAAGGTACTATAAGAGATTTTAAAACCGATAGATGCAAACCCTTATTTCAAGCTCAAAATTCATCTGCAGTCTTTCACACCTTATTCACTTTGACAAGTCCTACCGGTGAAGCGCATCGATCCAATCTGTGTTCAGTGGTGATTAAAATTCTATTAAACGGGTAGCCAAGAGCAATTTTCACCGTCGCAGTGAGTGTTGTAAGAGTAGATGTTAGAACTGTTAGAGCTGAACAAATTGGAGTGAATTTTCACGAAATCAGTAGATACAGACGAGTTGGTCAGACATAACCTCACAACTCTACCTCACAACCCACCCAACCTCCATCTCACACTCACTCTAGTAAACTATAACCCCACTCAAATGTAACCTCACAGCATAAGTGCATGAACGTTGTCTTTTTAGCGAGGGTGTACATTTCTGAATTGAGGAAGGCCACGACGACGAGAGAGTACATAGCGGCCCTTCTCAAAGCATCCCCGTAAATCCGTACTCTTTGACTTCGACACCATCGACGCATACTTATATCCTCTTCTTTTTCAAAGATTCGCGTAGTGGACCTCTGATTCACTTGCATGCTCACTTATATACATACATTTAATACATACTCACACTCTTGAGCTTTTATTCTCACCGATCTGTTAACCGCTATGGGAAATACACGCCGCGGGGGATTAAAAATAATAGCTGGACAGATGCAGGGGAGCCCCTCTGCTGCTGAATTCCGCGGGATTCCGCAAAGCTGCGTAGCTTGAGATATTCGATCGTCGCTCACGTCAATTACTACTACTGGCTATATGGCTTATACTTCAGAGATTGGCTCTCTCTCTCTCTCTCTTACTCGCTCTTTCCTTCATGCGCATTGCATGGAGTCTCTGACGTGAGATATTCAATTCCGCTGTAAGAGACAGGACAAACCCGAGCTATATACAACTTTGAAGCTTGGTCAATGCTGTACACATGTGTGTGTGTGATTTCTGTCTCTGCATGAGTTGAGTGCGATTTATGGATATATATGCCTGTCAGCTTGGCAAAGTTGTGGAACTTTTTTACAATCAAACTCGCGGCTCACGGATATATAATTGTTTAATTGATGCTGCGCGCGAGCGAGAGCGAGTGCAGATGTAGCATGCAGCCAGGCAGATGGATAAAAGAACGAAGCGTGAATTATGGCACCTGTGCGCTTCTACGCGCGACTGTCCGCTGACGTTCAGAAGTTTTTTTTTTTTTTTTTTTTTTTTTTGTCAAGATGATGTCGACTGTGATGGGATGCTCTTACAACTTTTGCGCCCCGTGTGCGAATTTAGAATTACAGAACGACGATATGAAGGCGAGCCTTAGGCTTGTGTGATGTTGTAATATGTCAAATTGTGTGAAATTGAATTCGAAGCATTTCATATCGTATAATGAAACTATAATCTGTATTTTTCTCTCTCTTCTGATAAGAATGATAAGATGCACGGGATATCATGAGTTTTGAGATATTCTTCGATATTTATTCACCGGAAGTATCTGAACATACTTGTCAAATAAGATAAATATATTTGTTTAGATATATCATCTCCACATTTTGATGTGTATGCGGTGACGATGAATTTTCAAAGATAATAAATTTCCCGTTTACGCATGGACATAGCTAAGCGTGTATGGGCTTAATGAACGGATACCGAAGGTGGACTTAGAAGATTTATCTAATTTTCTCTCAACATGAATCAGCTATTTTAGCCGATTTGCAGCTAACGTGGACGGATTTTCACTGAAAATCAGCTAAAATAGCTGATTTGTCAAAATCCGTTTGTGTTAGCTGATTCATATTGAGAGAGTAAATGATTACACTAGTCAACATATTTTGACCCTCAGAATGTATTATAAGAACTCAATGTCACAGTTTGTATTGCATTACTACAGACATAAGCGTTGATTTAGCCGTTGAATCCAAAATTTTTCCAAAGTTATCCCATTATATCAAGATTGAGGAATAATATAACTAATGATAAAGTTGCGAAAATATCATTTCAAGCACTTTATCAAAACCCGTAACCTCAAAAGGCTGGCTATTTCGTGGAGTCAATACTTCAAAATCAGTGCTTTACTCCTCTTAGTGTCCTATATGAACATTTATCAGCAAATTTCGATCTATGATCTCCCTCGACTCCAAGTTTTTGAAATTGACCTAAAAATTGAGCTATCCATGGAAAGAGTAAGTGCCCTAGGATCATATATAAATATAGCCCCGGTTGAATTGTGATCATTTATGACCCCTTATGACCTATGAAAGTATAAAGTCTCCATACTTAATCATAGGCTTGCAAGGGCAACTCATATTTGGCCCTGGGGTATTGTGACCGAGCGATATAAAGTTTATTTTTATATTTCGGATAAGGCACTAGCAGTTAGATTCAAAAGTGCGCTCATTCTGAAGCTTTGGCGGGACAAATATTTCGAGTCGGCAATGGAGTGTTCCATTTCCAACATGAATATGATAAAAAATAAATATGTAGAACTATGACAACCTATTATCCTTCATCCTCATGATTATGTGTGGTCATATTATGACCATAGTGTAATCAGGATAACATGTTCATATACTACGATCATAGGGCTACTTATTCTCACTAGGAAACTGTAGTCTGTGTTATAAAATTCTGAGAGCGGATATGAAATCAGCATCACAAATTTTGCCAATGAGAAAAATATTCAGTTCTTGAAATATACTTCCACGTTAACCAATGTTATTGAACAAAATAAAATTGTCCCTGGCGTTTAAAGTATGTGAGAGGAGAAAGAAATCCCCATGCTTCATTTGATCTTCTAAAGTTTTTCAAAATCTGATTTGAAGTTTAATATCAACAAATTTTAACAGTACTTAATCTCAATGACAAAGGGAGACGAAAATGGAAGTTTCATGACTTTACATTAAAAACAATCTTTTGAATCATAGTAGAATCAGAAATCGAATCATCAACATGTTTTATCACATACCTTAGATTCGATCTTTCGCTACCAAATCAATCTACGGTATATGATTTCACGTACCTCTTGTTCGTGTATGTCTATTTCTGCTCAATTGATCTCTCATTTTCTCAGGACTCAAAGCCATCATTTTTGTGATTAAACTTTGCGCATACTATTAAAACGTATTCGAAATTCATTCAAAAATTGCCAAAATCCTATATTTATTTTGGACTCACTTAAAGCGGTCTATAAAGTGAAAAATTTTTCCTGTTACACAAAGATCAGCCTCTCAACAGACAAAAATTATTATTCGTGCTACGTCTACAAGTCCATGATACTTTCATAGAACTATCAGTATTATAGCTTTTCTAGAATTGTAGGCCGAAGTCAGTATTCTAATTTTCAAAGCACCTGTTAGATGTTATCCCTCATCTCTAACCGTTCAAACGAACAACAGAGATTTAACTGCACGAACCAATACATATAAAGCCGGAAATTCAAGCCTCGAAAAAGTATATAAGCAAGACGGAAAAGAGCTAACTCTCGCTCGGCGATTCGTGAATCGCGATACATTTAGTTGGCACTGCATATATATTCACCATTTACTAAATACGCCAAAAATCCCCGCGTGAGAAAGAAAAGGAGTATATATAAGAACGAGGGCAGCAAAGGATAAAGGAGATAAAGATGCTTTGGCAGGAGGGCGCTCTGTTCGAAAGCTGTCCGCGCCACCACCATACCTTATCAGTATTATAATCGTTAGCCACGCTATATTCCTTCCTGTGTATAAATTGGCCCTCTCTCTCTCTTTCTCTTTTCTCTCATTCCCTCCCACTGACTGTATTTATACCGCAATAATGCAAGAATTGCACCAATTCGTACACAAGTGCGCGATTGGATTCGTTATTTTCGTTTCAAACGCGCCACTGCGATGGCTTTTACGTGGCGGGGCTGGCTGCTGCACTGTAAGACAGAGAGAGAGAAAGAGTGGGAAAAAAGAAAGAGGGAGAAAGCCAGAGGAGTTAAACGGCAGCGACGCCATTATAAACATATACAAATTCGTCAGAGGCTACCGCAAACAATGGGCCGTTTAGCACCCGAGATATATATCATTATGCCGCGCCACTGTATAGTGTATAGTATATCGGCTCGGCGCAGCAGCCACCGCGCGCCTCCCAATCGCAAAACTGCAGCAAGCTTGTAAGAGAGGCCGCCGCCGCCGATGTCGGAGCTTTGTGCTTGATGCGCTGTATTGCATTTATATACGCATTTATATATATATATATATATATATATATATATATATATTTGTGTATACCCCCACACCTCCGCAAACACACTTGTAATATTTCATTCCGCCGATATATGTGCCGCTGCAACACTGAGAATTTCGAGATACCACGGCAATCCTCCTTCCGCACAACTCCTTCTTTTTTCTGCTCGTGCCATATCCTCTCCGCCCTTCTCTTACACTTCCACTATCCATGTGAACTTTGACCATACTGACTTATATCAATATTCAAGGAGCCACGTGATCTTTGCTTTTCATCCTCTGCATCATTATATCGTAACAAATTATGTCATAACGAACAACGATTCGGAGCGCAATTTGCCCGACCATCATCGACATGTGACTGTGACTCAAGGCAGATCCATATCGTGACTGGTGATCTATCACAGAGATATTCTGCTGATAATAGCATCGATTTTTCATAGGAAACTAAAGCTGAGTCAGCGAACATGGCCCTTCTTCCATTTGCAACACTAGGTGGAGAATGACATCCAATTACACGTCACTTTGTCTGCTCTACAAACGACATCGACCGCGCCCAAGGGATAACTTAACAGCCATATTGACCTTGACCACTCATTGGCGATCGCGAGTGACCAACTTTCACACTCTTTGACTCATTGATAAACCGGGGGAATACATCTGACGGATTAGTGGCAGTTACTGATTCAACGGCCATATTGTCTGACTCGACAATGACATTACCACTCACTGGTGATCGGTGCTGGACAACAGTCACACTACTTGACTCATCGATGAATCGGAGGAATACATCTGATGGATTAGCGGCAGTTACTGATTCAACGGCCATATTGTCTGACTCGACAATGACATTACCACTCACTGGTGATCGTGGCTGGACAACAGTGACACTACTTGACTCATCGATGAATCGGAGGAATACATCTGATGGATTAGCGGCAGTTACTGATTCAACGGCCATATTGTCTGACTCGGCAATGACATTACCACTCTCTGGTGATCGTGGCTGGACAACAGTCACACTACTTGACTCATCGATGAATCGGAGGAATACATCTGACGGATTAGCGGCAGTTACTGATTCAACGGCCATATTGGCTGACTCGACAATGAACTCGACCACTCATTGGATTCACATCCTCTGGCTCATTAATAAACCGGAGGAATACATCTGATGTATCAGTGATAGTTACTGACTCAACGGCCACACTGTCTGACTCGCCAATGTCATTGATCAAATATTGGTGATCGTGGCTGGACGATATTCGCATTCCTTGGCATCATGATGACTCAGAAGAATAGCTGTGGTATATCGATGCACTGACTCAATAGTCACACTGTCTAACTAGACAATGGCGTTGACAATTCGAGGCGAAGTACACATGCAACAGTCATATTCACTCTTTAGAAGAGTCGTTCTTCCGTGTATCAGTGACTCCAGATTAGATACTCATTGAGTGACTCTAATTGACTATCCATGAATGTTTTCTATCTCATCCTTGACATCACCTTTGGCCATGTTCCCGCTAACCCCCCAGTCAAACCGAAATTCAAACGTCATCATTAATGAGCACCACTAATCCACTTTCAAGTGGCACCTTAGTGCCACATTAATCACAACCGCAATTTCGTCTGCAATTTCTCTCTTCACTCAGGTGATGTTAACTGTACACTGATAACACTGAATGATCAGTGAGCATAAATTCTATCCTTTATTACACTGAAACTCTCCGAGGGAGACACCTTCAATCACCAAAAAAGTGTCCGTAAAGAAGTGTCTGTTTGATAGAGAGGCCTGGGCCCGGATTCATAGTCGTGAATCCAAGATCAGGATTGGCGGATTACGCGGTCGCTGTACCCAAATGTAAAATGCCTTGCTATGGCGATTGCATCGCTCTGAATCCGCTGTCTCTAATCTCGGATTAACAACTGTGAATTCCAGCCTTATACACGTCGAACATATTTACCGGACACAGAGAGAGAGTGTCCGCGAAAAAATATAGTCATCCGCGTTATAGAGGTGTCCGAATAGAGAGATTGCCCTGTAGTATCAATCGTATCCTTCGGATGATCTATGAAATTTCATTCATCAACAGAATCTACTGGAATAAATATCGAGTCATACACGATGATTTGGTATCAAGAGTACACGCGCTCAAGTCGATTAATATATAATGTCTGACTCCCAAATTATCCCTATCATTCTCCCTGATATCTGAGAGCGATCACAAACAAATTTTAATTTCATTCCAAACAATATTTCAAGATAAATATTCGAATACCAACGATTGAGTCCTCTTTTAGAATCTAATCATCCTCCAAATATGAATCTAGTCTGGTCCTTTGTTAATTTTTGCCTCTCTTTGTGACAGTCTCAATGATTGATCTATCACTCATCAAAATAGAGAACTGACATGACCACAATAATTATTCCAAAATGCTCATATTATGGAACTTCACGTTGAAAGAACACGATATGTAAAAATTTTGGGGATTTTCTGTTGTAAAAGTGACTTAAATTTGAGCCTGAGGTTTTTCAGGTTTTGAATTGGCGCCATTCAATATGGCGGCGACTGCACATGAGTCACGTAACTTCATACTGTTCTCCACGATGATTCTGAGGCAAACTTGCGTTTCCTCAACGCGAACTTCTATTATTTGAGTAAAATAAGCTCTCGATTGTGATTCACATGAGAATTTCAGATGAAACATGACATCACAACACTTGTCGAATTCAGTGGCACGTGTGCAGTCGTCGCCATATTGGATGGCGCCAATTCAAATTGTCAAAACTTCAACGATGATTCAAAAATCATAGGGGCGTCGTAAAAATTTTAAACCTTCCTTCCTCTATCCATTTTGCCGGAAACTTTTGAAATATAACATTTCCCGGGATTATGTATGTTCCCTATTGCAAAAAAAGATTCTTGATACATTGCAGTGGTACAACGATAGTATGCCCTACGACCTGGGTAAATCAACCAGACGAACATCACAAGAGCGACAAGAGTGACTATTTGCACGCGGTTAGCGCAGAATCAGCAATCGTAGACCATCATACAAGCAGCAGCAGCAGAATCAGCTTTCCTGCAGCAATATATAGTAGCTTTGAATCTCTATTTTGCGAGCGCATTAGCCCGACTCACACACACAGAGTAGATAGACCAACTACCGCGCTGCATCTATATACACAAACGAATCGACAATCAGCATCCTAACACACTCCTATACCACATATATCCATAGTTCTACCTCTGTATATATATTTCTAGTCCACTCTACGACACGAATCTACTATCATACTCTCACTCCCTTTAGTTTCCCCCGATGCAATGCAGTATCCTGATTCTATACATCAGTGTTTAGGTTAGAGTATCATCACGCGTATAGTGCAGAGAGGGCATATATATAAAGACAACCGTGTAAATGCATCTATCCTATTCCTCTCTTAGGCGTATTGTCCTGCACTCGTCCAAGCGAATTTATCGGTACGCACATATAGTTCAAAGCTCCTCTATACTGTTTAGTCCTCATGTACATACGTGTTACCTATATGTTATACCTAAGCATGAGTGTAATGGAGAAGGTATACATATACACACATATATGTAGATGATACTGCAAAAGCCTCAAGCGACAGTCGTGATTGTAGTTGCAAATGGGCAGTTTGAATCGAGCATGGACGTTCAAATAAACTTTACGTCTGATAACACCACAGCTATAGAGCTATAGATAGTAGACCAAACCACCCCAAGCTTATACATATATACATACAACCTCGCGAGTAAGGTTGCAATGAACCACCTTTACACATCAGAGTATACATCAGAGGTTAGAATTGTTCTAGTGTATATATATACGAGTGTTTGTATTTGTATGTGTCTGTTGAGGCTCGTTTCAACAATTGCTATAGTAGCTCGCGGGAAAGTGTATCACGTGGATGACCACAGGAATCACCCCCACGAACCTGAAGTATATCAGGTACGATCTCTGGAACAATCTGCGTGCATCACGTCAATTTATATATATATATCTATGTATGTGAGGAAGAGATACACGCTCGTTACGGATAGATAGGGTAGTGGTGAACCGCGAGTGAGAGAGAAGGTATTAGGGAACTCGTGCAGCATGAGATCGCTTGGAGCTCTCTTGATCGTAATACAGATCGGTGAGCTTGACGAGATGAGCAGAGTGCATCATCGACGTTTCTCACTCTCACTCTAAATCTCTTCCTATATGTATACCCTAGAGCGATTTTGATGATCGTATGTCAAGTATGTAGTCATGCGATTGGGTGCTTGTACCATGCTTGACACTCTTGATGACTCTGTTGGTGATGAGAAAATGTTAGGTGATGCTAGGAAAGTGTAATGGAGCTGAAAGTGTTATGATCACAATAGATTTTGGAGGTTGGAATTATAAAATTCACGAGGTTCTAATAATCGACGAGTTTTTTGAAATTGAAGAGATTTGAATTATCGAAAGGTCGAAATCAAAGGGTCATTACGATCCTCTATATACAGTCGGGTTTCAAGAAGTGTCATAACACACACACGCAGTTCTTCTAAAGATGATGGGTGATATTCGCGAAGTTAGTGACAAGGAGGAGGTAACTCTCGTGATCGCGATTGACTATATGCAAGAATTTTTTTGACTTATGGTTAGTCAACATTGATCTATTTGTAGAAAAGATGCGTAATCTGGGGTTCTTTGATTCAGCATGTGAGTGGATCAGATAATTTTTGAGTGACCGAATCCAGATAGTTATGTCGCCATAAGGAGACTCTTCCTCCCCTATTGTCAGAATCTCGTGTATTCCAGAAGAGAGTATTGCTAGTCCCCCTTTTTTTCTCTTTGCAACTTCTCTTAAGCATCAGCGATATTTCAACAATGTTGAAATATTGTCATTATCATCTTTACGTGGATGATGCAACATTGTACTACTCGGGCTCTTTCAAAGATGTGAATGAAATCGTTAAGGTAGTAAGCAGTCCTCGAATAGCCGTACAGAAAATTACGACATTCGGCACAGTGATAGATTGATATCTCAAACTGCCTCAACTAAAATTTCAAGAGCCTTCAGAGTCTGAGAGAAAAGTTCTGAGCAGTTTCGTGAAAGTCGATTTAACACGTCGGCTTATGGGAAATGACGAGTAGAGTAATATCCACCATACAGATTTTCACGAGAATCGGTTCAGAAGAGGAAGAGTGCACGAAAATCACGTAAAAACCAACAGATCGACGATTTAGAGCCTACGGAAGAAGTTCCCAACCCAAGTGTCACTCATTTCTGCGGTTTCGGGGTTAGGTTGTCGTCTGCTGCGTGCATTCGCTATACCTATATCGTGGGCGAGAGAGAGTCAAGCGCGAGTATATTCTGCACTTGGACTCATCAGTACCGCTAGTACTACCTTAAAAGGGTTAATTCTGACCTAGAAAGCTTATCAAATTATTTGTTGTGCAATAGTGAAAAAGTAAACCCGAGAAGAGCAAAAGCTCGATGGTTCGGTACGAGCAGCTTTATCAAGGGCTAACGCAGTCCTCCCCCACCAAATCCGGTCATCGATGGTCAGAGTATAACTTATAGCGTCACTGTCAACATTTTGGGTATCACTTTGGATGAAATTCTCTCTATGGAAGACCGATGTAAGAGCACCGCGTGGAAAACATTTGCGGATCTGTCAAAATTGAGGATATCTAGCGATTACATCCCTGAAGACACGAAGCTCATACTAGTCAAATCCTTGATCTTTCCTTTATTTAGATTATTGCGCTAGGCTCTTCATTGGTTTTTCGACCAAACTGTGGGTCAAAATGTCTCGTTGTATCCATGCTGCACTTCGCTTTGCAACCGGAATCGGCAGATATAACCACATCACTCTAACCTATCGGGAGTTGGAAATTCTTCCGTACGCCCAGATAACCAAGTACCTGACGCTTGGTCTCATTGCGTGTATTCTCAGTACCAAAGAACAACAATATCTAGCTGAAAAACTCTATTTCTTTCTCAGAGCCAAAAGAAATCCAAAAGATTCTCTAGTCTCGATTTAATTGTCAATTTTGCACGTGCTGAAACCTATACCGCGATTCCATTCTAATAGCAGGTTTTTGTAAATGGGATGAGCTCCTTGAATGTATCCATGCGCGTCTGAGTAGTCCGTATTTTAAAAAATTCGTGGCGAGAGATCTGTTGTTGACTGTATAATGTATTTGTACCTAAGGCCGAGTCTACATAGACGCGCTCACTCGGGGCGCGCGCGCTCTCTCCGCTTGCACTCTCCACCCAAACACCGGAGTAGGTACCGAAAATGGGATTTGAAAATCTTTTGACGAGTGTTTCCTCTCAATCGGAGTATCAGCACGGATTTGTGAGATGACAAACGGACAGTTTATCGCGTCAATCGACCAAAGAATTGATCTGCATTTAGTAGAGATCGGAAAGTGAGAGACTTGGATTTCGGTCGATGTGCCTAATGTCACCAGCCCCACCCTCTCAGGTTCCTCACTCACAGCTTATTCAACATTCTTCAACATTATTCTGGGGTTGCATTGAGACTTTTCCCAGAAACTGTGAAATAAGCAAAGGTGTGCGAAATTCTGGTTAAGAAGAATCGAGGCATTCCATGTACACCAAAAATCAAATTTGTGTTACAAGAGTCACTCCTCCGTGAATTTAGTACATCTCGGGTGTTCTCAATCAGGATTACATACACTTGAGCTCATTATTCAGCTTCTGAAATGAGTACCAATGTATAACCGAGATGATGCTGAATATTGCTGAATGGTTCGCAAGTTGGAGACCTGATGAAAAATTGGGAGATGCTTATATGAGACACAACCAGGCCTCTCATTTTCCGATCTCTATTCGATGCAAACCAATTTTTTGGTCGATTTACGCCATAGACTGGTCGATTCTCATCTCACAAACTCTCGCTGATACTCCGATGGAGAGGGAACACTCGTCAAAAGATTTTCGAATCCCATTTTTGATACCTACTCCGGTGTTTGGGTGGAGAGTGCAAGCGGAGTGAGCGCGTCTATGTAGACTTGGCCTTTAAAATAAGAGTAAATACGCTCTCTATGATTTCTATGATTTTTTATGGAGCCATTTCTCTACGTGCAATATCTCTATTATTAGCCTCACTTGTTACTATGTCTGTTAATTTTACTGTCTTTACTACTTTAACTTTGATTTAGTTTCACGTCATTCGCCAGCACACCCCGGTATGAGCAGGGCGTAATAAAGGATAACAACTGTATTTGTGTAAAATTGTTTGTATATGTATGGACTATGTAAGGCCGATGAGTCCTTTATCTGGGAATAAATATTCATTCATTCATTCATTCATTACTGTATGTCTTTATTTGTCATTCTTTAACATGTGGCCAAACCGTGCAGCGGGAAAACACTTGAGCGTTAGATTCTGCGACTCTAGGTATCATCTTTTTGCACTAAAATAAGACTATTTTCAGAGTTTCAGACGAATTTGTGACGCGCACTCCCTGGCCCCTCTTTGTCAGTTTCAATTTCACGGTAATCATTCGCTACCAGATAGTTCGTAAAACAAGAGTAAGTGCTCAGTGAGTAAGCAAGACCACATTTACGAACTGATCATGCGGATCCTATTCTAGCATACTGCACTTTCTGTAGTACATACGCGGGAGTTAAGAGAGATAGATAGAGAGAGAGAGAAAAAAAAGAGACAAAGTGAAAACGCATTTCAGCAGTGTCGCAGTTAAACATGCGCATATTGCATGAAACTGGTAGCTTGCGAGAGTCAACCTCTGTATTAACACCTCTCGGCTCTTTTGCACTGTGGTATATACTGCAGAATGTTCACCCTCTCCAGCAGCCACTGCTATCTATATCCTATATCTGCTGCTGGCCTCCCATTGGACTCACTGCCTCCGGGCTTCGACAGACCGCAAACGACAATCGCGACTCCGCGGGCTTGTGGCGCTCTCGATTTGCCCTTTTTTAGCTTGACAAGGTCGTTTTCTCTTGATTCTATGACAACTTGCGTGAAATGATTGCCAAGTTTATCCTACTAGACCAGTTTGACTTTTTTTCGCTTTTTATTAATACTTTTTACTTTTAATCGTTAGTGTCAATTTCTTTCATTAATCATTATTTTGAGTGACATGCATGACGTACAAGAGAAATTTTCCCCAAAATTCAAAATCAATTCAGAGGCATCATCTATGTCCCTCCTGATAAGTTCGAGATTTGTGACAATCTCGATCCCATTTCTATGTATCTGCTTTTGATACTCAATCGATATGAACGAACGTTGATATATTCATCATTGCTGAGGGTTACAAATTCAAATTCAGTTCATTGCATATACCAGCAGGGTTTATAAATTAGGTTAAAAGTACTCTGCAGAAGACAATTGTCAACAGATAAAAATAATAGGTTATGTTCAGTCGAACAAATTAAATGAATCATGAATATATACATGGTAGATAGGTGAGGGGCGGGTGGTAGTTTTATTCGCCTATCGGTAAGACGGTAATTCATGAAATATTCTACTACAATGATGAGAATAGTAATGTCGCACAGTATCGGATAACCCCGGATGTAAGATGAAAATGCGTTTTATAAGCTAAAGGTTATGGTATATGGGTGATTCCGCCGAAAGTGTGATTTTTTGGAAGCAAAATCGTGACAAGCAGTGATTTGGGTCAAAAAATTGTCTAAGACACATACGACTTCTGGTGTCTCGTAGCAATTGATTCTGCATATGCGTTGCAGTCAACGCAAGAGTCGAAGTTGGGTTGTCTATAGGGGACGGAATTGACATTTCGGCTCTTTACGAAGCACTACAAAATACGGCGACGTCAGAATCTTCTCAAAAACCATTAACATAGTTGTGCACCAATGGGATATATCCGGGAAAATTATTACAGTGTACATTCCAACCCTTAGAAACTTGGAGGAACTTGGAAGAACCGAAAATCACTCCTTCGACGGAATCACTCATATATAGTTTGTGTTGAAGTTGCACGAGCTTGCGAGAATATTTGCAGCAGAAGCAAGGCTCAATAACCCGCGATTTCCCCTCGATGTCACGCGAGTGACATATTCAAATTTCATTGGCCATCATCATGGTCATCTGATGATTTAGTCATCGGCCCTGCTCCCTCCCATGCGAGCCCATCTCGCGGCTCAAAAATTGGCAGTTAATCGCCTTCCACGAAGCAGCGAACGGCTGTGATGCCTGCACTTTAAAATTGCACCCACGCTGGTGCCCGCCTCGTAGCCGCGTCTTGACTTCCCGGTCCCTAATTTTCCGCGTCGCGCCTACACTCGCGCCTAGTCTTCTTACATACGAATGTACGCACACCCTTTCAAGATAATACATTCTCAGTTATTTTTCTCATTATAAAAACCGTGGGTGTTTTCTCAGTGCACCCTTCGAGCACCTTTTTGATCCACATATAGGGCTCCAGGGTTCCATCAGAACACCCTGTCCCATCAGTTCGAGATGCTGAATCCGAATTCATTTCCGGAATTGTTCAATCACGTCAGGATTCTGAGATCATTATTGTTTTGTTGTAATTTATTATGCGGGCACCAGATTTCCACTTCTGTGCTTTCCACGATCATCAATGAAAAGCAACTCAAAGGTATCCTACAAGTAGAGCATCAGGTCTGCGGAACACAGATCTTGATGAAACTGTGGAAATCATCTTGTTTTGGTGAAAAATGAAGGTATTTCCAAGGGTTAAGTCTAATGGGCCTCCTATCTCGGGATACAGCCACGAAGGTTAGCATTGTCAGTATATCTATATATACGACTCTTTAACATAGACCTGTATGGACAATATTAATCTCCACAGCTGTATCTTGGGATAGGAGGCCCATTGGACTTAACCCTTATTGGAGATACCTTTATTTTTCACCAAAACAAGATGATTCCCAGAGTTTCGTCAAGATCCGTGTTCCGCAAACCTGATGCTCTCCTTGTTAGTCATGATGCCTCGCCTGATGCAAGCATAGAACAAGCACCCACTCTCTAAATTTAAATCGCAATCAGCTAAGAAAATTACGTCCAAGATTATGTACTACATCCGGGCAAATTCTACCTCTTTTTCATTGCTTTTATTCTCGCTCTTTCTACCTTTTTCAAGGATTTGGATTATTCCCAGTGTATTAAATCGTCACTCGATTTGTCCCATCCCGTGCACGTGGTGGTATACACAACAATCTGCCCCAGTGCATCGGTATTATACATATATAAGATCCATTCCATTCTTTCACCTTCCGTTTTTCCTGTTCTTATTCTTCTCTGCTTATACAAATTCCATTGCCTCGAACAAAAGATCGAACGAGAGCAACAGAAGCTATATACACATTGCACTCTTGCTCTTTTCTCGCCCTCACACTCCCAAGTGATTCATGCAAAGGCGGCAAAAGTTTACTCTTCGCGTACCTAGTATATATAATATACATAAGAGTAAAAAATAAAATTCGAACAGTGTTTTTCTCCAGGCGAGAGAACATTAATAATTAATAAAGAAGGACCTTATATACATATACACTTTAGAAACATAGCATTGAGATAGCCAATACTTTTACGAAAGAGAAAGACTTACAGACATCAGCTGCAGCTCGCACCTTTTTTTTCCCGATTCCTGGCAGAGTTTATTTATTCGCTCGAATTTTTGAATGAGAGCATCGAGGTATATATAAGTATATATACTTACTTTTACTGTTTGGTGTTTTGTCGATTTATTCGATACCGATACAGGATTCTCAAAGCAATACATAATGTGCCTCTTTTCGTATAGTGACTTTCTGCATTTGCGTAAATATACTCGAATGCAAAAAAAGGGCAAGTTGGTTGGATTGAGAAAGTATTCAATAGTTGTGCGTCCTCTCTCACTGCGGACAAATAATGCGTCGGGAAGTATATATATATACAGTAGTCTGGTTTGTTTATTCGCGATTCGGACTCAATATTGTTCAACTTGTGACTCTATATATTGTATAGTTTGATAGAAGTACCTGGCAGAATATATATATCTACTCTGATGTCCAGTTGACGCGCAAACATGTATGCTAGGGTTAGGTCCTATAGGGTCTGCAATATGCATCAAATGTCGATACTCTATTTGGACACTGCACGTTCTGTTATCTATACGTATATAATAGAGCAATGTTTATATATGTACATGTAGCAATAGTGAACTGTATGTGGCATCGGCATCAGTCAGCTATGCATGCATTCATAGTATATACATAGAGTACATAGAGGCGGGGGGTCAAATATCCCTTTTGCTGCACTTGGATGCTCTCTTTTCACGCTTCTTTATGCCTCTAACGCACCCCCTTTTCTTTTCGTCTTTTTCTATGTATGTATATACTAACTGCATACAGTGTGCCAACGTCAAATAGACAAGTCTACATGTGTATAGTACAGTGCGTGGAGGTTGCACGTGAGTTTAGTGCTCTCAATTTTCGTTTGCCATGGGTGTATGTATGCATGTACTCGACACTCGAACTAAATCGTTTGGCAATCCAAAGCCGAAGCTTCAGCTCTGTACTCCCATCGATTCTAAAGGATTTCTACTATATTCTGTTGATACCAACCGGCTCTTCTTCTATGTTTACGAAGTAGTGTCGAGGATTCATTGTGAATTAGAATTTGATTTAGTTGAGGGCATTCCTGAATTAATTCCAATTGGAATTTTGATGAAAAAGTCTCATCAGGCTGGTAAGCTCATTCTTATTGGGATCATTTTACTCGGTTCGACTTTTTTCGAGATATTTCTAAATTTCATCTCAAATCTCCCAAAATTTTCTCATGATACTGTACTAATTTATGGATTAGATATACGACTTCACATGGCACTGGTTTCCTTAAAGAAGAATTTTATGAGACTATTAAAGTGGAAGATAGGTATACTAAAGAAAAAACTGACCAGCAATACAATCAACCGATACACCGACTTATTTATCTGACTCATGACCCACCAACCCGTTAAATTGGAAACCTACCGAGAGATCCATGTAGACCCACCAACCTCCTGATCTACCTTGAGAACCTCCGAGCGTCGTCGACTTGACAGATATCCTACTAACCCAGTGCAACACCAACCCGTCGATCAGTCGACATTACGGATGACCCACAGGTCCAATGATCTACTGACCTGACATATGACCCGCCAACCCATTGACCTGACGGGTGATCCTCCTATCCACTGATATTTACTAGCCCGCCAGCCAGTCAGCCTGGTGACGCCCAGATAACCTGCTGACCGGCAGTTGAACCTCGGTCAGTCGAGAGGTGTGTAGGTCATTTGACAGGTACGTTGATAGATTTGAAGGTCATTAATAGGGTCAGTGGGTCATTAAGACATCTGGAGAATCGTCAGGAGGATTGGTCAGTGAATCATCGCTCAGATCAATTTATCGGTAGCTTGTCTGTTAGGTCAGCAGATTGGTGGGTCATATGGCAGGTTACTAGGTCGGTGGATCAAAAGTTCATATTTCAGGTCGGTGGATCATATGCAGGTCAGAATATCGCCGGATTGGTGGGGCGTATAAAAGGTTTGTAGGTTGGTGGGTTTCTGGGTGATCCAAAGGGTTATTTGGTCGATATTTTGAAAGGTCACACGGCAGGTCAGGAGGTCGTTGGGTCTGTAAGCCTTCCGGGTGGTTACTTGGTCAACGGATTCGTGACCCAGTGGGTCACTAGGATATCTGTCAATTCAACGGATTAGAGGGCCGTATGGCAGGTCAAAAATTCAGTGGTTTTATGGGCCTTCCAGAAGGTTACCGTGTCGGCGGGTTGGTGAGTTATGAGGCAGATGAATAGGTTTTTGGGTTCGTTGATCATACCGTAAGTCAAAATGTCGGTGGGTCTGTAGGTCATCCGGAAGGCCACCAACTGAATAGTTTCATGGGTCGTCTGTCGTGTCCAGATCGTCAAAAGCTTATTTGTTTCATCACAGGAGTTTATAAGAATTACCCAAAAAAGTCTGAAAATACATGTTTGGATGTGAAGCTTCGTACTCTTTTCGAACTTGGTAACAATATAAAGGATCCTTGTCACTCAACTGAAATTATAGTCGTTGTCTCAGACTTGTGTGTCAGTAGACAAAATCTGACATCGGATTCGTATACAGCAGCCCAAAAAAACGAATGTATGTGTGTTTTCAACAATTCTGACTGATATGAACCTTCTTTTCGATATTATTATGCGGGATCTACAATTTAAGGTGGTTTCCGAGCCACCGAAACCACCGAAAAGCACTTATGAAAATTCACATTGGTACCGGCCGAGATTTGAATTCCAGCCTAAGGCAAGGACCGTATCCACGAGGCCACGGTGGCTTTATAGATAACATGGTGGGAGTGACTATTTTGTTGGTTCAGTTGGAATTTTTGCGCGGCAGAACATCTGCCCGCGTAGAATCTTCCAATTCTGAACTGCATTTTGAAAATAGCTTCACACTGTTTTCATAAATTTATCAAAACACAAATGATCGAGAAAATTATGAGCTAACGTGAGAGATGTTATTTTCTCAGGGCAGTGTCGGGTCACAAGAGCATTGTGAGTTGGAAATGTCCTTTGCATACTTACCTCGTCAGTTTCCTCCGTACTATTCAAGCCGATGAAACCAACTCACCGATACGATACGAATTCAGACAGAAATCTCGACACATTGAAATCAGCTCTTTTTACAGTAAAATCTGCAACCTCAGCATATAAAGATGTTGCAACTTTACGGTGACAAGATGCACATGTCAAGTAACTCCCTCTCAGTCCTTCTCACCACCGAAGGTTAACGAGTATCACGATCACATATAATGCTTCCGCAAGAATAAAATCCTCCCATATCAAAAATCTCTATCTCCCAACAAAATCTCTTCTTCGTCTCAACCCACAAGCCCCACACAGGTTAAATTTTTACCTTTACAAATACAAATACCTTGCTCACAATGACTGCCCCCTAAAGTATTTGCGTGCAAGTATTTTTCGTTCCCGATAAATCACAATTAATTAGCAGATCTCACAAATGACGCGACTTTGCAAGCGTGTTTTACGTATACATATGCATGTCGTCGCATTTGTCGTCGTTCGCTCGCCTCCTCACGCTGCTTCCTTTTATTTATTCTGTATTTAATTTTTTTTTTTTTTTCAAGTTTGCTCGCAGCATCGCGCGCCACGACGATTATTGTCAGCGCTAAAAGAGCTTCGAGTATGCAACAGCAGCAGCACCAAGAGTCGAGAAAACCATGGAGAACTCCTTCATTGCATGCCACGCGATGAGAGAAAAAATGAGCGAGAACGTGACTCCGTTGCAGCGAGATCGGTCGCTTTGGAATTTGTATACTTGCCTGTTGTATACTACTTCGGTTGCAGTTATCTAGAGAAGGCGAGAATGAAAAGCATAGGTGTTTATTATGCATTCGTTTGCACAGGGATTGGTGCTGAATTTCTGTGGTGAGTAAAGTGTCCGCTAGGAAGGTGTGCCTCTGATAAAGCATGCGATGACCTTTGAAATTGACCACTGATGAGCTTTGTACATATAGTTTACGTCTTTGACGCAGTCGGATCGCGATCAATTTTCAACCCCCGTGAATTAAATTTTTTCCGAATTGGTGGATTTGCAGCAAAATTGTCTGTGAAGTAAAAAAATAAGGTAGTTGTGTCACACTGTATAAAACATGAAATAGATTTTCAACTAGGTGGTTGACAAAACATTATTCACGGTGACTGACATACGTTTTCAACCGGTGCTTAAGTTGATAATTTAAGTGATTGAAATTGTGCCCAGTGTTTGATTGTCCGAAAGGGTGACAGCCAACGTTTTGCGCGCTTGTTGCGCGTTACTTGCGCGCACGAATAATAATTCTGTGCACTTATCTAATTGCGACTAAGGTTATCAGTACGAGATCCATGAGATTGATAGGGGCAGGGTCCGGAAGGACTTTATTGGATCAAGAAATAAGTTACTTCGTGATTTTTCATAAACATATAGAGAGAGGAACATCGTCGCCAATGCGCGAGCTTTCCGGTCAAAAATTCAAATCAAGCACCTTGCGGGGCCGGTCGTTTCCAGATTGATGACGTTGGTTGAATTTAAACCATGTTAGTGGAATTCTAAACAAGTTTGTTGAAAATACCGATGTAACCATGAGGTTCAATTTTAACCCCACTCGTTAATTTTTCAACCACTGTACTTATGAATTTTGGATCAAATACATGAAAGGTTTCACAGTGCATGACATCACTGCAACTCAAAAAAATTTAATCTCATACTCCAGTAATGAATGTCTCACGCTCAAGTTGTCACAATAATATCACATATTTTTTGTCAACCTTGAAAGTTCTACCGAAAATGCTCCACACCCTCCATCGGAATATTCGTACACCAGATGGTGCATAAAAGCTTCTTAAAATTTTCTGTATATACAAATTCTGTCTAGCTATAGGTAGCAGCCAAATTAGCAGCCATTTTATGCCATACGCTCTTGAAAATCTGAGAAAATCTGTCTCATTCTTGCCCTCGTGCGCACCAAGAATCATCTAATCAGAGTACAGTGAAATTTCGGTTTGACGGATACTCGAACGGGCACCTCGAAATATCGGACGATTCGAGCGATAACACCAGTAGTTTTTACATGCTAATTTTCTCAAATAAGCGGACAGCCCAATTTAGCAGACTATTTTCGATGCACCAATGGTGACCGCTAGTCCAACTATATATCCTATAGCTTATGGCACGGCACTTACCATGGGTAATTTTGTACGAAGGGCTGTTTTCGGCACGACCGAAGCGAATGCTTCAAGTACTTCGTAACAAAACTACCCCCTTGCGCGCATTCTCATACGATATTTTATAGCACGAGAATCCAAAAAATCATGTTCAAAGTTGCAATTTTTAGGTTAGAGTGCTATAATTCCGTATGATGGAAACTCTCTCACGTCACTCTTCTTGGCTAATTATATACGCATTAACGAAAGAACCTTGGAAAGAACAGTTTTACTGGAAGGATTCGTGAAGAAACCTAACCTACACGTATTCATATCCAAAGTAAAAATTCCGTTATTACAGGCGAATGCACTACGGTGACAAAATATTTTGAGAAATCTGTCGATGCGTGATAAAACGGTTTAAAATGTTCTAGCATCAACATCAGCGTGGCGGCATTTTTACGTCGGCTTTCAAGACGCAATAATAGACACGTTATTATATATCTAAAGCCTGCAACTTGTCACGCTTAGAAAAATTCATGCTTGACTCGTTAAGAGCAATAGATGTATTATATCGTCGACCTGCTTGAACTTCATAATCGTCAATGAGCGGCGGAAGAGGAATTGAAAAGTGGCGAGTATTACAGTAAGTATATGTATGGTTTCGTTGTCACAACGGATCATCTCTCTCAGCGAATGCATGCAGCTGCGACATCGTGTTTCCTCTCCTCTCTTTGATACATCTTCTCAAAGATTTTGTCAATACCTGAACTCAAAATATGTAGGGTACTTTCATGTTTATTAGCATTACAGGCTATTTCTGTAGTCTATATTCGCTTTTTACCATAGGCCAACACAATGCACTTAGCTCTACTCATTTACGATATAAATATGTTGGGCAACTTTCAATGTCGCGTAATCGCTATGGGACATAAAAATAATCCTCAATAAAGTATGTCACGCACTTCCCTAAAATGTATATGTTCTTGTTTGGGTCCCCATCGAAATCATCATCATCTACATCATTGGCGACAAGTTCACTGAGGCATGTAGAGACCCTACCCCCCTCCCTCTCCCCTCACGCTTCATTTGCTTCACATAATAATACTCATTCGTATCGGAAATATTAGTTTTCCATTGTGACATACACCTAGTTGGATTTTTTATCCGACCGCGTTCGTTCGATAGATCCCTATAAAATAGTATCATCTCAAAGGTATATCATCAAATGAAATCTTTTTAAGGTTATGTGTAAGTATACTGTAAAGATGGGACCCGCGATATATATTCGTGTACATATAACGAAACGCGGTGTACCGCGAATCCCGATTAATCCACTGGAAATGAGATCTTTGCACGCGGACTCGGCTTCGTGGAAACGTACATAACCTATATGGAGCATAAAATGTTATCATACAACAGAATTACATACTGCAGGTATCATTTCTACCTGCCAGTAAAATCCAGCCATCAGCCACATACACACATAAGTACATTTATTTATATGTATAACTGAGCTCGTTCAGAATTGAAACAGTTTTGATGCGGTCTGTAGGATCTTTTTTTTTTGTTTATTCATCAGCGTGAAGCATAATAAAAATTTATTCCTCCCGGTATACCATTAATTAGCAGCTAATTCAGGTCTCTTTTCTCTGTCTTTCTTTCTTCCTTTCTCTTACTCACTGATGGTTCAAGCGTACTTTATCGAGCGCGTAATTAATGCTCGCTTCCTAATAAACTGGCATTCTTTACCAAGAACAGACTGTCCGCATCAAAGAACGGCCACTAAAACAAAACTGCATTGGCACGGAAAATGATTTTCCTCAACGACGACAAGACGGCAAAAATACAACTATTGGCATCAAAGTATATATCCGCATGTGTAAGCTGAGATGATGTTGGGAGGAAAAGAAAAAAAAAGCACGATGTCCCGCGAGATATTAAAGTCGTAGGTGAAAAATGGGCTAATTGCTCGCGCCAAGTTTTTACACCTGTGTAAGTTTATAAGAAGAAAAGAAAGAGAACGCGCGTCATTAAATTCATTAACGAGAGCGGAATGCTTTGCCGCCGGCTAAGCTCACCTGCCGATAGATGTATGGTATTCTTTGTACTCTTGCATGGTGAGGAGTGCACTTGAAGTGAGTATAGACTATTTTGCTCGTCCTATCTTCTCAAGTGTGGAACTATAACGCATCTTTTGCAACGAGAAAATCTGTCGGTGATGGTTACAGTCGATTCTCGGGATATACCGCGAATAGTCGGTGACAAAAAATGTATCTGAGGAAAACCATCCATTACGATTAATATGCTCAGACGTTTTCTTGTAACAAACTGCCAATGCGAGTTTCATGTTGATGCTGTGATTTGCCTGTTGGCCTGAAGAAATTCCTGGTGCTAGTGACGAGATTAGTGAGATATGGAAATTTTAGAAGAACTAATGTCCATAATCAATCAAAAAATTCTTTTTCAATTTTTATTGTTGAGAATTTTTGGACGACCGATTTCCGAACTTCATCTCTGATGGATCGACGGAGCTGTGCCGCTACAGTTGGATCAGTTCGCGCAAAATGATTGCGGGTTGATACATGTTCAAGAAACGGTACTTGAAAATTGTACAACAATTGTACCACACCCTGTATCTCTCCAAATGCGTACATGTTCTGTAAAAATCAACCAGTGAGACCTCATTGAAAAAAAGTAACTCTCTCTACTGGTTCATACAGTTCGGATCTGTTCATGGGTATCCAGTGGAATTTGATCCACTTCGATTATAACTTTACTACCGATACCGCCACTCGCTAACGTTCGCTTCGTTCTGTGTTATGGAAGTACGAGGAAATCAACTGCCTAAAGATTTTTGGGAAAATATGTCTTGATATATTTCAAAAACGAAATACATTTGTATTCAATCATAACGTATGGGCAGTACCGCTCATAAATTCTGGGACGGTGAATGCAATATCACCCTCCCTCATAATAGTGATATCTCAGACTCGATGCGTCGTAAAAATGCTAACTTTTGAGTGGTTTGAATGATTTACATAGATTATTTCGTAGGTACGAGATTCTGGTCAAAAGTTTTTCTCAAGGAAATTTAGTCGTTATAACCAAAGGTCCAGTGATTTTTCAGATAGGGCCAATCAATCTCCGGGAAAATCTAGTGATTTTCCAGGTAGGTTTGGTCAATTTTAAGAAAATAAAATCTTTTTTCAGGTAAAATTAATATATCTAGGGACAATTAGAGTTTTTTCAGATAAGGTTAGTCCGAGGGTTAGTCTAAGATAGAGCCAATCAATCTACGGGAAAAACTAGAGGTTTCTCAGGTGGGGTCAGTGAATTCAGAAAAATACAGTGCTTTTTCAGAAAAAGTTAGTAGTTAGTCTATCTCCTAGGGACAATCTAGAGCTTATTCAGATAAGGTTAGTCGGTCTAGGGGGGATCTAGTGATTTTTCAGCTAAGGTTAGTCAATCTGAGGGAAAATCGAGTGATTCTGAAAGCTAAATCAAGTTAATAGTTATAAGAAAATATCTAGTGATTTTTCAAATAGGGTCAATCAATCCATAGATCTAGGGAAAAATCTAGTGCATTTTCAGGTAGGGTAAGTGAATCTCGTGATTTACTAACCTCCAACTATTTTTTTTATTTTTTCTTGAAGAAAAGACATTGTATCTGTGCATAAATTCTTGCTCGGAATTTTTTTAATTTTCTTACTTTTGACCAACCGAGTTCAAGTTCTACCCCAGTGCAACATCAACTATATCATTCTATACTTGCCGGGATCTGTCAAATAGTACCCCTGTATATTCCCTCTACAATGAACAAGGCTATCTGTGAATTATCTAAAACTACACCTTCTGTAAGTCCGTATGTAAGGTGTGTATGTATGTTGCCTTCCCTTTTTCACGCTAGTTTTCTTGAACTCCTGGAGCAATCTTCTTAAAAATTCAAGGGTTTCTTGTAAATTGATCGGTGATAAGCCTGCAACAACCATATATGCATCGATAGATGACGAACCGTTAATGGCACTAGCCGCAACATCAAGTAAGTATATAAAATAGACAGTCGATCAGACCACATCAGTAGCACTCTCGACTTTACTACAACCATATGGCGCGAAGTTTTCGCATCAAGATCGAGTCAAGATTCCGTAAACGGAACTCTCGGCTATATACTCGCATGATAAAAAATGGCCCCGCGCGACTGCACGCATCTCTTATACTCTTCGATATGGAGCGGATCTTGACGGAGGCAAGCCAAAGATATAAGCAATTCGCATCATGAGTTGAGGCGAGTGCTGCAACGACTTTTTGCCAACCAATCGACCAGCTCATATGTATATATATAGATATAATACTCACTCGTAAAAGAGCCTACGCCCTGGGTAACGCATATGGTCTGTTCAAGCTCATTTTTCTTGTTTTAAGATTTTTATGCCATGTAAAGTCTTTGCCTCACGCACTGCTTGACTAATGCTCGCGTATTTAATTTGCGATTCAGTGACACTCGATCCTACCTTTTCAAAGTATCTTATACATGTATTTTATACACGTTCTGGTAAAAACAAGACAAGACAAGAGGTGATCAGTCCGTCGAATTCATCAAGTCTCAGAGCTCTTCATAAGAATCACGCTTTGGATGCATCATCAGAACGCCTGGAGCGTTAATTTTAAAATTGAATGGAAAAGAATGTAAAACTTGACTTTGGGAGGAGATTTATGAGTGATTACTGTTTGCTTGGTAGCTCATCGTTTTGATTTGATGACGGAGAGGAATTTGCGAGTTACATTTTTAGGTAAGCTGGGAAGATATTTGAAGACGCATGAATAATAAACAAAACGTATTTGATTTTGCTCATAAAAATTGAATGGCATATTATGGATAGACTGAGTCTTTAAAACATACCGATAGATGCGAGAAACAATAATCAAACTAAACCGCGAGATCCATAATGAATGGCGCGCGCTTACATACACCAGAGCTTCCAAATATTATGACGAGTGAATCTCGAATCGGGGATATAGAAGGTTCTTTTACGCTTACTCAAAAAATTTCACAGATGCTAATGCACTGTTCTTGATCGAGCAAACACGCCAGTTAGATTCTATCCAGATATTTTTGCATAACTTTCATCCGTGTATTATAGGCATCTGTATAATAAACCTTACAGTCGGGAAAAAGGTGAGCTCCAATAGTTCGAGACCCTCTGTCTCAGTCGCACTCCAGCGTTGACGCTTGACATACATATTTTAGTGTGAAGCTCGTCTTAACAGTTAAAATGCACCCTGAACACAGTCACCCAGAAGACTTTCCACAATAATACGCCAACGCTGTCGCACTCATAGGTCATGGTAACATAACCTATGAGTATGAGTGAGGCAGTGAGTCTCAAATCATTGCAGCTCACCTTGTTATTGAATGTACATCTGATGGCCTTAACAGAAATCGCTTTTGAACGCAACGTGTTTTTGGCCAAAGAATTTTTACTTTTTGGCTTGGAGTCATAAATGGGGTAAAAAATGGTGTCATTTCTGGCTTTAATCGTGACTACAGGCCAAAAATTAATCATTTTAAAGTTGGTTCCCGTCAGATCAAAATGACAAATCTATTCAACATTGTAGCATAAAAAGAAAAAAGTAGGACTTCTTAGCTCAAAAGTTGGACTCGCAAAGAATTTCACATGACCTCATTGGTGCCATCATCGGTGTTTTACATTTTCGTAATTCAATGCAATGTTTGCCCGTTTGGGTTTAATCACGGTATGCACTTGCCAGAATTGTAACCATTTCTAGGAGAGTTCCTGATCATTTTCATGTTTTTCTCAAAGAAAGTTCATTTTTGGCGAGAGATGATTTTGACTCTACAACAAAGTAAATTGTGTTCTTACACATTCATGGCTAAGTGATGGAAAGACCTTCTATGGCATCACACACCTCAGCATGAATTCTTACAGGTCATAAAGTTCAAATTCTTCAATTTACGAACTGGACCACGTGGCACGATTGCGAGCACGATTCGTCTATTTGATTATTCGGCCATCAATTAGCCAGTCATGCAGTACATGAAAATTATTTCTGTACGCTATCCATAACAACTCTAAGATGAAGCTCAACACACGAGAATCGAGTAAATCATGTTCCCAAGCATAACAAACCTCAATGCTTTATTTCAAACCAAAGTCAAACAAATGATGAAGTACAGTCTTTACAAACCAAATTTGCTCCAATAGATTCACTGTACATAACCTCGATTGTATCAATTCATCTCCAGATTCACCATCTGCTTTCTACGCATATTCTTTCTCAAAATATATGGATATACTGCCGACTGAAAATGTGAAAGATCCAGATGAGAATTTCAACGGTATATTCATTCGTATCCGATTAAAATCATCTCATTACTCAGAACCAAACATGTACATAAGAATCAAATATCTGATTGCTGACATTTGTCAAAGGCAGCTCGCATGTCGGTCAATTTGGTCAATGACTCGACTACAAAAGCCTACAACAAGAACCATCACAAAGAAAGAAAAATACCAGACTCAAACGATGGAACGATATTATATATATGAAAGCTGAACACGATCGATAGAATGAAACTTGGATATAGGATCGATATGGACCTCACGGAGCGATCAGGATGAATTTATGTGTCCCCCATATGATAGAGTAAGAAGAGAGCGCCACGCGTTTTCACAATATATTATAGATGTGTAAAAGAGCGCCCATCATACAATGTGGCGCGCGTCTGGAAATCCTGGCGTCGCATCATATTCGTGTATAGATGTCCGGCAGCGATAGAGCGGAAGCGCCAGACAAATAAAATAGTCTCCGGCCTGTCGAAAAAAAATAACTTCAGTCAGCCGTACAAGCTCAAATTTTCAAGAATTTTCAAAGACCAGCCACTTTCCGCTTTCCCGCTATGGTCTAAAGAGGCTGTCTGTATTATGTTTAATAGGCGCCCAATGTGGTATAAGAAGCGCCGCCACATTTTCAGAATAATAGATACTTGTATTTTTTGGAAAGCCAAAAAGTGCAAGTGAGAGTGCAAGGAAGTGAGTGAACGGGAATGTCGCTTGGTGCATTTAGCGCTCATTCATTTCAATATAGCAAGGACGAAGCTACCACTTGTGTGCCAGTAGGTATATACAATTATCCTTGCATCAGTTCAAGAAACGTGTCCTTGTACCCTACTTTTTTCCAATGGGCTGACAAGTCCCCGCCTCAATTACGCGTGAATTTACTTTTGGCTGGAATCTGTTACCTATTTCAATTCATACACTTACACAATCTGACTCATTGTAAGGTTAAGTTGAATCGTGTACTTTGTTTGCCTTTCAAATGAATTGTCGAATTCCAATGATGTCCTCAAACGATTTTCCAGTTCAAGATCTGTGAAGATGACTATAAAATAAGTCGGAAATGAAAAGTCACACATCTTTCATAGCATCCCAAGGACTACAAAAATGAGAAAGAACTATTTCAGTAGTGCTCTTGTTAAGAATTTTGGCCCCAATTCATTTCGGCCTATTATCATGCTTCAAAGTGAGTCAAAAAAAATCCGGTCATAATTTTTAACATTTTCAGGATATGTAGACTCCGAAGAACCTTGGAAAATTAGAATTTCCCAGAATAACATTCTTCCTCCGAAGAGATTCTCAGACATAAATTGCAAGACATCAAAAGAGGCCCAGACTCTAAACTCCTCTTGAAGGCGAGCACCTTTTGTTGGAAAGCTGCTACAGGTCAAAGAGATTATTCTGGAAAATTCTATGTTTCTAGGATTTTCCAAAATCTGGACACCCTGTGGATGATACACTTGTGCACCTACTAAATGTATCAGGTCTGTAGGTTATTGGCTCCACAACCCATTTGATTGTCTTAGGGATTGATTGCCAAATTATTAGAATCCGTGTAATATATTCGGAATTCATTAATTATTGTTTCAAGGCGAACTCTGAACGGGGCAGCATCGTTTATGAATGTTTCCCAATATTAGGCTTTTCATTCGAACTATAATTCGATACTCATTCTGAAATCATCGCCACTCTTATAGGTTTCAGAATTTCTCATAATTCCCAAGAACCACGGAATTCGTCATACAATGCAGCTTGAGTATTCATACCAGAAATTTAGAGTAGAGAACCACTTTGTTCATGTAGATGTATGACTAGGGTCATATCAAAGGGCATTCGCTGTACATGAATGCCTGATGTATTGATAACTCGATAACTATATTTTTTTATCAGTATCAGTTAATAGATTTGGAAAATTATGGCGGAATGAAATGAAACCTTATGATGTTGCTTGTTGTTATATTATCTTTGTGGCTTTCCTGCATTACGTGTTAATGTACATGTGATGTATGATAATGGTCTGACCCTTCTTTTATTTTTTCTTCTAGCGATACAAGAAATTTAAGATCTCAACATACCTCTTCCATGTCCGCTTATTTATTAACGAGCCACAAGAGTGACCCATCATCCTGACATTCTTCTTCTGTCCAAGTTATCGCATTCAAATCGACCATCTTTGTCGCATAACTCTCAGAATCACCTCAAGATTTTCATAAGAGACAATATTGTAGCGCTAGAATGCCTCCCAAAAAACGATAAAAATGAGAATAAAGATGAAAATAAAAAAAAGGGATGAGAGACCAGATGATAGTTTTAAGCTACAAGATTCAAAAGATGGCTCAATAAAGTGATATCATGTAGAACGGCTCATAAAGCAGAGACAGTTAAAATTAAAATCCCCTCATAAAACGTCACCCCGCCAAAGTGTGCCCAGGGTACACCTTTATGTATATACATGTGCACCTTAAATAAGCCCTAGGATGGAACCCTGCAACCTTATTACTCTATTCCTCTTGGGAATGTTCAATCTCGATGTGATGAGATACGAGAGATACCTACTCACCATTTGTGCACGAAGTCTCTGTAAAATCCCATCTCGTGTCAAACTTTACGCTTGCCTTTCTTCTTTTTTTCTTGATGATGCACGCTGTGTTATGGTCATAAAATAATAGCAGCATGCGCACGTAGGTATATAATACTCTTGCTCCGTGTTCAATTTATTTCCCTGACATTTAGATTTTATGATGAATCGTGATGGTAAATCCATCGCCTGGAGACTGTAAATCTTTGATACGAGATGCACTTTTAGTAAGATTGAAAATAAAACGGATGTTCACGAGAGTTGTGAGAGTTGAATTCTGATAAGAATGACACGTGTTTTGGTATGGCTGCATAAATTGATACAAAGACAACCAACGAGGACATCTTTGCTGACTTGTCTCCATATCTATACAGGTGATTCCAACGAAATGGGGATTTTTGTCACGTAGAAGTCGACAATTCTTTTTAACCTCATCCCAATCGGATAAGTTAAGTCGAGATCATAATAATAGTACGTATTATTTCAAATTTCCAGTACGCATTTCAACTATGATTTTTCAATGAAGTCCATCAGTATAGAAAAAAAACGTAGCATATACCTGTGTTTTGAAATCGATATGAATATCCGCAACTATATTGTTGCAGTTCTCGTTGACAGACAACAAAAAAGTTTATAGATTCCAAATCTTAAGTCGTTTCTCTTCAACGCAAAAATACTTTGTGAGAAGCCGTTTCATTCGTCGTGTGGAAAGAGTTCGAATTTTGATACCTAGAATAAAGAGTAGACAGATCCCTTGGAATTCCACCAGGACAAAATTATCACAAAAAAATCCAAGGGACTAGAGAATGTTGTTCGTCATAAATAGAGTTCACTAGAGTCAAAATCCGCCAAAAATTGATATAATTCGATGGATTTTCCAAATCAAGTTAACCTCATCCATTATCCCGACACATGTCCAGTCTAATGAATCTATAGAATTAGGTATTCAATAGACTCAGACTAACGAATCATATCAAGATGTGTTCAGTCAAGAAGATCGAATGTACTCTCTGCTCAGAAAAAAAATATGTGCACAAGTACGTTCGGAGTCAGGGCACTTCATGTGATATTTATATACAAAAACGTGTGGCAACGAATTAATCTTGGTATTATTTCACATCGCATAGTATTCGAGATGGCGAGAAGTGTTTACAGCCCTCCAGGGCCTCTTCTTTTTATCATCGGCAAGCTCAACTTATTATCCACGCCACGCGATCAACGACGAAGCAAAAATATGGCCTCAGGCAGCACATTGACGACAAAACCAAAGAGGTAGTTAACTCGTTCCCTCTTGCTTTGGACGCGACCATATTATAAACTCGGGGTCGCGAAAACTTCCCATCGTCAAGATCATCTCGGCAGGTTAATTGATAGAGCGGTAAGGTGTCGGGACTGAGGGGTGGCCCTTTGGCATACTTAATAAACTCCCTTTACCCTCTTTCAAGCACGAGCATAATCTAATGGTCTGCACGCAATACTTATATTTACAATCTACTCAATGTATTATAACCGCAATGTGCATGGATCACGCGAACAATCTCGATGAAAGGAGCGTGACTATAACGAGTTATATATATTTGATGTCATGCTGATGATTCTGACTAGTCGGTGTGTTATACAATGATTTGATCCTGATAATTGCACAACAATTCGATGAGTCGGTTGATCATTGTACCGAATAAGACTCTAAAGTACACTCATCTTCATGATATCATAAAAATGGAATGATTCGCGTGTGAGACACCGTGCCGAGCAGATGTGTATTGCGGAGCGTGTCAATAACATAGTCAACGAGTAATTGAATGGCTCGTGTTTATGTAGCCCGAATTGTGACTTAATCGAAATACTGTACTGTGTGTTAGTTAAGTGCATCTTCCAAACTGCGTTTGCAGTTTGGAAGCTGTAAGTGAAGTGAGTGATGGCCTCCATGAGTGGTGGCCACACGTAGCAAAGCTCCGCTGGAGCTAATGTGATTATCAATAACCCAATGTCAACCTACGCTAATGCTATGTACCCTAAACGTGATGAAGCAATTATTGTAGAAGCAGTCGAAAGTGCAACTATCGATGACTATGTCGATGGATTAGAAGAAATAGTGAACGTAATGGAAATACTATCGATGTCGAAAATCTCAGGAAGACGTATGTGTATCTTCATGTCAAGTAAAATGGTTGCAGATAGAGTGTGTGGCTCTAAAATTAAAGTCAAGGACCAGGAACTTACGATTAGACCTTTTATGGAAAGAAATAAAAGAGTTGTTATTTCTAATGTCTACCCCACAATACCAAATTCTGTACTAGTTGAAGCTTTGAAAAGCAAAGGTATTACACCTGTATCACAGATACAACAGCTCAAGGCAGCACTCAGCAAACCCGGGCGAGCACATATTCAATCTTTCCGACGGCAATTTTACGTGAAGGAAGAGGATGAGCAAAAGGTACCAGAGTCGCTACAAATCGTGCACGAGAACATTCCGCATTGGGTATATATGAGCAGCGAATTGGCCAGGTGTTTCATATGTAAACAGATCGGTCACACCACGAAAGTATGTCCGGATGCCGACAAGCCGAACGAGCAAGCGGATAATACAAATAGTAAGCCGGAGAATGAATTATCGCCGGAATTAGATAATCACAACAATCTCATGAATCAAACTACGAATAAAGGAGTAAAACGACCACCGTCAGACTCGTTGACTGAAATTGACTCTTTCAAAGATGCTGACTCTGAAATTCAAACTACAGTCACTAAAGAATCAGATGCAGGTGAGTTTTCAGGCTTCATCGTGCCTAAAACTCGAAGAAAGAAGAGATCTAAGAAGGATAAGCCCGAGTCAACACCTGATGTGGTAAAAATACAAACAAAATTGTTGCCCGTGAGAGAAAGTATTGTGAAATCTATAAACATTCATAACATCAAGTATGAATCTTTTGAAAAATTCATAGTTGCTTCTAGTGGGAAGTCTGATATTTCTGAAAAGGTTCAAAATATTGTTGGCAATAACACCGAGGGCCTCATCAAAATCATCGATCTCACGTACGATGATTTGACAGACGCCAGTATGAAATCGAGATTCACGAGGTTACGAAAGAAACTGAATAATGAACAAACAATTGAAACCGAGTCTGAAAGTGAATTTTCACAAGAAGAGAGCGCACAATTAAACAACGAAGATGGCTGTCACGACTCAGAGTGAGTTAAAAATTATCTTTTGGAATTCGAGAAGCATCAGGACCAAGAAAGAAGAATTGCCAAGCATACTTCAAGGAGTGGATGTTTTTGTGTGCGTAGAATCATGGCTTTCCGAAGAGAACACTACCGACAAAAATTTTGGCGTCTCAGGATTCAAGACTTTCAGAAAGGACCGGATTGAATGGCAGAGGTGGAGGTATTCTCATCTTGATTAGGAATAATTTAGCATACTATGAACTCGAAAATCTAATCTCTCCTGATATCACAGTAGAATTAGCAGGGCTAAGAATCACGAATACTAATCCAGAATTGGATTTAGTAGTTTGCTACAGACCCCCAGGTCAAAACCTTAGTCAGTCTCAGTGGAACACTATTCTCCAAAATGTTGACAGTCGCAAACATACAATTTTCATGGGTGATTTCAACGCTCATCACATTTCTTGGAATTGTGATGAAAGCGATCTTAATGGTGAACATTTATTCGAAAGTTCTAATCGATACAGCCTTGTTCTTCATAATCAGGATACTAAAACTCGAGTCCATTCTTCTAATAACACAACAAGTAATATAGACCTCGTATTCTCTACTTTCAATATTGCTGAAAAAATTCACGTTGAGACTGACGGAGATACCTGGGGATCAGACCATTTTCCTTTGCGTATAAATGTCACTTTGACAAAATTTTTATATTTTAAAGAATCTTTTCGCCTCAGCTCACTGAGAACAGACTGGAAAAAAGTCGAAGCCCAATTGATTGAGAATTATCACGAATTACTGTCAAATGACTACTGCCAAGCAAATGCTGCAGGAAAATATAGAATATTTTTAGAGGTACTTAAGAATGCGATTAAATCGAATACTCCAAGAAAGAGAAGGGTGCGCAATGAAATCCATCGTAATCCCGTATCCTGGTGGGACTCTGAATGTAATAAAGCAAAACGGCTCCGAAGAGCAGCTTTAAAGCGATGGCAGTGGACTAGTGATATTCAAGATTATATTGTTTACAAAAAGAGATGTGCAGAAGCTCGAAAACTTTTCAAGGCCAAGAAACGATCATCTTTTAGAAAATTTGCGGAAACTATAAATTTCAACTTTGGTAGATCTTATGTTTGGGATCAAGTCAGAATTCTAAAAAATAAATGGACAAAAGTTGCTCCTTCTCATTTTACAGAGAATCATCAAGATACAAAAGTTACTATTGATGCACTTGATAAACTTTGCCCTTCTTCGTGTGTGACGAATCCGGAATGGCTACCTCAATGTAAAGAAAATGAATTTTTGAGCGCACCCTTTGACTTCGTAGAGTTTAACATGGCATTGAATGATCGAAATCCGAAATCAGCTCCAGGGTTGGATGGCATCGATTATCAAGCATTACAAAATCTCCCAATTAAATATAAACTGACTTTGCTTGATCTTTACAACGAAATGTATACTTGTCAATGTTATCCTGAAGAATGGAAGGAATCCTTTGTTCACTTTATTGACAAACCTAATGGAAAAGGCAAAAGGCCGATTAGTCTAACATCTTGTCTTTGTAAGCTCTTTGAAACTATGCTGAAGAACAAATTCCAATGGTGGATTGAAAAAAACCAATTGCTACCTAGAACCCAGAGCGGATTTCGGAAAGGTCACTCTACAATTGACAATATCACGAATCTTCTTATTAATGTAGATGAAGCCTTTAGTAAGAACCAGGTAGTAGCGGCTGCATTTCTTGATGTCAGCAATACTTTTGATAGCGTCAATATACAAATATTGTTGAAAGAATTAGCAGATATTGGGTGCCCTCAGAACTTTGTTAAGTTTGTACATCATACACTCACCCAAAGAATAATCCATGCTAATATTACTGAGAGGGTTGTGAGACATGTGAACCAAGGCTTGCAACAAGGGGGAGTACTGAGCCCCGCTTTCTATAATATATATTCTGCAAAATCTAATAAGGACCTTCCTAAGAGTATCCTCGTCTCTCACTTTGCGGACGATGTAGCATTGTATTGTAAGAGAAGCTCGGTTGAATCTGCTAAAACAATACTCGAACGAGGTACCAAAGTTACCTATGATAACCTTCGCGAACTTGGTCTCGACCTCGCCCCGCCAAAGACTGTTTTCATACTATTCAATAAAGGTAATATTATCCCAGGACATCATAGTATTAGAGTTGCGGGTACCACTATTAAATCGAGTTCTCATGCCCGTTTTCTTGGAATCGAATTCGACTATAAATTAACTTTTCAAGACCACATAGACGCAATTCGGAAAAAATGTTTCAAGTCAATGAATGTCATGAGATTTCTTAGAGGTACATGGTGGGGTGCAGATCCTAACACCCTTCTTATATTATACAAGAGTCTCATTCGCTCCATCGTGGATTACGGTTGTTTTGCGTATTTTCCGACGCAAACTCGTCAAATTGAAAAATTAGAACGCATACAGTATGCAGCAATACGCATAGCTCTCGGGTATAGGATCAGCACCCCCACTAATATACTCATTTCGGAATCCAAAGTTCAGCTCCTTGAGGACAGAGCTAAAAGCTTGGGCAATCGTTACTTATCAAAAGTATACTCAAATCGTGGGTTACTAGTTCATCACACCGTACACAGGATTCAGAGGATTCTTCTGGATAGGAAACTTGGGAATAAATTCAAAAATAGAGTATTGTACCAAGATATCAAAGAATTAGAACCAGTATCTCATTGTATCAAACAAGACATTCATTATCCTATATACATTCATGACTATGATATTCTGAAATTTATCCCTGATATCGATCTGAATTTTGGCACGAGTCTGAAAGAAGTTGACAATCCTAACGCAATACTGAATGAGCTAGTGGCTCAAATGAACGCTCTAGCAATATTTACTGATGGGAGCAAATCAGCTGACACCACTTCCGTTGGAAGTGCATGCTGTTGTCAAAGCTCGAATTTGATGCTTATGAGAAGTCTCCCTACACAAACGTCAATTTTCACTGCTGAATGTATTGCTATTCTCGATGCTGTCACAACTGCAATCGATTCTACAAACGATAATGTCCTGATTTTTACAGACTCTCTCAGTGCGCTCCTCTCACTTAAAAGTCTTAAGATCGATATTAGAGTTAATCCATATGTCTTGGAAATAAAGAAAAAACTGTATGAAATTCATTTACTAGGAACCAAGAAAATATCATTATATTGGGTACCGTCGCATCAGGGAATTCACGGAAATGAATTTGCAGACGAAAAAGCAAAAGAGGCGTCGACAAGGTGTAGAGATCTATCGTTATTAATTCCCTTCTCAGATTTTAGAGAAACGTTCAGTAAAAAAGCTCAAGAATCAACTTTTGATTCAATAGAGAAAGAAGGCTTATCAAAGGGCAAAGATTTTTTCTTAATTCATCATAATCGCAAACGTAAGCCTTGGTTCACGAAAAAAAAATTACCTAGAGGAGCTATTACAACTGTCAATAGACTGAGATGTAATCATTACAACTTAGCCTCATCACTCTGTAGGATAGGTTTCATAAACGAGAGCCAATGTCCTTGTGGATGTCAATCTCAAGACATAGATCACATCCTTTGGCAGTGTTCTAGATATGATGAACAGAGAAAAGACTTTATAACGAAACTCTCAAAGCAAAACCTATTCTTGCCTCTATCATGTAGTTCCTTGCTCTTTGAACCAAAAACCAATGTGTGCAAAGCCTTGTTCTCATTTTTGAATCAGTGTAAGTTAGAAGTGTAACAAATTGACAATCGTGTACATTATGTTATCTTTCTCTTTTTACTTATATCATATCATATGAATATGTATTATATGAATATGTATCATTATTATTGCAGAATAACTTCTTCAAGAGGTTGAGAATGCTTGAATAAAAAAAAAAAAAAAATAATAAAAATGGAATCTCCAATGAAACAATAACTCATCGCATTTTTCATTTTATAAGACATTCTCGAAGATGAGACACCTCTATTAAGGGCCAGGTAAGATATGAGCCCTCTCTCAAATACAAGACCCCCCTTTCTCCCCCCCCCCCTGGTGAAGAATGCACTACGTGCAAATTATTTAGCCAGGGATCCTCCTTCCAAATCCACTACCATTGAAAAATACGATTGGATTGGTCCGATGCTTTGAAGTTGGTAGCCGGCAAAGAGGTGTGAGTCTGGTGTGAGCCGTTGCCGAGTCATTCGTGAACAGGGAATGGTCGTCCTCAGAGTTGATCGAGCCAATAGGCAGGTGCCCGGTCTATGAGGGCGAATCTCAGAATTCGGATGATTTTGAAATTCATTCAAATTTTCGAATGACGTTGTAATTGAAAGTCTGGGCAATTTAAATGATCTATATCGTACTTTAGAACTATTGGATCCATTGTAAGTTGCTCGTGATACATTTGATGTCATACTCGATCGCCCGGGGAATAACGTAATGATCCATCGATTCTTACAAGTCATCAAGTACGCTTCGTTTTTTGAGATTACTCAACAGAGAGAGGTCCAACCTTGTGGCGCACGGATCTGAATAAAGTTTGTAAATCATCTTCTTTCAGGTGAAAAAAGATCACTTTCGAGTGTTTCATCCAAAGGGCTTACTATCCCGAGAGGAAGCTATGGGCATCAGCATTGCGAGTATAATAACTTTTTCAGCACAAGATTGCATGTATGAGCAATGCTAATCTGCATAGTTGTATCTCAACATACCTGAGCCAACTGGATTAACCCTTAGAAAATACCTTCATCATTCAGAAAAATAAAATTATGGCCAAAGTTTTGTCAGGGTCCGTGTCTCGCAGAATTGAATCTTTCCTGGTAGATCAAGCTATTATTAAAATGTTGTTGGAGAACGATTTTCGATTGGGATACAAATTATGTCGTACAGTTTGTTTATGATCGACCTTTGTTAAAATAGATCCTCATAAATCGACTTCGACTTTGGCATATCTGAAGGTTTATCTTCTGGATTACGGAAGCGATGAAGGTTCTCTCCAACTATTGATCAACATGTTCACGGCGATAGACTCCATCTTCGAGCTGATTTACCAACTCTGCGTCCCGATCAGAAAAATTCTAGAGATAACCTGACCAAAGATCAGATCCTCATTAGTTTCTGGTAAGGAGAACCCTAAGATTATGGTAAGGTTATGCTTGGGTTGGTGGACAGTTTTTGATCAGTTCATGATCAGGGTATCCCTATGTAGAATAAACCGGAGCAAATCCGTGGTAGAAACTAAAGTTCTGCTTCGAGAGACTTTTGATGTTCTGCTCGTGCACTACATTATTTGCGAAATTGTACGATTGCGAGTGATTGAATATCTATTCTCTCAATTATTGAATATTTGAAGGGAGAGGACAGAAAGAGGCAGAGGACTAAAGATGTATAAAGTTACTGTGATTTGCAGAACATTGTTAGGCTGGCGTGATTACGGTTCCACCATCAGCTACAGACACTGAAGAGAAATAGATCTTGATTCGTAGAAGTTCATGTAAATTACTTTCGATAACCCGCCACAAACATCAAGATTCGGTGAGCAACAAGGCCCTTCGAACGACCTCTATTCACTAATATATTCATATTAGGTCAAACTCAATCGTGCAGTGATCGTGATGCATTATAAGGTATCTGTGCCTAATTTGCCCCCATTCAAGTTCTCACATGTACGAACCCGCAGACCTTGCCCCGCATTTTTTTTCATGTTTGTTACGTTAAAATATGAGAAAATAAATGTTTTGGACCGATCCTAGATGACCCGCGCCTTTCTTAGAACAGAAGAACTGATTTTGCTACTTCCGACTTCTTTTTTGTTATTCACTAAAAGTTATGCCAAACAAAATTGATGGAATCAATTTTAACGTGCCTTAACTCATTTTCTTTGTCTTTGTCCCAACTTTAGAATGCTTTTTGCAGAATTGCAAAATTCGATTTTTAGCCGATTCTACGCCCATATCACTAGAAAAAGTGCAGTGTTCCTAATTTGCCCCTATAGTCTTTTTCCAAACTCATTCCTCGGTCCATTAAGATGCACCAATTTACCTCAAAAAGTTTTAAAGGCATTAAAAAAAGCTACAAAATGAGCTAAAGTACGTCTCATTTGGAGGTCTGGGAGCCGAGATATCCCGCTTTCACGAAAAACCCGTATAATCCCATGAAAATAGGCCTCTTTTCCCTGTGGGGGCAAATTAGGAACACACTGACAACAACTCGCAAAAAATCTTCTTTCGCGAAAATCAAGATATCTCGGCTCTAATTTCTTCAAATTGAACGTACTTTAGCTCATTTTCAAGGTCTTGAAACAAGCTACAAAATGAGCTAAACTACGTTGAAAAATATAGAGATGAGTTGAAATGGCGAGTAAAACAAAAGTAGTGGGGGCAAATTAGGCACACTTACCTTATACAGCTGCCGGCAGCATCTAACCTCTCATCTCGCTCATGCTCTCGACATGAATTTTGACATTACTCGAGCGTTTTGAATAAATTAGGAGGAAACTAAACATTCTGCGTCACGCTGATCGCAATTGATATGAATTATAACTTTGTACTTGAGCTTGAAATCTTAGTGATAACCAGGTGAACTTTTCAATTCAAGTTCAGGGTATCTTCGAGATTTGATACCGTAAGCATTAAGTGAGGGTACACTAATCGTGAACTGATCAAATACTGTCCATCAATGCCCGAAAACCTTATCAGTTTAGGAGCGGCCGATCCGGCTACCATGATCAAGGTCTGATCAAATCCTCACTTGGATTTCTGATCGGGGTACAGTGACAATGAGAATGCTAGCACAATATCCCATTGCGAACGAGAGAATAACCTTAAAATTCAAGCTCACAGGGGGATTCGTCGATCCAGTGCCTGCATTGGACAACTTAGGGATAAACTACTCAGGTGTGGAATTAATTGCAACGGATATCAAATGATTTCTTCCAGTTAATTCCAAGTAAAGAATCGATTGTGCGAAAAATAAGAGGCCATAACCCGTCAGTAAGAAATGATTATCAAGTATAGATGGAGGATACCAATAGAAATGATTCACTCAATCATTTCAAAGAAATTCTGAAACTGACATCGTCATGCCAATAAACTACGTATGTTATAGATTGATCATCATCAGCGGCAAGTTTTGCATGTGAATAAATGCATGTTTTGGTGTTTGATTATGGATAACACTGTATTAAGCAGTCAGTGACTATTGTATTGTGCTGTTTACGAAAGACGAACTTTTGGATAGTTTCTGTAGGTATTCGATGGACTATGGAAAATGATATGTGAATACTTCCACATGAATTCTCAAGTAAACTGATAGAGGGTTCCGGTTATAAGTCTGCCACGCCGAGAAGAAGGCGAAAGTCCAAGCGTGGCCACGCTGGTTCTAAATATGACAATTTTGCATGGTTGGGAGTTTTCTCCAGAGAATTTACATGGATTGCCTCATGACAATTTCGCGACTCGTGGAAAGACTTCTGATTTACATACCTCTTGTTTGTGTGCTAGATAATTCATTACCGGTACCATTCGAGTTCTCCATCAGGACAATCTTTGAAACACCAGCTAATCAGAGGGGAAACTCACGAGAATTCCTTTGCGTGTTCCCGTAGTGTTATTCGTGAATGAAAAAAGAACGAAGAAAAAACCAAAAATTACTCCACGGAATGTAGTTTTGCTTTCAATCTCGGATCAAAATTCCAATCCTTATCATAAAAACACGCTCCCCTGAACCTCTCCCGAACATGAAAATCGACACCTTACAAAACTTTCTTATAAGGCTAAACAAGAAGGAAGAGGATGGGGTCTCAATAATTCCAGCTCACTACACTGGTGCTAATAATTGTAATGGCTGATCGAGATGTGGGACAAATTTTGTCAAGGTATAGGACGATTGTTGTGCCAGATCATTTTAATCAATCGTGATAATTCGTAACTGGGAACCGAAGAACTTCATCGTTGGAAAGACCGAGACAAGCTGATGTAAGTTACACACGATCCAGAGACGACGAAGCAAGCTCGACAGTAGCAGAACTATCAGTAATCAAATGGCATCAGGCAGAAATTCAGTTCTCACCAAAAGATCTCGAAAAGCATGATGCAAACCACGCGTACCTATCATATCACCACTTTAAGATCGCACTCGAAAATTTGCCACGCTGCACGAAGAAAGAAAAAGAGAGAAAGAAAATTTCTCGCAAGGACGCGTTGGGCTAACGAACGGGTCACCTCGCATGAATCTCGACAAAGATCCACGGTATACATAAGTATACATAACCATTTCCAAGTAAAGTCAATTCATTCCATGAATGTACGTACTAATTAAACACACACGGCAGCACTCGTTGGATCGGCATCGATCTCGTCGCGATGAATCCACTCATGCCTTTTCCTTCTTCTGCTTTCTTACCACATAGCTTCTTTCTCATTTTACGATTGCCGATGCATCGGTCGCGGAGCTCACTGCCCCTGATGATAATACTTTTGCATCCATGTGTATATACATACGGGCAGTCTCTCCGCGAATTTGGCGTGCAATATAAGAGAGCCATAGGTATATTTCAGAACAGGGGATTCAAAGTTTCTCTTATATATGTACAGTTGAATGTGAGGACAGGCTGAAACGCTATCGATTCGTTGCGATCGCTCAAAAAAATCATTCGGCTAACGAGGGAGCGCCGCGCCTACACCACCACCCCGATTTACCCGTACTCTTTTATATCTATATATACTTTGGATGTTCAGCTCATGCCAATAAGCCAAGCAAACCCAAAGAGCGACGAAATAATGATGGCTAATCGGTGGGCCCTCAGCTGGTATAATACGCGCTAATAGTATTCGCGATACCGGGAACGGATCACGTGGGAAACACTCCCTGATGTCCTGACCTTTTGCCATCGATATGTTGTGTGTTATAAATACGTGTATACGAATGAGATGGTTAAAAAGGTTCAGAATTAAGGTGCCTCGCGTGCATCGTCAGAGATTGCAGCCTATGTGGACTTGAGAAAATGGACACTCGCAAATTTGGGGCAGCTATAAGTTCAAATGGTCGGAGGTAAGACACGGGCGGGTCCTGGTAGATACAGTTTTGGCACAAAGACTCAGTAGTTCTCCTAGCTGAATCCTTGATTTTGAAAAGCCATTGATGAGACAAAAACTGCCATACTCCCTTCATTGACTTGTTTCGATCTCTCCAAAGTATTCAACTCCATTTCGCATCACATTTTCATTTATCTTCTATTCAGTTGTTGAAGATAATATGCGAACTTTGTAGCCTTTTACAAAATATAAACAGACTTATATTATACATAGACCATTGAGCATCTCCTGTACCAATGCCTGGCGCTCGAAGGAAAGAGACACAGAACCATGGGTCACAAATACTTCGATGGCTTGGAAGACACAACAGAGGTGGAACTTAGGAAGCTTATAGAATTTATCCAAGGCATAAAATGCCTAAAGGATAGAAGGACATAGGAAAGGTTAGACTCTCGCAAAAGCACAACAGGGTACTACAATGGGCCTTAGGCCTCCGAGTGTGGATGCGACACCCATCGCATCCAACCCTTATAACCTAACCCAACCTAACCTATATTATACATTGGCGATGGCATCTGGAATCATAGATGTATCGAGGAAAAAAACAATAAATTACAATAATAAAATGCCAGTACAAAATCTGTCGGTGTGGATCCCGCATATCCGGTTGTCTGTGTGGAAGGGGTGAAGTACAATAATAGATGAACTTATGAGTCATCGGTGGGTGGGTTGGTGGACGAGTGATCGGGTAGGTAGTTGGATAGTCCGGTCCTGTTTGGTCCGATTGTTAACGGTGTAGGATGGACTGGAACGGTCTGGTAGGGTTTGAAACTATCCGGCACGGTCTGGGGCAGTCCGGAAGGATCTAAAACGATCTAAGAATTTCAGGAATGGTCTGGTATGATCTGGAATGCTTTGAAATAGTCTAGAACAGTTCGAGTCTGGCGGAATCCTGGCCCCGGTCATCGCCCGCCGGAGCGTGGTGACCCCACATCTCCATCCGGCGCCCGGGAATGGGTTAATCTAGGGACTCGTATTAAGGCTGTCCGTGGATGGTCACAATGCGAGCCTTGACGACTCATCTAGCAACCCAAGGAGCTCTCTGGGCTCCAAAGAAGCCTAAAAAAGCCCCCTTCTCCCGAGGGGTGAATTTGGGCTTGCTCTGGGGGGCTGAGCCCGAAAATTAGTAGCCAGGGCCTTTGCCGAGCTATCCGTGACTCGATCATCGCCGTCTTACAAACCGACGCGCTGGCAGGGCGTATTTTTACCTAGCACCCATGGGGGCAAGCCAGGGTGAAGGCGAGAGCCGGCGAGCCGGGCATCCGGGATACGAAAGATAAATTCCTACTCGATGACCTGTAATACCACTTTCCTGCCGCTCAACGCTACCTCGGCCAACATACGAACTTCGGCTCTCTAGACGCGTTCAGTGCCACGCTTCCTTCCATGCCGGTCGTGCCGCGATCAGCGTGCTCCGGAAACCGCGAGCCTGGTGTCGAGTTCCGCAAATTTCGCGATACTCTCATAACGGTGTACCGATTCACACAAAAGCATAGACGATAGGTGTGTGTGTGTGTGTGTGTGTGATTTTCGTGTAATGCACTTCAGGTCCTCGATCACAAGTGTGATTTGGAAAAGTGTGTGTTATTTGAATCCCTTCTCCTACTCTTGTCCCCGCGAAAGCCTGTAAATTCATTACAGTTCAATCAAGCTTTTTGTTGGTAACGCGTGGGAGCGCTCAAGTTTTTCAAATCATTTTCGGATCTCAACTCTTTCCCCCAATTGGAGTTCTCGGGATCCGAGAGCCTGATGCACCGGCCGAGAAGGAACGCGTGCCGATTGGCTGATGGAGCACGCCAAGAACCGCACCGAACACACTAACAAACGGGGACCACCGGGTCCGTGTCACCAATCATCCCAAAAATTCTTTCACAGTTTGATACCATCTAGAATATGAAGAGCCTAGAGGAACTCCATCAATTGGGCCTCCTGTCCAGAGCTACAAACAAAAACGTTAGCATTGCCAGTGTATCTATTATCACTTTTAAACATGGGCCTATGTAAGCAAAATTAATCTCAGTGGCTGTATTTTTGGCCAGGACAACCATTTTACGGGGTTACTCCGGATTCTTCGTATACTCGATAGTACAAAACTGTAAAAAAATCTTGGGGGAGATTAGCGGACCCCGTGGTCCCCCTTAGCCACACCAAAGCTGAGCAAGGACATACCTACACGGATTCCGAGGGACCAGGAAGCTCACCCGGCTCGGATCATTCAAAGCCATCGCACTCGCCTAGCCGGCAACGCCCATCGCCAACGCTCAGTACAGCCTTCGGCAGAGCAGTCGAAAGAGCGAATCCTCAATTCACTCATTGTCCGGAAGTCACCCTCGGAGTCCGGCTCTCGGTCGGACTCCGTGATTTATCATCAGTCAAGGCACTGTCAATTGCTTCTCAAACTGAATATTAGAAGGCATTAAGTAGCTCTGGAGCGATGCACATTCCGTAGCTGAACGCGCCAGCAATAATTCAACAAACCAATCAGTAAGATTCTCCGATGCAGGATACCTGCATATTGACATTTCAATATCCCAACGATCAAAAATGGAAAGATTGCGGTCCGTTACGTGGCTAGATGCAAACATGCTGGGGAATATCGAGGAAATGTCGTTTTATATTAACACGCGTCGAGTGAATGACTTCCGCTTAGAGTTTCCGTACAAATTCCCACTCCAAGATGACGGGTTAGAAAAAAACTGCGCTTAAGTAGATTGTGCCAGGACACTTTGTCCGATTCAGATAGCTCCCACACAATTGCTGTAAATGGTGTTGTTCTGACTTCAAGAGGTTCTGGCGCTGGTGCATGCTGGTGTCCGACATTTTCTTCGACTTCGAACTTTTGAAAATTGCTCCCGTATGAAAAAATTGGCAAAACAATCTCAGGAAAATACGCTCGATTATACGCGCATGATCTGTCTGGCGAATAGTCACATCCATTATGTGTGTACGAGATATTCGATGCTTAATCTCGGATATTGGTGAGGATTTGACTTTGGGTTTCCGGAAATGCGTCTACCTATTCCTACCTCATTTTAAGAGTCACCTATCGAATTCAATGTACGGTCTCACCGACGATTTCATGGTTTATTTAAAAAAGAATAAGATTCTGAAGGGACAAACGACAGGAGAGACAGCAGAAGTTAGATTGAAAGAAGAGAGAGAAAAAGACAAAAGGAAACATGGGGGAGGAGGGATAAGAGCGACAGCGAAGACTTTGGTTTCAAGAGAAGGCTTGCCGATAATAATCTTTATGCGAGACGGGCTTCAAGTTAAAATATTATGCTCGTTAGAATCCAAATTGGGGTTTCCTTTTTCTCTCTCTTCTGGATTTAAGGGGCTAGTGAGGCGGCTCGCGTATGCCACAGATATTTTATAATTTGAAACGCGTGAGTTTTTTCTTATTTTATCAAAACCACTGTCCTGTAGACGTCTCTTATACGTTTTCAACGATAAATACACCACACACGCACACTATTCGCTCATTCAGGTAAGACTCAAGTCGACGGCCGAATTAACATACGAGAGATCCGCCTTTGTTTTGGCGAGACCCTGCCATCGTCACGCTGAATCCTTTCGTGCGTTTCCATTTTGCTCCCGCGTTTCATTCGCCATCCTAATTAGCTCAACCACCATATATTGAACTCGAAGGCATGAATCATTCACAAGGTTCGCGTGCCTGTATTTGTGCAGATGAGTCCATTTGTGTATACCGCCACTAGCGCGTTTCCGTGAATCTTACTCTTTTGCGAGGTGTCTAAAAACTATAACCCTGGCGGTTAATGATGTTACCAGCGACGACGTGGTTGTTGATCAACATTTGTATGCTGAAAAATGAACGAAATTTCCTCACAAATGTGACGGTGGGTTTTTAGGGATTCAGGAATTCAGAGTTTGAATGAAGGAAATTAGTTTTCACAATAAAAAATGGATCAGAGATGGATAAGAACTAGGGCTGGGAATATCCGTGAATCCGGATGTCCGGTTATTTATCCGGATATGTACTCAAATTGAGAGGATCCAGGCGGATCAAACTACCCGGGCAGTATTCGACTATCCGGATCCGAAGATTCGGATAGCATCTGGATTCTCAAATCTGTTTTACAATATTACCAACATATATTACACACATATATATATATATCAATTTGTCTATAAAATCCGCCGGGTCCGAATTTCCGAATAGGCAAGTATAACCGGATATCTGGATAATTCGGATCTTTCGAAGCCCCATCAGCCTCAATATGAGACGATATGCTCACATAAACGTCTGTAATGGAAATTTGGTCTATGAGTCATGTTAAAGTGTTTTTCCAGGATGGAATCGGTTCACCGGGTAACCAGGCATAGATTTGATTGTCGTATGCGGGTGTTTCTCAAAAAGAGTGATATGGTACCTAGGCCCATTGCGGGATACTTCTCGATGAAGACGTTTATCATCAGACTAGAGTCGTGTCAATATTTTTAGAGTATGTAGTCTCGACCAGTTTTGACTGAAGCCAAATATTTTTGTAGGTATGTTCAAGGTGTCAGATCTGACTTTGGCGCCACCGCCGGGTATCTTACAAACTGTCCGACCATCAACATCTGATGTTCAAATTTCGGCGCGCTAATGAGCAAAATCGGCAAAATGTGTTATCCTAAGTATCCGGTAGCAGAAATAATAAAAAAAAGTTATGTCTGTTATCGGGTTTTTGAAATGAGACATTTTGTCAACTTTGTTTTCATACATTTCCAGTAGCTCGCCGAAGTTTGAAAAGCAGGTATTTGCAGTCGGATAGTTCGCGAAACACCGTCTACTTACAAGGAGAGGTTCAACCTTGCGGAACACGGATCTTGATGAAACTCTGGGAATCATGTTGTTTTGGAGAGGAATGGAGGTATCTTTGAGGGCTTAATCCCATGGGCCTCCTATCTCGAGATACAGCTGTAGAGATTAGCGTTGTTAGTATATCTATACATACGACTTTTTGACATGTGCCTGATGCTAATCTCTTTAGCTATATCTTGAGACACAAGGCCTATGGCATCGAACCCTTAAAGATACCTTCATTTTGCACCAAAACAAGATGATTCCCAAAGTTTCATCAAGATCGGTGTTCCGCAAGGTTGGACCTCTTTGTTAGTGCCACCAAAGTCAGACCTGACACCTAAAATCGGTTGCGAAGGAAAAACTTCCGCATTTCCCTTTAATTGTGATTTTTCAATGCAGGAATGTGGTGAAATTTCTTCATATTGCATTTTGCTAATGCAATCTCGAAAATCTACTAAGTGTCAGTCAAAAGCATGAGAAAGTTGCATGTCGATGACACAAAGTGACTATTTTGATACATGGTTGAAATTACAAAAATTCTGAAATCTTGTAAATCCAAGTTTTCCTAGCGCCGCTGACCTGATGAACCTTCACTCAAAGCCACGGAGCGGGTCATTTGCTGTATATCATTCCTAAATGAAGAATAATTTGTACTCAAAATGAGTAAGCCAACAAAGTGAAAAATAATTTCCAAATGACAAAATCCGCAATACTTACGCAGAGCATCACACAGGACTTTGTACAATCCGTAGGAATAATAAGCCTCGAAGGAATATATTTAAGATAGAATTCACACATGTCAAGGAAATAAGACATTCTTACATTCAAGCTGATAGTGGAGCGAGTGCAGTAATTTTCATGTTCATTTTTCAGTATCGACTTTTACACCTTATGAATGCCTCAAGGGATTCCTGGTATTGTAAGGTAAGGCATGCACTCTTCAATCAGATGGCGGAAATCATTATACTAAGTTTCTATTTAGTAAATCAGTGATACTCAAGCTCCAGAAAAATGATTCACCAATAAATTTATGCAACACATTCGGAAAAAAGAATAGGCGCTCATTGAACTTGAACAACAAGATCAAAATGCTCACTCTCCCAAGAAGTACATCGAACACTTTCAATGAGCTTACATGAACCTTTCGACTTTGCGCCTGTTACTACTATACACAATTCTCAAAGCATGCATAGTGTTATATCCGTCGAGCATTGATTCTTTGCGAGCTCTGACTCCTATAAATACACTCATCCGCACCTCGCACAATAATAAGCAGTACATATTCACTCGTTGCTCACAGTCACTTGTGGTACCTCGATGAGCCAGACTCCATATATATTGTACATGGGACGATTGGTGAAAAAAGAGAGCAAATGGTCTTGCAACACAGCTTCTTTCAGACTCTATATAATATATACATATATACCAGAGACACACAGTTGTGGACAACGAGCCATGGACACACAGACGAAACAGGACGAGGAAGGGGGATGTACCGATCGAGAATTAATTACGCGCCGATACGCGATTGGAAAGTGGGCCCAGGTTGAGTATAATATATGTATATATAGGAACAGAAGCAAGAGATCTGACCAGTAGCCAAGAGAGCTGGTAGATTCGCAGGATAATCCAAGCACGGGACCACCGGCATCGACGTGGGCGCCATCGAGGTGCTGGCCATGATAGGGCTAATACTGTATTGAGTATTTATGGTATATATACCTGTAACAATCCATGGAGACGAGTATCGTGGTTGTGCGCTGCCAGAATGCACAAGACGTGTTTTTAATTATGGCCATAATCAGAAAAACCACGCTGCTGTTGTCTATGGTAATCTGGCTGATCGTGGTCAAGGTCTGCAGAACCGTTGCTGTTGAATCTATTCTTAGATGCAAAACTATCAATAGATAATGCAATCACTTAGGCTGGTATTTCTGGATGCGATTTATTTATGCCAGAGAGCTCGGAAATGCGGATTGGAGAAATTTATCGAATTTTGTGGACCCTCTCCTCCCCCTTGAAGTAGCTTCCCAATCAAAGACACAAGGCTAACGATAGAGGGTTCATTGATGAATAATATAAAATCGGGCATCCCCCAACTGCGCAAGTGGTCAAATCCTTAAGCCCGGTAGAGAGAGTGAACTGCGCAAGTTTTAATCCAGGGCCTCATTGTTAACTGCGCAAGTGCGATTCTTGGAAATTCTTACTCGGGTTCGTGGCTAAGTCCAGTATGTTCTTTGCGTGATAGTATACAAAATATTGACGAGAGGATGCTTGATTGGAACATTAAATATCGCGTTTGAATTCATTGCAAATATCGTCATGGATAAAATAATAGAGAATCCCGACTGTATGTGTACATATATCCTTGATCTATTTACAATCACTTCTAGTTGTGAGTTGAAAGGATTCTTCTTATATATTAATATCGCGTCAAAAATAATCAAAAATTTTAATCAAAACGCTCGTATTCGAGAGTGATCGCTCCCCATCTTGATAGTCGTTTCTTCCTGAAGACTTTTTAAAACATCGATAAATGTGAATATGCTGGGATAGACACCATTAAAACATTCGGCGAAGTAGGCATGGAATGACTCGAACGCATTCGTTGTTTGATCGCGAATGTTGAGTTGTGCCACCCACATTTTAGGACATTGTGCATCGTTTCGAATGTAGTTTTTGAGTATATAATCAGAGAACCCGGAAAGATTTGGAGTGATGGTTGATATCGAATCATCGACCAATGCATCATCAACTTTTACTGAATACTGGCGATCTTAGGGCAGACATCACCCCCAGGGTGAAGTTTCCACAGTGTTTGAATGCCGCAGACCGATAATAGAAGTCAGTCCGATAGCTATCTGCCCTGACCAAAGGAATTCGCAACGCGGAATACATAAAATATATACCGTGTCAGGTAAGGCGGTTAAGAGTTGGCTCTTTCGCGAAAGCATTTGCGCAGTTAATGACGCCGGCCGCGGTTAATCCTTGCGCAGTTCATAGCATTTTTCTGACCACTTGCGCAGTTGCATCTCGCCCATAAAATCAGTCATCCTCTCATCTAACTTTTCGTCCAAATTTCGAACCTAGATACGAAGATTCGCCGGACAAATATTCTGAACAAATCTGGAAACGATTTTTGTCCCTCAGATGCTGTTTAAATCCAAATCAGACCGTTGGTGGTATCTTGATAATCGTACGTTCATCCTCATTGTTTCAGAATTGGAATATAGTCTCAGGATTTCGAACAGCAGCTTAAAGACAAAAAAGCTCTCCCAGATTTATCCAGAATTCATGTCCGGTGGACCTACTTGAGCTTAAACCATGACGTTACAGCACGTAAAGTGATCTGGATTGTAACACTTTTTGTAGTGATAAATGCACCATTTTAATTTCAGTTAACTCGCGCGTGCAGAAGTCCCATGACTTAACAATAAGCGTAAAGCCTAGGCGCCAGGAGCTTTTTTCAAACAGAGTCACATATGCATTGCGCGCGTGCGGGGGCAGAGGGTCCCTTCCATCCAGACCAACAGCTCGCTAATGACACAGGAGCAGATACCAGCGATAGCTCTAATTAATTCCGGCTATCTCTGAGACCAGGTTCGATTTATCCATACGCTATGCCATTGCAGTATGCTTGCACATAGTCCATTCTGACACTTTTACGGATGATGCAGAGCTCTCGCGTGACGCCTCGTTCCTGATGAGGCGCCCCCCCCCCCCCCCGTATTATCCACATCTAGCACCGATGCTGTATTTTGCGGAATGCAGTCACCCAATCGATCGACTGATCGGTGCATCGAAATCGTGACGCCGATCCCGGCATCCATTTTGGATTCCAATTCGATTGCTCGTGTAGACAATCCGGAGAGACAGTCTAAAGTCCATATGAGATATGTACCGTTGACTTGAATCTTGGAAAAAAATTTCTAGAGAATTGCACGCAATACTTGATTATTTTAAATACAGATTGGCTGGTTTGATACGATTTTTGCACTTTGTTGGCCCCAGTGGCATGAAAATACAGGAACTTTAAAGAATAAAATCTAACCTGTGTAAACAGTGCAACTAATAAGGGGCTGGCTATAATTTTCTGGGGCTTTTTTACAGTGTTATAAACTAATACTCGACAGAAATTTCATAATGGCTTTCATAACTTCGGACACCATAGATGTAGTACAGAGTAGTGTATGGTGCGGGGGTCTGGTATGGAAGGATCTATGTAAAATTAAAGAATCGGGTATTATTTTACTTTATTATTTTCAATTATTAGAATAAATAAGCGCCAGTCCAAAGATTGTCCACTCGGATTCCTCGTATCGGGTTGCGTCCGTAGAGGGGGTGAAGTATGATGAGTGGCTTGAGTGGCATTATGGATCATGGGTGAGTCGATTGGTGGATGGGATGGTGGGCGGGTGGATGGGTAGATGGGGTGGAGGGTGAATGGGTAGTTGAATAGCTGGGTAGTTGCTCGGGTGGGTGGGTAGATGGAGAAGAGTGAAGGTGGTTGGGTGGATGGGTAGGTTTTTATGTTGCAGTGGTGGTGGTGGTGGTAGTGATAATTCACGATTGATCATGTATCTCTTGGTTGTTGACTTTTGACTGATAACTGTTGACTTAGGACTGTTGACTTGAGACTGTTGACTTAGGACTGTAGACTTAAGACTGTTGACTTGAGGCTGTTGACTTTTGACTTATGACTGGTGACCTTAGACTGTTGACCTAAAACTGTTGACTAGACTGTTGAACTACGACTGTTGACTTAAGACTGTTGACTTTTGACTCATGACTGGTGACTTGAGACTGTTGGCCTACGACTGTTGACTTAAGACTGTTGACTTGAGACTGTTGACTTAAGACTGTTGATTTAAGACTGTTGACTTGATACAATTGACTTGAGACTGTTGACTTAAGACTGTTGACTTAAGACTGTTGACTTGATACTGTTTACTTGAGGCTGTCAACTTTTGACTCAAGACTGTTGACCAAAGGCTGATGACTTGAAACTGTTAACTTGAGACTGTTGACTTAAGACTGTTGACTCGAGACTGTAGACTGTTGACTGTTGATTGTTTATTGTTGATCTAATTCGACTATAAATCGGGGAAGCTCTCTGCTGCAATGAATATTATGAGTATAGAAAAACGTTTGATGAACCAGACTGAAATCATTAGAAGGATACTCAATTGATATTCGCCAGAGTACACTGGGCAGGAAGGTGAACTGCAGTGCATCGAGACTTGCTGTCTCACTCGCACTCATAGGTTAGGGTAACATAACCTATGAGTTTGAGTGAGACAGTAGATCTCGATGCACTGCAGTTCACCTTCCTGTCGAGTGTACATTGGTCCAACGTTTTTTGCTGCGAAGGTTTTGGTCTCAGATTGCCGTAATGCTCCGTAAAATGGCCAGGGTGTAGAGCTTTCAGGTGTTTCTCTAAATCTGGTGTATTTCCATCCGTTCTCAAGATGACCTTCACCTTAGCTCTTCTTTAGCACAGCAGACATCTCGATATTTGAAGAACTTATCAAAACCCGACAACTCCATGCCACAAGCTCGTGCACACCGAGACTGGGTTGATTCTCGCCTCGTCTCGTCTCGTGGAGGCTCTAGCTGTATGGACCATGGATCCGTCAATGGGTGGATGGGTTGGTGATGGAATGGTCAGGTGGTTGGCTAGATGGTAGGATAGATGAATGGTCTCGTATAATACGGTCAAGATTGTTCTAATTTGATATTATTACGAGTTTGATAGGCCCGATAGTAGCACCACCAGGACCGCATTAGTACCACTAAGACTACGAGGATCACACTAGCACCACCAAAGTACCGTACTAGAATTGCCGCAGTAGTACAGTCTAGTTGCAGTCTAATTCCATTTAGTCCGGTCTAGTTCGGTCTAACTCGGTCTGATTCGGCCTGATTCGGTCAATTTCGGTTTAGTTCTGTCTGACTAAGTCTAATTTTGTCGAATTCGGTCTAGTTTGGCTCAGTTCACCCTGTTTAGATCCAGTTGACATTATTCGGTGGAATTCAGTATATTTTGGCCTCATTCGGTACACCTTGGTCTAGTTCGGTATTGTTCGGTCTATCTAACTAGTTCTACTTCGGTTTAATTCGTTATTGTTTAGTCTAAGTAGTTCTGGTTCGGACTAATTTGGTCTAGTTTGGTCTTATTCAGTCTAGTTCTGTCTAATTCGGTCTAGTTCGGTCTAATCTGATCTAATTCCGCCTAATTTATTTATTTCAGCTTGATTCGGTCTAGTTTGATCTCATTTCGTCTGCTCTGGCTGAGATGTATTACGAGGTTATGTAGGTTATGGGTGGAAGTGACTGATCAATCCACTATGTCACAATATGCCGTCTTTCATAAAAAAACTTTTTTCCATATCATCGATCGATCATAGCCCATCATTATACAGATATCGTTTTCGAGGTGCAAGAGCATTCCAAGAGCCTCCGTCACACCAGGAACTTTCACAAGCCGAACAAGTATGAGATAGAATCTATCTATTATCTGATAACCCTTTACAACCAAGTTTGAGAAATTGATGATGCGAGTATAGAACTGGCATGAGCTGGATCCTTTGAATAGCCTCAAATCTCCATGTGCGCTTATGACACACTTTAAGTCACTTACGTGTATTACAGGCCATCATAACTGCGTCACCGAATCGACACCTTTTATGAAGAGTGTCACAGCATCAGTTCGATTATCAGACCCCAACAGCTCACAAATATACATACAGAGGACACAAGAATACAGAAAATACATGCACATGGACATTATAAAAGAGTCGATATAGAGAGAGGCGTGGTAACAGCAGGGAGTCTCTCTCACACCGGAATAAATTACGTATTTCGGGGGCGCTTTGCCGCTTATTATTGAGCGATATACACACGCGAGCAAATACACGTTACCTATATGTATATGCCGGATAGGATAGGATGCTGCTCTTCTCTTCTCTTTCAGCCCAGAGGCAAAGAAACGTCACGCCCACCCCCCGCGTGCACGAGCGACCGATCAACATCGCGTTATGAGATTATCACAACGGTGTTATACAGACGCCCCGCCTGCACACGGGCTGTTTATGATTGCCGTACACCAAGTTGCTTATGTTGGATATATGCAATATGTGGCTGCTGTTTTGAGGGTGGCATTATCAGGTTGTGTGCACGAGGCAGCAAGCAGCATCAGTACTTTTATTATACTCGTTGAACATCATTCGAAGACTAATATGGATAACGCCCTCTTCACGCCCATCGCATTAACGTGACTAATTTTGTTCTTGTGTGGCTAGTGGATATAGTTTAGTATGGACCTGAGATTCATCCATCTTATACATTCATACTGATAAGGATGTTTGAATCAATTCATTCAAATCAGAATGAGGTAAGGAAGGCGCATGCGGCATGATTAACTCGCTTGGTATATACTACGTTTACAACATACTCTTATATGCTCATTTGTGCGTTGCGTCAATTTCTGAGTCGAAGTTCGACACTTATAGATGATTGATTATATTGGTGCATTGGTCGATATTAGATATTAAGGTTTTTTTATTTATTTGATTTTTTCATTTCATCTTTAAGTTTTCCTCGTAAGGTTATTCAATCGAAATCTGTGTATGGGTCACATAACGAGAGCCTCAACAATACTTCATGTACTAATAATAATTGACAGTATTGTAACCAGAAACTGTAGATCACAAACAACAATGTAATGTGAGGCATCTATCACAGGAAAAACTCTGCTTCGAATCAAAACGAGTTAATGTAAAAGTTGATTCAGCAATAGAATATTGAGTATTGCTTTCACCCATAAATCTTGTCTACACTTACCCATCACGAATGAGAAACCATATTAGAACCTCGAATCTATTGTAAAATGTATAAAAATCCTGCGAATGACCGAAAATGATGCATCTTATGAATGTATGAGACAGGAAAAAAATGTTTCGTTTGAAGATCGAAATATGGCATAAAGGAATATAAATTGCAAGCATATACTGAATTCGAAGAATATTTGTAAGGGACGGTATATTCGGATACCGCTCGTATAGTATATATGCTGAAAAAATAAGTATTGCATCTGCGAGCTCGTTAAAATTGAGCTTCTACCTCGTAAATAGCCATCTGAAAGCAGAATCCGATATATTTTCAAGTCCTCAAGTTACAGGACAATGCCTCATAATAATTTCCACATATACAGCTCCCACATATTGACGAAATCGAAAACTGTTGCTTTGATCGCAAGTCACTCTCGTATTTCCGCACTTTGGAGAGCAAGTGCATCAGCATCACATCGAGAGAGTGGCATCGGCCTCTTGATTTCTTCACATACTGCTACTGCATCGGTAGCGATGTACTCGGTCAGATCACAGGAAAAAGAGAGAGAAAGAGGGAGAGAGTAAGATTTGCGGTCCATAAGGCGGCTTGTCCGTTTCATCCAAGGTCATATATATATACTTCTGATTCCGTTCTCGCATAAACAAGCCGAGACGCCCATCACTCGCTATAATAACAATAAGCCGCCCCCCCCCCTCGTCCCCCTTCCTCTTCACTTCTACACTACCTCATCGTCCGACCTTCAAGGGCCGCCAAGAGAGATCCCACGTGATTGCGAAAGGGCCTCCTCACGTCTTCGCAAGCGTCTTCACAAATCACTGCCCTCCAATTCTTTTCGATCGCTTTACCCTTTCCCTCCCTCTCTCTCTTATTCGCGTGTAAGTACGTACGGTTGCAATCGATCGATCCACGCGCCTTGGTGAATATAGCCGTGAAGGGAAAGGGCAACATATTATAGATCCAAGCAGGCCGCGTGCTAATAAATCTATATTCACAACCGTGGAGAGATATATGCAGATATGTATGTATGTATTTTATGCTATCTCGCACCCATTGTTTATTGTTTTCATATTTCGAAGCATTTTATTGTTTAATTATGGCATATTGTCCTCCAATCGATAGAATTTTGTGCACTTGAAAATATTATGCGAGGATTATATAGTATTTGCCCACGGGGTCTGATTTTTTGCGCCTCCGCATACCTCATTCCATAATCTTTCTTTTTTTCGTTTATAGCAAAAATACGGCTGGTCTTTCTTATGAAATCGGCAAAAAATGCAACGGAAGATGGAAAAAAGCTAAAGAAGAGCAGTATTGATGATCACTGTGTATGGACGATGCGGTTTCGCGGGCATAATTTTGAAAATCAAAAGCCGTGTAGTTGTTTGGAATATGCCTGCATGACATCAGAAAGAGAATCACTTGATCGAGCATTGCTTGAATTCTCCAACTTCGTTGCTTCTATAAGCAATGTAAGAGCTGTAAGAGCGTTTCTGGCATGACTTGCCGTATGCAGCGGTAACATTCACTCTCGAGGCATTCGATGCGAAAATCATTGGTGTCTCGGACGTAAATCGACTAACCCCGCTGTTCGGTGCTGTGAGGATAATTCTTGCTTCACGAGCAAGTAGCAGTGTGCAGCTGACGATCATTGAATTTTTGATGAAAACAGTCAGAGTGGACAAAACAGCCGATTTTGTCTGCAAAATGACAAGAAAAGGCTCCTTGCCAGTCTAAGATTACACGAAAACTATAATGTTTCTCTGGGTAGTCGCTGCTGAGACCCAAAGCTATTTTATTAATGATGGGTCTGGCTTTTTATCGCTCAAACGAGGGAAGTAAGTTAGTATTCAACGATCCAAGTTGATTCAGGCAACTATTGCGAAAACTAGTTCAAGTTACGACCACCAGGTGGTATATCCGGTCAACAACAATGACAAGTAACTTCCCCGCAAGGTAAATTTTAGGATTTTGGAAGAGTAGCGACTCCACGGCCTCAGTTAACCGCAAGGAGGATCCTTAATTGATCCTGGAAGACAGACGTACTCTTCCGGCAAGGGAGATCTTAGTATCTCGGGAGTACACGACAACTCCCCCGCCCCCAGTCTTCAGCCCCAGCACCCATGTGTGTGCTTTTCCGCACTCAGTGCGTATGAGCCCTGAGTGGCATCTTGGACCACTTCAGGGCTCCCGCTTCTTCGCTAGCCCCCTGTACCTTTCATCTTTCCTCTACTCTCTGGCCGAGTCTACATAGACGCGCTCACTCGAGGCGCGCGCGCTCACTCCGCTTGCACTCTCCACCCAAACACCGGAGTAGGTACCAAAAATGGGATCTGAAAATTATTTGACGAGTGTTTCCTCTCAATCGGAGTATCAGCACGAATTAGTGAGATGAGGAACAGCCAATTTATCGTGAAAATCGATCAAAAAATTCATTTGCATCGAATAGAGATCGAAAAGTGAGAGATTTGAATGTCGATCGATGTACCTAACATCACACCCCCCAATTTCTCAGGTTCCTAACTCGCGGCTTATTCAACAATATTCAACATTATTTTGGCTTTGGATTGAGACTTTCTCCAGGAACTGTAGAATAAGCAAGGGTGTGTAGATTTCTGGTTAAGAAGAGTCGAGCTATCCCACGTGCATCAAAGATCAAATTTGTGATACAAGAGTCGCTCCTCCTTAAATTTGGGACATCTCGGGAGTTCTTAATCAGGATTCTATACAGTTTAGCTCATTATTCAGCTTCTGAAATGAGTACCAATGCATAACCAAGATGATACTGGATATTGCTGAATGGTTTGCAAGTTAGAGACCTGATGAAAAGTTGGGGGATGCTTATATGAGACACAACCACGTCTCTCACTTTTCGATCTCTAATAGATGGAAATCAACTTTTTTTTCGATTTACGTGATAAACTGGCCACTTTTCATCTCACAAACTCGCGCTGATACTCCGATTGAGAGGGAACACGCGTCAAAAGATTTTCAAATCCCATTTTCGGTACCTACTCCGGTGTTTAGGTCGAGAGTGCAAGCGGAGAGAGCGCGCGCGCCCCGAGTGAGCGCGTCTATGTAGACTCGGCCTCTGTTCCTTCCTTCCTTCTTCTGGGACTATGACCTTCGGGTTGGCACCCTCCGAGGAGGGGTTTCAGTCGGTAGGTGCCCGAGTTTTCTCGGGTGAATCTGACACTACTCTTACCCTTGTGGGAGTCCATCAAGATTCTCCCTTCCTGGCCTACAAGAGAAAAATACGACTTTTGACCTCGCAAGGGAGATCTTCGGATCCCGGGAGAGTAAAGACGACTCCCCGGCCTCAGTTAACCCGCAAGAAGGATCTTTAGTTGATCCTGGGAGACAGTTGCACTCCTCGGCCCCAGTCCTCCGGCAAGGGAGATCTTACAAGGGGAGCACTTGACTTCCGAATCACCAATCTTCCCCAAGATTTTTTTACAGTTTGGTATCACCTAGAATATGAAGAATCCAGAGTAACTCCGTCAAATGGGCTCCCTGTTCAGAGCTACAAGCTAAAACATTAGCATTGCGAGTATATCTATATATTTCACTTTTTAACATGGGCTTATATGGGCAATGCTAACATTTTCCCTTGTAGCTCTGGACAGAAGACTTATTTGACGGAGTTACTCTGGATTCTTCATATACAAGGTGATACCAAATCGTAAAAAAATTTTGGTGAAGATTGGCGACCCGGAAGTGAAGTGCTCCCCTTGTTAGTATCTCAGGAGTACACGACAACTCCCCCGCCCCCAGTCTTCAGCCCCAGCACCCGTGTGTGTGCTCTCGCCATCCTATTCACCTCTATGCGTATGAAGTCCTGGGCAGTATCTTAGATCGCTTCAGATCGCTTCAGGGCTCATGCTTCCTTGCAAGCTCCTTGTATCTTTCCTCCTTCCTTTACTATCTATATCTTGAATCCTTCTCCTAGGACGGTAACCGTCGGGTGGACGCTTTCCGGGGGGGGGGGGGGGGGGTTTAACCCGATAAAACCCACGAAAAATCTCTAACAAAAGTTACTTGTTTACACCCGAATTTAATCACGCAAATGTGTGAAGCAGACGAAATTCCATGCGCAAAGCATATTTGGAAAGCAAATTAGTATGCTGGTCAGTGCCATACGATGAAATGCGTCAGGACACTGACCAGAGACTGGCTTGAAGTCAGTTCACACTATCTTGATTTCTCATAGAGTATAGGTCGATGACAATCCAACCCTACATCGACTTGCGGCCATTCTAGCATGATGCCATTAGAGTTCTTACCATCGCATGGGAGGGGGGGGGGCGGGAAGAGGTCCGAGGCTGCATTGGCGTGGCACCTCTTGAAGAGGTCATTTGAAGACGTAACCCCATACCTTTCATGAGGCCGTGCCCCAGTATCCTGCATATACGTACTCCCACAAGGATAGGGGAACGGGGGGGATCAGCTTGAGGCCGAACTCTCACTACTTCACTCTGATTTCCAATCTTCGATACGCTCGCGTGGATCTAAACTATACGTGACCGAAACAAATATTATAATTTTACAGCATCTTACCAAATCCAGCAATGCCATTTTCCAATAATTACTATCCAGAATTTTTCAAAATCTTGAAGCAAAATCGCGTAATTCTAAAATCTGATTGATCTGAAACGTTTTACCATTAACAATATTTACCATGGTGAAGATCCAACAACCTCCCCCGCTTGCATGAAAAGAGCTAGGAATTTTGCCCACGAGGTTCGAAAGACTCTTTACATCCACTCTCAGTAAGAAGACGGTTCGCTGTATCCAAATATGCAGTGCATCTGCGCCTCCAGTCGATTTCGACTCGGCAAGAATTCCGTTTTTTCGTCAATTACAACCACTATATGTCTGCATACGACAACGTTTCTCAACCAAAGGTTGCAGGATTATACTTTAGCAAGGTGATGTGAACACCGGAATTTATGGAGAGAAACTGTTTGTAAGTTAAACTCAAAATGTGCATGTTTTTTTTCCATCGCAATGAAGCCAGTGTTGTATCATAGAGGTCGATAAATTCTATTTTTGGCATGGTGCGACTAAGTAGCTATTCTTCCTCCCGACTTGGTTGGGAAAATTGGCGTTTAGTTGCCCTGATACCAAGAAATAATATATACACTGTAAAAAATTGGTTGACTTTCCACCAAAATCGTCAACCAGTGGTTGGTTGTCGAAATCAACCAGCTGGTTGGAATTCAACCACTGGTTGGAATTCAACCACTGGTTGACTTTGTCCCCACAGCGAATATATAAGGATGAATGCGGCGCCCACGATATTGGTCGATGATGGTCTCCGGTTGACACTTTTGATTCGGAAAAACAAGTTTCGTCATTTTTTTTCACAAACAAAGAGGGATAAACATTAGCCCCGGTCGCGTATGGACGACAAAGCGGGTTGCCTGTCCTGCAGGAGTCGAATACACGTCGTAAGACTGGAGGGATGGATAGATGGACGGATGGGGTGGGAGGGTAGATGGGATGGATGGATCGATGGATGGATCGATGGATGGATGGAATGGAACGGAATGGACCGGACCGAAATGGAACGGAACGGACCGGAATGGAACGGAATGGACCGGAATGGAACTGAATGGACCGGAACTGAACGGAATTGAACGGAATGGAACGAAATGATATGGAACGCATTTCGTTCCGGTCGATTCCACCCAATTCAACTCCGTTCCATTTTGCCCCACCCATTCCATTTTGCCCCACCCAGCCAGTTCCGTCCCCCTCCATCCAATTTGAGTCCGTTCCATTTTGCCCCGCCCGTTCCATTTTGCCCCATCCGACCATTTCCGTTCCCCTCCATCCAATGAGACTCCGTTCCATTTCGCCTCATTTCGTTCCATTTCGCCCCATTCCGTTCCATCCATCCATCCATCCATCCCATCTACCCTCCCACCCCATCCGTCCATCTATCCATCCCTCCAGCCTTACGACGTGTATTCGACTCCTGCATGACAGGCAACCCGCTTTGTCGTCCATACGCGACCGGGGCTAATGTTTATCCCTCTTTGTTTGTGAAAAAAAATGACGAAACTTGTTTTTCCGAATCAAAAGTGTCAACCGGAGACCACCATCGACCAATATCGTGGGTGCCGCATTCATCCTTATATATTCGTTGTGGGAAAAAAGTCAACCAGTGGTTGGATAAGTAGTCAACCACTGGTTTGTGCCAAAAATCAACCAGCTGGTTGATTATTAACCAGCTGGTTGATTTTTGGGATAAACCAGTGGTTGAGGGAAAAACTGCAACCACTGGTTGCAGTTTTTCCCACAAATTTTTTACAGTGTACATATATGCACCTGATGCGTCTGAAAGTGTCGCTCAAGGACCACCATCCATCAATCTCATAGGTCCCGTATAGTATCCATAATAAAAGAGTCGGCAATTTTTCAGCGAGAGCTTAGCGTGGTAGCCCCAGCCGAGCGGTCACCAATCCGGGGTACTGAATCGCAAAAACCGCTGCTTCACCAGGATTTTTTCCCAAAACGCTTGCGTGGACGCCGTGGTTGTTTATTTTTATTTGTTTGCGAGAGAAGCTAGAGTAACTTGTTTTTTGGACCCAATAATGGTACCCATATTCATTGTGGGATGAATATCAACCACCTTAAAATCGGCAGCCAACCAGTGGTTGAAAAGACAACCAACCAGAAACACCGTTACATGTGTAACATCCTCACTACAGGATACCGCACCGATAGCAAACAACTATGACATCCCTATATCTTTCAAAGTCCTGTACTCTAAAATTATGACTTGAAAAAATCAAAATTTTATCTATAACCATATTTATGCAAGAATTACAAGCTGACCAATACCGGAATCAACGAAAAAGCTATCTCCTCGGCAGCTCCTGCGGCGCGTCGGCCGAAGAAAGAAGGACCGGATTCGCGATTTCCCACGGAGGAGATTCTCACGCCGTAAATCAAGCCGACGCTGCTGCTGTGCGCAAAACCTCTCTCTCTCACTCTGCAGCAGTTCTGCTGGCCAGTTTTGTATCCACCATATAATACACCTCTCTCTCTCTCTCTCGAGGCGACGATTTCATTGTTTTCGGCGATATGCAGCAGTCTGTCCACGTAAATATATATATAAATGCGATGGAATTTGCCGGGTGTCGGGAGTTCGCGGCCATATCGTGAATTAGAATATCGCGCGCGCGAGATGTATGGTATTGTGGTTGCGCGGGCGCGAAATTCACCTCCGAAGAAAGTATACGGATTTGAAGGAGATCGTTATCGAATAGCGCACGCGTTTCATATAATATGCATTTTTGCCCAAGTCGGCCCTGATCAAACGATTCAGAAGGCGATTTTTGCAACGTCAGCGCGAAATTTCTGAAGCCGGCTGCTGCTGTTTCGCCGGACCCATTGTCTGGGCAGTTTATATTCGAGTTGCAGCCAATTTGATATGCGGGTCGATTCAACCGAAATATATAGATGAATTTACGAGGTGCTGTATGATCGAAAGACGGGCGTGACTCGTCGCGATGATCGTGCCTGGATCTCGTTTCGCGCTTCATCATTGCAGCTTCCTGTAAAGCGCGCAGATATTGGCTATAATGTATATCGTGTGTTATACCTTCACACCAATCATTTCAAGCGTGGCGCTGATCAACTTCTTTTTAATGCTTCATCGCGCCTTTTTTCTGATCTTGTTTTAATTTTTTCGAGGCCCAGTGAATCTTGGCGCGCTGATGAGATCGACAAGCCATTCTTTCGAGTATGATCGAGATTTACTTTTTTGCTCATTTTTTGGCTGTGAGCTATAGGAGATAATTTGCGTCAACAGAACTTCGCACTCGATCCCTTGAATGAACTTGTTCTCAATTATATTGTGTCTCGCGTATGAAAATTTCCATGGATGATGAGAATCTAGGAATAATTTCGATTCTACCTTATGGCCGGGAGGTATCACTCTGTTAGCAAGAATCAGCATTCCCGCCCTCGCACGAAAATATGATGCTTCAATCTTCTTTGCTCAATTGAATGTGAGTGCCTGTGGATCCATAACTGCTTCACTCGCAGTTTATCAAAAAGTGATATCATAGCTATACTGCGAGTTCATGAAGGGAGAGTGAGAAAAGTGCAAATATCTTTGGGCGGGCATCAAAATCATCAGATATAAGCCCCAAATCGATTTTAAGATTTGATTCCATTCTGTATTTGGTCGTTTTGCGATGGTGTTGTTGCAGATTTTTTATCGTACGTCATCGCAGTTACATTTACCAGGACAAAAGTTTTTTTGATGATATTTCATGATAGTTTCATTTGAAAACCACGTAAGGAAAGTGTACCCAACTATGCCCCCCCCTTGATTCGGTTCACCTAATGCATTAGGCGAAAAATATTGAAGTGGGGTGAAACTATGGTTTCACCCCACTTCAATATTTTTCAACATAATCCAGTTCATTTTCAGGCTTATTTTAGGGCCTTCAAAATAAGCTATGGCAACCTCAATTTTGACCAACCAGTACCGGCAATCACAGTTATCTCTAAAAACGATTTATGGCGAGTTTGCGGAGGGGTGTACCAATATGCCTCGTTCACTTAAAATGGTGTAAATCGGCGATAACGTTCATGAAATCATTTTCATCTCGGTGCATTCGCATTTAGAGCTTTTTATCGGTTCAAATCACTATTTTTGACTAATTACGTATTGATAGACACGTCCTGGGCCATAAAAAGGCGCACTGTACACTCTTTCGAGATAACCATCTGGCAGTCTGTTGAGTACACTCCAATCTCGGCCTCCATGTTTTCCGAACAAACTCCGTGTTTTGCTCATAAGTTAGCTCAAATCCAGGTTTCGTTAAAAGGAGGGACGAATTGAAGGTCTTGTAACAAAAAATTGAATGCGCTTAAGGTATGTTGAGTTTGGCCGAGTTAAAAGAGCGGAAAATGTAAACCTCACTATCTTGAAGACTCAGAAATCATACGGGATCGGTCCAAACCACTCATTTTCTCATAGCTTATCATAAAAAATGAAAAAAAGAATTTCGGGAAGGTCAGTGACCGCCCATTCCTGAGATCGGCATATGGGGGGCGGGGGGGGGGGTGTTGTGTACACTCACTTTATAACAAAGTGAAAGGAAATTCAAAAATCACCTTCGAAGACATGCCCACTCAACACGTTCTTTCATCAACTGAGAATATGTATCAGATCCCACGTATCAACCATTCTAGGATTATCAGAACTGATCTAACAGAAGTATTTTCGATCAAAATAATTTCAAACTCCAAAGTAATTGCTTTAGCCAAAAATAACCTTTTTTTCTCATCAGATGTGGTTCACGTATTCCTTGCACCGTAGCAACCAAAAATCTATGAAAACTGAGCTCGGTAAACAGCAGTATCGTGGCTCTAGCAAGGCTCGTGAATCGAAAAAAAGAGAAGTCAGAGTAAAATCGATCCGACAAAAATTAGGTGACATCCAAAATTGCGCGGGGGCGGAGTGTATAAGAGTGCCCATCGAAGGGAGTGTCTTTCCCCCCTTTTTTTCTTCATGCCTCTTACGATCCTCGTCCATTTAGCTCATATCGATGACTCTCCAAACCTTAAATATGCTATGCACACGCACACTTATACTTATTGAAAGGACAGATATACGGAAGAGAAGGAGAAGAGAATACGCGAGAGGTATGAGATTAAGAGGGATCGATCGAGATGAGGAGAGTAGAAGAGAAGAGTCTGAGAAAGGGAAGGGAAAAGGGAGGGACGAGGGAAAGAGGGCCCACCTAATTTACTTCCCAGATAATGCGGCATAATTAAAGCAAAATGTAACGTCGCTGGCAATTAAAACAAATTTATGCGAGCGAGATCCGCGATCGGAAGCTTGAGACTATATAATATACCAGGCAGAGAAAGAGAGAGAAGAACCAACAAGTCAACGAGACGCAACATCAGCAACGGGGTGGTGGCATCAGCGCGGGTGTCGTCGTATAATACTGAATCTTGAGAGGATACTTACTTATGCGGGCCCAAAACAGAACCAGCTCAGAGTAGACTCTGGATCTTTATACATATTATATGGTGCGACATCAACTTGGACTCTCGCTCCCTTTATGCCGATCATTCATTTTATTGCACAATACATTTTTCTGCAGCTGATAATATCGCATACTTCATCTCGTTCATAGTCAGTACACACAAATGTTCAAGATGGGTCAATATCACACGATGATAAATATCGATTATTGGGACATTTTTTCAGAATTTCCTGAACCTATTCCCTGAATTTGTTTGACAGGACTTTTCTTGCTCTGAAAAGGAATTGAAAATTGAATCAAATAACTTAAGAGAGTAGTGACTCCAAGGTCAGAAAATTTATCCATTTTGATCAAATCCTGTTATTCCTGTGAGTTGTCCTCCCTCGGTATTATAATTTCACAGGATCAATCGAATAAACTCATTAGTATTCCAAAATAGATGCATATCAAATACTTGAGTCAGTTTCAACCTTTATATTCTTCATATGAATTCGACCTACATGTAAATTAATGTGTTGAATCATAAATATCAATTCAAAGAGTTATCATTGAGACCTAATATCTTTTCAATATCGATAAAGGCCATCGCAAATCCAGCCCCTGCAAGAAAACGAGAGAAATGGATTTTTCTCAAAAAAATAGGTATCTCAAAAAAATGTCTGCAACACATTGGAGGTAATCATTCGCTCTACCGTCCGAAGAAAGAAAATATCCGATTGAGTCAAGAATTTTGCTGGAATCGTGGGGATTGCAGAGATTACGTTAATGAACCTTTATCTCGACCTTTATGCAGTCTCCACGATTCTAGAAAAACACCTGATCTAATATACTCTTTTCTTCTTCTGAGAGGTAAATTCGACCACAGACTACAACTTTTTGCCCCCACTTCTTTCGCAAACACGCTGAAAATGATTAAATTACCAGTTCCATGTATTACATAGGCGGTCCACCATCAATGCCCATAAGCTAAAAGTGTCAAAAATCCTCACCTACGTACGTTTGGAGCAACTAAATTCCTCATTGAACCAAAAATGAGATACACCTGTATTTTTGTTGTTGTGAGGTGACTAGTGGTATTTGTAGCATGCCAGAAACTCTGCTTTTTTTTCTTCTTTTGAAGTTGAACGAGTCAGTCTAGGGCCTGGCTCCTCCCGTTGTATATGATGCACGAGATTGCCGCCCGTGGCGATATCAACAGGTTGCCATAAGGCGGTACTTTATATAGATCTATGTATACATCCCCTCTGAGTCATAACATCGCGCCTTTGAGTGCAAGCATAACGCTACGCGACCCCTGCTGAAGCTGAGGGTGGCTCAGCTCTCGTTGTTATACATTGCAAAGTTAGTGAAAGTTCAGATACCTTTGGGGCTTTCTTGGCTGGTATGCGGCCAATCCTTATGAAATTATTCATTCGACAAGAAACTTTGTTTATAGTGAGCCGAGTTTCATTACTCGTCTGTTGGTACTTATTCCATTTAGTGAACCTGACTTAGGAGACAGTCATGGGACATGGACTTTCCACATTCATTGATGAATTCATCAACAATCAACTCACAACATGAGCTCATAAATTTGAATGCAACCAATTTTATTTGAATAAATCCTACATGATTCCATGCTGGATTCATTGACTGTAACTTCACATGCTGTAAATGGATTCTGAGAAGATTGTAAGTACATAGTCTGCTTGCTGTGTGTGATGGATCATCAATTGTTCTTTCAGCTCCAGAGACCAGGGCGATAAACAATGGAATGCTGACGAATTTTCTGAGTGAATGCTTTTTAAAATCTTTAGATCCATTGACTTTAGATGAATATGATCAGTCAACAGCCAACAAATGGACACGATTTCACGACTCCCTGGAATAATCATCAGTAACAAGCCCTGGAAATCCTTCAAAATCATTTAAACATCATAGCTTACATTTAAGGCATTATGCACGAAAGATCCAGTTTCTTTTCGAAAATTTGAAAAAACTTGTAGAATTAATCCAGTAAATATCGCAAGAAGATATTTTCGAGTTGAAGTTAGCTTGGAATCCAGGTAACATCGCACTTGTCCTAACAGGTTATGATTTCAAATTAGTCAAATTTATGATGATAACTGTACAAGTCCATTTCTATGAAACTTTCTATTCCATTATAACTGTTATTATAGAATCTCTTTCGTATTGTTTGAACTTCAGAAGGTATCCATTTTTCCTAGCATTTTAAAAATTCTATACTCGCCTATGTTCCAACCCAGATGAAGAGATAATGTATATCCCAGATGGTCTTGGAGACAAATAAAAGTCTCCCATTCAAAAGACTCGATGATTCAAAACATAAAAGCGTATGGTCATAAAGATAAAATTCTTACGAAGATGTGACGAAATGTTAAGAACTACTCCTTTGGTGATTCATAGATCCACTCATCATCGTCGTCGCCATTCACTTATGATATGACCATCTTGATGAAAATGATGTGATTCCCAAAGAGATATCAATTTCATATTCTTCTCACAGACATATGAGATACTCAATCAACGCATATTAATATCCAACATTCACATGACAAGCATCTCATTCTTTGCTTGTTAGCATGAAAACTACCATAAACATCAAAAACGTCTGATCCAGGGCCACCGCGCAATAAAGCATATACCCCGATATCACGTCTGCTGGCAATAAAATTATGAATAGTAACGAAACTTGGTTAGAGCCTGTGTCTTTCTCGAGTGCCTCATCAATTATGCAGCCTAGATAAGATTCATAAATTTACTGATGATACACACAAAGATGAGCGTTGGCGTAAGCGTGAGAATGATCTCTACATTCTGATATTATATATTTTTATAAATTTCTGTTTTAAAGCGATATCCCATGTATGTATGACGATATTGATTTCCATTTAGTATAGCCACTGCTCAATTCCGAGTATTATGTTAATTTCATTTGGAATTTCTATCTGAATTATGGAACTTTGAAAGAAGCAGAACCGTGTGGTGTATGAGATGGCCTCTCCACTTTCATAACTGTACAAACTGAACATGTGAACATTGGAGTAAATTTACAGTAGTGCTTTTGACTTGATGCAACTTATACCTGAGAAGCCTTATCTGAACTATCTTTTTTAGATATGTATAGGGTAACTGAAACATAAGTATGAGTATATGTTTCTGAAAAGTATGGGCGATACGGGACTATGAGGACACATTTAGTTGCAGATAAGCTATGAAATGAGGAATTTGCAAATTGATCGTGAACAATTGATCCAGTCTAAATCTACAATCTGATATCACCGCTTTGGTCCTCGTAAGTTTTTGTGTCAAATGAATTTGGTGTGAACAATTAATGTACTCGGCACACTCATTGATTGATTTCTTGTTTCAAAGTTTGAAGGAAAGATTAGAAGGTTTGCGAAGGATTGCGACAATCGTCTTGGAATCGAGAGGTCATTCTTCCATGACAGATGTTTGGATAAAGTCTCTATTGATGATAGAAGTGTCTTCGACAACTATTCCAAAGTTTTCTTTCTGCCTCGACATCTAAATTTGTTTTTGTAAGTAAGTATCTCAAATTTGTTTTTCATTTTATGAATCATAGCTTCTATTCATTGACAAGTTTTTGTTCGTGTTATATATCATTCGTTTGGAGTACTCTGATGATAGAACTCAAATTTCATTTACGAGACATCTCTGTTTTCAAGAAAAAAGAACAAAAATATTTCATTTATGGAATTTTATCATTCTCCTTTATTGCTAAGCAAGTACTAATTTTTTTGGAATCTGATTACGAGTAAGTCAAAAAGTTGTCGGTAAATTTCGGTCAAAGTCCTTCGCGATTAGCCACTTCTTATACATACTTACGCCAGCCAATTATCATCCCCGTCGTACTACCAAATAACCTTGGTTCATTTCCCTCTCAAGAACTCAAGGATCATGGACCGTGAACCGGTGACCACAAATTTTTCTGAAGACCTCCCAACTTTCATGGGTCACGCAGTGTAGATGTTACATACAACGTATTTCTTACACTTTCTCAAGTGTAAATCCACTCATCAGGGAAGAACCGCATTTGATTCAGAGTGATGAAGTATTACATCTCGGATTCCAGATAAGTGAAGGCGAACCGGACACAGGACACGTCCGTTTGAAAATGACGAAGTTGGAATGAGTGAAAGAATGTGTATGCCACATATAAATGGGTGGGAATGAATGAGAGCCCAAGTCAACAGTTTCATGCGTGCATTTATCAGTATTTTTGATCAATAAAGTTATGAGAGGACCGGTCGCTGACTCTTCCCCTCTCTATCCTATATACGCATGAACCTCTTCACTTGAGGATATCAGAGTCTAGCTCGCAGACGTACTATCACGTCTTTCTCGCATCGCGTACAATATGACTGGGTCGCGACAATAATTCAAAAGTATTTACGAGCGCGATAAATTATTCAACGTATACATCCCCAAGCAAGGACCTATGGCAAGCTATTCTGGCTGAGGATATCGGTGACATGTCGCGAAACCGAGAGACGAGTATAATATGAGGATTATAACGCTCATGCTTGTATGAAACACGAGGCGAACGCGATGAGCTCGTGATTTGCTTTCTGGATGCGCGCGGTGGAAGAGAATTTCGTATGTTTGTGTCCTGGTGCATACATCAGTATCATGGGCTTCTTTGCTTTTCTTTCGCATCATCATCTCGCTTTTATGTATAGGTAACATCGTTTCGATATCTACTACCTGGTGAGTTTTCAACGAGACATCGTTTTTGAAGCATCGTACTTTGTCCCTTTTATGGGTGATTATTCGGGGATGGTGTCTCAGCGCGAGTCTTTTTTGAAATAATATACCCGAGGTCGCTCGAGGCCAAAAATGCCGTGATTTGATTGATTGTTCCCCAAGTTTATTTTGAGGTTTGAATAAATATTTTTGTCATTTAAACTATGAATATGGTGTCAATCTAAATTTTTAAAAACAAGTTGAGTAACTGTGTCTGTCCCACTATTTTTGTTTTACTCATAACTTCGACTCATCTCGAGGTTCATCTCAATATTATATGTGCACGGTAAATTCTGGAGCAAGCTGGACAAACTCGTCACCAGGGGGGTTGGATAAGAATCTGAAAACGTTTTTTCCTTATAGTACTACGTTTAAAGAGTGTGAAAAAGTCCTTTGTATCTCTTTGAAACCCTCTGCAGACCCTGGGGTCCTGAGGCCTACGAAAGGCCCGCTTCTGGAGTCAAATTTTTTGATGTACTTATGGGCGCATTTTTTTAAGACTTTAAGAAATTGATTGTCCAAAGACGTCAGTTGAGCTTAGGCACTTCTACGATCTCTTTTCTGACAGCAGATTTTAGCCATTTTTAGGCCTCCTAGTGATGTATAGCTTATACTGTAAAAGTGATAATCGACTTCTACAGGTGGTCCTTTGGAAGGTCTTGAGAAAACCTACAAACCTACAATTTGATCACTGGTAGAAGTCGACTATCACAATTCCTATGTGAGCTACATAAGTGGAAGAATGGCCATTTTTTCAAAATCGAAACTCCAGGACCAGAATACTAAAAACATTCATTTTTCACCAAACTTCTCCAGTACCGTCAAATTGGGTAATTTTGGTACGTTTTCGGTGCTTTTCATTTTGTTTGGCTCCGCATTCCAAAATACATTGACAAAATCCAAATTAATCAGTATAAATCGAAAGCTTACAGTCTCAGCTTTCGATTGATGGGCTACAAAGTTCAATTTGATGCGTCTGAACTGGAGCTATTAGCAGTTGAAGAAGTGTACCAAAGTTAGACCCCGATGGGGCAACTTTGGTACACTTACATAATATTTCAACTCTACCCACCACCATGCGAGAGAATTAATTTTAATCGTTCAGACGTCTCATTCTAAGCCTTTTGAAACATTTTAAGACCTCATAGACCATCACTCGACTCAAGATCAGTTGAAGAGAAGCTGTCATAGGAAGGTGTTCTGAAGTTACCCTATCCTCATGCTTCTTACCTAGAGTGGGGTAACTTTGGTACGTTTTTTTCCCTGTTTTTCATTCATTAAAATTCCAAATGCTGTAAATACTCTAATGTAACGATGGTTTATTCAATATGGTGATATATGTGATGGAAATGTAGCATTATACACCCGTAGTTCGTTCCGGAACACTTTTTGCGAGGTACACTAACTGGACCACTTGAGTATCAGTGCTAAATCTCTCTTTTTGAAAAAAGCTTCGATAAACGACTACAACAATTCACACGGGATCTACGGTGGCTCAATACATCGTTTATGTGTGTGCCAAGAAGGGAGGATAGGTTTCAGAGCGATAGAATCATTCACCTTGCCGAATGCAGCTCTGAAAGTCATTTTTCAGGGGTGTACCAAAGTTGCACCCACTGTACCACAGTTACCCAATTTGACGGTATATTCTTTGTGGTGTCTATTCATACAAATAGTATATTTCCGTACTGAGCGCGGTAGCCCATTTTGGGCACTAGGACAGACATGTCCTCCAGTGCCCAAAATGGGCTTGCAAGCGAAGTGCGGATATATTTTTTCATTACAAGAACCCTAAAATCCCATTCAAACGTGGCATTTTTAGGTTAGAGTAATGAAAAAAGTTTAGGGAAGTCATTGTTTTTATTCTATTCTTATATTAGAATGCATACCAAAATGGCGTTCTTGCAATTTTCTCAAAAACGTCAGCATTGGTCATGGCCTCATTTGCTTCCATCTGAGCTCCGAAGTATATAGAAGGACTCCTCAGGGTACCCCAAAATAAGTGGGAAAACTTCCGGATCCGAGTCTCAAATGAACGGCAAGCTGAGAGTTTCATTGAACGGCTTGAGATGAACATAATTTTTGCCAATCTTAAAGCACGCGAACGTGAGTATGATTTCACTCGTTTTAGATCACAAATGAGATAATCGACTAAGAGTGAAGATACAAATATGCGAGGGGCATCTCCCGGACTTGGCGTACTGAGAACTATAGGCAACTGCCGGCAACTGCGGGCAACTGCGAAGCGCCGCAGTTGTCGGCAGTTGCCGACAGTTGCCAATAGTTGCTCGCATTTGCGCTGCAGCGGTGGTACCTATATATACGGCGCCGTATATATATGTATGAGTCCCAGCGCAGGTATATATAAGTCCCAAGGAACGGTCGACAATCAATTGATTCTACGGCAATATCATTGCGGAAGATCACGCCTTGGACAAAATCGATTAGTCTATTACATGATAATGACTTTTGGATTGGATACTTTTCACGCGCCCGAAAATGCAGTGCTTGAAGTCACATCACACGTATACCTTTTGTCACAATGCCATGAAAATTTAAAGTCGATGATAGAGTATAAAATGTCACGATGCACTCGATCGATTGAAAGTACTGTAATATCCCACGTATTTGCATCACTAGGAACTCGACCAAGGATAATTACGTGTTTTCAACAGGTGCATCAGTGGCTCGTCACGCACCTTCACTCAGGCAGATGTGATTTACTCCAGGCTCACTCACGTGCACATGCGTATCGTGATACTGAACGAATATGTTGCTCAACTCCTCAGTCATATCGAGGATTTGGGGAATTGATTCTCGGGGATCAACCATCGCGTGCTCGATGCTCGGACCACAGATTCCGTATGAAGCTACTCCGAAACCAAGGGGAACAGTTCAACCCGCAAGTAACCGGGTGTTCTGATTCAAAATCCTACCGATGAGGAAAATCAACTTCGGAAGCTAGGGATTCAATCAAATCCGCAGATGGATGGATGCTCGAATTTAAAATTCTGTCGGCAGAAAATTCAAACCTAAAACCTAAGAAGGCAATCACACCCGCAAATAACCGGATGCTCGGACCGGAAATTCTGTCGAGGGAACGATCAAACCCAAAACCTAGGAAGGCAATCAAACCCGCAAATAACCGGATACTCGGACCACAAATTCTGTCGAGGGAACGATCAAACCCAAAACATAGGAAGGCAATCAAACCCGCAAATGACCGGATGCTCGGACCACAAATTCTGTCGAGGGAACGATCAAAGCCAAAACCTAGGAAGGCAATCAAACCCGCAAATAACCGGATGCTCGGACCGGAAATTCTGTCGGCAGAAAATTCAAACCTAAAACCTTCGGAAGCTAGGGATTCAATCAAATCCGCAGATGGATGGATGCTCGAATTTAAAATTCTGTCGGCAGAAAATTCAAACCTAAAACCTAAGAAGGCAATCACACCCGCAAATAACCGGATGCTCGGACCGGAAATTCTGTCGAGGGAACGATCAAACCCAAAACCTAGGAAGGCAATCAAACCCGCAAATAACCGGATACTCGGACCACAAATTCTGTCGAGGGAACGATCAAACCCAAAACATAGGAAGGCAATCAAACCCGCAAATGACCGGATGCTCGGACCACAAATTCTGTCGAGGGAACGATCAAAGCCAAAACCTAGGAAGGCAATCAAACCCGCAAATGACCGGATGCTCGGGCCGGAAATTCTGTCGAGGGAACGATCAAACCCAAAACCTAGGAAGGCAATCAAACCCGCAAATAACTGGATGCTCGGACCAGAGATTCTGTCGAAGGGAACGATCAAAGCCAAAACCTAGGAAGGCAATCAAACCCGCAAATGACCGGGTGCTCGGACCGGAAATTCTGTCGAGGGAAAAATCGAACTCAAAACCTAGGAAGGCAATCACACCCACAAATAACCGGGTGCTCGGACCGGAAATTCTGTCGAGGGAAAAATCAAACCCAAAAGCTAGAGGGCAATCAAACCTGCAAATGACCGGGTGGTCGGACCGGAAATTCTGTCGAGGGAAAAATCGACCCAAAAGCTAGGGGGGTAATCAAACCCGCAATGACCGGGTGCTCTGACCGAAGATTCTGTGATTGAAAAAATCAAACCCTGAAACTAGGGAGGTGATCACTCACGCATATAACCGCATCTGATTTTACTTCAAACTCTTGATAAATGAAATTTACCAAGAGTTTGAAGACTTTTTGATTCGCCTCATGAACTTTGCCTCGAAGACTTTTTCCACAAAGCTCTTCAGAGTTCATTTTTCATATGGCTAAGACAAACATTCCCTGAGCAGTAAGAGCACACTCCATTCCCAAGCAATGTGCAGCTTACGGTTTTTGACCCCAATTAATTATCGATTCTAGACCAAAATTATTTGCATCAAGAAATTCAGAGATTTTCATCAATTTTGATGAAAATAAATAGAATGATATATCACGGCTATTTTGATTTTAGTAGGAGAGATAGAAGAGAGTTTATTCTTCAAACTCTCTCATGCAAGCTTAGCAGATCCAACAAAATGTGAGATTCACGGTTTTCGTTCGACAAAGTAACATAACCGACAGCGCAAAGTCTGAAAATCGAGGGAAACCTCATGAAAACTAATAACATTCCCCTGTTGTCTAATCGCTTGTTTGGATTTCCACGTTCTGTCGTCTGCTATTACCAGCTTATTCACCCAGCAGGCAAGGTTATTATTGGGGACTTCCGCGGGAGTTTTACAGGAAATACCACATAGCTTTTGGGGAGCTCCCCGGAAATCGTCAAATTTCCAGCTTGGTTAGTTCCCGCACAAGCTTTCTGAAAAGCTTCCAAACAATCCCGGATAGTTCTGGCAATATTCCCGGGGAACTCTATTGAAGCTCCCGAATAGTTTCTGCTAAAGCTCCGATAGATGGCTTCCGCATAGCTTTTTCAGATATGATTGTGTACATGATTTCAAGTGGTTTTTTCGGCTGCTTGAACCAGCATCCATGATGAGCGATACAAGCATCAGAGAGAGCTTTGAGAATTATGAATAATAATTTATCATCCATTTGCAAACGCAAGATTGAGGTTTGATACAGATCCTACAGTAAGGTTAGAGCATACCTGAGTTAAGGGCGAACACTCCGGGCTAATTTTTTTATGACGTATCGATTGGTAGTTCTCATACGATCACAAAATTGGACAAGGGATCGTAATTTCACATATAACTTCTATAAATTGTATGTGGATGAAACTAAAATTTACCGGTTTTCAATACACAGCTGTCATGAAATGGTACGCGGGCATGAAAATGTTTGAACTCGATTTTGAGAGTCAGATCTGTGAAAATCTCTGGGTTTTGTCACGCAGAACTCTGCTAGACGATTTTCATGTTCACAGATTCAAGTCCAGCAGATGGCCACCACTACCTTTCATTTCTGCATAGAAATTCATCTTCGGATTGTCTTGGAACAGTTTGCTAGTAGCTGCTCTTCAAATCATCGGAATTTTTGAACGCAAGACGCATCATTATTCAGCATCCACTCTCGACCGCTCTCTTTTCGCGCGACGTGTGCTGCACCCCATCTTCCTTGAAAGACCCCGACTAAGCCTCGCCATAAGCCTGCGTCAGAAAAGTAATAACCCACAAAGAATCAGAGAGCTCGAAGAAATAATGGATATTTTTCAGGCTTAATCTTTTTCCAAGCTCATTTAAATTTGTGTCCTTCAACAAATATTGGAGGTTATGTCACATAGTAAACACAATCAAAATTATCCTGAAACTATCATAATTGGGATAAATTACTTATCTGAGACTGTGGAGGCGCAGAATCCAAACCGAGTTCTTGCAAATGATGATTTATCAGTTTTCCTACGAGTTCCTTCTCTGATCCTAACTCGCAGAAATTTTCGAGTCGCGATCTTGGTTGAAACGCTGAGCGTTCAAACTTCAAACTGGTCTCTCAAAAATGTAAACATCAAGCAGACTAAAAATTTTGAATAATCAGCTGTCATCCGCTCTTTAATGATAGAATCATAAAAGTCAGAAGCCGAAGACGACGGAAACTACACGCGTGTGAAGAAAATATAGTACACGACAAAATTATGTTGCAACGGTTATGATAAGAAATGCATGTGCTTTTCTCACATATCATATAGAATCAAATTCACGCACACTTTGATAGAACACTTGGGACAAATCTTTCACATCAATCACCATCACATTAAGTACAAGTTCTCGTTTAGAAATTGTATATCCTCCCCGTCTAATTTGTTTAGGCGCTGAGATTTACTTACGCAATATTTATATCTCTCGTCATTTTGCGGAGAAGAGTTTCGATATGTATCCAAATCCAGGAGAGCTTTCGGGGAGCTGATCGAGAGCCAGCGCCACAGCGGAGCTTTTGCGAAGCTATCGTGAGGCTATCAGGGAATTCCCGGGGAGTATCTCTGAGAGCTTTATGACGATAACCAAGAGTCCCCCAGGATGTTAATGGTTACCTTTGCAGAATTAAACCGAGCTGGAAATTTGACGGTTTCCTGGGAATTTCCCGGAAACTCTCACTAGAGCTTTGCAAAAGTTTTTTTGGACACTTCTCGACAATTCTCGGAAAACTGTGTTGCCATCTGGGTCATCTGATGATAGCGCCCCTCCAGCAAAGGTAGGAAATTGGCTCTTACCGACCGAGCAAAAGTTTGCTCCGAAAAACGACTATGAATTCCAGCCTAGGTTTTGAGTTTGATTTTTCCCTCGACAGAATTTCTGGTCCGAGCACCCGGTCATTTGCGGGTTTGATTGCCTTCCTAGGTTTTGGCTTTGACCGTTCCCTCGACAGAATCTCTGGTCCGAGCATCCGGTTATTTGCGGGTTTGATTGCCTTCCTAGGTTTTGGGTTTGATCGTTCCCTCGACAGAATTTCCGGTCCGAGCACCCGTTCACTTGCGGGTTTGATTGCTCCCCTAGCTTTTGGGTGTGATTTTTCCCTCGACAGAATTTGTGGTCCGAGTATCCGGTTATTTGCGGGTTTGATTGCCTTCCTAGGTTTTGGGTTTGATCGTTCCCTCGACAGAATTTCCGGCCCGAGCATCCGGTTATTTGCGGGTGTGATTGCCTTCTTAGGTTTTAGGTTTGAATTTTCTGCCGACAGAATTTCCGGTCCGAGCATCCGGTTATTTGCGGGTTTGATTGCCTTCCTAGGTTTTGGCTTTGATCGTTCCCTCGACAGAATTTGTGGTCCGAGCATCCGGTCATTTGCGGGTTTGATTGCCTTCCTAGGTTTTGGGTTTGATCGTTCCCTCGACAGAATTTGTGGTCCGAGTATCCGGTTATTTGCGGGTTTGATTGCCTTCCTAGGTTTTGGGTTTGATCGTTCCCTCGACAGAATTTCCGGTCCGAGCATCCGGTTATTTGCGGGTGTGATTGCCTTCTTAGGTTTTAGGTTTGAATTTTCTGCCGACAGAATTTTAAATTCGAGCATCCATCCATCTGCGGATTTGATTGAATCCCTAGCTTCCGAAGTTGATTTTCCTCATCGGTAGGATTTTGAATCAGAACACCCGGTTACTTGCGGGTTGAACTGTTCCCCTTGGTTTCGGAGTAGCTTCATACGGAATCTGTGGTCCGAGCATCGAGCACGCGATGGTTGATCCCCGAGAATCAATTCCCCAAATCCTCGATATGACTGAGGAGTTGAGCAACATATTCGTTCAGTATCACGATACGCATGTGCACGTGAGTGAGCCTGGAGTAAATCACATCTGCCTGAGTGAAGGTGCGTGACGAGCCACTGATGCACCTGTTGAAAACACGTAATTATCCTTGGTCGAGTTCCTAGTGATGCAAATACGTGGGATATTACAGTACTTTCAATCGATCGAGTGCATCGTGACATTTTATACTCTATCATCGACTTTAAATTTTCATGGCATTGTGACAAAAGGTATACGTGTGATGTGACTTCAAGCACTGCATTTTCGGGCGCGTGAAAAGTATCCAATCCAAAAGTCATTATCATGTAATAGACTAATCGATTTTGTCCAAGGCGTGATCTTCCGCAATGATATTGCCGTAGAATCAATTGATTGTCGACCGTTCCTTGGGACTTATATATACCTGCGCTGGGACTCATACATATATATACGGCGCCGTATATATAGGTACCACCGCTGCAGCGCAAATGCGAGCAACTATTGGCAACTGTCGGCAACTGCCGACAACTGCGGCGCTTCGCAGTTGCCCGCAGTTGCCGGCAGTTGCTTATAGTTCTCAGTACGCCAAGTCCGGGAGATGCCCCTCGCAAATATGTTTTCCCGAATCAAATCAACCATCTGAACACGATATCAATGTAAGTTTAGCTCTCACAGTCTACCCATCTATCACAAAGGGACGTAGACTCTGATGACATGATGGTCACCGTGGGACGTAGAAGATTTAAGGACATTCTAGAAACTGACCTAAAAATCGTGTTAAAGCGGTCAATTTGCTCGGGTGCGTTAAGATAGACGAAATGATGCTCATTTTCAAGCTGTCCGATGGAACTCCCAGCTTGCCCGTGCCTCTGACTTGGATTTGGAAGTTCCCCCACATATTTGGGGGTACTTTGTGGAGTACTCCCATATATTTCGGTGTGAATTAGTTCAGATGCAAGCATATGCGGCCGTGGACAATGGTAACGTTGTTGAGGAAATTGCAAAAAACGGCATTTTGAAATGCGTTTCAAAAAAAAAACTTCCCCAAAATTCTTTGGCATACAAGCAGACACCTCAAAGAAAGTATTGGAAGAGTTTTGTGGAAAAATATGATGGAAGTTTTTAGTATTCTGGTCCTGAAGTATCTGAATTAAGTCTCGCCTAATTCATCAGATACTTCTTTTAGTATGCGCTTATAGTATATATGAGTTGCATCAGTGAGGTCTCGAGTGAGGTGGGCAGTCCACCATACAACACAGAATCAAGCCAATGAACTCAACCAATCAGTCATTTTCCAACGATCTCCACTTATAATCGTCCTGTCAGTGTGATGGTTTTGCTCCGGATATGACTGAGGCGCGTTATAAAAAAACTGAGAACTGCACCGCGCGGCAATACCGGTTTGAAGAAACCGCCATTTCAAATCATTGGACCCACGGGTGCAACGCCACAGTATATAACAGACAATGGGATCGAGTTATACATATATGAAGAAGGCGTGATTGTGAGAAAAGGACGGATGGAAGGTTGTATCAGCTTTTTTCCTCGATGATTTATAGCAAGCGTTGAATTTCAAAATTGTCTCCCAAGTGGATCCCACCTGTTTCTATATACACGCTGATGCGGATACTACGGCACTCATTGATGAATCGATGTTTCGACCAATTTACCGCCTGCTTCTCAGTCTCATGCACTCTGACTAATACTTTTTGACAAGCTTATGGAGATAATGCAGTTCTGATTCTTATCCAGCGAGGTGTGAGATAATTTTACTTGATCATATTTTACACCCTCGTTCGCAATCTTCAGAATCATCGACGGTATAGAAATTTTTTGCGCATCTTAGAAACTTGTGGGGTACATTGATTTTGAAATTCTAAACCATGTTTCACGATGACAAACATTTCACATGCCCGGAATGATTTGAATTAGTGAAACATGGAAAATAACTGCAAACTGAAATGTTTGAAATGTTCGATCGATGCCCTCGAAAACAGCAAGCACGGATCGAAATCTGAAAAAAAATAAACCCTTGATGGAGCACTGCCCACAATAAGAAGAATTCACCGGAAATTCCAAAACTTAGATACTCATCCGAGTCCTGTCCAATCCGAATGAAATGACCAATTTCTATCACCATTTCCGGTTCTAAATTAATATTTAGAATAGACAAAACGAGCGGGAGTTACACAATTCACATTCATTTTTCTAAATCATTCTACCCATTTCTAAAACAACATTTCACCTACTTTTTTCATGCTTCCGGAAAACTCAATGAATTTTCCGTCAGAAGTATCCCAAACTGATGGAAGAAAAACGACTCAAGATAAAAATTGAATGAAAGTAAAATAACCTCTCGATACCATAGATTAATCAAAAGCGTTTTTTTATCACATCACAGATAAAATGCAATAAAGTTGCCAAGAGTAAATGAGTTTAGAGGAAATTCATTGCCAGCTATCGCTCTTCGAACGGCAGATTAAAATTTATGAGCGCCTAGCGCATTTCTATACATATAAGAGGGTCCAAGCCAAGTCCAGCGGATGGAACTTTGACGCTAGAGTATATAGAAAAAAGAGCCGAAGGGAAAAAAAGGGACGTGAGCGAGAACTGCGAGACGAAAAACATTTGATGTAAAAGAAATTCTGTGTAAAGAAGTTGGTGTGTTGGTATACAGAAGGGCCGAGAGTGAGAGCCAGAGCAAATGTCGAGCGGTCTAAAATATAGGAATGCCCGTAGATAAATCGATGTCGAATCAGATTTTGTTGCGAGGGCGAGAACTTTGAGAGTGGGTAAAAAAGGGTGCGAATCAGAGGGAAGAGAACGGGTAGTGAGAGAAAAGAGGACTATTGATATAAGCAGAAATGGAAGATGAATGAGATAAAGGTGAATTGGCGAGAAAAATGGAGAAAATTAATATTTCCACAAACTAATCGTTGAAATTTTGTTGAGCGTTACACAAAACCCCTATTGAATTTTCATCTGTTGAGATTATTAGTTGTTTCCGTGGTTATGTGCAAGTATCCAATCTCATTTGGATCCTGAAATATTTTCTTACAGTAGTTAGTTTTAATCTTTGATCTGAATACCGTCCTCAAATTTTCATAGATTCATGTATGATTAACAATATAATCATATCAACCCTTTCCAAAATAGAAATCAGTCCACACAAAAATAGTATTTTATAACACTGTACTTGGACGGGTTCGTTAGTTTTGTATGAAGGACTGGTTATGACACGAGCCGTGTCATACAATATTTTGTGTTACAGGTGCTTAAAAATCATGTTCAAATTGCGATCTTTGGTCACTAGTAACATAAAAGCTCTTATGGCACAGGAGAAATAATTTTCATCACACCTTTGCCGTAGAAAATTTCCATACTTCAGCTTACTTTTCGCGTAGTTCACGCATGGAGCGGTCAAAAAAGTCTCGATTACTATTACACTTTACCATCTTGGTCAAGGGTCTAATCCACTAGCAATCTTGAATCCTATTATTTTGACCATTGCAATTTTTTTCAAATGAATTTTATTATGAACGACCGTGATGTCATTTGCAATGGAAAAACGTTGATTCTTTATTATATCGAATCTAATATAAAATTGTTACTTATTGCCTAATGACAGAAATATCGAACCTCCTAAAATATGACATAATAATCATAAGAATAATTATAATTATAGAGCTGCTGATTCAAATCGTGACACTGTTTTTGACATTCAACATATCAGCTGATCGACCAAAATCAAGATCAGTTATGAAACAATCAATCGGGTGACCATCGTAGCTAACGAACGAGTTCCAATCTTTGTCAAAGATGCTTCGTATTCTGGAATTTTAATAACATCTTTTTTGTTATCCACAAAATATTTTATCGCTTTATCGTTCAAAAGAGAAGCACTGTAGCGTTCAGACAAGTGTATATAATTCAAAACATTGTTGACTGTTAATTCTTGAACAAGGCATTTTTGACACCTGATCATGAGTGGTAGAATATCAAACTTATAAGCCGCGATCAGAAGACGCTTGGCTATTTTCTTTGTACCTTCTGTTTTTCCAATATATATGAATCGAATCAGCTCAAGCATAACTTTAGAATCAACATCCTCTATTCTAATGATATTATTACCACCATCTTTTTTGAAAATTTTCTTAAATTCTTCGTTGGTCATCAAAATCATTCGATGTGCATGAATAATTGTTTTATCATTCAATATAATCTTTGTATCACTAAATTGTTGATTATTTACAAAATTCGCATACTGTTTCACTCGATACATCTGATCTGATATCTCAGAAAAGTCAAGATCTAAAATCTTAACTTGGATTACGAGTCTGTCATTTGTATATGGTAATATATCTTTCTCTAGGAATTTAAGACTAACGCCATGAAATGGAGAAAGATGGTATTGCCCTTCTGACTGAATTAAAAAGTTAGCGCTGATTTCTTTTTTGGCGTCCTTCTCATAACCTAAGATTGAAATAGTATACTTTATATGAGAATTTTCTGGACCAAAAGTATACAGCGAGATGAAGACTTCCTCGAGCCCATTTTCATCATCTTCTTCTGATGAACTTAGACTTCCACCCTCTCGTGGTGGATGAACTCGTACTTCAAAATGGTATATACCAATTTTAGCAGAAGGCCAGCCATACATACACAATGCTGATTCTCTTCGGGTTTTGCTGAAATTGTCGATCGCACAAATCCAAGAATATTCACTCCGACCAACACCCATACTATCTTCATTCATTTCTTCCATTTTTGTTGTAGGCTGTGAGCTTGATGTTATTTTCGACGACATATTGTTTTTCGTTAGCCTGCAATGAAACGAAACTTTACTAATCACCTGATGACACCGAAAAAAAAACTATGCCATGTCATCAGTTGTAGGTTATGAATCTTTTACTATTATTGTAATCGTTGAAAGCAGTGCATGCACTCTTAATTTATGAATCGCACAATTTTAGTTTATTTTGTTATTCACAAGGTCTATACTTACTCAGGCTATTTTTACCGATGCCTCTCCAATAATTTGCGTAGCTCAATCACTGCCAACTTGTTCATGAACAACACGTAAAACCACAACAATGTCATGCGAAGTTTGCAACAACTCAAGCAGACATTCGTTTTCGATCATCGAAAAACGAATTTGATTTCGAAGTAAAAAGAGCGTCTCATCTGCCTCTGATGAATGTAAAATTATTTTGAAATAATCATATTGTTGTGTATATTCAATGGAATTAGATACTATAGGGCTCTAGAAGGTTTACAATTACAGATGAGAAGATGTTTCCTTTCATTCACAAGCGAGTTCACAAGATTGAAACTCAGCTGAAACTCTGAAACACTTAACATAGCCTAATTTGTGAAGCACATTGAAAATTGGGAATTCAATAATTCGACGAAGTACTTGCATTGACATCATGAGTAATTTTGGAAGATTTTTTCGTCCTTGATGTTTAATATATGAATTGATTATTTGGTCTCATCGATCTTGAAGGACGGTGGGAACTAAATAAATTCCCAAAATTTCATGAAAGAAATTTTATTGCTACGTTTCGTCCACTAGGCTTCGTGGACCTCATCAGGCTCCAGGTTTGTTATTCTTTAGATCGTCATGATATTTTTGAACGATCTTATAATAGAGCACAGACATAACGTCTGGCTCCTGTCGATACAAGTAAATAGCTATTTACTTGTATCGACAGGAGCCAGACGTTATGTCTGTGCTCTATTATAAGATCGTTCAAAAATATCATGACGATCTAAAGAATAACAAACCTGGAGCCTGATGAGGTCCACGAAGCCTATAGTGGACGAAACGTAGCAATAAAATTTCTTTCATGAAGTTTTGGGAATTTATTTAGTTCCCACCGTCCTTCAAGATCGATGAGACCAAATAATCAACTCATATACTTGCATTGACGTTTAACACCGATAAAAATTTCTTGAATTTTGAATACATTTGAGTTATGAAGGCCCTAATAAGAGCGTTATGGTTAGAACTTCTTTAAATTATATTGCAAAAGTGTGAGAACCCAACACCCCTGTAACGTCAATATCACACAAAAATGGCAAATTCGCGATAAAAATGAAAGATGGCATCGAATTTACATATCCTAGGGGGAAGAGAGGATGTTCTAAGATTAAAAAGAGTTTCGTCAGAGCAAAGATGTTAAATCAAACAACGTGAGCCTAATGAACGCACTGTTACACAGAGAGCCTGTATGGATTGTATGTACGAGTGCGGGCGAGTGAGATTTCTCCCTCTTTCACTCTCATCGCGGACTAATGAATGAACTGGAGAGGCCGCCCGTGAGTACAAAATCCGCTCTCCTCTCGACTCATTCACAAAGCTTTGGTCTGAATGCGATGCTGCAGCAGTCCATGGCCTGGCTTGTAAAACCGAAAGGCCGCTGCACTCGAAGAGTCAGCCTTGAACTGGTTTTCACGCGGGCGGGCCGGCATTTTTCGGCAACGCTTATGTATACCTGCGTACATACATGACGATTTTGCAGCCACAGAGCCTGGTCCTCTCTGTACTCTTCCGTCCTCTCTTTCTCCCTCTTGATTCTCTTCCCCTCTTTTTTTTTCATCGCTTTTTTATACGATCGTTCAATAGTTATTGCTGCGATTGAAAGCGTGTGCGGTGCAGACTCTCGCTCTCATGTGATACTTACAGCAACGAATATGCACCTTGTACCTCTGAATTCCTTTTGGGCCACTTGAGAGATTTTTTCTAAAAGCTGTTATCGATGCCAAGATGACTGATTTTTTTGAAAGCTTACGATAACTTTATTCCCTGGATGATGAACCTTTTCATCGAGTTTTGCGACGAAGCCCGTGTTCTAATTTGACAGCTTTTTTCAAAGCTTTGCTCAAAGCTCAAAGTCTTCTGTTTGGAATAATATATATGGTGCATGATCCTGAAAGCTATATTTTATGTCATGCAGTCAAAATATTATTTCGGTTTTATGAATCCAGTTCTATATGTTCAGTTTTGTACCCGAAAATACCCAAACAGAAACTCACTCGGAAACTCACATTGTGCAGAAAGTATATATGAGCAAATCCATTAAAAATGGTGATTTGGAAGAAAAGAAATTTTGAAAAAATTTTTCAACGCATATTACTCGGGCTCAAACATATACTCTCAGTTATCGGTATCTAGAACTTATATCTCCACTCACATGAATGATTTTCATGAGACGTGGTGAGGTGTGACAGAGAAAACTGGAAATAGCCAAGGAGCAATGCTATCCTACCATGCACTGATACAATCTATCATCACCCAATTGACCGCTGACGGGGCTGGAAAGTATCTCATTCATCACCAAAAAACTCGAGGAGATCGTTGGAGCCATGATGTAAACGTTATTTCAAGAATTTACCATTACCGACAGTGTAATTTCTAAAATTCCTTTTAAAAATCGAAAAAAGTAGCTCGGATAAGCCAACAACGAAATAACGACTGACGCAGTCACAAATAGTGTCAAGTACAATGGAGGTAAAAGATCACAGGCAAAATCGAGCCACGCCATACGTAAAATTTCGCGACTTATAAAATTCGATGGCTCGTCCATTCCCGTCTGTTTCATTTTTAAATCTTGAGCTTACAACTTGGTTATGGGATCGTAAAAGAAGTCTGCTTTAGTGCAGAATTGATATACATCCATTCGCAGGAAAAATAAAATCAGGTCACGAAGGGTGGATCACACGAACCAACGCGTTTCGTGGATTTGATAATATCATATTGAAATACATTTCGTGTTACACGAATTTTTTTTGATGTTTTTATCACTGGACTGGATAAACTATGCAAGTTAGAGATTGTACTATGTTGAAATTTATATTCGAATGGGATTTTTAGTTGCACTTTCTCACTTCGGTTCATTATGTTGAACAATACTGATTTCCAATAATTCATGATTGTTTTCTTATACATAATGCACGTAAAAACTTGCAAAAATTCCTAAAACATATTTCACCACGAGGGATGGCATGTGTGATACCAGGAGCAGTTGTGTATGAATGAGTTCAAATCCGTGTCACAATCATTTTTTCTTTCACAGTTTTGCACTATAGCAATGGACAAAAATTATGCAATTGCCCAGATGTTGATTCAAGAATCCACCTTGACGTTACTGTCAAAAAAAACGAGCCCATGCTTGTATCCATATACCAAAGTGATTGTACGATTACCTGTACCCAAATCATCCTTCCATCACTCCAAACTGCAATTGATCAATTTTAATATAAGAGCCAAAATGATGAAAATAGAAACTGGTTGAAACGGAAGAAAAAGAGAGCAAATAATAATGAAATTGATTGAAAAGCGGATGTACGTATATCATGATCGAGAAGCACTGATTTGCTGCCGATCAAGGAAGGAGCGTGCCTCGACTCTGACGGAACCGCACAAGAAGTCTTCTTCCCTCCCCTTCTTCTTGGCCCTGCTGCGTTCAACCATCAGTACACAGAGTGTTATATAGACACGAACTCGAGCAGAGAGGATAGTTGGCTCGATTCCTTTAACCCCTTGATACCACTTTGTGGCGTTTCCTGCGGTTATCGTCCGCCCAACCGTATTTGAGAAAGAGAGAGAGAGTCTATGTACTAGATGCGCGTGTGCAGCCTTCAGACAATGGCTATTATTGTGCCTGCACTTTGTGATTGATTTGCCCTTGCAGCACTACGAAGCATATAACTCCATATAGGTATATACCACGTAAAAGAAGCACGCTTGTCGAGCTGCTGATACGGAATAACAGCCTGTACAACTCAAATGCTTGATGCGCGCATCCACTTATCTTTACTTATTTTTACAGAAATCGCCTCAATCATTTGCCAAGCTATATGTATGCACCTCAATCTCACCTGTCAAACATCAAGCAGTATAAAATAACGTGCATAGTGTTCAGTTCGATCGTGGCTATTTTATTTAGTTTTTATATCGCGTGGTCTGAGAAATGGTGCATCGTGTTCTCACACCGATCAATCTTTAATGCATATCTTGAACTTTGATTGGTATATACTCTGTGAACCCTGAATCACAGGATAATCGATGGTTTTCATTCGCATCTATCTAATCTTTAGATTATTTTGTTTTTGTTCTATAGAAACAGATGATTCTAGCAGAAGATGCCAGAAGATTGCTATTTGTTTCAAAAACCATATAAACCGTAATAAAATCTCCCTGTACCTTTGTAAAATGTATCAGGGCATGTAACTATATGACTGGTCGTCAAAAAAGTATGGTGGTAAACAAAACATAACGTTGACCTCCCATGGGTCAGTCAGACCCCACGCAGAAAATGATTTTTCAACGAATGGATATATGGTTGTACATCCTAAGGCACCACAGGTTATAATTTCAAACGTTTGGAAGGTGAATTTGGATGGTGAATATGGTCTGGGGTCTGGGTGACCCCGAGTGTGGTCCAAACAGGTTTATTATCCTGGCCCATCATCTCATTGTATAGATTGTGCTCGTCAACACCCCAACAAATCATCATTCAGTCCCTTGTTTTCCGATTAATTGAATCACTTGGGAGGAAGGACGAGATAACATTCCCTATTCTGGATAGCAGGAGCGAGCACAGTACGAGGTATCAAAACAAATTTTTGATATTCAGCGGATACCTCAACGCCCAGTGCTAAATACCAAGTTCTCGCCTAGATTTCCTACTGTGGGACGGGGGATTTTTACCTCAATATTGATCCTTAAGATTGGTGCAGGATTTCAAAATGAACTTCAAATTAAATCAAGAATTTTCCGAGTTACAATGACTCAGGTCTCTATGGAGGTGAGATTGATCATACAATGTAGATGACCTCTAAAGCTAATGATATTATATTCGTAAATCGGCATTGGAGGAATAAAATTAGTCCTCCAATGCCGATTTACGAATATAATATCATTTGAAACATAAGAGGTCGAGTCAAGTTCGAAAAGTGTGACCTCTAAAGCTATTCTGAGACAAAAATCGGCGGTAGGTTTTCAATTCGAGATAAATTTTACTGATGTATTAGTACTCGACAGACATCGTTTCCTCTCAATTAGCTAATGTGAACTTAGAATCAAATTTTGACAAAAATTCAAAATTTTATCCCGGAATCAGTGGAAGTTGCGACTAAATTAGCAAGAACCGCATAAGAACGCTCTAATGCAATAAAAATTGTTAGCAAATCCATAAAAATTGCTCACGGTTCTACACAAATTATAGATTTTACTCTCTGAGACTTCGCACACGATATCAGTAGAAATTTTGTTTCAATTTTTTTCAGATTCATAAGATGCAATCTGCGATGAGTATTATCATGAGTCCTAACAAGTATTATTGATATTTATTCACCATTGGAATGTTTGGAATCTCACATTCTGAGTATAGTATTGCCCAGAATGTAATCAAACTGACTAAAGATGATCCAAAATGCAAATTAAGTAGATACATCCACGATTGGTCAGACATTCGAATAATCATGATAGACGATTGTGCAATTCGACGAACTCCAAGCAGTTGCTAACTCGATATAACTTATCCAATTCCATAATACTAACGTATAACACGGTAGCTGCAAACTGGAGGATGAATAGCGAGGCCTAGAACACATATGCACATCACGGTAAAGAAGAAGGATTGCACCGTCGAGCCGTGATGTCGTAAATCTTGCAAATGCACGGTCCGCTGTGCGCTCTCTGTACGTTTGATTTATCACTGGTAATAGCAGGGTCAAATATGTTAAGTGAAAGCACGCGGTTATAGCACTGCACATATGTATAACTCAAAGAACTTTGCTTGTGTGTTATACTACAATGTCCCTGATTACAACTAGAAATCATCGGCGAATGCAGTCTGAAACAAAACTATGATATATGAATCGATGCAGTTGATTTTGAACAGACCTATATACGGAAATAATTTCGTGATTTGATATTACAGAAGGATCAATATTCTACTATTCCAGGTTGATCATGTACCATCGGGAAGCGCTGTCTTCCCCCCACCATCTTCGTTGGTCCACTACTCGCTTCCATGGAATTGTTACATGAAATTCTTATGACCGTAAGGGTCATTGTTTTGATATTAATTCACGAGCGAACACTTATCTGTGCGAACGAGGGACGCTATCTAGTAGACGCGAGATTCCATACCAGTCCTGGTGCAAATGAGTTTTCAAGATTATCGATACGTCTTCAATATGATGTGCCAAGATCCAAAAGATAATATACAAAAAATCATTTTCGTAGTAAGTAAAATGGTGTCTGCAGTTATTTTTATAGTCGTGACAATTAAAATGTCAACGTGGGATACTTTTCAGAGTACGAAAATATAGTCAGGATTCTTTTAGGTTTTTTATGCATGATAACAGATCACATATTGAGACATGCATCTACTTTTAATTGAATTGAAGGAAATATATAGTTCATAAATAGCATTAGATTCGAACAGATTATTATTCCATGCAATTTAATCAAGCTTTTGATTAAAATAGCCATAGTTCCAGTTAAGCTGCGTTTACTTTTTAGCAATTAAGTTATGAGTCCATTATTGGGTAACCATGTGTAACTTGGGATTCTTCGGTCTCACGTCAGAACTTCGAGGAATTCAAAATTGTAGGCTCAAAATAACCGATGTCCAAGTTTCCGATGATCACTCACCAACCTGTCGTTACATTGTGCCTCGCCACATTCCGGAATGGTTTCATCTCATCACTAATGCCAGTCGACTCAAAATATCGAGATGATTACTTTCAGGTACGCACTGTTAAAGGAATTCAGAAAATGCTGACTCTCACCTCGTTTTATGGTGCAGGATAACAGGAGATCCTCGAACCGGTAGAAATAATAAATTTACGCTAGAGAATTGTTGGCATCAGTGTTCATAACCATGAAAGGTCTCATCTCGGAAAGAATAATAAGGACCTCCATTCCCCGTATTGGATTCAAATTGTATAAATTCAAATAATAGGGAAGTGGAATGGCTGTACCTATTATCAATTTTGTTTCAACATATCAAGAGTTCAATAATATGCTTCTGCATCCGTCCATCCGCCCGGTACTCATTGCTCGAAAGGAAGAAGACCGTCAATTTGACACCGGAACCAAACCGGGACATCTTCAGTTTAAATCATCGACTCATACATTCTTTCTCCTTGACATCATTATGATTGTGAGCAAAAAAATCAATCATCATATCAGATTATTTCCATTTTCTATAAATTACTTTCAAGAAATGAGACCAATATTCCAAGATGAAAAGGTTACACAGCAGATCGTGAATCGCAAGAATAGAGTGTAGAAACTACCCGCTCTCTGTACAATACAATTCCGAACATACATACGAGCGCATGTACAGCATCGGGAGAAAGAGAGAGAGATATAGCGTGGGAGCGGTAATATCGGGGGAAACGGGGGCTGCAAGCGTGAGCCGATCGATGAAGAAGGAGCGCGTCGCCCGTTTTCACCCCCTCCTGATATATATGCGGGGGAGGATAATTCGCGAGGGCCGGCTAGCTAGTAATATAGATCTTCTCCGTATAGCACAGCGTCGGCAGCAATGGCATATAAAATCATAGCTCTGGCGCGCCGTACCGGGGCTATATGATAATAATGCATAAGGAGGCGGAGTATCGTCCACCCGCGATTCAGAGTCCCCGCCCATCGCGACGAGCTCGGCACACAACGATGAGGCCAAGCTGGCTCCGAGCGAAAAGGGTATATATAGGAGTGGGGGAAGCTCGCATCGTGGACGCCTGCTCGCGCTAGCAGAGAGGCCGAGTTGGCTGATGCATACAGGCGAGTCTGACTCGGCGCTCATTCATTGCGAGCTTTCCTCCGATTATAGACTCGCAAGCTCAGCATTTCAAGTATGTCATTTTAGAAAATGTAAGCTTTTCTGGAAAGCTTAGCTGATCGACGAATAGAAATTTTCATATGTTTTTGTCTGATTGATCCTTCTTTTGTTCAGATGGCTATCCAGATGAAGTATTTTATTCTGTTCCTTTTTGTTTCTGGATACACAATTATTGACCTTTTATTCAATTTTTCTTTTCTTTCTTTCCATTGATACATCTTGTGGTTTCACGTCCTGGTAATTCTGATTTTTTTTCGCCTTCTCATCCATTAGGGTAGCGCAGTGTGTTCTTGTTCACTGATCAATCGTTCTAACCTCATTCTTATTTTTGTTTTCTTTTGAATCAATTTTCCAATGTTTGACATCGTCAATTGATCTGACGTGTGTTAACAACCTCGAAATGCACATTGTCCATCGTGTACAGAGACCAAACCTTGCAAAAAAGCCAGTCCACTCTCCGCTAGCACATCCTGGCGCGCTCGAGCGCCTATCTTCATCGGAGTGGGGATAGGCGTTGCGCGCGCCGCCCCGTGAGATCACGTGGTGGGGGTATAACTGCGCGCGCCAGTACCCCGTAGTGGGGAGAAATTGACAGCAGCAGCGGGGCGGACAACCAAAGACGGGGCAACTCTCGCGGATAATTTCGCGATACACATGGACGTTCTATACTCTTGCTCACTCAGTTTCATGCAGCTCATCCCCGCAAGCGTGCAATTTTTCGTATTTCTGCCCCCGCTTGCCCCACCATATATATTTCTGCACCCCACTGCTGCTGTCTCAACTCGCAGCTCAGCTCAGCCAGACTCAGACACATACTCAATGCTCGTATATAGAGAGAGATGGATGCATCAGAACGAGCTACCGGGATCTCCAATGTTGCACGCGGGGTACCCTCACTGAGCCGGGCGGCCAGTCGAGCCCGAGCCGCCGGCGCACCGGCTATGATTGATAATAGCCAGTAGGCCGGCTATAAAGCCGTGCGTGCGCGCGCGTCGTGAAATATTCATTTTACATATTGTAAATTGAGCGTTAATTATAATAATTAATAACAATGCAGTTTTTGGGTGATGTGCTTGTCAGACCGAATGAGTGATAATAATAAAATTCGGACCATGTGGAGCATAATTAGTGGCCGGGTAGGGCCCAATTGCTCCGCGGAGTGTAGTAGTAGCCCTGGTGTGCCTTGGGCCATGATTTATTTGTGCATCACATATTTTCATTATCGTTATTGATATCGATGATAGTATAGGGTCGTTCTGTTGAGCTTTAGTGAACTTTAAAGCTGGTGCGAGAGAGTTTTTAGCGGGAAAATTTGAATTGCGTTATCAGTGTGTCGGCGAAATAAAAAGATAGAGTGTGCCCGTATTGAGCGCAAGGTAGCGCCTGGCCCAGCAGGCATGTCGAGGCGAAAGCAGGCCCGACCAAGCCGAGCTAATCCCGAAGAGGAGCTTTTACTTCTTCAGCAGCAGCTTGGTATTGATGCGGCGTCGGGTTCGAATCATCAGAACCTACTGTTACGAGACGTCGATCAGCAGTTGCTACAGGCCAGATTGGCCGTCGCTGCGGCAGCAGTCAATAAAGCTCAACTTGACAATGATGATGACGACGACGACGACGATGACGCCCGTAAGTGTCAACATCGTCAGTTAGAAGACTTACAACCCCACCCACAAATCGCGTCGTACGTATAAGTGACACACAATTTGAAAAGCCCGCCCATTTTGACGTTAATTGACCGACGGCTATTCTGTAGAAAATATCAGGGCGTTGACGGACCACGTATAGAACCCATTACATATACAGTACAGTGATGATTTGAAGATGGGTGTGACTCTCGATCGATCTCAATAAATGTATGAATTAGGATCAACTTTATGCTTGTACATATAGATGATCCGGTCAAAGTGTTATGGCAGAATCGTGACGCAAAAATAGAATGTGAAATTCCAACAATAGCGCAAGGCATCTGGTTTGGAAAATCCACAGTGTGTATGCGTACACAATTGCGGCTTTGTGTGTATTATGGTTGCGGTCAGCTATAATATGATGGCGCGTGCCCGAGCATCGCAAATGGACGAGTCAAATTCAATTTTTTCTGCGGTTACATGATGTTTGGTATTACATGAAAGGTGTGATACGAATAAGTCCGTCAGTCAGAAATGCTATATAATCGAGGAAACCATAATACGATTCGATGACTCTTCGCTCAGTTATTGTAGAATACACCTTTTATAGTAAATACTTATACATATATTGGGTGTGACTTTGAAGAAGCGAGGGAAAAAGGTGGGCGCGTGCGAAGTGGACTCTCGAGAGAGTATTATAAAAGTCGATGCGAGGGGGAAAGCCCGATGGTGGCACGCGTGAATCTCGCCTCCTCTCGCGTATATACGTGCATCAGTTTGGGCGATTGAAAAAGGTGTTCTCTTATATTGGATATAGATAGGTGTACGTTTAGCCAAAGTATATAATGCACTACGGAAGCGTAATCGAGGTGTGTATAACATATAAGGCTTGAAATAGAATAGAAATTTTCTCCATGTTACAGTGTGGCGTGTAAAATGCGGTTTGCGGTCATGTCGACTATGGGCATTGTTTCTTGATATTTATGAGCTTTCGAACGACAGGTCTCGTTTTCGGTATTATACCGTACAGGTTGAGAGCGCCGTGCCGCTGCCGGTGTATTTAGATTACTATGCAGTGTTTTATAAACATCAGTTGAGATGTTAGAGAGGTGAGAGCTGTTGATAATGCACCAGTATAAACTACTGCGATATATGTAACATGAGTCTGCTTGATTTTCCGCGGGTGACATTTGATCGGTGAAATTCAAATACTATCGGCGATTGGCGGCTTTTTACCATTGCTCCACATGAATGGACCGGTGATATCAGTTTTCTCCGAGGTTTTCTCCATATATTCGTACGTGTGCAGTTGAATTTATTGATTGCGGAATGGATGCGTGTCTTATTTTGAGGCACTCAGACCAAAATTTGGGAATATTGGGGAGAAATTTTTTCGCGAATTTTCGCAACTGGATTGCCCCAAGCAAAATTTCGTCGTTTGAAAAATAGTGTTCAATTTTGCGGTGGGTCGTTAGATTTAGTTGTCACGATTGAATGCATGATTTCGGACTTTTCATTCGAATTGATTAACAAACAAAAAAAATTACTCATAATGTGAAGACGAATTTGGCTCACGTCTTGGGCTGTTGGTGCCAAATAAAAAGACTTATCTGGCTAATCGAATGAAAATGCTGAACAATGTGATTCAGCCCTGATGCAAGGTGGCGCGAGATTTCTAGCAGATAGAATGAAAATGCGAAAAATAATGTCATTTATTTCTATCATAAGAAAATAGTAGATTTTGCACCGAGTTGATGAGGTTGTAGCTCGCTTCTGATTTATTGGTTTTCGGCCTGAGCCGCAGGTGAAGGTCAAAATAATCGCTCGGAAGCGAGGAACCTCATAGACGAGTTGCGAATACTATTTTTTACAGTTTTGTAACCACCCAAACATCGGAAAATTGCAAAAAAAATTATTTTGTCATTGAGAAACCAGAACACACTATTTATATCATAATGAGTCATCTCCCAACAAAAAAATGCAAATTTGACCACCAATTCTTGAAAATTGCGCACAACTTCAAAATCCTTTAGATTCTGGATAAATCAACGTCATTTCATCTTAATCTACGTCCATGTGCGCACAAAAAACGACTCTCAAAGATGAAAAAATCCAACTAAACAATAAAATTACAAACGATCGGTCCGTGCAACAGAACACGACACGACGAGCGTGTCGGTAAATAATGGCTCGAGGCTGATGCATCAGAGGTTCTCTCAAAGAATATGACAAAGAGCGATGCAGCTTGTAAAACGTCGAGAACTGCATCCACATGTTAGGAAAAGCGCATGTCTCACTTCTTCACGCAGACCATCATATACTGCTGTATAGGTCAGCTCACAATAAATTTTACCACCCACGAGAAAAAAAAAAGATAGGATCCCGTGATGCCCCGTTGTTGAAGATCTCTCTCGAATATGTAGAGACCTTGAAATTTTCGTGATGGTGCCGTAAAAATTTTGGCTCGACCCGCGGCAACATATATAAAAACGAGCCGAGCGAGAAAAAATACAGAATCGGAATAGAACGAGAAGAAGTTAAAGAAAGAGAGATGGAGAGAGGGAAACCAGGACTATACTATTATGCTGCGGGTGACGGGTGACAGGTTCACGAGGTGGAGGGAATCAGAGCTTTGTCGAATTAATTTAGAATCGAATCTTCGGAAAGACTTTGAAGCCTAGATTCACTCATCAGGATGAAAAAGTCAATTTGTTTTTAATTGGTATTGTGTGTCCTTGGATGATTTTTCTTGGATTTAAAATCGAACCAAACTCCTCATTCCGTGCCTCATTCAGATGAGCGTATAACGTTGTATACAAGTGTTTAGGTTAGGCATGTATAAAGTGATGTTCGAGCAAATTCTGGCATTTGGACAAATGATCGCTAATTTCCGATAGTGTTGTAAAGTGTTGTAGCCCGATAAGCTTTTCGTAACTGGGAACATTGATTTTGGTGAAGATTAGGTAGTCGTTGTCGAATCGAGTTTCGTGTGTGTGACATAACAAGAGATTTCTAGAAAGTGTGATTATGGGCCTTTTGAGTTATAAATTGAAATCGGGTACAAGTATCTTGTAATACATTTCTCGCATACGTCTCCCGTTTTTCAATAGAATGAGAGAAATTCGATCATAAGCATCTGAGACAACATACTCTCATAACAAAATAGCCGTCCACGCGGCGCCGCCACCGTAACCCGTCTATTGAAATTTTAGACAGCTCAATCAGATATCGATCATATAAATTCAGATCCCTTTTGCGAATCATATGAGCGTAACCTAGATTTTAGTCTATATTAATTCAGACAGTAAAAAGTACACCTAACGCCAATTATGCAATTTCAGATCGAATCGATGATCAGTAGGATAAGCTTCTCTTTTCTTACACAATGATTCGATAACAAACTCAAAATGTATCACATAAAATATTTACAATCGTGAAAAATGGCTCAAAAATAAGTCGAAAATTTTATTGTCGTTGAGCGCATACCACCCGAGTCAAGCGCGCAAAGAAAAGTTTCGAATCATACAAATTCGACAAAGCAGCTGCTAATAATAAATTCGCCAGTAATAGAATTTTTAAATAGATATTTAGGAACAGCAAGTACGTAATGTTTTATTGAACTGACATTTGCTAGAAATCAGAAAGAACGAAAGAGAAGAATTTTATTCTGAAACAATCTGTGAGTGAGGGGCCTGCAAATCGCCTTCGATCCTTTTATATCTATACGTGCAAAATCAGGGACTTTGCTGTCATCGAACCTCTCACGTGTGTGAAACATAGACAGAGTCTGTAAATGTGCAGCTTATTCACGGGACTCTGAATGTGCATCGCGGGATATTCCTGACGTATGTCAAGCTTCCCTCTCTCGTACTATTGAAAATTGCAGAATAATCGCGATTAAATGTCTGTCTCTTCCACGGTAATTTGAATTCTCCCGCTCTCCTCCAACAATTAGCAATAATTCCTTGATTTCACAAAACATCATTTTTTTGGATATTTTTGTGCAGATTCTCAATAACCTATCCGTCATATATTTGAATTTCATTATACGTGGATCTGATATTTTTTTCATTTGGTATTATGATTACATGTAGAGAGACTGTAAAAAGCAACGATCGATAGCTACGTGATTTATTACCTCACTCTTTCTCATTCAACGACATCCACAACCATGTTTTATGCAATGATCTTTTCGATGATCTTTAAGCTCACTCACTCACGAGTATTATATGTGTGATGATGTAGGTATAAATACATATATGTGACAGTCCAACGTCACAAGTTTTTCATATTCAACATTATCCGGTTCTCTCCGCGAATGAGAAGTCCTATTAGTGCTAATTTATTGTCTTCATTGGCTTCTGTTCCAATGAATACTCGCGCTGATTTTTATTTGTATGACCTCTGCTATCTCACTCTCAAACCTTTACAATATACTATAATTTTAAATAAATTTTGTTAAAATTACTAGAAATTCGAAATGTAAAGGGGGAAAATTCGCAAAAATTTATGGCCAGCTGCCGGATGATATTTTGATTCGGGTTTTAAAGCAGATTTCAAACAAATTGTCAGAAGCCAGACAAAATAAAATCAATCCGCGGAAATTGGCTGCGCGAAATATATCCAACAGATATATATATAAATACACGTATAAGAGATAGCACCACACCACCGTAGCATAGTGATGTAAGCTCAACAATGAATTATAATGGCTCAGAAAGGCAGAAGTCATATAGAAGGAATATCTATAGATACTGCAAGTTCTAGAAGTCGAGTTTATAACATCAGAGCTGTATATTATTAGCCAAGACTTGAGAGTTTAGCACGAAATGCGATGCAGATTAGCTATAATAGTAGTAGAGGTGGCTGGTTTGAGCATCCGTTGAAATGGCGTCAAAATTAATTGATGTGTCCATTATTACTATCCGACTTTGTTATCTTAATGTTTTTTCGATACCGTAATAATAACTTTTGCAAAAATATCTTGTCGGCTTATACTCAACTAAATAACTTTAACTCTGTGCAAATAATCGAGCAAAAGGATGCTTATAATTATATGTGCGGTGTCTGGCACGACGACGACGTTCGATTTGCTATATAATTTTATTTCAACTCAACGAAGAATGAACAATTTACATTGATTAAAACTGATGACTGAATGTTAAAAATGAGTGTTTGAGCGGGTTTTATGTATTAGACTTTGCTAGAGTTTGGTACGATTAGGTAGTGTAGGCATGGGCTTACGTAAGAGTAAATGAATTACATAAAATGAAAAGTCACGATGATGAATGTAACGATGGATTAGATGTTATATATAATAGCAGTCAACGCTAAGCGTTGACTGCATCGCTGGTGAATCTTCAGCATGATAAGTTGTATTCGATGGGCATTTTTTGATTTGGCGTGGTGGAAATTGAATTGTATAAATTAACCTACAGACTAACATTATTTTCTGAGAGAAAAGAACCCTTATTGGGAATAATTACTGGACAGCCCCTTACGAATATTTTTTAATGGAAATTTCTTCCGAATAATTTTTCAGCCAACCCGTGCATCATGAAAAAATTGATCAAATGATCATGCAGGAATCAGCAACATATGATATATAATATAGGGATATTCTTCCCCACAGTTGAAGTGGTAAAATTCCTTCAAGAATATGATCGACTTGGAGTAGAAACTCGATTTTAATTACAAATATTTTTCCACGGAACGTTGCTGAGCGAAGAAACAAATTTTTGCGAAAATAATTGCGCCCGTGACTTGCGAAACGTTGATCAAAACATTATAGATGAAATCGATGCCATCTCGGAATTCTGTCCAAATTCCTTCGACTATTCGGACGAAGCCTTCGAGTGGACGGAATCGCGGTCGAATTCGACTGATTTTTAGTCAAATCCAGTGAAATTCAACTGAGATTCCGTAAACCAGGAGTTATCGACTGCCAAAAATCAATCGAAGGAGCTCAGAGAATTCATTCTCAATAACCATAATATAAACATTAAAAATGTTCACCCTCTATACGGAATACTCAACTCGTCCGATCCAATTATAGATTCATTTCGACTCATTAAATCTTTAAATTATGCGGATGACAGGCCAATAATCAAAATCAGCCCTCATCGAATTAGATTTAGCAATACATTCACCAACAGGGCGGAGTATATTATGAAACGTCAAATACAGAGACAATTTGTGGAGGGTATATGGGAGTCCCGCCCTCTCTCGAGACTTGCATATTGTGCGAAACGGACACGTTATAATCGACGCTGACAGGAGCATTAGGCGCATGGTGCGGGCGCGCAGTGAGACTCTCGCAAGAACCAACTGACAACGGCACTATGTACTATATACTCTGCCTGTTTGCAGATCTACATGAGTGATTCCGCCGAAAGTGGGATTTTCCGGGTTCCATAGGTTCCACCAAGTTTCTAAGGGTTGGAATGTGTATTTTAGCAAAGTTCTGGAGTGTATTTTATTGGTGTGCAGCTTTGTTGATAGTTTTTGAAACAATTCATGACGCTCCCGTATTTTGTAATGCTTGATAAAGAGTCGAAATGTCCTTTCCGTCCCCTGTCGTAAACTGAACTTTGACTTTTGAATTCATCACGACGCATATTCAGAGTCGAAAATCCTCATGTATAGCCATGCACTTCAATTTGTAATACTTCAAATAACATAATCCACCACTATGCGAATCCAAATTGAGCCCTCAGCTCGAACACGGCTATCCGACACTTTGAAGACGGGTTCGCACCGAAACTGCTTGCACAACATTAATTAGGTCGGCAAACTCCCCGATCGTCTATTGAGTCTTTCTAACCAATGAGGTTGACTTCCAAATGCCCAAATACACCTCATCCACGTGCAACTGTAGCCGAAAACTCGAATCTGTAGCCGAGTGCACCACCTGAGCGTGTTTTCAGAAGAGGCGTACAAAATTTTTGGTCAATTCCGTCTCCATGTTGTGCTCCTCCCCGACGCGCTATATCGCTTTGCGTAACACATTTTCTCGAAGTATTTGTTTGCATTAGAGCAAATCTATGCGGAAAAGAGTCTACGATTGGTTGTCGAGCCGTGTGAATATTTTCTGAGTCGAAATATCCATTCCGTCCTCCTCTATGACCCCTTAAACTTGACGTATCTTTGTCCGGCTTCACTGTTGAGATACGTAGCTTTTGGTACGTCCTGTTTGTGACCAAACGAGTGGAAATCAAGGTCCTATGAGCCACCGAAACTCGTCTGGGTCTGAAATAATTTTTTGGCTCAAATCACTCCTCGTGACGATTTTGGCACCAAAAAATCCCACTTTCGACGAAATTACCCATATACGTAAGTGCGACAAGTGCAACAGAATGAGAGATACGTACAGACGTAGACTAGTGCATCAGGCCCGATATATTTTACAATATGTAAGAGCGACGGATGGTTTATTAATAGAATAGTATGGCGCACTTGAGCCGATGAGTATTCCGGGACGCAAATGTATTCATAGTGCGGTGACAACCAGGCGATCCCGAGTTCGATAGGTGCCATCACTGTAACAGCACCTCCGAAGAATTGTAATTCAAATTGTGCCAATGTGGAGTTCGACAATTATATTTTTTTTCATGCAAGCTCTGTGTACTCATTTCGAGTTTTATTGCATCGATTGATCCTCTGCATTTACGTGATGATTCATTCACCAGCACATTTTTTGCTCTGGGAATTATATATATGCGGACTCATATAAGCATCTGAAATTCATGCACCAATCTTTGGAAACATTACGAAAAAAGACGTATATTCTCAAATTTTCGTTGTCGATCATATCCAACAGCTTTGCCACAATTCTTCTCCAATTTCAAACGAGCTTATAACACTCATCATTACGTACATCCTGACGCAAGAGGACTTCACATTCCTCTAAAATCCCTCGTTTGTGATAACAATTTTGATCACTACGAACCCTCTGCCATTATTCACCGATACCCATAACATTTGAAACGAGTAAATTTTTCTTCGCCAAAGCACATTCCACGAATGAAATCGATTCATAAAAATAAAGTTGATCATTAAAAACACTATCGATATCAATTTTCGTATCTCAAGTTCTCGTTACTGCCGCAGAGTCTTCAAAAGCGGTTGGATGAAGAAATTTCGAATTTTTATTAGCGTCGGTGAGGCTTATAAAAATGTTGAAAATGGTATCTGCATCGATATCCGAATGTATTAATAAGCAAAACGAGATTTGTATTCCCAAGTTTTGCAACGTCATCGACATCCTGTTGCACTGCAGCGCCCACTACTTTCACGTTATACACGATATTATAGTTACTCACATGTGAATGACCAAATGAGCCGCTTCGTTCGAGCACTCATATACGTTCCAATATCAATTAATGACGAGCAATTAAGGTGATATTATCGCCTGCTATATTGCCATATTATCGTAAACGCGTCAACTTATATGCTTTTCATTCAACCATCGTCTCATCCATAATGCAATATCAATAAACTTCAATATATACTCAAACGATGCTATAATCAACAGCTCATCGACCATAATGAAAAAATGCTTCTTTCTTCAAATTTTTAGTCATGGTATCATTTGCAAATTCCCTCACCCCGAAATATTCTCAAAAGTTTCCTCTATAGTTGAGTTTACGAGTTTCATGGTCATCCAAGTTCACTTTTGAAAATTGAATTTTTCTGATCTCAAAGTACATCCTAATACTTCTTTCATTTACGCACAATACCTTCTGCCAACATTTTTGTCTCGTCATTATAATATTTCCCATGTGAGGGAATAGGTTCCCCAACTTTCCAGAACATGTATCGAAAGTTGAAGATCAATGTTCTTTTTTTATCCACAATATGAAAGACTTACAAGGCGAGCACCAAACTTGAGAAATAGTTTATCTGAAATAAGGACCTTGACGAAGTTCTGGGAATCATTTCGTTTTGGTGAGCAATGGAAGTATCTCCATGGGTCTTTTATTTTGAAATGAAGTTATGGTAATTTCATTGCACATGCATTAGGCCGATGAAAAAATTTCACACATATAAGTATTATCGCAGATTTAATTCATCAAAAAAGCTCCGAGTTACTAAATTCAAATTTTTCTAAACGTATTCTATTTAAATACCCTTGGTACTAAAGTTTTATATTGATCCATCCCCTCATCTTTTTTATTTTCGAAGACTATTAGGGTCGACGTGATATTAGTTCCGTGTACGATTTTCTTTTGTTAATGTAAGACACTTCTGTTTACTGACTTGCAGTAATAGGAGAAATGATTACACTCGCAATTTTCTAACATGTATGGTATAGGAACAACTACTTCCCATCGGTTTCAAGTTCAAAATACGTTACGTGATCCCTACCCAGATGATTTTATGCCAGCATGTTATGAGGGTTTTGTATCATTTTTTGTGGGCTCCTCTTTAACCCACTGGACAGTCATTGCATATTTTGTTGAAATTGTTTTATAACATTATAACTGCAATGAACTAAATTCGCGAGATGAAAGTAGAACATTGATTCCCGTAGCCTATCACAGAGTCATAGTAAGGGTCGTTCTCGGAGTGACATAACCGTGTAAGTTTTTAATACGATAATAGTCATATACATAGATGTTGTTGCAGTGCTAATTTTCATATAGCTGACGTATCTCAGGATAAGGAGTTCATTGGACCGAGCTGTTTGAAGAATTTTCATTTTTCACCAAAACGAAAAGATATCCAAAGTTTGAGCCGAACTCATGACCCGCAAGCTTAATGAATAACTCACTTCTTACTTCCGCATTATTGAGCTCTTCTCAACCCCCAGTAATATTTGTTGAAAAATTCATAAAAATATACACTTCCTTTTTCACATGTATAAAATTTATCTTGCAGCATTGCCCCAAACACGCTATCAAATAATTCCAAAAGCTTGCCCTCGTAAATCTCGCTTCGCCATCAACCTCATCCCTTCTCTTCACTCTCAAGCACATCAACATATCACATTATATATGTATATATGTACCAAAACGTATAAAGTACTTACTCGTATATTGCACTACACCTTGAAAATCGTCGTATATTAGTCGGTCGCACATCGGGAGCATCTCAGAACCACATATACACGCCCACGCAAAAGAGTGCATCGGCCATATCTCGAAGCTGTAACTTCAACCAAGTAGTCCGCGATGTGCTCTGAAACTGTTTGGTATAAAGAGTAACCCATCCCGAACTCGTCCATCGTCCAAGACTTTTTACACCTTCACATACATATATAAGATACGTTATATATATATAATACCCATCCCTTTTTTCAGTTCCATACATGCAATAAGGCTTTTTGCGCTTGGATAAATAAAGTACTCGACTGTAGTAGTATTAGGTTATATTGTATGTATACATAGCCTCGGCTTTGACGCACTTTATGGAGTCTCGATGTGCAAAGAGCGCGAGAGGAAAGAGTATATAGTTGACCATATAGCTATAATATAATATGGTTGATTCTCTCTGTGGCTCACTCTTTGCGCGCGGCCCGTGTTCGAGCGACACACTGATTTAGGGCCGAGAATTTTAATTGTGCCGCAAAGTATACGCGATTATTTTGCGCCACGAACCGCACGAATAATTGAATTTACGCGCGACGAGAAGAAGAGACTAAAAAAAAAAAAAAGAACGTTGGATAGTATAGGCTTATAATATGCGCTATACAGCTGCTGCTGCCGAGTATATGTATAAATAAATACGTTTGAGCGGTATATTACAAGAGTATAAGCGATGAGGTATCACCCACTTGTTTAAAATACCTTAACATACACTGAGCATAAATGCTTGTTGCTTGGAAAATTCAGTACATGATAATTCACCGAGTGTATTGCCAAGGGCAAATGCGCGCTTGCGAAAAAAGCTCTGCATGATATATACTTGTGGTGGAAGATCCTCTGTAGATGCGGAAAAATGTCCATCTGACTTGAGTTGTGATTGTGATGTTGAGTTTGTCACAATTTTGTGCAAAAAGTCTATTGATGGTTAATTTGTATATCATCTAATCTTTCCTTATTATTGTATAAATACTTCTTTGATACCGTCACGACGATAATGAGCCTCGCTATGGGACTCATCGCACACGGGATCCAAACGAAATTTTCCTCATACTATTTCAGTCACAAAAAATGATTAACTACCTTGGTAGAAATGTTCAACATAGAAAATATTCTTCGTGATATTTCAGGTATGTACATTTTTCACGAATTACTAAAATGTGATGATATCCGGCCCGCAGAATTGGGCATTTTACAGGCATTAATGTGTAAATATCTCAAATATCCATGAACAATTTTGAACGATTCGAGATCCTAAATTTGCCCAAAATTGTTTGATTGTTGACTGTTCCATATGGGCACAGAAGAAAGTGACCAAATTCAACCCTTATCTCAGAGGTCAGAGTCGAGTTAACATTAATATTAGGCTGATTTCTCAATTTCTTATAGCGTCAATAAGCCCTGGTAGAAATGTGACCAATTTTTTTGGCCACCCATGCAATATATAGATATAGTGACAATGCAATTAGGTTAGACTTGGTCAGTTTTTGGTCAAAAAATGCTCACAATTTCTACCAGGGAGGTAATGGAATGCTAATTGATTTTCCAGCACCTCAGAACAAATTTTTTCATCATTCTAACCTAAAAAGGCCGCATTCAAATGCGGTTTTAGAGTTCTCATGATAGAAAAATCATTGTTGCTCTGTGCTCGCAGGCCCATTTCGGGCGCGGTGGACTTACTCCCTCGCTTCGCTCGGGAAATAAACTGTCCTAGCGCCCGAAATGGGCCTGCGAGCACAGAGCAACAATGTACTATTGGACATTACAAAAAACTGATTGTTGATACGACAACAGACGATCAAACCGTGTGGAACAAAAAGCAGGGCTTTTAAACGGATGAAAAGCTCCTAGACCTAGTTGATCCACAACATATTTTTTTCTAGCACAGTATATCATTATATCCACTTCGAGTCAAAATCGTCTCTCACGGATCAGCCCTACATATATATAGCTACACGGAAACTACTCGCAGTCAAAAACTGATAAAAAAAGCGCGCCCCTCAAATTCTACCGTCTCGATCCGAGCCGTTGCCATCAAAATGATGTTCTGTAGTACACATACGCGGATATCAAGTTGTGCATGCACGATGTACATTAATTAATCTCAAAATGCATCATCCTCGGCAAGAATTTGTACATTATATATATGTAATGTATATGTACAAACTCTTCTAGAAATAAAAAAAAGCACACGATGAGACCGAGTAATAGTAAGTAGTTATACTCTTCTCCGGCGATCGCGACTTACAACTTGTTTGAACGTTAATGAGGTCACGGTGGCGGTGATTCTCGTATATATATATATATATTTAAAACTTGGGTGCATCCAAGGAAGCCTCTATATACCCTTTCTGTACATGCTCTATACATACAGAGAGTGAGACTCTCACGGGCCAATCGATATAAAACAATATGTACAAACGTATGCACGTTTTCAAGTGTATAATATGGCTACACACAGAGGTCGTGGGAGCCATCAATGAATATCAGGCCCAATCCGGGCATTTTACCGTACTTATACATATGTATATGTATTCAACATACCTATACAAAATCAAAAGAGGCAGGGCCAAATATGAGCGATCATGAACATACCATACATGTATTGTATATCAGAGAGATTGGTGGAGGGGTAATAATTGCGCCCACCCTATTCCTTCTTTCCGCGAAGGAATCCAAGCGCTACCAGTAGCGCGTGTTTCATTTTTCGAGTATACATAACTACCTATACGCTCATCGCGAACACATGAGAGCACAATAATATGAGAAAAGAGAGAGAGAAGATTTTGAATTGGATGAGAAAAAAAACCAACCTCCTGAACCGCCTACAGTCCCTACAAACTATATGGGTAGTTCTGTGGAAACTTTGAAATAAAACGTGCCTGCTTGCACGAACCCTTAATACGAGAAAACAATTACAAAGGTCGTTTTTGACGTATTTTTAGCTCTTTTCGGCGCGATCATTACTTTGGCGATCCAGGGCTACCCAAAAAACTACCATCGAAAAAGGGGTCAAAATGTCAGTTCCATGCGTTGAGGTTTTTCTTTTTTTCGGACTTCGTGAGCATGAAGCGCCGCGGTGAGGCTCTTCTAAGATCCAGGCGGGCAAACACATCAAATATCATAATATTAAGCACCAAATTCCATTGCTATAAGAGCCCAAAGACTACTTTTTGCGTGCATGACGAGCACGTAAATTTTGTGGCGCAATTTTACTAAAAACTTTACTCCCTCAGTTTTCCTCGATAAAAGTGGATTTGCCTCATTCTACACTTTTCCGCAAAAACATATTCTTGAAATAAATTGTCAGGCGCAACTTTTCCATGCCCCGAGATTTCGAAAAAAAATTGATTTTTATACTTTGCGGAGCTCTTTCCCACGAAAATCTGGTTTTGCTAAATTGTTTAGTCAGTTCCGTGTGGTACTAGTGCGACCCTTAAACGCGAGATTACGGAGCTCCTAGTCAGATTTTTTCAAAGTAGCTGATGTCCAAATGGGAACCCCAAAACCTCAAGACTGTAGCTTGAATAGTTTGGCCGTGAGATAAATTTTAGTGGCGAAATGTCAGGTTCCGTGCGCCACTGATACCGTGTTATACGTGTTATCCTTGAGGTACCGATAGGTGGAAATTTTGAAATCCGGGCGCGCGTTGAATTATACATTATATGGTTGAAAAAGTCGAAAAATACATGTCAGAACCTTCCGAAGTGGGATTTGGGGTTGGCACATTTTCGGCCTCCAAATATTAAAGTTTCAACGGAACTACTCATATACATGCATATAGTACCACTGGTGTCCACTGATGTACCCATACTATATAATATGGTGAACTGCGCAAAAACAGTGTGAACAATTTTTACGGAACGCAGAGCCAAATATGCATGACGCGCGTATATTCATCGGCAACAGGCCTTGTTCTGTGTATATTCGTATGTGTGTGTGTGTTTGTACGCTGACATACGTACATGTGAGCATGTAAATGAGTTAGTTTTGATATTATTGAAGAGGAGAGGGTTGACTGTGTGTGCGTATAAAATAATGCATAAGAGAATAAAAAAGGAAGGCATCAGGAGTTACGCTCGAGTGGCTCTCGAAAGTTGGTGTGCAAATTTGTTCTTTAAAGCGTTTGGGGACTATACGCTGCACCCTGCGACGATTTTACGTTTCGGTAAATTTTTTCCCATAGCCAATTCCTCGCAATGTATTGTTTCAAAAATCTCGAGGGAATTCATCTGACTTCTGACTATACGTATGCGTACAGTAAGAGCCAATGGGTAATAAGGAAATTTGCGTATTCCTCTCCCATGCATGATGGGACTCGTATGAACGATGTATATTTATGAATACAAAATGTCGGGTATGAAATAACTCAATGGCGTTCTTAGGCTTGCCTGAGCTTGCTTGAATTTCCCCAACAATATTCATAGTTTTTCCAAATTCATATTGATATTTTTCCAATTTTTTGTTTTTATGACGAAACAAATTTTTTTTGCTGTACGTTCAATTTTTGCAAATTCTTTTTCATTATTTTTTCGAATTTTATCCTTCATATCTTTTTCCTTATATACATTTATCATTTTTTGTCTTCAATTGCACTCATTACAACCTCAAACCATAATTCTATATCTTCGAATTTCAATGGTCTGTTTAAACTCTCTATTCAATCTACTAATACGAGAATGAAATAATTCTCTCATCGAGAATATACCCCTAAATTACTGAGAATCATTAATTAATTTCCCCTGAGTTCACGGTTCACACAGCATTACAATGGATCAGTGCAAAACTTTGTGACTACGAATCGTTTAATTTAATTGTACAAATATAAATTCGTGAGTCGCGGATGAAGGGCTCGTATACTTAACCTCTTGCGCGAGCGTGGAATGATGAGATGTAAAAAACTTTGTTCTGATTCGAGGAAGCATTTTAGAGTGAATTCCATTTTATACACCTGTGATGCACTCGGTGTATAACATATATATATATGTATATACATATCACTCTAACTTTCTGAGATAATGAAAGAGGCTATAGCACATTAGTACATCATATATACCATGTACACAAGCAAGAGGTCCCCGTATAGAGAAGAAATGCGTCATGAGAAGAAGGGTCTCACTGCTTAAGGGACGTCACCCCCAAAAAAATGACGAATCGCGTCAATATAAATAATATCGGATAATTGCCTCGCGTTACCCGTATATACATAAGTCTGACGTCTAATAATGAAAAAGTACATGAATACATATATATATATTTGTATTTTTATATGACAACCTTTCGTAGTATGAGCACAGTGACATTTTGACGGGCGAAGCTTTTTTCAATATAAATACAAGCGAGCTGCATTGCGAAACAAATTTTTCTTCACCAAAGCTCTTGTCAAGGTATAAATGCAATTTTTGGGTTAAATTCTGAGGATACATAAGTAGTGGGAATGATTCGCCACCATCAGCCTTGCGTATAATATACCACCACTACGAGCCGTGAGAAAAAAGTGCCGCGCGGAAGCGGCATCGCGACTCGCGAAAAATGCAATAATGCATGGTGTTGCTGCAATACACACATACACACACACACACATAGTTTACTCAAAGCCTCGATTATCTCTCCTCCTCCTCAGTGCCTTTCCTCTGAAACGAGCATCAAGCTTTGAGCTTCGAGAGCACATACATACACATATACATATATACCCAACTCGGTATTATATAGTTGGCGGCGATTTGTTTTGTTCGAGTGTCGTGCCATTCGACTTTCCGTGTATCGCTTTCGACTCCTCGATGCAAAATTCCCACCATATGGAACTTTGCCCATGGTTTTATATACACGTTGTATATAGTATTATAGTATTAGCATGGGATTCCTTCAGAAAAGGTTTGGGTTACGGGGAAGGAGGGGGGAAGGGGGGTGGAATGACGATTCACGACCTTATCGAGTATAGCAGTCCATGCGATCGGACCTTGATCGAGACCGATGATTCTCCGATAGTTCGTTGAATAATCTGCGTGTATCTCTCTGTCTCAAACGTATATACATATAACGTTGCTATATGGTCTGGATACATAAAATTTGTACTGCCATTGCTACAGATAGCTTAATGTGAGTCCGTAATAGTTGTATGGGAGTTGGTCATTATATGCTGGTAATTCTTTTTCATTTTCTTGCATGCAAAATTAGCTATGTAAAGTTCATTCCTGACTTGCATGGGTTCGAAATTTATAGACGTCACTCAGGACTCAAGTGAGCGATGGTCAGTCAAGGTTAAGTATTTCTCCAATATACTGCGTGGTTTGGAGTTTTGGCGAACTTTCATTGATCATTGCTAACCTGAAAGTTGAGTAGCGTCTATAACTTCCACCCCCCCCCCCCCCCCACATTCCCTATAAGACCGTTGACTTGTTATCCGCGGTTTTGTTATACGTGGTACTTCTTCCGATCATAACCCTCAGCGGATAACGAGAGACTCACCAGTACCATGATCTTCCACAAGCAATAAAAAGAAAAATTAATTGGCCATGACGAGCAAACAAATTTTAACCAAGAAATCGCTCTTGATGAAAGATGAAAAATAAAAATTTTCTTCTATCCACCTTAAGACAATATCCGACTCGACAATGTCGTTTATACAGTATATGATCCCGAAACCATGAAAAAAAAACTTCATACTCTACACTAACCATCTTGGCACCAATATATTGTTAATCAACGATCAAAAGCACTTCCGACATCATTTATTGAGTTACTTTTCTCACACAAGCTTCCGTCTCCTTTTCTCTCCCACATTTTTTGCCTGATTTGATAAAATACTACTCGTTGGATGGTGTCCATCGTGTGACACCGTGAATTATCAATTCTTTGCTCTCATTGATGATACCGCGCGCGCGCGAGAAATACAAACACACACATACACATATTGTCGTCATTCAATCAAGCAGCAGAGTAACTTACTTCTCTTGCGATCAATTTATCACCAATTACGTGTTGCGGAGCTTTGGATCATTGCTAATGAGGATGACTCCTTATATATACTATAGTACATTGGATGTACAGTATACTATACGTAGGAGAACGTGTGGAACATCGATGAGACAATTCGAGCTAATTAGGTAGGATTAAGTTTACCCCAAAATATCGTTTAATCAGAAGTTTTTCCAATAAGATCTAAAAATTGAAAATTAAATACCATTAAGGGGATGTCGGTAACTGAAATTACTGACTTTTTCACCAATAACCTCGGACGATTTCTTCAGGATATTTATTTAATTGCGGCGTTATTTAATTCTCATTCTTGACAATGGCGGCGGTGTACAATAAGTACGCCATCGATATTAAAGTTGGACCATTTTCTAACTTAGGAAGAAGTATTTAGAAGGTTTTCTTCAAAAATTAATCCATTGCCACGAAGAACACAAATGAAGCAGAAATCTAAGCTCACGCACACACTTATACTATTCATACGGGCGATATCTAGAATAAATCTAGCTTCGGCCATAATGTCGCGTGTAAGTGGATATGCCTGGGATTATAATAACACATCAGGCTCGCAAAGACACTCTGCACATAGACATACATAGTAAGAGTTACGTGAAGTTGGCCCGCCACTTTGAGATGAATATACCAAAAAATCAAGCAAAAAATCTTGAATCCAATGTTGCAACTCTTTTAATTTGAACAATTTGACCATTTGAGCAATGAATTTTCAAAGTGCTGAAATATCACCCCCCACCAAAACACAATAAATACTCATAACACCGCGAATATATGCAGTAGAAAAACCCACGCGGGCTCAAATTGAAGCTCTTAATTTGACCATATCGATTCAATCATCAGAACTTATCACTATTCACGCAAAATTGTTTAAACAGGCTGGAAGGAGTCACCATGTATAAGGTATAGGCAGGTGCCGACTGGTGGGGACCATGCGCACCATGCGTGCTCCTCCTTCGCTGCCTCTCCTCTGCCGGTCTATACCTTATATATGGGGACTTCTCCCAGTCTGTTTAAACAATTTCGCGTGAATAGTGATAAGTTCTGATGATTGAATCGATATGGTCAAATTAAGAGCTTCAAATTGACCCCCCGTGGGTTTTCCTACTGCATATATTTGCGGGGTAATGAGCGTTTATTGTGTTTTGGTGGGAGGTGATATTTCAGCACTTTGAAAATTCATTGCTCAGATGGTCAAATTGTTCAAATTAAAAGAGTTGTACCATTAAACTCAGGATTTTTTGCTTGATTTTTTGGTGTATTCATCTCAAAGTGGCGGGCCAACTTCACGTAACTCATAGTAAGAGAAATGCAGGTCTCAGTTCACCATTCTCGCATCAGCCGCACAGAGTTCCTCACTCAGTCTCCCCCTCCTCATTCTTCATATATTACCATTAGTACATTTTTATTCACGCTTCACGAGCAACAGCAGCAGCAGCTCATAAACGAGCCGTACACATAATATACACTATATAACCCAATATACTATCACATGTCAGCATATACTTCTGCAATACCCTCACTCGTCTTTGGATCATTCATGGCTGATTCAATGTTCGTATTGAACTTCTCCTCAAACGAGATGATCATTACTGATATCTGAATACACGCCCCCGTGTCATTCTATTGGTATCCTCAACTACAAGATGGTCCTAACATGAACTAATACTTTATTCATGTATACGTCGATATATGAGTGATTCCATTGAAAGTGGGATTTTCCGTGTTCCACGCTCCCCCAAGTTTATACGACTTCAGAAGGGCTCTATAGCAATTTTCTCGGGTGTATTCTATTGGTGCGCAACTATGTTGATAGTTTTGGAGACGATCCTAACGTTCCTGTATTTTGTAGCGCCCGATAAAGGGTCCAAATGTCCATTCCGTCCCCTCGTGTAGGCGACCCGACTTGGACTTTTGAATTCATCACGACGCATATTCAGAGTCAAAAATCCCTATGTGTAGCTATGCACTTCAATTTGTAATACTTCAAACAACATATTCCACCACTTTGCGAATCCAAATTGAGCCCTCAGCTCGAACACGGCCATCCGACATTTTGAAGACGGATTTGCACCAAAACTGCTCGCTCAACACTAATTAGGTCGGCAGAGTCCCCGATCGTCTATTGAGCCTTTCTAACCAATGAGGTTGATTTTCAGGTACCCAAATACACCTAATTCTTGCGCGACATCAACCAAAAACTCGAATCCGCGGCCGAGTGCACCACCTGAGCGTGTTTTCAGAAGAGGCGTACAAAATTTTTGGTCAATTCCGTCTCCATGTTGTGCTCCTCCCCGACGCGCTATATCGCTTTGTGAAACACATTTTCTTGAAGTATTTGATTGCATTGGAGCAAATCTATGCGGAAAAGAGTCTACGATTGGTTGTCGAGCCGTGGAAATACTTCTAAGGCAAAATGTCCATTCCGTCCCCCTCCGAGACCCCTTAAACTCGACATATCTTTGTCCGGCTTCAATTTTGAGCTACGCAGCTCTAGGTACTTCCTTTTTGTGCCAAAACAAGTGGGAAGCAACTGCAACGACCCCCTAAAACTCGTCTGGGGCTGAAATAATTTTTTGGCCCAAATCACGCTCGGTGACGATTTTGGCCCCAAAAAATCCCACTTTCGGCGGAATCACTCATAGATGGAGGTTTTCATATCCTTGCCAAGTATCAGAACTCGTGAAAGTGCAGATATGTATTATATACGTCCTCACGTATAGATTGGCATGGACGAGAGACAAATTGGAGGTATAGAAAGGTGTCTAGAAAGTTGTGAAATATATTTCAAGTTTCCAGCATTACTACACAAATAACAGCGCACATATACGAGCCAGAAAGTGCCAGTTAAGAAACGGAATTCGTCAAAACTTGTAATCCGCATTTGTGCGTGAGCTGGTAATAAATAAGACACGCGCCATAACTATTCATACAACTATCCCAATCTCAAAAGTTGCTTGAATCTATGATAACCTTGTCAAAATCCAGCCTGGTGTTACATACACAGATAATGGACTTTGCAGCTTCACAACCACTCCCAAGGGGAGTCCGGGGGGTCCGGGTCGCCTATATCTCTCCCAAGACTTTTTTACAGTCTCATACCACCTACCTAGAATATGAAGAATCCAGAGTAACTCCGTCAAATGGGCCTCCTGTTCAAAGCTACAGTCCATGACATTAGCATTGACCATATGGGCCCATGTTAAAGAGTGATATATACATAGATATACTGGCAATGCTAACGTTTTTGTTTGTAGCTCTGGACAAGAGGCCCATTTGACGGAGTTACTCTGGATCCTTCATATTTTAGGTGGTACGAGACAGTGGAAAAAGTTTCGTGAGATTTGGTGACCCGGACCCTCCTCACTCGTCCCCTTGTCAGTCAAACACATTCTCTTATTCATACATGATTCGTACAGCATTTGTAACGATCGATCAATACACACACTCTTATGACAAAAAATTGCATTTGGGCTTACTCTTGGTTACGATACTATATGCACACTTTTAACTGACCATCGTGCACTTTGAGGGCTGGCGACAAACCGTCTACTCGCGAAGAAATTGTGCCCGAGGCCAGTGCACTCTTCCAATTCTGTCATTCACACACAAGACACTTGTCGAGTTCAGTTTTATACCATCAGAGTCCGCATTCTCTCGCGTCTGCTCGCTATACATATATACCGCGAGCAAAATATACCACCAGATACAGAGCTTTAAGAAATAACCGATTCCAAAACTTATATACGTATGTGTACTCAACGACTGATGCATCGCTCAGTGACGTTGTTATATAGTATTAGTACGGGTGAAGGGCATCAGCCGCAGCCCAATTGGCTTACCGCCAAATGAAGATATTTTCAATGTCCGCGAGACGTGCTGCTCTCGAAAAAGGCATAAACGCGCCGAAAATGCAGCTCACGCAGACGTATAGTGAATTATAAAAGAAACTCACCAGAGACTTCTGATTCTTCATTTTCATTCCATCGCATATGTACATATAACTATATTTATGAAGTGATCACGTATAGAAGCATGCAATGCATGTTGCATGCCTTATGGGATATACTGGTTGACAATTGGAGTGACGATCTATTCTCGATGTTAAATTCTACGAAGCGAGTATGTGCGAGGTGGCGTTCCTCTTGCCGATCAAACCGATCATCGATAGATTGCAAGCTCAACGACGAGGATGGACGAGATGCCTGTGAGCGCCGCATTTTAAAGATCGATTCCGAGTATTATCTTTCGGCTTATGTCGAGTTAAAAATTGGGATGGTTTGAATTGCTTTGAAGTCAGAGAAGTTTAGTAGCGGTAATATACAGAATGTGTTGTGTTAATAGAGGGACTCCCCAATAAACATGGGCGAAATGGGCCGAAATAGTACATTATTGCCCTGGGCGCGTACGCCCAGTTCGGGCGCCAGGACAGTTTATTTCCCGAGCGAAGCGAGGGAAATAAGTCCTCCGCGCCCGAAATGGGCCTGCGAGCACAGAGCAGTAATGATTTTTCATCATGAGAACCCTAAAACCGCATTTGAATGCGGCCTTTTTAGGTTAGAATGATGAAAATAATTTTCATTACTCTAACCTGAAAATGCCGCGTTTAAATAGGATTTTAGGGCTCTCGTAATGAAAACATATATCCGCACTTCGCTTGAAAGTCCATTTTGGGCACTGGAGGACATGTCTGTCCTAGTGCCCAAAATAGGCTATCGCGCTCAGTATGGAAATATACTATTTTTAACAGATTAAAATCTTAGATCCTGTAGAAACGAATATTTCAGACTAATGGATTGGCCGGACATGGTTTCCATAATCCTAGTATCTCTGGTATTAATCAAACAAATTGCCTGACAGTAGTTCCAATTTGCAAAAAGCTCATTTGTATGATCGGATTTGTATTTGCATCCTATCAAACGAGTATTTTCATCGCAATGAGGATGAAACAAACCGAATGATAAATTTGAAAGTTCAATTGACACTTGAAATTATTTAAATTGAGACTTTTCATGCACGAATTATTGTTACTAGTCATTGCAAGGGGAAAATAAGTAGAGCCTCATTATCAATTCGTTTCTGAATGCGAGGCCTTACACATGCTATGCGAGCAAGAAACTTGTTCAATTGCGTATATGCGAGTTCTCAGAGACAACGATCGCGGCGACAGAATACCGTATCATGTTCGTCATTAATCAGTTCTGCGTAGTTGTAGCTTGTCATTTTCTCATATCATTCAACTTTGTCCATGTCAGAACTACATCTCGCGCTCGGAGTTGCGGGGGAAACATGGGTTTCTAGATTCTCGAATCATCTCGGCAATTATTTTGGTGTTGAATGGCCGTGCAGATAGTACACGAAACACAAGAATCTGTATCAAAAGGATTCTTACATTCCAAAACTTTGTGACGAAACGCCGAATGAGGAATCAATTTCACTCATCTCATATTTGACATTTATTCGCGTGCTAAACAGCCATCCAATACAGAAAGCAGTGGTAAAGATGAGGTAGAAAAATTAATATCCCAAAAAAGATACAGGCCAACAATCCCTATCAGTTGACTGACACAGCATCAATAATGCACCAAGTCCCTCTACACAAATTCCAACTACCGGTATATAGCATTGATACCTCTTCATCTCCTTCAATGACTCGTGCAATACTCTTTAAACACACTAACGCTCTCTTGCATCCACTTGCTCTCGTATTAACGCAAAACACGACCAATGCAAAAGAAAAGCTCTCATAGTGGGTGCATCGCTACGCGTAAACTGCGGGTGTTGCGACCGAGCGAGCGAGCGCCAGGGCGTTCAAGAGAACTCTACTCAGCACGTGCGCGGGTGGCAAAGTGTCTCTTGGCAATGAGCCCGTGCGTGTATATTGTAAAGAGAGTGAGAGAGAGAGAGAGAGCTCTTGAGTATTAGCTACTTTGTCGCCATATACATGTTATAGAGTCGAGTAAGACTCCCCCGGTTACTTATTAGGCCGTAGTACACCCTCTATTCGCACCCGTTCGTTTTGCCGGCGGCATGACATCTAGGCGTTTGTATAAACCCTTTTCTCGCGAGCTCGACTAGCGATATACATAGTATGAAGGTCCTGGACGCTTTTGATCTGACGACCAATTTGCAGCTTAGCGCGTTGAATGCACACAGAGTGTTTTAATCACGCTGCCCAGGCTTCGATAGATTGTAGCAAAATTTCAGAGAGGTGTAGGGTTTGGTTAATATTGACCTCTCGCGCCTCTTTCATCTCATCGCGCTTGGTTTAACAGATTTTAAAGATTATGACCATCATATGAAGCACGATTCTCTACATATATGAAGATTGTATTATCGCCTTCTCTGTCTACTTTGTGACTCTATCTCTCCTCGATTCCGTCTGTTTGAGTCACCTTTCCCTACTCGGATGAAAGTTATATCTTGGGGCTGGATTTTATTAGTTACTTAAAATTTTATCATTCTTTCAAACCCGGGAATTTTAAAGATGAACATCCCTCCGGGGCCTCCAAAAGTAAAGGATTTTGGAGGCCCCAGAGGGATATACACTCCGGAGAATGAGACCCGTATTCCTACGCGATGTTCTCAGACGGATGCGTGAATCAAAAAATAATGCGAATCTAGTTGATAATGAATGAAACGGTACGACCAGATAGATCTTTCAACAATTATCTTGATAAGAAGATTTTGTATTCTCATCGAACATAGAAATGATCATTGCTAGCACAATACCTCATCCAAATACTGAATTGTTGTTGAATCATCACTTCCTCGTCACAAACCACAACCATCACGTTCATCCCCATTGCACCAATACTTGGCACAGCATAAACCCTTTCCGAATCAATCCATTGTCAAAATTTGCTCGCTTCCGCTCACCCAACTCACTGTCTGTAATGATTCGGACCACGTTGCACCACTCCATACACATAACGGCAGCCTTTAACGAGTTATAATCACGAATCTCCCGCGAGTTGTTCTACAGCCATAGTATCTGCGACCACTGGGGCGGACGGCATAAAAGCTGGTGGCCTGTAATTTCAAATCTTCCGCCGACTTGGATGTAATGTCGCTCTGATGTTCGATGATGGTACATATACTCGTTTCTAGTCGTCACCAATGCCTTATTCGGATATTGACTGAGACTTGGGCTGAACTTTCAACCCAAAAGGGTTGAGCTGAGCGGCGGGCGTACGCAGTCGTATTTATGGGTGATTATTCCAGCTGAGGGGTTCGTTCTGGCGGCAAACGCCACAGGAAGCTAAAGATTATCGACCGTATTATATGCTCGGAGGGTTAAAACGATCCGTGAACAAAGAGAAAATTGACATTGATTCTTATGGATGGGGACAACGACGTAGACTGAGAACAGTTTTGTGGTGGATGATTTTTGCAAATGTACGCGATAGTCTGATCGCTATACCAGTTCAACTCCGATTCGTTTCTAGGTTGATTCATTCCCTCATCTCTCAAACCTGCGGTTGATACGATTTAACTTCATGCATCGCGAGAAAAGTACGGCCTCTAGGAAATTACCGGTGACCTCCTGATCAGGGGTCGGACACCCTGTTGACTGAGCTATAGTCCGGCCGAACCAAGCGGTGGCTCTTATTATATGTGATCCACTCGAAGTGCTGGCACCTGTATAGCGTACGGCCGTAACACGCCCCAATCCTCTTATCCTGATCACAATCGTTCGAATTATTCAAATCCAAAATTTTCAATATCGTTTTAATCTCCTCTCAACTATCATCAGTTTTGATCGATTGGATACTCAAATCATAACGGTTTGCATGAACCATGTGTTTCTCATCAACAATCAGTATACATTATTAGGATGTGAAACGCCTCCATTTCTAAGATTATGGATAGAGTTTCCTTGCCTCCGTTGGGTTGACGATGAGGGATATTTATGGAATGATTCGCTCCGAAAATGGAATAGTTGTTAGGGTGTTTAACGATCCAATATATTACACAATATAAAAATATAGAGAGACTTCTTCAATCAGTTAACGAAGCGCGAGGTGAGCCTAAACTCGACAGTTAGAGTGTTTGCGTATGGAAAAACATTTGATGAGAGAGGACCTAGTAAGAGAGAGCCACGGGTGCCCTACTTGCGATGTATTCATACAATTATTGATAGCGTAGTTTCCGCGGTCATCCGTCATCGTGAAGGGGCTTTGTTATAGAACAAAATGCTGAGTTGCTATGCACTCAGATCTATTATATGTATATATATAATATGTATGTCGCCGCGGCCTTGTGGATAAGGTTCTTGCCTTCGACGCAGATGGCGGGGGTTCGAATCTCGGCCGGCACCAATGTGAATTTTCATTAGTGTCTTTCGGTGGCTTCGGTGGTTTGGAACCCACCTTGGACTGTAGGTCCTGCAAAATAATCTCAAAAAGAGGTTGAAAATGCATTAATAAGAAGAAAAAAACATGTGCAATGTCAATATTAAAATATGGAACTGGCTGTAACCCTAACAAGATCATGGATTTCCAGCCTTCACTATTTCTCCTTTGATCCTTTTCTATTTCTCACCTGTTTCCAATATTGTTCGCGAGATGAATGAATAAGAATACAAAACGATCCCCGCACAATAGATAAAATATACAGAGGGGGTATGGGGCGCTTGAAACAAACAAGGCAGTGGAAGCTTATTATTAAATTACTAGTGCACTCGGTTTGAACTGAATATATCATAGCACTTTAATCACAAAACTTATGTGTTAACAGAGTGTAAAAAGGTAAAGACGCTGAGAGAAGTGAGGGGTGAATTAGGCGCGGAGAGCGAGAATCGCGTGATGAATTACGCGGGAGCTTGCGTCGGCGAGATCAGCCGAACTTGCTGTCTCGCCGATCCATGGTCAACTAACTGCTCTATGGTCTATATATTATGCTCGAGAACGATCGACAACGGCAAGGTGCGAGGTGAGAAGCGACGTTGTCCAATTTATTATTTGAATGCACCAATGACCATAGTCTCCTAATCAAACTATTGGAGAGGGGCACAGAGGGTCATCGCTCTCGTGCTCGCGATTTGCTTTTTTCAAACATTCGGGAGCTTCAAAATTCTTCAACATTTCTGAACATATGAATTCCATTTACCCTCTATATCCATATTCCTTCCACATCTCGACATTCTGGTTGCGTAATTTTCAAATGCCAATCCTTCAGAATCTAAAAATGATATACGTGATACGTAACGGTTAAATCAAACATATTATATCCATCCGTCGTCATAGGTCTGTGCCCGTAGCTAATCATAACGGCGTGCCGCTCTCATGGATACACCTCGTTAGACCAAATAGTTAAGATAGCTAAGTTGGTCTGTATAAGCTTCAAAGCACATCATAGCTCCGCTCACGAGACCGCGAAATAATATAATAATTTCTCGTGAAGTGCAATTAATCCGTCTGACGTCGTCGAAAACAACAACAACGGGAGGCAGTCACAACAGACATAGAGCAGCCAGCGGGGTTCCTCGTCGAAGCTCTCTGATATGCCTTCAAGCGAACTGCGGCGGGAATCGCGTCGATTCTCGTGTAACAATTACAAAGGCGCTCGGGCGATGCCGCAAAAAAGCCGCATGGGCGGCTTGCTTCAGCATTCCGGGCGCTCTCTACCCCGGAAAATAACCACATCGACATATGGAGAGCTTAGTGCTGGTGTCCACCTAAGTTGCATACTCTATATGACCACTTGCTCGTGTATTTCTGTTACACGCCTTGACTTCTTGAAGGACTATCCAAATCTATAACACAGTGCAAGGTAACTAGGACTTACACAACAACTTCATCATGATAGACGAACATTCCATAAGCAATGAGTCCTTCTAATGTTATCATGTACAGACATATTTCCACGAAGTGCGCCGTGGACTCGCTGTTTACACATGTACTACGCAAGTCGAAACATCATCACTATAAAAACGTTTTCGATACACTGTGCGTAACAGTGCACTTTGCGCACAGTTTGTCGACTTTTACTCACAGTTTATAGAGAAGTATAGTTAGAAACATGGGCGTAAAACCTATTATTCGCATCCTCGTGATGGTTCCGACCCTCGCCTGCGGCTCGGGCCGGAAACCCATCACTCGGACGCGAATAAAATGTTTTACGCCCTTGTATCGAAATGTACTATTATGTTTCATAAAATTCAAATGCGCATCAACATCTTAAAGAGCATGGTTCATAGAACTGTGAAAGGTGCCCGGTATCATTTACGAAGTCAAAAATGATACACAAAAACTATTTGAGGCTAGCAACGAGTTCGATAACACTGTTTTCAAACTGCTTACTAATTCATGTTTCGGGAAGACTATGGAGAACGTCGAAAAAACAAACGTATGGCTGGTGAATTGATAACTATGGCTGCATGGTGCCCGATTTCGCATTGCTTTTCCAGATTTTCATAGCTTTTCAGAGATTTCCAAAGATCATTGCACAAGCGGTAAGTCCTTCTCAGAGTCTATGTGCAGCGATTATCCCATACAACTTCGTATTGTTGAGTGTTAAGCTTTGATTCCGTCGTCAAACACGATCCTGCCACGGTGGGTGGGATGAAAATAGTTGGTTCTGAGGAGTAGATTTTACCCGAAGATGAATGCTCACTTCCTACTTTCATCATTCCCATAGATTATCATAGTAAAGAGACTCATGCAATGACGTTACTGTCAATTATACGCCACGGACACGGCTTACCGTGGCAGCGAATACCTGTCGGCACGAACTACTTCGACCCGAATGAATGACAACGAATGTCTCGGGATAAGGAGGCCTTGCGCCCGGCCTATCCTGTGTGCTCCTCAAATATTCTCGAATTGACCCCGATCTCATGCCAATGCAATTGGCGGAGAGGTACATGAACTTATATTGCGACTTCCCCGCCCGAGTTGACACTCCTCGCGCCTCAACTTCCCCGAATGATCCTGATCTCAACGATTACTCACTCTAAACCTTGAACTTTGTATACAATATGACCACTATTTTCGTACAAAATATCTACGAGCACGTGCAGAGCATAGGAACAACATTCCAAATTTCGTCCTAAACATTGTGGTCGCATAGCATACGTAACAGTATGCCATGGAGACTAGAGAGTAGAGTCCCTCTAGTCTCCCTGCAGTATGCTTACGATATGCATGTACTACGTGTGTCATTTCCACGCACTCGCACATCAACGACTTTCAAATTGCATCCAATCATCGAAAAATTATCAAAATCCATTTTGTGGTAAGAGGTAATTAGCTGATATTAGACTTCTTTGTACAGACATATTTCCATAATATCCAGTAGGCTCATATAGTTACTTACATATACTACGTGAGTCAAAAGTGATTCCCACGTGATACCCACTCTGTATATGCGATTGTTTTACTGCCAGAAGTGTCTCTAGACACTAGGGCAATTAATATTTTGACGATTTAGGGTCCCACCTTCCTCTTTTCTCGCACTATACTAGAAGAGTCTTTATCACTTGAACGACGTTCTTGCGTGAATGTCTGACAGTGCATTATACAGCTTGCAGTATATGTGTGCTATGTAATACTCAGAGTTGGAGAAGCATTGTATAGTGTGCGCGCGCGCGCTTTCTCTCCCGCACGCGTAATTATTCGCGCGTTCGCATACCCAGCGTATCTTCCCTCGTTAAGAACCCATGGAACACACACAGAGTTACCGACTTTTTTTCCTCCCCCCTTCAAAATGCAACGGGGCGGGCTATACAGTACTCCCGTACTTCTTTCTTTCCGTGGTTGGAGTTGCTCTTGTTTATGATACTCGCAAGCACGCGTAATGTTCTACTCTTTTTTTTTACCTCCTTTCATTATCGCTATTTACAGCTCTCGTTGTTGCATCTGCGAGAGTCGGTGCTCTTTTTGACAGTTTTATATGCTACCGACAATGCAAAATTTGATGGTTCCGGATAATTATTTCGAAGCGCAAAGCGTGCGCGAACGAGAAGGAGTTTCTGAATGTGCATAGTTCGCGGAAAAGTTGGTACTCCTGAGTTTATATACTATACGGTATGCTTCGTATATCCGGATTACTCCCTCCTCATGGATGACTTCCATTTATTATCAGTCAGCCAGCTGCAAAGATAGTAAAGATGAGGTTTATGTAGAGTAGGTTTGTTAGAATCGAACCTTCAGCAGTAGAAGATAATCAATCATCACATGCATCCATTCCTACAAGAATTCTCCAGACCCAGCACAAGTTGTGACATTTAGTACGTGAAAGCGAAATTCAGGACCATTATACAAATAATAGATCTGAGTAAGAAAAACAACCACATTTTCCCTAAACCGGTTTTATCGAATCTCCATAGTGAATCAAACTGGTTGAGCAAAAATCGCAAAACTAACACGATTATTCATAACTTACCCGTGAGAAACTAACTAACTGCTGTTAAGAATAAGTATAGGGAGTAGAAATTGTCGTACGTGTAGCGATTATTTCACACCACACGTCTAACGCTCTGCAAGACAAAACGAACCACTTTAACTCGCTCATTGTCGTGATTAGCAATCAATCGATGAAAATCGTAGCTGAAAATCAAACCTCAATTCGTGAACGCAATATACTATGGTTACCAAATCACTTGAGATATTAATAAAATCAGTTTGTGAGAATGGCTCAGAGTCTATTTTCCTATGACGAATAAAAATTGCATTAGTATAATAAATACTCACAGTCATCCTTGCATTCGAGCATACATTTGTTTTTACTTGTTCGTATCGTTCGGATGTTCGTTTCCGCTCGGTCGAACTACGATCCGGAATCGCGACTCATACACAAATGTACATATATATATAGGCACATACGTACATATCAAAGTATACATAATATAAGCATACATGTAAGTACAATTGCTGATACTTGTATATATGTGTAAAACACAATGGGCCATACACCGACAATGGCGCCCGTGAACATGGCCGCGATGAGTATACGAACATATTGCATATATAGATATATATGTATACATATATATAATACCGCTTCTGTCTCGCGATATATACATCCGCTGATCAGCAGCTAATACGTTAGCCATTATTATTGCACAGCTCTTTCCGAGCTATATATATATATATAGTGAGAGCTTCATTGTCATTGCTCGAATTCGCATGCGTTATGATCTTCTCGTGCGATCTTCTGATGATACCTTTCTTTATAAGGGGCACACGCACATATCAAATCGCAAAGGATAGCATATGTATATATGTATATAAAACTGACTAACTCTCTTTTTTATTCGGCAACATCATTGCACGTGTATATTATACATGTTGTATTACAGCCACGACGATGTCACACGGGTCGCGTCGCGTTTTCCGCTTGACTTGGCTAAACGGGATTGCATTAGCCTCCAGGCGTGCGCTGAGAGTATACATCCAGCTTTATATATATGTAATTGTATATATATATATATATTTCTGCAAGAACTATACAGCATTCCACCTAACCTCCCCTCAGATTAGCATCTAGGCGTTTTTTTAGCTCAGCCCCGATCAGCCCTTTATTTTGCTCGACACCGAGGGTAAATAGATTCTTGCAATGAGTATATATGTATAGGTTTTGATGCGTAGTGGCTCACCCGTATATTGCGATTCGAATAGTATACGCGACTGGAAATTGTGTTCTGCAATATTGGGAGATTGGTATACATTTTTTTTTATGCCTGCTGGTAGATTTTTGTGCACATGTATGGATGGGCTTGATCTGATGTTCCATCTCGAGTGTGACCACTCTGTGATGTTGGGGTATATGAAGTAAATACTAGGGCTGTGTGAGGGTCATGCCACGAGTTAACCCTTTGTACCAGAAATCTTAACTGATGGTCATCCAATGATGAGATCAATTTATTGTTGTGCAGTCATCCAAGGTGAATTTTCAGATGAGCAATCTATGATAAAATGCACAATGAATGGGAATTCCTATATACGCAAAAGTAATTCTAGCCAACAATTTGATTTTTGAATATTTTATCAACACTCATACATTTTTGCGTTTTCATACATCATTCTTGTCATCTGTTCACTCATCATCTTTTTTTTTTTTCTTGATTTTATTGATACATTTGATTGAACACGTTGATATTTTTCAACCAATACCATCATCTAGAGTGGACGACCCCCTGCACGATGTCTTGGCTATTCACAATCTGATCCTGTTTAATCTTACATTTACATAGACAGATCATGAGTTGCACATTTTTTTTCCATTTGCCAAAGTACGCCGTATATAATAAAATAGATGGCACGATACAATCGTATTATCCATAGTTTTATCGGTATTGCAAGATCAGTATTTATAGTATATATATATATATATATTTTTTTTACATGTGATTATATGATGCCGATTATCACAAACGCTGTGTTACAAGAAAAAAAATTCAAGGAATCGACATTTCAACAACGCACAATGCTCAATAAGTTATAATAAATAAGCGAACGGATATGGTTTGATGATCCTCAGCACTTATTCGTGAATGACGCAAACTGATATAGATCGGCATATTATTGTACAAGATTGCGCAAATCACGATCCTGATGTAAATTTTTCAAGTACTTATGCATGCCTGGGTGACTTGTGTATATTACCGCTAATTATTTTACATCAAAGTGATTCTTTCAAGATAATACTTGTGAGATTCTTGGCAACGATGGCGCCAGATTCTATATAACATCGATCGAAGAATGGAAAGAAACCAGACCCGAGACAAATTAACAATCCACAATAAAGTTGCGTATGTACGTACGGTTCGTGCATGCTTATGATTAAAAATGTTATTAATGACAATTTAGACTTGAAGCCAAATTTGGTTTTTGAGCCCTAACAAAATTTTGACGTTCATTTGCACTTATTGTTGAAAGGGAATCACTTCTTAGTTTTTTCTCGATGTTTCAGCGAAACATACCAATGGGTCATTCTTTCCCTCCATTTTTATATATCCATTTGCAGAAAATTTTCTTCTTCCATATAAAATTCGTTTTCATAATCAGTATGATGACCAACTCTCAGAAGTGATGAGCCTCTGTTTTAATTAAGCTTCAAAATGAACGAAACCACGCCTCTCAACTCATCTCAGCTCATATCACTCTCCTTATTACCGCCAATAATACAGTACTTCAACGCAACGGTGAGTTACCCGCCCCGAAGGTATTATATATAAGTATACCCGCAATGATTCAAACCTTCTATCATATGCATTCACGGACACGAATATGTCGTAAAAGTCATCTAACGATATGGCGGAATGTACTATATACCATCATATACATGCATGTATATGGGTGTTATCACGATAACTTACCCGGAACGTGTTTTGGCCTTGCATTTCGACGAGCAGATTCCGAATCACTCCATTCAAATTTTCTTACACGCATTCTATCAAAATATAATTGGGGGTAAATTTGCAGATCGATCCGTTCACTCATCTTTTTTATTTTCGAAGATGACGGATCGAAATGTTAGTTCCGAGGGGTAGTCTTATTCCGCTTTCAGACTTACTGTAGCGATGGAAATAAGTATGCTCACATTTTTCCATCAAAGTATGGTACAAAACCAACTATTTCTCATCGGTTTCAACTTCGAAATACGTGACGTGATCCCTGTAGCCCCGTAATTTTAGGTGTGTTGGCTATTTTTGGCCAATTTTGGCTGAAAATGGCCATTTTATGGCTAATAATGTGTTACATTAGGATGAATTTCTACCAGGGAAAGGTTTTGAATCATTTTCGTGGACACCCTTCTAGTCCACTGAACAATTATTACATATTTTGTTTCAATTATTTTATAACAGCATAACTGCAATCGACTAAATTCGTGAGATGAAAGTGGCACGTTGATCCCCGTGGCTTTCAGAGTCATAGTGAGGGTCGTCAATGAACTGACATAACCAGGTAAATTATCGCGATAAATACCCATATACCGAAGTCACAAACACAGATAATAAAATGCTTCCAAAGCTCCTGAAAGATGACGTCCTCCGTTTCAATAAGCATGCGCGATATTGTACATCCACGGTATACATATAGGGCGCGGCTTTCAGATAACTTCTACGCTATTTTACTGCGCATGCAAAGTAGAGAGTGGCTTCAAGAGGAGCCAGTACCTCTCGAGTACACTCTGTACATTATATATATATGCATGTATGTATATATATGTGAGTAAGGGGGGTCGGGCAGGCGTTAGCTTCTCGAGACTGTCGTCCAATAACCATGAAGCATATAATACACTGCGCAACCCCTTCGCGTCGAATATGATGGCTTTCATAACGCCGCCTGCTTCATATTCACATATATATATACATATAGCATAGTTATATATGTCCCGTCCAATCGTTGGACAGAGATTCAACCCTCTCTCCTCTCCATTTATATTTACTTACCCTTTTGAAATATGGAGGTTTGAAGGGGTGGGTCAACGCTGTTCATACTGCTCATGTTACCCGTGTATAACCTTTTTTGATGTACGGAAATCCTTTCTCATAGAGACGTGTATTATTACGAGTGGGATCTTTTTTTTTTTTTTAGACTGGCATGTCGGTTGGTTGGATGAAATAATAATACCACCGCCATCACCGCTTACTCTCGAATCGTCATAATGAAATGCCAGAGAGGACTATATACACAATTGTACTTGAAAGTATAATATGTCGAGGTTTACTTATTAGATGTAATAATATGACGCGGTATATAATATACTTTATCGGTGAAATAAATGTGCTGGGGCGTAACTCTTTGAGAGCGATGTGGACGACCACTCCTCTTGTATTTTCTTATGCTTTTGTGGGTTTTACGAGGTTTTGTTGAAATTTTCGCTATACTTACACCACTTGATTCAATTTAAGGCGTTTCTTAACCATAATACCATAGTAAGAACTATACGTTCACACGATCTGCGGCTACGGGAATGCATCAGCATTTCGAAAATATTGCCTACAATGTAGAATAAAAATTCAGTTCCTTGTGACCTCCGCGGTTCCAGCGAAAAATTTCGCTGTTAACTCGTATAATTATCCGATAGCTATTTTCAAAAATTCCAAAGAACTGAATATTTCTCGACGTATAATAAGTTCACGATATGACTTCGTGTGCAAGCAATCGAAATAATTCGTTCTTCCCATAAAATTCATATTTCTGGCTGGATGAACTGAAACAAAGTATGACCGTGATACTTGAATGAATTTGATAGATTTACAATCAGTCATGTTCGTGTTCAATGTCCAAGGAAGTCAATTTGATATAAATGAGTCTATACATTGTATCAAGTACATCCATCATATGAAAGAACTTTTTTTGCTACTTCTTCTTCTGTATTATTGCTTTCAGGAAGTTCTCAGACCAACGAGAAAAAAAATATGACAAAACTGAGGATAAAACCGTGAATCCCAATCAAGATTTCAAAGCACGCACACGATCGACGTTTCTCAAAAAGACACACAAACGCTCATTCGTGAAAACCAGCACACTGATTATGAGGGACGAGTCATCCAAGACTATGTTATATACCCATCACAATAATATAACCTCAACAGTCCTCAAAACCTGCATCACAATGAGACAGTGAATCAAACAAACTCGCATGTATATCATCATCATCATCATCATCATTTGTCCCCTCTTTTTTTCTCCGAACATTCCACAATAGTTCCTATTATATAACATACACATATGGGCGAACCATCTATTATTTTAAAAGAGCTCCGCATCTATATCTCAATTTTCTCTTAAGGATCATGCCAACAAAATATATATAAACTTATACATAAACCCCTCCAAGCATGATTCGACATTACAAGGATGGAGAGATCTATTTTTATATATCTCTGGCGTGTCTCAATGTTTACACTGCGATTTTTTTTCCGCCGAAACGAGCATAGCGACATGTCCCATCAACCGCTTTAAATATATATATATATTCTTAGCATATTATAGGCTGCTCTCATCCCCCCTGCCACGACGAGTACTACCAACATCAATTTAGTATATATATATTTTAGGGGTGTATACTTATGCCAAGCTATTATGTAATGTCACCGCGATGCGTATATACGACAATTGGGGTGAACAAGAGAATGATTTCAATACACATTATATATCTATATGGATATTCTACAAGTACATGTACACACACAGATGGTCACATTATTATATTGAAGCTTACATGTGTGATGAGACTATAGAAGAGAGTGTGCCTCCCGATTTTCCGCACGGGAAACTCGCACGATTCTTTTTTTTTTTTTGCCGTACGCTCGCTTACAATAGAACTGCACAATATGCTCATAATACTTACAACAGAATTCGGCAGATCAATGGGATACTTTACCGCCTTGTCATTCGTCGTCGTCGATGTGTCCTTTTTTTTAAATATATAGATATATAATAGTTTTGGATGGATATACTGCTGTATAAACTGTCATCGCGTTTCGTCATAGCTATTGCGCTTGCAATTCTGTATCGGTAGATGGATAAATGGATGAATAGAGAGGTGTACTTTTGAAGATGAGATACGGCAAGGGATATCGAATTTTCATATACCCTGGAGGGCGGAGGATATTATAGGTTGCGGCCACGTTTTGCGATCAATGCTGATGTTAAACTGGTGTCTTAGCATACAATGGACATAATACAGAGGTTGCTTATATTCATGCATACGGATGAAGACTCGAAGCGAAATTCAGAAATCTTGAGAGATAGTGATATGTGCCTGTACAAGAGCTCGAGATTGTGTCTGTCTTCTTTTTCGATCGTTTCAGTCAGTACAGTGAAGAAGATTTGGATATATTGCTTACACAAGTATTCTTATGAATGGGAAACGAAATTTTACTTTACAATTCACTGTTTTTACCTAACACAGAAAAATCTGATGAGTTTGACACAGTTGGCAGTAAGGAATCATGAAAATTAGCCCTTAATTAATATTGTGGGATTTTCTGACGCTAGGAATTACTGTGGTAATCATTTGGCACGCCACCCTAAAATTGGCTTACTTTTAAAAATCTTTGGAGAGAATACCATGGAAGAATTATTTTGATGAACTTCAATAACATGAAGATCGGTATGAACATTACTGAATCGTGGAAAAGTTTTCTGGTTTCCATTCAAAATTCTTGAAAAATCAATTTTGTAAGGTAGAGTGATGACAAAGTTTATAATTTTCGAAAAAAACCATATAAAAAATTGCAAGATTCTCTTTTCATATCATCCCGTCTGTACAATTAGATCCAACATGAGTTGTTAAAGCTCAAAAAGTACGAAAAATGTCGAGAATAAAAACCTTGACTCTTGCGGTTGATTGATTTTTGGTACTTTATTCATTTACATATTGGGAAAAATTTGACCCAATACATTTGAAATAGTCAATAACTGTGGATAGCTAAACAACGCGGCCGTATGGAGTTCCATTCACATCTCAAGTTAAAATTTTGGTGATACAAAAGTTTACATGAACTGTCGAATCATTGTTATTGTCTAAATTATACTCGATAACTCACTCATGAGCCCAAATAATAACTAGATTATATTGCAGAAAAGTTGGAACCACTGGGCGTCTGGTACATCTTAACCTGTAAAATAAGCACATTTTTGTTCAAATTTTACTCGAATCTTTTTTTGATTTGGGCTAAATGGCGAGAAAGCGCATTCAACTTGGATTATAACAAATGTGCGATAACTCGTCGTTCACCCCAAATCAAAAGAGAATTTCAGTAAATCAAAAACAAAATTCAGCATGCACGGCTACCATGCCCTTTAACGTGAATGCTCAAAATTATCATATTCCTGCCCATGGCTTGAATATTTTTTTGAAAAATCATAACACAGCCCCACAAAACAAAGTTCTGACCTAACTCCCAAACTATATCACCTTGATGTTTTTGGGGTCGCTGAATCCGAATTTGGGGCCAGTTTGGTTCCAGCGCATCATCATTCTGACATTGATTTTTTAAGGTTATGTCAGAACAATGATATTTTGGGACCAAACTTATCTCATTTTTTGATTCAGCGACTCCGAAAACATAAGGTTGGTAGTCAAAAGTGGATTTAGTACGGGTTGACTATGATTTTGGAGCAATTTTGTCAAATCATGCTTTTTTGAGGATATGTCAAAATCTCGACGTGCTGGAACAAAACTGACCCTGGATTCGGATTCAGCGACCCCCGAATCATAAAGGTAATATATAGTTTGGGAGTTAGGTCAGAACTTTTTTTTGTGGGGCTGTGTAATCATTCACATTATCTTGCTAATGGCATACCTAATTTTTGCGCACCAATAAGTCATCCCATCTTTATCTGAGTCTACATCTTTCTGATCACGAAAACTCTGCATTATTCAGAAAATTACTATGCTGAAAAGGAAATTTTTACGATCGAGAAATCCATCCCTATCGAAGCACGTGACGCATATCAAAACATACTTCAGCTTCGAGGATAAATTGCTTCATCCGCCGAATCGGTATCCAGTATATATATTATATCCCATTCATATAATCCATTTTTTGCCGAGTCTGGCAATGATTCTTGCTACCTTTGACGGTAAATTTTACAGGGACAAATGGCCATCGATAAAAATGACCCTCCGTTTCGCGCACGCTTCAATTCTAGGGGTGAGCTCTGATGCCGCTTTGGCCACGCGTCCCATACCTGCTCTCATCAATATTACATCCTTATTGATCCGCGGGTGATTTCGGAATTTGTACATTTTGAAATGCCACAATTCAATGACGTATATAAACAGTTAGTAGGGTTGTGGATCAATTAAAACTATAATACCATGCATTTCAGTGACCGCGCTGTTCCCATGTGTTTGCTGCATGCATTTATGAGATGAATTCCTCATTTCTAGCTATTGAAACAATCTTAACCTGTTTTGAGAATATTATTTGTACGTTTCAGGTGAGAGCAAAACCACGCAATGAATCACTGATGCCTTATGTACTAATTCCCATGAATAATTCTGGTCATGTCCCATAACAAGAATGTGCTCTTCATGCAATGCAATTATTTTCTTACAGATTTTCATTGTGAATTTTGTCAATATCAAGATTTGTGGAAAAATATACGATCCATAACATTCATCATTAGGTATTAACCAAAAATAACACACTGGAGTAGTTTGAAGATTCCAATACGGAGGACAAATTTCACTTCGACTTTCACGAGAAATCAATCATCGAAGCTTATTGTTCCTTCTTGCAGCAATATGCCTCTATAGCAAAATCGTATCGTAGTTCGCACGGGCGAGTCTTGATATGGGGCACCCTTAGACCTTAGACTTTTTCTGACTCTTTTGCGATTGTCCGGATGACCGGTCAACGATACGTATGTATGTATGTATATATATATATGGGCTTTTCGTATCAGACACTGCGGGTATGGTCGATATATAAAGCCGCGGTATATAAGAAGCTCTCGATGTTATCTATCGTACTGTGCTCTACCGCGTCATAAGGATATAAGCTCTGATCAGAAACTCACTAAACCATCAGACTATTTCGCCCTAAAGGTGCTACAACCAAGCATCAGAGCGCGTTAAAGTTTTGCTCGCACAGCTCCCTTGAGGCATAGTAGACCTCATGTGTACGTGATGTGTACCTACCTCTTTGGCTTCATCTTTTGAGCCTTGATGTTTCACCGTTATCGTATACGGGTATCGATTCCATTTCGATTTGATTCGCGTACGATATGACCGTAATTTTTGACAGTTATCGTATCAGAGTATTCCACGCACGAAAGGGTGAAAGTTATACACTTCTGATGGTCTACGCAATAAGCACAAAAACTTCAATATTTGATCATCAAACATGATATGATTCCTTAAACCAGAAAATGTACGTTTACCCAGTTTGCCTCCATATACTGATCTCAGGAATGAGCATTTGTTGACCTTCCGGATAATTTTTTTTCCATTCTGTTATATTTGTTTTTTTTTCTCTTATTAAACGTTTGTTATGTTGAAATAGGGGCACATAAGGGGTTTGGATCGACCCGAAATCATTTATGTGTTTTCCAGAAATTATACAGCGATTTTTTCATTTTTCGTGTCGGCACAGTCAAGAAATCACCGAGGAAATACGTTCCGGTGAAGCCCTCGGTAAAACCGGTGCCAATGTCTTTTTTTCTTCTTTAGTTGGGCAAATCTCGTATCTTAGCGCATTCAATACCTTTTCTTCAGACATGCCAAATCCGTTCTTCGCAGGAGCAAAACTCGGATCTGGAGCTAAATAATGTGCAAAACATGGAGATGTTTTGTAAAACAAGAAGGCCAACATCGGAGTGTACCCAACATGCCCCCATATGGTTATCTCGGAAAGGCGTGCAGCATGATGTTTTCCACCATATTTAGCGCATCAAAATAGGTCAGAAATACTTAGTGGTTTGAACCGGCGCAAAGCTCCAAATGTAATTGCATGGCAGTGGTTACGAATGAAAACGATTTTATGCACTTGATCGCCGATTAACATTGTTTTAAGAGGATGGGGGCAAGTTGGGCACACACTTTTGTAAACTCTCAAAAATTACTTCTTGGGGAAATTGTGATAGTTCAGCTCCAGTTGGTCCAAATTGGATGTTTCAATTCATTTTGAAGGCCTTGAGACGAGCTTGAAAATTAGCTAAAGTACGTTAGAAAAATTGAAGTTGACCAGAGTTGTTGAGAAAATGGCTTAAAAAGACTAACAAGGGGAGGTCCAACCTTGTGGAACACGGATCCTGATGAAAGTTTGGGAACCATCTCGTTTTGGTGAAAAATGAAGGTATCTCCAAGGGTTTAATCCCATGGGCCTCCTTTTCTCAGATACAACTATGAAGATTAGCATTGCCAAAATTGGCTCATGTTGAAAAGTCGTATATATAAATATACTAACAATGCTAATCTCTATAGATGTATCTCAAGACAGGAGGTCGATGGGATTAAACCCTTTGGGATACCTTCATTTCTCACTAAAACAAGGTGATTCCCAGAGTTCCATCAAGATCCGTGTTCCGCAAGGTTGGGCCTCCCCTTGTAAGTTGGGTACACTTTTTTGTAAACTGTGAAGAAACACTTTTTGGAAAAATTAAAACATCTCGGCTCCAATTAGTCAAATTTAGACGCACTTTAATTGATTTTGAAGGTCTTGAGACAAACTTCAAAATGAAATAAAGTACGTGAAAAAACGTTGAGATAGGCCAGAGTCATTGAAAACTGGCTTGATGGCAGCAAGTTGGGTACACTTCCTTTGTAAGTATTCATTCGTGAGTGAGCAGACTGTAATTGAAAACAAAATCAGGAAAAGTTCCATGTAAAATATCGATGATGATAATTAGTGAGCCTTGAAGTACAGCTACTGGGCCGAAGATCAGATAAAACAGGGTATCTAGATTTTGAGATAACCTAAAAACTGAAATTTCCCGAAAAAAATCTTTCCGTTTCAGACAATCTTTAGTTACAAATAGCAAGCCCTGAGAGGACATTCAATTCTATCTATTTTTGAAGGCGAGCAATTTATGTAGCAAGGTCCCTCCGAGATCATTCTGCAAAGCACCAGGTTTCCAAATCTTTCCAGGATGTAGACATCATAGATTAAACGAATATAGATTCAAAATTTGAGCGTACCCTTTGAAAATTAGGATGAACGAATAAATCACCAAAAAAGCACTCGCTCGCTCATCGCACTCGATTTAACCACAATGTGGGAATAAAAATCTCACTGCTCGTATATAAAATCAAGCTCTCTCTCTTTCTCACCTCTCTATACGGGCCAGGCCACAAAATATACTCTCGCATGTCACTGAACTATCTGCACATATTTGCAAGCTCTATATATATCTACCTATATCTACCGTTCAAAGCGGTGTGATTTACATTGGCGCTATACCGCCTCTTTCAGCTCCGACAATTTTGTTCGCACAGCTGCACCATCACTATAATATCTATATATGCACCGAAAGCTATTATAATACCAATGATACTTTAACTCGAAAGCTCTATTGTAACGGTTCGCACATAATACATATAGTATGTCTCTCATTCGTCGCAAACTTGCTGCTATACTCTAATACTGATGTGCTTCGGGGGCCATGTGTAAATATAGAGCTTGTCCCGTGAACAGTGAACACGCGAGAATCAGAGGCATTCCTTTCCGACTTTACCAAAGCGCGCGTCGGCTCTCTGTTCCTTTATAACACTCGATTTTTGGCTTACTTTCTTCTCACACGCACACAAATTGTTTGTGAGAGATAATTTTCTTCTGCCATTATTCAAATTGGTATCTGAAAGATGGATTGATAAGAGATGCGGACCATGCAGGGGTTCATGGTGTGTTCATGGAGTACTTACTGGTCAGGAGCCGTGAATTCAAAGTATAGGATGATGACAAAGCTCGATGGTATAGTTATCAATTCCGAAAGCCTATGATTATCAAATTTTTACCGATGCGTATACCTATCTTTTTCTAAAAGAATTAGTTCCTGACTTGCGAATGAATCAATACATCTATAACCTAATGGATTTCATCCGCTGCAGAGGTGGTTTTAACCAAACGCAAATATGAGTCCTCTTCAGATTTTTGCGAGACTGGATTTGTACTTTAGGGTATTCTAAGAGGAATTTTTCTCGGATAGAAACACTATCGGACAACCTGATGACATAGACTAGACAAAATCAACGCCATGGCTAAAAAAAATTATTGTGATAGAACTTTTTTGCGGGGTCCCCTTGGAATACCCTTCTGAATTCGTAAATCCATGCTGCCATACAAAATTTTAATGCAAAATTGTTCAAATTGAAATTAATTGTACAGATTGTCAATATCAAATTTTTCGGTTCAAAAGCAATATTAATGCATGTTTGGCTTATTTTAAACAGAATAATTTCTCTTGTCATTTTTCTTCGAAAGCTATCGTTTTCGAGCTGTGAGCGTTTCAAAATTGAAAAAACGCGAAAATCGCGTTTTTCAGTGACTGAATAGAGTACGAAAAACGTGAAAATCTCAGATTTCCAAAGCGGAAAATTGATAATTGTGATCTCCTCAACAATATTCAATAGCAAAAATTCATGTTCCTGAGCGATATCCCATTGTTTTTCCAATGTTAACAAAGGGTAGATGCGCGGGCTACAGCAGCAAGATATCAGTACTGGGAAGCAGACGACGCAACGTTGCGCCCGCATATAACCCATGGTTGACATTGAAAAATCAATAGGTTATGTTTCGGAAACATATGAATTTTTGCTATTGGATATTTTTGAGGAGATCCCAATCAACATTTTTCCGCTCTGGCAACATGGAAATTTTCACGTTTTTCGTTCTCTAATCAGTCGCTGAAAATCGTGATTTTCGCGCTTTTTCGTCTTTGTAACGCTCATAGCTCAAGAACGATGAATGATACAGAAAAATAACAAGAGGGATTTTCTATTCAAAATAAGCCAAATATTTACTCGAAATTGCTTCAATAACAATTTTATTTGGACCGAACAATTTTGATATTGACAATTTATGTAAGCAATTTCAATTTAAACAATTTTGCATTAATTTTGTCTGTCAGCGTGAATTTTCGGATTCAGAAGGTTCTTCTGGGGCGGACTCCGTTCAAAAATTCCATCAGAATAATTTTTCTAGCAATGACGGTGATTTTGCCCCAGTCTAAAATGGAATCGAATCATAACTCTGTTAATATCAGTAAAGCACCATAACCTCACACCTCGATTTTGAAATCAGATTTTGTAAATGAAAACGCATGATTTGAATTTTGCATAAAATATTATTTCTAATCACTCATTTTTGTCAATTTTTTCGAATCACAAGAGACTTTTTCAATCATAAAGATAGAAATAGATATTTCTTAGAATCTACTCATTTCTATTACTTTTAAGAGTATGCCTTTCATCCAAAGTTGATTGAATCGGATCAGGAGAAAGTCCATCAAGCTTCTCGCTACATCGATTAAATTTCTAGCTCCGCAATAGCACGACACGCTCCATCGCTCGGGCAGAGAAATTTTTCAGTTACCTTGCGCGCTTTTTCCAACAATATCCACGTATAAATGGAATCGACAGTTTGCCATCAAGTATAAATAGTTACAGCATACCAATCGTGACAGAAACTAAGAATACAGTGTACCCATAATAATCAACCAGTCCAATTTAAGTGTCCGCTTTTCATAAATACAAAGATTATCTTGGATTTTGAGAAAAAGCCATGCACTTAACCAATTATCGACCAACAATTTTTTCATCATTCTCTAACACAATGAAAGAAATATCCTAAATGCACTAATGTATTACAATATAATGGAATATCAAATATTGTATTATTGCGGCAAAAGCTCGTGCAGTCACGACACCCAATATAGACTCGCCAATGAGGCGCGTCATCAAGAGCGATGGTCTGGAAAAACGAGAAAGTATTTCAGACCGAGGGAGAGTAGCTCGAGGAGTCAGAAGTATAGCAAAGATGTATACTTGCGGCGCTAATTACGGCTATTAGCGACTGGGTTGTTTTCATCTTCACCTATATATAAAAAAAGTTAGGAAAAGAGATATACCGTCGTGAGATATATGTCGTTCATTCAAAGCATCGTGATGATGCGACACGTCAAGTTTCCCGTCATGCATACGCCGCGCCGTAAATAAGATATCACACATCAAGATAAAGTTCGATCATCAAAGTCACCAAACGGAGTTTATACTCTCATATAATGTCTACTCGGTCTAGGTATTGCGATTTTGTATTTCTCTCCACCTGCAAATGCGAAAACGCAGTTTTTCTCTCATGTTTTATCCGCAAGTGCCAAACATACGTACAAAAATCTGCGGAAAGACATTGGCGCCAATTGAGCTTCCGTATAAATTCAGACTGTCTCACAGTGGAGCAAAAGCAGATGTTCTGTTGTATTTGAATCGGTGAAGTACATTTGAACAATAAATACTCCAATGAGCATTCATTTTGCAGCAACCTCAATAATTGCAACCATTTTCAATGATGATCATGATTTATAAACTAAATTCTATTCCAATGAATGAGAAATAATCATGATTTTTGAGTCTCTTTTGGCTAATTCGCACGCAAAGCGCAAAGTGAGGAAGCAAAAAAGAGCACACGAGCCGAGAGCGCCGCGCGTGGAAATTTCGAATTCGGATAATTAATGGCGAGTCATTAAATCACGTCGAATTATTGGATAACATTCATGAATAAGTAACACGTCAGAGACGAATGAAATTTCCTCGCTTTCACGATTAATTATTCATTTTGAAATATACAGGCTAGCAGCCGTCTCTATGTCTACGTATTTGCGCATACAGTCGATTCTTTTTTTCTCGAAATTCAGCTCGATCGGAATATTGATAGATCCGTCAATCTCTGTATTGGAACGTGCAGATTTTTCGTAATACCCAAATATTGACGTATTAAGAGAAATTTCGTGATTTATTTATCGAATTAATGAACGAGGTTATATCAAAAATCCATTATATTGAGTGATAGATAAGAAATGGTGTATTGCATAATTTTCCTCCGATCCGAGAATTCTTTGTTCTTGGTACTTTATAGTATTGATTCCATGTCTTTCATTCTAAATTCCTCTATTTTCCCTATCGGGATTTATGATACTTTCAAGACATTATTCAATTAGAAAAAAAGTTGATGGAGTCGTGGATGTATTAATTAATTGTTTGCGATATTGATACTATCATCTAATGGAGTTTTTCTATGTAAAATCGATAGTTTTACGCTCACAATCCGGGAACAGATGAATTTTTGATGTGCTCTATTTCGGGAATATTAAGAAAAGTCGTCATGCACGTGACTTATCCAACTTCAATCACAATGTACACTTTTTGCTTTTAATTTACGCATAGCCAAAAAATTCAGAATTTTTCCGAGATTTCAATATTTCTTCATAGGAATCTAAATTTCTACACGGCAGAAATGTGGTCATATATTAGTCCCTATGACCCATATGAGAAGGATTAGGTCTCCATGTTAAGTCATAGGTAATACCCAGAGGCAACAGGGCGGGGTAATTGTAATCGAGCAGGCATGAATTTTTCATTCCAATTCTGAATTGGAGGCCAAGTAGTTGAAGCCTCGAGCGTTCTTTACTTTGAAGTTTCGGCTCGAGAAATGTTTCGAATTGGCAATGAAGAACTACACATTATTCCAACATGATTACCCATAAGTATGTATGGAGACCTATGATCATGTATGATCACACTTTGGTCGGAAATATGATCATATATGATCATGAAGCACTTATTCTTAGTAAAGAAAGCAGATCACTAATTGAATCTATGTAAGTACAAAGTAACTAACAAATTTTTCATCATTCAAGAATGACAAGGTCTACTCATCTCAATTCAAAAAGAAGAAATATGAGCATCGTGAAAGAATAAGCAAACAATTTAGTCAGTATATTCGAGCAAAACGATCCCTAATAACGACGATAAATAATATCCCACGTTGCACCTCCATCCCTCTTTGTACACATCAAGTATACTCACTTTGCGGCATCTTTTACCCCCCATGGAAAACCCCTGAGATACTTGAGTATATGTAGAGGTTAGGAAGGGGCAGAGAAAAATAAAAGGGTGGCGCGCGTCAAGAAGTCTGCACTCTCGGCTTGTACCGGTGTGCTGGAAGCACAGGGAGTCACATAGCCCAGTATATATCCCCAAGAGTAAGTAAGTATTTGCGTAGTAACGCGAGACTTTTGCCGCGTGGAGCGATTTTTCAAGAGCAAGATACCCCACCAAACCCTCCCACATCTATAACCTATACTACGATATAATATATTATTAATGCCTCGGGTGTCAAGCTGTGGCACGTCGCGGCCCAATTCACTATATATATATTCACTTTTTTCCAAGCTTCTCTACGCAAATATTGGCTCTTTTCCTCTCTCTTTCTCACTCTCATATCTTTATCATAGTATGGTATGTTATGGTATATAAGTATGGTGTGGGTGGCGATGATACGTTAGAAGTGATGGTGGAAGAAGGCAAAGAATGAAAGAGAGAAAATATCAAACCGATATCGCGCCTGTTCGAGTGACGAACGATTTGTATGCGTTCCAAGCTCGTATTTCGATGCTCGTGAATGCCAATTTGATTCTTATTGCTTTTTCTGCGGGCGCCTGCACCAACTCTTGCGCCGCAGTCTTTTCTATGTTATTCAAACGTTTATACGTGAGATGATTCCTATAAACTGTATGGATAAACGCAAGCATAATATCACGTGGTTAAGTGAAATTTTAGGATATTTCGTGTAGCAGACGAGTTGTCGGGGATTTTTTTCAATTTTGCTTGATGAATTTTGATGAGGTGGTCAACGGAAAACTTTCATTTTTTGAAGAAACATTTTGGATCAAGTGTTGTTCGACCACCTAAGGATTGAAATTATCGGTTAAAATTATTTGATAACATCACCGATTGCGAGAAACCAAATTTTGGGGTTGGAAGGTTCTTGGAAAATACGTTTACCTAATGTTTCCCTCACCGTAAAATTCTAATCCGGCCTCCATTTCGACTCTGAACGTCAGGATTTTTTGTAAATTGCAAGTAACTAGTTTTCCAAAAAGAGACGTTTCTAATTACTTTTGCTGATTTTGTTATTTCATTACCCTCTCAAACCACTGCCATCGTCTTAAACAAGTCAAAATACGTAGGAAAGATAGTCTCAATACGTTCCTGGCCTACTAAAACGATACATCACCTTGGCGATCAATTTACGAAAAAAGCAAAAAATGCTGAGAACGCAGTTTTTTAGAGATTCAGTGTTTTGCAATTAAAGCAAACTTCTGATGTTTAGGTGCAAAACTGGGATCGAAATTCAGTTTTGTTACAGTGAAATGTACATAAGAAAATCATACTCCCTCGAGCTAACGGGAACCTTGTATAGACCCCAAATTTTGTCCCTCGGTGCAATTCGAGGAGAACTTGCACATACTTGATTTAAAAGTTTTGGAACGGGTTTGTAGTATTCAAAATTCGTTTATTTTTTCATTGCAGCTGAATTTTCACAAACTCGCCCTACTCTACTCGAATGATGAGTTTGAGGATTTTATGGTCGGCAATCGAGGTTTGATAGTATGCTATCCTTCAAATGCATCCGGCTTGGGCTTATCGATAAGACATTCATAGCTTTTCTGTCGAATTTTGACCATGACCAGTGAATCGCTGATAAATGTAGAAAGAGTCGGGGACAAAACTAATAAAAAAATTGTGTGAAAAATTTTGGAATTATTCATGGTCTTCATAAATTGGGAATGATTGATGTAATAAATTTTCAAGCTCAAATAAAGTTGAAAAGAGAACGAAAAGAATTGTATAAACTTTCAAACAAAGCCCATAATCGAGTCCTTCAGAAATAATCGAGCCTGGCTTGTGATAATAATTTGCACTAATTACAATTAGTCCAAATGATGACGCAAGTAATCGAAATGGCTAAAGTCGGAAAGTCAAATCTGCCTCGTTCTTTAGCCTCCCTCATCCTTCTCTTTTTCAGTCGAAAGGATGAGTACCAGCGCAAAAGCCAATCCCGTAATCGCGCAAGCGAATTCTATCGCGAGCTTTTTGCATCCATATCCATAATACACCAAGCCACGAGGGAACAACTTTCCCACTCCTTCTCTTTCTCACTCAGATTTCATCGTAATAATTTTCCACCCCATTAAGCCTACTCCCTCAACTCTATATGTATATTCCTTATACAAAATGTAGCCTCCGCACCAGCTTCTGTATACATACATATATATAAAGAACTTGACAAACTTCATCCCCCCAACTATATTCAACGGGTAATATGCAAAGAGGCACAGCCACCAGATTCTTATAGAGTGAAATAGTCGAATGGGTGAGCATCGAGGGTGGCATATTATATAGGTTGATATTGTGTATACTATATATATATATATATATATATATATATATATATACGAAGTGCCGAATGAAAAGGCACGCGGGGCACGCAATGATACGCCCTGCGAATTATCGGAATTGCCTATAAGAATCGACGACCCGTTATATATACCACCCCCGCTCCGAATTGCAAATCTGACGTCGAGCATGTGCCCTTATATTTGACAAAAAGCTATATTGCTATATATGGGTGTATAAGAGTTTAGTTGTATATATGTATGCACGGTTTGATATACACTGCTGTATAATGGTATAATACCCATGACGAATTCGGATGTATCATGCATAATATGTAGGAGCTCATGCGAATTAATTTCGCGCGCTGGAGAATTTGGATGGGGTATACATATAGAAGAGAGCGACACGGAGAGATTCCTTGGGATTTCTGATTGATAGAGTATAGAAAAAGGGGCGAGGGGTTTGTTGTGTATAGTAATTGTGTTTTGGTGAATTGAGAACGTGTACATATAATGGGCGTAAAGGAATTAAAACATCTTTTTACAATAATTATTGGAAACTTTATCAAAATATTATTTGCCGGTGGTTTTGTATGGCATTCTATAGTCACATCTCACACGTTTTTTCGATTCTCACATTTTTCAATTTCATATCTAAGTAATATTCAATTCTTCCATGGGAGAATAATTTATGAATCAGCTGCCCGGACGCCGACAATAAGGAAATGCGTCGGAATCGGACGCACAGAGGGTACGTCGATGGCGCGATTGGCAGAAAATTGAACGTAACGTCGTCTTTGATTTTTGGTCATCAAATTCTATTGGAAAAACTAAGTTTGCACGTATGCGATTCGCGCGGATTCGTTATACTTCGGTAAGTACCCGCACGGGATGAGGAAGATGAAATCTCGCGCAAAAACGGACACGGAAAGTCTGATTTGGCACCCACATTGCGCTGAAAAGGTATATGCATTTGATGAGTCCCCGAGAGGGGCGGCCGTGGTAAGGAAAATCTACAGCTTGCGCAGACGTGAATCAATCAATCGCTCGTTTATCGCAATATTCGTTACTCACGGGCTCTTCTTCTCGGATGCTCATGCTCTAATAAAAATGATTATCAGCCATATAATGACAGTCATATCATCTAATAAAAATGACAATCAGTCATATAATCTTTCTTGCGTCCGTACGAACATATATAGTCTTACGTTTATTAAAATTGAGACGAATGGCAAAATTTTCAAGCTCCCATGCAGTGAAAGATACTTCAGAAATCGTATTATTGAAATTCTGGCCAACGCGCCTCTTCAATACGAACCCCGCGATAAAATTTTCAAACAGCCATCCGTCAACTTTAGACTCGCCATCGATCAGCACCCGCATTAGTACACTCGTGCACTATCCAAAAAAGCATATTATCCCAAAAGGTCATGGCCCACTGCCACTTGGACACGATTTACTCTTGCTACCCATTCCAGATACTTCTCGAGATACCTAAAATCATTCGATTCGCAGTTGCTCCCTGCGCCAGTTACACAAAATTCATCTTTGGCCCAATAATAGTCCACAAATTCATACAAAATCCTCAAAAAAATTCTCATCGACTCGAGTGTATATCATCTAATAGAAAGAAGCTACTGCACATATCCGCAGAAAAGGAAAGAGAAAAAAAAGATCTAGAGTAGCATCACATAGAGTATACGCGGACGATGAGTTACGATGGCAGTGCTACCGATATCGGCTAGAAAGAGATAGAGAGATTGGTACTGTCCGTAGTGGCACCATAATCCCAACTGATATATTATTACGTATTATTGCCGCCAAACGCGCGTACCAACCCAGTCCAGACCAGTCACCGGTTATTTATACCCATATAACATAATGCCTCTCGCGACCATACGGATCTATCTGTCTGTTATACTATATACTCGATATATGTATGTATTACCTAGGTTTTTTTGGTGGTGGTGGTGGTGGTGGTGGTGGTGGTATTTGAGCGGGGGTGGCGGCGGTGGAATATCCCAAGAGACGCGTCCGCGGACGCAAGCTCCCTTATCGCTCATAACTTCCATTGAAAAGTCACTACGCGTAGTGTGTGGTATAAGCACTAGAAACAAAGATTGTTCTATCCCTTAGAATTCAGTTTGTGTGGGCATGTAACGGAATGGAAGATGCTTCTGTAATCTCTATTCGATCGAACAAATTTTTTTTTTTTTTCGTATGTACTTACGACCTTGCGTGATCTGAAAGATTGAAAGCCTATGTGTTTTTCTGTGAAATATCACTGCGGTGGCCCATAAAGCAAGAGATAGAACATAAATATTTTAAATTTTTGAAACTATTTAGATAATTTTGAAATTGATGAACGATTGATTACCAGGCGCGGATCTAGGGGGACGGTAGGGACCACCGCCCCCTCCCCCTCCCTATAAGGGAAAAAATTTGCACGGGGAACATAGGAGGACGCGCGCGCGTTCGGTAAATTTTGCAAATCGACCCTCCCAAGACCCGATCGTCCTCTCCATCAATGATCGGTCTCTGGATCTGCCACTGTTGATTACCCAATCAATCGTTCATCAATTTCAAAATCTTTCGATGCATCTTTGTAATTAAATGGAGTTCGAAGGTGTGCCATTGATCGAGCTAACAAGCCACAGTTGATCGGTGACATATTATATAATCAGCATGTAAGCTGTGCTCATTGACAAAGCTTGCAAAACCACAGACACCATCAACTCAATGTTTAAATAATTATTTTGTGAATAATTTCACCTAGATTTTCGTAATGTCATGAATGCATGCGAAAATTATACTTCATATTGAGTCAGGCCAAATTAAAATGACATTTTAATTGTACCGTGAGAGAGCGATAGCGGCGTATTCATTGAAATTCCCGAATGCGAATAAATTTAGAAATCATCAGTCGATGTGAATCAGTGAGACTACCTTATCGCTCTTCAAAATTTTCACTTGATTTGGAATTTTACAATTATAGCAAGGCCTGCAGCTTATGAATTACTATTGAAAAGGGCTTAGGTACACAAGCATGATATGCCATTGCCACCACAATGCCCTCATATAACCAAACTGATACTCGCCGGTTTGTTTGCGCAAGCTCTGCACCACTGCACAATAAGTCTCAATAATCGAATCGAACGAGCTTTTACCGATGCTCATATTCTCGACATCATTTCCAAGGCTTCATCAGCAAACTAATCTTTCGTATAGAACCAAACGATTCTTTCGATCATGCAAAAACTTATTTGTACTATATATATATAACTTGCATCACACACAATACATACATATGAGGGAATCCAGCAAAGGTCTGAAAACTTATATGATCATTTTTTTTAAAATAGAATCAGGTATTGATTGGATTTTCTTAGTATGAATCGGCACGAGTGCCCTTACCACGAATCGACAACTATGAGGATACATATCGAATAACGAGTATTGTACACGATTCTTTACTCTGCACAGGTATTATATTATTGAATTTTTTTCCATGTCAATAGCGTTCTACTATCTCTGATCTATTGTAGGATAATAAAAATCTAATCAAATTAATGGGAGAAGAAATGTGGAGAGTTAACTCATGGCATATAATATTTACGATAAATTACATTGTGTACCTTACTGTGATAATAGCGAGAAAATGAGACATGTATGAAAAAGAGAAACCTTACAGGTGTGCTGCGGATGTAGATACAACACGCCAATAACCGATCACGCGCTACTTGACAGCTTCGCGCGCTCGGCACTCATCACCGTTGTCGTTTTTTTCCTATCTGCGCTCTTTTTTCTTCGTTATTGAATTAGCATCATGTATTTCATGCTGTTCTACAACTTTTCCTCATTTTCCTGCTGTGCCGTCGTCTGTCACTGAGTAATTCATCGAAAAAAGTTGAGCTTTTCGAAAAAATCCAAAAAGCAAGACATGTGCAAGGTAGTCTCTCCAAGGGCTTCCGGATTATGAGTCAAAATTTTTGATACCCTGACGCCATTTACAGTTTTTAGGACCACAGATGTTTCCTATTTTTTTTTTTTTTTTTTTTTTTTTGTTGGCATTAAATATTTTCAATCAATCTCCTTATGTGAAAATTCATCTGTACTGACCAAGCTGACTCGGCTCGAACCGTCACAGTTCCATGATAAAATCCAAAAAGATATCCAAGGTCAAGATGAAGGCCAAAATTTGAGATGAAACTCAAAGCATTATCCATTTCCGATACCGACGAATATTTTTCTAAAATTCTGCAAATTGGTTTGTACCTTACTTCCTAGGAGCACTTGACATTACAATAGAAAAATCAGTTAGTCTTTACCAATACGTTCAATTCCAACAAATACTCGTAAATTTATCTGTCCGAGGTAAGATTTTTATGATTATAAGAACACAGTAGTTGATCAGAGTATATAAATATTTTTTCTTTTTTTTTTTTTTTGAACTCCATGGAGGCTTAAAATTGATTGCCTTGAATTTTATCATCCATCTTACGCGCATATAAAATTTCTCGCTGTGATCGATCTTGAATGTAAAATTTAAAATAAAGACATCGAGACATCTAATGCAGATATCAGCTATCATCGTAGGTAATCGAACCATTTCAAAATATTCCATCGAATTCATTACAATATACTCTGACGTATATGCTTAAGCAATCGAATCTATAACCTTCTTCTACCTCAGAATATTGTATATAGAAATGAATGTGAAAAATGCCAAGACTGAACATGAACATGATGACTAACAGACTCATGAAGAAGCCACGTGGATCAATGTAAATTTGTCAAAAGACTGTTTTGTTTTTCCCTCTTGCATAAATGCAAAAAATCAAAATATATTCCTTTTCGACATGGATTATGTTTTGAATGTGTGTTTCAACTCTCTAAACGATAGAATAATACATTCGTATTGAATAATTTTTTTCCCCTTATTCATCGAACAACGACGACAACCAATTTACATGTGTAGTTGACGAAACGAATATCTAAATTGAAATTTACCTATCTTATGCGCATGAATGATTAATCGTTTCAAAAATGATACTCGGTCAAGATTTCGGGAGAACAATCGAGGCCTCATGTATTCAAGAAGCATAAAAATTCAGGTAGATTCAAAAACCGATATCATCGTTTACACGATTTCTGAGTTATGCACATACATGTATACCTATTAGAGTAAAAGGGATACCTCCAAGACCGGATAACATCCGAATGATTTTGCACAGCTTTCAAATACTATCAGAAAAAATTTTAAATGTTTGTATTCAAAGCGATGTGGATATCCGTTCATTATCAGCTTCCTATATATGAGATAGTACTGAGTTCCCTATGCATTCTCTCCCTTTTCTGACTTATACTCAAACATTCAAATGTGGAAGATCCCTTTCCTCACGCATATATATTGTCAGGTCTCGTATACAGTCTATTCTTGTCGAACAATTCGTCATCTGGCCTCAAAATGCTTCGTTTATATATATGTGACCCTTCTTCCTTCCTCTTTGCCTTGTTTTTGGAGTACAACGGGGAGACGAACACGTGCTACTGTCTAATTTTTCTATACGCCTCTTTTCACACCAGAACGAGTGTGTCGCGTGCAGTCTGTCTGAATTGTGTACTTATGTACCACTTTAACTTTCGATCCCTCTTCTGTATTATATACCCTAACTGTTGCAGTCTCGTATGACTGTCCAAACTTTTCAAATTTTATTCATTCTGACAGAATACAAAACCTACATAATTAGCTCAAAAGCATTTTCCCATTCATCCTATATCAACATTTATTTTCTAATTTTGAATAGTATTGATTTCGTACGAAAGACTAAAAATTCATGAATCTTGAAATAAAATTGTTCCATATATAATAAGACCACGACAAAATACTGAGAAGAATTTCATAAAAAAAACAACGAAAGCTTGCGAAGCGCCAGTCTCGCAAGCTCAATTTTGAAATCACCTTTCAACAGTTACTTCAACATAAACTTGCGTGAAATTCAGGCGCCTATAAATATGAATAGCAGTAACTCAGTCCGTGTAATTTTCAATGGGCTGTGAGGCAGTCAAAAACTACGTGTCAACAGTCAACCTCGCGAGAGAATTCATATAATCTAAAGTGTCACCGATATACACGCACAGCCAAGAACACGTACGAATATGAACACACTATTTTTCGTCAAATCAACGCTATAAAGCTCAAAATCTGTTCGTCGCGCGTGATGACAGGAATGCGTGAAATTTATAATGGGTAAGGTGGTGATTTTGCTCTGATTTTTTTTTGTTCATTTTGTAGATTTATACCGTGACGTGCATATCAGGGTTATGCGGTTCTCGATTCGCGATGCGGCGCCTCATCGTCGAGATGTAGCGTAAAACAGTGGTGACAGTGCTGGCACACAAAATTATTGTATATAGAAACTCTTGAGCTTGATGGTGTATTATAAGAAAAGGTTTGAGAATGGTATATAATGGTGTACGACGACCGACGCAGACTAAATATACCCATGTAAATATTCGCCAGCAAACGCGCGCCGGGCGTCTGGGATCTCGCGCGTCTGCAGCCTGATGAACGAAAAAGGCGTTAAACGCCAATTTTGCTTTCTTTTGCTTTTGGTTGTCTCGCTTGCTGCTGGTAGCCAAGTTCACGGCTGATTTAGACTATTGTCTTAGTCAAAAATAATGATAAATCTTAGTAAATGTAATTGAGACTTATTGCCTGATGATTAGATAACTCTGCTGATTTTGGAGGAATATATTTGTGCGTGAATCTGTTGAACTTTCAAAACTGGCCTACGAGAAAACTACTTGATACATTGCTGGGCCATTATTTATTTCAAATTTAGATCAACCCGTTGACTTCTGGTATTCAATATACTGAACGAGCGCTATTCAGGATATTTTTTGATAACGCTTGATGGAAGCATCGGAAAAATCTGCAAAAAAATAAAAAAACTTCTGGGACATTGTAGAGTTATATTCGCACAAGAATATGATCTCAATATTAAACCATTTTTTGAGAAAAAATTAAAAATCGAAAAATTTTAGACTGATAGCTAATTTTTTCATTTTTACGGTTTTGATTTCAATATTTGATAGTTAGACCATCAGAAAGTGATTGCGAGTGCCGGAACTCACTTCTAAAGTTAACGGTTCAATCAAATCCCATCAAACTGTCAGACATTGAATGTACAGGCAAATTTAGCCAGCAGGATAAAATTTCATCACTCTATTAAGCAAATTTTGGGGACTGCACATTGATCCCCGTTCAATATCCTTTAGAAGTACTGAATCATCTTCCTAAGGAAAACCTTACTGGAAAACAGACTAATTAATGTCGCCTTTTTGTTACGAGCAAGGAAGAAACGTGGCTTGCTACATATAGATTCTTCGGGGTTCAAAAATATCCAAGTATTCTCTATGAGATAATTCTTCACATGGTCCTGAATACTTTTCACCCAAATATTTCTCGAAAAAATCGAGAACTATCTTTTAGCAATTCTTGTGAAGAGATTCCAATAGTATGTATATCACCACTAAAATTATTACACCGTACAACAAAATTTTGGGATCGGAGTGTCACTTTGACCAGGCAATGATTCTTTTACGTAATTTTCAACGCTAAAACCGATTTCGAGGCCCAAATTGCGCCAGGACGTTATGACTCATTTTTAATCACGAAAATTTCGTTTCTCAGAGGTTTTTGTAGTTTAGAAAAAATCCTGACGCTTTGGCGCAGTTTGAGGCTTGGATACGGTCTAACCATCGAAACGTACGTGAAAAAATTATGGTCTGGTCAATATGACATTCTGACATTGATATTTTATTATACAGTGTTATGAATGGATTCATTCGAAACCAACACAATCAATGAAATTGGTTTAAAATGGATAATTATCATGAAAAAACGTAAAGAAAATTCTCCGTGCAAGAGATGAGAGCATGATGATCTTGAACAATGAACGATGTGTCTGACTTGCCGTTGAGTAAACAGTCTTGCCAATAGAGAGCCAACATTTCAAACAAAAGTCAAGCAAAGTCACAAACAAGTATACCTCTTCCGTCAAACGCATCAGCACATCCTTCCAGTCTCAATGTATGTAGTCATAGTCTGGGCGCCCACCGATGCTCCCGTATGCACTTCATTTGCCCCGGAAAATCTTCACGTTTTCCTACGTATTTCGATGTGCTGAGTCGATTTTTCGAGGTCGCTTTTCCGAATTTTGGTAACTTTTTTTGTTATTAACAATTTTGTGTGCAAAATTGAGGTTTTTGGCAAATATCTCGAGTTATATGCATTTCCCGGGAAAGCTTCATCGGATCAAAGTTGTAGATCGTGGAATTTCCCACAAGAAAGGTCCTCACAAGTTTCCTGGGAAATGAAAACCCCAGTCGGAAAGAGCGCGAAAAGCGCTCGGCGCGGTTAACATGCGTTTAAATGGAGCCGTCGACAGTGCGCTGTTTGGTGCACCGCCATTTTCACAATTTTCATTCTTTTGCGAAGCGACCTGGCTCATGTTGTAGAGGAACAAGTCTACTTTGATATGGTACGAATTAGATTTAGAAGGAATCGAATAATTTTGGACTTTTGACGAGACAGAAAAAAAATCGAGCGGAGGGGATACATGTGTGCGTGTGCGACAAGCACACGCACGTAGTGTATGAGCCTGTCGCACACGCACACATGTATCCCCTCCGCTCGATTTTTTTTCTGTCTCGTCAAAAGTCCAAAATTATTCGATTCCTTCTAAATCTAATTCGTACCATATCAAAGTAGACTTGTTCCTCTACAACATGAGCCAGGTCGCTTCGCAAAAGAATGAAAATTGTGAAAATGGCAGTGCACCAAACAGCGCACTGTCGACGGCTCCATTTAAACGCATGTTAACCGCGCCGAGCGCTTTTCGCGCTCTTTCCGACTGAGGTTTTCATTTCCCAGGAAACTTGTGAGGACCTTTCTTGTGGGAAATTCCACGATCTACAACTTTGATCCGATGAAGCTTTCCCGGGAAATGCATATAACTCGAGATATTTGCCAAAAACCTCAATTTTGCACACAAAATTGTTAATAACAAAAAAAGTTACCAAAATTCGGAAAAGCGACCTCGAAAAATCGACTCAGCACATCGAAATACGTAGGAAAACGTGAAGATTTTCCGGGGCAAATGAAGTGCATACGGGAGCATCGGTGGGCGCCCAGACTATCACTCACAAAGCTCAACTTGAATGCCAATCACTTGACTTCTCCCCGCTTCATATGGCGCCGCCACCACCACATAGAACGGATGTTACACTCATCGCTCTTTTGCTCTCGTGTGAAAAGCTGTCAAAAAACATTCGCGATACAATCCCCGATTATAACCACAAGAAAAAATACATTTATCCAACCCCCGTGCACATGCTCACTCAACATTAAATTTAAACCATATCGAGATCTTAAGGGCAAACAGGTGCGTGTATATTACACAGTTGTTTGAAAAGCTCTCCCGATTACACGCGGTGATGAAAAAAACGACTCTGATAAAGCCGTCGTCGCCTGCAGCCATATTATAACGAACATAGAAAGCTCACCTTAATACGTCGGGAATAATTCGTCGACGGAAGCCGTGTGGCATAGTGAACAAAATCCTTGCACAAACCTGTAATTACCCTCATGCAATATATTCCTTCAACACAATCTAACGCTCACCTGCTATATATACCATACTGATGCTTGAGAAGAAGGGTCACAAATTCGAGAGCACGCAATTTTTACCGCAACGCTACGTGAATATATTTGTAGGGCCCACCCACAATCCGAAAACTAAGGTATAAATTCACCAGACTACTTAACACTCTTGGCTTTAAGAATACCAGAGCCTCGTGCAGTAATGTAATGTATAAGGTATATATTTTGGTGGCGCGTTATCTCAAGTGTCACGACATTGCAATTTTCTGCATTTAAAAATTTGCGTATATTGTAGTGTGATGCAGAACGATTTAGATGATTCGCTAAACGTTGTGCTGTAACATGGGCCCATTCGAATGCATTTATCTTATGGCAGAGATCTTTATGAGTCTGCTGCGATTGTGCTGACATAACGAAATTGTGTTGAGAAGTGCAGTGACCGCGAGCTGCAAAAAGGTGGCGTGGATTTCGAGACCTGATTTTAAGCTATACCTAATGTAAAATCAAATGCGATGAGCGAAATTTTCTCATCAATTTTCTAATAATTATCAGATTATTAAAACGTCGACGCCGAAAATTGCAGTTCCGTCCTTGTGTGTGGCGGGACCCACTGGTGGGTCCCGCGTGATGTGAAATCCCAAAAGACAAAAACTCTCAGCACACTGAGAAGGAAAGTCGGGCGGGTCCCAACTAGGGAGGGTCTACCCTCCCTATACTCCCAACGCAGCGAACGTGTTAAGAATTTAAGAATACTGTCGTGACCTCTCACTTTTCAAAATGCTTGAGGTGTTTGAACCTTCACCAATTTCGCCCAAATTTCGTCACAGGCTTTGTATTAGTCTGTCCTACTCTGTTCAAAATTTCGGAGGCCTGCGACTTGTATAACCTGAAAAAGCGAGGGAAAGAGACAATCATGGGCATTTTTGTCTTATTAGTGGCATATTCGTGACTTCACGACTAATTCAGGTAAACATTGGCTCGCAGCCTGCAGCTGAGCCCAAGCTAGCCAGGCTGTGTGTAAAAACGTCTGAGTTTATTTTCTGTCATTACCAATCAGAATGTGGAAACTTATCAAAAATCCATCAGATCAAACATGATGAATTAAAAAAAAAATATCGTTTCCCGGAAGAGCACATGCTAAAGTAACAAAAGTTGGAAAGCTCAGAAGTTTTCCCACAAGCAACCCAGGCTTCTGAAATTTCATTTGAGTAATCTGTGTGCCAAATACTAGCTATGTCTATGATTTCATCAAAATCTATCAGGTCAATCGATTCACGACAGTACTACCTAGATTGTTTCAATACGCCATATTAGTTTAACTGGAGGCTAACAAGGAGGAGGACTAGCAGGTATAGCTGAATCGTGAATATCCCAGGGCTAATAAGACATATCTGTTCATATATTATTACAATTTTCAGACGTCACATGAGTTATTATACAATAATCGAGATGTATAAAGTGTGAACTTTTGACATGTGAACAAAATTCCATTAAAAAAATCTCAGGTAACATTTTAATGATAAATCCTAATTCAACGTAAAAAGTGAAACCATAAAAGATGCGACTCTCAAAGATCTCAATCCAGTTACATCTATTCAGAATCATCTCTTGGTTTATCTCGCCCCCTCAAACGCGTGCCACGATAATCCACCAAAGGGCTTCAATAAAAACACGTTACATACATGAGCGTCAAAAAGTATGGGGGTCAAAAAAGAGCAGAAGCCCAGCAGCATCTTTCAAAATTAAAATTAAGCTCCAGAGTCTCCATCACTTCGAGAATGAGATGCTACACTGCAGGGGTAATATTTCACGCGTGGGCAAAGTTTATTCAAGCAGTCATGCCGTATATCATGCAGAGCTATACTAATGTATATATATGTAACATACACGAGTCGGAAAAATTAAGGGCTTCGATTCCAGAATTGTACCAAAAGCCCATCTCGCAGAAGGGGGTTCGAGCTCATAATTCAACAAATCAAGAAAGATTCGGTCGCCCCCCCCCCCTTCTTTTTCATAAGTAATATACAAGATGGTATAGTGCAGGCAACCCTAAATATCCACCGATAGACAGATTCCATACGAGAGTTTTGGTAGATAGACGGCGCGGCATTAGTAAAGCGCGTGCCTCTTTTTTCCTGAAATACGTAAAAATGAGTATAACGGGGCAAAAGACAGGAGAACCGACTGAACGGCGGGCGGCGGCGACGCTTCCAAAAATAAGCGGTGGCACGCGCGCAACGACCATCACCCCCTTGCGTATGATGATCAGTAGCAGCAGCCTTTTCGTATACATATCTATATGGATATTCTGTTAGTCGCGTGCCGCTTCACGCTCACGCCGTGATAGTTTTCTGTGTCTGGATTCTGATGCTCTATTATGATGGTGTGCACACTCGTCGACTGTGGCAAGTATTATATGCTCATTCACGCGTCGACCGAGACTATATCTGACCAATTCGTCGAGAAATTTGTGACCAATCGAGTGTGACAAAGGAGCTTGCGAGAAGATATCGTTAAAACACAATCGTTATGAGGCAGGCTTACGTTGATAATATCAACTCGTTCAGATAGGTTTGTCGGGCCCAAATTTTTGCGTATGATCTAGGGTTTTATTTTATGGTTTTTTTTTTCATTTGGGAGCTTGCGAAATTTGGCAACAAAAAGATTCTATAGCGATGTGATAATCCTATCAATCCTTACAAAATCGTTCCATCCAAATGTACCTCAACAATTGTGACTCGAATGTGATTCATTTTCTTATTGTTATGGACTGCTTAAAAATGACACAATTTGGCTTTTCATCTTCTTTGTAATGGATATTTTTGACAAATGACAAGTGCATCCAATTTTTCTTGACCATCCGAAAACTTGACTTCAGGATTTTTTTCTTTTTTCCCCATCTATAGGTATTAATAAGGCTATTCGGTGCTTTCTGAAATATATTAGGATGAGCAGCGACAAAATTTCCGATTAAACTTTCCACAAATGATTTTGCTCAACAGTCACTCGCGAAATAGTCGTCAATTGGAATAACACTCATCTTGCAATGGGAAGATAAAAATCCTCAAAAGCAGAATGAAAATCAATGACTGACCAAGTCTAAAAATGAAAAACTACAAAAAATTACGCGAAAATCAGGTAACAGTAATAAAATGATGAAAATTAAATAATTCAAGCCAAAATAGTTTATATAGAAGAAAAATTAATAACCCTGGGAACGAGGACAAATTGAATGAGACATAAAGTAACCAGAGATGATGAAGAAAAGAACAGAAAAGTTATGAATTCTAAAATTTAAAAAAAAACAATGAATTCGAAAGATAATTAATCAAGGAAAGAATGAATAGTTGATCAACTTCAACTTACGTCCGCGATTGAAAGCTCTTTGTGCCAAGAATGCTATAAAAATTCAGAATCAAAATTTTTCTCATAAGACACTGGATATCCCTTGAGGTTCGACACTTATCTTGCACATCAGGTGCCTAGAAGCTTCTGCGAGCTTTCAAGCAGACTTCAAGGGGTTACACGTAGCTGTAGTGGCCTAATAGAAAAAAAAGACAGCTAGAATCATCGAAATGAGGAAAAGCAAGGGGTACATAAAAAATTGAGCAAGCGTCAAACATGCATCAGACCAAGACGGTGGCAAGTCTAAGTATTTATTTATGTCCGGTTACATAGCACTAACGAAGCATCAGGCCAAGCATCAGAAACTCTCCAAGAATGATGGGTGAGCATTGGCCTAACGGCACGCGCCACCCCCGCTATACGACCTTGGTATATTACCGACGACGACGCCCACTCAATCCATTACACATAAATGCATCTTTCATACTATAATATACCAAACGCAGGCTGCAGTAACATGGCCCCCCGCAACTTCTCGCACTCTCTCTCAAACCCTTTTTCATTTTGTTCCTCGTGTTGTCTCTTATTATTCCGGTTTGACACAACGATGAGTAATGACTGAGGATAATTGTTTCTTGGCCTAAGTATGTCTCTTCTTGAATTTTTTGATTTTCAGGTCTTTCGATTTGCCATACTTACCGCACTACCTTTATTATTTGACGGATGACTTTTGTCCACTTTAGAATGCTTCGACGAAAGCAGCATCAGGTCCGATATATATACTGCGCATCTTATAGTTGCATTGTCAACCATTTTCCCCATCTAAACTTTACGAGGGATATCCTCTATATATATACTCGAACCGATCGTTTGCTCAATTCATAATACTTACAATATAAACCCAATGGTCTCAGCGAGAAGGATTCAAAAAGTTCTCTTGTTATAGATGATGGTAGCGGTGGATGGTGTCCGGAAAAGGCGTTTTTAGAATGCATTTTGAATGATTTGGGGCAGAAAATTATTACTTTTTAAGGAAGTTTGGGCTTTTGACTGACTGACTGACTGACTTGACTGTCTAAGAATCTATAATTTATGCGAGACCTCGAGAGATGAGTAAAAGGGAAAAAAGTGTACGTTTTTGAGATGGCAATCGTGAAAAATTATTCATTGCTTCGTAGAATAGATTTTCTAGAAGAACGTGCTACGAATGAATTATACTTATACAAACGAGCAGGATGTAAATGTCCCTTTTTTTTGAGTTGCGCGGAAAATCGAAATTTGAATGGTAACCGAAACTGAAGGACACTTTATAGTATCCATATATTGACCAACTATTGTGTATATTTATATATAAAAACTACTCTATACCGTCATGAAAAAATTTTATTGTTCCTTTGAGTGCAAGTATGTTTCTTTAGAATCCAGATCAGAAAACGAAACACTTCGATCCAAACATTGGTATGAATCCATTTCGGAGTTTTCCAGGATTGAGTATAGGCACCAATTTTGTTTCGGTGGGTTTATTTTTTGACATTACTATCATTTCACAGTGGCGATGGCATTGCAAAAATGTCACCCATCAGTGGGAGCTTCAGCTTTCAAAATATATATATTTTTGACCCATTGTGGGTAAGAAATAAGTGTCCTTTTCACACGAATGTACTATGTCTTCGACTCATGATTTTGTCAATAAATAGCAAACTATGCATGAACGTAAAATTTGAATTATACATTCTCGTGACAATATCGATCCTCACCACCCTTGGGTCGAACCGAGAGAAGTCTTTTGCTATACGAGAGCTCTTATACCGTGATCTATGTTTTTATCGTCCATTCAGTCAATTTTCAAAATTAATACACTTGGTTTAGAACCTTTCCAATGAATAATTTGTGTATATTAAAAACATTAATTGTCAGAATAACTGCACACGAAATGCGACGAAATTGACATCCCATATATACTTGTAGGGAGAGGTCCAACCTTGCAGGTGGCAGATCTTGATGAAATTCTGGGAATCATCTTGTTTTAGTAAGAAGTGAAGGTAATAAGGGTTTTTTAAACCCATGCATGAACCTCCTATTTTTAGATACCCTGCCATGTAGTGCCATTCACAATCATACCCACAAGATACCTAACCTCACTTAATGTATAGCCTAACCTACTATGTACATTTGGAGTTAAAATGAATACTTACGAAAAAATTGGCAAGAACTCACCGAAATTTTCATTTGTTTACATGATAAAATCGTTCAACTGTGGTGAGTATTCTCCGCATTCGTTCGGAAGGTATTCATTGACTCCAAGTTATATAGCCAGTACCTCCTGATATATACGCATCCCGATTCTGAGCCAACTTTGCAATGCCAATTTCCCGACCAGAAACCATCTGAAAAACTTCCAAGACCAGAGACTGGGAAGTTGATCCTGCAAATGTATGGCTCATTCACGTACACTTTCTGGACAGTTCTTTTGAGAATTTTTTAATGCTGTGGCGCTGATCAGAAATTGCCAGAAATTGCTTTTGAAACAGAAAAGTATGCTCAGATTTCTACCAGGTTTGTTAATCATAAAATTTCAAGTATTATCATGTTGGAATCTTGAATCAAAAATGTATCGAGTCAAATGAGATCATGTTGCGTCATGCGACTTAGTTTCTGAAATAGATGACGCATGCGCTTTCGAATGATGCTCCGTCGTGCCGCGACAGCTCTTATGGAAGTCCCGTGTTAAACGCTCGAATTCGGGTGCGCCGCGCTCGGTTTGAGGGATCTCTTATGAGAGTCTCATGTTAAAGGTTGGAAATATCGTGCGCCGCGCGTGCTTTTCGGGGTTTCATATGGGATTCCTGTGTTGAGGTGACGATCTGCAGCGCGCCGCACACGCATGACTTACGCATGCATTAGCTTGATAGGGCACCGCGGATATATATAGGGGTCCGCTCCGCGGCTCTTTCTACTACTTGTCACTACAGCCTACTGGCTCGTTCAGTACACGATTTCCACGTGCTTTCGAAGTACAATTTTTTGAATAAAAGTCTTATAGTGAAAGAGATATCTATTCAATCACAAACCACCCATCACCGTTGATTTAATTAAATAAATTAACAGGTTATGGGCCCAGAATCACTTTGCTAAATTAGAGTCAGTGTGTGCCGTGTTCAAGATTCATAGTGATAAATAGCCGGTCTCGTCCCATCATCAGCGAGACCGTCTATACACTCAGGATTGACAACATACTCATATCTAAATAAAAAAAAATAAAATAAAATAAAAAAAAGGAAGGAATTATGGACTTGAAGATAAAAAGGAAGATCCAGCCGTTCGACGGAGAGCGGTATAGTATTTGGAAATTTCGTGTCCGATTGGTACTAAGTGAGATCGGAGTCCTGGAAGTCATCGACGAGGAGGTGCCCGCCGAACCATCTGAAGAGTGGGTAAAGAAGGATAAAACGGCTAAGGCGACCATCGCGGAATTCCTTGCGGACTCATTGCTCGGGTTTGTGAAGGTGGATGGTTCTGCCAAGGAAGTTTTTACCAGGTTAGACGAGATCTACGATATTAAAAGTATAGCTACACAACTGGCACTCGACAAGAGAATTCTTAGCTTGAAATTTCGAGGAGACACTTCATTGGTGAAGCACTTTGCAATTTTCGATGATTTAATTACTGAATACGTGGCTGCGGGTGGAGAACTCAAGGAGACAGGGAAGGTTTCACGTCTACTTTTAACATTGCCATCATCTTATGACGGAGTTATCACGGCGATCGAGACATTAAGTTTGGATGATCTCACCCTAGCATTCGTGAAGAAAAGGCTGATAGACCACGAAATAAAAATACGTAATAACACCAATGACACCTGTATGAAAATTCTGAGTGCTGAATCAGTGGAACAGCCTCACCCCAAGAAGAATGGATCTAAAAATTGGAAACGGAGCAGTAATCAATTCAAGAGTCACAATAAGAGAAGAACTAGACCAAAATGGTTAACCAACGTTAAATGTCATCATTGTGGCAGAAAGGGCCACGTCATCAAGAACTGCCACTATTACCAGAAATCGCAAAGTTACAACAATGATAGAAGATCAACTTTACAAACAGTCGAGCTGACTGAGCAACCCCAGGCTGCAGGCTTCGCTTTCATGGCTGGAGTTCATACCCAACAGAACTATGATGGAGACATGGTAACATTCCTGATGGATTCTGGAGCGTCGGACCATATAATCAACAATGATGAATTATTCGACTCGTTTGTGCTGTATGAGCCACCATTGAGGATCAGCGTAGCCAAAACTGGCACATTTATCAATGCAACCAAACGTGGAAGGATTCACGTGACAACCAATTTGGGAATCCGTGGCTATCTCGAAGATGTCCTCTACAGCCCAGAGGTCCCATACAACTTACTGTCAGTCAAGAAAATGCAGGAGAAAGGCTTCAGTACCATCTTCGGACAGGATGGAGTTCAGGTAACAAATGGTGGTAAGATCATCATGAAAGGTAAGCCATTACAAAATCTATCTGCATGTGTAGAATTCAAGGTGAGAAGTAGAGCTCGTAACTCTATCAATATTGCAGCCTATCATACCATGAATAATAGTTATGAATTATGGCATCAGCGTCTAGGCCATATTGGAAAATCAAAATTCTTAGAATTGAAGAATAAACGAATGTTTGAAGATACAAATCAAATTCAGAATGTAACGCCTCTTGAACAATTATGTGAAGCTTGTATAGAAGGAAAACAAGCAAGATTACCTTTTGAAAAGGCCAAAGACAAAAGCTATGTGAGCAGACCATTATTCATGGTCCATTCTGATGTGGCTGGACCTATCACTCCTCAAACGATAAATGGAAAGAACTATTTTGTCATGTTCATTGATGAATACACACATTACTGTGTGACTTATTTGCTAGAATTCAAATCAGACGTCTTCTCAGTTTTTAAAGACTTTGTGGCAAAAAGTGAAGCTCATTTCAACTTAAAAATCGTGAATCTATATTGCGATAATGGGAGAGAATATTTGTCAAATGAAATGAAGAACTTTTGTGCAGAAAAGGGTATAAGCTACCATCTAACAGTTCCTCGAACCCCACAGTTAAATGGAGTGGCGGAACGTATGGTGAGGACTGTAACGGAGAAAGCCCGCTCAATGATACACGGTGCAGGAATGAATGAAACATTCTGGGGTGAAGCGGTTTTGACTGCTACGTTTCTAATCAACAGAAGCCCCACAAAATCTTTGAAAGTTGAAAAGACACCGTATGAAATTTGGCACGGTAAAAAGCCAAAGCTAAAGTACTTGCGGATATTTGGTTCGACTGTATATGTGCATGACAAAATCAGAAAGCGTAAGTTCGATCGGAAATCGAATAAAGCTATTTTGGTCGGATACGAACCAAATGGATATAAAGTATGGAATTGTGAGGATCGTAAATTCCTCGTAGTTCGCGATGTTATCATTGATGAAACAAATTTCATGAAATCCAGACCAATAGATAGACATGAAAGTTTTCAATCTAGAAACCCATATAATGAAACTGGTGCATCTGAAAGCATGTCAAAACCAGCAGAGTACCAAAAGTCTGATAGTGAGAAATCAGATCAGGGAATGAGAGAAAAATCTGATGCTAGTCAATCAGATCCCATTGAAGCACAAAATTCTGATAATGAGAAATCAGAAATGATAGAGCAAAGATCTGAGGAGAGCTCTAATTGTGGAACCAATGATGAAGAAGACTTTGAAAAATCTGTATCTAAAACAGATATGCATAAAAGATCTAATAATGACGAAATGACAAATGAGCATAGACGGAGTGATAGAATAAGAAACTTGCCGAAGTTGAGTTACGAAGAAGATGAAAGAGTTGATCAATACCTTCTGTGTGCAATGTCGATTAACTGTCAAATCCCCACATCATTTGCTGAGATCGAAAAGAGAGATGACAAAACTCTCTGGCAACAAGCCATTGATGATGAGCTCAAATCACTGCAATTGAATAATACATGGACCATAGTCGAAAGACCAAAAGATAAGAACATAGTTGACTGCAAATGGGTATTCACAATTAAGAATGATGAATTTGGAAAACCATTCAAATATAAAGCTCGTCTTGTAGCTCGTGGTTTTAGTCAAAAATATATGATAGACTATAACGAGACTTTCGCACCGGTTGCTAAAATTTCAAGCTTTCGTTTCTTAGTAGCTTTCGCGAATCAGTTCGATCTTCTCATCCATCATATGGATGTAAAAACTGCATTTCTAAATGGGATATTAAGGGAAGAAATTTATATGAAAGTTCCAGAAGGAATCAGATGTGACAAGAATAAAGTTTGTAAGTTAAATAAGGCTCTATACGGTTTGAAACAAGGAGCTCGATGTTGGTTTGAGACGTTTGAGGAGAAACTTTTGAAAATCGGATTCCAGAACTCGAAAGTAGACCGTTGCATCTACATTTCAAACAAAGGCAGTATCACTCAGAACATATATGTGATTTTATATGTTGATGATATCATCATAATAACTCAAAAACTGGATACTATGACTCATTTCAAAAATTATTTGATGAAAGAATTCCGAATGTCAGATTTGAAAGAAATTAAACTTTTCCTCGGGATAAAAATAGAGAGGAGAAATAACGCATTGACACTCGATCAAAGTTCCTATATAAGAGCAATTTTTGAAAAATTCAGAATGATGGATTGTAAAGCTGTAGCTACCCCTTTACCTCCAAAACTCGATTATCGAAGTTTGAATTCTGACGAGAAGTATGATGCCCCATGTCAAAATCTCATTGGGTGTCTAATGTACATCATGATTTGTACGAGGCCTGACTTGAGCTTTGCAGTAAATTTTCTGAGTCGATACTCTAAGAAAAGTAATAAAGAGCTATGGCAAAATTTGAAAAGAGTGCTAAGATATCTAAAAGGCTCAATCAATCTAAAATTGACGTATGAGAAGAATGAATTCAAAAATTTCCTCAGTGGTTATGTAGACTCTGATTGGGGAGGAAATGATGATGACAGAATAAGCACAACAGGGTATACATTCCAACTATTCGAAAGTTGCACAATTTGTTGGAACTCAAAGAAACAGAATTCTGTCGCTGCTTCTTCTACCGAAGCTGAGTACATGGCACTATTTGAAGCTGTGAAAGAAGCGATGTGGCTAAGATCGTTGGCAATGACTGTACAGATTGATATATTAGAGCCAATTGTGATATTTGAGGATAACAATGGCTGCATAAGTATAGCAAATAATCCTACATGTCATAAACGATCCAAGCACATCGACATAAAATATCATTTTTCTCGTGAACAGATAGAGAAAAATCTAATCAAACTTGTTTATATGTCCACAGATCATCAAGTTGCAGATTCAATGACAAAATCATTACCCACACTAAGATTTTTGCAACTGAGGACAAAGATGAACCTCAGAGGAGAATCTGATGACTGATAAATATTATAATTATATGCATATAACATAGCAAATTATGCTATGAGATGGTCTGATTGAGGTTTTTCCTGGGTTTCCCTCAATCCTCGAACAAATGTTGGGCCATATGTATTCCCCAGAAGGTACAGCGAAGGCACGTTGGAACTCGTTTACATTATGAGCATAGGGAGGAGCCAGTCGAGACTGACTCGTCAGTCAATGTACGAAGTCGGACCCGATTAATTTTTGAGGGGGCGTGTTGGAATCTTGAATCAAAAATGTATCGAGTCAAATGAGATCATGTTGCGTCATGCGACTTAGTTTCTGAAATAGATGACGCATGCGCTTTCGAATGATGCTCCGTCGTGCCGCGACAGCTCTTATGGAAGTCCCGTGTTAAACGCTCGAATTCGGGTGCGCCGCGCTCGGTTTGAGGGATCTCTTATGAGAGTCTCATGTTAAAGGTTGGAAATATCGTGCGCCGCGCGTGCTTTTCGGGGTTTCATATGGGATTCCTGTGTTGAGGTGACGATCTGCAGCGCGCCGCACACGCATGACTTACGCATGCATTAGCTTGATAGGGCACCGCGGATATATATAGGGGTCCGCTCCGCGGCTCTTTCTACTACTTGTCACTACAGCCTACTGGCTCGTTCAGTACACGATTTCCACGTGCTTTCGAAGTACAATTTTTTTGAATAAAAGTCTTATAGTGAAAGAGATATCTATTCAATCACAAACCACCCATCACCGTTGATTTAATTAAATAAATTAACATTATCATATCAAACTCTTGCATTATATCAAAATGGTTTAAACAATCAAAAATGACCAATTGTGAACATCCAATATGAATAGTTTTCGGATTAATCCAGATCCGACATTTTGAAAATGATGAAATATCGATCCTCTTTTTAGCTCAAAACCAATTAATCAACTCGACTCAAAAATCACCCTCGAAGGCATTCTCTTGTAAAGATATTCGACATACACATTCTCAGCTATTACTACACGCCAAAATGAATAATTGAATAAGTCATAAATATATACCCACACGTCGCAATTCTGCAAAATCTTATAGAGAAGAACATTACTCGTAACCGTAATACCATTACTCTCAAGACTTTGAGAAAATAATAGAATTTTTAGCGTGTCTCCGATATGCGTCAGGTATAATTTATACGTCTCGGTATTATTACTTACCTCGATACCTTATATCGGCGCGCAAATAGATCAGAGAGCATCCAGACTGTATATAAGCCGTCCATATAAGGTGAATTCTCCATTTATGCTATTGCGGCAATGGCACATAGAGAAAGAGCTATTTCATCATCGATTTCGTCTTTAGTATCTTTTCTGCGCATATAACTTCTCATGTCTTTTGGGCATTATTACAAGAAAATCGAATAAATCAAAGACATATATACTTTCATGCTGGACACGCGCACTCGTCGATCATACGCGAGATCATATTATATATACCTTCATAAGTAATGGAGCAATTCCATCGGTCTGTTCTCTCACTCTCTCTTTATAGGGTTATAGAAAAAGCCCAAGAGGGACAAACGGTATACATACATATACGCTCGATACCATATAAACGTATAATACTCTCTGTGACTTTTAGACCATCTGCACGTTTTCCTGTAAAGATTCTCTAAGGCATGCGGGTGATATCTCTCGCCTTTTTCACCCATCCCCCCCCCCGTTCTGACAGAATTTATAGGCGAATACTATATGTGTATGCATGTGTGTGTGTGTATATATATGTACACAAGTATGCCAATTGCGAAAAAGTATTCTTCATTAAAACACTTTGAAAGTTTGCGCGGTTTGCGCGCGATTCAGAAGCTGTTCGACCAGCTGATATACATGTGTGTGCGTGTGTGTGTATCCGTGTGGCATGTCAAAAATATGCGAGATATTCACGTATAGCTAGTGAGTAAAATATATACATATATTTATACGAAGAGGACGTTTACGCTCGTGTCGTCCAATTATGCGCGCAAACGCGACAAAAACGAGCGACTTGTATGTATTAAGTACTTTATATATGTGCAATTGAAAGATAGGGCTTTTCTGTATATACTCGCGGTATATTATATGAAAGTGTCGCGAGAGTTGCCGCGATTGAGTCTTTGCTTCCCACATTTTGCGTGATTTCGTACTGTTGCAGACTATATATATATTTAGATTTAATAGGTAGGTTGGGTGCGAGGAAGCCTTTTAGCGCGATGAAATTTTTTCTTATCATCCGAGATCACTCAAGCCGACTTGATGAAGATTTTTCACCTTTCACAGGCATGAATACAACTTTGTTGGGTATATATAACGCATTCTTGATTGAAATCCAGCAACAAATTCGATCAAAAACCAATGTACTAGCAGTACGTGATTCAATTCCGTCTCCCTATTTAGCTCAATGAAAAATTCCTTTTGGGTTTCCTTAGGGAAATTCTTTTTCATGATGTGGATGTTTTGTCTCTGGTTTGTTCTTATGGTTTAGAGAAATGGCGAGTTTTTCCGAAAACTAGACAAATATTATTTCATTTGTTTTTCTCAAAACTCACAATCAGTATGAACAATTGTCACGACTAATTGAAATCATCTCAATAAATTGATATGAAATTGAACCTCGAAAATGATTCAAATGGTGACAGCGCAGCGGTCACAATTCCAAATGCATGTTGGTAGCACCATTACCGGTAGGCTTTTAAAACAAATAGAATGATTATTATTAAACAAAGATGTCCTCCTCCCTATCCTCAGTATTTTGATATTTGCAATTGTGAATTCAATATAATACCGAACTTTGAATGATTGTTGAATACTTATAAAATTGCTCATCTTCCGAGTCATCTTCGGTACGCGATTCTCGCGGTTTCGGAAAATTTTATGATACAAGGTCAGCGTACCCAACTTGCCCTCATTGGGCCATTTTCTTAATAACTCTGGCCCATCTCAATATTTTCCAACGTACATTAGCTAATTTTTTAGCTTGTCTTAAGACCTTCAAAATGAGTTAAATCACGTTTAATTTGAACCAACTGGAGCCAAACTGTGTTAATTCTCCCAAAAGGTGATTTTTGAGAGTCGAGTTGAGAATTTACAAAAGTGTGTGCCCAACTTGCCCCCATCATTCAAAACAATCTAAATCGGCGAGAATGTGCATAAAATCGCTTTGATCCGTCTTTGTCACCGTGCAGCGACATTTGGAGCTTTATTTCGACGGTCCGAAATACTTTTTAAAACGCTTTTATTCTGACGTGATAACCACCTTCTGAGTGAAAAAGAAGTCGCCTTTCCAAGATAACCATATGGGGGCATGTTGGGTACACTCCGATGTCGGCCTTTTTGATTCTCAAATCATCTCCGTGTTTTGTCCATAAAATCACTCCAAAGCAGAGTTTTGCAACTCTGAACAGCGGATTTTGAAGGTCTTGAGACAAGGAATCGAATGCGCTGAGGTACGTCGAGATTGGTCGAATGAAAATAAATTAGCACCGGTTTTAGTGAACGCGATTTCCTCGGTGATTTCTTACCCGCGCAAACACGAAAAATAGAAAAAATCACTTTGAATTTTTTCGAGAACGCAGAAATGATCAGGGGTCGATGCAAACAACGTACTTTCTCATATTATAACATAACAAACGTAAAAAAAATTTGCGGGAAGATCAACGAGTGCTCATTTCTGAGATCGGCATATAGGGGCAAGTTGGATACACTTACCTCAAGTACAATTAATATTGGAGAAATATAGTACGATGACATGAAAAAATTTTTCATCTGACTCGAGATTCCTCATCAGATCGCTCTGCCAGTCATCTGCGGTCGCAAATTACCGTCACGCAAGAGGCAAATCGTGCGAAGTCTAGCCGTGTCGGACAGAATCAAAAAAAAGCATCAGAAAAGCATATATAGTGTGGGCAAAAAGCTTCCACTACCCGCACACGCAGAGTGATATTGCTCCACTAATATAACCTCCCATGTTGGGAAAAAGCTCCTTATTTTCCCATTCTCGTTATATGCACTCTTCCGTCTGATCCTACTTCCTAAATACACTGTGGACAATACCAGATTTTATCCAGGAAACGCTTGCAAAAAATATCACACGATGCCAAAGATAAAATTTATTATCAATACACCAGACTTTCGAGTTTGGATTATTTTTTCTTGACAAAATTTTCATGTCACTTTTTGATTAATTATGCGCATAATCGCAATACTCGCATGCGTGTAATATATGCTTGTACAAGAAAAAAGAGTATAGAACATACACACGAGATTCATGATTTATAAATACAGCAGTATAATAGTATGCCCGATGGTGTTGATGGTGACGAGGCGAGCGTAACTCGCGGTATACTTAATAAAGCAAAGCAGCAGCTGTGATATACATTTGATATACTTACTTGTATGCATTCGTGCTCCGTTTTGTTTTTCTTGGGCGCGTAAAAGAGTCAAGAGAGTCGTCATGGCTTTCCTCGACGATAAGCTCCCCCGCACTGCATATATATATGTACATATATCGCATAAATTATCCAGACCAGCAAGAGGTTTCCAACTCTAGTTCAAAGTATGTATATATTTACGCATATGTTATATGAACTATACAGTAGTAATCTGTTATTCAAATGTCTTGTGGAAAATGTAACTTTGTGGAACGGTGTAATATGATATTTTTTATGATGTATGCACTATTGCATACGTCACAGAATCATTTCATGGGAAATTAGCCGGATTACCGAGATTTAATCATCAGTATCGTATAGCTCTTATAGGTGAATCTTGCAAAGACGCCTTTGTGAATTGCATTGCACCCCATATTAGCCTCTGAGGTCCACGCGGACATGGTTACCAAATTCTGCGGTCGAGAAATACGCAAGAAAAAGATTCTTTGACCAATGATCTCTCTTAACCTCTCAGGGTGAAACCCCCTATGTGACAACTCCGAAAAGATTGAGTTCACAAAAGAAAGGTTTCACTCTTTCGGAGTGAAAATTTCACTCGCCCCCCCCCCCCATGTAAAAATGGGAACCCTATGGTCATATATGAACATGAGGTCCAAGGACCCTATGAAATGTAATATTTCTCAAAATGATGATCTCAAGGTATAACAAATTATGCAGATTGGTCACCAATTTATTTTTGATCTTGGAAATTAAAATTTTTTTCTATTGAGATATATAATGATATCACTATTACAGATCGTTTTAATTCAATCACCTAATGAACTCTTGGAGATTTTCTCGGTTATGCAAGATCAGCATTGTGACTTTTTGATGTGATATTCCCTGAAAATGCAACCATTTCATAGATGTTCATATATGGTCATAGGGTCCTTGGACCCCCTGTTCATATATGATCACAGGGTTCCCGTTTTTACATGGACCGAGTATGAATCTCACTCTTTCCGAGTTGCCACAAAGGGAGTTTCACTCAGAAAGATTAGAAGAGATTGGCGCTACCGGATAGGTTCTAAATACTATAACTTTGCATTAAAAAATGGTATAAACATGACAATTTTACTTTATTTCTTGAAAAACTTCAGAGCTCTTGACGAAATCTAGAATCTCCTTTTAAAAATCTGGAGATAGTAGATTTCACACCGAATTCATAGGAGTGTAGCTCGCTCCTGAGAGATTAGATTTCAATATAAATAATCACTTCGAAGGTGGGGAACCCGATGAACGTAGTGCAAGAGGTACTTTTTGCAGTTTTGTATAGATACCCGAACATTACACAACTGTAAAAAAATTTTGTCCCCATATCTACGTAAAATCTGGCAAGAACTGTGACCCCGCAGGTGTAACAATATTAAAAAAATCTCCATTTTGAGCCCACATTATATCCACGTATGTTTAACCATCGTAACAATCCAAGCACATAACCTAATCATATGAGATGACTTTTGCACTAATACTCAAGTATACATTGTATCAAACGACGCTCACTAAGGAAAGAAGCTTGTAGCAAGTCGATGACGATTATGCATCAGCTAATTTCTTTGTGAGGAAACAAGAGGGCAATACTTACCCCGTATAATAATGGCCCGTTAAATTCAAGCAAACAGAGTTTAATGGAGTGTTACAGACCATCAGTGATGATGATTTTGATATTGTGCTGATATCTGTACCGCGTGGACAAGCGATGACCCATGCTCTTGTGTATAATTAATCAATACTTTTGTAAAACATCTGTTCAAATGTATTGTGAATTCACTTCAAATTTGCATGGATACTCTATACTTCTACTCATTTGCAGCAAAATAAATAAGTCTGTCGTTAGGGAATGCACGTCTCTCATTCAAAAGATCGGCCAGTAACACATCGTAGGAGTGCATAATCAATGCATATTGAGAATTTGAGAAAATTCAAAAATTTCGATAGATCTGGCGTGTATGGGCCATCATACCGGTTTTATCAACAATCAGTTCAAATCAACTTTCTTAAGCTGGAATTCATAGTCGTTAATCCGAGATCAGGATCGTTGGATTAGGATCGCTGCGATCGCTGTGCCCAGATGTAAAATGCCTCGCCATGGCGATCGTAGCGACTATGAATTCCAGCCACTGATGTAATCACGTCAACGTGTGATACTTTATTAATGATACATCATGAAAATCTCTCTCAAATTCACAGATTCCGACATTTTTATGAATTCTAATATTTAACCAATTTATCTGAAAATACAATATCTAGAACCCATACTTGCCATCATTTTGTGGTTCTGGGCTTCTTTGTTGGCATAACCAATAGTGAACTCAAAATCCTTTTGAAGTATCAAAAGTCCGAACCGTGAAATCATGAAACAAATCTGGGCATACACACCCGAGGACCCGAGGTATATCCAAAATCGAGCAGACTCACATGTGTCATAGTTGATATAGTCGATGCTCACCTTTCGAACATAGACTGATGGTCAAGAGTCCGAATACCCATAACTGATCATTGCCCCATCGTGTCCACCCGCACCCCAAAATTCCACCGAACAAAGCTACCTCCTCGCCTAACTTATAGATTTCGCGCGAAATCAGTCAAAAACAAACAATAAACCGCCTCATACAATCTCTAACACAGACATCACCCGCACAAAACCATCATATTTCCCAATAACCCAAGGCCACAATACATATCCTAACCTATACATACATTTATATATATATATATATATATATATATATGTTACTTCCCTTTGCCACATAACATCATTCAAACACTATCGATTGCTTACTCCCTTCATCACAAATATATTATAACCTTGTATGGGTCCAGCATCATCACTCCTTGGGTATAACCTATATCAAGCATCATCGTCTCTGGCGCGGAAAAATAAACGAGGAACCGGACAGCTGCCTCTCTCTCTTTCTCATTCTATGCATAGTATATTGTCGCGAGCCGCAATGGGCCATTACTGAATCTATGGTCATCGGACTGGACATCAGGGCTGACCATTATGCGAGCTCAATGTCATCTTTCGCCGGACACGAGAGACGCACAGAGAATAAAGAAAAGAATGAAAAGAGCACAAACGCCCACGCGCCAAAAGTATTTGAAGGCCCCCCTGATTCAAGTATTGGACCCTTTGTCGTTTATATATTTCTGTTATGTTATATAGCTCTACACGATGCACGTATTTTTATTATTATTATAGAAGTATACAATACGAGTGCAGGGCGTAATTAACGCGACAAACGTGGATTTCACGCCATAAGGCCCATCTGCGAGAACATTTTATATAAGAGCCCTTTCGTCGCGTGCTGCAGCCGGCTTTTCTCAGATTGATTTCTCATGTGGCTATCGTAAAAGTAGGTACTTTATTCGTTTTTAATGCGGATCAGTGACCAGTTACGGGGGGCGAGTTTAACGACGTTTGACACCCGAAGTCTGGAATTTTCAAAAAATCTTCTCAAAATTCATTTCGATTGCGAATATTGGTATTCATATCCCGGGACTGTGTCTATTGGCTCTATCCCGGCTACCCCCACGGGCACGGGGCAGGGATACGCCCTACCAGCGCATTAGTGTGGGAAAAATCCATTCTTCAGTAGGGCACTATTCGACAATGACACAACTTTCCAACCAACTACCGAATTTTGGGATCAGCCATTAGTACATGGCCGAACCCATCCACCGGTGGGAAATTCATTCCAACTGCGCGATGATACTCGAATTTGGTTGGATGTTTTATGGTTAGTCAATGTTTGAGTGAATTTAATAGGTGATTGAAAATGATCGTCATGGCCCAAGTGCGAAAGATCAATTCCTATCATTCATGAAAAACTTTTACTATGAGATGATATGGCTTAAATTATGGCGAGTTATTCTCAAAACCCAAAAACTGTCTGAGTGGTAGAGTTTAGACTCAAACTCTACCAATAACAAATTCTAACTATGAATATTCTTTCAAATTTTCCGAGTAGTCTCAATATATATATTCCTTTTTTCTTTCAAAAAGTACGGGATCTTTCATTTTTTGACCACCATACGTGACTTGGGATTGATATATCATCCAAGGCAGATTTTTTTTCACTGATCATGTTCTTAAAAACAGACAGCATTCATGTACACGAACATCTAGACCTCATGTACAAGGTTGAATTTTTTCAATGCAACGTATAATATCAAAGGAATTGATTCGTGTCTGCATCCAACTCCATAAAAAATTATATCCTTAAAATCATACGTAACCTTCGACAGTAACTCAAATTGTATGAAAAGGAAAAAATTGACGTGGATCGTCACGTTTGCATTCTTAATACCTGAATGGTACATCTTTGCGCTGTAGGTCAAGAATAGATGCGGGTCAAAAATAATACTAAACTCATGCTGCCGCAGCTAAATCGTAAGTTAGACCGAGTGACCCTTTTTTTCTTGCTATAGTGTTTGTAATAGGCAAACTGCTGTTATCCGCGGGTGGCACAATATTTCTACAACCATTTACCTTACCAATATTGTTTCTTATTCATATAATTCCAGGACCTCATCTTGAAAACTTGTCCCGTTATAATATTGTCATCTGGTCACGTGGCGGGTCTCGTGTCGCGTTGGTAAATTTTCATGGAAAGCGCCCTATAGGGGGTAAGAATCTTCTGACCGTGACAAATTTAAAAACGATCGCGCAGAAAAAGGGGCGTGTAATGAGAGGAGGCCGAGTGCTATACATGACAGAACAAGGTCAAACGGTCAGGAGGACCTTTTGAAGAATATTATATTTTCTCGCTTTTCAAAGTTTGGGTATTTTATATTACCGTATCGTGGAAGACCAGGATTGTATATTTTGAGCCGTATTATGGCTGCGATGCTCGTGGAATCACGAAAGAATGAATCTAGCCAGCGGAAATGATTAAATTGCATGCATTTGTGATGCAGCATTAGTGTAAATAACCATGTAATAAATTACGCTTTCCCATCATCTTCGTACGAGTATAAAATATGTATGTGCATCGTAGAAGATCGTAAGATTTCCGAATATCCTCTACGAATGAGAAAAAAATTTTATTGTTCAGACACGAAAGAGGATGCGCTATTGCTGTTATGAAATTTTATGCAGTTTTATTCCTAAAGCCCATCATTATTGCAAGAATGAATGCACGCAGAACAATTTCCAAATTTTATCCAGCCTTCATTTCGCCTCTTGAGTGTTTATTTCAAGGTCACATCAATGATAACTCAATTCGCCAGCTCCAACCACAGCTTCAGAGTAAATCTTGATTTATTTAGCAAAGTAACACCCTGGGGGCGTAAGCTCAGTTTAGGCGCTATCAGACAGTTTATTTCTCGAGCAAAGCGAGGGAAATAAGTCCTCCGAGCCGAAATGAGCCTGCGAACACAGGGTAATTATGATTTCCCATTATGAGAACCCTATGAGACCACGTTTGAAAGCTGAATTTCTACGTTAGCTAATTTTAGAATGATGAAGAAGCAATTTTCTCTCAAAAGTGGCTTTACATTTTTTCTAAAAATATCATGCAATATTTTGACTCAAAATCAAAATTTATCCAAGGTAAATCGAGCTCACGATTCATTCAGGACAGAATGATACAGAAATATTTCAAAAGGATGAACCAGCCAGAGCCTTCAAAGAAAGGCAGCCCGTATCGAATTAACTCTTTTGAGCATGGATGCGCGTGCGGCCTCTCGTCAATATTCAATTGGCAATCTTATCCGTGGAGCTGCACCTCGTAAATATCGCCGTGAGAGAGAAACAGAGAAACGAATCATGGCTAATGGTCGATTTCCGAAGCACTGACTTAGCTCACCTCAACGACCTTCGACTCTATAATAGTTATTGAATATTACCCTTACCTAATAAGCCTGCCATACAGACGCAGACGAAAATATAAAATATCAGTCACTGAAAATGAACATCGAAGCATAATTTTTCTCAAACTAATTCTAACCAAATCAATAATACGACAAACCCTAAAGGGTGAATTTAAAATTTGTCTTTCAAAATTGTAGTTTTTGGAAACAAGATCTGTGATGAATTTAATATCGGATCGAGATGAATGATCATGGTTTCATTGCTTGGGTGAATTTGAAAATTTGTTGTTATATTTTAGAGTAGAAAAGCACAAGTGATGACAATTAGGTAGTTAGTCCGTTTTGCATTGTACACGAGTTTGAGAGTCTGAGTGCAGTTGTCTCTATCCAGTAGTAATTTTTGCATCACTTTGGTTCCATCCTAAGATTGTTGCCACTAATCGTGTAATTTTTTTTCATTTTCAATTCATACAAAATATATAATCCAGGATCCCATTTAGTGCACAAAATACCTATCCTCAGACGAACGGCTCACAAAGTGTCAGTTTTCCTCTTTTTCAAGAACCATAAGTCAAAAGTCAGGCATAAAAGCATCAGATAATCTCATTTCTCATATCCTTGAAGGACAACTCGGGAGTATTTCATCTTCAAGAATATGAAAAATGAGAACCCAAGTTAGACCTATATTCAGGCATCTCCAACTTTTGATGAATCGAAAACCGATTCTTGAAAAGCTCCTCACAGCGAGTAGCCGTCCCAAAACCATCTTCTTTCAAAAAGGCCATCATAAGAAGGTCACTAGCAAAAATAATTTTTCATCTCGAGTTTTTCCAATTTCCAACCATAGCATTACTCATGAGTCGCAAAACAATTAGCATCATAGCTCTACATTCCCACCGAATATATACATAATTCATTCGAGATATAGCAGACGACGTGCCATCTGGTATTTGAGTCGGATACATATACACATATAACAGTTTTTGACTTGTCCCGACTATGCAGTTTTGTTTTGACGAATGGTCTCAATTCCGAGTATATACAGAGTGATGGAACTTGGACCATCAACGACGATCCCGATTTCTAAGACGCAGAGAACGAAAAAAAGATCTAAGAAAACAGGACGAAGAAAGAGGCTTTGGTATAAGGAGAGAAATGGGGAGTATAGAGAGAGATCTTGGACTTTTCAACGTGCAATTAGCACATTCTTGGGTAATCAAGCTCGGCCACTTGGGTTTAGCAATGTTGCGGATCATTTGAGAAATCTCAGTGGTTGTGTGTATATATAGTGCAGATGAACGCTAGAGGAGATTTCCTGAATATCGCGGTGGCCGAAGAAGGGCATTAGGTATACTTGGAAATATGAGGTATTAAATGAATGTTTTTTGCTACAAGTTCTTGCAGAGTACGTGACATTCAATTTGTCCAAAGTTTGAGGAATCTTGATGAGACAAATGGATGCTGTAAGGGCATAAATGAAGGGGACACGGCTTCATTGATCTTTCAGGGAGTCATTTTCTGTGTTATTATTATTCCCCCCTCCCCCAGTTATATCGATCGTTTATAAAATGTAGAACTCATCGGATCATATAGCTCGTATTCTCTTCATTTTATTGTCAGAAAGTAGTACCAGAATTTTTATTACAATTCATGCACAACTTTTTCAGAGAATTTTCCCCAGGTTTTTTGTGTTGGGGATAATCCGAGGGTAGTCAAAAGCCAAAAATTCAGTTATTGAATTTGAGGAAGGCAAAAAATTTGGTGAGACCAAAGTTTAAAATGTTAGATTACGGGAGGACAAAAGTCCAGAAATTAGGAATGTAGAGAGATGAAAATTCGAAATTCCAAAAGTCGCAAGCACAAAGATTTGGATTCCCGAAATAGCAAAAATTAGGAACAATCAAAATTTGGATTGGAACAATTCGAGGATAAGAATTCGGAGAGCCAAAATTTTGAAACAATACTTCCCCATTTTGTCAATCCGAAATTTGATTGTTTCTAATTTTTGCCTTCTTATGGGCAATTCAAATTTTAATTAATCCAAAAATTTTGCTCCCCAAAATTTTGGATTCCTCAAAAACTAAACCAGCTCAATCCAAAAAACCTTTTGCAAATTTGGTTTTCTATGAAGGCCATTTTTCATGTGTGAGGATATTAGTTACGAATGAGATCTTGAGAACGTACGAAAATGATAACACGTCTGCTGCGACGGGCCTCACCGGTGGGACCCGCGATTTTTCATATTTCAATCTTTGTCAACTTTGACTTGTTCGGAAAATTCTCCCAACAAATTCTACCTAGGTGGTTTACTTCATTGAGGGTGTGAATAATCATCCAAAAAAGAATTTAGCTTCATATGGGCGTTTCTACCCAATTGCGATGGCCTAGTTCATGACCGAAATAAAATTACGAAAAAACAACGTCACAGCGAACGTATTAAAGTCCTACATTCTGAAAAAAATCACTCTTTGTCTCTTAGTCCAAATAGGGTTATCCGTGTGGGGTGAAAATCACCTACAAGAAAATATCCTACACAGATATTTTTTCATTTGTGACTTCCTGGATCAACATAATCAAGGATAATATACTAAAATTGCATCTTCAACCTGAATAAGATTCCATACATTATGAAGAAACATGAACACCAGAGCTTGGGCGCTTCCTTCCTGACCTCTCTTCTATTTCTTTCTCATCTTACGCGCTTCTCCGATTTTATATTATACCCCAACCGCCACAATACAGACAGAATAAAAGATATTAGACCTGATGGGATAAAAAGAGAGAGAAGCGTGCGATTATTACGATTATTGAGCCCGAGGCTGCTATGCGTTGTAAAAGTGCACATCATGAGCTTCGACTCTGGCGGCGATGAATAATAAAAGTTGTGAAAAAAAAAAAGGAAGGAAGTACGGAGTATCACGTGTGAGAGCTATATATGTGCACCTTGCGAAATTCAACTATACGGCTTGCACTAGCGCAGACTTTTTGAGCACAGTAATCCTGTGCAGCATCGAATGGAATATATATATTTATATATACTATACTCATCTTCTCATTCTTTTCAAGCAGTATAAGCAAGCAAGCAATAAGCAAAAGCTCGAGGCGAAAGCATCGCGAACGAGCAATAATAAAGTATGCATGGTGCAGCACGCCAAGCCAATGTATAAGTCTCTAACTCTATCTCGGTGGGATCGTAAAATTTTCAAAAATTTACGAGCCCCGCGCCACCTATTGGCGTAATTTTGCCGAGCTCTCTGTGCACGGAATTGAATTTGTAATTTCGAGCTGTGCGTCGTAAAAATGTGGCCAACTCTGCCGTCCACTTTAAGAAATGTCGTATGGCAGATTTTGGCGAAAATGAGATAAAAATACCTTCATATAGAATGAATCAAATCTGATTTTATAGTGAAAACTAGAAATCTCTATCAAACTTCATTGCTGAGATAAAAAATAAAACAGTATAGCAGTTAATCAAAATCGCGAGTAATACTTGCCATAACTACCGTATAGCAGGCAATACTCCGCAAGACTACCGTATAGCACGACATACGACATTCTTCCGGAGTATTCGGTGGCCACGAAACGAAGCTGATCCTCCGCCCGACCGTATGTCATGGATAGCGCAGACATACGGCTTTCTTGCGGAGTATTCTGCTCACGAGAGCTACCGTATGTCAGGAAATAACACGTCGATCGAGTCAGTTTAGAGAATTTTCAGCGACAGTGAGATGATGGTGCTCGTCGCGCGTGTTTAGGGTCTGATCGTTAAAGTAAACAAGCGAATCGCGGCATTGATTTGCAATCCTAATGCAAACGAGCATTATCTAGGTATTAATGATATTTATGATTGATCAGTGATGAATTTTACATTCTTTCCAAACAATACTTCTGGCAAATTTATCCCCAATAGACAGAAATCCATTATGGAAACATGATCTACGTTAATATCGTTGAACTTACCCAATTCGATCGAGTCGAAGTCGATACTGGCATGAATTTGAGCCAAATTTGGATCAACGACTGATTTGGGTTGATTTGGCTGCAGTCACTGACTGCTATACGGTAGTCTTCCAGAGTATTGACCCCCACTCGCCGATCGCGGCGCTACCGTATGTCCGACAGGAGGGACATACGCTTTTCTTACGGAGTATTGCTGATGTGCGTGATCACCGTATGTCCAATATCTCAAAAAGTAAGCATGATAACGAGATAAAAAGTATACCACCATATCCGCATGCTCGTCATATGTATAAGAGGAAAAAAAAATTTTGAAATCCGATGATTTTGAAGGTTTTACGGCGAAAAAACACGTTTTGTCGAATATCTCAGCTTCAACTTTTCTGCCATACGACATTTCTTGAAGTGGACGGCAGAACTGTACTTACATGTAAGTGTATACTTGATATCGTATATTGTGTGAATCTAGAACTATACATATTATATACGTAGATATTCTATGCTTGGATTTATTACTATACTGAAAGATGGGTTTAATCCAGAAATCAAATTAGATTCAGTATGTATGAGAGACTGGATTTTCGTGACGAACTACATTTTAGTTCTGAGTTGTGCTAGTGTTGAACATTCTAGATCATATTCGAGCTCATGTGTCAGGGATTGGACACTACATATATTGTCATCTATATTGGAGCATTTTCAATATGCCTCGTGATGGCCCTGCACGCGATCTCTGTCACGCGGCGAATTGGCTTCAAAATTCGTAACACGTGTGATACATCATACGATTATTTAGTTATTCCTCAGTAGACCGATCGTTGTCGATGCAAAACCGAGAGAATCCCAATAAGAACATGATTGAATTTGATAGCTTCTTGGATTGAACCGATGCTCATGGGTTATTGAGTTCTGTCACTTGGCATTCAAGATCGTCTCACATCTGAACCATTGAAATCGATAAACATTATGTGTTTGATCCGTGGTTTGAATCATAATCCGATTCTTCATCACCCTAAGCTCTATTACGACAGCTAGCTTGGTGTATTAGAGGACCAAATCGTCTAAAATATGAAAATGACCGAAACTATTTTGTCCATGATTTTGTCTTATATATTATATCATGACCTAGCTTTTGGGGCGATTGATTTTTTCATTATTCATTCTGTGAGAAATCTTATCATCTTCCCACTTTATTTTCATGATTTTCCTTTCATATTTTTTTTTCAATAACTTCCATTTTTGTGTTTAATTGTGTCTTTTTTCATTTTCACCATCCCAATTTTTCATATATTTTATATTTTATCGTTGTTTCTCACTCATCTTTTTGATAACCCTGTTCCTTCTATGTTTCCGCCGCTGTCTCGCTGCAACTCTACTGCAAGTTCCCCTTGAATCTTCTTCACACAATTACTTTTCATAATTCTATTTTCCCAGATCAAATTTGGTTTCGACTACATTTCTATAATCCTCACGAGTTCCCATCAGACAGTAAAATATTGGATTCAGTTATCCAGCATTATCGAAAAATTTATCCAAGATGCGCTGAATCACGATTACCAACACCTGCGCTAATCCACAACGGAGTTCCAGCACTGCCTCCTATCTCCTTGCGTATCGAAATCAAACTCCAAAAAGGCATACATGCTCATTTTCGATGAGCCCGTTATCAAATGCAGACTTTGACCATGTTAAACGCATCGCCGAGGGGCCTCATTCTCATCGCCATCACCGCCGGTGGGCCTCTCCATCCTCTTTTTTCCCCTTCCCTTCTATTTTACCCAACAACAACACCATATACCAACCACACAAAACACACAGAACAACGGAGGGCGCAACTGTGTTAGCCCGTCGAATTTCTTGACTAATACATTGAAGGCTCCTTTCTTACTACATCCATACATACATCTTACAGGGTGGTCGATAAACAATAAATAAGCGCAAACGATGGACCTATACGACACTGAAAGCCTCTTATAAAGTTGGTAGTAGTGGGGAAGGGGAGGGATCAGTCGATCGATGTGATTCGCGGAGTCCATGTTGTTGTTGTTGTTGTTGGTTTTGCCAACGCGCAAGATAAGCTGAGGCCTTCGTATTATATGACACGTTATACATGGCATCTCTCTCTTTCATTCTCTGTGTATTTCTTTCTTCTCAGCGAGCGAGCAAGCGTACCGATAAATCCGATCGACGAATAAGACTCTGAATATCGATCCCTGCAATGCGTTCGTTGCGATATCTGACTATCGATTATCCCCTCTTCGATCGGGTTCGTCGGTTATACATGTTTGCGAATCGCCGTGTGAGCTTGTGTGCGATGAGGGTGTGAGCTCAGAGATGTGCATGGTGCACAAAAAAAGTAGGAAGATAAGATACAGCGAATTGGCCATAACTGATGTGATGTCTCGGGCCGCGATGGGGTCACTCACCGGGTCGATGGGTTACGAGAATATAAGAACGATATATTGGATCTATTCATGCTTCAGAGTGCACAATTATTTTTCATAACTTTAACGAGCACGATGTAAATAAACTATTGATGATATAAAAACAAGATAATAATGTAATAATTGCAAAATTGTACATTTTTCAGTATTATATACATACGGGATAAGTATAGCAATATGCAAATTTCAAAATCACTCTCGCTCAACGGATGAAACAATTCCTCGAACAATTCTCTAATTTTGAAATAAATTTGAGAATTGAGAATCATAGTATGTAATATACACGGAAATAATCGTCAAAATGGGACAAATAACTAAAAAAGGTCAAGCAAATTGAAAAAATACACTCCATCTCAATGAAAAATTATAATAGTCGCGTAACAAAAAGGTGAGGAAATGTCCATGAATCACCTAAGAATTTTAAGGGAAGCTGTGGGGTCTCCTTATTTCTCATGCTTCTTATACGAATCAGCAATTTCCATCTAATAAGTCTTCCAATGAGGCAAGGAGTGTCTAAAACCATGAAATTTTAACTTACATGACTTATGAAGGTTCCTTGAATAATGGGTTATTTAAATAGAGTATCGATAATGGACAGAAATCAAAAAATGTCGATCTGACCTAAAATCATTTGTACTTTTACGCCCAAAATAAACCATTTCATCGTTTTTTCACCGAGTGGAAAAGTTCAAATATAAATTAAGCCTCGAGAAAAATACCGAGAATCGTGGAATAATCTTCAGTCATATACAATAGCCAGCTATTTGATTGTATTTCATTAGCATCGATGCGCTCATTGCGAGCTAAGCCAAGCGAGGTAACAAGCTCAACATTATTGGATGTATGCACGTAACTGCTCCAATATCTTCCCAGACGAAACGGCCTTCAATTCATAGTCATGATTAGGAAACGGCTTATATTGATTGGAATCTTTGTAAAATTTATCAATGAAGAATGGTAGTTGAGTATTATACACGGAATTCAATGTATCCGAATGCAAAATGCTATCGGATTTTCACAATCTCCTGAGTTTTTCCTGTCAAAGCTTTTGAGTGGACGAAATCGCAGCCAAGTTCAACTGATTTTTGGTCAAATCTTGTCGAATTTAACTGAAATACCGGCCACTCGAAGGCTTTCACAAGAAAAATTCAGTCGAAAGATCGACATTAAAGAGCCTTTATGAACTGATGATCGTTATCGATAATTGATTGTTGATTAAATGATACAGACCTGTTATGGGAGTAACCTCGGTATCGCGTAACTCAAATAGATCGACTTTTTTCAACTTTCACAAATTTGCCTACATGTTTGTCTCATGTGTTAATCTGATCCCAATGGACTCCCACTCAAATTTGCATAAGCATCGGACGCATGAGTTATGAGATATCAATCCCTAATTATCAGCAAATTTGTCTTATTTGTGACTTATTCGTGACTTCACGCTGAAAATTAATCAGAACTTTTCTAGCTGTCTACGTCGGAAGCGCGATTTTCGACTCGCAAAAAATTGGAGCACATTCTTTGTATTAAGATGTATGAGTGAGCAAGACTTGAACTAAAACTGATCGGTCAGTCTTTTATAGTCTAATAATCATCGCGATGCCCCATAAGACAGCGCGTATAACCTCTAAAAATGTTTATGCTGATGGTTTGACTCAGGGGTAGCCAATGCTCGTGAAATTTTGACTGTGTTCAATTGACACGCAAATACACCTCTCTGCCAAGTTCGATCAAAATCTGATCGGTGGATCTTCTACCGAGGTTACTCCTTTAAGATCAGATTCACGTGAAATTTCGGTTTCTCTGTAAATAGTAACCCCCCCCCCCCTCCTCCTATAATTAATAATTCCATGCAAAATGCAGGCTATCCGAACATACATATCAATCATTGAACGAATCCATCTTCGGAACCACAACAAAAATCAGAAGAAAACTCAATACTTCACGGGACTTCCGCAATCTTTCATTAATCATACTCCATGGCTCGTTATTTATGCTATTTCTACGCGAAAACTAAATTGACTATTATGTCTACTTTCAAAACGTCCCGCTGCGCGAGAAAAAAAACTTTTTAATGAGTTTACAATGCTTGGCGGAGATTCATTAGCTTGCACATTGAAAACAGTTCGAGAAACTAGATTGCACGCACAATAGACGTCACGATGATAATTCAGTGGGTCGAGCCCGAGATGCGTACCACTTACTCATCACTGCCCATAAAGCAACCATGACTGCGAATTTTTCATCATTTATACCAACAATACATGAAAAAAATTCGAGATACTATTGAAACAGAGCATATACTCCGTATATACCCAACGTCAACATGAGCCATCAAGATATTTTCGAATTTCGCTATTCTATCACAACTCGCAAGTATTATATAAATATCTTATCTACTCGCAACTTCTACCTCAACCCAGGTAACGGATGATTTAAATATCTCAAAATACATATAATACAAGTGGCTCAGGCTATATATCTCAAAGTGTACATTGTCTAAAGGTTTCCACTTCTCCAGCTTATAATATACGGCCACCGATCTTTTTGGGAATAGCACGCATGCGAAATCTAGATGGGCAAACATCCAATAATGGGTCTATCTGCATGATGGCAAGTTGGCAAAATCTTCGTTCGTAATCTTTTAGGATTGTCGCCAGAACAATAAGGAACGCGTACATGATGAGGATATTACGCTCATTTATCGAGCCTCGCACGACTGCACAGACTTTTGAACGCTTAGGTTATATTCGCGAAAATAGAATTAGTGTTATAACGTCTGCCCGCAGTCATCATTTTGAAATAGTGTAGCCTCGTAAAACTATTATACTTGTCTACTAGTCGACAAAATAGTGAAATGTCAACGATGAACTCTTCACTTTGAAGCTGATGATGAAAGATTGAACACGTCATCGTCAACTTTAAATTAATGCGACTGATGACTATGTTGGCACAATTATTCTAAACATTCGTCCATACATTTTGCGTGTATTTTCAATGTAAATATGGTTAACAGTAGGATTGCCAAAATTTTCAAATTTTCGTCATAAAAATGGGATATTTGCATCGAATTTGTCATTCGAGAATGAATAGAAAGTTTATGAAATATTGTCGATATCACAACATTTGCATGACTTTTCGCACAATTTAACACAAGAATTCTCATGTCGTAAGGTCGATTATTAAGGTTTTCCGCACCGTTACATCCTACTATGTATAAGTATGCAAAATGGCATTCCAATTTTGCTAAAAACGATATCAAACTTGGATCAATGGGAGCAGCCATTTGAAACTTAGAGAAGGACCCAATTCTTTGAAATTTAATGCCAACTACCTCAACTGTACGGCACGTTAGAATCAAATTTAGCCACACCCATTTGTGTTTCATCTTGAAATCTTATATATAACATACAAAGCAAAAGAATTCAAGCATTTATAAAAGGTTGTTGGTAGTTTCTTGAATGCTCGTATTTGAACGTCATCTTTCCCACTGCGAAGCTTGAGAATTGCTATATTATAATGTAACCCTTGACTTAAATCTTGAACGAATGTCGTGTCTCGCGCGCGTCTGCGCTTTGAATGACAATACGATTCAAATGTATGGTTTACCTACCATTTTTGGATTGTGAACGAGTATACTTCATCCACAAAACACGATTTCATTTCTTTTGTAAAAAATATAAAACTACACCTCACTTGATTTCTTTTGTATTCTTTTCCCCAATGTTCCACTATTAAAGTGGATAATACTCTCTATTTGCCAAGATTGTCTACAAACATGGTTAACTATAATTCTTTTCGGATTCGTAAATTTATTCCATTGTTTGATTCCTGCTTGCGTCATTTCATACATTCTGATTAAATCAGAGCCACGAGTTCAAAAATTCGTTACTAACACATAGCGTGAGAAAGATTTCTGGGACATGACCATTCTACGATTGAATTAGATTTTTAGAATTCACACGAGTAATACTGGATCACAATCCGAAATCCGTTGAAAGGCTCAAATCACAAGACATCATGAAACTGGAGTAAAATCGATTCCGCTTTAATTGATGATCATCCAATTAGACATGTCCACATCTTGGCATGATCTTAAATAATGCATAAAAGTTTTGTATTTAGTTCAAATGTTAGAATATGTGCCAATATACTTTGATTCTTACATTCTACATCAAATTGTATTGACATAAACTTCATATTCTCGAGGAAAAACGGCCTCTCATTACGTGATAGCACTGCAGATCATGGTGGGTTGGGAGGGCCGGAAAGTCCAAAGTCAATGGAATGGATAGATTTTTGTGGGGTTTCATTCTAAAAATGCAGTATCTGGGATTTTAATTTTCAAAACGGAGCTGAATAATGTTTTCCACAGTTTTCCGATTTCTGATAGGCTGAAATATTCAACTTGACAAATTCTATTAGAAATATGCAGCAACTGGTGAGTTTGGAAATTCCACAGAACATTCTTCATTTCATGCTACCACTCTTCAACTAAAGAATAGATCATTAATAAACTATCCTTAAACAGACGACCAGCTAGACAATTGCAAAGTTGAATATTTACCTAATCGCCTTGGTGAGCTAATAGTTGTAAAAGGAATAAAAAAATCGTCTCTCGGCGATCACGTGCATAAATGGATCTTGAAATTTAAAATCAGGCGAATCTGACTAACACTCGATCTGGCCGAATAAGCGCATTCGGATCAAGGGAACTCTTAACACCGTATGGCGTTAAGCCCAGCTTTGCTCTGATGCTCTCTTCTTCTTTCGATCAAGCCTATACTTGGAAATTCAATGCTTAGCAAGATATATTCGTATCGCAGCAAGTGGATATAAATTTTGTGCTCCTGGTCTAAGTGTAGCAGAAGTGTTTGTCAAAATTTGTGTCATATTATTCTTGACATTTAGCTTATCCCTGTACTTTCGATTGTAACGCATAGCTCAGCGCAAAATATGGAAGAATGGAGATCGTCGGTTAATTCAAATAAGTGAACAGAAATTTTCACATAAAAGCTGCAGAATTCTAAGTTCAATGCAAAGGTTCTTCATTTTCAAAGATAATTATTGAGCATCATTCGATCCATCAATATCTTAGTAGAAATGGACATGGACATTCTCACTGTTTGCAAGTGAACTTTGAGGTAATCATAGGAATGGCATGTATGAACTAAGATTCACAAACGTTTGTTGATTTCCCTCATTTATGGCAAAATCAATTGAAGAATGGTTACTCCGTCAGATCTGCCATCCTCTTAGAGAAATGCCATATTATGTCATTTTTTTGCAAAAATGAGATTAAAACAATTTCATACCGATGCCCTGGGAACTTTTTTCAGTGTAGAATGATAAAACAAATAAAATAAATCCGGCAAAGTATGAACATGGAAGAACTGCTCACCTCATGAGGTATGCATATATGATATAAGCATAACAACTATAAAAAAGCTCTTCTCGCTGTCTCTGTAACATGAGAACTTACTAAGTATACGTATTTTCATAGTTGATAGAGCTCTACGCTTCACTCAAAACCTGCACTCATATAGCTAAACCACGTTCCTACCACTAAAGTGAGTCAGCTGTCACCCTATATACCCTGGTATGCCCTAAAATAACCCTTTTCCAGTGCACTGAAAGTAGGTCCACCATCTTCTATATTCCAAGCTCAATAGACCAAAATCCACACAGACGAATTTACCCTCCTCCCTTTTCATCTTCCATACATTTCTCACTCCTCCAAATGTACCAATGAGGCACCAAGTCTGGGCTGGATATATGGATAAAGGTATCCGAATCGCCCATTCTTTCCCTGACAAAAGGCCCACCTGTTCCGCCTCTGGCGCTCGAGACTGCATGGCCTGCCCCGAACAAAATTCTAATATCTTATAGGGCCCGCACACATCACTTTTTCCCTATCAGATGAGCTTCCAGCAGTCACTATATATACTTACAGGTCGACCAACTCTGATGTTCATCGTTCAAAGTATCTTATATGCATATTACAAAGTGCATCTGCTCAGTGATGAACCTAATGGGGCGCGTGCCACTTATATTACAGAATGTTAACCTTCGATTGGATTTGAAATGGTTGGTGCTAGCAGGATTTTTACCTGCAGCACATTGTTAATGGAAACGTCCATAGTTTTATGATTTACGCGATTTACGCTGCGGTCGACCATCGTAAATCAAACGCCAATAACGAACCCAGTAGCCACTCCTGTAAATACATAACCTCCAAGAGACTGGGCTCATCTGGTAAGTATAGTGGTTCAGCTATATTATGGTCCTTGTTCGCATGGAGTCAAGGCCAGAAACAACGGGACTATGGATATACTCAAAACGAGATTCAAGTATTGCGTAATACCAAAAAAATTCTGACATCTTACTATGCAGAAGTTGCATCTTTAGCGAGATCCTTCGTGGAACTGCGTTCGATAGTTATGTAACTGTAAATCATGGGACAGTTTTTTTTCGTCCCTCCTTCAGACTCAGTATAGTGTGTATTGGTTTGTGGAAAATCTCTGTGTGGTATGAAATCGATGCCAAAGTGACGAGGGAAGACAAGAGAAAAAAAAAGGAAGAAAATGAAAAGTTTGATGGTGAAAGTGATGGACTTGGGTGTATCTTGTATGACGCGTGCGTTGCGGTGAGAGTTCTGCAACCGTATGGTCTGCTGTCACGATTCTTCTCTGTGCTTTCTTATTTCAAATTATGGGATGTATACTCGAAACGGTTTCGGTGGCGACTTTTTTTAGGGTCTGCAGAGTGTGTCATCGAAAGATTGAAAATACATCTCTGTTAGGAATTTTTTGGATATTCGCATCAGAGATGCATTCAAAGGAAAATGTGCCGTTATTGTCTTCTTGGCGTCGTTGTCGTCGTTGTGGACGCATCATAACTCTTTTTGGGGATGTTGGGAAGGTTCAGCCCTTCACGAACTCCATGGTAGCGATGTTAGGTCGAATGTTAGGTAGATTTTTGGATAGATCTTTGTACGAGATTTCCTACATATATTATTTGGGCTCTCAGAATTTACCTAATGTGCGTTCGACACATATGTTATATTCCAATGGACATCAGAGTATTAGATTCAAGTATGCATAGCCTCAACTGCATGAGCCACCGGAAGTCGTAATTTTACTTCGTGTAGGGTGAAGCCTTACCGAATGCGTTCTTGTCTATTGGAATAGGGTGCAACCTTTAGACTATGGTTCAAGTTTTCGTTTTTAAATTATTACATTTTTATATAAGGGAACAAGTCCATAAATGATGAGATCGCAGAGAGTCCGATTTCCTTATTTATGTTCTGTATAATTTCTATACTTGTATATTCACTTCGTGTTCTCGTAAAATTTGTAAGAAACGAATACATCACTTCTTTCAATTTTTTAGAGCACTGAAACAAAACATTCCTTGAAACAATATCCAAAATGATAAATGTATCTCTAATAGGATTGATCGAATTTCCGATGTATGATTTCTCACACGCATATGCAGTCTTGGAGCAAAAAACAATGAACACTATAAAATCTGCTCATAAACTCTAAACTGTCAACGGGTAGCATCTCTTCAAGTGTGCATTTCTTCAGAAACTTGCATTCTCGTGGCTCCGGAGAAAATCGTATATACAACATGACAATGTAATTAGTACCCATGCCCCCGGAAGAATTCATTATATCCCGCGGAGCAGTTTCCGTTCGGTGCACTTATATAGTTCCCTTTAGAGCACATATACTCACATAACCTCTGTGTTCCATCCCTCTCACTCTATACATAATATATGTATATCCCGGCCACTCGAAATTTGTTCGAATACACACACATTTATGTGAACGTACTCACATCTGAAACACTACATGGGTATATGATACGCATGGTGAGCTCGTTTTTGAGCTGCCCCCGTATGTATGTCCAAGAGGACGTGAATTTGAAATGCAAATATGCAAGAGCGCGCGTTTCTCTATACGATATAGTACTCTATAGTATATTCTGATAGAGCTGATGGTAACAAGTATGTAGTAGCCAAATGTTACTATTAGGCCTAGATTCTAAAAAAAAAGCAATTTTAAAAAGTAGCCTCGAAATTAGCGCAAATTGCAGTTTTAGAGGTTAGAAAGAGAAAATTGAACGTTTCCGGTACGAAGCGAAAAGACCTCTATGTTGAACATCGCTCGTGAGGATAGATGTCTCGATATGTATTAAGGTCTGGATAGGCCATTGTCATCGCAGACATTTTCTATTGTAAAATTACCGAGCTCTACACACGATAGAAGCCATTGTAGAAAGTGCGACAGTTCGCGCTCGATAATCGGCATAATCGAGTTTATAGGCTCGCCTTCGTCGCGACACCTGTCCCTTTACAATCTAGTACGAACTTTGTCGTTTGCCCTCGATCTAGGCCAAAGGGTGTAACAATGTTATTGCCCATCACGGGACTGGTTTTCTATATTTTTTCTCTATTTTAATCGAATAGTTTGTTGGAAGTCTCTTTTAAAAATTCACCAGGCCACTCCCGAACAGCTGCAGCCATCTCGATCATTTCAAACACCTAATTTGCGATTTTCGATCATGTTTCATTACATTATCGTTCATAAAAACGTATTGCTTGTATTAAAGTACAACACATGATTATACACTACCGGTCAAAAGTTTAAGCTCACCCAAAATTTTTTTTTTCAACTTTGTGAGTTGAATTACTCGGCTCTATTTGACCGTAGAGGACTTTTCCGGAGCTCATTTTGAAGGTTTTTTCATGTACTTCAAGATGGCTTTATTCATTTTTATCCGTACGGATCGGGATCTTTCCAATTTGAGCTTGAAAAAATGTCAATTTCAACGATTTTTGAGAGAATCTTTTGGCTCCTGCCAATTTGAGCCACATGAATATTTCAATATGGGAATTATGGGATACAAGAGTACCAGTCTAGAGCTTCAAAATCCGTTTTTGAACGCCCCTCTACGCCACTTCCAGTCCGAGCTATGACACTTTCTCTGAGGGAAGATTTTTTGCCAAAACTAGCACCTGGATTCAAAAATGACGAGAAAATTAACTTTTTGGGGCATATTTCAAAGGTTTCTCATTTCCTCAATCAAGATATAGATAAAAGATGACAGAAATTATGATTATACTTCATAAAAATGCGTCTTTGTATCTTTCTCGAATTGGAGTGCTAGTTTTTGCGAAAAATCTTCTCTCAGAGAAAGTGTCATAGCTCAGATTAGAAGTGGCGTAGAGGGACGTTCAAAAATGGATTTTGAAGCTCTAGACTGGTACTTTTGTATCCCATAATTCCCATATTGAAATATTCATGTGGCTCAAATTGGCAGGAGCCAAAAGATTCTCTCAAAAATCGTTGAAATTGACATTTTTTCAAGCTTAAATTGGAAAGATCCCGATCCGTACGGATAAAAATGAATAAGGCCATCTTAAAGTACGTGAAAAAACCTTCAAAATGAGCTCCGGAAAAGTCCTCTACGGTCAAATAGAGCCGAGTAATTCAACTCACAAAGTTGAAAAAAAAAATTTTGGGTGAGCTTAAACTTTTGACCGGTACTGTACGTATACATTTTTCGACTCTTTGGCGTGATAATTATATCGGCTCTTCTTGGACTATTTTGATTTAGCAATATTTTCAGCTCTTCTTGTGGGACAACCAAGTTTCTCTCAAAAAATTGAAACACAACTCGAGAGCAGAGAAATATTTCTCAATGTAATTTCCATAACAAATTATTAGAGGTTTCTTGGTCTGCAATAATAATTTGACCAACAATTGCTCCACTCTTAACCTTATCATAGACATTCAAAATCGGCCAATTTCTGGCCAAATTGTGAGCAAAAAATCCTGTCGCAATGGCAAGAATCTATTGAGCGACCATCAAAATGAACAATGTGTGTATTCCAAAGTCACGCGTTCAAAACAAAGAAAAGTGACGAGTGGGCGCATCAATTTTGAGCAGTACGTGCGATATCCGGGAAATTAAATTTCTAGAACGACACAAAGTTTCATAAATTCCAAAACCCTCCATTTCAAAAATTGTTATAGCCCAACCTCTTCCATATACACGTATATCCGAATAGAATTTGGACTCATTCATCGTATGGCAAACGAGAGAGGTCCCGAAGACGAACAGCTGCCAAGAGTCGATGTTTTCAGTATAATTTATCGAATATTTTCGGAGGGATATGGCCGTGTTGAGCGACACAAGTGCTATTTTCTGGCAATCGTTTCGAATTATATTCTTTCGGAATTTATATCTCTCAAGCGTTCTTCGCTCACCAGCCGTTATAATATAGAACCATTGCCGAAGCGCGATCGTTTGATGAACTCGAGGTAAATCAGTAACAAAACATTGTGGGCTCGTACATAGTTCGATCGTGTATTGTAGCTTCGCTTCTTTCTGTATTATCTATATATTCACACGTTTCATTCACGGCACACAACGACATGGCGACGAATATATACTCTGATGTTACGAGGCCACTAGGTGTGTATATTTCTCTCGACGCCATATTCTCGTCGAGACCAATCGATTCTTCATCGGTTCTATTTCCACCGTTGGAATTGCTCGAAATAACAAATTGTTTCGCGGTTTGGCATCGGCACGAATTTCATCGATCATTGACTCTACGACTCCATCACTAAACTTCAGCATGTCAACGATCATTTCCCAACCTATATATCTCATTTTTCTTTCATATTTTTCTTCTCCCCATCACTGACATAATCCAAAGACTGTTTCCCCCAATTTTACACCAGTGTACATAGGTATTAATGGTATGACGGACTAACCACGATGGAAAACCATTTTAACTTCACGAGTAGCCTAGAATTGTCGGCGGTGATATCATACAGAGCAAGTCGACGAATTGTACATTTGTGCAAGTGCAAATGCTCGCGCTGGCTGGCTCGTTTCATCGATCGCAACTTGAGCTCTCTCTGTCTCTCGTATTGCAGCGCACTATTATAGTATATAGCGTGCGGATGCCATGACTGAACGCCACCCCCGCTTTTTCGCGCGCGCGCCGAACGCGACATACAGAGAGGACTACAACCAGAAAACACGGTGTGGGATAACCTCGTTCAAGGCCGCGGGCACCACCCGTCGGTCTCTTTTCAACCAGCTGCGAAATGCCCTTTATTCAGTCTTTCTGTGTCCTATGTATATGTGAAGCGTGCCAAAAGTTGACTTTTCGGTCTGTTATCGGCATGGTGGTTCCATGCAATCTTCATAGGGGCGCTCAAAGTGACGTAGCTCCCGGCGGTTTTCATTGCCCGCTGGCACATCGCGCAGCAGCTGCTTCTATCGTGGTACCAATTATTATAGTTCTATAGCTAGGATAAGATCCGAGATGTCATGCGAAAAAGAATAATTGTGGGTTTATTTAAGATGATAAATTCATTTTTTTTTGGATGTTTCTTTCTGTTGGACCACCATTGAAAGATTTGCTCGTTAATGAGAATCAGAGTATCGTTGATATGATGTTAAAATTTAGTTTCCTTATCCGCAGCAATCATCACATTTTCACCCTTTCTGGTTGAAGCCTCATCCAAAGATCAATAAGCTTACATATTATGGCACTACGAACATGTCATTGACCATCCACAAAATGGTTAATCCACGCTGACATGGTGTTCCATTTCCTTTTGATATGATGGTATGACCATCGGGAAGATGAATCTTTTGAACGAATCAAACAACTTGAACCCATTAAAGTCCACAAATAACCAAATAAAAAACAATTCCAAACAAGCACAGACAGCTCACAGTTAATAAATGATGAACGAAGCACGAAAGCATCCCAATTTCAACTCCTTGATTTGCAATTTATACATACAGATAAATCTGTCACGAAATAGCATAGTCGAATCAATATTCTGTGCTCGGTTCACATAATTCCACGATCGAATAAAGCACAAATCTCCATACCCAAAGCACTCGAAACTCGCAAAATCATTCGCAAGCTCGCGCGACATTGCTGCACTTCGAGAGCGAAACGAGCGCGAGCCTATGGCATCGCAGAACGCCGACTCAGGTATCATAATTAATAATCCGGGGGCGGTGAGTGGCTGCGGGTATCAGCGAACGCCCCGCCCTCGGCTCCCCTGATTTATGAACCGCAACGCCCTCCCTGTCATAACTGAGTACGAGCTTCCAACACTATAACAAACATCTCTTTCTCTCTCCATAACCAAGACCATCTCCATCTCCGAAACAGCGCCACCTCCTTTCCCCTACCTTCCTAACCCCACTTCTTACTCCATCAAAGAAGAAGGAGAAGCGTAAAGGCAACTAATTCAGAGAACATTGCTACCCATCCTACTGATCATTTCGTTCGCTCACTCCGTATGCGCGCGCAGATAGGAGTGGGAGTAACGCTCCGCCCGCTCCACTGGGTGGGGGTACCACTTCAGGGGAGGTTACTGAAGGAGTGGGATTTAACCATCAGGAGCAGAGTGGTATAGTTATTCCCCTTTTACGCTGCTCGGGCAGTCGCTCATCGTCTACGGGCCGGTACGCTGCGCTTTGCGTGTCCGGATGTTTCGAGCGTATAAAATAATACTGATGTGATTCCCGGTGTTGTGTTGTGCTAGTTTTATATCGTAGACGCAAAACTCCGTGCGTGCGTTTACAGATATGAGAATAAGGTAGCATAAACTATAGTAACCTGGAGTCCAGGATGCAGTTGATGCGTTGGAGCATCACTAGGAGATTGGAGAGCCGTGGTGAGAGGCAGCGCCGGGATGCCAGAATCTGTCAACAGGATGAAAATCATATTACGAGTGAGGCTGAGGCTGTTGTGTCGGAGGAAAAACCCGAGTTGAATACGCTGCAGATTGGGCCAAAATCATGCGACGGTACGATTTAAAACTTGATGTTGGAACGTAATTATTTAGACGAGTGATGATGCGATTTGTGTGCGTTTTCGCAAGTGGTGAGCGCGGCCCGTCGGATAAAAGTCATGTCAAGTGATGCGAAGATTCTGAAAAATTGTGAATCTCACTTTGGTCTGATTTTGCGGTAGAAATCGTATTGGCCATGGCAGACTGGTAAATAATTTTGATGAGCAGTGATGAGTTTTATCGAGTTCCCAAGTGGATTGTAGATAACCATGTCACGGATTGACTACTTTAGGTGTGCACAGCCGTGTAGAAAGTTTTCATGTCGATCAATATAGATCGAGGAGAAATTACCTACTAGCGACTGTTTTCACGTCGCTTTCTCGCGGTTTGAACATTCCCGTCGAATGAACCTGTCAAATTCTGGAAGGATAGTCAAATCGTGTCTTTCAATTACGTATAAGAATACCTCAACATCTACAACATTATACGAATACTCCGTAACTCTCTTTTTTGCGCGTTAATGAGATAATGAGAATAATAATAATAATTTTCACATTTAAATTTTTTGCGAGTGCGAAATGATAGAGATCTCAGAGTATACGCGGGGCACATAATAGAGACGTTTATTATAACTCTATATAATGCAAAGAGGCGCCGTGGGATCCTGAGAACCAAAGTGTTAAAGCCGCGTGCAGTGTCCTTATAAGTTTTACGTTATTAGCATTCGACAATTAACACCTCTTAATTGCGCCCTTTTTTGCGCAAGCCCACGAGACTCTACGCTAATAAAACGCGTCTCGATAAGGACAAAATACGCGGGGGAAGAAACCTTGCATGCTCACGCGGAAACTCGATTCTGCATAATAATCTTATGATGTGCTATACGCGTGTGCGATACATATTTCACGATGGTATATAGTGCAAAATAAGTGCAGCAAGTGTTATAATAATGTAGTGCGCATTTGATCAAAGATAGTCCCTTTTGGCGTTGAGAAAAAAAATTCTGAGTGAGCCGTTAATCAACTCAATTTCCAACCTCGTCGTTAATACGTATATTACTAATCAGATTCTTGTGAAAATGCTTATATTACTTTTTGGATGAAATCTGTGTCTAGAGATGCCGGCCTACATATCGTGAATTTCTATATCGTAATTGTATAGTGTAAAACTGGACGGAAAAGTCAGTGAGAAGGAGAGAAGCCTTGTGCGCGACTCGCAAACGATTTACATTACAAATTCTCGCTTGGAATCGAGATGACGTTCATAATATTTATTGCGCTTAGATAAAGCCGTTTGATTTGTAGCCTATGCAAGTGAATAATTCCGACAGTTACACGATTATTCGACGATACGTTATGAGCATTATTCTACCTGGTTTTCGCTTTGATCAAAAACGCCTTATGCAATGATCAAAAGTGACCGAATACAATTTAACATATAATACTTATATACCAAAATTTTCAGTATTCCTCGGTCGATATTGTGAACATCTCAATATAATCAAGCGTACAGAAGTGAGCCATGAAAAATATTTAAAATCTCACTCTGTCACATTATACATTGTATACGATATGCTCAAATTGTGTATTTAGATAAGCCGGTGCAAGACGATATACCTATACGATCTCTTAAACGTTATCATGAAAATTCTGGATATCCAAAATTATGTGTGTTCCGGTGAAAAAAGCTCGCCTCTGCTTCATCCGTATCTAATATATTATTATATACATCGAAGGAAAGAGCAATAACGATAAACAAAGATAAGAGTCTGGATGCATCGTTCGTCGATTCCCGACGCTTCAAATTCTATATATTAGCTGCCGATGGCTAGCGTATAGTCTGGCTCTATTGATTTATCGATATACTCGTATATGCAGCTCTCATCTCGATATATAACTATATTCTCTACCTCGCGACCGTAAATATAAATGCACGAGATAGACAGAAATGAGAGACGTACAGACAAAGAGAACGATCGTGATTCATCCAGCTGCATCATCCGCCGCCATTATTTAAAAAAATCTCGATTTTCTAGATATTTCAATCTAACAGCTGCATCCAAGTTCAGTTCATTTTCTGAAAAAATGAGAAATTCTTTTTTCCTGTAGCGATCTCTACCTTAAAAATAATGCATAAAAATCATACAAGTACACAAATCAAAAAATAAGTATACGTAATCACTCAACGTTTCCCCAAGCAAACGAAGTTCCGTTTTACAGGAGAAGCCGATCGCGAGTTACATCAATCGAGCCCAAGTGTATTATATATTCCCTCTCTCTTTATAATGTTTGAAACCTGGGCTGTGTCACCGCACGTAATAACGTTGAGAGCGCGGAGATACCAATTAAAATACGCGAAGCTGCGAGAGCTGGCCGCCACGGCGATTTATGCGTCTCTGCCATTTTCCATACGGCTTGTCTCTGAAGCGGCTTTCAGTTCAGGCGCTATGGCATATAAATACGCGAGAGCCCTTCCATAATTCTCAAACGTTCATAATGCCATCCTCGCCTTTCTCACTCATACTCTCTTTCTCTGGGACTCTTTTCTGATATGCAGAGGCGGATCGTCTGCATCAGCCCGCCTCACACGCGATACTTGTTTCGGATTTCAGCGCTCCAGAGAGAGTAATATCGTTAACTTTATTGACCTTGGAATATGCGCGATCCCAAGATCGTTATCAAGTGAGAGACAGGATATTATAGGGAAACTGAAATATTTACCCATTTCCGTTTGAGAATCTCGATAAGAATCTGATGCTCGTTATTGCCACTCATAACGATTCGCTCGTGCGATTAAAGCAGTTCGAAATCGGTTAAAAATTGACCATTCCTCAAGAATTACTCTCACATAATCTCGTATCCAAATGATTGCTGCAAAAACGAGATTATCGATATATGTATATACGTCTACCCAACATCAAGATTACCCTGCGTTATTCACACTCATATGACCGACAAAATGACGAATACGACCAGAACCGACTCCGAGACTTGCGAAAATTAATTCTGTCTCACCCTCGCGTGCGATATCAATTTTCCTCCCATTTGTAATACAATAGCGATATCATGACCGCTTGCAAGCGATGAGAGTGCATTTCTAAGCGTGCGTTTCTTTGCTTCCTGTTGCAGGTGAAGACAATGACTCAGCTTCGGAAGGGGAGGAGAGCACGAGCGGTATCGCGTTGGGCGAAGATCCGGTCGACCTTACAGCGGCTCGATCCCATCACGAGGACGAACTCGATGAGCGGGAACCCGACGACGCTAGCTCAGCGCTTGCAACCGATCTGCCCGAAGATGACGACGTTGAGGAACCAGAGGAATCCGATGCAGAAGGCGAAGAAGGCCAGCAACAGCAGCCTCGAAGCAGTAGCACGAAAAAACTACGACAAGATGCGCCGACTCCTGGGGGCGCGGACGATGACGAAGAGGGTTCGCGGAAGCGTATCAGGCTGTGTCAAGATGCGGAGAACAACAACAGCTTCGTCGAAGGTGGCGCGACTGCACCTGCAGCTGCGGCGTTTCCCGCGACTCCTGGTACCAGCCATGTCACCCTGGAAGCCCTCCAGAACACAAAGGTCGCGGTGGCACAATTTGCCGCGACCGCCCTGGCAGGTGGCGCTGATAGCGAAGCTGCCCTGCAGGAGCTCGCCGTGCTCCAAAACACATTGTATACGCTTCAACACCAACAGGTATTTCAACTCCAGTTGATAAGCCAGTTGCAACAGCAGCTGTCGATAACGGCGCACCAGGCTCCGGGCGCTTCGGATGCCACAGCTGCAGTCACTGCTGGTGGGCCCACAAGTTCTTCGAGGCCCGATAGTAAAGAGACTTCACCTTCGCCGGGCGTCCCAACCGCTCTGATTCATCCAAAGCCGTTGTCATCCCTAACCTCACCACAGCACTCGCGACCTCCAAGTTTGCTACAGCAGCAGCAAACCTCGCCTTCCAGCACGCCCTTGCCACAAGAACAAAAACCGACTTCAGGCACCAGTTCACCAGCTCCACCTATGCAGAGATCATCTACTAGCCCACCAGAGGGCGCTAGCGGATCCCAGATGCCTATCGCAACGACGTCTGCGCACCAGATGCCGGCTCTATGCTCTATCAGCTCGAGTCTAGCTTCGTCCATTATCACGAACAACGACCCGCTGCCACTGCACGAGCCCAACACCCTAGAGATGTTGCAGAAGCGTGCCCAGGAAGTGCTCGACAATGCCAGCCAAGGTCTCCTCGCCAACAATCTTGCGGATGAGTTGGCCTTCCGTGGCTCGGGTGGAAAGAACAGGATGTCGCCGTACGATGGCAAGAGCGGTGGTCGAGGTGAGCCTTTCTTCAAGCACCGGTGTCGCTACTGCGGCAAAGTCTTTGGCAGTGACTCAGCCCTTCAGATCCACATAAGGTCGCATACTGGAGAACGTCCTTTCAAGTGCAACGTCTGCGGCAGCCGTTTCACCACCAAAGGTAACCTTAAGGTGCACTTCCAGAGGCACAAGGACAAGTTTCCTCACGTCAAGATGAATCCGAACCCCGTGCCCGAACATCTCGACAAGTACCATCCACCGTTGCTGCAGCAACTAGCCGCCTGTGGACAGCGCCCTCCAGGATCCCCGCCACCACCTCCGCTAGCCCCACCAGCAGGTGGAGGACCTCACTTGGGACTTTCTGCTGGTGGTCCGAACCCATTCCACCCAAATCATGGAGCGTTTCTGCCTCCACAACCACCACTGCCCCTGGGATTAGGTTTGCCGGGTCTCCCACCCGGTGCAGCTGCTGCCCTTTACCGATCACCTCTATTGAACTCAGTTGTTCACCCGCCGCCACGACTCGACACCGACCAAGATATGCCAGAGAACTTGAGTAAACCTATGCCACCCTCAGCTAGAAGCCCGTCGCGCTCACCCACTCGATCTCCCCACACAAACTCTCATCATTCCTATCACAATGAACACAGCCAGAGGGAAAGTCGAGAAGACCATGTCAAAACGGAGCACGAACAGTCACCTTCCAGAGATCGACAACAACAGCAGCCAAGGCCAGGAAGTAGAGAAGGCATCACACCCAAGAATGAGCCGGAAGACGCAGCAGAAGGTACAAACGACGAAGATGGCGAGGATTTCGACGCGGACCCGTCGACGAGAAAGTACTTGAACTCCTCGCCCTTGTCGGGGAACGCAGGGCAACAAATGTATGAAGACTGTAGCATGGACAGTAAAATGAGTGGTCGCGTGGAGGGTGATCAGGATGACTTGGACGGAGAGGAGGACGGCGACGATCAACCAGCTGATCTCTCTAGAACGAACCCCGCCTCCATGTTACAACAATCTATGATCTATCCGGGTGCTTCACCCGGAGCAAGTAGTAACGCCAGCACCGGCAGTCTACAGACCTCATTCGCCAACATCCTTTTTCCTGGCCTCGGTGGTCACCATCCCAGCCAACCGCAACCACCAGGTGGAGTCCCCGGTGCGCCTTCTGGCGGTGGCGGTGATCTCATCGACCCAGCCCGGGATCCAGCAATCTATTCGAACCTACTGCCGCGACCTGGCAGTAACGATAATTCGTGGGAAAGTCTGATCGAGATCACGAAGACTTCGGAGACGTCGAAGTTGCAGCAACTCGTGGACAATATTGAGCACAAGCTAACAGATCCAAATCAGTGCATAATTTGCCAGCGGGTACTATCCTGCAAGAGTGCTCTACAGATGCACTATCGGACGCACACGGGTGAGCGCCCATTCAAGTGCCGCATCTGTAGTCGGGCGTTCACGACCAAAGGTAACCTCAAAACTCACATGGGCGTGCATCGTGCCAAGCCACCGTTAAGGTTACTGCACCAGTGCACGGTCTGCCACAAAAAGTTCGCCAACTCCTTCGTGCTCCAACAACACGTAAACCTCCACACGAACGATCCAACGGAGCTTACTCCCGAGCAGATCCGCGCTCACGAAGTTCACGACTTTGCTCCGGCAGGGTATCCGGGGCATCCTCTGGCTGCTCTACTGCCCGGTGGTTTTCCTCCGTTACACCCGGGCGCTGCGGGTTTCCCATTGGGGTTTCCTCCTACCGCTAGACAGCACGCTCTTGAGAGGCACGCAGCATTTGAACACGACCCGGACTCCAAAGACAGCTCGAATCCGGGTCAGCTGTCTCAGCATCAACACCATCAACGATTCGGCGACTTCAGCGAAGCAGACGACATCGAAGAAGACGATGACGAACAACAACAACAACGTCCGGACGACTCAGTCTGCTCGCAAGATGGCGGTAGACGGAGCAGTCTACTGGACGAAGCGGAGCAGGAGGAGCGGGAGCAGAATGAACTCGACCACGAGCCTAGAGCAATGTCGAGCTCACCCGCCGTCGGAGTAACGCTGCCATCGTTTTCAACGTCTTTGGCAGCCCTCGAGAGCCAAGTGCGTACCATTACCACAATGGCGTCTACAGGGGGCGCCACCGGCAAGTCACCACCGCCAGTCACGTCGGCGTTACTGCACCAACAACGATACAATGGTAGTGAAAAGAGCAGCAGCCCACCGGGATTGGTTACTTCGACACCTCTTGATCTCACGCCTCGAGCTTCATCGACACCAGCGACATCGCTCTCGCCACCACAGCATCACCCGGGTCACCCGTTTGGAATGTTCGCCGGTCTCCTCCATGCGGTATCGAGTTCGCCGGCGGGGATCAACAGTGTCCCAGGTGGAGTTCCTGGAGCGGGAGTTCCTGGCAATCCGGTGAGCCCAGGCCCAGCGGGTATAGGACCCCTCGCTTCGCTCACCAGCTCGGCTGTGAGGGCCGCAACCTCATCGTATAACCCGCTTGGACTCGCGGTCGGCGGTACCGCAGGTAGGCGTTGACATCACAACTCGCCTATCCACCAGAGTGTGGCGGCTCAGTCTACACTATGACTCGCCGCGATCACCGTTCAATTTTTCTTCCTCTCACCAAAACGCGGTGCAATTCGCTCAAGTCTCTTATAGCAAGAAGCACCGATCATGTGATTTCTGTCCATTCGTGGAAAACCGTTGCATTGTAGAAGCTTTTCAAGTATAGACTATTATTATTGTTCGAGATTATATATATATAATTAATTCATGCCTCTTTGCGCAGATGCGTATACGCATCAGCAATCTCACATGTGAAATCGTCCTACTTTAGTTATGTATGAGAATATATGATGATTGGCGAAAATGATTAGTTGAAATGGATTGACTATTGTAATGGCAAATTTATCCAAACGAATAAGGTATATCATTTGGAATCATAGCACTATTCTACTAGTATTATTTTTGATGTGAAAATAAACGATGCAATTATCAAATTTAAATCAAATTTCGTTGACTTTTCATTTCATTTCTGTGTATGTGTGAAACACAATTGGTGGCCAAATTTGTAATAACCAGCCGTATCAATGTCAAACCAGAAACTAATCATACCCTCAAAATCACTTACAAGTTCTTAACTTGGTGTAACTGAGCCCCACTCCCTCCCTCTTCGTACGCTAGCTCCTATCAATCAATGTAAATTTTAACCACAACGAGTTCCCACCTCGAATCTTCTTTGTCATTCATAAAAATGCATCCACCTAGAGTCATCATACTCCAATATCAATCAAATCATGCATCAGGACAGATGATTCAAATCTATCCAAGAGTAAACTTATGCTGAAGAAAAATTAAAGAAAAAAAATTCCAATTTACTCAAGAAATTGGTCAGTAGCACATACGATCGATTGCGGATGCATCAAGTAACAGACTCTCAATACACCGACGACACGAGTAATACAAGAGGCTCGCACGCGGGGCGCGAGAATGGAATAAATTGGCTCGCGGGAAGCTCTCGCATTATCTCTCTATGTATAGTTGCACCCTGTTTTACGTTTCAAATGCGTCGCACTTTGCACGGTGTGCACGCGGTGGTTTTATCCTCGTAAAACATCACACCGTTTGATTCGCCGCTCACCAAGCCAGCCATAATATGCATCCAGACCTGCAATACATGCATGCATCCAGCCTCTTCGAGCTTTTCTCTATTCAGATCTTCTCCGTACACATACTCACTCTATCGGACTACTCGCGACTCTATTCAGTATCGGGACATGGTCCCCGTAGTCACGACAATGCTCTTGCGGTCGCGTGCGCGACGATTTTTCGCGGATGCGGATCCGATGCATATATTCCTACACCCTAAGAATCACAATGCAAGTATATTCTGGATAGATATGTTGAAAACGCGATTCTAGCCCTTCGCGTTGGGTTGTACGGGATTTCCGTTCTGTCTATTTCTTTTTCTTCGCGCATCTCTGCAATATAAAACGTGAGTTTGTTGCAGCCTCTCGCGAATACTACATACCCCTCATTAATAATTGAAAGGCCTCGCGCCCGCACGATAAAGTCGCACCGCATGTATAGACTTGTATTATAATATATCCCAACAGCATTTTCTCGGATGTATTATTCTAATCTCGCGAGCGTGCGAGCCTGGTATAGATATATATAGAATATTTCATCCCGTATAATATAATCGTCGAGTCTGAGACGTTGAAAGATGCCATGTGAATTAATTATATTACTATTGTACAAGTTGCTGGTACAAATATTAGTACATCTTCGGTGTACTTTGGTACATGAGGTATTATATGATGCAGTATTATCCGGGCACTCGTAAATTCAACTTAGATAACCATAACGTCCTGTCTGAGAAGACGGATTATCCATTATAACGTCTGGAAAACTAAATCAAAAACCAATTTGTTGCAGTGCGCGGTAACACCACGTGCAACATCTGCTACAAAACGTTTGCGTGTAATTCGGCGTTGGAGATTCATTATCGCAGCCACACGAAAGAGCGGCCCTTCAAATGCACCATCTGCGATCGAGGTTTCTCTACAAAGGTAATTTTTTATCACACTTTCTTCCCGCCTATTCCTAACTAAGCACGGCATCCCTTTCCCAATTCTGTATGCAAAAATTAATTGTCATCCTTGCATCCTCTACTCTATAGATTCAATGTGTAAGCATGTGAATGACTACATGTGTTAGTGAGTCCTGCATCCTGCGACCAAATTTAGATAGGCAGCTTCCAAGCCAGACTCGCGCAACGTAGACTTCTGACTTATCGATCATCGGTGATTCGACCACTCTCACTTTTTGGCTGTGCGCCCTTATGCCTGCAACTGGTCCTATGCCAAAAGTCGGACATTTTTCTATAGCAGATAAGTTGATTACTCTTTCATTGTCACACAGACCTTAATTGCCAATCTGCACGGTTTCGGAATTTTTTTCGATTCGCTAGTTCGCGATTTTCAAGGCAGTGAACGATTGAAATACTTATATCACATGTGACGCTTTTGCTCCATAACTTTTGAAGGAACATTTCCAAATCAACATCATCAACCTACCAATAGTTAGAAGAAAAAGAGTTATAATTGGTCAAAAACAAACAACTCCGTCAAATATGTTAAAATTTACGACGTATCGTGATTTATCCTAACACTGGAAGTTTCCATTTTGTATTCACGACTCCTCGTTCTCCGAATGAATTTATTATCGAAGTACCCAAAGCAAAAAGGAAATTCTACATTCTCACTTCTTGAGGATTTTAATCGGTTAGAGATAACATTCAAAGCTTCTCAAGCCTTCAAACCTACAATGTTTAGGGAAATACTCACTGAAAACATGTAACACTTTCACTATGACACCAAAAATTGCGGCTCTGTCCCTGTGTCCGATGGGCCCCGCCAGGGTCCATATGAGAAAGGATTTGGGTCACTACCGTTTACAAATTTGGATCGATGGTGGGCATCGCAGTGAACTGACTGTCGGAAATTATACCGAAGCCATAAGCACAGCATTTTCTACAAAAATTACGAGACTGGTAGAGAAAAAATTACCCTACATGCCCGCAATAGTGGGACGCGCCACCTAGGAGTGCCAATTTTTAAGGAAATGCAGGGTAGCTTTTCCCAATACCAAGGAGGTGCTTCGTCCCATGCCACTTACAACGATGTTGCTCTGTTTAATATTAAAATCACCACAAGTAGGAATGAAGATGATTCAGCAAAACTTGCACGATTTTATCGATGTGTATGCTTCGACCTCGAATCAAAATTTAGGCATCTCTATCAGAACAAATCAAATAATGTACTTCTTGTCAATGTATGTGTAGCAAAATTGTTGTAGTGTTAGGTAAGATGCCGAGAGTTGAGCGCGTGAGTGTAGAAACTTCATTTGTTCATAAAGCCAATTTATCAAGTACAGAAGTAGAGATTGTAACCGTCGCATTCATATTAATTCGTAACACCTATTCCGCTGGAATCGTTCGCCGAGGTCATGTCACTTTGTTCAGCTCGGTGCTGTGCGATGAACTCGCGGCGCACCCAGCTATCCATACTGGTAGGGTAAAAATTACCCTAGAGGTGCCCACAAAATTTACCCGGGATCACCGTACTTTTGTTACCGAATCTAATACAATTTTTGACCTGAAATGAAGTTTACCAGACGACAGGGGTGATTTCTCTGAATACTCATTCGCAAGAAGTAGCCTTAAATGTCTGACGTCCCAAGATTACCCTGAATGGGACCATAACTTTTATAGGAAAATTCTGTGCGTCACACTGAAGATCTCTGATAAATTATTAATAGAACAAAAAATATCTTGAACCCACAACAAGATTCCAAGATGTAAAGAAATTCAATTTTGGTCGAATAGAATGGAAAGAAACTACTTGATGAGACACAAAGTATCAATCTCCTGATTCTATGGATAAAAAGTTCCAGTGATTACCCAAATTTTGTTGAGGTGGATCGACAACTCGACCGAATACTATACCTTATTATTTTGCTTAGCTCTGCATGATCTCTGTATCCACTTTTCGCACTCGAGTCAAAAACCGACCAAAGCCTAGCTTACCAACAAGTAATGGAAAGCATGCCCGACGCTAAAATGTTCGATCAAGACGCCGATGAACAATTATTGCTTCAATGTAATCGCATAATTAGTCGCAAGCACGTGCCGATTGTTCAACGCACTCGCTTTCATCGAAAACACATGAAACGAGACAAAAGAAAGAAAAAAAATTACAGAACGCGGAAGATGGGAAGACTCAGTGCAAGTGCGCGGAAAGGGCTCGTCGAGCAGTCCGGGACAGAGCTCGAAGAAGGCGCAGGGCCGAGGAGCGCCGCGGGGGTAGTCGGAGCGCTGTATCAGCAGCAGAGGAGGCAGCCGCAGAATTCGCGAGTCGCCTGATGCATCAGGTGGGCCCCCGCGATCTTCTGCTGCCGCCACCGATGCAGCCTGCACCGCAGCATCCGTCCGCCCTCGCAGCGCTGCCCTTCGACCCCGTATTTCTGGTAAGAGATCGCCGCGTCCGAACAGCATGAGCATGCCCCAAAACTCAGACAAATCTACGGTTCTGCGGATTGATTTTTCACTCGAGCCTGTGAGTGTGCAGAACTTGGATGAATCAGAATACACTTTGGTCAATTTTGTTTTCGTTCTTAAACTCTTTGACCCCTAAATAAATGTAACCCGGTTCAGAAGAAAGCGTGGTGAGAACATCCACACAAAAATGTATGAAACAACGATATTCATGAAGTAAATTCCCATGGCTGTAAGATATACTCTGGGAAAATACGCTCGGTTTTTCGACAGTTTTTAACCTATAAAAATAAGATTAAAGTCGTCCGACTCTTTAGGTTTTTTGTTTCTTCTTCTTGTTTTTGTGAGTAGCCCCTCCAGTCAAACTAATAGGTCTCATAGTGTTATGTTTATTTAAAAAATATGACCAATCGGTCCTGTTCAGACTCTCATGGAGCATTGCTGCAAGGGTGCATGAACAAAAAGTCACCAAATTTTGATCCTTGAGACTTACCAAATGCTATAATTTACCGTCAGTATTAACTGCAGACAGGAGTTGCTAGTAAATCTTCTGGCCCATCCTCTCATACATACTTTTAGAAGATATCTTTAAAAAATATCCATATGGAGCATTCGTAAAAATTGCGCCAGTTTGCTCTTTTCGGGAGCTGTCGACAATACTTTTTTCCCCTTGAAAAACTAAATTTCTCGAACTTCAGTTTTTGTATAGACATCATTTTATCTTCGGTGCGTTGAAAACAAAAGCATTACGAAATTGTGGACGTGCTTGATAATATAATATTTACATTTTCAACACAATCACGTATATCCTGTCTGGAAATGTACATATCTAACTTGCATTATGTGAATTATGATAATGTCCCCATATTTATACGCATCGTCACTGCCTGCCTCTGTAATATCTTTTTCCTTCACCCCGATCATCGCATAATCGTTTCCTCATGTTTAATCACAAGCTTAATATAACCATGCTCATATCTATCTACGGGTCAATTCATCGACCCAACGAATGCGGGTTATTTAAATATTCGAAGAAAAGAACCTCTCCAAATTTAAATATCGAAAAAAAAAACGTATTCAATACGATGACAGTTCAGTGAATTATCTTATTGGCTTGCATTTATGCAATGACAACCCAATCACCATCCGAGATCTGCAGACACGATACATCCGTTCGTCTTACGAAATTTGCACGGGTTCTGCCGGAAGAATGTCGTGATTCCGGATCATGGGATCAGACAGAAACTATAATACAGATATCCTCCATGCCGAATGCATAAATGTAAAGATTAAGAATCACAACTTGACGGTTTCATCACTTGAAATTCAATGTAACTGTCCATCTCATCATTTTTCAACGCGGGTCGGTACGATCCTTTCCACCAAGATTACTCGAAAATTATTCCAGGGTATCTGGAATTTTTTATTCCAGAACTACTGGTTTATCAAGTCGACATGTGCTTTGACTTAAAATTCTAGATGTTCTAGGGCGGAATTAGAAAGATCAGGAGTTTGCATTGACCTCTTGGGCTGCCTTTCTTAGCAAAAGTTTTGTTCTCGTCAATAACAGAAATCAAATCTATTTGTATTCGTGAATCAAGACGATGAAAAACCATTGTTTCTTTTTGCTGCAGGGTAACATGAAGCAACATATGCTAACGCACAAAATTCGGGATATGCCTCATCACCTTTTTGGCGACGCAAAACAACAGCAGCCAAGTTCACAAGCTTCAGCTCCACAGCCACCAAATAGTCTGTCAATATCCGATCACCAGTCGCAACACCAGCCTCAACATCATCAACAGCAGCATGAAAGATCAAGAAGTCCGGTCTCGGCGGATGAAGCAACGGCACCTTTGCCACCAATGCCACCATCATCTATGATTCCAGTTAGTTCACAGGCTCGGACTCAACCTAGCCCTGGTCTCGATGGGATGATTTCTGGATCGCCGCCGAAAAAAGTCACTAGTCCTACTGATGCGGATGCACACAAGAGGCCACCAAGTGAGTGACTTTCTTCGTCCATGTTTTTGGTTTCCTTTTTTGACACTTAGTTCTTTCTTAAGACGTCACCATTTTTCTAATCCTGTTTTTGGCTAGCCCAATACTTGGAACTAGTTCTAATGAGTATTTCGCCATACGCTGTGAGATGTAATCGAAAACTTGGAAATATGCGAGACCTTTGAATAGAGCATTTGAGTGACATCAAATCAAAGTTGTAAGACTGGGTTGGTTCATCGGATGAAAAGTTTTTAGCAGCTCCGTTCTCAAGAAAAATATAGGCACAAAAAATTTTCGAACCGTGCGATTGCCTTTCATTCAATCTTGCTGATTTTGTGAATGTAACTCTCTGCAGTCTTGCGGGGAAAAACCCGGTATTATATTGTAGAAAATTGACAAACACGAATCTCCTAAGTGATCTCAAATTGATTATTCTCAACTGCTTTAATGAGAGCAAACAAACATGACAAGCGGGATTCAGAAAAATGGATCATACCCAAAGCTAAATCCAACTAAAAAATACGTAATATTATTGCATCTCCTGTATCAACCTACAATACTCTGCTTATTTTCTGACTTACACCTATATTCACCAATCTATCCTAACAAATTGTTTCCAACTAACTATGAATCTAGGCCCGAAATTTAAACTTCTGAAAATACATTTTATTTTTAAATCCCTCGTAACTTGATGACCGGGTATGAATACCTTCCCACAAACCCCACTAGTACAATTTTTTGAAAGTTATTTGAACCTCTTCTATTCTTTTTCTTCATCAATTAGGATGAAAGATAGCAAAATTAATTCACGTTGAAATTTGTTAAGAGATGGGATTTCCAATAATCTTCAATATAAAAAGGAAATTTATAATCAGAGAAAAGTCTTAGATATTCCACGTTCATGTGTTCGAGTCTATTCTCAATACATTGTCATCAAATTCACAACTCAAGTCGACGTGGTATCTGCAGGAAGTGATATAAAATTTATGAAGTCGCGACACGAGTAAGACCATTGATACACACGTGGAATTAGTAGTAAGATACTGTGTATTGCAAGACAATAGTATGTTCGTACTGATTCCATTATCTCAAATTATGCATTCATCGCTCTTTCGCTCATTCTCCACTACTTGATTTATCAAATGATAGGTTTTGACTTGCCTTTTACTTAACGAAGCAGTATACTCGCAAAGACACGTTTTCTTTGAATGCCACTCCATTTTTCCTCAATGATTTAATATTTACATTCTATTCCAACTGAATGAGTCTCACAATCAAACTTATACATCAGAATCCTCTATCTTTGTTCAATGTTTTCACAAGCCTAAGTGCAAAAGACACGGAAAAGAATATTTAAAGAGCAAGTTTCGCAAATTTTTTGAGAGTGTACGTGTGTGTTTTGCAGGCATGCCCAGCAAACACTTGTGCCAGGTTTGCAATAAGAATTTCTCCTCATCCTCGGCGCTGCAGATCCACATGAGAACACATACCGGCGACAAGCCCTTCCAGTGCACCATCTGTCAGAAGGCCTTCACCACCAAGGGTAACCTCAAGGTATTGCTTCTCGTCCCTTCTTTTCTCTCTTTTTTCATCTATTAACGAACTAATCCTCCAAAATCCTCTAACCAACGCTCAAATCCAAAACACCCTCATCTATGCTCTGCTCACTAACTTTCCTCAGTAAACTAAGTAAAATGAGCCTCGTTAACAAATTTTTCCTGCATGCTACACTTTTCTATCTATGTATTACATTGCAATAATTACTAACGCTTCTGACGATACAGGAAAGATGCAAGATATTTACGTTTGAACTCTGATCTAAAATTCCGAATCGATGATATCCCTTTTTCATTTCCAAAACATAATGTTTTATGTTCAAATGTTATGTTTTATGGTCAAATACAATGTTTTGTACGAATCCTACATTATTTAGTCCGTAGCGTGACACGATATGAGCAAAAAAAATTTTCCAACTATAAGCTCCCTTCCACTTTTCTTCCCTTCAATTTTGTGCAGCCCATAAATCATATTTAATGGAACTATTTTCTATTCACTCAGGTACACATGGGAACTCATATGTGGACCAACGGGGCCTCTCGACGCGGGCGACGAATGTCATTGGACATACCATCACTTCCAATCACGCCCAAGGACTCGGAATTTCTGCAGCGCAGGCCGGACCTTTTCTATCCCTATTTACCCGCGCCTTTCCTTAACGGAATGCCACAGAAGGTAATCATCATTTATTTAAAATTTAGTCCATCATTGTTTCCTCAGAAATCATCTAACTCAAGCGCATGGGACAACGATAGAATTTGGGAAAAATGTCCAAACATTTTCAGTAGAACAAACTACGTATGGTCAGACAATGAAATTTCGTTGAATAATTTCAATTTTGTGCATAATCTATAATTAGATAGATCACTGTACTCTGAATCTAACGTAATCGCCTTTGGCTACGAACAAATCGTATACGATAGAAAGTTGATTAATTGGTGAACAGCAATGAGTCGCAAACTTCAGACTTCAAACAAGCTCATTATTCATTCTCATACTTCAATTTGAAAGAAAAATCAAGCTTGTGTGGGAACTCTGTCTCAAACTGCATTTAATCGAGTCGAGCTAATTTGAAATTTTCAGTGAAGTAAGCTGGCTCATTTGTTCATTGTAAAGAGAGATTGTGAAAACAAACGAGCGAGTTTCAACTCGTCTCAGAATCGTTCCGTCGTTCAGTATTATACCGATAAGGTCGGAGCTTTACAGTTTACACCATCCTGCCTATCTTTTTCGCTCATTGCATGGTGGGCTCAAACTTTCACGCTCGATTCGATGATCCTATCCAATTTCACAACAGAGTTTCACTCACATTTGCTTTATCCAAAATTCAGTGCGCGTTCGATATACGTGAAGCTAGAGGGAGAAATTTTAATTGAAAGCCATTCTGCACGCGAGTGATCATGCAGCTAAATCACATCTCACTATTTTGATATGCCTTCCAAAATGTTATCCAACAACTGACAAAAATCCTCCTTGTAACTTTGATATTTATTCATGATAGAAAGAATTCAGTGCGAACATATGCAAGTTTTCACCGCATTGTTTCTCTTCTTTTCCCCTCCTGTCGCATCAATTGTATGCGACTCGCAGGTATTATCTGTGGAGACCAGCAGCCTTGAAAAAAACCTAGAACACGAACAATCTGCCTCTTACAGCTGAACGAGATACCTGGAGTCATACCTCACGGTGCTGGTCCTGGAAGTAACGGTTTACCAGCACATCCGGCTGTCAGTGTAGCAAATAAGTATGCTGGCTTATTTGGCTCGGTGTATGCTGCAGCAGCTGGTTTTGGACCTCCTGGGCCCGATCAACTCAAACATCATCATCTACTTCAGCATCAACACCAACAACAACTTCAACATCAGCAACAACAGAATCAGCAACAAATGCAGGCTGGTGTTGATGGGCCAAAATCGTTATTATTCCAACATCATCAGGCCCCAGGATCACCTTCACCACCTTCGATACAACAACAACAACCATGGCCTGGTCAACATCGATATGAGCATGATAGCGATGAATCACCACCACCATCGACGAGATTAGCACCACCGCCGCCACCACCACAACCCAGGGGTGAAGGTTTGGCTGCGTAGACAAAAATTTTAGATGGGAAGATGGCTGGACTGAAATATCTATAGAGATATGAATCGAAGATTTTTTTCCTTCGATAACACCTGGCTGTGGCTAAAGTATTTCACTTGTTGTGCTGATGAGATGAAACGCTTCAAGTGTGACCATCACTTTTGGGGCCTAGCATTTTTATTGAGTTTTGATTTCTTCACAAATTATGAATAATCGGAAAAATGTTCTTCGGATTCGAGCTGACTTATTAACACAGAAAATTTCTGGGGATTTTCGAAAAAATTCTTGACATAAGAATTTCCATGAAAAAAGCACTGATTAAGCAAACTGTCTAAAAATCTAAATTTTGGCTCACTTTCTCAAATGCTCTAGTGACATCTTGGTATGGCTCACGTTGAAAATCCCATAGGTCTCATCTGATCTGACATTAAAACACATCGGCAAGGTCTAAATTCAAAGGGCTCGCTGAAAAAAGGCACAACGTGCGTATCCATCATGACCCATCTCTAGAAAAAAAAAATTGAGGCAAAGCTCTGGCTGACAAAGTCACCATGTTCCTATTACCGCACTAGTCTTAATGTTGTACGAAAAAAGTCTCGCCGACGCAATTTGTCCTCGAGCATTTTCCGGTCTATATAGCTGTAAATAGGCAATTGTATCAATGAGCTGAGAAAGGCTAAAAGTTGCACCTGGTTGCAATGTATCCGCTTACTTGAGAAGAAGCATCCGGAGTATTGAGGTACGTTGACGGTATCATGACAGCAATGCATTCCGTTTTCAATTCATTCGTGATCAAACCTTTATTATACACATTAGAATAAAAGCTGTCAACGTAATTCGATACCAAAACTTTGTCAAGGAAGTGTATAAATATCGAGCAAAATGGTGATGATTTTTATGAATAACTGTATATTGCTCAATGGCAATTTTACAATTTCCAAGATACATGATAATGCTCGAGCATGCTACTTTTTTCAACTTTTTTCAGTATAGTATAATTTTTTCAAGGGCACAATAGATATTAAAAATTCAATACCAAAGGCTAGCTTGATTTGCGGCATTCAGACTAAGAATCTCTGCCTCGAGTACACGATCAAAATTATTTGACTTGTACATTGCCGTGATCTCAGTTTTAATAAAAATTGCGCCGCATTTTGACCATGAGCCTTCACATTCGAACATTTTTGATGGATGAACAGTATTCACTGAATACACTCGAGATGTTTACTCAATTTTAGCTTAATTATTTTCCGTTTCGTGGATGTATCCGATATAAAAAAGTTTCACGACTTATTCCCACACATGCGACTCATATATGTGTGTATGTATGTATGTTGATATGATTTTCCTAAATATGTCATGAATGCGGATAGACAAATCTATTTGAATCAAAGAACTGCGTACAAGAATGCATAAAAATCGAGTGTGATTGATTCAAGTCCAACCTGTGTGAATCTGTATCGGAAAATTTTCAATGATATGATGTACCTCATTCCGAGGTACTATTATTTAAAAAAAAAAAAAAGAAAATTGTAAGTAGGAGTGGGCCCGGCAGTGCCCCTCGCTGTGATATGAGAGGAGCAGCCTGCAATTTTTAAACCAATGTACTTATAATCTGTAATATATAGTAATTATATGTAAAGAAAAATTATTCGATGCATTATTATCAAAATAAGCGTTTAAATATGCATATTCGCTCCCATTTGTTGGCTGATTTGTGAGTTGAAGTTTCAAATACAGCCCGAGACGTAAACAATTTTGCGTCTAACTTGACATTATACTGTGAAAGCTCTCTTTTTTTCTATGTATATTGATTTAAGTGAGTTATGAGGACTCGATGTTTCAGTCGTATACGATGAGAAAATAGGAGAACCAAAGTTTTTTTGCCTCTTTAAATGTATGTACATTTAGAATTCCCCGTCGCATTTTGTTCATTTTGGACCATTGAGAGTGATTTCTCTTTAGTTTTTAGCAATCCAAAATAGTTAGCATAAAATACGGTATAAGAGAAGTGAGACCGCGTTCTTTGTGCAATTCAAATTTTTCACCGTCATGTATACATATTCATGTAGCTATAATTACTTTGCAATTTTGTGATGATATAAAGTATGCAAAGTATGTGATCGTAAACAATACATTGTTATTTGTACATTCATTTTTGATTCCTTCGAGTGTATATAATATCCGTTAATTGGAACCTTTTCGAGATGCGGATTAATCTTCAGAATTATCTGAGGCTAGACTTTGAAAATATATGAAAAGAATTCAAATTCAAATATCGTTGCGAGATAATTACAATTTCTCAAGACATTTTTTGTACCATGACGATCAACAAACTTTCATGATTATACATTGAGATATCCGACTGTATACGCAGCACACACACAAACACACACACACACAATCAAGCATATCGAACATTTTTGTATCGTAGCGAAAAATAAACTCAATATATTTCTACGTTGAATATTTGCAAAGTTTCACGAGCAAAAGAAAACACGGATGATTTACAATGTACATTGCAAATGTAGTAATTAATACTGACTGGAATATCAAAATATTGAATCGACTAGGGATAAAATTAAGTGAACTTTTGATCGTCATAAATTAATGAAATGAAGAATCGTCCGACCGAGTAGTCAATATGTATTCATGAAAAAAGTATGGCGAGATTTTTAGATAGAAATCACATTTCATTCATACAATCAGTCCGTCGATATATGAATGATTTTTTATAGAATAAAGAAGCGTAAAACGCTCTATGTGTGTAATAGACAACCGTATCGATTTCGTGAATGATCCCAGTTGTGTGTTAGCTATTTCAAAAATCAAATCTGTTGAGGGACGATTTTTGAATCAATGATCCCACGTACGTAAGATTTTATGAAAGGAGGAGTAAAAAACGATATATTGTAAATATGAATTGAATTATGCGAAATGCTTGTCATAAATCGATATGAAACGCAATTCTCCAGATGCAATGGAGAAAAATCATTATCTTCTTTTGAAACAAAATTCTTCAAGTTGCAGCATCGCGCGATTGATCGACAATTCATGCAACTGATTCCAACAGAAAATATGGGACAATGAATTACACCATCGTCTTGTAAATGATTGCGGCATTTTTATGCTCACAAATACATGAAAAACAAACACAAAACTGCTTCGTTGCATGTCTCTTTTGCGTTCCTTTGTAAATATTGTATAATCCGTGTATAAACATGATCATTAGTCATCGACGTATCATTGTAGTTCAATACGTTATAATGCATTATAACCATACAACTTGAATAATAAACACTATTATCATTGATATGATGAAGAATATGAAAATTCGCCTAATTTACTAGACCCAAAAGATTTGTCAAATATCTTTAACAATTTTGAGATATTAATTCACTATTCTCTTCCCGCGGGCTTTCAGTAATATCTCCACTCTAGCGGATTATTCGTGTATTATATGGACGGTTCCCGACCAGAATGGTATAAGTCAGGTATAACCCGATTTTAACGGGCAAGACATGTTAGAGTTGCAGTTCATCCAGAAATGTCAGAATTCTGACAGGTGTATCGACCCTGCAGATGAGGATTTCTTCCTTGAATTGATGAAAGCAAAGGTTGTTGGTAACGCCAGAGCACATACCAGCGGAAAATGTTTTGATGAATTTGTGAATTTTTGAAACGTGCATTGTCATCTGCACAAAATTTACCTCAATTGCAAGTGGTTCTTGTCAGGATCATGCAGAAGAATGACGAGAAAGTATCTAACAATGGATTGCGCGTGAGCAATTTACTGCAGCGCAAAATTGAGGTTACGAACGAAAATTTTGATTCTGCCACAGGAATGGTTGAGGGAGTATTGCGCATTGCAGTGGAATTTTTTGTTTTCGCGCCCCATAAAGATCTCTCGGTTCTTATGATGAGAGTGACACCTGGTTCTCCAGAGGCAGCTATTAGCGTTGCTTCAGATTTTGCGAAACGATTCGACCAGCGTCGAGATTTGCATGCAGCTTTTGAAGCCCCTGTTTAGTCTCGCAGAGCTTATTGCCATGCTATGAACAGCAATGGACCTACAATAATCCCTATCAAACCTCTAGAAAATTCAACACAACGACGTACGACCGCGATCTGAAGAACGTTGGTCGTTATGAGTTTGAGCAATGGGCCATTACGCGCGCGTATGTCGGTTGCGAACTAGCCATCCTTTCGGGAATCGACGTTCTCACACATATTGCGAGAAACTATCTTTTCCCAAAAGTCTCTGACCCAATTTTAGATCACATTCACAATCATTTTATCGCGATTTTTCGCGAATAGGTTCATGCCGAATTTTCATATCTATCCATTCCTAATATTTGGGTTGTAAATTCCCCGTCGCTCAAAGCATGAGAACGTAGAATTCTTTTTCTATTCAGTTCAACCAAATCCCTTCCTTTTTATTTGGTTATTTATGTTTCTTCATAGACTTCTTCCATAAAATATTATTGAAAAATCGAATTACTTTCTCAAAAATTTTGACATTTTTTTTAAGACTGTTTTTAAGACTGATACATTGAAAAATATTTGATATGGCCAACTGTGCATCGTTTCAGCACGTCTTTGAGAAGTCGTCTACCATTTTTTCAAAGAGATCGGTCGAAGGTTTAAAGAGAGACCGTAGACGGAGAAAACAACGCATGCTTATGAATATGAATGATCCCTGAGGTATTTTCATTTCTGTTCCTCAATGATAATCATGGACAAAAAAGTGTGACCTACAATCGAAAGATCTGGGCGCTAGAGGCCGACTGATCGAAGCTGAATCTCTGTGAGCCGAGGTTTCTAGAGTAAAAAATTGATTTGAGAGAAAACGTAAGATATCATGCTTACGTTGAATTGATGATTCCAATATTTTTCCTATAAATGAAGGTTCTTGGGATAAAAAATTTATTTGTTTGAAAAATCGATGACCGAACCAAGATTAATCGGGCTCACAAATAGGCACATTCCGATATGAGATTCATTCTGCTAATTTCATTTAGCAGCGTATTTCGAAAAAATACTAGTATTTGCTCGACTCGTTCATTTTCGACCTCTGCAAATGATTTCCCCTCATAATATATATAAAAAGGAAGATAATGCGCCCTCGTTAGTTTAAAAATGACGTTTTTTCGTCAGTTTCGTGAGCATCGTTTCGAACACATTCAAAAAATACGGCCACCTTGAACGACAGGTCAAATTACGTAAGAGGCTGTAGTTTTGATGCACCCCTAGTGCATCGTAAGGAAGCCACCAAGTTTCTGTATCTCCAAAACCAGCAAAGGTTGTTCGAGGAAAATCAGCTTTTTGAGATTAAAAAAATCATGACGTGAGGTACAAAACCTAGTTGGGATTTCGTATCCACGTCGAAAAATACTCGAGGTAATCATCAACCGGCCAATGCACTATTTCTGACCCAAAATTTTGTTTTCCTGTGTTATTACTATTTATATTATTGAAATGATTCGTTATAGTTATTTGTTTCTCATTTCACTTTCCTACAGCTCCAAGCACCTTTCACAGAGCAATATATTATAGCGTTAAGATTGGAATATACTGGAAAATAAATTGAATAATTGAAACCAGATTCAGCCTCGGTTACCAGACGATAGTGCATTTCTCATCCTCAGAACTCTTTTAGGCTTTCATTGCACACCTACTCATGAAAATACTCAAACCAAAAAGAGACCAACCGATCACACGCGGACACATGCGCAACAATGTATCCTTACTCTTCGCTGCGTTTGAGCATCGCTTGCGCAAAAGAATCTGCAAGGGTGGCAATCTGCACATCGAGGGATTTCTATATACAAGTGTATACGCACTGAAATCAAAATGCGACGCGTGCGCGTAGCTTGCAGCTATCCAGCCATCGACCCGCCACCACCGCACCCCCGCCATCTCAGCGCGTACATTGTCCTTATTGCAGCGCCGCGGACGCAGGGTGGCATTGATGATAAGGGTAGTAGTGGTGGTTAGTCCTAACCCGGGCGACGCACGTGCCTCGTGATGCGAGTGCACTAGTATCTTGCAGAGCTTGCAGAGGTTCACAATTAACGAGAGTCATTTTTTTCAGAAAATCACGAGATTCCTGTATGATAGAGTCTGTAGGATCTGAAACTGTTGCTGAATGTGGACCGATGTGAATTTCATTAAAAGAGTTGAGCGTGTATCGAGTTTACAGTGATGAAGAGCCGCACTTTTGCAGCTGTTGCTGCTGCACCCATATACAACGACTGTTTCAGATGAGATATGTGCAGTCACAGCAGAGTTTGTTTTAATCGAATGCAAGCTGCTGCTGTGTTCGGTTGTGCGCGGCAACGCGTGCTGATGCGATGACCAAATTTCACAACGTTGTTCTTAGATAGTGTTGACTCATAGTATTTTGATTTTCATAAAGTTTGAAAGTGCACTGCATGCGAGCAAAAGTGTGGATAACTATGATTCGAGAATCAGGAAGAAGGAGACGTGGGGAAAAATTTGAACAGGAGAATGCCCTTCGCGATGACGAAAGATTACATAGGGGTGGATATTTTAGGGTGAGTAATTCGATCCCTTCTTTCACGAAGTATATTTCAGAGACTTGATTTTCAACTCCAGACGTGCGATGGACGATCTGTCTTATAGTGTTAAAAAACAACATAACGGTAGGGAATCCATGTAGCTGAAGTATCTCTGGTTGCGTTTCCGTTTGGAGATACGGAAAAAGTTTTATTCCAAGCTGAAAAACAAGCTTTTGTTCCCGCTAAGGACTGCATAGTTTCACAAAGAAAATATTGAATGAAAACACATTTGATCTTTATTACGGAAAACATAAACTACCAAGAATGAACTCTCGAATTGAAACAATACATTCATGCTGCAATCGTGATCTTATACAGCCGTTTTTTTTCCTATGAAAACCTCAAATCAAATTCGTTAGATCCATCCCGATGTCAGGAATTAACTTTCAAAAGAAACGACGTTTTAAGTGAAAGTATCGAGGAAGTCATCAACTAATCATACTAAACATTCCTCAAAAAAATTATCTAATATACTTCTGTCATTTATAGTATTGGTTTGTCAACATCTGCAAGATAACATAAGTTCCAAAAGATGATATCAATATTTTCCATCGAGAGCATGCTCATGGTAAAGTAGATCCAGTCTGACGGACGAATCTTTTTACTGGATCAAAATTAAGGGAAGCATTCAAAACATCTACAGATCGTTATGCCGTGAAATTTTCTAAAAAGTTGAATGGATATCAACCAAAAAATTACAACCCATCCTCTACCTGAATTTTTCAAAAAATGGCTACACAACCTTCAACAATATTCGCCAAAAACTCATCAAGCTATGACAGAACACTCGACTCTATATTATAATACGAGTTGAATCCAACTTGTATCCCAGATTTTCAGATGTGACTGGGTGATCATTAAATCATCTTAGCACAAAGATCTTCGGTATAAGAGAATTCTTAAGCAAAATGTAAAAAGCAATTGTATGCGTGGAAAAAATATATAGCAAACTTCATTGTCGACGATCCACTTTCTTGCTAAGCATGTACTACTGCTTTTATAGGTCAGCTCCTTTATAAGTCACTTCAATTCATGCAACCATTTGCAGGAGATGATGAGGGCTTAAAGCCGGATCACGATGCTCGAATGGCAAAGATACCATTTGAAGTAGGGAATCCCAAACGAGTTCTACGGCAAAGAAGGTGGCTGATAGGGCTGCTCGCTTTTTTACTGGCATACTTATTGGTGATCAATAGCTTCACGAATCGTGAGCTTCAAGCCCCGCCCGGAAATTATAATGGTAATTGTCTTTTAGTCTTTCTCTTCTCTTCTCACACCGATTATACAAATATAATGCCTCGAAAGTTTAAAGATGAATCAAAACAATTATTTCCAAATTGTTGTTACTTATTTGTGATAAATAAGCTTTAGTTCAGTGGAAACAAAGCCAAAATTCAATCGATGTGAAAATCATTTTTTTTAATTCAGAAAAAATATTAAATGATGAAGATTCACAAAAAACATATGATTTTGAGGTCACCGATCCTTATCAAAATGTTTGTACGGTCTTATAAAAACTAGAGGATGGGATATCTAAAATATCTCTGTTCAGTGGGCTTCCCCAGAGACATGGACGTAAGTTTTATCATTTTAAGGCCAATTATTTCAAAGAATCCTCATCATGATCAAATATGGGCAATGCTAAAACTTTTCGCTATATCTTTGGCCAGCAGGCTCATTGGACAGAGATGATTTGGATACCTAATGTTCTAGATAGTCTAAATTGTAATAAAAATTTGGACAAGACTGGGGTTCTAGGATTTGTGTCCTCCTCTAGCCAGTGAATTCATTCTAGTCCATCCAATTTTGGACAATTCTTACTCTCTGATTGAGGGCATTCAAACTTACATTTGTATTTTAATTTGGAAATTATTTGGAAGTATCTCCATCAAGAATGGCTAAAACTGGTAACAATCAGTATTTCTGTCATCCCAAAACAATTATAGAAACAGAATATGTTATAAATAAAAGACAATGCTCATAATGATACTTTTGTATTCCATTTGACGATATACAGTGGTTGATACAGACATCAAACGCCAAGCAAGTACGAGTTCTCTAGTCCGAAATGCATTCGTGATAAACACCAAAGGTTGCCAAATACCAGACCTGAGCCCATTCGAGCCTTCTGCGATGCGCTATTTCGATAAGGTGAAGCCCATTGTGTGCGAGCAAGGTACTCACTTGCCACTGATTGACTCAAATAGTAGCGCAATTTTTGTGAACATCGAGGCCCGAGACCACTATTACAACGAAAGCGAGAGTGTCGACTGTTGCTGGCGCAGTTTTTGGAGATCGAGAAATGAGGACAGTAGAGTGACGTGAGTACAAACTGTTGCTTCGTAATGTATAATACACTTGGATCGCGACTTTTTGCAGTACACGATCAATTTTACTGAGAACTGATTAATCATTTTCAACTTGGGCACGTAAAACAAAATCTAATCATTGCTTTCTGATGAATGCTTTTGGAGAGTTTGCTCGCTAGGCGAATCATTTTTTCTCTTGAATGAAATCATTTAGGTAAAATGTATGGTCGAAATGCAAGAATTTTGGGAAGAATGCATCAAATTTCGTGGAAGGGTGATTGGTGTTTACACGAATTAACTCAATGTATTAGACTACAATTCTTATGAAGTACAAGGGAGTACGCTCTAGACGAAACTCAAGGGAGGAAAATCTTTTGGTCTTGTCAGAATTTCGTATCAAATGTTGGGAAGACTCTGTATAGGAAATAACATAAATAATAATATGAACATAAACATAAACTTGTAAAATTACAAAATATTCAGAAAATGTATTCTTGAATCATCCTGCCCTTTTTTCTATTTATTATTACCAACGAAACCAACTGCTCTCATCCGTCCCTAAATATCGCAAGGAATATAAGATAGATCATGTTATTTTAGTTCCATCTGACTCTTCATATACCTCGATGTTCTGGCACGTTTTCGATCAGATCCTAAATCACATGATTCATAGTTTGCCATTATGCTCTCGGAACTCTTCAAAATACTCGTCCAAGTTAAATTGGAAAAATTGAAATTTTTGAATGTTTCTGTTTTGATCTGGTCTTTTTTTCTTTGCAGCTTCGATCAGCTAGTACTTCCGTCTCGACCGAAAGAGCTTGATTCACGTTTCTCGAGTTATTAGATGAATCTATATCAGGACAAGTTTTGCTCACGATCGTCCCAACTAAACTGAGCTATCGATACTGAAGACTCTCGATATTCGAAGTCATCCTTACTATCCGTATTTTTTTCGTCTCAACCGTGATACATTACACGAGCTAGTATAGGCAATTCACGGGACTGAGCACTTCCTTTCGTAATAAGCAATAATTCGTGTATAACTTCACTGTATTTTTTCAAAATCGATTCAAATTTTCTTCCATTTGCCATAATGGTGTAGTTACAAACTATTTTTAAAAAGTCCATATTGATATGTGTAAGTCTCAAAGTCAACAGTAATTTAAATTTTTGCTACTATATTGTAACAATTTTTTTCCGTTGGCATAGACATTGCACGTTCTAACAATCTTTACATTTGTCACATTTCCCTGTGTGAGCGATAATAATGCAGAGAGGTTATTGCACATTCACAGAGCGTTATGGAACAATGTCACTTCCTTACATTCGTATTTTTCCTATGAATACTGATGAAATTATCCATGCATAATTCGACAAAGATACGCGCGACGGCTCGGTGAAGATAATGCTATGATGTGTCGTATTTAGAATTCTAGTGGCTTTTACACTTATCCGTATTAGTGGCGCGGATATCATTGCATGCGTGATGAGCACGAAACAGATGCCAATTATTATTTACGAGCGTCAGATGATTCATGAATTGAGACCAATTCCCACGTTCATGATAATTCAGGCGACTCTTGCGAGCCAAGCTCCATGTCCACGCGCGTGTTTTTGACTGAAAAAATTAACAACAATTGTTGTACTGTTTTTCTCAACTATCTTGACGTCCTATAGCCTCATGAGAGTAATGCATTCATACAAATCGACCGCGTCAGATGAATTTGATCTTGCCAATGCCAACCCAGTCAAATAAAATATGCAGAATCACTTCAAAGTATATGCAATGCATGCACATGAACGATTCTCTCTTGGGAGGATATGTTTTTACGTATCATTTTGAATTTGATACAACTCATTAAGATATCCCATATCATACATCAAAATTTTTCACACAATATAACAAAGAGGAACATACAAATAGTGTGCAGGTTGGGTACATGAGTTCTGGAGGTATTTTTGGAGGCCACGCGTGTAAACGATGTATACCGTCGAATTGGACGGTTTTGGTACTCCTTATTTTGTTTGGCTCGGCATTTCAACATGCATTGACAAAATTCACCTTAATCAGTAGTCAATCAAAAACTCTCAGTCTCAGATTTTCATTGACGCGCACAAAGCTCACTCTGATGTCTATGAACGGAACTATAAGCAGTTCAAGAGGTGTACCAAAGTTAGATCCCGACCGGGTAACTTTAGTACACTTACAAAATATCTCAATTCCACCTACTACCATGCGAATGAATCAATTTTAAACGTTCAGAAGTCACATTACAACTCAGAAGTTATATGAAAAATTGAACCAAAGTTACCCCACTCTATAGGAACATTACGGTGGGGTCACTTTGGCTCAACTGTGTATGACAACTGGGAACATTTTATAAACGCATGGACTGTCGCTAGATCCAAAATGAGTCACGGAAGAGTTATCATACAGATATGTATATGTACCCCGGATACCCCATCGTAATTTGTAATGTTTTGTACACTACCAATCATCAATTCTGGGACGGTGAACGAATAATCACCCTGCTCCCTCGACATAGTGATTACTCTGACTCCGTGCGTTGGAGGATAGTCTCGAAGGAAATATCTTACGAAGCAGAAGGAATTCTCACTTGTATAGAATTTACATGATTTTTATGGATTTTTCTAAAGAACGCAGATGTTAGACGAAAATCAGAAAATTTTAGAATGTTTCACTTTTATTGATACACCTGCAGTTTTGTCGCAAATAAAGATATGGTGATTCTACAATGGGCATCTTACAGAGCGAAAAAAATGCTATGTGTGGCTATTTTTTATTGTTTTTCACGTCCCGCATGTGAGATATTATGAGCCATCAAAATACTCAAAACGGTGGATTTTCACCGAAAATGGCACCCGACACGGTGAAAAACTGTCATTCTGGGTATTTCGGTTGCGTTATCTTACGACGAGATACGTGAAAAATAATAAAAGAATAGTTGCACATAGCTTTCTTACGCTCTGCAATATACCATTTGCAGAATCACCATATCTTCCTTTGCGTCAAAACTGCAGGTGTATCAATGAAAGTGAAAACATAGCATCGAAAAAAAATCATGCAAACCCCATCAAAGTTAGCATTTTTCCTGTTCTTTAAGATGACTTTTCCAAAATTGTCCGCCGACGCATGAAGTAATCGCTATCTCGAGGGAGGGTGATTATTCGTTCAGCGTTCCACAAATTATGACCGGTAGATACCCTGATTAAAGTAGAGTAAATTTGGTGCACTTTCTCATTGTCTTGTTTTATCCCATCCGTTGAAATTCCAAAATGCTGTATATACCCCAATGTAGCGATCGTTTCTTCAATTTGGTGTCATATGTGGTCGAAATGTAGCGTTGTTCACCCGTAGTTTGTTCCAGAAAAATTCTTGCCACGAGTAGGTACTCTAATTGAGCGACTCCCGTATCACTGCTAACTCAGCCTTTTTGTGAAAAACTTCGATAAACAACCAGAATGATTCACCCGGAATCCACGATTGTTCAACACATTGTTTATGTGTGTCCCACGTGGGAAAATCGGGTTTCAGATCGATAGAATGATTTACCTTGTCAAAGACAGCTTTGGAAGTCATTCTTCAAGGGTGTACCAAAGGTGCACCCACAAAATTGGAAAAGTATCTCATATTATCTGCTAATAAAACTTGAAAAATTCGATTGTTTTCCATAAATGATTTTCTTTGATAGTACACGTTACGAGAACAAAACTTCTCTTCATCTCAATATGCGAGTATGTGATACCTTTTTCGAGCTCAACGAATATCTTGGACTCGAGCCAACAATTGATTCAACGTTATTTCGACAGAAATTTCCTTATATTGCAATGTCGATAATCATGTACCACTTTCAAATTCTCTAAATTCTTTCATCTATTACAGGCTGAGCAGAGACTGTCACCCATTCAATGAATCAGCATGGATAAACGATGAATTTGTGCAAGTACAATGTCAGAATCATAACGAGAGTGTTTACGAAGATTACTTTGCATTCGTACCACGCAAGCTGCGAGTAGAAAACCGCGTGCGAGCTCTCGAACATAAGAGCCAGCAACAGAATCATCAACACGCGAAAAATAAAACACCGAGAAAACTGAGCATACTGGTGATAGGCGTAGACTCGGTATCGAGGCTGAACTTGCATCGCACAATGCCAGAAACGGCTAATCTACTTCGCGAACTTGGTGCTGTGGAATTAATGGGCTACAACAAGGTCGCTGACAATACATATCCAAACATTGTGCCTCTGCTAAGTGGACTTCCAGTTTCGGAATTTGAAAAATTGTGCTGGCGTAATAGAAAGAAACCCTTTGATGATTGTCCTTTTGTGTGGAGAAAGGCCGCAAGGAGTGGCTACAGAACCATTTTTGGAGAGGACGCTTGCTCGATGACTATATTCAACTACCTCAAACCTGGTTTCAGGTGCGTATGAAGAAAAAAATCAGTAGCGTGGTTCGAAGCAGGATTCTAAGAGTCTCAGGTCATGGGTGATGATCTTTTTAAATTCAAAATTCTGAGCCCATTTATATGTGTTATCGAATTATCTGTCAATATCTACTTTGTAACTACCTCTGAAACAACGATTATGAGGAGAATTACATATCTGTATCACTTGAGCCATTCCAAAACTTTTCCTCAAAATTACTAATCATTAAAACTTGTCAATGGCATGGTACTAGAAACAAAAATGAAATTTTCAGTCACTTTCCTTGTTATGGACGAAAAACTGATAGTCTCTGTAGGCCCCCGAATAAAGTGGAATGAACTTGAAAACCATGAAAATACCCACAGGAAAGAACCAACAGATTACTATCTACGACCATTCTGCGTCGCAGCGGAAGCAACAATCGGCAATACCCACCGTCTCAACGCTAATCTCTGCCTTGGTACTCGCCTAAACTTTGAAACCCTACTTCGATACACTTACCGGGTCGCTGAAGAATTTGCCGATGATCCATACTTCGCATTGTTTTGGCAGGCAAGCCTCACCCACGACTTTGTAGAGTATTCCAGCCTCGGTGATGGTTCCTATCGTGATCTCCTTGCCGAACTCACTGGCGATCGGCAACTGTTACGTAATACGGCTCTAATTTTTATGAGCGATCACGGTATGCGCTGGGGTTCATTCAGGCAAACGTACCAAGGTAGACTCGAAGATAGCTTACCCTTCGCCTTCCTTCTGATGCCCGATTGGTGGTTGAGTGAACATCCTCGAGCAGTGAGTAACTTGAAGACGAACGCTAGGAGGCTTACAACGCCCTTCGATCTACACGAAACCATCGTCGACTTGCTTGATTCAGAGAGGCTGGCACAATACGAGGTGGGTAAAAAATTTGTGAGTGGAGTTCAACTAGGGGTAAGGTCTCTTATAACTCACTAGACCAAATTTTGTGGCTCTTGCGAATTTTCTCAGTAATATTGAAATACCATCGTCGATCGTTGCGGAAATTGTAGGTGAGAGAAATGACGTGTTACAGGACCGGAGTTGTCTGCTTAGGTATAACTGTGCAAGTCGACTGCTTCATTAATAACTCGCGCATAGAGAGGCCTTCAAGGGATCTAAAGATAGTTAAGGATAGGAATACACACGATTAAATTATAGAGTGATACGGTCATTTATTGCATTAAGATAAACTATCAATGGCTGAGATAGAATTGAAATTTTGAGTCAATACCATCTACTATTTGTGATAGCAATCGCAGCTCAAGTCAAAATCTGACATAAAATAATTATCTTGAAGTAATACAATTAGTAAAAACGATTACTAAAATAGGAATGCACCAAATCGTATCATGCCCAAATTAAGAGGCTGTCGGATACCGACATTATCGAGTTTTCGAACTTCTCGATGAATTTTTGAGATATCGGGATTCTACTAAGTAACGCCGATTCTATGAGCCATACAGAATCGGCGTTACTTATTAGAATTTTGATATCTCAAGAATTCATCGAAAAATCCGAAAACTCGACCATGTCGGTGACTGTACAATGTAGATAGGACTCCGACATCCCCTTAACTGGAATACATCATTGTTAATCCGACTCTCAAATACTTAGGTTTAATTGAAATACCTAATCTCATCTAGTTAACGAAAAATAGGAATACTCATACCAGGAAACCGACATTGATTATGCTCTACTACGAAGCGCTAACCCGTCTTTCGTCTTGTTCTTTTTTCTGAAAGTTCGCTAGTGAGTCAGTGATACATTCTCAAAAATCAAGATGGATCAATCGTCGAGAACTCGATTTAAGTCGATTGGGAACTTATACCTGTGTTTTTTTGGTCGCAAAATACTCCAATTTTACAAATGTATCTGACAAACACTTCACAAATAAGAAAACAGGTCTTTCTATGCCATTCTATGCACTTTCCACTTCTCCACTCCACTCTTCCCCCCCCCCCCACTTTAGCGCATGTGCGAGTAATTTACGCGCCAATATTTAAAAATATCAACTAGGCGGTCTCGTAACATTCCATCAAAGTAAACTCCAGTCTTGTGATAGTATTTCAATCATAACAGCTACTCATTTGCATGTGAATGACTATTTAGAGAAAATATATCAGGTTTTTCCAAACCAAACATGCCAGGTGCCAACTGGTGATTCAATCGATCTTATATCTCGTCCAATCCACAAAATGCGCATGATATTATTGAGTTGCACTTTATCTAAAAAGTCATCATTCAGCCTCCAAAATTCAAATAGAATGTATCCATTTCACCGTCATCACTGGAGCATTATAAGTTCTATAAGTTGTATATCCATACATAAACCATGTATAAGTTTTTTGATTCGTTAAATATGTTTCGCCTGTACTCTAATCATTGATATGGGAAAAAGAAATTGATCTTTAATCAGCACACTTTCCAATATTCGATTAGTACAAAAAATTTCATGTGTATACTGGGAGTACGAAAAAGTACCGTGAATTTTTCTTGCCGTGGTACGAGTTGACAAGCTCACCCATGAGTGAATTCAAATACAAACTAAAGGTACATGGAATGTTCCATAAGATTCTCGACACCGCTCTGCATGAGAACCTTTCCAATATTCTAGAGAAAAAAACTTGTTACTCAGCTAATAGCAAAAAAATTGAATTAACGGACAAAGATCTATCAGTAGTCATAGATTATAGAATTGGCTCAAGGGCATTCCGTACATCATGACTACAAATATACTCTTCGTGAGATCAGCATCAGTTGGAACTCCCTGCTTTGTAACAAATTTCTGGAGCTCTATACTTCTGCACATGCTCTTCAAAATTCACAAATGAATACATAACGATCTTCACTCTCTTCCACCACATGCAACATATGTTATAGTGATGAAATTTCAACTGATTGTTTCAGGTCACCTCAGCCAGCATACCTGCATCTATGACAACTCTGCCATCAATCCCTCATCACATACCGGTCACCAACCGATCATCCCTAATCTCTCCAGGTTTAAGTCTTCTCACCACACTAATTTCAGAAGATAGAACCTGTTGGAGTGCTGGTATTCCTGAACACTGGTGCATGTGCCACGGTCGTCGAAACGTCTCTCGAAACGACCCTGCCTTACCAATTCTCCAAGCCCATTTACTTCAAGAACTGAATCGCCAGCTCAACCAATCCTCTTACGGACGATCGAGATGCAAAAAATTAAAATTGGATCGTCTGATTGAGGCTACTTTACGAGGTCCAGAAGTTAGTGACAAAGATAAACCACTAAGCAATTGGTCCGAATATACTTTGACAGTGCAAACAAAACCTGGGGGTGCTTTGATTGAAGCTTCCATGCGATACTCAAGGCATCCATTAGACAATAATAATCGAAGTAATAGTTTCCATAGTGGTAATAAAAAAGTGGTTGAGTTGGTGGGACCAGTTTCAAGGCTCAATGCTTATGGTAAGCAGTCAGCTTGTGTACCGGATTTTCATTTAAGACTGTTTTGTTACTGTGTAAGAGAAATGTCAGTTGAAGATGATGAAGAGATGACAGATGTGGGGATCGGTACGGAATCGGTTGGGAGATCGTTGCAATATGGTAAAAAGGGTGTAGAAACTATTACCGCTGCTACAAGTGATAATAGCGATGAAATTGCTACCGGTATAGCGTAAACATACTGTAAATCTCAAACTGTAAACACTACAGGGAAAACGGTTCCCGAACAGATTTAATCTCAACTTTGAATTTTGACTAGTCCTAACTTCGGTGTAATTATATTGGATACAAAAATTGGTTTTGCTTTCGCTATCTCTATACGAAGAAGAAACAATAAGAGTGCAAAATATCGCATCAAAATCACCTTTGAAACCTTGATAGCTTACAGTACATACTTTTAATCGTCTAAAATATCATCGGTTTGCCAAAAGAAAGAAATACCCATCACTTTATTTTAAAACAGCTCATAAGAATCGAACAGGATTGATGCTTCCTACAAGACGTGCTCATAGCCAATAGCGTTTCAAAGGGTAAATCTAAAATTGGCAGCCCTAATATTCGAATCAACATTGCGAAAGAGTATGAATATAATTGAAATCACGGTCGTGATTGACATAAAGCAAATGAAATAGCTATGATATATTTGATCAATGCGGTGGAAACGCATTATTTTTTTATGAAGTATATTCCTAATGTGAGATTTTCGCTAGATATAAATAGCTTCTAGTTCAGAGACCTTTCATGTACTTACTATTATATGTAATGCAACATATCTATTGATAAAAGGAAATTTCTTCATGATTCTTCAAAGTTGTAAGTTCCGGAATTTCAAAGTTTCCATCTAGTCTTCGTGCAATATATAGGCTCATATGTCATATTAGTGAGCTGTCTTACCACTCAAGAATCATAAAAATGCTAAATTAAGGATTGCTAAACGACAGAATTAGAAGAAAACCACTTGGGTTAAGCAATTTTTCGGTCCCCCGAACGTTCAACAATTTTGACTACGATTCAATCTGATGTACCGAACAGTATTGTAGAGTGTGAAGATTATGCTTTGAAATCAAACATAGTTCTGATGAAAAGGAATCAGTCCTAACACCGGGTCAGAGTACTATAAATTCCAAAATATATTTTCGAGACATAAGTCATATTCAGCAAAAATTAAGCTTTTATGGCTTTTATCGAGGTGTAGCTAACAGTACCATTGTTATATATAATATAAATAAACACACCATAAAACCAACAAGTCAATGACAAATAAAGCAACAGCGAATTAAATGTAAGATATTTCAAGTATAGTCGTGAATTTCTCTGCTCAGAAACTGATAATAGAAATATATTTATATTTGTATCACGTATCTGATAACATTTTTATTTCTCTTTTAAACGTTCCAACTTGATGAATTTTCTATATCGAGATTACGTTCATTCCGACAAAAAAATTTGTTAATACACTATTTTGGTATTAGTCGGGACTATTAGTACTCAATTATATCCCATGTTATATCCTCATACAAGAATTGGATGCCTAAAAATATTCCCAAAATGTTTTACATGATATTGATTCAACTACCTAGTTAGTAGCCTAAGCACTCGTAAATATAACTGAATGAAACATTTCTCAAATGGGTGTTCCATAATTTTGCAATTTTACGGAAGCTTAAAATCCAAAATAGGTCGTACCGTTCCAAGAATCAATTGAAGATTCAAACAGAGATCAACAGGATCATTTGAGTGTATTTGATTTTCATTATGTCTTTCTTATATTATTCGCAAATTTCACAATTTCAAACTTCGCAAAACGAGTAAAGATGATATACCATAATAATGATTAACATTATTCAGAGTGTTCGAAAATTTTCATCGAGATCATTTAGTTATAAGTCAGAAATCCTCTTCTTTTCTGACGATTGCAACAATTTTGCTGAGGAGAAGGACAGGATTTGCACTCACAACAAGTAATACCCGAAAATCTTCCATTACTTGAAGGCTTATGTGCAAAAATTGCAAGGAAAGTACTATCCAAGGTCATTGTAGTCTCAACTCGTCTCAATAATTGTAATACACTTCCTGAACCGTGAAGTTATTGAAAATGCGACTCTCATTTCCTGATCAAATCTGTCAACGTTTCTTGTTTTTGCTCGGGCACGTTTTTCATATAAGCAAGGCCCGATCTCAAATGTTATTGAGCCTGAAATAGACGAGTGAATCTTTCAAACATCACAGTAAGAACAATCATTATTTTCCAAAGATTATGTGTAGTGTGATGTATTATGTTCAACAAAAGTTCTCAAATTAGCCAATTGGCTTTTGATTTGTTCAACTTGATTATTTTCCAACTTCTCTATATTCTCAGAGCCTCAATTATCACAATGTCTCGTCAGCCACTCATATGAAATTTGATTAAAAAAATTGTTAAAATGAGACTCGTGAGAATCGCTAATGAAAGAAACTCCAATTTTTGGTGAATTTTATCTTATATGGTGTTAAAAAATCAAAAACCACAAGATGACATGGAAAAACACAAATTTTGTAGGGGGCGATTCGGGAACGACATTCGTCAATCTTATGTTCAAGGAGCTTGACAAGAGTTCCTGTAAGATTATTCACATGTTACTTTGAGATAAGAAAAATAAAAAATTTTCCAGCATATGAGACTGTTTTATTTAGTATTAGTTCGACCCAACTCAACTAGATTCTGTAGATGCAAAAAGTCAGTACCCACACTGCATTCTACATCCTGCCAATCGAATGTCACAAATTCTCCGGAAAAAAATAATAAATGTGTATTAACCAAATGTTTTCTTTTCAATTCTTAATGCGATGCTGATTTTCTAATTCATTTTGTTCGTGCTAACGAGAAACTAAAGAATATTTTTTTGCTACTGTGTGCGTAAAGTTGTAAAAAATGCAACTTCTCTTCATTATTTACAACGCGAGAAATAATGCGGAAAACACTTCTTGTCAAGATAATTTTCCAATCGCGCACAGGTACAAAGTGCCTGAGTGAATATAACAACTCGCTCCGATGGACTTTCATTCGCGCACAGTTTCAAAATATGATGTCACATCATCTCTCTCTCTCTCGATTCGGCCTTCTTACGAAACTCTGTCTTGAAAGAATCTTGCTTGGACATCAATGGTGCATCTTTTTTTTACAACTTCGCGCACAGTCGCAACAGAATAGTACACGCAACACGTGCGAGAAGTTTCAGCAAACGTTGCCAACATGCGCGAGAAGTAACATTCACGCACACCTTGGAACTTCCCGCACTTGCTTGGCAACTTTGTGCGGAAATTGCCCTTCTCGCACAAAATACTATTGTGACACCGGGCCCGGTCGGTTTGGAACTTTGCATATATAATAACTCTTTTTGAATATGAATATTACAATTCCGTTATTTGAAATCCATTAAAATGTTCTAGCGTTTACGCGCATTAATCAAATAGTACTAATCCTTGTTTCAATTCATCAGAAACTTCTTTAGGAATATAAATGGTAGCAACGAACTTTTGATTTTGCTGTGTTTTCTTCGATGATGAGCGGTTTTACTGTTTTACATATTCAAATCTAGAAGGGATTCTAAGCCCTCGTATAAGAGCAAAGTATGCGAGAAAAATGTCACTCCAAGCACAATCTAGTAAATCAAATGGTGAAATACCTAGGAGAAATAAAACCAATGGAAGCCAATATTACATTTTTCCCAGGCGACTTCGGACATTCTGAAACCTGCAGAACCAAGGCCCAACGTATAGAATATTTGCGTTGAAATTTTGCATGCACGAATTGGATCTTCATACATACTCAATTTTTCCACGGTTTTGATGGGTTTGAAGCATATTAAAAAGTTGAATCATCTAAATTCAGTTCAATTTATTCACGAGTCTTAATCCCTACGTATTCGTGGAATGAATTCGGTGATTGAATGATTAACACTCAAAATTAACCAGATCATGTTGAATGTGATTGTGAATCATGTTGGTACAAATGCTTCCTAATAGACATTTTCATCTGTTGAATATTACACAATAAACCAATTCACGTACCAATACACGAAAATCTCCATAAACAGATCTGATTCGCGTTCATAACCATCGACAGCCACTGACAAGGGGGACCCACGAAGTGCGGGTCACCAAACTTTGTTCACAGTCTCGTACCGCCTAGAATACGAAGAATCCCAGAGCAACTCCGTCAAATGGGCTCCCTGTTCAGAGCTACAAGTAAAAATGTTAGCATTGTCAGTGTAATATCACTTTTCAACTTGGGCCTATATGGACAATGCTGATGTCATAGGCTGTAACTTCGCACAGAGGGCCCATTTGACAGAGTTACTCTGGATTCTTCATATTCTAAGTGGTACAAGACTGTGAAAAAAGTCTGATGAGCTTTGGTGACCCGCACTTCGTGGGTCCCCCTTGTGAGTCTATATCTGAAGAAAGTACGTTCTCGCAAACAGATCACAAGTTTGATTCAGTTGATTGACTGAGTATGGAAAACAAGTCGGAAAGCAGTTTCATTTAAATATCGTTAAAAATTATACGCAACATTCATGTCTCAGTTTACAAATGTATAAATGCGGTACACTTCTTGCAGTCAAGAACCCATATGTACATACACTCGGTAATAAAAATGTCTACCTATGGTAGTTACCTATGGTAAAAGAGTCAATCCAAGCTACTCAACTATAATCTACGCAGTTCTCGCGGAGCAGCAAAAAATCAACAGCCCTTATTATGCTATTAAGATGATATCTCACGACACACACGGAAAAAATTGTTGTACTAATTCATTTCTCAACCATACCCGAAATAATGAGGTATTGGTATAAAAAGTATTCTAGATGTTGATCAACGAAATCAACTCATAACAAATGAATTTCTTACTTCCCTCGAAGTCCATTGTAAACCCTATTGACAGAGCTCTGATTGAGTAACTTTTTGATATCTGTAAAGTAAACATTTCATATGATAGTTAGTCAAGAATGAAAGATGAGCAAAAATTCGAGTTTGATTTTCTTCATTCTTGTCAACCAACCTTCTTTTTCAGTCTCTGAAAGTTCTGATTCCGGAAAAGCTACATCAAAAGTGATGTACAAAGTTCCAATGAGATTGTTGTTTTCATAACTTGGCATTCCTTCGCCTTTTTTTCGCATTTTAGATCCAGGGCGAGTGATTTTATCCCTCTGAATTGTCACTTTATGTCCATCTAGATGAGGGATTTCTAAGGAAAATCCAACTAAAGCATCTTGTAAGGAAATTGTGACATTGGTGTACAGATCATCGCCTTTCCTCTCAAAAACAGGATGAGGCTGTGTTTTGATTCTAGAAAAGTGTAGGTAATTTATTAGTTGTGAGCAGATAGTTGAGCAATAATGGATTATATTAAGATCAAAGCAGATATGATTTCAGAAATATGAATATTTGACCCTAAGTACTACCTGAAAATTAAGTCACCAGGTTCCCCATCAATATGGGGCTCACCCTCAGCAAAGAATTTAGATTCTTGACCATCAACCATTCCAGGCTCTATTTCGATCTCAAGGACTCTTTCTTCATTAACAAACACAATATTGGGACACTCTGAGCAAACTCTTTGTTGAGTCATTTGGAAGCGGCCATTTCCTAAATTACGTGTAACTAATTCTTGCCTACAATTGCACTGTCTTGTTCCAGGAGCAGTTCTGGCAACTGGTTTATTTCTAGTAATCTGTTCAGTAAATATGATGGATGAAAAAAACAGCGACACAGTTTGATACAAATTACATGACTTGTTCATACCTCTACAAAGTTGCCACTGTACAATTCTTCCAGGGTCACATAAAGATCCATTACTATATTTGAGCCTTTGGGTACTTGATTTTGCTGTTGAGAGTCACCACCATCAAAATGGAAACCAAAGTCTCCAAAAAAGCTAGCAAATGGGTCTGCACCATGCATCATACCCTCCTTTTTGACACACTCTTCTCCACAATTGTCATACTGTTGACGCTTAGCAGGATCAGAGAGTACTTCATAAGCTGCACCAAGATCTTGAAATTTCTCAGATGCATTTGGGTCATTTTTATTTTTGTCAGGATGTAGTTTCTGAGCTAGCCTTCTGTACTGTTTTTTTATTTGATTCTTATCAGCATTTCTATCTACACCTAAAATAGCATAAAAGTCTCTCCTAGAATGCAAAACAGAAATCATCATTAGAAAAATCCATTAAGGAGAGTCTAAGCATATAGAAAACTTGAGCTACAAGCGTGTTTGTCATTGAAAATTTCACTTAGAGAATGTTATTGAATTAAAGTCTCTGAAATCAACGAAAAGGTGAGAAATAATTCATGATGTAGAAATCGATTTAAAAAGACATTGAAATTAGTACCCAAGGGAATTGATAATAACATTAAATGATGTAGAAGAATTGAAAGATAGTTGTTGATAAATGAGTAACAAAAACATTCACAGGTTATGAAAAGCAAACACATTGACTTGTATTTGACGTTCTAATTAGATTAAGATATTGATTAATACTCACCCAGCGAGACATACTACGAGATATAGCAGTAAATTAATTAATATTAGATAGAAATATTGAAACCCTGCCATTCTAGCAGACGTTTCGGGGCAGCCTGTGCAAGGCCCCTTGGTTGCCAAACAGATACTGCTCAAAAGTTGTCTAAAGCGTGGTTGAAGCTGATTGGACCACAAGCTAAAAGTCACAGTGTGGCAGAAAACCATCAGCGTGTCTTGTGACGTCACGACTCACCGGCCACCGGTTTTTTATGGAAGAAACCTACCTTACCCTCCACTATTGTAGTTCATATCGATTTTTCGGAAAGATTTTTCCACACTGATTTTTCGATTTTTTGAACCGCTTTGAAATTGACGAAAAAGTGTGACGACGATTTTACTGAAAGTGCTTCAGTTGAAAAATGTCTAAAAATGACTTCGTGGGTTCAAATTTGACTAACTATAGCAATCATTATATCGGGTCTACAAACATTGCATTGATCCATGAATAAGCCTCCTGCTTTTTCACATCATTTGTGATGGATCCTTTGCCCATAGAGATATCTTCTGCCGAGCACGACCCGTCTGTTTCATCTTCTCCTAATTTTTTTTCGAGCTAATTTTTCAAATGATTTGATTCTACATTTTTTATATGAACACAACAGACAGCATTCCATGAAGTTCTTTCAATCTCGTTTTCGATTTGACTTGGGATTGCGATTTTTCCATCCGTGAAATTCCTATACAGTTGACATTATTGGATAATTTATTGAATAGTAACACGATGACCCATTCAAAATCTGTGAATGCCAAAAAAGAAGCAAAATTAATGATGTTGATGGCGGAGAAATAAAAAATGACCAATGTTGTGGAGTGTCAAATGATCGCATTGAGCAGAGAATTCTTTCGTAGGGCACCGAACGGTAAATTTCAAAGTCTAGCAATCCACGATAAATGATGTAAGTGTACAACATCAAATGTTGCCTATCACTTCGTGTATGTAATAATTATCTCGCGCCCGTCGGGGACTGAGCGCAAGTTTATTAGTGCAATATTCATGCGCTATATAGACGTAAATCTGATGCAACATTCGACCACGAAAAAAATATTCATGTGCGTGACATTCGAATGGAGCAGTTATGAGTAATATCATATTTTATGATCTCGAATACGTATTTCAAATTGTTGTATAGCTTTTATTGTATCAAGTGAACGAAACGTTGAATTGCGATAGTCAACCGAGACACGTTAATCAGAAATTCTATGCGGATTTTTCAAAATCTTCATAATATAAATCAGTAAAAAATATTAAATAAAATCTGTCATATAAGTACACGTATTCGTATGAAGTTTAGACAGATATCGCACATCGATGCGCTTTGTCACGATTGTTTAAGGACAACAATATTCTTGAGACAGTATCGAAAATAGATCTCAATATATGATTTCAAAATTTTCCACGAGTCTTCAGCTCCGTATGAGTTCATAAACTGAGATGATTTGAGCGCTGTCCAAATAAAGTCACATGCTGTGAATACTTGAGCGTCTCATTTTTCTGAACTTTCAGAGTCAGTTCTCGAGCGATATTGCGATCTCTTCAATCCACATTTTGCTTTGACAATCGCCTCTTTTATCTGATTGATTTCAGTTCTAAGTTCCATGGCTCGATTACACGCATTTGCATAAGATCCTTCATATCCTGCTACCTGTGATCGATGTGACACACCGAGCATATTTGGCTCTGTAATGAAATATTTCATGGATTTTCAATAAAATAATGACACATAAACTCAGGGGTTTTATCAACTCAAACGCTTGATTACTATTCAAAGTATTTCGACTGGCTTGAAAATGAGGATATATCCCTCGCATGTAATGAATAATTTTAATTATCGGTCAGTACGTAGAAACATCGAGTTTTCAGGCGTAAGGACTCCTGTGAGCTCGCTGTTTCTACGTACTGGTCGATAAAATAGCATATACACGTCTCGTGCCGAAAACTTTGTACTTCAGGAAAACCTTTGCTGAACGTCCAGCAAAGTTTTCCCAAAGAACAAAGATTTTCGGCACTCCACGCGTAATATACTTTATTGATACACTGTGCGTAAAATTGTACTTTGCACACAGTTTGCCGAATTTTACTCACAGTTTATCAAAAAGTATAGTTCTTTACACGGAGGTAAAACCTTTATCTCGCATCCTCGTGATGATTCCGACACTCGCCTGCGGCTCGGGACGGAAATCCATCACTTAGACGCGGAAAAAAGTTCTTATACCCTTGTATCGAGATGTACTGTTGTGATAGTTCCTAATCCGCTTGCAAGAGTACACCGGATCAAGCAATTATGCAAAAAACTCTGCAAAAAATAGTACAAAAAATACGAAAGGAATTTGCTCTTGCGTTGCCACGAATCATCGAAGTGAAAGAATAGTTAATCCTATTAGATCATGGTGATAAGATGTAAGAATTAAAGTCGGAAATTTCGTAAAAGTTAGCTAAAAACACTCCAAATTATTATCACTCCGGAAAAGTGAGGAGCGAGGTAATTTTTCTTGAAACGCACAGGAGGCGGAAGAACCTGCTCCTATTTTTCAAGCGCGCAGATGCAAAATCGTGTGATTGTTTGAAACGTAGAAACAATTGACCATGAGATGAACCAACCACTTTCTTTATCTCATTAGACTTTGAACGACATCGAAACGAGAGTTGACCGTCGAGGGAATTGCGTGAGATAAGAAATACTTTTTTTTGAGAATCATAGAATTAGCCACTCACCAGCACTACATCCATTAGCTGGTCCTCCTCCAAATTCATCCAGCCCATACGATTCATAGTCTTTGATAAGGGATTCCAATACACGAAGTTGTTCAAGCATTCGAATAACCTTCGATGTCAATGGAGAATCGCTATCCCCGAAATGATTCATCAACGTTATGGCTAGAATGATATGATGACTTCGAATAAAAAGCAGCATTAGACAATTCTTCGCTTTTGATAAATTATCTAAATTAGTTTTAGCACTGGATCGATTCGAGCAAATGGCATCATTGGCCTATTTAATCGTTGACCTTACCATATCACCAGTTTTGATCAACAGATTTTTGGATTGTCCAATACAAAAGTTCAATGTACTAATTCAGTAAAATGTTACCATTGTTCGATTCTCTCAAGTATTCGTATGATTGTTCCAGTGCGATGGTAAATTCTGGGGATGGATGTTTTGACCGCTCTGCATCTAATTCTTTCCTAAGTCGCTCCAAATTCCTGTTTTGCTGTTCCAGATCTTCCATAATTTTTCTCTCTTCGATCGTCAGAGAATCAGGGATGACTGTTGAACGCAAATTGATTGTGAATTGAGTGATTTTGTGATTCTAAATTCCAAGTTAGGCTGAACTTAACGTCATATCAGCACTTGATTACGATCCCGTTCAAGTTTTATGGGCGCATTAAATAATCTGTGAATTCATATATTTATAATGTAATCTGCCCACGTGTATGTAAGCATACATACTTATTTGAAATCATATTTTCCTGAAAACTTCAACATTTTTATTGAAAATTCAACCTGCTCTTTCATACAGCTGGTTGGCTTTCCAACGACATAGTTAAAATTACCATTGGGCTGGCTGATCGAATTGATCATTTAACCACTTGGTTAAGGTTTTTCAAAAAAAATTGTTCACAGTTTACACGCTTGCAGAACTTGCGCGGGCCAGTGTCCGCCTTGAAGTGTAGTCGCGCTTCGGTACCAAATCGTAATATGTAGTCCAAACAATTCACTCTACTGTGATAGAATGTGATGTACTTGAAATGTGCTCTTTACTGTATTTATGAGTGATAATGATTTCGTCGTATGATGTATTCTCTTATCATTTCGATGCATGGATCGAAAATGTATTACACATTTTTCAAACTTCCTCTGCATTTATAAGCTGTAAAGACATGCTCTTGTGTCAAGCAATTGATTTCCGTTCACACCCAATCATGAAAGATCATTGCAGCAGTCGGGATTGATTCAACCTTTCAGCATTCGTGGTCCGCAGGATAAATTTTTAGTTAGACTCGAGAGCTAATTTCCGGTTTCTAAGCTTAATCTGAGCGATTTTATGGTGCCCAAAACCCCCTGGGCATTGTCGACAATGACCGGGCATTGTCGACAATGCCCGGTTCTCCAAAGCCATATTGGTCATTGTCGACAATGCCCAAAATCGGACATTGCCCGTAACATATACATCCCATGTCCGACTGCTTCTCGATTGTAGAGCTAGAGAAAATCTTATCCCAATGTCGGGATCTTAGGAGAATAAGCAGCACAATGTAGTTTGATTAATTGTATGTTGATTTCCATTTTGATTTCTATTGAAATATTAAATTCTATCTTGATTTCTAATTTTGAACTTTCGTAAGGCAGTTCCTAGCAGCCAAGTTTATGCCATCATGTAAGGACGAAATTTCCATTGATCTTCTGATGAAATGAAATAAATAAAATTAAATAAGCTCAAACAAAGAAATTTCTCAGGAGCTAGAAAGTTTCGAAATCATAGCTTCAAAATGGCTGGTTGGAGATATTCCAGATAAATGTCAAAATCTCCTTTAAAGAGGTCAAAGTTTGAAAATTTGTAAGTAAACGAAACAAACATCTATCGCTGACTATTCCTTGCATGAAAAAGTGACGATTCATTTTTTTATAAGATTGACGACCCAATACAATAATGATAATGACTTGAATCTATTATGATTATAGATGCGCTTTTATAGACCTCTTCTCTGACGGATGCATGTTAATTTTTTTTATTTTCGAGTGCTCCCATACTATATGTACGCCTCATCAGGGTCTCAGGTCGTCACAGACAATTAGTTTCTTCATAGAAGAAAGTTATAATCATGCCCGATTCGGCTTAACTGCTGCAAAATTGCCGTGGAGCTTTACAATCTAGATTTCAAAAGTGGGTCCCACAGGACCCTTGGGCGCTAGAGAGTTGATGAAAGAATGACGATGAACGAAATTTGGGAAAACCCTCGCAAAAGCGAAACTCCTGAGAGACGCAAAATCGTATCCGCTATAATTCGAGATTCTAGTGTATGTACATTGCTTGGTGTAATATGTAATATAAGTATAATACATTCACCCGATATTGCTGAATCATGTGGCAGCTCATTGCTTGGACCGGGAGTATCATCACACAAAATCCTATTCGCCCCTATCAATCTTCTTGTAGGTTGCGGCGAAACAGGCACCGCAGCGCACTCCATTTCTACGAGGAATCAGGTTTGATCAATTAATTGGCAATTTTCAAGTCGGGGAAGTGTGCAAATGACTCATAACATTGAAATTACAGTCTCAGTATTATTGTGGTAATTCAAGTCGTACTGAGTTATAAAGGAGCGAGGCTCTTCAAACTGTTTTCACGGAATGAGTGCGAACGTAACTACAAAAATAAGGCAAATTCTCGCCTCTGAACTCGACTTCGTACAGATGTATACGGTGGATGAGAATTTGAGTAAACTTATATGCTTATGTCAATGACTATTTTCTGATATAGTTATCAATGTCTTTTTACTCTTACCTAGAGGAGAAATAGTTGATGTCCCATTAGACAAAGTGATCTTGTATGATACATGAATGATCATAAAAAAAAGTAACTTTTCCATGTCTGGAAACTTTCAAAATTGTCTTCAGATCAGGAAAAAACCTTCCATATCGTCTATACATAAATAAGAATTGTACGTTTAGGTAATCGAGTTGTATGAGTTTGAGAGTACTCGGATTTTGATGAGGCAATCATGTGGAAAACGAATTCTATTCCTGAAATACTTCTTTCGTAGTATTAGTCACTCTTCACAAAGCGCTTTTTCATATCGTTTATCTCACAAAATTTGTAAATGAATGAGATTTTTTATTTGATCTGATCTAAATGATAAGAAGACCTTCTATGCGTGGTATGAGAATCCAAACATATTTTTCTACGATATAAGCTATTAGCTGCTCCTTCTCTCTATCAAAAATATTTCCCTAGTAGATGGAATTACATCAATCATTCCTTATCCATTCAATCAATCATGCATCAGATCGTGATATAACGACGGGTACTCAAAAGAACTCATCAAGGATCAGGAAGAAATGTGACCACAGTAAAAAGTTGCTCATATATAATCATCGCACTGACAATGAGTATACTAAAGGACTAAAGTAATGTACATTGTATCATTGCGAATAGGAAAATGAAATTATGCTCCCTATTTCTCTAGCAGAAGTTGAATTTGTAGTCCAGACTGACAACTTATTTCCGCTTGTTTGTTATAAAAAAATGAGAAAAGGGGTGATTCATTCTATTTAAAAATACATTTGATTTGTCTGGAATCAATGCATTTTTTGTCACAGCATTTGATTCAGACATTGATTCATGCAAATAGGACCGCAGGGATGAAATAATCGTTCGATCTACACCTTATCGGACCTTTGCTCATCCATTTCGGTAAATAAGTACATTCAAGATCTCGCTGAAAGTTAGAATTCAAAATCTCGATTCTGTCAAGGAGAGTCGGGGGATCGCGGATCACGGATTTGGATGCAACTCTAGAAATAGTCTCCTTTTAGCAACGAAAGATGGTATCCAAGATGACTGAAAGGTTTCTGAGCTATACGGCTCCGCCGACAATCAGCCCGGTTTTTGTGATGTCAGATACAATAGAATATATAATTTCAGATACAGTCACATTTTATGATGTCAGATTAATTCGATGGTATTTTGATTCTGATTATGCGTAATTTTCTCACTCTGTGATTATTGGTTAAATTTTCAACCAGTTGGTTGTAGTTTTCCGACATCATTTTCTACAGTGTATGTGTCAGGACATACACCATCTTCTCATAGATTTGTATACATAGCGAGTTAATCGATCTATAGATCAATCAACTCGCTATGATAAAGGTTTTTTATATTCGAAATGCTTCCAAAATGTAATATTTTCAAATGAAGCAGACCTGCAAGATGGACTTTTTCAATCTACATTACCATTTGAAATTCAGCTAATATAAAAATTGGAAGATATTATGTATTACTTCAAAATAGCTTTGGGGTTGTAATAAGAAGCTTCGAAGAAATGTCAACATTCCTCATTACAGCACATATTTAAAATATCTTATACATTTCTAAACTCATTGACTCTACCACCGTTCAGGCCTAAAGGCGCTGACAAAGAACCACGCTTCTGGTGGAAAAAAATGTTTACCAAAGTTTTTTCACAAAATCTTACTCGACAAATAGTAAATGCGATACGTGTATCTCACAAATTAGAGAGCTTCCGGATCAGAACGGTAAGAGTCCAATTCGGATTTTGAAAATTTTTTATTGGTGTAGATACTTATTTTGAGACAAACTATTTTGGCATTATGTACATTAACATCTATTTCAAATAACGTCATTAGAACTTTCCCGTTCAGTAATTTTTAACAGAAAACAGCCTCTGGAATACCAAAGCAATTTTTTGAAAATCTGAAATAGACTTACACCGTTCTGATCAGCGAAGCCCTTTAATATTTAAGAGACCCTTCTCTTTGAGAAAAAAATTGGCAGCATATATATATTGAAAAGTAGCAAGAACAAACTATTTTAGATGGTTTTAGATGAGTCACACCAACGCAAAATCACGCTCATGTGCATACTTTTGATCCAGCAGATTTATCTCCAAATGAATCGCTAGAGTAAATATATGACTTTTCATCCGAATCATGCTTAATATTGAAATGTTGAGATTCGACCACAATTCGACTCATATGAGCGTACCACGCGCGACTATGGTGAATACGTCAGAGCGAAAGCAAAAGCTATTCCACAAGTCACATCAACATGTGGACCGGATAAATGGGCTTTGCATTCAGTCAATTCATATAGCATTTCTAAAGTTATAATATTTCGATAGTTTTGAATACTTGACAATTTTTTACAGCGTTTATAGATTAAATTCAGATGTCCATTCACATCCCTCATTTAACAAACCGGTATTAACTCACATCAAATTCGGGTTACTAGAATTGTCGATCTCAGAACTGGGCGCTCAAGGACCTTGACACAATTCTTTTTTACATTTTTTATATTAAAATATGAGAAAATTAAAATTCTCACAAAAAATATAGAGTGAGATTTTGCATTTGCGTTCAGTAAAACCGATGCCAAAAATTTTTGGTTTAACCAATCTCAACGTATGTACTTCATCTCATTCAATTCCTTTTCTCAAGACCTTCAAAATGCGCTCTTTGGAGTTGCAAAATTTGGATTTGATGAAATTTTACGAGCAAAATGCGGAGATCGGATGCAAAACATGAAGGCCGAAGTGGTGTGTATACGACATGTCCCCCATGTAATTATCTCGAAAGGGATTGCAGAACGACTTTTTTACCACCCATCTCGGTAAAAACATTTCACGTGATATTTCACGTGAAACAGGTGAGATATTACGTGATATTGGGCCATAATATCACGTGAAATCTCACGTAATATTAGATTTTAAAATGCGTATTTCTGCATATTTGAGTCGACGATGAGGGTTCTGCTTAGTCCTAAATGATGCATTGAGGGTCAATTATTAGTTCGATGCCTTAAATTAATCTAAAAATGTGAAATATAAACCGAATAAAATCCGACAGTCGAGGCGTCTGTGCCGCGGGCCGGCGACTGCTGCGCCACCATACTGCGCAGGCGTCTCTCTCGTTTCACCTGAAATTTTACGTAGAATCTCACGTGAGATTTTACCTAAAATATCACGTGAGATTTCACCTAAAATATCACGTGAAATTTTGCGTAAGACATTCATGCCACGGTCAGCTATTCCAGGCGAGCAGAAGACAAAATCTGACATGTATATATAACCTCGCCGGGGTTATATGGTTGAGTCGCTCAGTAGTGTTTCCTGGCTGTGTGTTCAAGTTTTAGGGTTATATTGCGGTTGGAGAAGTTTTACTTTCATCTTATTCGAATTTAATTTAATTTCGAATTTATTTCTAAATACTTTCATCTTATCTGAAAACCGGGGAACACTGTGTGGGGACACTATTCGTTCTTTTTTGAGATCCCATGCATAGAAATAAGATGAAAGCAAAACTTCTCCAACCGCAATATAACCCTAAAACTTGAACATACAGCCAGGAAACACTGAGCGACTCAACCATATAACCTCGGCGAGGTTATATATACATGTCAGATTTTGTCTTCTGCTCGCCTGGAATAGCTGACCGTGGCATGAATGTCTTACGCAAAATTTCACGTGATATTTTAGGTGAAATCTCACGTGATATTTTAGGTAAAATCTCACGTGAGATTCTACGTAAAATTTCAGGTGAAACGAGAGAGACGCCTGCGCAGTATGGTGGCGCAGCAGTCGCCGGCCCGCGGCACAGACGCCTCGACTGTCGGATTTTATTCGGTTTATATTTCACATTTTTAGATTAATTTAAGGCATCGAACTAATAATTGACCCTCAATGCATCATTTAGGACTAAGCAGAACCCTCATCGTCGACTCAAATATGCAGAAATACGCATTTTAAAATCTAATATTACGTGAGATTTCACGTGATATTATGGCCCAATATCACGTAATATCTCACCTGTTTCACGTGAAATATCACGTGAAATGTTTTTACCGAGCAGAACGTGTTCATCACGTAAAAATAAGTCGAAACTAGTGTTTCAGACCGACAAAAAGCTCCAAATGTGCGTGCACGGCGATAAAAACTCTTCATCACCGATTTACATAATTTTTTTTTAGGAAAATTAAGACAGTGCGGCTTCAATCCATCGAAATCAGGCGTAGTTAGGCCATTTTAAAGGGCCATATAAACAAGCTTCAGAAAGAGCTCAAGTGAGTTGGAAAATGTTGAAGTAGACCAGAGTTGTTGAGAAAATGGTTCAGTGGAGCATATGTTGGGTACACCTACACCCTTTCGCAAACTTGCAAAAAATCACTTTTTGGGAAAATCGTGATGGCTCGACTTTGGTCGTTTGAAATTGAATTTATTCCAACTCAACTTGCTTCAAGACTTTTGAAAGTCTTGAAGCGAGCTTCAAAATGAACTAAGAATTGTTGAAAAATATTGAAGTGGGCCAAAACTATTGGCAAAATAGCTTAAAGGGGGGGAGGGGCGTGTTGGGCACCCTTGCCTTGCGCAATACCTAGTTTTGCGAGAACTTGAGGAGAACACGGGAGATGATCTCTAAAAAATCTTCGAATTGAAGCTCCAGTCATTAATAAGCAACTATTTTCTATTTTGAATGGTTCATCTTGGTAATGATGAAAATATATTATTGCGTGTTTTTTTCATATAATCTCTTTCTCGTCAATTTGAACGAAAACCAGCAGCCCTAACTCCAAAGATCGCTGAGTATGATAAAGAACACAGATGCAGAAATTGATTTTAAAAGTTATCTGAAAATGAAAGTAGGGAAAACATGCATTCAAGACTTCTCCATAAAAAAGATCAGTCTACTCGTCAAGCTATGAAAGACGTCCACGATGATAATTAAAATTCAATCGTGGAATACAAATTATAATATCCTAAGAAAACTCGATTTTTGAATGAAAATATTATAAGTCGAAGGAAAATTGAGGCCCGAAATTCTTCTGACGTGTCTTCTTTACATTGGGCTTTACTTTAGCTCTACAGATCTATCACACACACAATTCCACGGATAAGTGTTTGCGTAGCCTGTTAGTGTGAGTGAGTGTGTCAGCTTGTCAACGATTTCGTTGGTTTTCGTGAGCGTATCCAAGATCCTGTTGCCTGATTCTGCTTGATCTTGCTTGGTTGGCTGTCAATTCAGTACCGTTTTACAGATGGTCAACAAAATCCAACTTTTTGTGAATTGTTGAGGTTAAGACAGTTATTAAAGAGACATCAAATATGATTTTACTAGTAATGATAGCTCGGATTAGCGACGGCTTGCCGTTAGCAGCTGCGATGCAAGAAGATGAACAGGTTAGAAACATTTCATTTCCAAAAGCTATTACCTAGCAAACATCATACAATTAATTCGATTAGTAAAATATGAATTCTAGAGTTTTGGAAAGACTCATAATCTGCACAAGCGCTGACAGACTCTATTTCATCAAATTTTGTTTGCTGATGCAAGCTACAAGTTTCTTGACCCAGTCATTCCAATCTGGTATTGTTTCACTGACATATTAGTGCACATCTGTAGATCAAATTCAAGATTCAAGATCACTATCCACATCAGTCATCAATCACTCAAAAGAGTTATCTGACATCTTGTCTACTTTGAAATAATTGAAGGTAGAGAGAAGACTAGGTATTTGTTTGATATGTGACAACAGTGACCATCATTAACTCAGAAATTCTGAATAACGCAAATATAAATTTAGAACCACTGATGGTGCTCATATAAATTTTGAACCAATGATTCGTGTTTGCAGACTGGTAGGAGTATTTTAGAGTATCAAAATCAAGCAAAGCTGTTGTTCAGAAAGCTTGGCCCGCAATCTCCAACACAATGCACAATAGAGACTGGACCATACTTTTTCCAGTAAGAGTTCACTAGACAATTATTCATTCATTTCAGATGAAATATTGATAATTATCTTATTTATTTCAGTTATCTCACTGAAAACAATGTCTGTTACTTGATTTTGTGTGAACGAGGTTTCAGTAAACGAACAGCTTACAGTTATTTAGAAGATATTGCCCAAGAATTTCATGCACAGTATGGAAAGAGAATCAACTCAGTGTCTAGGCCCTACACATTCATTGAATTTGGTAAGTTCTTAAATGATGGATAATGATTTCTTTCAATTTTCTCAATGAATACAGCAATCTTTGTTTTTCCAGATAACTATCTACAAAAGGCAAAAAAAATGTTTACAGATGGTAGATCAAGACGTAATATGAATGCTTTGAATAATCAACTCCAAGATGTCCAGCGAATCATGGTTCAAAATATTGATGATGTTCTGCAGAGAGGAACCATTCTGTCAGGTTAAAGAATTTCTAACATTCATATCAACTCATGCTTATAGATTTACAACAGCTATGTCATTCATTTTTCAGAACTGGATTCAAAAACACAAAACTTGTCCATGCTATCACAGAAGTATAGGAAAGATGCCGCCTACTTGAATAGTAAATCAATGTATGTCAAGGCAGTAGCAGGTTTAGTTGCTTTCTCTGTAATTGTTTTGTACTTTTTCATTCTTTAGTCAAGAAAAACCAAAAGTGGTATTGTTATATGTGAGGGGTTAATTTTATACTGTACAAAAGATGAGACAAGTCATTATCAAAATCCTTCAAAGAAAACAATCATTAGTTGATCACAATACTGATCATCTCGATCGATTTCCACTTTGATGACATTGTTTTAGCTTGATCGAGCCATTAAATGAAGCATTGATCACAAATTCCATTAATGCTATAAAAGTAGCTTTTTAAGATAATTTTGGGAGGGTATGTCTCTGGTTTGAATGTTCTGTGGTGAGGATGTTCATTATTGAAGTACAGAAGATTTTGAATATGTAAAATAGTCTTATTAATGTTGAAATATTTATAAAAGTTCCATCTTATAAAAAATTGTATTTACATAAAAACTCCATTAAAAAATGGATCAATCTCAACTTTACATCTTGACTAACTCATTATAATCTGGTATAGATAGTTCCCGACTCACTTGTCTGTTACTTTTTTCTTCTTCATGTTCTGAATCAGAGGCTTCTGAATTAAAAAAGAAATTATTTGCAGGATCAATATCCACCTTTGGTTTTTTAACATCAACATGTTCAGTTGGCTGTTTCCTATTTCCATGATCCATTTTCCGTTTCTTCCAAGAGTTGGTAGATTGTGTTTCAATATCCTCATCATCTAGAATTAATTTTAGCAAAGTAATCCTTCTCACGAAACAAATTGAACAGTGGAATTGATGCTTACCACTATCAATGATTTCAAACATCTGGGAATGATCTTTCAGTATGACATAAATAATTGGGAACTCAATGATTATTTTATTCTTAAAATTTTCTTGCAATGAACAGGTGAAATCAAGCTCATAAAATCTAGAATCAGATTTTTCAACTCTTTCTGCTTTGAGCAAGGACCGAAGTCCAGTGATACCACATCCATTATAGAACTTCAATTTATTCTGAAGAGCAATCAAATTATTGGAATCTTCAGTCTTCATTTCCAAAGGACTGGGATTAAAAATTTCCTCAAATAAAGTTGACAATCTCTTTGTATCTATCACCCTGGAAAAGTCAAGTTCTACTATTTACACTTCAACTATTTTTGTTGACATGGGGGAGAAATCATTTTGTCATTTCATTAATCTAAATTTCTCTCATAATCTGTGAAATCATGATCAATTTATCTGTACCTCTCTACAACCCATTTGGCATTGTCTGCTTGTGGGAATATTAATTCTACTCTCCAAAAGAACTCATTTGTTTTCCAATCAAAATAGGTCGAATTGTCTTTGTGCCGGCTAAAATTTTGTGGCATAAACTCTAGACGAGTCCCTCTCTTGAATGCAGCTCCTCTCAACTTGAATAAGTGCTGTAAGAATACGCTAGCTATCAAATGGATAAGAACATTCTCAAAAAAATGTCTAGGGAATCATACTGATGGCAGGTCACCGCATCTCGTGAATCGTTTACAGGGATCTCTCCGAAATTGCTCTACAGATCGCCCAATATCTTCCAATAAACGATAATCTAAAGAAATGGAGCAGTACTTGAGCAACTGTGTTTGGAAGCGAATACAATTATTGATAAACTTACCACTCAGCAAATCCAAGTCTGTGAATGCATTAATCGGTATAAACTTTGTTTTATCACGTATACCATCACAATTGAGCTCTTTTTTGTGAATATTAGAACATTGAAGTCCACATGTTCTAACCTCACACTTAGGACATGTATATTTTGCTCTTTCTGCAGCACATACCTCGCACGTCTGTAGTCTAAAATTCGTAAAATTTAAGAGAATAAATTCATAACATAAGAAATTTAGCGAAAACCATCCCATTTGTCTATTAATCTTTGATAACATACTTGTTGCTTCCGCATGCCATGGTTTTACGTGTTTCTCAACACTAGCAGACGCTAAACTCTGATCAGTGATCATGTAACGAGGTGATATGTTGATAAAGTGGATAACTGACAAATATGGTATAAGACCCGCGCCCGATTCAAATCACCGTATATAAATGGTCACTATAGCTGGCAGCGTAATTAGTTAAGAATAATTGAATACAAGCCACCCCTTTTCGAAACCTATGAAGATTTTGCCTCTCAATCATCGATCGACGCTCTCGTTAGCCAAGCAGCCACGAGTGCGAGAGAGACAGCAACAAGGCCCACCAAAAGGGCCCGACGCTCACGCCATCGCCGCATCGACGAGCAAAGCGGCCCGCCATCAGAGCTACACTGGCCTTCGGCTAGATCACATCATTTTGTCAAAGCGCTTCACGCTTCATCTATTTCTCGAGTCTTTGATATTTCTGAACAATATAGCTCAAATAGTTTATTCATAACCCTGTGTATAAGTCATTCACCCTTCTCCCTACTCGCGTCGGCGAACCAAAAGGTAAATTCAAACATAAAATCATTGTTTAAAACTGGACCATTCGAGCTAAACTCATTCTTATTCATTCTTCAATTCAAATATCGAATACGTACTATTTCCCTAGATTTAATACGTAACAAAGTGGCGATCCTGCCAGCGCGAGTACAGAGAAGTGTGAGTGAAAATAATTAGAGAATAAGTGTAAAAATAGAAGAAGAAGAAGGAAGGACGCCAAGACAAGCCGCCCCCGCGGAGCGAAGCCAAGCCGAACCCAAAGAGACGCGCCGCAACGGGCCCAAAAATCCGCATCATCAAGGCTTCCCATCATCAATCAAAATCGCAATGCGTAAGCCCAGCCTTTATTAATAGTGACCTCGGGAATTTCTCGCGTCCGTTATTTGATGAACTGTGAATGCGAATAATGTGTAAATGCGGAAATAGTGATGTGATTATGTTGAGTGTGCGTTGTAGAATAGACATATTGGAGAAAAGAGTGAAAAGTCGGCCATTTTTCGCGGGACGCAAATGCATCCTTTCTCTTTTTCGGCGTCGCCCCCGCCCCCACACCATACATATACTATATACACAGCCAGTGAAAGTGAAAAACAACATGAGTCATTGCGTTAGAGGGTCTAAACACTTAGTCTTTTCAGCAAGAAGAGAAAATTCCAAAGTTTTCCTTTCGGAGAGAACTTTTGAACTTAGATTTTATTACAAATGGAATATTTTCTAAATTACTTCCCAATATTGGTACTTACCTTACAAACTCCAACCAATTTTAAAGATTTTAATATTATTCAAAAGTTCAGCGAACACATGGAATATTTTCAATTTGTTGAGGGAAATATTGAAGTTTTAATAGACATTTTATCAAAGCCTGAATATAATCTTGGATACTATACCGAAGGACAATATTATATTGTTGATGAGAACTGGCATTTGGGAGCAAATCCTGGATAGAAAATTATTCTCAATTCTAAAAGATTGGAATAAATAGTATACGGCTACATGAATATAACATCACTACTACTAGAAAATGTAGATCACTATTCTAGTACTTACTAGCTATCTGAACATCTTACCTATATACTGCTATTCATCTATAATATTACTCGTCTCACTACTTTTGACCTTACGGATCAGTGTGTGGAGAAGATGGGCATGCTACGTAGCTCCTCATCAACCCCAAACATTGATTCAATCACTTTAAAACTATCTTATCAATACTCTGAAAACTTCATAACTGATCAGATATCTGAATTTTCATCTAAAGTACTTCAATGAATTCTTATATCCCCACTCGAATAGCAACTGACCTTATTACTATGTGGTGTTTGCACTTGGATTATTGAAAAAATATAATGCATGAAAAGAATTTCTTTGGGAAATGGATCACTCGTACAGTCATAAATGACAATAATGGGCATGATATATAATGTTGTGACATGATTAAAAAATTTTGATAATGTTTGAGAGAGGGAGTGAATGGAAGCCCGCTCTTTAGCATGGCACAGGACATGCGGGACACCTTCATGAGCCAAGGTGAGGGCTTCGACAAAGACAAATTGACAGTGTGAAATTGGTAGAGATTGTGATGATGCTTGAAAGAATAATGGAATGAATGAAAGCTCGTTCTTTAGCATGCCACAGTGCAATGCGGGACACCTTCATGAGTCAAGGTGAGGGCTTTGACAAAACATGACAAGACAAAACAAGAACAAAAATGAAAATGATGATGAAAGTTCGCTCTTTAGCATGCCACAGTGCAATGCGGGACACCTTCATGAGTCAAGGTGAGAACTAATGATGAAATGATAACATGGTACTGATTTGAGTTCGCTCTTTAGCATGCCACAGTGTAATGCGGGACACCTTCATGAGCCAAGGTGAGAACAAAATAATCAGGAAATAATGAAATGATGAAATGAGATGATATGATAACAGGCCTGGGACAGATTGGACTGGAATGAGAGAAATGATGAGACAAACATGAAATGATGAATGGAAATAAGATGGCTATTATACTGACTTGATAATATGATGAATTTGCTAAATGATGTTTTGACAGAATAGTCGGATTTGAATATGACTTCTTGAAATATAAACAAACTTCTACATAGAAAGTAGTAAAATGGACTGGTTATGGGTAGTAGAACATCATCAACATCTTTCTTGACTACTATTTCATATAGGAGCAATGTAGTAAAGACACGCTAACAACTTGGATGAGATAATATACTTGAATAGGGTAAAGCCGAGAAAGTAGTATACCTCTGAAACTTATCTGAAAATGCAATGACTCACATGCCAGCACATCACTTCTAGCAAAACTACACCAAAAACACTATCTACTTCTTGAACTGATTAGAGATTTGAGCCTCCAGCCGATATAAACATTCATTCACTTATTTAGGTATTGAATACTAGACACTTTTATATTGGATTAGCTTTTCACCATCATGATCACTACAATTGTACTTGAGCACAGCTAATATGTTGATATACAATCAGAAACAAGAATCACTGGATTATCCGAGAACCTGTTTTCATATAACACAAAATAGTTAGTCTCAAATTTTGATGAATGGGCGAATAGCTTGATGGCTACATGACATTCTTGAAATGCACATACAATAACAAAGCAAACCACTCACAACACACTCTATGGGGTTTGAGTTCATTAGAGATTCCACAATGAAATTTCACAACACAGTGGAAAGAGAATAGGATTAGAATCACGAATGTTAGGAATAAGTTGTTCTCCAAAAAGCTGTCATGAACCAATTTTGATACAGAAGCTGAAAAACCAGATTCATAATCATGCATGTGTTGTGTTCTGCCACTGTCTGCTTCAGCCTGTACTATGCAGGGGCGTTTCATGAAGTACGTTATGGTATGTTATACATAAGGCCACGTTCACAGTGTAGCTCTCACCCGCGAATTTCTCATGCGTTCTGATTAGGCCACTGAATGATTGTATGAGCATTTGACGAATGCGAGTGACTGATATTAATGAATGTTTCCTGGATCTTCTTTTAAATCACGTGATGAATTTCAGCGAAAAACAAATGATGATTTGATAAGATATATTCGTGTCTTTCTTGAGATTCGCGTTCCGACTATTCGACGTATTGAATAACGATATCATTTCAGCCTATTCGACAAGATAAATTCAGGAAGTTACATTATAACATTGCCATAATATGCAGTAAAATTTTGAAACATTTCCATAGTTTATTTTCGGAAAAATTTTCGGTATTGGTATAGAATTTTAACTTTTAGAAGCATGAATGAACCACAAATAGTTGATCTTACAGCATATTTTACACAGATTCGTGTATTTTGGGACACATCTAAAATTGCTGATGACCTTTCGTATGGCAATATTTCAAAAAGTCGTCTGCTCAAATTTTGCTCTTCGCAGCATTCGTATTTTCTATTCAAACAAATTCGATCGCATCTCGTTTATTCAAATGAATTTTTGGTCGAAAATTCAAATCAAGAATGAGATTCTTAAATTGTAAGGATCTATGAGTGAGAAATATTTTGCAGCAATAATACGAAGAAGATCTGAAGTAATGAAATGGTATGAATGATTTGTTGCTGATTTTTGTTGTATGGGTGGAGTTGTCGCTATTCATTGTCGAATTTGAGATATTATTTGAATTCTAAAAATCAGATTAAATCGAGTATAGCATTTGAAATTGAAATTTTTTATCTCAGTTGAAATTATCGTATTCGTTTTATGATATAACCAGAAAAATAGGTTCATTTGCTTCAAAGATTTTACGATTTGAATGGTATTTTGAACCCAACCAATTGAAATTGCGAATAGAAAATCACACCCAATTTTTGGAGCATAGAAATCAAATAGAATGAATTATTGAAGTTGCTGTTTTAGATCTGTGCAATTAAAGTTGTCGTTTTTCATCGTCGAAATTAGAATGTCGGTAAAATTCTAAAGTACTCAGGGAATCACGAGTCAATTAGAGTATACCAGTTGAAATTTAAAATTTACATCTGATAGGCAGCAGTAGTTCTTTCATCTTTTAAATCAAAGTGAATAGTTCAATCGTCCCTAAACTCAGCATTCTGAGCATCAAATAGTACCTTGAACATGATTTTTGAATCACGAGTAGGAAAATCACGTCCGCATTTATAACGGTAAAAGAGAAATAAATAACCTGCATTCTCAGCATTTGATGAAACTGACGTTGCCACGTAGATTTATCGGAACAGTTTTTAGTTCGAGTAAAATTACAGGAGGTTAAATGACAAGATTCCATTCTCAGTAACGATACAGATCGACAAAATTATAATTCTTCAAACTAGAATGATTGCTGATCAGGATCTCGTACTTATTGAATATAGTAATTTTGCTCTTCCATTATCTTTTTCTGAAAATCGTCGTTCCAAATTGGTTTTCCGTTTGCTGTAATGTCTCGATCTAATAGGTTCCTTGGTTGCTTGCCAGATTTATTGAACATATTTTCTAAATCCAGTCGGTACACTTTAGAAGATCTATGTTGAGAAAGAATGAGTGAGATACAAAACTGCTTTCGTCAAAATTGGAGATAGAATTATTGTGCGAGATAGAATAAATCGATATATATTATGCATTAGAACTGAACGAAAATTCTGTATGATTTGGAGAATGAGATTTAGAGCTGTAATATAATCGAAAATGAGTTAATATATTCATCGAACTTCAACTTGAACAAATGAAAATTCAGATACTTGCAACTACCCATATCTTATTAATTCTTTCAATTTCATCATTCTACGGAATCATTGGAATATTCATAAAATAAACTGGAAAATGCAGTTTCAAACTTGCAAAATTCTGAATACAATTTTTGTAAAATATTAACAGCAAAATTTGAGGCCCCTTTGTGAAAATTCGTAAAATGCTCCTGATAATATCATTTTGAAATTCTGTTTGCCATTCAAAGCTTCCACGAAAATCAGACGAATTTATGCGCGTTTCAGAATTATTCAAGTATTTTGAACATTCTCATTTTGTCGAAATTGGACAATTTTTCACATTATTCAGCAAAAACGATCATGTTTTGTGTATTCAATTTGAAGAGAAAATAATTTGAAGAGAAAATAAAAAGAACGTACATGATAGTTGTAATTAATGATAGTGTTGCGACGAGAGATCACTAGTAATATATGATATGATTTGGGGTCGAAGAAAAATTATGAAACGAGAGATTAATTAGCTCAGCTCGTTCACATGAAATATATTATATAGTATGTTTGCTGAAAAAATTGTAAACAATTTTTTTTCATAAGGGTGGAAGTGTAACGAGGTGATATGTTGATAAAGTGGATAACTGACAAATATGGTATAAGACCCGCGCCCGATTCAAATCACCGTATATAAATGGTCACTATAGCTGGCAGCGTAATTAGTTAAGAATAATTGAATACAAGCCACCCCTTTTCGAAACCTATGAAGATTTTGCCTCTCAATCATCGATCGACGCTCTCGTTAGCCAAGCAGCCACGAGTGCGAGAGAGACAGCAACAAGGCCCACCAAAAGGGCCCGACGCTCACGCCATCGCCGCATCGACGAGCAAAGCGGCCCGCCATCAGAGCTACACTGGCCTTCGGCTAGATCACATCATTTTGTCAAAGCGCTTCACGCTTCATCTATTTCTCGAGTCTTTGATATTTCTGAACAATATAGCTCAAATAGTTTATTCATAACCCTGTGTATAAGTCATTCACCCTTCTCCCTACTCGCGTCGGCGAACCAAAAGGTAAATTCAAACATAAAATCATTGTTTAAAACTGGACCATTCGAGCTAAACTCATTCTTATTCATTCTTCAATTCAAATATCGAATACGTACTATTTCCCTAGATTTAATACGTAACAATCAGTCTGCTCGCACGTGTCGGTGTTCGGTGTCGCCGCTATAGGGTCACTAGAAAGGGGTGGGATCGAGCGCGTGGTTGAAAGCTTTGGCGCTTTGCGCTTGGAAATTCAAAGTGAAAAGGTATTTGAAATTTTGAAGTCAGTGGTGGATGAATCTAAATGTGTCCTCCTTTATTGTAAATCATCTCTGCGATGAAAAATTGAATCATCGTTGTGGTTGACGTATATAACCATGCGGCTGACTAATTTAGGATCTGAATATATGAGTATTCATATTCAAACTTCATTATCTGAAAGATCGGTAAGGAGCTAAATTCTTTGCAAACTTCTCGGGTAAATGAAGAAAACTATGAACACGATGGATGCAAATTTTATTCGTTCTATCAATTAAGCTATAAGGAAACCATTTCTTTCAATGTTATGATACTCTTTTTCAAATCTACAGCATGATTCTACTCATAGTTTCATTGAGTAAAGTAACAAGTTTGGAGAAGTAACAAAATAAGTCAAAACATATTAAACTTTTGTACTGGATTGGGCAGGTACAAGTGGAAGTAACAGTAACATCAGTCTCAAATCTATTGTAACAATAAATAATCGAGATGGTACATTGTATGCACGTGAGTCAAAACAAAACAACTTTTTTTACATCATAATAATAAGTGTATACATCAAATACCAATGTGAAACTAGAATGATTTTTCATGAAAAAGGAAGGAAAAAGGTAAGATATCATCTTTTCCAATTGTAACACGATCGTATCCAGGGCCCTCCAACTCCGTGTTAAAAAAGCGGCGTGAGTTTCGAGGACCGAGCCGAGGACCGCGCGCTGCGCCATCCGTCGGATTTTTTCGGGAAGCTTGTAAACTAGCCGCTGCCGCGGGGTAATCCGGGTTTTACAGAGCACCGACGAGATGCTCATCAGGGGTGCTCAATGAATTGCTCGAACATGGAATTAGGATTCGCGATAGCTGTGGTTAATAGTTATGTAGAATCTGTATAACGCAGTATATGTCTCTTATCATTGCCCTAATCATTATTTGATCAGTACGTTATAGTTGATGGCCAGGTACAGAATTTCAAACTGAGATCCCATATGGGGGTCGACAGTTTATGTATAAGCTTTCATCCCACTTATTGTACAACCCGTGTAGTGAAGTGGTCACGAGCTTCGCCTCGCACGCTCGGGAGCGTGAGTTCGAACCCCGGCTGAGGAATTTTTTTTTCCACTTTTACAAGCTGATTTATTTATTTATTTATTTTTTTTTTCTTCTTTATGAAGATCAACTTTTTTTTCATATCTCGTTGTAAAGGGAAAAATTGTTATCCGTGGCGACCTGAAATTTTACGAAATTTTTTATTATTTCCTAACTTGCTCTGGAACTATGCATTCTTTTGAGGCAAAAATCGTTCCCAAAACCTAGGGAGGTAGATCGACCCCCAAATGCTCTCGGACCGAAAATTCTTTTGAAAATAGATTCATTCCCAAAACCGAGTAAAGCAATGAATCCCCGAATACCCGTATGCTCGGATCGAAATTTTTTCTGAAAAAAGAATCATCTACAATATTTAGGAAGGCAGATAATTCCGCGCTTGTCTTGTTGGACTGTATATTCTTTTAATAAAATAATTATTCCCTAAACGACGAAGGCAGATGAACAACCAAATGCTCGAAGGCTCGGACCAAAAATTGTTTTGGGGAAAAAAATCATTTTCAAAACTAAGCACAGCAATTGAAACCGATACCCGTATTCGCGGGCTGAAATTTTTTTTGAAGAAGGGATGTTTCCCAAAAACCGTGGAAGGCAATTACAACCGCAATAGGTATGTATATGAGTAGTTCTGTGGAAACTTTGAAATAATGTACTTATGCCTGCTTGTACGAACCCTTAAAACGCTTGGGAAAAAATTCGTGTAAGTCATTTTCGGCGTATTTCCGGTGCTCTTTATGGCGCAATCATTAGTTTGACGATCCAGGGCCACCCAAAAAAATTATCATCGAAAAAAGGGTCAAAATGTCAGTTAGTTCCGTGCGTTGTGGTTTTCTTTTTTTTTCGGACTTTATGGGCGTGAAGCGCCGCAGTGAGGCTCGTTTAAGATTCGTGCGTGCAAATGAATCAAATATCATATAGTATTAAGCACCAAATTCCATTGCTATAAGAGCCCAAATACCACTTTTTGCATGTGCGCGGAGCACATACATTTTGTGGTGCAGTTTTACTTGAAAATCTACTCGCTCAGTTTTCCTCGATAAAAGTGAATTTGCCTCATTCTCGACTTTTCCGCACCAACTTATTCTTAAGGTAAATCGTCAGGCGCAACTCTTTCATGCCCCAGAATTTCGAAAAAAATTGATTTTTATACTTTGCGGATCTCTTTCCCGCGAAAATCTGGTTTTGCTAAATTTTTTGGTCAGTTCCGTGTGGTACTAGTGCGACTCTCAAACGCGAGATTACGGAGGCCCTATTCAGTTTTTTTCAAAGTATCTGGTGGCCAAATGAAGACCCCAAAACCTCAAGACTGTAGCTTGAATCGTTTGGCCGTGAGATCAATTTTAGTGTCAAATGTCGGGTTCCGTGCGCCGCTCAAAATGTCAGGTTCCGTGTTTAAATCTGTGCGCGACATGAATTATACATTATATGTTTGAAGAACTTGAAAAATACACATCAGAACCCTCTGAAGTGGGATTTGGGGTTGGCACATTTTCGGCCTCCAAGTGTTGAAGTTTCAACGGAACTACTCATATACACTTACGCGCGGGACCGAAAATTCTTTTGGAGCTAAAAAGTATTCTCAAAATTATAGAAGGCAATCAAAATCGCAAATACCGGTGTATGTATGTATGTACGCCCGGACCGAAAAATGTTTTTCCCAGAAAATCATTTCGATAACCTACAGGGAGGCAAATGAACCAGCGAATTCGTGAGTGCTTGGACCAAAAATTCACAGAGAGTAAACTATTGCCGTCCAAACAAATACGACTGTATATTTAACGTGGTATCGCTGTACGACCATTACTGGATTGCCATCACAGTATTTTGGTTTGTTATTTCAGTTAAATAATTTCCAAAGATCTTTGGATTAATAGATCAATTCACCAGTATCAAAAAAATGCAAAGAATTTGATGTCTTCCGTGGCAAAACTGCTGAAAATTGGTTTATTCATAAATAGATTCCTCCTGGATGGACAAATAGATTTTCTGATTGCTTCCCAGCATTAATCGATGGTATTCAGCTCAGCAGAAGAGCGATATGAGTTTCCATTTCATCCTTGGAAAACTCCTCAATGGTTTCCCATGTTTTCTCGTTTTCCCATTAAGTGGACTTTTTCGAGGTACAGTACCTTTCATAAATAATGGGTCATGTAGGGTCTCACCAAAACAGTGATATTTTCAATATACTTCGTCGTATGGAAATTTTGAAAGAAGCACCTTGAAGATCACAGAAATCTGATTGATTCATGTGTTTAAAACATTTCTTGCATCCTTTTTGCGTGCCCGTGCTCAACGATGAAAATCTAAAAGATTTCTCCTTCAATCAATCACCTACCTACAACTTTGGCGGAAGTGATCCGATCACAAAAATTCTGACGGGATCTTGTAAATCTTTTCAAAACCTACAATTTCCTCTTTTTAAAGTTCTCTCTACGACCTTTTCTGCCCGAGTAATGATCTAAGAAGAAAATTTTGTATTACATGGACTGCTTATGGAGGTACCGCGGCTGGTGCCTGTTTCGTCTCGCCTTGCTCTATTCTAGCGCGAAAATTCTCCAAAAAACATCATGGCACATTATTTTCACGTAAAATAATCCCATCTTTCAGAATATCTCATCAGATTTTGCCTTGAATGTGATCTATGGGGACAAAACATGAAATTAATCAATTTTCTCGGTAAAACTTGAGGAATCGGGATTGCCTCCAATCCAAGACCAAATCTGATCAAATATTCTGGAAGATGAAATTATTCTACGTCAAAATCATGGGCCATGATATTTTTTGATGAATTTTTGTGCTAGAATAGAGCAAGGCGAGACGAAACCCGGCGCCAGCCGCGGTAGGTATCTCCTAATATCTCCATAAGCAGTTCATGTAATACAAAATTTTCTTTCCAAGCTTGTTACTTGGACAGGAAAGAACGTAGAGAGAACTTAAAAATAGGAAATTGTAGGTTTTGAGAAGATCCACAAGATCCCGTGAAATTTTTGTGATCGGATATTTCCCGCAAAAGTTGTGAGTGACTTATTGAAGGAGAAATTTTTTAGATTTTCATCGTTGACTACGGGTACTCGAAAAGGGCGCAAGGAATGTTTTGAACACATGAATCGATAGATTTTTTTGTGATTTTTGAGATGCTTTTTCGAAATTTTTTTACGTCAAAGTATCTTCGATATATCTTTGTTTAAGTGAGACCCTACTCGATCCATTACTTATGAAAGGTATACTGTATATATACTGAAAGGTATACTGTATACTGTATACCGTTCCAACTCCCAACCATTCAATGGTGACTCGATGAAGTATCGGGTCACTCGAAATATATGGTCTGTGGTTATTTATTCTGGCAGAAATACCAGATGCCAAATCATTCCGATGGCCTGGAGTAGTGACAAGATCAATGTTGCGCTCCAACCGTTTCTGATCGCATGGCAAAACGCGTGGCTATACGACCGAGAATTTTTTCTCAGTGAATTCTTTCAAAAGTAGAATCACGTGCAAAACCGGGGGAGGTGACTGAAATCGCCATCGTATGCCCAGATTGAAAGTATTTTTGGGAAAAGCATCATTCCCACACCGATGAAGGCATTTAAAGCCGCAGAATTCGTATGCTCGGACCGAAAGTTCTTCCGAAAAAAGATCTCCTTTAGAACTCATAACGGGAAATATATGCCCGCAATTATCCATCATATGAGCCGGAACTTCTTTCGGGAAAGAGAACATTCCTTCAAAGTACGAGTCGAAATAGATTAAGCTAGCCAAAACTCTCTTCAACAGAATTTTTGGTCCGAGCATGGCATTATTGTATTGCGTGATTTATTGTTTCCTCCGGTTTTGGGAATAATTCTTTTCACTGAAGAATTTTTCGTCCGCGCATACGAATATATCGATGGTTTTTGCCTTCTTTGGACTCAAGGATGATTTACACATATTTTTCAAAAAGATTTTCGGTCCGAGCATCTATCATAAGCATGATTGGGTCATTACCTAATACCTTCATGGTTTTGGGAATGATTCGATTAGAAAAAAAAACTTTCGTTCCGCGCATCAAGGCCGTCGGGGGTTAATTTGCCCTCCTCGGGTTTAGGAATAGATTCTTGTTCCAAAAGATTTCCCAGTCCAAACATTTGAGCATTTGCTGGTTAATTTGTCTCTGGGTTTTGAGAACAATATTCTACTTCCAAGAGAATTTTCGATCCAAGCATACGGGGATTTGCGGGTTTAATTAATTGTCTTCCTCAGTTTTCGGAATCATTCTTTTTTTCCAAACAATTTTTGGTCCGAGCCTTCGAGCATTTGGTTGTTCATCTGCCTTCGTCGTTTAGGGAATAATTATTTTATTAAAAGAATATACAGTCCAACAAGACAAGCGCGGAATTATCTGCCTTCCTAAATATTGTAGATGATCCTTTTTTCAGAAAAAATTTCGATCCGAGCATACGGGTATTCGGGGATTCATTGCTTTACTCGGTTTTGGGAATGAATCTATTTTCAAAAGAATTTTCGGTCCGAGAGCATTTGGGGGTCGATCTACCTCCCTAGGTTTTGGGAACGATTTTTGCCTCAAAAGAATGCATAGTTCCAGAGCAAGTTAGGAAATAATAAAAAATTTCGTAAAATTTCAGGTCGCCACGGATAACAATTTTTCCCTTTACAACGAGATATGAAAAAAAAGTTGATCTTCATAAAGAAGAAAAAAAAAATAAATAAATAAATAAATCAGCTTGTAAAAGTGGAAAAAAAAATTCCTCAGCCGGGGTTCGAACTCACGCTCCCGAGCGTGCGAGGCGAAGCTCGTGACCACTTCACTACACGGGTTGTACAATAAGTGGGATGAAAGCTTATACATAAACTGTCGACCCCCATATGGGATCTCAGTCTGAAATTCTGTACCTGGCCATCAACTATAACGTACTGATCAAATAATGATTAGGGCAATGATAAGAGACATATACTGCGTTATACAGATTCTACATAACTATTAACCACAGCTATCGCGAATCCTAATTCCATGTTCGAGCAATTCATTGAGCACCCCTGATGAGCATCTCGTCGGTGCTCTGTAAAACCCGGATTACCCCGCGGCAGCGGCTAGTTTACAAGCTTCCCGAAAAAATCCGACGGATGGCGCAGCGCGCGGTCCTCGGCTCGGTCCTCGAAACTCACGCCGTTTTGCCTATGCGAGTTGGAGGGCCCTGATCGTATCCATTCAAAATATACAGACTCTAGTTGCTTTGAGCAATCAGATAACGTTAATTATTGAGTCTTGTGGGTTTCCCTTTTCTGATCTTAGCTTTTTTTCATACTTCATTTTGCTGAGCCTCGACGTATGATTTTGTTTTTTTGCACCATTTCAAACGTTTTATTATTGGGCCTTTCTTGATATCCAAATATTCTCCTTCTTTTGTAATTATCAGTGCGTATCCATCTTTGGCAAATTTTTCTTGCTGTAACTCTTGCAGTACCATATTTCTTCTCTCTTCTTCCGATCGCTGAATTTTTGCTTCAAAAATTTGCTTTCCTATTTTTCGGTGACCGGCCAACATCCTATTTCTCAATTCTAAATGGTCCGTCTGGATGAACCAAGCCTCTCGTCGGCTGTCAACGAATTTCCTTATTGACCAGTTGAACTGTTTGTCGCCACCTGCGAGGTGAGCCACCCATTCTTCTACCGACTCCCCATTCCAATGCTTGCCTTTTCTTACTCTCAAAACGAATGTGCCTCTACCATCTGCTTTTGGCTTCTGATCTATAATTAGTGATCAATATACATGCAATGGCTCACATTCTCATACCAGAAAAATTTTTCGAGTGCTCTTTCATTCAACGAAAGCGTAAAATCAAACTCGAGCAAAATTCAAACAAAATATTCTTGGATAGCAAACAAAAAATTACCGAAAGCTTTCATCCAAGGTCGTATACACTTTGAACTAAAAGAACAGATTATTTAACTACCATAAGATGGGCATAACCATCCCACAAGAACTTGAACACTCAATAGAAACTCTATTCAAATGGAAAAAATTTTCCAGATTGTCGTTTGGCCTTAAAATTTCAGGATTTCAACTACTGACATTGAAACAAAAGCAATCAATCTCTGTGCATCCTACATTCAAAAATTTCAAGACCTTGGATGAAAGATATTGACAAGGCTTCTCTGACATTCCGAGTGGCTTATATGGAGTGAAATATGTAGTACAACTTTTAAGACTGCTATCGATCTTTTCTCATAGCTCTTGCACAACGAAATTATCCAGTTATCGACTCTTTGTTCATTGATACTTTCTTCATGAAAGAACCTATAGGGCATCCCGGAATTTCATCTCAGTCGCAAACTCATCGCATTCTCAGATTGGTAAATTATTTGGCGAATGTTCGATTCTATATTAGAATCATGTAAAGGATAGCCGTTATACCTCCAGATTACAAATATGATATCTTGAAAATGCATAAAATCACACGGGAATCCGGCAATGCCGGTATCCGATATTCCCATGTGGAAATAATCTCTGCGATTCAGAAACACGATTCACCAAACTGGAGGTAAGATTGAAGAATGGGAGTAAAACATTCAATAATATGCCTTTCAGAAGCCCGCCTAAAACCATTTCTCGATCCAATGTGGATGTAAAACTACTCTGCAAGGGTTATTAGTAAATGTCAAAATAATATTCGTTGCAAAATACACTCAACTCAAAATAAAAGGTAAAAAATTTGAGAGCGAATCAAAATTACGAATTTTTATAGCTAAGGAAGAAACGGTCGAATCATAAGATTTATTCGATTATGCTGGTCGGAGCGCTCCGACTCTCGGACCTCTCTTTCTAATGCAATGAGTAAGAGAGAGAGAGAGGTCCGAGAGTTCGGAGCGCTTTGACCAGTCCAAACCAGCATAATCGAATAAACTTATAGTAACACTCAACTTTCTAATTTTTATACGATTTTTCTATGATGAATTAGGAATCGGAGAACGATGACGTGAAAACGATTCTCTTTTCTCAGTTGGAGTCCACGTAGAGTAAAGAGTGAGATTTTGATTATTGATTAAAAATTACCTAAACAAAACTTGCAATCATTTGGACTGAAAACCTAATCCAGAGATAGCAATTCAAATTGTAGCTCGTTTTCAAAAGCTCATCCGACGTCTGATGATCCACCGCATGATTTTATTTTCATCAATATATTTTGATATAAACGCTTGCGTCGTACGATGCAATGGGATTACACCATCGGTTGTACATACACGAACATGGATTAGACATAGAAAGATGACTCACGACTCTTACCACGATTTTTGAAGTAAAACTCCTCTGATTCTTCTAATATTTGATTTACTGACATGCCTTTTAAACAGTTATTGTGTTTGGCATGTACCTCCAACAACATGTCTTCAATTTCTTCTCTGAAAGGCGACAATTGTCAAAGTTCAACGATTTTGAATGGTAACGAACTTGAAATAACATTCCTCATATCTTACCTTGGGAGCTGAGGATACTTTTTTTGCATGAAACCAATAATCATATCCATCGAAGCACTCCTTTTAGGAACAACGTTTCTATTACCATTCCAAATTATTATTATTATTATTATCATTGTTATTGTTGTTGTTGTTATCACCATTAAGTATTATGGGAATAAACCTCATGATATTGAATAAAACTGAGCTTGTAAGAATTTCTTGCATCGGGAAAAAAACTGAAAAATCTTGCTTTTTCAATTGAACATTGTCAAAAGTATCGATATTTTCAAACTCCATCACCAAAAAATGAACTGTATGAGATTCATGGTACTTTTCGCACCAAGCTTATGTGGACGTTTGTTTCTGGGCCTAAAAGCCGTGAGAGATGATCGAAATAGTCGCTCGGAGGCCAGATACAGCCTCATGAACGAGGTGCGAAAACTATTCTATGCAATTTCGCAAGCACTCAAACATCGAAGAATTGAATAAAATCTTGCACGAATTGTAACGGTTTGCAATTTTGCGATGCAAAAAAATATGATTTGTTGAATGAATCTTAGTCAAATCAAGCAAGTTATGTACCATGAAATATTGAATAAATCTAGCCATACTTAGACGTGATTTCAGATGTTCCTGGTATATTACTGACATCCTCTACAGGTTGTAATTGGTTTTGATTGCTCACTTCTAGATCTGAGCTAATAGTTGAATGGCGATAATCTCTTTTCACCGTATCAACATTATAGTTAGAGCCATTCTTTACGGACGCGTGATTCGATGCTAAATCATCTCTATGACTAAGAGCATCATGATTTTCAAGTCTTGAGATATGATTCTTTTTTTGAATGTTTGCTGAGGGTTTTGAACATTGTTTTGAGATTCTGACTCGCGCCATACTTTCTCGTTGTTCATCCTCGTAAACTGCATCGTGAAATAGAAAAGATGCGTCACTTTTGTATGACGTTGATGATCCAAAACAGCCTTTTCTATTAGTTGCCGTTTTGTAGCCCTGATCTGTAATGAAAATTTAAAAATCTGAAACAGCGCCATGATGTGTGAAAAACGTTTAAACCCTTTTCGTTGACCTTTATATGATGTACGAGTCGGTCTAAGAGAAGCCTTGTTTAATTTTGTATACTTCATTTCTGTGCATCAACGAAAGAATTCTCAACGATAAGACTTCAAAAATTACACAGGCCCAAAAAAAATGAAAGTTTTCTGATCAGAAAAGATGGATGCCATTTCTGACGTATTTTGAGCAGCTGAATACGAATCCGAACCCAGAACAGCACCTTTCCCTGGATGTTTTCGATTTATGAACATATTCATGGACTACTAAAATACCTGGGTATGAGTTTTTGCGTTTTAGAGAACAATAGAGACCTTTCATAGCAAAACTGAGGGTAAGATCATTTCTGTCGTCAAATTTTACGTCGAAGCCGTATGTTTTTAAAATTTTCGTCTCCTCTAAGAAAATTCCTGGATTTGCTAAGACAAATGAGGCGAGGCATTTTCGTCTTATACCAAAATGGTGGCTAGATAGGATAAAACTATTGACGAAATCGAATTTTACATCAAATTTTACGTCAGAAACGTATTTTTTGGAAATTTTTAGGGGTGCTAGGAGCAAGAGATGTAAGGCAGAGCAAAACCACCAAGAAAATTACTAATATTACACAGCATCCATGTCGTGTTGATACGAAGCTCAAAATGTATAATCTTCGGCTCAGGTCGGCTACGGTGCTTTCCAACTTCCTAGCAACGCTAAAAATTCTCAAAAAGAACTTACTTGACGTAAAATTTTACGTAGAGTTTGATTCCGCCCTTAGTTTTGACATACCTAGTCACCATTTTGGTCCAGGGAAAATATCCAGTCTAGAGAATTTGAGCACATCTAGGGATTTTTCTAGCTTCCTATAGGGAAGACGAAAATTTTGAAAAATACATTTACGAAGTAAAATTTGATGACAGAAACGACCTCACCCTCTGTTCTGCTGTAAAAGGTTTGATTGCCCTCTGAAACGCATGTTTTTTTCGAAATCGTGTTTAGATGGTCATTTTGAATCGAAAAAACATGTTTGTATCTCTATTGGTTACTCATATTACTTGTTCCTGAATCAAAAAAATCTGTTGAATGAACTTGAAACAACCTCAGCCATATGCACTAAGATGGAAGTAAAACGATTGATTGCTGAAATATTCGATCGATGATCATCAATTGACTCCACCAGCAGTGATTTTCCCTAAAACTTACGCACAATCGCGATTGGTGATTTGCAACGTTGTGCGCACCGCCGATGATCAACAGAACCATATAACACTGCTTCAACAATAGACCATAGAATGGTATATCATTAGTAGTAGATCAAAACGGGTGCGACGCATTATGACTTGATTTCAATAGCATGCAAAGACGTAGTTCTGCATCAGCAACGTTAAATTCACATATTGCCATCAAGCGTTCTTGTTTTGACACTGATAATAGAGTAACAGAGACTATCTTCGCAAATCATGTAACGATGAAAAACTGCTACGCCTATTTCACCCTGTACATTTTTCGTGCAAACAAAAATTGATCTTGTAAACAATTTAAAGAAAATGAGTTCGATTCCTCCGGGGACATTGAGAGGAACCTGACATCAAATTGTCTAATTATCCTTAGCAATGTTTAGTTTAAACACTAACGACATATTCAGATCGAATTTCACAGGATTGTTACATCTGATGAAGTATAATTTATTTTTAATTCATCGATATGAGGTTTATTTCTTCGTGTCGTTCACAGCACTCACAGCGTTTGAATCTTCGTCTGTTTCACTCTCTCTCTATTGCTCATAATACTTGAGTAACGAGGTAAGAAAGAGAAGACCGAGTGCTGCGAGCGCTCTCATTGCTGAGATCGTTCAAATCAAATAAAGCTGATGAATATACGACCCCTAAAAAGTTTGAGCTCATCCAAATTTTTCATTTTCAATTCCGAAATTGAAAATGAAAAATGACGAGTTATATAAATTATTTGGCTTTACTTAATGGTAAGAGACTGGTATCTGGGCTCAATTTGAAGATTTTTCGAGTACTCGAAAATAGCATTCTTCATTTTTACCCGCACGGGTCCAAATTTTTCCGATCCTGGCTCAATTTTTGAAGAATCTTCTGGCTCCTGCAAATCTGAGTCATGTTTTGGTATTTATAACTTGACAGATTTACAAATACCAGTCTAGAGCTTAGAATCCGTTTCTGAACTCCCCTCGATAACCACTCGCGGTTCAAGCTTTGACATTTTCGATGATGAGAGAGTTTTTCATGAAGAGATTCATGAAGAGAGTTTTTCCAAAAAAGATGCACTAACGCAAGAAAGACGGAGAAATGCATTTTTGTGGGATATAATCTTCGTGTATGATATCTATCATCCATGAAAGAATTCTTTGAAGCTCTAGGCCTACGATTCCAGACACTATAAGTTACATACCAAAACGCTACTGATGTGAGTGTGCCTCAGATCTACAGGAGCTGGAGGGCTCCCACAAAAATCATCGAAGTTTTTACTTTTCTCAAGCTACAATTGAAAAGACCTAGATCCATGCTGATAAAAAAGAACGATGCCACGTCGAAGTACGCAAGAAGACCTTCAGCCCGAATAGAATTTCATGCGATCAAGTAGAGCTAAGTAATTCAATATAAAAAATTGAATTAAGTACAAATAGCCACCCAAAGGTGGGCTTAAACATTTTACCGATGTATTTCTAAGAATTTATTAGATCCTATCTCCTGGGTCGTTTCTATGATCTTTAAATCTACCACCAGCAACTGAAAATCTGCTCTATTCGCAATCAAATCACATTCCAAGATAATTTATATGGCAAAGTATCCATCCCCGGTCGTTGTTTGTCGGGCAGGGGGAGGGGTGGCTAATACCACGGATACCACTTATTCTTTTTCAAATATGTATTACATTCAAATGCTGACTCACCTGAATCCGATCTGAGTGATAGGAGCTGTTTTTGCGTAATGTCAGGAGAACTTGAGCGAGTTTGGATGCGTGATGACAACGATTCTTGCATTTGCGAATGATTCGACGTGGATACAAGCTTATGCATCATTCGGCACTGGAACCGGTCGAATTTACTAAATGCTTTTTCCACAGCATCACTAAGCTTTTCTTCAAGAGGTTTCGGTAGCACTGGGACACTCAATTCTATACTGATCGTTTCTCCTTGGGTCACGGTGTTACTATTCATCTCTTTCAAGAGCTCGGTATATTTCCTCTGCAAGAAAAATCAATTCAAATCATCCGAGGAATAAGAAAGGAGTAGGAGAAGTGGAGCGTGACATGATTGTGTCTGATCAATCTCCCTGCTGAAAATAATTCCGTGGGACCTATTGGGCTTCATGGGACCTGGTCCTAGGGAAATTTTCAATATTAAAATTTGCGAAATTCGGCATCGGAGACGTGCACCATAGAAAATTTCGACCAACTATTTCTCCGAAAAGTGTCGAATTTGATCCAAATTTGTATTCTGCACGTGTCCGATGCCAAATTGTGCAGATATCAAAATTAAAAATTTTCCCAGGGCTAGGTCCCACGAAGCCCAATGGTCCCACGGAATTATAATTCAGCAGGGCTGTTGCACCCACGCATCTGATGCATCGCAGTCTACCTCACACTTTAGGATAATATATAGAGTGGAGTACGCTCAAAACGATAAAACACTTAATACGAAATATTGCTTGTAACTGAAGGAAGTGCTTGGTCCCATAAATTGGCTATATTAGCACGTACAGAATCCTTCCTACACTATGTAGAGAATTCGGATAATTTGTTCACGAAGTCAAACGGCTAAGGGCTTGGAATCGAAATCTTCGAACTGGTTCAAACGTGTTTTACAGATATTATTACATTGCAATGAAACTATGGGTATTCGGATTATTCAAAAACTTTTCAAACTTGGGTTGAATGTGTCGAAAAACACTTTGAGTTATCGAAGAGATGCGTTCGAAAGACATTGAGATATGAATTGGGAAATTTAAGAAAATATGAGAAATTAAAAACATGAATTTCTACCTTCCTGTCAACGTCAAGCCAATTAAAAAGACCTATGTGTGACCAAAATTACACCAAGATTTCAAAACACATGAAAAAATTTCTTTAGAACCCTTGAACAATTACACTGGCTATGTAACATAACGAAAAATGGGAAAATTTACCTCATGATCTTCCAAAATGTTGCGCAGTGTATTTAATCGATCCAGCCAATGTTTGATTTCGACGAAATTTTGAATACTCAGAGTTTCGTCAATCCAGTTATTTATCCCGTCCAACACTTCTATAGCGATATTACACTCATCAATATTCCTGAAAAAAAATTTGCAAGCAGTAAGATGAATATTTTTTTGGCAGAAAATCAAATTCTACTGATGATATATAAGAGATTAAGCGGTTTTGACTGACAACTCTTCAAGTTTAACTCCCTGCTTAGGTATGGACCATCAAGCGCACACACTCTAAACGCTTGGTAAGGTCAAGATTCTTTTCTTATAGATCATTACAGAGAATAATTACCGCAATATGAGGCATTTGTTGTTATCAAATTGAGCTTGAAGACATTTTTTGATATAGCCCATCTTTTCCAATGTTTCAGCTCGGAGCTTTTTCCTGTAAAATATACACTGTTATGAAATAAAATTGCAAGATCAATTACTATGCAAACAAATGAATACTGACTCAAGTTCTTTGACGGTATATTCCCACTCAGAACTGATTTTTTTATGCAAGATTTCATATTCCTCATTGAATATTTTCATCACAGCTCTCTTCTCAGTGGCGTTGTCGATTTCAGATACTTTAGTCTTAGTAACAAGCTTATTCAAGCGAGTGACCTCTTTCTCCAATTTTAAATTTTCATCCTGAAGTTTTTCATAACTTGTTTGGAACTTCAACAATGATTCACACAAGTCTTTATAGAGGATATCCTTTGTCAAGCCAAGCTGTTTTTCTTGCTCATATTCTTTAATAAGAATGTCTTGGGTCCGTATTTTTTCTTCAAGGTCATACACTTTCTTAGCAATTGAGATACACTCTTGATTATGTTGACATTGACTACTTTCAGATTTGTACTCTGAAGAAACTCTAGTCTTCTCTCCATTTGATCTAGAAGACTAGATAAACACATATGGTAATCAACTCGATGGGTTGTAAAATACAAAATAATTCACTGGATTTAGAAATTTGACAAATGAGCCTTTAGAAGACTCTAAATGATGGAGTTAATTGGTTGCATAAGCTTGAATCTAATATCATCAAAACGGCTCTACATTTAAATGTTCTTCTACAAAAATCGCTAGAAGAGTTCAAACAGTTTATCAACCTCTGTTACAGAAAATCAAGTAAGTTTTATCAAGCCTAAAAGAATGAACATTCTGATGCAAATCAATGATTAAAATCATATGGCTTTAGATGGACTTCTTGATACATACAAATCATCATGAGAGTCTGCGACAGACACTGTTGTACGAAGAAAAAATCAAACACAAAACTAACCAAATAGAAATAACTCACTTGTCTCATTGTTTGTCGTGCAAATTTTGTAGAAGTCAAAGATCAAATCACTGTTTGATGTGAATAGCCTGGCACATAATAAGGGCAACTTCCTTTTCTTCAAAACGTGTTCGTTCGCGATGTTGCTCGATATGTCACGAAACATGCAGAGTCTGCCCCTGAATATTTATTCCAGAATACTTTTCGTTTCTATTCTGTGATCTTCTACAGCCAGTACGGTAAGTACACAATTTTTTGTGAGTAGTTTAGAAAAAGATGAGTGAAAAGAAAGTTTGAACTTCATCCCAACAATAAACTACGGGAGTCTGGAGTAAGGTTGCGTTCTGTTTTTGTTCTGCTCTTCCTCGAGTGCGGCCATTCATGGGATCGAAAGTATTGACTCATTGATTATCGAGACTTAAATCCAGATCTTGAATCTGAGTTGAACTTTATTGAAAGAGAAATGTAGATCACAAAATTTATTTGCCTTTGAGCAAGTAATGAAATATGTTGGATATTTCAAATTCAAATATGAGATGAGCTTTTGAGATAACTGCATCTTTTCTTAGCGCGCGAAAATTTAAAAAGAATCATCTCCTGTAGGATGGGTCTTTACACCATGGGATGGGCCTTCGGTTTCGACTGTCGACCACAATAAGAATCGTCCTTTCTAGTCTTATTATAATTCTATATTACTATCTCCTGTCAGGGTTTCATTGATATTTTTTAGCTATACTTCGATTGGCCCTTATACATACATTTTCTCATGAAACGGAGTCGAGGATAAACGTTGCAATATCTCCTTTACACATGGTTGTAATGATGTGAACTCGATATCTCTCCTCCGTGCTCTTCACTCATTCAGTGATGGAAAATACTATACGGCCGACATATTACACGAACGAAAAAATATTGAACGGACCGGTACAAATCACGCGACCAGGCAAATGTCCATCCGGCTGGATTTTTGCCAATTTTTTCCGCTCATGTAATTTTGCCCTGGAACGCAAGGGAGCACTCACTAGGATTCTCACCCCCAAATACTTGAGCTGACAGGATATATTCATGCACGACGTGGGATCATATTTTTGATCGTTTCAGGACACCGAACAGCCCGAAATCGAATCCCGCTTTCCGATCTTGTCGAATGAGGCGATCGTTCTCAAAATTCTGCTGTTTGCAAAACACATCACACGACATTAACTTCACCACGATCCTTTTATTCTAGAAAGATGTAGAAACTCTACAACTATAAGACGCATTTTAAAAAGTAGCAGTAATAATATTGCAAAGCGATATGTCATGTTAGTGAAAGAAGTAGGTAAAATCAATTACAATAAGCTGAAATTTAATGTAATTAAACAAGTTTTATTTGAATGCGATGTTAACATATGTATAGAATGTACAAATATAGATACACGATTCCTTTAGAATAAGATGTTTCTCAAGGACATTGATTATGGATTTTGGAGTCTCACTAGAACTTGGCTTGAAATTTTCTTTGACTCTGTTCTGTTGCTATTCTTTTTTCTGTACTCCTAAGCTTTGTTATTTCTTTTTGAGCTTCATTTATCCTGAAGACAATATTATTATGTTGAACACTCCCCTCACTAAAACGAGATAAACTATTTCGAAGTTTGGTGGATTCTCTCTGCAACTTGGTAATGTTCTCCCCAATTTGATAGCTTGCAACATTCAAAGTCTTACTTGATTCTTTTTTCAAATCTTTGTGCGTTTTTGAGCTGCTCGGCTTTGATTCTTGGGCTGTAACCAATATCAAACTCATTTAATACAAGTATTTCACACACAATTAGTAAATATTCAATATGGGTAATTCCTCGGGAAAACGATTAGACCAAAAAATGGTTGGTCTCAGAGTCTTTTGGAGTAAACTTTTTCAATTTTACAGGTCACAATATGAACATCTGCCACCATGGAAAAAATTAGAAACATTTTTTCGGACCTTGGCGCACTGGTTAGAATTATGTTTTGGTTTTTTTTCTGCAAAATTTTCGTAACTTTATCACTAGAATCGTTATAGCTCAAAAATAACGTAAGATATAGGAACGCGGTTCGGCGCATCTGAAAGATGAGCAAAAAACCTACCGAAAACTAATACAAAACTTCGGTTTTGATCTCATCTCGGTTATACATGGGGAATTCCGTGGGAATCCCTTTCCCATTTTTTCTTCAAAAAATAATTTATTTTAATTTTTTAAGAACTCACTTTTTCTATATGAGTTGATTATTTGGTCTCATCGATCTTGAAGGACGGTGGGGAATTAAATAAATTCCCAAAATTTCTAAACATCAAGGACGAAAAATCTACAAAATTACTTATGAAACTCACTTTTTCATGTAAAAATTGTTTTCTTTCCGGAAAAAGTAGCTTTAATCTGCTTATTTGAGTTTCAAGCCATTTGATGAAGAACTTCAGTTTTCTGCGAATGCGCAGCCATTTGGGATGGGATTTGGAAACCACTTTTTTCGGAAAGCTGAGAGAATTTACTTCCAAATAACCTGTTTTTGAGTTCAATTCCATCAACTAGAACCAGAGTTGCAGAGTCCTTAATACGGAGGTTAATTCAACTCAACAGGTAGTCATCTCGAAGGAAATTTTCTCAGCTTGTCGAAAAAAAGTGGTTTCGGAATCCAAAATTTCGGCGCATGCGCAGGAAATAGAGGTTTAAAATAAAAAAATTAAATAAAAAAATAAAAAATTATATAAAATTAAAATTAAAAAATGTCCAAAAAATAGTTCAAAACTCATAAAAGCAGTACTATTTTTTCGTGAAAAACACAACATTTCACACGAAAAAATGTGTTCCTGAAAAACAAAAAAATAGCTTTTTGAGAGACAGATGAGAAAGTGATTTTCACGGAATCCTCCATAAATGACCGAGATAAGATCAAAACCAGAGGTTTAGAATGATGATCGATAAGCTCTTAGCTCATCTTTCAGATGCACCAAACCGCGTTCCTCTATCTTACGCGCGTTGCTTATGAGTTATAACGATTCTGGTGAAAAGAGTTACGAAAATTTTGCTAAGAAAAACGTCAAAAAGTAATTTTGATTATTGCGCTAGCGTCTGAAAACATTTTTCTAATATTTTTCATGGTGACAGATGTTCATATTTCGACCTATATAATTGAAAAAGTTTACTCTAAAAGAACTCTGAGACCAATCATTTTTTGGTGTACCGTTTTTTCGTGGAATTACTCATATATAATTCAGCAACACTCACGTCTGTCACCAAAAGTGGAATTCATGAAGTGGAATACATTATTCTTCTCTTTACGTTTTTCTCTTAAGTACTCTTTCTGCCTTTGCTGTTCCAGCTTTTTCTTTTGCCTCTGCATCCTGCGCTCAACACTGAATAAATTTTCGTCCCCCCCAGCATTTTCTCTCAAAGTCATACAGTGATCTGGGAAAAGAAAAGGGGAAAGTCCAGAAAAGGGTTAAAAAAGGGTAAAATAGGCAAAAAGGGTCTCGGCGACAAAGCCTGAGTACATGAATTGTAAATATATTTTTCTTCAAAATCTTACCCAAAGATTTTCCTGCTGGCAAAACCGTCGCTTCCACTGGATCAACTCTACCATCTGATCTCTTCCCTAAGCCTGTTCCAGTGATGTATCCCATTTGAGCCATCAATTTACTACCAATCCCTCGCGTATGTTCTTCCCAAACACCTAAACGTTGACTAGGATTGACTGCTAGCAGGGATTTCTGCACGACATCTTCATTTCTACATTTCATGATTTCTTGCTCGTAGTCGCTATCATCGGAAGAATCAGACATGTTCAAACTGTCGTCATCTGGAAAGGACAAGGGTAACAATATTCTTCAAGATGAAATTAAGTGATTTAGTAGAATCATAGTTCTTAATAATCATTTTCTTTCGGGAGAATGAGTATTTCTGTCCAAATAAGAAGTATTTCAAGAGTAAAAGGAGTCCCTCTTGCAGGTAGAACAATTGGATCAAGCTCATAATCAAAAAATATGTGAAAATGAAGGAAAATTTATAAAAAATTGAGTAACATGCACAATACTCATAAAAGAAGTAAGATTACTTCTGATAGAATTATGCAAATTTTGGAGAGCAGAGATGAATTTGAACATTGCTCAGAAGTAGATGTTGTGATGGATTTCAAATACCTAAGGGTAAGAGGTCATCAATGCCAACATCTGTTGTATGTCCATTTGATTCAAACCTCACTTGGTACTTCTCATGTTTCTCATCCGGAACCCTCAGAATCACACTTCTATGCCATAATTTATTCTTTTGCTTAGCCAACACCCTACTGCCCATTCTGATTGTTGAAAAGTCTGGTTCTCTTTATTAAAGATGGATATAGATTCAATTACCATATACTGTAAATGATGCAATAATTTGAAATCTAAATAATGTAGTACTTCTTACCTATATTCTTGAATGCTAGTGAATGGGACTACTGCACCATGAGAAAAGTGACACTGATCTTCAGAAAATTTACATGATCCATCCAGAAAGAAAGGGCAAGGCAACATTTCCTTATGGGTTGGATTAATGAAAAATACTCTCACCTAAATCAATTAATGAAAACTCAGTTCAACTATATGATTTACATCAATACAATCAAGTTACGACAATTACCATGATATCACTTAAACTTGAGAGCTCATCATCATTCTTGTAAACTGAACAAACCATAGCATTATGGTACCCAGTGCCACCCCAGCTGCTGCCATGTGGAGCTCGGCATTTTGTGCCTTCAAGAGCCTTTAGCTCGTCCTGTAGTATACAACCGTCTTATATTTAATCTTTTGATAATAGTATATCGCATGATTATACTGACTTCAAGACTACTGTTTTGAGGTTGTTCATTGGTCTGTGAGTTTTCTTCACTTGGGGACTCGCCCAACTCAGCCAGCTCAGCCTGTAAGAAAGCAGAGTATTTCTTATATCTGCCTGCGCATCTATCTTGCATCATAGCCAAATGATTGCTAACCTTGAAAAGGTTGTATTCATCATCTAATTGATCTCTTGATTCTTCCTTTTGACTAGTCTGCTCAGAGCTTCCACATCCATTATCTTCATCTGAGCAATTTTCTCCAGTGAGTTCGATTAGTTCTCTTAAATCAGACTGTAAGCTCAGTAGATTATCTCTGTCTTCCTCGCTGGCATTTTTCAGCGCTTCTTGAACTTGTAGCAGCTTAAACATATGAAAATCACTTGAGTTGACCATAATTTGAATGTAGTCAATGCATAAGTGAGATACTCACCTGTTCCTGATATTGTCTAACTGCTTCCTTGACCGAATCAGTCATGTTTCAATTCAGTATCTCAGTGTGTTTGAGCTGCATCAGGTATTAAAAGTTACGATTCCTCCGGATAATTTTTTTTGAAAGAAGGGGTATTTCCATAATTAAAGGTAAATATATACGCAAGATATGACAGCTAGTTTTCATAGAAGTACAATAGAAAGAATGTAGGGTAGAAGACCGGCTCTCTGAGGGCAAATATATTCTACAATTTCTTCATCAGACTATCACTCTCCCAGTTTCCACTTTCCACTCGCATCAATGCTGCTAAATCTGCGTCAAACTATGAAAACATAATGTAAACTGAAGTGCAAAAGTGTATATGATATATGATCACATATGATCACATATGATCACATCTGACAACAATTATGTGTCTGCTCCATAGTTTTCCAAACAAGTATCTACTTAAGATAATTTGCTCGTTTCTCATCATCTTCTACCTAATGTAGATGATATAGATGGCAGCAGCTGGCAACAGATATTTGTCGCTTGCCGCCGGAACACTATTTCTCAACCCGTCCATTTCTTTCGCCGGCGTCAACATGGTAAGACCACTTCATCATCGATCAATATTTTTAACATCTTATACTTTTGCGACTACTTTTTCACATTTTCATCATCTCTTAATCATTCCCCTAAATGGTAAACATATATTTTTCCTAAATCCTATTGATTAAATCGTTAATTGATTCAACAAGTGATACTCCGAGTGCTCCGACATTTCGTACATCTGCATTTCAATTACATACTATATTTCACTTGAACAGTCAACATTTGTCACTACAGTAATGTTTTTACTCCTGATTCTCCTTGTCTCTATCTTTTCAACACATTATTATTCGAGAAAAGTTCTATTTATTCCAAATCGGTCATGTAACCTACAATGTTTAGCACGTGTCACTTGAGCCTACATCTATGTTCTATTCTATGATGATTTAGATTTATATGTTTATGGTTAAAACTGAAAAACCATGAAGAAGTTATTCTAGGGCGGTCTGAGTATCTGCATTAGACCAGTTCTGTAGCCATTCGATAAACTCTTAGACTTACCACATGTTCTTCTTCTTTTCTTTTCAGTCGCACAGAAAGTTCAGTGCACCGCGACATGGATCGATGGGGTTCTACCCCAAGAAAAGGTCAAGGCGTCATAGGGGTAAGGTAAAGGCCTTCCCCAAAGATGACCCGACCAAACCCGTGCACTTGACGGCTTTCATCGGTTACAAGGCCGGTATGACCCACGTTGTACGTGAGGCTGATCGTCCTGGTTCAAGTGAGTATTATTAGTTTTCAACTCGTATATTGTAAGATTTCGTAGCCACTTGGCATGTGTCTGTTCAGCGAACTTGAAGCCTCTAACAAGAATTATTTCTTTGCCTCTCAAGCTCTTGCCAACAAATTTTTCTAAAATCCTAAATATGATGGTGAATTTTAGTCACTTCTCTCCCATTATTTCAAGATATTCTCCATTTGCATGACAATTTTCTCGTAAAATTCGACGCCTTTATCAGTATTGCTAGATGAGTGTAGAAATACATTCTCTGGTAAGCTGGTAGCAGTCCTGGAGCTGCTTGAACTTGTGCAGTACATTCCAACTGCGGTGTCGTAGAAAAACTTTGCCCCCTACTCGTAGGTGTGTGCGGAGGTCCAGTATATTCCATAACCTTGATGTAGCCCATTGGGCCAAGACAGAGAGATAAACCATACTGGGCACAGTCCATCTTCAAAGTTGTACTCGTTGATCTTTTTTGAGTTGATATGCTTTAAAACCTAATACTTATTTACAGAGGTGAACAAGAAGGAAATTGTGGAAGCAGTAACTATTTTGGAAACGCCTCCAATGATTGTTGTGGGTGTTGTTGGTTACATTGAAACTCCTCACGGCTTGCGTCCCCTGACCACCGTTTGGGCTGAGCATTTGTCTGAAGATTGCAGAAGACGATTCTACAAGAACTGGTAAATATTATTCATGCTTATTATCACATCTTGATTTGAGAATTGGACTAATCTCCCCAAAAAGCTCTCCGCTCTGAAGATGAGAGTATATTTTGGACGGAACTAGCCACTGAGCATGCTTGCTCAATGTCAGCTAGCCCGGCTCATGTGTCTGATCTCCGCTCACTTATGATGAGGTCTGCACATTTTGGGTTAGGGACTTGCCTGCATAGAAAGGATGTTTGACTGTTCACAGGTACAAGAGCAAGAAGAAGGCCTTCACTAAAGCATCTAAGAAATGGGCAGATGACTTGGGTCGCTCTTCTATTGAAAAAAATCTTAAGAAAATCATCAAGTACTGCAAAGTTGTTCGCGTTGTAGCTCACACACAGGTGAGTCACGACTATGAATAGATTGAATGCAGATGTTCATGATCTGAAGTAATATTATCATACAAATTCATGTCTAATTTGTTACAGATGAAATTATTGAGGCAGCGACAAAAGAAAGCTCACATCATGGAAATCCAACTGAATGGTGGAACCATTGAAGATAAAGTCAAGTGGGCCAGGGAACATCTTGAGAAGTCGATCCCTGTCTCCAATGTCTTTGCTCCTGATGAGATGATCGATGTTATCGGTGTCACGAAAGGAAAAGGATACAAAGGTAAACATTTATTGGCTACTTTCATATTTCACTTGTAATCCACGTTGAGATGTTTCCCCGCCTCGGTTGTATCGGTTAATTTCATGTTTTCCACCCGGTACCGTAATTAAAGAGTGTAGTTTGTGATGAAGAAACATGATGTGCATTATCAGAATTCAATCTGTTGAAAACATCATGCTGCCTTCCTACTGATAGCTGATTGATGAATCGAATGCTTCTGAAGATCTATCGTTCGGATCTCATCACTTACATGATTCCAGGTGTTACATCGCGTTGGCACACCAAGAAACTGCCACGTAAGACGCACAAGGGTCTGAGAAAGGTTGCCTGTATTGGAGCGTGGCATCCTAGCCGAGTGTCCTTCACTGTGGCTCGTGCTGGTCAGAAAGGCTACCATCACCGTACCGAGATGAACAAGAAGATCTACCGCATCGGACAAGAAATTCACACCAAAGACGGAAAGGTACTAGAAATTTTCACTTGGAATTTTTCGAATGCCTCGTAATGATTGAACTTGCGACCTCTGACAAGTTTGTGATTAATTTTTGAGGCTAGATTGATGCTGTGTCATAGTTCTCCATTCTGTTCTCTTGCAGTTTGAAGATTCCCAATCAAGCTACATGTTCTCGAATAATGATAGTTCATGACCAATCAATAGAATCTAATGACTAATTGACTGAATTTCTTTTTAAGATCGTCAAAAACAACGCCTCGACCGAGTACGATCTTACTGAAAAGAGTATCACTCCCATGGGAGGTTTCCCTCACTATGGTGAAGTCAATAACGACTTCGTTATGCTGAAAGGTTGCTGCATGGGACCTAAGAAGCGAGTGATCACTCTGAGGAAGGTATGTATTATTGAACTGTCAAAGATACAAGGTCTTTTGTCAAAACCTTCTCTATTCTATTATTCTTGTAATGATGAACACCCTTAGAGCCAAAAAGAATTATGAGTACTAAGTGATTCTAAATGATAGGACTGATGACTTCGTCACCTTCCGAACCTCACTATCTTGAATTGTTTTTGATTCAATGCTGAATGTATTCTCTTCTTTTTCAGTCTCTGCTCGTTCACACGAAACGTGCTGCTCTGGAGAAGATCAATCTCAAGTTCATTGATACCAGCTCTAAGTTTGGTCATGGACGATTCCAGACAGCCGCAGACAAGGCTTCGTTCATGGGCACGTTGAAAAAAGACCGCATCCGCGAAGAGTTAGCCCAAGCAACTACTGCGGCTGCTACAACTACCACTGCTGCAACTGCCGCTACATAATCTTCATACTTTGTATGTTGATTATTAAAGAAGAAAATTTTTGCACTTAATTCCTCTGGTATTATTCTTTGAAGCACACTTCAACCCGAACGTTCCATCTCTTCCCATTCTGAATTTTAGAGCTGTTGATTGTTTTTCTTATCGGTCATTGATCATTTCAATCAGTGTAGATGTCGAAAGATTTGATTTCGTGCACCTTGTTATCTGAATCATGATGAGCCATTTGAAAGCTGACTGACTATTTGCCATCTCTTCATCGATGTAAAATGAGTTTAAGGTGGAGAGTGAAACAGGTGCGTTGATTTTGAGGTTCTACAACGAGTACACCCCTAGCCTCCCGATTTATTTCAGTTGCATGTTGACGTATCGAGATCTGTTCATATCATCTCCATGAATTGCATACGTGATTCTCTGTTTAAAGTCTTCATGCCTAGTCATAGTGTGCTAGCGAAACACACTTTCAAGACTTATGCTTAATCGATCAACTTATTCTATATTAACAAGACAGAAATCTTTGGGTCGATGCAATCTTCAACTTGCGTCCAATGGCTAATGAGATCATGATGTATCGAAAAAGTTTCTTGGTCACGTAAGTACAGTTGGGGCTAATGCTGAGCTTGAAACAAACTTGCGCTCGTACAAATCATATACTCGAATTGAGTATTAGAGGACCAAATCAAAACATGGCACCGTCTAAACGGTCAAACTTGATCGTGGCAACTCTAAGGCCCGAATTTATAGTCGTAATCCGGAGGCCGGATAAGCTAATTCGAGGCGCCACAATCGGTTTGGCGAGTTCGCGATTCTATGAGGTTTGGCGACTGCGGCGCCTCGGATTAGCTTATCCAGACTTCGGATTACGACTATAAATTCGGGCCTTAAACTTCTAAATCTATTCGTATGCTGAAGTCGGAACCTCTGTTTTTCATTGCGATTGCCTCCTCTATTTTTAGAGATTTCGCTTTTATGCGTGTGTATCTAGCCCAATGAAGTAGTCTATGGTTGGCCAACCGTCCTGTAAACTGATGCATTTTCAGCTTCGTTCAACCTCTCAATGTCGCTAAATTACAATTAAAAATTTTCATTCATTCGAAACGCATTATCGGCACTCGCACTCGGATCGAGTCAAGTCTTTTATTACCTAGAAAGAGTGAAAATTGAGCTATCAAATACTGTATTCTCTAACTTTTCCTCGGGTTCGAATAAATGATTCCTGAGTCGACCACATATTAGCCATTCATTTGATTCGATTACTGTTTATGAGAACTTGGATCATCACACCTCGGTTCAAGCTGCGGTAAGTACCACTAAACTGACACCAAAATCCATCTGTGAGGTGTTTTTCAGGAAATCCTACACAGTAAAGATCCGTTTAGACCTAAATCGTATCGGTTGACGCTTAAAAATGGCGAGTAAAATCATTTTTTCCGTGTCTAATTATATCCAGGCCCATTTCGAAAAATTTGCGATCTTGCCATGTTCCCTCATTAATCTTTTGATGACTCAAAAACGGCCCGTTTTATCGAAAAATGTGTAGAGAAACTTTTTGTAGAACTTTCAAGATATACAAAATCATGCCCTGAAAGTTTCTCAAACGATGCTCCTACTTTGAGTTGTGAGGCGTCTTGATTACAAGTTTCCTGGATTTTTAAAGATTTTCATGGTACATCTGTGTCGAACTTCATATTTTCAACATATTATAGAATGCTGGAAGATTTCCTTGAGCCTGATTAAGCAGAATCTCGATAACTTATGAGGAAAAGTTCCCTGTATCATGCTCCAACATTGCAATGGTGAGGAATATGGAATTTGAGGCATGAAATATTTCAAAATCCATGAAACTTCGATTAAAAACGCCTCACAAGTCGAAGTGGACGCATCATTTGAGAAATTTACAGGGCAAGTTTCTTTAGATTTTTGAAAGCTCTACAATGAGTTTCTTTACACATTTTTCGATAAAACGGGCCGTTTCTGACTTATCAAAAGATTAATTAGGAACTATGTCAAAATCGCCAATTTATCGAAATGGGCCTCCAATACTTATACGCGGGAAAATTTCACTCGCCGTTTTGAGGCGTGAACCGATATGATTTAGGTCGCAACGGATCCTTACTGTGTGGGATCTCCTGAAGAACACCCGATAGGTGGATTTTGGCGTCAGTTTTTTAATACTCATCGCAGCTTGAAGCGAGGTGTGTGATCAGGGTATAGAAGAACTTGAAAAATCAAACGCATTTTCGAGTTCTCGATGCAGCGAGATCCGTGAACTTCTCGTCTGCATAATACCGTTCAATTTCTAGATTTCTACTCTACAGCTACGGAGTATTGCGAGCAATTATTCCCAGTTAGTGATTTATACGGAAAACAATATTCAATGCAACTTGATATTTCCATCACAAATCGCGATACCACCGGCTTATTGAATGCAATCTTTTTAATTCCAAGTCATCGCGTATATTATGTACCGAGTTGCGGAACAGATGCTTTTCCGAACGAGGTGCATATACTACTTTCTTGCTGGAAACAGAGAACATGCTTTTTCGAGCCGTTCTCACGAATGGTGTTTTCTCCGCTGGAAGCAAGAAGAAACATTGTAGACTTTGAAGGATTGGAGATAGGAGGCATGCCCCACGCGAGTATTCTCCCGAAGCTGCCCGAGACTTCGGTCCGGGTAGCGCGTGCACAATTACCAAACATCAGCGGACCGCATATTAGGAAAATCCACGCACCCATAGGATGTTGGTGCTTACCCCGGCACGTGCCAACACTCAAGTCTTGTTCCATTTTTTGTGTGCAAAAGCGCTCGTACGAAAATTTGTGAAACTGTTACGAATCTCGGATCACTTTATATAGTGTATTCGTAAAGGGATCGCTTCTATTCGAATCAGCTCGAGCACGGATAAAGATGTCCCGCTGAGCTCTGTCTGTCTCACTCGTGCAGTTTCGAATCTCCATCGACTCGTGACTTACCACATCTCTTCTACTTCGTCTTCATCCCCTTAGACTCGTTGAAAAATAGTCGCTTCGTTAATTTTTTCCCCCATTACACACTTTTTTACATGTCATGATGCGTAGGTAGCTAGTTTTAGAGACGAATGACCCAATTTACTATGAGTAATTTCAAACTTGTATTCACAAAAATGAGGGGTCTCGAATGAAATTGGAATAACGCATTCGAAAAATTGAAAATTTATCTTTCCAACTCACTGTGCTTTTTTGGCAGACGTGGGCAGGATTACCAGGTGATCCCTATGGATGAAGCTATAATGTAGGAAATTACTATTTGATTGTATTCAAAAAGATACGCAAAAAGTTATAAATTCGCTTTTTGATAAAGAATTTTGAATATTCTGGTTTTGGTTTCTGACTAACGAGGGGAGCACCAACCTTGCGGGTCCTGGATCTTGACGAAACTTTCACTAACCGGCTAAACTCTTCCGAACCCCTCAGTTCTGGGCTCAAATGATAGATGGCACATCCAATCATCAATAATAATGAGAATCATTGTTAAAATATTGTGGAAGGCATAAATAAACAATAAAAACATGCATTTTCGATCTTTTTCGGTTTTTCCATTATAAGTCGGAAAATATTGGGTTTTCGAGAAAACTTATGCCTAGGTAATTTATAGATCTCTGAACGATCTACAAGATTGGTTCATACATTTATTCCCGTAAAATGCATCCTTTCGGAGTTATTCTTGATCTAAGTTATAATCAAATTTGTTTGAATAAATTCGCTAAAATTGTTTATGACGGGTTCAAATTATTTTTCCTAGGTAATTGAATCAGTTTTGAAACGAAAAGGTCTCTTAGTATTTTTTCCTAAATTTGATCGTTTTCGAGTAATAAGAACAAGCAGATTTCGCAACTTCCAAGTCAAAGTGCTGCCATGAAAGCACCTCATTGAGGATTAGAAGTCGCGAAATTTGCTCTTTTCATTACTCGAAAACGATCAAACTTAGGAAAAAAAGAGACTTTTTCTTCCCAAAATTGACTCAATTACCTAGGAAAAATAATTTGAACCCGTTATTAACAATTTTAGCGAATTTATTCAAACAAATTCGATTATAACTTAGATCAAGAATAACTCCAAAAGGATGCATTTGACGGGAAAAAGTGAGTGAACCAATTTTGTAGATCGTTTAAAGATCTACAAATTACCTCCGAACAAGTTTTCCCGAAGAACCAATATTTTCCATGTGTTTTTTATACAAATTCACCGAAAATAATGTTGGTTTTTTTTCATTTCACTGAAACAGTGCGGCGTCTGTTTACGGTCGGTGGAAAAATTTAGAACGTATGCTCTAGTTTTTTGTTCCAAAGGGAAAGATGCAAGAATTCAAAAAGTGAACTCTATCTGAAAAGTGTGTTAGAGAGAATTCACAAATAAGCTATGTATCATGATCAAGGAATCGATTGATCATCAAATTATGATCTCAACAAATACTAATGCATCTCACTTCTCCAAAGTATTGTATCACTTTCTCCTAATTGAACATCGAGAGCTCTTACCATTATCCTGATACCCTCACATGATAATAGACACGTGGCGATTGTTTCAACAACACCACCAACGTATGGCCTCTATTCATAAGCATTGTATTATTTTGATTCGCGTAAGTGTATGCATGGACACACGTCGACTTTGCTAAGGGTAGACTTGGAAGTCAAGAGGGAGTACTATATACTGGTTTCAAGAGGTTACGGCCAATTGAATTCGAAAACTTGTTTTCTGCCCTTTGCATAGACTTCATTATTACTTTATTTGTTTGTCTGTGCAAGGGTCAAAATTCACACGATTCCTTGCCGCACTTTATCATGTGTGTACGGGAATCAAATCTTACATCGCTAACTCATTGATTACTCGAACAATGTCCTTACGTTCTTTTATTGATCAATTCGTTCACTGTTTTACAATAAAGAAGACTAACTCTTCACGACTTACTTATCAATATTGCACAATTTATTATTTTATAAATACATGGTTGCATCAATGCCATTATAACGCGTAATTATTCATTATAATATTTGAATTGTACAGAGGATCTTTGTGATGACTTGTGGCCAAAACAGATTAGCCGATAGATTTGTGCGAGGGGTTCAGATTTCTTGATCCTAGTATATTACTATAAATTCAAACTTCTCTACAATTGATCGAATGATTTGATATCAGCGTTGAGACTGCGGCGATATTTTCTCATCGTTTTGGAATTGGTAAACATTTCTTCCAGTCAACCCATTAGTGAGAATATTCAGTTTGAAAATTCTTTATATACAATTTCAAACACCTGTCGCAGAATAAGAATTCTTATAAGTAAGTCTCGCTGCGAAAAACTCGCATAAGATTTAAATTGACTTGAATTACTCGTGAGATACCAGAGACAATTTCGACTAGAATATTAAATTTTTACATATTTACATTGTTTGTTCACCGTGTGATCATTGAGTTGTTCAAAGTCTGTAATCAAAATTAATTTTGACTTGCCACAAAATCAACTTGATAAAACACCCGCAGAATATTCTATCCTTCATCTTTTCGCAGATATTTCATAGGCGGAATCCAAAATAGTCTGAATTCTATCCTTTTAGATCTTGAAGAACCAGTAATAATCATATGAGCGATTTACATACATTTGTGATGAATAGGTAAGTAACAACGATTGATTCATTCATAAAGTAGGCTTTTCTGTAAATCGACTAACTGGAAGAAACAGCAAGAATTTGGCTTGATTTATCTTATTAATACGGGATATCTGGCTGACTCAACGGATCACTCGCGGAGAGAAAACGAATGATTGACTTGAGTATACTATAGAAAAAATGGAATTTCGAGGACTGACTGCAATGAAGAATTTTATGAAACCTGGGAGAGAAAACCTGGCCTAGCAGTGCCTCAATGTAGCCCGCTGGAAAGTTAATGGGTTGCCACACCGTGTCGAGACTCAAAACCATAAATAAACCCCAAATCGAATTACGAATTCCATTTCATTACGGTTTGGATAGTTTGCTCTAGGGTTCTTGAAGCTTTTCTACCCCTGAAGTTTATATTTACCGTCATTACCCGAATAAAAAATGTTTTTGATAAAATTCCGTAGTAAATTCAAGTAAAACCATGAATAAAGAATAGAAACAAAAATCAAAAATCAATTGTGGAAATAACCTTGCTCAAAATCGTCTCTGCTCGTATCGAGCGAGAACCCAGAGAAATTACTCCAAGTATTGAAACTGCAAGAACATTCGTAAACTCGCCACACCAAATTCGTCTTGAGCCTGCCACGTTTCAAAAAGATTTCCCAAAAGAAAGACGATTTATTTTATACTACTCTTGATCAGCTCATGCGTTGTAAACTCCTCGGTAAGCCGCACCAGCCATTGATTGCACTACTTCGACGTCGCCGCTACTTCCGCAAGATGCGAGAGCGCGCAAAGGCATTGGCTACAGTGGACAACCGTGTACATATCCAACATTTCGAAAGAGAGCCGCGGCTGTTGAAAGAAAAGCTGCCGTAGAAGCTGATGTACAACCAGGTTGAAGCATACCCGGAATACTCGTGTTCCCAGTTACTGGAGATCCTTCACTCCCTGGTACCGTAGTTGCACCGGATGTGGCTGACGAGGGCGACGAGGATGGGCCACTAGAGTTCAGAGGTTGATGATGCGATGTCGTCGAAGTGGCAGATTGGGCATAGGGGCTGGGACAGTAAGCTCCAAGGCTCGAGTGCTGGCCTGGATGCTGGTGCAGACCGACGCCTCGAGCTAGAAGTTCTTTCTCGACTGATGCCTGGTGCCGAAGTTGTTCTAATCGTAGCTGGTTTTGGCGCTTCCATTTGGTTCTGTAATCAAGGAGTAGTGATTTTTGGATAAAGAAAACACCAGGAAGCAAAAATTTTCTCGTTAAATTTTGCGAGACGTGAGGAAATCGTCAAAACATCCAAGTTGCAGCTGTAGCTGCATGAGGTTAACTTTTGAGCGCGAGAACTTGTGACTCTAAATTTTATTCATCTGATGCAGAAAGGTGGTACAATACCAAAATTATTAGAGATCAATCGTTGTAAATTTTCTTGCTTATACTTTCAAAAAACACACTAAAATTTCTTGCTAATTTTTACGAAAAACGTATGTTTGTGTTTCCAGTGAGTTTGGGAGCGCCAATTTTGGATACATCATCTCAGAGAATTAAGAAATAATCTGATCGTTGACGGAGGAGCGTCCTGGAATTTTTGCGAAAATACTTTATCATTCTCTAAAAAAGGATCACAAAATTTGAATTATGTGCTCTAGTGATGATCTGATTTTTACTGCTGGCGGAATAAAATCCAAATTGCATATTTGTGGCAAGACCCGCACTCGTGGTTCTCACCACCAACACGAGATTACTGTTTCTTCGAACGGGAGATCTGAATTATGATCCATACTATTCTTTAACTCTAATCTTTGTACGCTGACCTTGCAACAGATCAATCACTAACACCTCAGTCTTGAAGAAGTATCCACGAGGGAACACTTTTTACAGATAATTCGGGTTCGTCATCTATTTAGAGTTTGATGTTTTCCGATTGAGCACTAGATCGCAACCTGATGCTCAAGAGATGTTCAATTTCTTGAATGACATTAAAAAAGAAGATGATTACTGACTTCAGTGAGCTTGTCTGCCAATACGGAGGAGCTTGCAAAACAAAGTAAAACAATTCGTCGGGTGCCGCAAATATCCATGTGAAATTCTTTCATGTCATACCATTTGGATTGGATTCGAGCGAAATTTGTTTATGGAGGTGAAAAATTGAAAACTGGTAACTTGCAAAACTTGTGATCGACTCTCTAGAATTATAGAAATCGCAGCACTCATATCTGAGTTTGAATTCGCTCTGAAAATCAGCTAACGATGCTGAGTAGTACGAGTCAACGCTAGGGCGGACAAATGAGTGTTCTCACGATCTCACATTCGGTCCCCCCATGCAACCAATTCTCGAATTACTCATCAACAGTTATCATATCGCTTGAAATCCTAGTTAGAGCATTATTTTATACTACAGAAATCACGAATTTACTCTCACCGTCGGTTCTGGTACCAAGTTTTGACTTGCGTCTCAGACAGCGAGAGCGCGTCGGCCACATCACTGCGATCGGCCACGCTAAGGTACTTCTGACATCGAAACTTTCTTTCGAGATAAGCAAGTTGTGCGTGGGTGAAGGCTGTTCGTCTTCTTCGAGGTTTCCTGCCTGTACCACCTCCATTATTGGATCCATTAACACCTCCGTTCGTTCCGGAAGCAGAGCAACCTTTGCCACCACCTCCACCTGAAGTTGCTGATCCTGGTGAGGGGCTGCTACCCGGATCTATCGTATCTTCTGAGTCAGAATGCAGTGCCGAGTCGTCCTCAGAGTCATCTGCGCAATCGATTAACGCCAGCAACATTATTTAATCGAGTGCGATGAAGTGTTGGGATTTCAACAGGATTTGGGATTCCATTTTCATGCTGAAACTAACGAGGGGGACCCACGAAGTGCGGGTCACCAAATCTCACCAAACTTTTTTCACAGTCTCGAACCACCTAGAATATGAAGAATCCAGAGTAACTCCGTCAAATGAGCTTCCTGTTCATAGCTACAAGCAAAAACGTTAGCATTGTCAGTATATATATATATATATATAAGGTAAGTGTACCCAACTTGCCTCTGTACCCAACTTGCCCCCATATGCCGATCTCGGGGATGGGCACTCCTTGGCCTCCCGGCAATTTTTTTTCACGTTTGTTATGTTGAAATATGAGAAAGTAAGTAGTTTGCATCGACCCCGAATCATCCCTGGGTTCTCCAAAAGATATAAAGTGATTTTTTCATTTTTCGTGATTGCTTAGCTAAGAAAGCACCGAGGGAATTGCGTTCAGTAAAATCGGCGCCAAATTTTTTTAATTCAACCAATCTTAACGTATCTTAGCGCATTCGATTCCTTGTTTCAAGGCCTTCAGAATCCATCTTTCAAAATTGCAAAATTTGAACATGGAGCTGTTTTATGTGCAAAACACGGAGACGATTTGTAAACAAGGATGCCAACATCGGAGTGTACTTAACATGCCCCCATATGTTTATCTCGAAAGGGCGTGCAATAAGACTTTTTTTACTACTCAGAACGTGTTTATCACGTCAAATAGGTCGGATATAGTATTTCGAACCACCGAAAAGCTCCAAATGTGCGTGCACGGCGATAAAAACACTTCATCGCCGATTTCCATCATTTATTTCGGAAGAATTGAGACAGTTTGGCTCCAATTGATCCAATTTGGACGTACTTTAGTGCATTTTTAAGGTCTTTCAACAAGCTTCAAAATGAGTTAAAGCACGTTGGAAATCGTTGAAGTAAACCAAAGTTATTAAGAAAAATGCTTAATGGGGGCAAGTTGGGTACACACTTTTGTAAACTCTCAAAAATCACCTTTTGGGAGAACTAAAACAGTTTGGCTCCAGTTGGTTCGAATTGATTGTACCTTAACTTATTTTGAAGGTCTCAAGACAAGCTTTAAAATGAGCTAAGGTACGTTGGAAAATATGGAGATGGGCCAAAGTTATTAAGAAAATGGCTTAATGGGGGCAAGTTGGGTACAGTGACCTTATATATATATATATATATATATATATATATATATATATATATATATCACTTTTCAACATGGGCCTATATGGGCAATGCTAATGTCATAGGCTGTAACTTCGGACAGAGGGCCCATTTGACAGACTTACTCTGGATTCTTCATATTCTAGGTGATACAAGACTGTGAAAAAAGTTTCGCGAGCTTTGGTGACCCGCACTTCATGGGTCCCCCTTGTAAGTTGGAAACTAAAAAATATGAGTAGTCCTGTGGAAACTTTGAAATAATGTGTGCATCTTGCACGAACCCTTATAATGCTTGGGAAAAAATCTCTCAAGTAATTTTCGATGAACTGTGTGCTCTTTTTAGTGCAATCATTAGATTTCTGGTCCATAGTCACGTTGAAAGAATTTCATCAAGATAGAGGTCAAAATGTCAGGTCTGTGCCCTGTGGTTTTTTCCTTTTTTTGACCTCCTTGAGTGTGCAACGCCACGGTGGATCTTGTTTGGAATTCGGTCGGGGAAATTTATCAAATATAATTGTATATAAAGCTCAAATCTCACTGCTATGAGAGCCAATAGGCCACATTTTATGTGCACGGTGGGCACGTATATTTTTTAGCGCAATTGTGCCTAAAATTCTAATCACTCCGTTTCCCTCGATGAAATCAAATCAACCTCACTCCAAGCCCTCCTACGCCAACATTTTCTCAAAGTAAAACGCAAACATTATCCGAGATAACTCATTAAATTAATTAGTTCGGGGGCATACGGCAATGAAACTCATTCCATTTTTACCTGACCATCGACTCAATTTGCAAAACATATTAAACTCTGGATCGAGAGTCCAATGTCGAACTGAGATCAAGCTAAAATGAATTCCATGGAAAGTTTCAAGGTCATTTCTTCAATTCTATCAGATCATAGTCGAATATGACAAAGATTCAAATTCCGTAGTAGACGAATCATGCAAAACTCAAAATTGGTACTGAAACAGAATCTATGGTCATGAGGAACATTAATTTTTGAGAAATCATTTTTGAGCTTTGCTGATCTTTAATATTCGGAATAATGCCGTACTTTTAGAGAACGTGGGATTTAAAAATTTTGATAACAAGTGTATCGGCTCGACATTACATGATCCTGATGATCCAGATTATGGAAAGTGATAGACAAAACAAAGTGGCTTCGTATAAAAATGAAACAAAAAGAGCTGATATTCTAAACATACTTTTTAAAAGTAATCCACTGATAATTCGGTGATCTCTCATTGCTTGGACGATAGCTACCCAATAAATTCTCTATCAACAAAGTGATGCCACCACAGCCCATCACATCTCCTTCCAATAGATTTCTTTCAAGTGTTCCGGAAAGTATTCATTGACGCCGATACGAGTGTACATACCCATATTACATACGTTTAATAAAGTATACTGAGCGCGTTCGCATTCGAAGCATCACTCGCAAATTATATCAAAATCCACACGCGCAGATATTTCGTCAAACTCATCCAAGCACCTCTAATCCTGTAGATAACGTCTCAAGTAAGTGTGTTAACTGATTCACGGAGGCACAAAGTGTACATAAAAGTCAAATGAGCTCGTGTATACGCGAATGATTTAGTAAACGGCGATTACATAGTCGGTGCGTCCAGCAAACAATATAAGTCTGCTCAATCGACCAAAAGAAACGTTGGTGGTGGGCTCAGTCGACGTGGAAAATCGCGTGCGGAATTGGCTTTTTGCACCCCGTGCGGCCCGATGCATCCAGATCCATACATAGAGACGTATATACAATGAGCTCAACCGCGGGTGGCCCGATTTTATACGCACATTGAACGCACTGAGCTCTGTACATACATATACATACATGGAATACAAGTTGTGCCGCTTAACGAGCCACCGCCACCATCTGTGCGCGCATATATTTGAGCTTTACTAGTAATAGGTGAACTGGTGTATATTTGGTGGTGCAGAGACTAATGGGTGCGAGCTGCCAATTGCCACAGCTTACTTATGTACCCAATGCACCCCCGCAGCGATTTATCTCAAAATTCGACGTGCGTGGTATATGTATTCGAGATTAATCGAACGATTTTTGACGATAGACACGTAGGGTCACACGTCTATAGGTTTCCTACATAAATGTTAAACGCGTGCCTTGCATGTTACATATATGTGAGGCGACCCACTACGAAATAGGGGCGTGATCTTGATGAAAATGTTCAAGCAGGTGCAGTGACCCGTATCTAAATCGTACGTGTTAAGTGTTATGATGTGTGAATGCTCTAGCGATCGACTTTGCAGGCCTCGATTAGCTTAGACTCGAGATTTGCAACCTCAATTTAAGGTAGTTGTACACTAAAGCTGAAAATACAGTGAAATCTCCGGTCGCACTGACACCTCTGGTTGCATCAAAACTATTCGCTATCCGGAGGTGTCCGCTAATCAGAGGTTCATTTCTGTGATTATACTTTTGCTGGTCGCAAAAAATTGTCCGTTATTGAAAGGTGTCCGCTAATAGGAGGTATCCATTGAGGGAAATTCCACTGTATACCAGAAAATCACCAAAGTTGGGGAGGATTTACTTCAAGTGTTAATGAACCCCTGTGCAAAATTTCAGAATGATTGACCGTTCTGTTTCGGAGTAGTAGCCATCAAATACCCGCAACTTTTAACATTGCGTTTATATGGGAGTCGACGATCCCGCATGAGCGCCATACTAAAAGTGACGAATTTTGATGACTACCACTCTGAAAAAAAAGGTCAATCATTTTGAAATTTTGCACAGGTGTTCATTAACACTTGAACAAAATCCTCACCGACTTTGGTCACATTCTGGTATATTTTGCATTTTAGTGTACAACTACCTTAAGATTTGAGAGCACTTTTTCAGAAATCTCTTATTGAGGTGACGAACAACCAATAAAATTCTGTTCCAAAACAAATTAATGAATTAATTAATCAACTAATCGATACTTCAGTCAAACTGATTAGGTTTCTAATATCGGAAATATACTCTCGTTGATCAGAAAAGTACATACATTTTCTTGGGTGAAAATTCGAATTCGCTATAAATTGGCAAATCGAATCTCAAAACTTCCTGAGCTAGCTTACAACGATCAGTGATGGCCATTACTGACGGATGACTTATTATGATGGACTCATATTAAAAATATTCCCGATATATTGTCATCCGCACATGAATGTGACTTTAATCAAATTGGAAAAAGTGTGTCAATTCTACTTTTGACGAACTGATGTATGACCCCCATGTGGGATTCTTATATATTTCTTGCGTTGACAAAACTTCTATACTTCATTTTTGGGCTAGGTGGTTCTTAATCAATCGTTTTGATGAGTCAAGGTCCTTGACTCATCAAAACGATTGATTAAGAACCACCTAATACAACGAAACATGAGTGATCAAAGTATATACTATTTATTTTTGGGCTCTTTTTGAAGTATCTTAAAGAATCTCAATCCATAGTTAACGCTGCAAACGAGCTTGCAACACTTCCCGTAGCGTTCATAGTTCTATGTCAAGGGAAATCTTGGTGTGTTGCAAGCATTTTAATGAGTTTAGCGGTCCAAGGTGATGTATGAATGAGATGATGCTCTCTGAAATTACTCTACAAGAGGTATTTCTCCTTAGTCAGTCTACATAACCGTAGTGCTTAGTATCACTCAACAATATGTCATTCACTATTATATGATCAAAAATATTCATCTATGATACTGTCAAGTAACTATGTTACCGTGAAAGCCCGAAATCCGTGATTGCCGGGCATTCACTAGTGAATCCTAAGATTCACTGGTCGAGGCCAGTGAATGCTGACATTCACTAGTGAAAGCCCAGAATTGGTAACTGATATCGTTGCTGAGGCCATATTCCGGGCTTTCACTAGTGATTGTCGGCATTCACTGGCTCGGCCCAGTGAATGTCGGAGATCGGAAGAATTGGGGAATGGGAGTCGAATAAAATGTCAAACATATTGTCTCATTATCCCAAGTTTCCGAGGCAGGTTGGAATATGGAGAAATATCGATTATTCATCAATGAGGAGTTGTCAATAAAATGTCTTGTCAAAAACTTGTTGATCTCAGAAATACCTCATAGAAAATAGTTGTCAATGACAAAGTTGAGTGACATAAACGTTTCACTTATGATTATCCATGACACACTGCTCATGCTGACACAATTGTCTTCTCAATTTTGCGCGCCACGGCTACCTTGGTAGATGAAGGTTAGAAATCAGGAACTCCTGACCTCATTCGATGGGTGATGAATAAAGAGGCCATACTTCCTCAACTTTTCTGAGTGAAACTCCCTTTTTGTGGCAATTCGGAAATAATGAGATTCACTTGGGCCCGCGTAAAATTCTCACTCCAAAAGAGTGAAACTCACTCTTTTCGGAGGTGCCACAGAGTGCGGGTTCATATGAGAAAGTTAAGAGAGTATTGAACACTATAGCTTGATTTTTTCCATATTCCAACCTGCCTCGGAAACTTGGGATAATAAGACAATGTGTTTCACATTTTATTCGACTTCCATTCCCCAATTCTTCCAATCTCCGACATTCACTGGTCGGGATCACTGAATGCTGACTTTCACTGGTCGATGGCCAGTGAATGATGACAATCACTAGTGAAAGCCCGAATCATGGCCTCAGCAACAACGATATCAGCTACGAATTCCGGGCTTTCACTAGTAAATGTCAGCATGCACTGACCTCGACCAGTGAATCCTAGGACTAGTGAATGCCCGGCAATCACGGATTTCGGGCTTTCACGGTAACAACTATACTTGTCTGGTTTGATTAATTGTACATCAATTAAAATCTCACATCACCACCCCTATTTTATACGAATTTTCTAATCCGTGGGAGAAATTAAGCTGCATCATTTTGAGTAAGCGATTTTGGGTAAGAGTCACTTGGTTATCAGGAATTCCAAAGAAAAACGCGATACCATCGCGCGAGATAAATTAATGAATCATACTTCTTCGCGCCCGTTTACTCATTTCACTTATATGTATGCAATTTTCAATTCAACTCATTCGATCTCACCATGAAAAGTCCATGCTATTATATTGTGGTTATATTTCAAATTAGAATCAGGTTAACGAGAACGACAGGAATATTTCTTCTCTATTTCAAGTTTCATAGATGAATCTTGTTTCTATCATTGAGGTATTTATGACGACCGAATACAATGGAACATTTATCGTTTTACAATCAAATGGTATCAATCAAATACAAGAAATCTACAACAACTTTGAGGCCTTTGTCAAGCTTGACAATTAGCGACACTTGATATCGGAGCTTAGCTTGACTATTCGGAAATATTTCTCGGAGCGACTCATGTTTCAATCTAATTTATCGAGTTAATATTCTTCTTGATTACTGATCATGACTGAAATGACTTTGACATTGATAAAAATGTTAGTAGTCTTGATCCTTGATTCGGCAATTTTCGACGTACCGTAAACCGGGGTGAATGTGGACCACTTTTGACCTTCCACTGTGATTTTCTTGGTCTTATTCATACCAAAACATAATGTGTGGGTAGTAAATATTTGAGTCTTGAGCTCAGCTACAAGATCCCGATGTCAGATTTTGATTTTGACCCCACGGTTTTTCACACTGCAAAAAACAGGGTGGACACATTCACCCCGTCGACAGGTGCCGTGGAGGAACTGGATTGATGTCAGAACTGTTTCTTCATCATAGAAACCTGTTTTTGCAATAATACTCGCTGTGTTGAGATCACGAGACAAAAAATTTTCCATTGCGCGGGGTACCTCGCCTAGCTGAAAAGAAGAGATTTCAATTTCAAAATGACCTCCGGCAGGTTTCTGTAGGTATAGAAGCGAAGATATGACGTTGACAATATTTTTGGGGAAAGGAGACACATTCACCTCAGTTCACGGTATCCATAAATGACTATGTATCCCAGCGAAATTCTCACCAGAAAATGTCACCCACAAATATCCACGCGTATTGCGAGTTAGTACAATTTGAACCGAGTTTTCCAATTTTGCTTAGCACTCCTGCACAATCGATCTTTTTTCAATAACCTCGAACTAGCTAGGGGCGATCTTATTACTTGCAAGAGGAAAACTCCACTCTTGTATAAATTGCATTTAAAGTGTGTGCAGTTTAGCCAGAAAGCCAAATTCCATAAATCAATTTTCTTGTCACGTCGAGAGTGTCGAATCGTGATCAACAGTGAAATGAGTGAGACCAAAGCTCTAACAACGAATCGAAGCTCTCAACCAGAACAACTGAATTACAAAAATTGATCAAACTGACCGTGATGCCGATGCTCGAGGACGTCACCGAGAAGATCCCTGATGAGGAAGGACTTGTGATGCTCCTGCATCGCGTGGCTTTGAGCCAGCTGTGCAAGCTCCTGCTGGTATTCAGGGCCCAAGGCCCGATTCCGCGTCCCGCTCAAGTCCAGCTCTGCGATTCTAATATATCAACTTGATGAAACTTTTCCTTACAGTTCATCCACCACCAAATATTCTTCTCTACACAAAAACACGTGTGTCTTACTCACGGTTATTCACTATACACTAAATCAATCAAAAATCCACTGCAAATCTTGTTCATCTTGTCATACACATTTAACACACCATAATTATCTTGCCGTCCACTACATTCACAATTCTATATCACAATTTCGCGTATATTTTTTCGACAACGTCTACCTCGCATACTATACACTCATATGAATGAACGAATGCCACCCTCACCCCGCGCAAATTTTTGATTTACAAATGCTCAAACATTCACAACGTGTCAGTAAGATATCTGGACCAATGTGCAAGCGATTGTGAGAGCGACGAGTTGAGAAAAAAGGGTCCCGGGCAGAAGGTTCTAAACATCAGCTAAACTGAGCGAGAGCGCGGCCATTTTGGGGGTGGCCCGAGTCAACCCATTGGTCTCCCTACCCTTCAATACTGCCTTCGAGCTCCACCCCTACAAGTTGAAAACTGCAAGCAGAGGGATGCGCGGATAATACGGCCGTACAGGATTGTATCATTGCTGGCCGGTTATGCCGATAACGAGCCGCGAGCGACGCGCAAATTGAATGTGTAATTATCGCCCCTGGCAGTGAGTTGAGATTCTATTGTGCTTGATATACACTGATGCTGTATGCGCTCTTATACGGCTGTGGAGAATCTACGGTGTATAACCGCACTCGTATCTTTTCGCTTTTCTTTTTATCCTGTGTATATTTTGCGCTTACCTTCCTTGACTCCAACGGCTTGTTGAAGATATTTGGTACAACAATTATATTATTTTTGAAAATCGAACCTGGCCTTCGTAAAAGTTTGATCAACCACTACTACTGGCCCATTCATGTTTTTATGACTCTTTTTACTTGCTCTTGAGTGAGCTTTCGAATGACTTAGCCAGTGAACAACCTAGACAAGTGACTATTCTCTGAATGAGGATCTGCGTTAGCAAACTTCCCTGCCGAAAAAAATCAGCTGCGATCACAGTTGATTTCTCAACTGCTTTCTCAACTGATTTCTCAACTGATTACTCAGCTGATATCTCAGCTGATTTCACATGCCAAATTCACACGTGGAATATCAGCTGAGAAATCAGTTGAGAAATCAGCTGATATTTCAAAATTTATTTATTAAAAATTATATTTCACTTGGAGCTGTTCCCGATGCTTCTTCATGTTCCGCGTGGTCAAGTTTCGTAGGTGGATAGAGAAAAAACGTATTTTGAGGAATAAAATTTTGCACTTACGGGGATTCGAACCTGGCTCCTTCGGATTGGTAGACTCAACACCTAGACCACTGCGCCATCCAAGATGTACAACATAGCCGTACAAAATCCGTATATAGGGCAGTCTTTCAGTGGGCCAATTTTTGTCTGTTATAGACAAAGTTTATAATGAATAAGTGATGCTTATATACCAAGTTGCTTGCGGATAGCTCTTTTTCTTGGGTTGAGTGTGCCTAATTTGCCCCCCGTGCATAATTCCCCCCTCTGGAAGATCTTGGATGTACGGACTCGCAAAATTTGGCTCGCAATTTTTTCCAACCTGTTGTATGTCAGAATGTACGAAGGTAGGCATTTAGTTCCGATACACGAGGATCTCTGTTTTTCCTATAAAGCAAATGAAGCGGATTCATGTCTACTTCTCGGGCTCACCTTTCACTCCAGAAAACAGCTGGACTTTTGAGCACTCTGGGATGATTACTCATTCAACTTAGAAAAAACGGAGGGTTGGTAACTCTCAATCCACCGAAAGGAGAGGGAGAAGCATCTCGCGTAAACTTAGCGGGATTCAAGTGATTCTAGAAAACTATAGTCCTCTGAATAGTGCAAAAGCGGACCGATTACAAGGGAAGGAAGGGAACGATGCGCTGCCCTTGTTCAGCGCTTGTGCTACCGTCAACCGGGGTTAGTTTGAACACTTTTCGAAAATTTTGCTCGTAATTTCGCTGCAACTTGTACGTTTTACGTCATAAGGGCAAAGTGTCTCCAGTCAATTAAAGGCTTATCGCCTTAGCACTCGATTGCGCAATAATCGAGTCCAATTGAATATTCTTGGCAAAAGTTATGATCATTTGAAGTGTTCAAATTTACACCCCCATGTAAGGGTAACTTTGAACTTTCGAATAGTTTAACGTGAGAACCTTTGACGGCAAATATGGTAATGATATTTGTTCATCTCTATAATATGAGAACTCGATCTGCTAGTACGTTCGCACTCAAAAAAGATATGCCGAGCTCATTTTAAGTTTTCTGAAATTGTAACGAAGCCTCAAGAATGAAAGAGTAATTCCCGAATCATCTAAATTGTAATTACGATTTGCATTTGAATTGAAAAATTTACTTCTACGAAGTTCTCATCGACTAAGAAAACCGTTCAATTCTTCATGTATATTCAATTCTTCATGTATCACATACAACTTTGATGAGAGTAATCCGACCACAAATATTATCACGGGGTATCGTCGATCGTTCTGGGGAACTACAGTTTCCGTTTTACTTTCTTCCCTGTCCAAGTGACGAACTTGGCGGAAAAAGCTGTCATGAACATAATCTGGTTATGAAGATATCGAGGCATACGACTATTCCTCTCTTGGCCTAATTCTAATGATAGAATGAAATAAAGAATACAATGGCTCACAATCTCAACGTGGAATGATTTCATTTTCTACGATATATGTTATCGGATCTTGTCTCGGATTCAAGATAGCAACGGTTTCTCTAGTTTTATCGTAAAATTTGATGAATGTCCCATTTTGTTCCTACAGGGTGTGTTTCAGACGAAATCTGATACCGTCAACCGGCGATATTTTGAACTTTTTTTGAAAATTTTGCTCGTAATTTCTCTTTAACTTGTAGATTTTACATCGTAAAGGCAATGTACAGTACCGTGCAAAAATTCCTGAACGGTGGTATGAAATCCTCTCTTGCAAAAACGTCGATTGCTCGAGCCCAGGTTAACGTAGAGGAATTTTGAAAAAAGCATATCAAAGATGAGAAAAAATGCTAACTTTTTATGGTTTGCGATTTTTCTCTCAGCCTTTTTTGGTACCTCAAATAGCTGATGTAATTTCAAGGATTTCGAGAAAAAAACGGTTTTTACTCTATCGGCTATAATTTGGACGCGGTTCAAGATAGAACAGTTTGGCAAAAAGCATCTTGAAGAGCGGAAAAAATGCCATTTGTAATGATTTTTCGATTATATTTTACGTCGTGTGAATCAGAGTTTGAGAGCTTTCAAAGTAGCCAAAACCGTAGTTTCTTGCCATTTTTTGCTGTTTTTACACGTATTCCATTGAAAATCCGAGAATCTGGCTACTTGGAGAGCTCTCACACTCTTCTTTGCACGACGTAAAAAATAATCGGAAAATCATTGCAAATTGCATTTTTTCCGCTCTTCAAGATGCTTTTTGCAGAATTGTTCTATCTTTATCCGCGTCCAAATTACAGCCCATAGAGTAAAAACCGTTTTTTTCTCGAAATCCTCGAAATTACATCAGCTATTTGAGGTACCAAAAAGGGCTTAGAGAGAAATCAAAAACCATAAAAAGTTAGTATTTTTCTCATCTTTAAGATGCTTTTTTAAAAATTCCTCTACGTTAATCTGGGCTCGAGCAATCGACGTTTTTGCAAGAGAGGATTTCATACCCCCGTTCAGGAATTTTTGCACGGTACTGTACATCGTATCAATTGAAAGCTGATCGTCTTACTTTCGATTGCGCGGTGTAAGAGTCGAATTGAATGTTCTAGGCAGAAGTTATGATCATTCGAAAAGTGCTCAAAGTTAAACTCTCATATAGGTGTAACTTTGGACACTTAAATAATTTGAATTGAGACCCTCGACAACGAATACAGTGATGCTCTCTGTCCATCTCTATGATATGAAAACTTGATCTATTAATACGTATACATTCAGAAGAATATTCCAATCTCATTTCGAGTCTTCTGAGGTTGGAACGTAGGCATAAACAATGAATGAGTAGTTTCAAGAAATCATCTGAATTGTGATTACAATCTGCATTCAACTCGGAAAATTCCCTTCTACAAATTTTCAATCGAGTCAAATAAACATTCGCTTCTTATTGATGTATAATGATTGAGAGAGTCAAGTAGAGCGTCTTGAAAATAAATTGATCTCAACCACAAATCCAAGTACGCTGCTGGAAGTGATTAACAGGATGCTGTCTCTTAGCGGAATCAGCCCATTTGTTCACTCAAGCTCATGAAAAATTAGAGCTATTCCATCAAATTCCAAAATTGTCATGGCCATTCCTATAAATATTTTCCACCCTCTTTATTGTCCAAAATATAATATTCTTTACGTTCATCATTAATTTTACAAATGTTTCGTTTTTTGCAGCTCCTTGGAAAATTTCAACTTGAGCTGAACCTTTTCCTCCATAGATGATAATGATTGCACAAAAATTGACATTAATATTTGAGAAGATACTTTCATATATGCTGAGCTATTTTTTTCAAGAAATGTTTTAGAGGGATTTGGAAAATATAAACTAGGAGAATTTCAGCAAGATCTATGGTTTGCTTGAGACAGAATGGCGATGCATTCGATTTGAAGATTATCTGAATGGAGTTTTAGATGATGGTTCTGATTTTTCGAGAAAATTTCATTTTTATTGCATTTTAACGGACTTGAAATAAATTCGGTTCCACGAATTGATGTAGAATGCTGAGAAAGTATCTCTCTTATCTCTCTGGTTCATCGAAAGATTGATACATTAGAAGAGAGAAATTGTGAAGAGAGATAATTGGAAAAATTTAGATAAATTTAGCTCTTATAAATTGAGTTATCCTTTCGAGCAATGATTCTAGCGAGATTTAGATCTTACATACCAGATGAGCAAGACATGTCGTTTGGTTCAGGCTGAACTTGAATACACTTGGTTTTAAGATGGGTTGATAAAAATCACGCCTTTTCGAGGATGAATTCAATTTTAATCGTTTTCAAACGGATTTCAATGAGATTCGATACCAACTAATCGATTCATCATGCCAAAAAAGGATCAATTTGGCTCACTGAAATTCGGAAGAATTAGTTGAAGAGGAAGACATAAGGAAAATACGAATATTGAAAGAAATATTTTTGTATTCTATGAGTTATTTTTTTGAGGAAGGTTTATGGGGCAATGCGTGCTATCTAAACTGAGGTTTTCGAATCAATATCTACTGTTTGGTTGAGACGGATCCTCAATGAAATCGTTTTGAATACACTCGAAATGAAGGTTTTGGTGGAAATTTGGATTTTTTCGGTAAATTTTGCTGTGTAGAGGCTAAATGAAATTTTGGTATTAACCAATCGACAGATGGAGCCGAAAAAACATAGCCTATATAGGTAGTCGGTATTGCCGTAAGACCACTGAAAAGGGAGATATTTCACCTTAAATGTACACAATTTTAACGATTTTAGCTCAGAAAATCTCTAACTCGAATTCGACTGGGGGGGGGGGGGTATGTGGCAAATCACTGGCCTCATCTTTGGATATTCCTCTATAAATTGTAGAAGGCGGGAAAGTTGATCAGGTGAATGGTAGAAGAGAAAGCATGTCGGAAAGAATACAACACACTTACATACATACACACGAAGGGACGGAAATATGTGTCGCTCGTAAGTTTTGGAGGCTTTCTGGAGCAAATGTATTACTTACAATCGATAGATTCTGGCAAGAGGGACAAAATTGTTGGAAAATTATTGAGATAAACGACAGTATGTTGAAGAAATGTTAAATTGAAGAGGAAAAATTGATCAAAAATTTTCTCTACCAAAAACAACCCTTTCTCTTAAACACGTTCGCTGCAGCGGGGCCCTTTGGTGGGCCCCGCGTGTCTTTTCTCCAGTGCTGAGAATTTCTTGGCCTTATGGGAAAATACATTGAGCGGGGCCCACCGGTGGGCTCCGCCGCACCCGGGGAAAGATCATCGATTTCAGCCTCCGCAGCGAACGTGTTAAAGAAAGCAACGTAAATGAAAATCATCAAAATACAAGAATTAATTCATGAGATTTGAAGTTAGCCCGCGGTTTCCGAGCGACTACGGTTTTTTGCTTTCTCAAGAGAAAACAATTTCATTCGATGGTAGTAGATTTTTCCTCGAATTTTTTTTTCAAAAAATTTTTTCCTCCTCCAATAAAGCTCTTGGATACATGGAAATTTTACTATCCTCTTTGTTTTTCCTAGATCTATCGACTGTAGGTAGCAGCTTTCCTTGATAAGGCCTTGGAAAATTACTATCACCTCATCTTTCGAGCCGTCTGACCGTGTCTGTGGGTATGAGTATATGTATTTTCTTTTTTATGTTGCAGCAAAACTCCTCACCGTTTTCACCAATCCCCTTCAAATTCTGCACACATATTCAGTGTCACCTGTAGATGGGAACGCTACAATTTTAGCATCCCCGACCATTATTCCCTGAGTTATGAAATTTTTCCTGAAAATTTCTCATTTTTCCATATCTTAAAAACCATTCATGAATTTTCCTCCGGCTTTGAAAAATATGAGTCGTTCAATATGAAAGTTTTTTGAGGTGCTGAGTCGATTGGTTAGTACATAATTTTGATTTCTTCCCATTTTATTCTAGCTTCCCTGAGCCCCTTTTGACATTTGTCTCTAAGACCATCGTAATGACATTTTAACAAAATTCCGTATCAACCAATCGATTCAACACATCAAAAATTACTTCTCTGAAAATTTTTTTAAGTGGGATTAGGAATCACAAATCATTTTTAAGATATGCTTTTTCAATAAAAATTGAAAATTTGTCATAAAAAAATTTATAAATCAAAAAACACTCATCGAATAATGCTCAAAATTCACTGGCCTCAGCGCGAGAGACTCCCGAATCCACCCCCAGAGTTTGAGAATAATCTATCGAAGCGTTTTTGAGTTTTCGCCTTACCTATGAAGCCATATTATTCCGTTTTCTTCGTCTGCTACAACATATTACCTCCTTTTCCCATGTAATTGACCCTCTACGAGAATTTCGTGTCAACCAATCGACTGAGAACGTCGAAATACATCTGGATCATGAATCCCACTCATTATTGAGTTAACAGGAGGAAGTACAGATTATTCTTAGATTTTGAAAGCAGAAATGTTTTTTTTTTTTTTCAAATTTTGTAAACCCTCGAAAAAGGAGTCCCATTTCAAAAAAAAAAAAAATACTTGCCATTATGCAACGGAAACTCATTGGCATAATCATCATATTCCCCATCTAATCAAAATATTGATAACTGGTATTCTGGAAGAGTATCCGTGATCGAAATCGATTTCCTAGTGGGAATATGAGACTTAGATTACAAGGCGATAGTAAATTTGATGAGGACGAGCTGGTTAGTTATTGACAAAGGTCGAAGATTTTCTTATGAGTATCTGGTTCTGATAAATGGGTTATTTGAGGGTATTTATTAATGATTACAGCTGCTAGGGACCCCCACACTGGTGCAAAATGTTGTCCCACGCATGCCGCTATGAAGCAAAAATTACCAGAACCCTTCCGCATCCCTTGCGCGCACTTTGCTGATTCCGAGAATTCAAAACTTGTACCTCAAGTGTTCAAAGTTACCCCGTCTATAACCCCGGTTGACGGTAACAGATTCTACACGATGGAATTTTTCACGTTGAAATCATTGGTGCAATTTCTTAATGCATTTTCGCACTGTAATAGCGTAGGGGGAATGAAAAAAAATGCACGCCTTGGTATCTCCATCGGCAGCCTATGCATACAAAGTTTTCTCTCCAAGCTCGTCATTGCGGAGAAGGTCACAAAGGAGATTTCAGAAAGAGGAAATTGTAGGTTGTGTCTGATGAACCTTGAAAATTGTTGTAATCGAATCACCTCCGTCAAAGTAGGTGACCCTCTGACGATTTTTTGGATCTTTAACGTTGATTGCGGCGAATCAGAACGCACGTAGAGAATGTTTAAAACACATAAAAATATAAAATAGATTCCTTGGTCATTTTCAAGATCCTTCTTTCGTCATTCCTCTACGACAATCCAATCATTGGTTGAAGTGGTTTCCGGGTGACATTTTTGCGACTCCGAAGCATGTTTTATCACAGTTCTTCGCGAACAAATAGGGATGGGTGAACAACGACGGTAGTGCTGAGAGCCTTCTCGGTTAAAAATCTAGGTTGAGCAATATTCCGTTGGTGATCGTATCCGGATAGATAATCGCTCGTGCACGCAAATTAGCAGAGCCAGCTCAAGGGTGGAGGGGGGGGGGCGTAATAGTTGCGAGGGTTCTGGTTGTACAATTTGTTGATAGTGGCATTCGTGGACAACATTCTGCATCGGTGTGGCTGTCTCTATCAGCTGTAAGTGAGTTTACAACAAACTTTTTGGAGGGCTTGATTTTGGAGCGAAGAAAAATAGCTCCAAAAGATTGGTCTCGTTCGAGAGCTTCTAGGGCGAATTCAAGTCCACGGCGCTAGATTGCATTGATCCGTACCTATATCATGAAGAATCCATCTTTCACATGATGAATTTTTACCTTGACTTAATTTTGTAGAGTACAATCTGAAAAACACGTTCATTTTTCAAAACGGGGTAACTTTGAACACTTAAATGGGAAACGACATGCTTTTTCGACGAATGAGGTTACTTTGAATACAAAAATCGTAGTCACTCGGAAACCCAGCTGACTGTATGATACGAATCGCTTATTTTATCTCGATGATTATCGGCTTTTGGATTTTTCGTTGGTATCATTTGATTTTCAAAATGCTCTGCTCGACATACTCAATTATTATACATGAAGAATTGAACGGTTTTCTTAGTCGATGAGAACTTCGTAGAAGTAAATTTTTCAATTCAAATGCAAATCGTAATTACAATTTAGATGATTCGGGAATTACTCTTTCATTCTTGAGGCTTCGTTACAATTTCAGAAAACTTAAAATGAGCTCGGCATATCTTTTTTGAGTGCGAACGTACTAGCAGATCGAGTTCTCATATTATAGAGATGAACAAATATCATTACCATATTTGCCGTCAAAGGTTCTCACGTTAAACTATTCGAAAGTTCAAAGTTACCCTTACATGGGGGTGTAAATTTGAACACTTCAAATGATCATAACTTTTGCCAAGAATATTCAATTGGACTCGATTATTGCGCAATCGAGTGCTAAGGCGATAAGCCTTTAATTGACTGGAGACACTTTGCCCTTATGACGTAAAACGTACAAGTTGCAGCGAAATTACGAGCAAAATTTTCGAAAAGTGTTCAAACTAACCCCGGTTGACGGTAGCACAAGCGCTGAACAAGGGCAGCGCATCGTTCCCTTCCTTCCCTTGTAATCGGTCCGCTTTTGCACTATTCAGAGGACTATAGTTTTCTAGAATCACTTGAATCCCGCTAAGTTTACGCGAGATGCTTCTCCCTCTCCTTTCGGTGGATTGAGAGTTACCAACCCTCCGTTTTTTCTAAGTTGAATGAGTAATCATCCCAGAGTGCTCAAAAGTCCAGCTGTTTTCTGGAGTGAAAGGTGAGCCCGAGAAGTAGACATGAATCCGCTTCATTTGCTTTATAGGAAAAACAGAGATCCTCGTGTATCGGAACTAAATGCCTACCTTCGTACATTCTGACATACAACAGGTTGGAAAAAATTGCGAGCCAAATTTTGCGAGTCCGTACATCCAAGATCTTCCAGAGGGGGGAATTATGCACGGGGGGCAAATTAGGCACACTCAACCCAAGAAAAAGAGCTATCCGCAAGCAACTTGGTATATAAGCATCACTTATTCATTATAAACTTTGTCTATAACAGACAAAAATTGGCCCACTGAAAGACTGCCCTATATACGGATTTTGTACGGCTATGTTGTACATCTTGGATGGCGCAGTGGTCTAGGTGTTGAGTCTACCAATCCGAAGGAGCCAGGTTCGAATCCCCGTAAGTGCAAAATTTTATTCCTCAAAATACGTTTTTTCTCTATCCACCTACGAAACTTGACCACGCGGAACATGAAGAAGCATCGGGAACAGCTCCAAGTGAAATATAATTTTTAATAAATAAATTTTGAAATATCAGCTGATTTCTCAACTGATTTCTCAGCTGATATTCCACGTGTGAATTTGGCATGTGAAATCAGCTGAGATATCAGCTGAGAAATCAGTTGAGAAATCAGTTGAGAAAGCAGTTGAGAAATCAACTGTGATCGCAGCTGATTTTTTTCGGCAGGGTTAGTTCTGATGAGCAAAAAAAGTTCATTTCTTGATAAGGTCACTCCAAGGGCTATAAAATTTTGAGAAAAGGAAATTCCTCCCCTTAACCTTGAAGAAACAGTCAAAGAGCCCCGTCTTGGTAATGTAAAAGAAGAGGCTTATCGTCACAATGAGAAATCGTTAGAACACAGGTTTTGACAATTTTTTCCGCAGTTTTCTTCGTCACTTCCAATTCAATACTGACGTTGAGCTTCGCTTTCTTCTCACAAAATCTTGAGGATCAAATTCCATTGTACATATGATGAAAGAGTATAAAATTTATTCGAATTTCAAATGGTATGCATGAGATAAGATCTTCAGATTTTCACTGGGGAGGGAGCAATCAGAGTGGCAGGCAAGTGTTAAATTAGTTGATCGGAGATTTCGACGCTTGAATACACCTCTGTAAGGAATTTCAAGGAAACTGACAGTGAGTGTTGATGTATAATTTAACAAGTTCAACGAGGATTTATTTTCAAGTGAATAAAAATCATCGAGCTAGTTTGTTCAAGAAAGCATTGTGTCGCACTTCTTGCAGGAAAACGAGCCCATTCATTGAGAAAAAATGAGATCATCTCTGGATTCCCTGAAAAATTCTCAATATTTACCTGACCAAGCTCAATTAATACGAAAACTTCACATCATTCGTATCTCAAAGGCTCAGTCAAAATAAAATAGACACAGAGTCTAAGATTGGAATCAGCTTATTAGTTACAAGTTTAGAATCATCACTCTTTTATTCCTTAGTGATTTCGCCAAACACAGAACTTCTAGGCCTACAAATGTTCCAGGGTACCATACATCTCATGAAAAAAATTTCAGTTTCAGATGATTTTTTATTGCTCACTGCAAATAATTTATCATAAGGTGAAATCATCCCATCAATATAAATCAATATTGATCCGTAAAAGTTTGCAGGCTTATTCTATGAACTGACATTTTTACATTTTTTTCATTTCATCTGTGTGTCAGCAGATCCGAAAATGCACTACTGTTTGAGTGCAGATTTAACACGATAAGTATAGTGTTCGCGCCATGCACTTAGGGCACGCAAGAGAATGAATAAGAAAACAAATGGAGTGAAAGGTAGGTACAGTTGTCGTTTTATTATATTCATAGTCGCCTTCGTTATTGATTACAGGAATCAATATATGGTACATGATCGGTCTCGACTCATGCAACTCACACGATGAAGTATTACCTAGGTAATACTCATGGTATTGAAAATCTGTCCCATGAACTTTCGCCAATCAAGACGTCACACAATCCAACATATCCCTCGGCTAAATGCCTAAAATTTATTTTCGTAATTTGCGCTCGATTTGCATCACAAATCTTAGATAGCATCCTGTAAACAATGCTAGACGAATTATTCGCATTTTTGTAGGCATAGTTCTTGACATCGACGACACTGAGCTCAGGATTCTTTGTCCGAAGTTTAGCCTCTTGAAGAATCATAGCGTATGCGCTATTCGAAAATTCGATTTCATTATCATTGTGCATACTTGTTAATTCCATTGGAACCTGTCTACTCTGGCAGTGATGTTTTCCCGCACAAAAAGAAAGCAATGAAAGTGCTACAGCTGTATTAAGATGATCTTTATCTGAGACATATGATTCTTGATTATCTTGTCTAGGGGTGACCCTATATATAGGTATCGGCACGTGCATTGGAAATGGTGATCCTTCCGGAAACATTTTTTCATATATCTCTTCGCATACAGCTTCTTTGACTTTCAAAATTTGTATGTTACATTTATGCCCCCTCTCCAGTTGTTTCAATACAAAATCATTGATATCTGGAACAGCTGTTGATGATGAAGCTTGTTCGTAGAACTCCTCTGCGATGCGATCAAAATCCTTGTCCAAAATCCTCTTTACCATCTCCAATGTTGGCATCTTATGAAATGAAGATCCATGAACAGTATCAAAACATTCAATTTCATGTACAATCAGCGGAGCAACAGCGATTATGTGAAATCCACGATATTCAGGAATTTCTACAGGCTTTGGTTCACATCTAAATACTAATGGTTCAAATTTAAGAGGTACCGTGGTATTTTTATCATTTTGGACAGACTCTATGATCTCTTCTAACCAAACTGGGAGTCTTCTACTCATAATGTTCGATTGAACTTGTTCTTCAGTCAAAAATTTCCATCTATTTGTGGATGAAACTTCCCAAGTGGTAGGATAGAAAGGTATTGGCTCAGCAGTTTCTAAACGACGATGGTTACGAATCCTAATAAAAGTTGTTTCGATTCGGCTGAACATACGCTTAAAGTCTCTCTGGATATCGAAAATCTCATTATTAGTTTTATCACGAGTCATGTCGTCTACACTATCTTTGATTACTTTTTTCTTTTCTTCCAGTGATAGATCTTCGTCGTTCAGTTTCTTTCTTTTGGCTTTTTCCATCCTTCCTCGAATATCCATGATCTGGTAACGTTCTAGAAAACTGATAAGCTCTGAATCCAGATCTGATAGCATTTGATATTCTTTTGGGGTCCAAATGACTTTTGCTTCGGTATCAAATCCTTTTTTTCTATCGTCCTCACGTAGTTTTGGATCGGGTCCAAAAAATAAATCACCCGCAGCTTGCACTATTTGGTCTATTGTTAATTGTAAATAGTATTGATTCACTGGTAAGCCATTATCTGGGGTTGAAATAAGGCTCAGCTCTCCTTTCATGAGAAATTTGAAATTATCCATAAATCTTTCAGTGAAAAGTTTCAAAGGTTTATCAAAAGAGTTTTTGAGCCTAGTCGATCGATCTCGAAATAATGATTTCTAAAATTTGACAGCCTGTTGACTGAAAGCATGTGGTGAGCCTTGGAGGTGTCTTATTTGGTGAACCTTGAACTAACCTTTCCTTGATTCGCCGTCTTACTTCTGTGCAAATGACGTCACTTACACTATCAGCCAGAAAACTTGCATCGATGTGTTTTATTCAATTTGAAAGCATACTTGTGAGACTATCTCTCGCTATACGAAGCTTCAAATTTTACATCTTTATTGTAGTTGACTTCCGACTTTACGTCGCCATATCTATCAAAAACAAAATTCACAATTAAATCGTCGGGTGTGTATACCTCATTCATTATAACAACTTGATCCTGTTCCGGGTTATAAGTAACATGAGGCCATGTAATTAATGATTCAATTTTTAATCTCGATATAATAGCCTGATCGTATGCTGAAAAAGCTCTCTTATAGTAAATTTTAACTTCATCGTGCTCTTCAAGATTGTTTAAAAACCCGCGAATTCTCACTGCCACATTATTCACGTCCTCCAACACTTCATTCAGTTTTTTTCTCTCAATTCTTTAATCTTCTTCTCTGGATCATGTTTCACTGGATAATAATAGTCTATTCTTTGTTGATAACTTCTCGCATCGATTGAGGTACGATGAGAATTAAAATCTTCCTGAGTATAGAGCAAACCAATCATGATTTTACCAGCAACAGTTGCGCATAAATGGATGTTTTGTTTATCTTGATTTGTTAGAATCGATAAACATGGACAACACAGAATACATGTTGCGATAATTATACGAATAAACGCTCGAGTATATCACATGATATTCTTATGAATTTGCCGTCTTGTTTGGGGATCTTCTCTACAATTATTTGCCACGACTTATTTTCGAGGCTTGTTTCCGCAAAACATCGATGATGCCCTTTTTTACCCATTAAGAATCCAGTCTTCACCGACACCTGCACTTTCCGCATGAGTCAGTAAAATGTGATCGCAGTCGGTGCATTTTTACTGACCTGCAGTGAAATTTCACTGTAACTCACAAGGGGAGCCCGGAGTCTCCGGGTTCTGAAATCTCACCAAAATTTTTTTAACAGTTTCGTACCACCTAGAATATGGAGAACCCAAAGCAACTCTGTCAAATGGGCCTCCCGTTCAGAGCTACAGCCTATGACGTTAGCATTGCCCATATAGGCCCATGTTAAAAAGTGATATATATAGATATACTGACAATGCTAACGTTTTTGCTTGTAGCTATGAACAGAAGGCCCATTTGACAGAATTGCTTTAGATTCTTCATATTCTAGGTGGCACGAAACTGTGAAAAAATTTTGGTGAGATTTCAGGACCCACAGACTCCGGATTCTCCTTGTCAGTACAGATTCACTGATTGGGGTCACTTTTCACTGTCACAAGTGGACAGAGTATGAGGATATAGACGTGAGCAATCCCTCACAATTTTGAACCTCAAACGAGTGCATTGCTAACCGAACCTATCTGTTTAGAGATCCTTCAGGTATCTAGCATCGGTTGAGATCGAGCATTATTTCATGATTCCCGATCCTCCCGTGGGCGCAATTTTTCTACTTGAGGTGTTAAAGAAACTAGAATTCCTAAGTTAATGAAGAGGTTATTTATGAGTTTATGGTTCATTTTTTTCATTCCTTGTCAAATCGATACAAAGTTGATGAATTGAAATGCAGGGCAAAGATCCATCAAACAAAACTAAAAGCCGATAGATTTCGATCAGGAACTTTTGAAAAGCTTTTTCAACGATCAACTCAGTAATCCATCTAGAGTGAATAATCGTCCACTGAATTGTGATCAAGACTCGCGCTTGCACAAGTTGTGTACTTGCGACAGAATCAGTGACCCGTGTAATAATTTCGACGAGAAGAACTCAAGCGACACAGCTCAGCGACGTTTCAACGGGAGAGTCTGTATTTCCACGTTTCCAAGCAGAACCACCCTCAGCAATTCCAGATAACTCTCAAAAGTTATAAATCCGGCAAGCATCACGAGTTTTGCTTCGCTGCAAGCTCAGAAAATTATACGTCCATTATACGCGAAGCGAAACATTTCTCATCCGAGCGGAGCTCTGATTGCACTCGAGAACTGCCAGCAAATTTTCTTGCGCACATATATATATATATATATATATATATATATGTGTGTGTGTGTGTGTTTTGATATTCTCCAAATATCCCAGAGAGCGAGTTAAGAAGTTTCATTTTGCTGAGAACTTACGACGTTGCTGTATATTACGTGTCAGTGACGACAAAAACATCTCGACAAGTTGAAATTCAAGTATACATCAGTGGGACGAGGTAAAACTGCTTCGCCGCATCATTCAATTAGTCTAATTAACGTAGTTTAAAAACAGAGTTGAGAGGTCGGTGGTATTATGCCACGTTATTCATTGAAATGCACGAACATACCCTTAAAATACTGCAAGGCCGAATTACATTCACTATATAATGAATATATGAACGTACACGTATGATCTAGGAGATGCTCGGATTGCTTCTCATATACTTTGTTTTTAATTATCACTTTGCTTGAGCGCTTTATTCGCAAAATGAGACCTGCCGTCGAATTTGGTTTACGATGTGCTTCGCTGAAGCTCAGATTCAGAGACATCGATGTCAAGTATTATTATTAGGCGATGTCTGTTAGACCTACTATGACAAAAATTAGATGCGCACTGAGGCGGACACCGAAACCAAGATCAGATTGACTGAACGCAATGATAGATATCTGGCTAGGTTAAAGAAAATAATACCCTGGTAGAAATGGTGAACATTTTTTGGCCATTAACTGGCCAAGTTACATTGCTACTGGCTACGCGGGTGGCCAGAAAAAGCGGTCCAGAGTAGTTCTATATGATCCGTTTACTTAAACGCGTTCAAACGCTAAAACTCACCTTGAGGTATGTTAAGAACACAAATCTATTTATACCCTCAAATATCGATCACACAGGCCCATAAAATTGCAAAAGTTTTCTAATCAGAAGAGGCATAAAGTCATGTTTTACGAATTTTGAGCCGCTGAACACGTTTTTTCGACCGTTTTTGAGTTTTGATCATACTCATGAGATACTAAGATACTTAGATATGACTTTTTGCGTTTTGAACATGATTGAGACATTTCACATCAGATCCAAGGATGGGTCCGTTTTTGCCATCAAATGCTATGTGAATAATGTCTGTTCCGGGAGTATTCATGACTGTGAAGCGAGAAAAGAACTCTCGACGTGATGTTTCTTTAGACAGAATATTTTTATTCCAAACCAAAGCAGTAACTAGATAGGTCAAATCCTAGGATCGAGTCAAATTTTAATCATATATTGTGTTAGAAACCAACTTTTTGAGGACCTTCATCAAAGCTAGGATCCGATTAGGATAAGAGGCAGAACAAAAATCGTTAAGAAAATCACTAAAAATACATAGCATCAACGCTCATAATACGAGGCCCGATATAGATGATCTTTCACTCGCGTATTTTTTCGGCATCCCTCGAAGTTCTCAAGAAGTACGTTTGGAACGTAAAATTTGATACAGTTTTTATAATTTTGACCTGCATGCAGACCATTTTCGTCTAGGACAAAAATACCCTGTCTAAGTAATTTTATCACAGATTGAATTTTCTATCTCCGTAGAGGGTACACGAAAATCCTTTTTTGGCTGCGAGAGGTCTTCATTTGCCTTTAAAACGTAAAAACTCAAACACAGTTATTTTGTAACTCATAAATATGGCCATAAGTCGAAAACAGGCAGGGACAGGTACTGTTTTGAGTTCGGGTTCGTGTTCAGCAGCTCAGAATACGTATGAAATGAGTTCCACTCTTTCTGATCAGGAACTTTTTCTGTAGACCTGTGTAATCAGTCACAAAATCTAGGAAGATCATTAAGCCAAGTGATTGGCTTTTTACCCGAGTGCAAATTTTTTGACTGAACATCAAAGTATTTGTAAGTGTTTGCCTTAATCCTAGATCACAGAAATGATTCATTACCCGTTAGAATTCTACGCCCGTGCATCTGGGAATTCCCTGGTTTATTAGCCTTCTTTGGTTTCGGGAACGACAGAATTTCTGGTCTGGGTACACCAGTCTTAGCCAATTTAGTCATCATCTTTAGTCTGTGGAGTAATTCTTTTTCCGACAGAGCTTTTGGTCCATGCATTTGGGTATTTGTGGGTTTAGTTGCCTTCCTCGGTTTAGGCAAAATTCTTTTCCGACAAGAAGCCACCGCGGCCTCGTGGATGAGGGCCTTACCTTCAACGCAGAAGGCTAGGCTTCGAATCTTGGCCGGCACCAATGTGAATTTTCATCAGTGCTTTTCGATGGTTTCGGTGGTTTCGGTGGTTCGGAACAGGCGATGCGGTCACCGTGCACGCTAAAAGTTATTCGCACTTAATTATCTAAATCTCTTGCGATTTGGGCGAAACGATGAGAAGACAAGTGTTTATCATCATCTAATTCGAGTTCGTCTTCTCGTCGTTTGGCTTAAATCGCAAGTGTATCGGACGAAAGTGCGAATAACTTGAGCGCAGGCACCTCCTAACCTATAATATAGGCATTTTGTAATTCGCACTTTTATCCGATTCTCTTGTGGTTTGGACGAAACGACGAGAAGACGAACTCGAGTTAGATGATAAGTATTCGTCTTCTCCTCGTTTAGTCCAAATCGCAAGTGTATCGAACAAAAGTGCGAATAACTTTTAGCGTGCACGGTGTGCACGGTGACCGCATCGCCTTAACCTGTCGGTCCCGCAGAATAAACCTCGAAAAGAGGTTGAAAATGCATTAATAAAAAATAAAAAAATTAAAAAAATCTTTTCCGACAAAATTTAAGGTCTCGAGCTTTCGGGTCTTAATCGGTTCAGCTAGCTTCCTATGTTGGGACTGATTGTTCGTCTCAGCAGGATATGGACAGAACTCTTGGCTCGAGCATCAGGGCATTTGCGGGTTTACTTGTCTTCGTTGGTTTTGGGAGAGATTTCTTTGAGACAGAATTTCTGGTCAAACATTCGAGTCCTTGTTGGTTTGGTTGCCTTTCTGGGTTTTGTGACTGATTATTATTATTGATAGGACATGGACAGATCTCTTGGTTCGAGCATCCGGGCATTTGTGTGTTTGGTTACCTTCCTGGGGTACGGGAATCATTATTCTTTCAACAAAATTTTTCGTCCATGTCACTCTTGAAATTTTTTTCACGAGATGGTGGGGGCCTCATCTGACCAACTCAATTGATCGGGACCTGTAGGCCCTGGCCTACTCGGCCTACTCGTCGATCCAGCGCTGCTTATGATCTTCTTGCGATAAAACATGTATAAACATACCCACGAATAACAGTACTGCAATAAAATTCCTAAAACATCCAAATTACTGAGCCTGTTCGGCGGCATTTAGCCGCATAAATCCTCGGCTCGTCACGTGAACGTTAAGAGTAAAATATACATAACGGAGCAAAAATCGTGGTATCGCATACAAGAGAGCTGTAAAAGCATAGTTAGACCATGAAACTCGGTTGGAGATCTTGTGTTGCGCGGGCCACTTGTACACGTATCGCCGGCATTTACAATGTATACACCCTGTAGCGTAAACCATATAATGTATACCGAGTGTCTATACGTGCGGTATATACGAGGGTGTCGTTGTCACGTTGTTTGAAACTCTGAGATGAAACAGGCTGAATATTCCAGGCTCGTTATGTTTCTACTTTACAGGCAGTCGGGTAGTTTTAACGTATGCAAGATATTAATTCAAGGGGTGGCAAAGCGGCCAGGCGTCTCATCTCGCGAATGTAAATGTAAGAGCAGAAAGCGACACAAAAAGAGCCAAATTCATTTGAGTTGTAACGGGGCCATTGGGGATTGAGTCGTGGGCTTACAATTAGAGGTATCGTTCAATCTTTGGACAATTCGCTCAATTCGGGCTAATGGACTCTAATTCGATACTCGCAGATGAGATGTTTCTCAAAAATAAATTTTTCCATGGATTTTTCGTTCGACGTCAGGAGAACAGAACCAAAAATCTGTGCGAAATCATTTTCCTCCACATTGAGAAAGGAAATTTCCTTCATCAAGATAGCAAGATTTGAATTACACTGCAGGTAACTCCGGGGGATCCGAAAATTACGAAGTTTGTCTTCTTATAGTGAGTGAAACGTGTATTCAGCAATTTAGAAAAATACTGAGAAGGTATAAGTATTCTGATAAGAAAAAATCATTACCAAGATAAAAAATGATAAAAATAATAAAATAAAACATAAAAAATATAATAAAATAATGATAAAATAAAAAATCAAAAAATAGCTCAGTTTTTCTATGTGATAAAAATTGGGTTTCAACGTGATGGTCTGGAAAAATGTCCTTCCATAAATTCAATTTGCATGGCTCATTAAGCTCACTGTGTAGAGATATTTCGTTTATAAATGAGTTGTCACACTTGAGCCAATAATACGAAAAGTGTATTGCGTAGTAAGCATGAGAAGAGTTTCCTGTATACGTTAGAACCAATATATAAAGTTTACCACGCTCAAAAAAACATTCGTCTAGGCCATGGACAAATTAGTACACCGCAGCAAATCATAGAAAATTCTAGTTTCAATGAAAACTCGTTAATTATCATGAAAGCGATTGAGGTGATACGAAGCTCAAAAAAAACGTATGACTCACAATCTCTGAGTGGAATCAATTTAATGTCTGGTCGATTGAGAGTTTTCTCATGAAATTTGTTCAGGACAATTACAGAAACACATGACAAACAATCAACTTAACAAAGCTCACTTGAAGCTTCTATAACCCATTTGAATCCCGTTGAGGTTATAATGACGGGAGAAGAGAGAGAGAGTTTGTTGAGTTCTCCCTGCTCAATCTAAATTTTCTGAGAATATACACGCCTCTTTACTTGATAAACTGTGCGCACGAGACTATATACAAGTCGATAATGGCGATAAATACTGATAAATTTGTTCAAATTCTCGACAAGCTTCGTCGAGTGTTTTAGTTGAGCAAGGAGACTCAATAGATCAAGATGCTTATATTTTCGTTTGTTTCTGTTTTACTATTTTTAATTCATTCAACATCGAGCGAATCTAGTGATGGTGAGATAAAGTTCTAGCTCAAATAAAGTTCGAATTTTCACGTTCTTCAGTCCATCCGATGTGTTGTCCAAGGATCTTCAAAATGCATATCTCGGTGTTGTAAAGCTTGGGTTTGAAGCGATTCTATGGTCAATCCAACATGACAGTTTTATCACTCAACGTGCTTATCACATCAACATATATTTATAGACCTTGTGGTTCGGACCAATGAAAACACTCTACATTATGGTACTAGGTGATGAGAATGCGAGAAAATAAGCGTTTTATGCATTTCATAACCGAATTCCAATGTTTTCAAGAGTACGGGCAACTTGGGGTATTCTATCGTGAGCATTTGAAAGACCATTCATCGTGAATCTCTGATCAAATAGCTCGATATAGTTTTGAATACTTCAGGCTCTCTAGTTTTGAATAAACAAGTTGTTGCTCATTTCCAAGACCTTGATGTAGAAATTATAGTTAGCACACTGAAGTTGGTCAGAGTGGTTAACAAAATGGCTCAAAGGAAGGCAAGTTGGGTACGCTCGCCGTACGTCCTTCAAGACTTTCCCTCAAAGAATTCATTCTTCAAAAAGCAGTCAGAGAAAAGTTTCACTCCCTCTCAGAAAATCACTTTGCTGAGCGCAAAACAATGCTCGTAAAATAGAACATTTGGATACGAGAGCGGGAATGTTTGTTTCCGGGGCTCGAGCGATTCTTCTCCGGTCCGAGTCATTGGCGAGGGTTGGAATCATCGCTCGGAAGCGGAAATCCATCCGCCCGAGAGTCGAATACTATTTGATTTTCCCGTGCAAAAATGTCTTTTTCCCGCATAGACGATAAAAAACTGTTTTCATTTCACCTTCTGGTGCATGTAAAATCAAAACAAATTTGTAACGAATGATGGATGAGTAAGTTGAGTGTTGGAGATTTCCAACATTCCATAAAAATCGTCATCACTAGTGTGTAACTCTATGCAAGTGTGAAATTGATTCCTATAAATAATCTACGATCGAATACTTATAGAAAATATGGTAAAATTTACAAAACTAACAAGTGAGGTCATTCGAGTGATGTGACATATGCTTGATTGGTATCTGGATATGAGATCTATGAGGTATTGATAACATTTTCAGATGACTTCATCATAGTCTCAAGATCTGATTGGGGTGCAAAACCAGGTAGACCAGAAAATGGGTTTAATGATGGAATACCCTTGGAGAAAGAGCCAGCTCCATTCGTAATTATTCATCATTCTCATACTCCAACATGTACCAACAGAACTGAATGTGAGAAAAGAGTCCGCAGTATCCAGGTAATAGTCAAAAAGTTTTCAAACACCATCCGTTGAAGTAAAAAATAAAATCCGGAGTTACTCGCACCTCACGATGGTGAGACAGCGAATTTTTTATAGTCAAAATTAGGTTTTCAGTAAATTGACGGCAAACAATAAATGCAAGCAGAGTTTGCACTTTTCGATGACATTAGTGAGATGTGACTTTGCAATTTGAATGTTTCTCAGCTATTTTTACAGTTCTGGGACAAGCTCTGAAATAAGTTAAGGCAATAGATAAAGACGAAGATGGGAAATCATTTTCCGAAATACACACCTTGCAGTTCGAGTAGAAAAATCAGTTCGTTTAATTAATGAATATAATCTAGAGGAGATGCTCTATCATGATGTTTCAGAATTATCACATGAATTCAAAAATGTGGAGAGACATTGGATATAACTTTTTGGTGGGAGAAGATGGAAATGCTTACGAAGGCAGAGGATGGGGCATAACTGGTGCCCATGCCGTTGGTTACAATTCCAAAAGTATTGGAATATGTGTCATTGGGAGTTATGTGGGTGAGTAAATATTTTCCCTGTGTGAAATTTTATTATTCATAACTAGATGAATTGAGATCGATTAAGGGATCATTGTTCTTCCGGAGGCTTGTGTATTTGTGTGATCGAATCTTGGATGAGCCAATGGCTTTTCGTGATCATTTAGACACTTTCTCCATCAAATTGTGAAATTCATCGTGAAAATTCTCATACTTCAAAGAATGTTAGAGATGTATGAAAAATAGCGATGAATTTGTACAAACCGTGTGTAAAAACCACATAACCTCTTCCAGATCGGATACCGAATGATGGAGCTATCGAAGCTGTAAAGAATTTAATAGCTCATGGAGTTTCTCTGAATAAAATAAGCAGTAATTACACGTTGAAGGGTCATCGTCAAGTAGGGCGATACACTGCATGTCCTGGAGATAACTTGTATAAGCTCATACAAACTTGGCCTCACTGGTCTGATGAATAGAATCTGAAAATATGAATGGATATAATTGGTTGGGATGTGGTCATGAGAAATCATATCACACTAATGAGTAATTTGGATGACCACATAATCCATCAGAAATAAATATTTTGAATATTTTGGGAATGTTTGTACACCCTTTGCCCTCTATCCCAAGTCTGAATTGTTTCGGAAAGCAAGATTGTAAGAACTAAACTGAATCCAATGCTTGAACCAATATAAAATCGCTCTGTGTAAATGTAGGAACATTTTTGTCTTCAAAATATGCTGATGATGCTAGCCACAGATTCCTCTCCGGGTGGCAATACAGGCTATTTAATTCTCCCATCCTTTCGTGAAATTGATTTCAGGAATTCCTCATTTGAGAATTTGTGATTTCTGCGGTCACCTGATGTGAATATAACGAGATAGTTCTCCTAAAACGAATCTTCCAAATTACAAAGTTTGTAATTTCGTGATGTCAGAAATAACGGTTCAAGCGCATACACGAGAAAATCAATGTTTTGGAAACTTTGTTGACATCGTCTCGCAAATTGAGAACATCAAAGATGGTGCTAGGCGTCAAAAGCCTAAAGATAGTTTACTGAAGCAATGAAGTTGCATAATCCCCCTTATAATAATTGAGGCAATTGCCCTTCCTCGAACAAATTTTCTTCCAATCTGTTACAAAATATTTATTCCCTATTTAGAATACTTTCCGTGTTAAAATTTACTCAAGCTACTTAGTTGATCTGCACCAAGATTCTCCAGAAATTTTGCCGAATTTCATTAAGAAGCGAATGAACGGAGAGAAACAGTTTCTCTACTAAAAGTTCCAAGCACTCCCATTTTCTTGATGATCTATTCGTTTTTGTTTGGTCATGATTCTTTACCGGAACGTATTTGATGCAATGATCGATGCTAGAATTTTGTAAAACAGAATTCAGTTCAGTGAGGCGATTGACGCGACGTGGGCTGGCCAATTACAAATCAAACATTTGATTCTTGGCTCGATCATCATTTGTCCCCTCTTCCTCTGTTATTGAGTGAGGATTATTTCAGATAATCAGCTGCGGACACATTGCTTTATAGTTTATCGTATCTTCCAAGTGAAACTTTATGACTCAGTCTCGCGAGAGATCGGGATCGAGCACCAACTGAGCCATTTACTTGTCTCGTTCAAGGTAAATACAAATCTTCCGCTTGGTTTCAAAAAAAGATTACGATATTTTGTAAATGTAGATAATCATTTCAAATCTCTTACTCCCTTAATGTTTCGGGGTGAACCCACCTTTGTGGCAACTTCGAACAGAAAGAGAATCACTCTGCCGAGATGGAAATTCCACTCGTGGCCGAGTGAATCTCACTCTTTCCGAGTTGTGAGAAAGTTCCTCGTAAAAGAGATGAATTGCATATCCGGAATTTTGGATGAGATCTATATCAGTTATGACAATAGAATAGTATTACACTATTTGATATCGTTTCACAAGAAATTTATACTTATCAATTGACTTTTTACTTGGCCTCGCAAGTTTCTTGAGATACTTTGATATGAAGCAGCTATTTATATCGACGATAACATTCCTGATGGTGTTGATGAAGGCACGTGGTGGCACTCCTGAATTCACAATGTGTTCCTCTCTAGAATTCAAGGGAAAAAGTAGTGAGTAAAAAAGTCTTTCATATGTATCCAAAGCTAATTCAGATTTCTATAAAATGAATTAATATTTCAAGGCTATCTTAACAACTATTACGTATGAAATACATCTTTAAAAACCTTACGAATTGAAACTTTTTTGTAATTCAAGCAAGATGTATTCTCCAACATTTCCGCTATTTTGAACTATATGTGAATTACGGATATGGTTCGTAATAACTCATATATTTTGAATTGAAAAACGGCATCCGAGGTCGGCTCAATACTGAAGCAATACTACAATTAAACAATTATATTCAAATCGAGTTTAGTTAAAGATGTTCGCTTCAAAGTGGACCTCAAAAAAGCATGAGTGAATCATTATTTATGTTGTACAACCTTCCATCAATGGAAAAACCCATTACATGCAAGTTATCCGAATTGAATCATGCTCTAAAATCACAAGACTTGCTCATCTGATGAAGAGATAGATTTTGGTTGAGATTACGGGATTTTTGGTATGAAAACTAGTGCTGCGATTGCCTCAGTAGCGCTCATTACGAGCTGGGGTGCGTCTACCACCCTATACGACCCCTGGAAGAGGGTCAAGACACGGGGTGTTGTTTCGGGCCGTCATGTTTTGCCCAAGCCACTTGTCTACGGGCTCTGAAAATTCCAGAGGCGACGACGACAATCTCCACAGTACTCGATAAAAATGTCAGAAATTCTAAAAATCAAATGATATCGTATCATGCTCTCAAAGCCATCTTCTACCCATACCTTGGATTCCCACCTTCTATCGTCTTCTGATCGTCCAATAAATAAGTCTGAGGAATGAAATTCTGGAGTCGGAATGTCTCATTGACCAGACCATGACTTTCTTGTGTAATTTTTGACGTAGAAGCCGAGTCCGCATCCCGTCTTGTGCCTGCACGTAAACATTTTTTGCTAGATGCAAATACTTTGTCTTCTCAGAGGTTTTCTTGACCTGGACAAAAACCCTGACATAGTAGTTCAAAACGGAGCACGGGGTAGTGTTTAGACGGTCTTTTTGCTTCACGCACAGAATTTTTCGATAAAAATTACGAGACTGGTACAGGAAAAATTACCCTACATGCCGGCAATCGTGGGATGTGCCACCTAGGAGCGCCAATTAGGGCTTCACCGAGATCTGGATCTCGTCTCGTTCTCGGGTCGAGATCTCGGCGCGAGACGAGACGATACAGTGGCCTCCGAGAGTTGGCCCGAGCTCGATACGAGACGAGATCACATGGTCTGATTCCGAGACGATACGATATCAATGAATACCGAGACGAGCGAGATCTCGTCGATATCATATATATATATATATATATAGAGGTATAAATCATGTACAAATTTGAACTTTCATAACTCGATGTAATCAATTATTCAATCACATGGACAACTAAACTTCGATTCTATGAAACAAACACCTTGTGAACATCGTGCACGAGAGAAACAAAAAATTGACATTGTCACGAATATAAAATAAAGTTAATAATATAAAATAAAGTAATAATATATAAAATACAGTTTTGTCATCGCATATTACGAACGGTGGAAAACGTGAGATTCCAATATAATGATACAGATTAGAACGTGAAAGGCAGTTGGCATATGACATCTTTAAGAACGCTATGTATCCATCGATTGATGCAGACGAGTGCTCTAAAAGATTCATCTGAGAGTGAGCACCGGTGTTCAGTCATGACACGAGACGCTTCTGAAAAAATCCTTTCTGATGGAACTGATGTCGGCATTATACTTAAAATATCTCTTGCCATACGAGCTAAGAGTGGATACGTCAACTCATTACATTTCCACCAATTTAAGACATCCACAGTAGCAGGCTCCCTTCTTGCTCGAAGGTAACGATCAATCTCATCATCCCAATCTAATGATTTCTTGGGCTCATCATAAAAATTAATGACATCTATAGTCTTTACATCAGTCTCCATATTTTCGTCCATAAAATCATGATCCGTGGGAATTTTTTGTTGCAAATCATGATATTGGGTCTTGAACACTTTTTTAAATTTCTTCAGAGTTTCTTCTTTCATCTCTCGACCCCATGTGGTCCTATCAAAGAATTCGGCTTTATGACGTGGATCCAACACGAGAGATACGCAGTAAATCCAGTTACATCGCATGTAGTGTTTTAATAGTTTGTCACGACCAGCTTGGAATGCTGCTAGAAGCTGCTCCTCTATTTTATCCCTAATTGGTTTGCCATTCAATTTCAAAATCGCACAATCTACTCTGTCTAATAACATATTGAAAACAACTACAGCCGTCGGTAGGATGACTGTTTTCTCACATGATATGGTTTCGGTGACCTGGTGGAAGTGTTTCAGAAACTCGAGAATCAGTCGCACAACATTCCACTGAGTCTCGTCAAGCTTTGAATCTTGCACTTCTGGATTGCTCTCGCAAAGCATATTGAGAGGAACCTTGAAGTTCAATGCTGTCTCCATCATCTCACTGGTGCTGTTCCACCTGGTTCTTACGTCCAGGATGAGTTTCACAGAATTAATTTCAACAGCGGCGCAAAAACTGTTAAGTTGTTTTGTTAGCTGTTCGGAACCTCTTATAGTCTTGACAAGATGTCTCAAATTCGTCACAATATTTGCACACGTGTGGCCAGTGTTATCGGGTTGGATTGATTGCGATGAGATCTCTGGCGCTTCGATATTCAACATTTTCAGTACATCCTGTACACCCAAATTCAAGATGTGCGCGAAACACCTAAAATGTTGATCGTGGGCGTTGAAATCGACTCCAATACTTCTCATGAGTGCTTCGAGCTCCTGCATGAACTTGATGTTTGCCGATGCATTGTCGAGTGTAATGCCTTCCACTTTATGCAGAAGATCAAAATCTTTCAGAGTTTTGAAGACAATTTCAGCAATATCTTTGCCTGTGTGGGAACCATTGGAAGCAATCAAATCCAACAAAATTGATTTGAAGTTCCAATCATTATCTATGAAATGCGCAGTTATGCAGTAATATGAGCAGTTATTCATGGCGGTATAATCATCTACTGTAAGAGAGATTTTCGAATCGATAGTTTCAAAATACGTTACGAGGTTTTTCCGCATCAATCCGAAAGAATGCATGACTCCACGATGCATCGCATTCCTTCTTGGAAATTCCGTGTCGTCAGGAATGTGAATAACTTCTGCGAAAAAGGATCATCAAACGTGTTCAGTGGAAAATTTTTGTATGCTGTCCAGGCTACGATGATTGATTCAAAATCTTCTTTAGACATTGTTTCCTGCAACCAAATACATCGTCATGATTCGCTGTGTATCATACGATTGTGTGTATACAAACGTAGAATAGTGCGTACGAGACGCAACGCAGACAAGTATAAGTAGATCTACTTACTCGGAAGCATTCGGCGACTGGATTGATTTTTTTGGAGGTGAGGTGCTTGGAATCAAAGAGAAGATTATACTCTCTCTTATGAAAAATTTCGAGGTGTCTCTTCAGACCGCTGGTATTGCTGTCCTTCATTTTCACTTCTTTCGTAATTTTCTTGTTTCGGCATATGAGGCAGATACCGATCTTCCCTCCTGCATTATGTCCATAATCATAATATTTTGAATAATCCACTCTCTTACTCGTACTGGACATCCTGAATATATTTCCTCATATAAAATAAACCCAAACTGGAGGCCACGATGAATTGAAAAGATGAATAATACAGTTAGAAAATATTTCAAACTATTTCGCACACCGAACTGTGAATAACTGATTCCAAACGTAAACAAAAGCAGCCGATCTCCTGATACTCAATCGGTAATAGACTCGATAGAATTCGGGTTTACCCGTGACAGATGTTTACGTTATTGGCAGATTTGTCAACGTGCGTAGCGCGGAGTTTGAAAGCGTCTTCGTGGACGAGACGAGTTTTTCGATTGGAGTGATTAGTACAAAATTCTTAGAGTGGATCTCGAATTCCCGATATTCTCGTCTCGATCTCGGGACCAGAATCGAGACGATGCGAGATTGAAGTTTTCTAATCTCGGGCGATCTCGATACGAGACGAGATGAAGGGATGTTAAGCACGAGACGACACGAGATTGCTCTCATTTCTCGCCTTTCTCGCTCGAGTGAAGCCCTAGCGCCAATTTTTACGGGCATGTAGGGTAATTTTTCCCTGTACCAAAGGAGATGGTTTCTCCCATGGGAGCCACTTACGTGATACATATTGCTCTGTTCGATATTTTTATCACCACGAGTAAGAATAAAGATGATTCAGCAAGTTTCAAATGGTTTTATCAGTTTGTACGCTTCGACCTCGGATTAGAATTTATTAGGCATCTTCATCAGAACGAATCAAACAATGTACTTCTTGGCAATGTAGGTATACCGAAATTTTTGTGAGGTTAGGTGAGATGCCGAGAGTTGAGCGCAGAAAAGCCAATTTATCGAGTACAGAAAAGAAGATTGTTACCGCCACATTCATATTAATCTATAACAATGACACCAGTGGAATCGTTTGCCGAGGTTATGTTGTTCCGTTCAGCTCTGCGCTCTGCGATGAGCTCGCGGTGCGCGCAGGCGCACCCATCAGCTCTTTATACTGGTACGGTAAAAATTTCCCTACAAGTTACCGCAAAATTTACCCGGAATCGCCGTACTTTTTCACGGAATTCAATACAATTTTTACCTGAAAAAAAATTTACCAGACAACAGGGTAATTTTTCTTGACATTCATTCGCAATAAATAGCCTGAAATGTCGGACGTCCCAAGATTACCCTAACTGTGCCCGCAATTTTTATCGGAAAATTCTGTGCGTGTTCGAATAACATATTTGGATACCCTAGTGCAAGCGATAATGCTTCCCCTCGTCATTTTCGATCAGCCAGGATTGTTGCGAGAACAGGTGTTTTTACGTCATTTTGACCCCCCAAATGATGAAAAAATACCTCCTTTGCGATAATCCTTGCTGTTCAACAGTCACAAGGGAAAGAATTCACGATTGCACGTGGTATCCACATATGCTTTTCCGACGCAAAGAAGCCGTCTGAACACAATCTCGTGCTCCGTTTTGAGACACCACGTCAGGATTTATTTCCACACCAAGGAAACCTCTGAAAAAGAGGGTGTTTGCGCGTCTAGAACAAAGTCCTGACGTGCAGGCGCAAATCAGGCTGATGCTGATTCGGTTTCTATATCAAAAATTACATGAGAAAATCGTAGTATGGTCGATGAGACACTCCGACCCGGAAATTTTGTTCCTCAGTGTAGATACTCAGCAATTTTGTCTTTAAATCTTAACTTTATAATTTCTTTGACTCCATATTTTCTACAGAGAACATCGACATCATCCTAAACAACAATCTAATATCCAATCAACTCTGTCGAGTTCAGGGCGATAACAGATCCTCCATCGAATTCGAGGAAAACTGGAATTACGGTGGTATCGAATTCGTCGCATCAGCACTCGCCTATGACAGCCACGACGACGCGGTATACCACACTCGTGAAAATTTTACGATTCGAAAAACTTATCTGGGCGGACTTTGCGGTGATCACGACGACGAGGACGTCTTCATCCTGGAAGAAGAGCTACGTCCATCTCTCGGTGCTATCATGGATATATCCTATGATTGGATAACACGAAACATTTTCATAGCCTTTGAAAAGGCAGTTGGCTTGATAAACCCAAGTTTAAAACGACCCCTAAAAATTCTGAGCTCCGGTGAATCTTTCATAGGCATCGAAGTACACCCAAACAGAGGATACTTATTTCTGTTATCCCCAGCACGAAACTCGTCCGATGGTGTTCACTGCAACAGTTTCATTATTCGGGCTTACCAAGACTTTACGGTAAAAAAAACGGCGGCCAACAAGACTGGACAATTTGTACCTGGAAGAGGCTGCCAGACTATTTCGTCTATGGCAATTGATCATCTTCAAGAGTACCTGTATTATGTGACGGCTCCGTTCTGGGGGATAACTCTTCAAAAACTTTATGGAGGAACACCTTCGGATATACAATTGTCACCAGGACTTTACCATGCATCACCACTTGCAGTTGATGATAGATTTATCTATATCGCTCGAGAAGAAAAGGATCAGAATCAAATTCGTAAAAAGGTTATGATCAAAAGGATAGCGAATAATTATACTTACTACGACGATTGGACTTTTTCACTTGAGAATGGTAACAACAGCTGCAAAAGTATGCTTTTGCCAAATAAAGACCTGCAGATTGTTAAGGAAGGACATCCTTGTGCAGTTGACAATGGTGGATGTGAAAATTATTGCCTCGTAGTACCGGACGGGCCGGAAAATGAGAATTACAATGTGCGCAAGGTTTGCATTTGATATTGGAACGAATGGATTATGAATATGTGAGGATTTACCCTGTGAAATAAAATTTATTGATGACGTTCGCGACCAAGTTTGCCATCATTTTTTGATTGATTGGATCAGGAGTATTTTACCCAAAATTTGAACCCACGGTGAAAAAAAGACAGTCTTTGTGCAATAATTACTCCGAGTTTATACAATGTCATTTTGACGAATCGTTCGCAATGAGCACGTCTTGGTAGACACGAAATTATTCCAACAGGAGTAATAATATCATGATTCACAAGCAATCTGGTAAATATGCAACAGTTTATTTCGGATCAACTTGATTATTCACTCTCTGGTTTTTCAAGGCAACAAGCAGGAAACAGATGTTAACACATGAAATAAGGTAGGTTCTTGGCGATAAGATAAGTGTACCCATCTTCTCCCCCAAAACATTTTTTTCGGTCATTTTGCCCTGCTCCGATTCTTTGCCACATATTTTAGCCGAGATCTTGGTCTTGATTACTACGGATTGAGACTCAATGTGTTCAAACTAGTGAATCAGAACAGGTGCATCGCAGATTAACGGAGGAAATGATTTGTTAGAAATTTCTCAAAAGGTTATAGAGTATTATCCAGCGTTCTTTCACTGTCCTGTTTCAAAAATCTGCCTATCAGTTGATTAAAATTGAATTTCAGAAGACTACTGATATATTGTCATCAGTGTCAATTTCTTGCAGAAAAATTGACTGAGCAATGAGCTATTAATATTTTTAAAGAAACTCAACTGTATTTCAAAACCATCGAATATCACACACGCTCAAATCATTCCCGCCACACTAAATTTTTGAATAATTAATTTTCTCATTATCCAAAGCGTAGACTTTAGAATATACACGCCAAAGTCCCTGAGTGATTAATTTTACAAGCAAGATACATGAATGCAAGTTCATCACATTTATCTCATTTTAATCCTGAAATGAGTAGACAATAGAAGCTGTAATACCTCATTTTTGCTTAAATGCGTCGAGTTTAATCATCAGTTTTACGTCCTCTACTCGAGAGCAAAAGTTGCGAGCTTGAGTGTACTTCAAGCACACACTCTGGGATATACTGAAAGATTCATTATCTAAATTGAACAAAGATGAGCTGATAATTTTTCCATCGCGGCATCCCTATCAAAGCAGTCACTGATTTCAATTATAATGTAATAAGTAATCTTTGCAAGCATATATCACTGCATACACGAAGAATAAAAGTTCTCATGGAAATTGATTCAGCAACCGACGTGAAATAACCTAACGAGCAAAGCTCTCGAAACGATTCATCAATTTTTTCGAGTAGCGCCCTCAATTATCTCCCCTAATGACAACTTTTATCTATACCCACACATTCACATTCGTTATGATAGCAGAATTATTAGGAATCGTGCAGTAGAATCAAGTGTAGTGGAAGAAACGGGAAAATCCTACTACTTATCTGAGCGCTATCTCATACTCGTCTTGGGTACACTGAGTTGATTCGAAATCCACCGGATAAAACATAATATAGATAATCACTCAGCCACCAATAGCTATATCAATTTCTTCGAATAATATCTCACCCAGCAATTACTTTCGTCGTCTGCTCTATGTATTATAATCTCGTACATTTACTTTCATACATGAATCCATTCGAATGGTAAAATCGATGATCACCAACGACAGCAGTAGTTATTATCCATCAGATATATCAGATCGTAGCCCTTATAAAGAGATTCGTTGACACCCTCGAGTAAAGCTTTGTATATGTTATAATACGAGATTACTCCAGTTCTTCGCTTCCCACTTGGCGAAAGAACAGACTCTTTACACTTTGTGTATGTTCTACATAGTCATCGTGAGTATGATGTGGGCACACAAATGTAAATGCAGAGACGCATACAAGTGGGAAGATATGGTTTTTGGGGGATAGAGGTTTGTTATATATCGACAGGGAGAGAAAACACCCGGGGACAAATTGACGATAACGATCACAAGGCGCACAACGGGGGTTAAGTATCACGAATCAAAACCCACTAATTTGCCCATTTGTTGAGCTGAGCCTTGGATATGACCCTGCATGTATGATGCTATTTCGGTAGTGTGGGGTATTCCCTTCATTCACAATTAGCAGAGACGTATTACGGTGTGTATTATGTCGCCACACATGTTCTTGTATAGACTTGAGAGATGAGTCTATCCATGTAAAAAGGATGTTTTGAAAGGTGACTGTTAAATCGGCTCGGGCTTTGATCGCGCGTAAAGATTTTTGATCTAGATGTCATCCTTTGAGGAAATGATACTCCCACGATCACGTATTTTCAGGCTTATGGGTGAGCAATGTGCATGCATATGATGTGCGTCACTAAATCGTTTGAACAGCACAAAAGATTATGGTTGGCTCCCACGAGTCTTGACAACCTGCGCTCATTGAGACAGGAGTATCAGGTGTGTCATTCGAGTTCAGAGATCTGATTCACATTTTTGAGGGGCAGACTCAACCTGGTCATTATTCTGTCCATCTAGTAGAGATCTAGTAATACTATTCATGAACAAATACTTTTGCGCAATATCGTGTAGCCACTTCTCACTCTTTTTCGGGGGATTCTTGCAGGACATTCGATCAATCAGAAATTTATCGATTTCGGCAAATTTTAGGCATTAACACCGAAAAACAAAATTTTTTGTCCAGAATGTCTTATTGACTGGACAACGATTTCCATGTGCGTTTTCAACACAAAAATCGAATCCGCAGTCCGTTTTGCGCCTACGCGCCAGGGATCGTTGCTAGACGCAAAAAATTTGCTTTTTCAACGGTTTTTTTGATCTAGAAAAAAATCCTGACATGGTGACTCAAATTGAAGGACGGGGTTTGTTCAGTCGGCTATTTTGCTTCAGGAATACGTATGTGAGTACCCCGCGCAAGCACGAACTTTTTTCCTAAATAAATTCTCACCTGTGCAAGGTATCTATATAGAATATTTGCGTACTGTGCGTGTTAGCCCATTTTGGGCACAAGGACAGAAATGTCCTCCAGTGCTCAAGATAGGCCTGCGAGTGACCCTGGTAGAAATGTGATCAATTTTTTTGGCCACCCATGCAATATATAGATATGGTCACAATGCAATTAGGTTAGACTTGGCCAGTTTCTGGCTAAAAAATTCTCACAATTTCTACCAGGGGAGGTGCGGACGAATCTGCTCATTACTAGAACGCTGAAATCACATTTAAACGAGGCATTTTTTGGTCAGGAAAACCGAAATACTGTTTTTCGTTGCCAAAAAGCCGCCTGAGCACAGCGTCGTGCTTCTTTTGAGCTATCGTGTCGGGATTCTTGTCTAGGTAAAGAAAATCTCTGGAAAAACAGAGTTTTTGCGTTCACAGAAAAATTCTGATGCGCAGGCATGAAACGGGTGGCGGATTCGGTTTCTAAGTCAAAAACACACAAGTAAATCATAGACTGGTCAATGAAACATTCTGAACACAAAACTTTGTTCTAGATTGTACTTTTTTAGATTCTCTAAGAGCTGAAGAATTTTCTTGTGATACCCAAAGTGATCCAATTCTAAATTCCAAAATTACTTTATGAGCCAGAGTGACATCTTGCAAATTATGTCGTCAAACATATCAAACTACAATGTCAAAATGACAAGGAATGAGGAAATTGAAACAATTTTGGTTCCTGTATTTTTGCTCTCAAACGGATTACGGCCACAAATTGACTCGTAAAATTTTCATATCACTACTATCACTTGAATTCGTACAAAGCCACAAGGTTGCTCAATCAGAAAATGGAGTCCCAAGCCTACATTCACAATTTTCCAACATGATTCGATAACTGATGTCAGGAAACTGTCTCCCACGTATAATCCTCTACAGAAAAGCGACACATGTTTCAACATCATTTCCGTATCGAATAAAGCCCGGAGGGTTGAGCGTTTGTCTCGTAAACGAGGCTCAAGTGGCACATGACAGCAGGTACATGCATTCAAACTGGTAAATACACATACAAAATCTCCCTATATGCTTGCAAGTTGTCACTAATGGCTGCAGAAACGGAGAAAAATCGTGCACAAATGTCGAAATAAGGAATTCCGCCGGCGGGTTTGGGCTCTTCTACCAAGTTGCTGATGCTCAAGGGTCTGAATATGCTTGCATCCCGTTATACCATTCCTTGTATATATCTGAACAGACCCAACGAGTATGTTATAAAAGTATGGGAAGCAGAGCTTTTATTTTTCACTCGAATAACATCGTATAGGCTTGCCGTTGCAGGAGGTAACTTTAGATCTCACGTAAAGTCATGGTTTCCATCCCACAAGAGTGCAAAACGTACGTGACTGCGCGTTCAGGGTGGCGTACACGGGCCCATACACATATAGTGTGGCCACTTCAATTACCGAGCGCTCCAGGAGCTTCTTCAAGTCTACATCGACGACAACGACAATCTTTTTCTTTGTGAAAAAGCTCCGGTTATAGGTATAAATATGTGAGATCGAGTTTGATTTAAAATCGGCACATGTCGGACTCGACATAAGGAGCGAGCAGATTCTACACGAAAGTATAAGTACTTGCGGTGGTAGTATGGGCTCTAGGTATACATATATTCTGTTATAAGTAATGGCGATGAAAGGCCGCGTTCAAAGTTAAGAGAAAGAAGAAGTGTGTAATTGGAGCCCACCACGCCTCTCGACTTTGTTGAAACTGTCTGCATCTGACCAACGTCCGTGTTCAAGCACTCTTTCCAGTATGTGCAGGGGCTTCATATTTTTCCCCTTAGCTATCTTCAACCAATACCATCAACCACAAACTTTTTCCCATCGTTATTTATTTTTAATAGAGATGCCACAAGCACTCCACACATTTCTGATCTCAAAGTCCTTTAAAGGCTATTTAAAGGCCAGTGAGATTTCTGAGGGGGTAATTATGATATATGTTATCGCAGAAAAAGATCTTGTAATTGTTTGGAGAGTAAATCCCGCTCAAGCGAACTGTTTTGTTTACTTCTGAACTCGAATTGATGTACCCGCAAAAATGATATAAACAGATCAGAAAATACCATCCGCGAGATAAGCTGAGATAGCTAATGATTTCTTGTGGATGGACAATTTGGAAAATATACCTCGAGAGGGCACTTTAAAAACCTAGTAAATCGTCCCTGCGTCATTGTCGGTAACATTATTTTTTGATAAATGAATGTCAAGTATCAATTTATGTCAAATCGAGGAACCAAGATTCATTTATGAAACCTGGACGATTAATTCGTTCACTGCAACGGCAAAAAAGTGGCCTGGTCGGCACTTTTTGCCAATATGCCTGAGCGGTGGTGCCCATATCATGGAATATTGAAAACCAACATACAAAGAGCGATATCGATGGACCCCACCGGTGGGATCCATTGCACTGAATGCGTTAATAAAGTTGTAACTAGTATTACGGTGAAACTGTTTTTACGGGTCAACTAATGTCAACAGCTTGCAAGTACTATTCCGGCTGACCAAATTTTGAGTTGTTCCACTTCCCATCCTGACGACTCTAATAGAAATGAAGTTGTCAGATTTGCAGTCGAGTCTCTTCGAAAATTTTGATTCTACTCTTTTATTTTTAATCTTCCTTTCCATGCTGGATCCGAGTGTGAGAAATTGCCCTCAATTTGTAAACTTATCTAATTTAATCCGTCAGTCGAAGTGAACAATTATTTCCACAGATTTTGCCCCATTCCACATAATGCGTTTTTCAATAATTAAATGGTGATGATGGGCACTCATTGTGACTATTCGTTACCTGATCAACTAAGATCTTGGAGCATTATTGAATTTTTCCTAGAAGTTCAGTGAATTACGCTGCCAATACCAACGTCAGTTGTGTTCCTGAATTAACGTAAAGCTCATTTCATAGGATTTTGAAATGAATGAGCAAACTGTCAGATTACTACCTGCGCATCGAAATTATGGATAGGGTGAGTTATAGAACTTTTTTAAAAATCTGGAAATCCATATTTCGATGTAAAATCGCGCGTTCTTCCAGAAAAAAGTAATCTTGATCTGCGTTTTTGGGCACTACGCTGTTTTTTTTACGTTTTATCAATATTCTCAGCCTTTTCAGTTGAAAACTGAATTTTTCTGCGCATGCGCAGGAATTTAGACTGCTGAAACCAATTTTATTGAAAAGCCAAGGAAACTTCCTTCACAATGACTACTTGGCAAAGTCAATTTTATGCACCTGGCCCAAAGTTACATCACATTAACGATGAAGCATCCTCAAGAGGGGTAAATGCAGATCTTGCACAAATTTCCCATTAGTATCGTGACTCGAGTAGAAGTGTCATCATTTTTTAGACCTTCTAACTTTGGGCTCAGTACATCGAATTGACCTCGCCAAGTAGTAATTTTGAAGGAAATTTCCTCGGCTTTCCAATAAAAATGGTTTCAGCAGTATAAATCCCTGCGCATGCGCAGGAAAATTCATTTTTCAACCGGAAAGGCTGAGAATATTGATAAAACGTGAAGAAAACAGCGGAGAACCCAAAAACACAGATCGGGACCACTTTTTCTGGAAGAACACGCAATCTTGCGTCGAGATATGGATTTCCAGATTTTTAAAGAATTAGGTTTTTGAGGAAATACATTTTTTCTGTTTTTCACCTTTTTGCTCATAGGGGGTGTCCGTAGCCTCAAAAAATTTTTTGTGAAACATATTACGATAGATTTTTCAAAGACCTTTCGAATGCCACTATTTGCTTGGTCGTATCTTACCTCGAGTCGGAACTACACCCATTTTACTGAAAAAAGATGGGTATTTTTTCCTAAAAACACTATCACAAAGATATTCTCCACGGAAACAAAAATTTTTTTTTCGTTATCACACGGAGTGAAAAGTTCATTCTTTGGGCCATAAAATCGATTAAGATTGTCGGAAAAAGAGTTTAAATCATGTTTGCAATTCGTGGTCCGCTTTCGCGCAGAATTACTCATCTTAATTTTCCGCAAAATAACAGCTTACTACTTGGTCGAGACTTGGCTCATTGGCCCTCTTCTTCGAAAACTTTTATCCTCCAGATACCCCCGCCAAGAATAAGGGTCTAGAGAGTAGCTCACTTGTCATCAAAGTAATCTTCTTCAATTCTACTGGTACAAATGGATAATTAGCCTGTGGGCACACACACGCACATAGTGATGGCCTGTCAACGACGAAGAATTTGATGAGACGGTTGATTTAGGAGAAAATTCTCTAAACTAATGAAACTGTAAGTGAATGAAATTTGAAAGTATTTGATGAATTTCTGGAATACAAACTATTTCTCAAAAGAAATTTCATCGGATTTACGAAATTCCGTTCACCTATGTTCACCTCACTCCACTCTCTGATGTGAGCATGTAGAATTGAAATCATATTTCCTCGAATCTGAAAACATTTCGAGCTCAAACAAGCAAGAGACTCGATTTTTTCGCCTCTCTTCCAAACCAGCGCATCCGCAATGATGGTACATACCTCGAAGGAAATAAAAAAAAAAAGGAGTAAATATACAAAGGAATAAAAGGAGGAATTGAAAGGATAAAAGCAGATGGCATTGAAGCTGCAAATAAGAGAAGAGGAGGAGGATCTAGGAAAGATGAATTCGAACCAAAGAGCGAAACGGGGCGCATTCACGTATCAATAAAGCGAAAAAGATGGCGCGCGGCAAGCGATCATATCGGATGAAAAGCTCTCTCTTTCGGAGGGCGCGGTCTCGATGATATTGAAGTCATAGAGAGCTATACAAGAGTGAAATATAGAGGGAAAACAAGAGTAAAGAGAGTATAGAAACAGGTGGAGCTCGAGGCGAAGGAGGGCATCCGTGAAAAGGAAAAACGCCCCTCTCTATCCCTCTCACTTTTTTTACTGCATGAACCACGATATCATTTCCTTTCACATCGTAGAAGTTTTCTCTCTCTCTCCCACTCACTCTTTTATGTATACACTGGCGCACTTGTTCAAGCTTGTAGAGCTTTTTCATTCGACGAATCGCAGGCTGAGCGAGCGAGCAAAAGCTTTTGCAGAAAATACAGCTTTGCCGGTGGTTGTATATCATTCTGATATACTTATAGAGTTGTATAAGTCACGACGACGGCGGATAGCAGTTATATTCACACGCGCGGTCGCTCCTGAATGGGGCCACGATTGTTAACGATTTCAAACTCGTCGACGAGAGATACCTAGTAAAAAACGAGACGCTCGTGGCTCTTATCATGTTTTTTCTCGTTCTCCATATACACATCAACAAACAGCAACATCCAGCAATATACAAGTTTGTAGCAGTATTTGTAGTTAGAATGCTTTCCACTTTTTTCATCCATCAAGACTACCTTTGCTGCGTATATGCAACAGCAACAGCAATCGTATTTCTATGCCATTACTCTGTTTTAAATCGCTGTAGCGTGCTTGCGGTGAACCGACTTTCCATGATCATCGTGAACTCGTTTGTGGAGTATTGGAAATTTTTCGAAACATGAATGTAAGTCTGATGGATGAGCGTCGGGATGACCTATAGTGATTGGATTTCAATGAATGCCGATTATTGAATATGTTCGACATTTGGCAAGCCAATTTTCGTCAAGCTTTTATGAGTCATTCAATAAAGGCATGCATGTAAGATTGCACCGCACTGAGAATAAAATATTGCCGTCTGAGCAACACAATTGTATTTTTACGTGGTATTGCCGTCTGACCAATACTGGATTGTCACTACTGCAGAATGATTTTGTTATTGCAACTATCTGGTATGAAAATAACCTCAAAAAATCTTTGGATATTAATGATGCTTCACCGGTATCATCACGCGCAAAAATTGGATGGATTTCGTAGTAAAATGATCAGGATGTGATTGTGATTCCATCCAGTATCCGGGCATTCGAAATATACGAACTATGTTTATTTATTATGGCAGTAATACCGGATCGTCAAACCATTCTGATGGATTGCTCAATTTCCGGATCTATCGCTAACTTCCCTTTTTGAGTGATTACAGCTCAATTTAGCGATAGATCCGGAGATTGATTATCTTGGCACTTCCATGGGATTACGGTACTCTTGGCAGAGGAAATAGACCTTTCCACAATAGTTGTTACCAAATTTCAACAATAGTTTGGTTTTTGAAATTTTTTTCCCGCCTTACACGAATTTTCGGCGACTACTGGAGAGAATGCATCATGCTAACCATCGTTCAAAATACTCTAAAAAAAAATCCGAGGGATACGAATTAATTTTTTGAGTAATTGCAATTTTTCATTCTCCATCAAATTGTCCCTTTTTGGGACTCTATGGGAAATTTTGAGCATCATTGGATTCTATTCTGATAGAATACGTTGTGTTTAATATTCCCATCAAGCCCCATCTCAAAAGACCCATTAGGAACAAAGTTGTGAAGCTTTTACCAATTTCAGAATGTCAATCTCAGTTTTCGGCTCCAAATTAGAAACTCGCATAGCTCCGATGCAAAGTCGATCTGGGCTAAACAAAAAAACACGTGTCACCTCATTCTAGTTTTAGAATCATATACTTTATGGCGAAGAGAATCTAATTCTTTGACCTTACTTCATTGGACGGTCTTAACTGTAATAGCCCAGAGGCATCGAGTGAACCAGTGAGGAGTTTTGCTAAGCCATAAAAAACAACACATACACGGGATCAGAGATGTCGAAAGATGAGGTTGTAGTAATTGTTTGAGGGATTATCGATAAAAACTGTGACCTGTCGGTACATCTTAAGAAGACGAAGAGGGCTGTAAAAGTTCTATGTATCCGAGAGCTTTATTAGAAGCGAAAAAAAAATTTGAAGAAAAAACTCTACAAAACATCTAACTACCATCAAATGAAAGCTTTTTCTATCGAGAAAGCGATTGTGTTCGAAAATCGAAAGAGAGAGAGAGAGAGAGAGTGTTTTTCGTATCTTCGCGATGATTAGGACACTCGTGTTCGCTTCTGGCCAGAAAATGTGACTTGGTACGCGAAAACAAGTATCTCGCGAGCGTATCGAAATTAACTAATCCATTACCTGTGTGGTAAAGGAAGTCGAAAAATTGTGTGGAAAAGCCACTTTTCCACGATTACCATCAATTTAGCTGCAAATTCCAGAACAATTTTCAATTTCTGAGGAAGGGCAACATTTTTGCAGAGGTTTAATACTGCACTCTCATGTCGGCAATTTTTTCCCCAAAAAAACTCAATCTTTTTAATTGAAGACTAAAGACTATTGAAGGTATGTGATGATATGAGGGATCAATGAAGGAATGTTACTTGAACTCAATTTTGCTTTTCATCTATGCCTAATTTTCGAAATTGTCAGGCATTGCAAGCGGGATTTCCACCATCGTTATCTCGTCAAAGCTCTTTTGTGGTTGGAATCCACGTATTATTCGGATGAAAGGTTGGGGCTTTTTCATCTTGTTAGAAAATTGGTGGCCTCGGATTCGGGGAGCTGTATTCATTCCAACAGAGTGGCAATCAGAGGATGATTGGAGAAATAAAGTTCTCTGATTGGGTCGCTTATATTGGCACAAAGCTCGCAGGTAAATGGAAACGATAGCTTTCCCCTCGACGTTATTCTTGATGATTTGATGAAATGCTGAATAGCAGCATTGTACGTATGAAAGGTAACGAGACAGTTCCAGCATCAATTATTCTTCCTCTTAGATAAAAATTCTTCATTGTGGCGAGTCCGAGGGTGAATCTTCATTCACTCATCAGAATCCTGATTTGAGCTTTGATACTCACAGAACTACTTAGACTCAACGCGTTTACTGCAGCAGGGAAAATTGATAGTCTTTTTTCAAATGCGACGGCCGCATCGAGGTGTTTTACATTTCGAAATTTTCGATCATATGACTTCGCAGCTGAACGAGCACCAGCGAGCTGCGGGACTTATCGATGGGTCACCTTAGTGGATCGTGATCATTTTCGAGTTCATACCGATTTCTGTTTCACCTCTTTTCGTAGAAAAATTTCCCAACTACAACTAATGAATGTGATTCTACATTACATAGTTTGAACAACTGTATTCAGAACAGTCTTATTCGAAAAATTTTTCCATTTATTCCCACTATTTGTCAAAAAATTGCATACAATTCGTATAAGGTATGCGTTCGCAACATCTTGATCTTAACGCACTTCTGGCATTGGTTCTGTACTTTTCTCTCAATGTACGTGACAAGAAATCTTGGATTCTACATCCTCGTGCCAATTGTGACTCCTGCCTTCGGCTCGAACCGGAAAAAGTCATTCAGAATACGAGATTCAATTTTTGGGACCATGTACCGTCAAGAGACTTCTACAGCGTTCTATCGAAACGGGGTTTACGGGATCCCCGACAGGGAAGAAATTTTCATTATTCTTCGAATCTTACTCATTTTACCTTGTAAAAACATGAGCCGTCTGTACGACCCCACGCTGCACGCGCTGCGCTGAATTTGGTGGTTCCGATTCCGTGAATTGGCTTATACAGAATATGGGATCAATGATTCGATGAATAAGGAGATGGTGGTCTCTGGGTTACATTACAAGGTCAGAGAAACAAGTTTCTTCATGTTTTCTCGTAAGCAAATAGAAATAAACTATGGCAGCAGCGCTGAGGGCCTTTTCGGTCTGAAATTCAGGTTAATCAACGTTATTGCGAGCCGTATCCGGATGGGTGACCGCCTACCCGGGTCTGCTAAGCCTAGCTTACCTAAATATGCCCCTACTACTTTATCATGGGTATCGTACGGGATGAGATTATTGAATGGTGATGTTGACCGACATTTTTCAAGGTCAGAAAAACAAGTTTCTCTTTTTTTCTTGTAAATAAATGGGAAAACCACAACGGCGTCCGCGCGAGTCTTTTCAGACAAAAATCCAGATTAAACAACGTTTACGTGATTCAGTATCCGGATTGGTGACTACTCATCTTGCTTTTGCCTAGTTCTTGATGCCAAACAAGTTTTAGGTTTCGCAAACTAAGAAGAGCGGTCACCAACCCGCAGACTGAATCACGAAAACGTCGAGTCCACCACTGCTGGTTTTTTTCCTCTTTGTTAACGAAAAATATGTAGTAACATGTTTTTCTAACGCTGTAATGTTACCCGAAGACCTCCACCTATTCATCCATCAGATCATGGATCCCACATTCGTGTGAACCAGTTGATGGATAAATTTTCAACCACCATATCCAGCGCAGCGAGCGCGCGCGCATCCCACGCGAGGTTGTAGAGTCGGCTCGAAAGTCGGCCATAGTATCCAGAAGCGACCACGTTGGAATCATTAAATTGATAATGATTTGCAGGGAACGAATTTTTCCACAGCACACTCGTCAGTCATTCAAATGGGACCTTTGCATGCAAAGTCTATTTCAAATTTTCTTCAAGAGCCTATTTGGTTTCAAAATAGCCGGAACGGTCTGAAAGACCACAGGGGGTGTACGATATGCTCCAGAGCAGTTCACGAAAATAACGGATAATATGGAACGGTGGAACACACCGAAATACACCATATAGAATAATTATCTAGAATAGATTTACAAAAAATTGATTATCTATATAATGGCTCAGATACTGAATTCATCAATACGACCCAAAATTCAAACGATGAAGACGAAAATAGTATATTAAGCTACAAGGGCGCCAAAAGATATTTGCGCACGAGTCGCTTACGATATTTTTTGTTATTTCTGTGAGCAAAAATGTAACCCACTCTAACAACAGTGGACGATGCGAAAATTGGCCGCCGTCCCCAGAGTCGACGGGCCTGCTTCTCCTTTCCCAGCACGAGTGGGTCCAAGGCCGCGACCCACGGTGGGGGTCCAGGGGGGGGGGAAGCCCCCTCCGCCCCCCGACTGAAAAATAATTCTGAAAAATGTATCATGAAAAAGTCTTGTTGTTAAAGCGTGTTACCACGTTGCTCGAAACTATCGCCAGCTATTAAAAGATCTAATTTCGATATTTCATATGTAATGTGTAGACATGATTGATCATCTGCATGAGTCTGAGAAGGTAGACTCAAAGATTAAGAACATTTTTATCTCTATCGATCGACTGAATATTTTTACTATGAATTCTTCCCAAACAAAGAGTAATTGGAGGTTCATATCCCTTTTCTTAGCGACACATAGACATGCATGCTTGATTCTCCGAACTATTTTCTAAATCGTCCACAGCTAGCAATTCATAATATTCACTTCTTTTTCGATACACTGTGCGTAAAAGTGCACTTTGCGCACAGTTTGTCGACTTTTACTCACAGTTTATCGAAAAGTATAGTTAGATACACGGGGGTAAGACCTATTATTCGCATCCTCGTGATGATTCCGACCCTCGCCTGCGGCTCAGGCCGGAAACCCATCACTCGGACGCGAATAGAACGTTTTACGCCCTTGTATCGAAATGTACTATACTGAGAGGAGATTGATCAGACAATAACATGATTCAAATTGGATCCACTGCGCAAACGAAGTTTGAACAGTGCGTAAATGACTCATTGGCGCACAGAAGTGGATTAAAGCAGTGCGTAAATAGTACATTTCGATACAAGGGCGTAAACCGTTTTATTCGCGTCCGAGTGATGGGTTTCCGGCCCGAGCCGCATGTGAGGGTCGGAATCATCACGAGGATGTGAATAATAGGTTTTACGCCCGTGTATCTAACTATACTTTTCGATAAACTGTGAGTAAAAGTTGACAAACTGTGCGCAAAGTGCACTTTTACGCACAGTGTATCGAAAAAATTTTTGGCGCACAAAAGTGCAGTAAAGCAGTGCGTGAAAAATTTTTGGCGCACACTTGATCCGAAATAATGCGCAAATCCGCTATTTACGCACGCACACTCGCGTCTAAATAGCCATTTTTGCGCACAGAATAACAAAATAGTACATTTCGATACAAGGGCGTAAAACGTTTTATTCGCGTCCGAGTGATGAGTTTCCGGCCCGAGCCGCAGGCGAGGGTCGGAATCATCACGAGGATGCGAATAATAGGTTTTACGCCTGTGTATCTAACTTTACTTTTCGATAAACTGTGAGTAAAAATCGACAAACTGTGCGCAAAGTGCACTTTTACGCACAGTGTATCGAAAAAATTTTTACATCATCATTGCTCATTTTGCCGGTCGCCATATCGTCTCGCAAGCCCCTTACAAACCCAACCCATCATTATAATATTCATTGCGAGCCGACGGAACCACATTCTCGCTCAACGCAACAGAATCCCTTCAAGAATTACCAGAGACCACATTTGCTCCTATACAAAATGCATATATAGCTGGTGAAGCAAATCATCTCTAACTTGGCTTATAAAGCTCAACAGTCAGCCTGTAATATTCGTTGGTAATACCGCAAGCACAAGAGAGATATCACCCTCGAGGCAAAAACGGCGCGTTGATAGTCTCTCCAACCGCACGACTGCCACTCAAATAATATAAGCTCAGTCTATCACGACATATACATCTCACCACTGATTTGACAAAGCGCCGCACCCCGTCGAGCTCAACTTGTATCCAACTCATCGTCCCTGGATGCCTGTGAGTATGTATGTATATATATCTCCATTAACTCGCAGTTTCAATCCACACCCGCATCAACCACAATAACCACCCACGCAGACAGACACACACAAACAGTCAAACAGATATTCATTCAGAGATAATCAGACGCTCGATTTCGAATGGTATAAGTACACGATAGCGAGTTAGATGTCTGCGGCTTGTTATGCGCTCATTCAAGCTAACCGCGAATTTAAGTGTGCGCGATATATATTCGAGTTGGAATATTGCTGTATACCTATATACCGCTGAGCGAGGGCGTTTTGAGGGCCGGCAGAGCCCAGCCAATCGGAGCCCAGATCGTTGCCGAGGTAACCTGACGCTCCTCATTCGTGTGCGAACTCCCACTCTGATATAATGTACCTCACTGAAGTACTTTGTATGTACATACATACCGATATGTTTATGTACGCGTACATCACGTTTGTCCGAGCAACCCCGGCAAATGTATGGCCATTGGATCGCAACTCGCGCTCGAATTATCCGAGCGAAATGGAAAAGTTAGCGAGAGCTATCATCCTGTTCCTGAAAATATAGATATGATATCACTGAATGTGTACCACTGCAGAATATAGGCTAAAAACAAGTACATGAGCGAGAGCAATATGGTCTTGGGCAAATTATGTACTTGTGCACGTGCTCGTATGATTGCTGCGTGGAAACATTTTCCCCGTAATTGCAAAAGCGATAAGCTACACCGCGAATATAACTCAATTGTTATCATCTTTTTTGTTTATGTTTTTTAAGCTGCATCATGGTGGATTTTTCAGGGAGTCCCACGGTAGTAAATTTCACAAGATTTTTTACTCCAGGGGTAATTAGATTGAAACGAAATTGCCAGTAATGAATCACGGAGTTTTTTTCGAATGACTCTGATAGACAGTGGAAAGTTTCAAAAAGATCTCAATGAGAACTGAGGAAGAAACGTTCATTCAGATTCGTTCATCTTAGCGAAAGATCTATAAAAGAATAAAGCCTGAACTCTTCGCGAGATACGAAAATAATTATCAAAATGTCGCGAGGAACTATTCTTCAAAAGTGTATCTGATCGTGACTATACGTCCATATGAAAATCGATGGGATTTTGGAGCCATTTTTTGAGGAAGCGCCAGTACTTCTTGTGATTTTGAAGTTTTGACAGACAATATGATTCCCATGCATACACATTTAGGAGCCCAAAATACTTATTCTGTTAGGCTCGGTAATTTTCATTCAATTTACGCCTAGTCGATCGAAGAACGTATTTCGACATGCTCTCTGTCGGGAAGCTTTTTGCTTTATCGTTCCATAGTTTCAACCCTTATCAGTGCTCGGAAAAAAGAACCACTTGAAAAGCAAAACTAAACTTCCCACGTTCAAATCGAAGAATACTATTTTGATCAAAGAGCCTCGTTTCAGTGATTATGTACGAATAACCCAGGGATACAACACTCGGGCAGTATTCTTCTTACGACTCTGAATCACCTGGACCAACTTCGCGGAAAGCACCTCAGAAATAGATCGATTGTGCTCCAGTCAAACATCTTTCTGGTGTTTTTTGACGAATCCACGAAATATTCGGAAACCTCGAATCCACTTATATTATTATTAACCTTTGCTTTGATTCTATTTGGATGCTTACAGAAAATCATAAAAAAGATTTGACGGCTCGTGTCGAGGCTCGTGTGCAAGGGGCCTCACTTGCCCGCGATTATTTCGATCCTTACCTGCGGCTCGAGCTGAAATCCAATTGCTTGGAAGTGAGAAGCAACCTCATGAAGTCGGTGCGAAAGGATCTGTATTCTCTATAACTCTTATTCGCTTTGTCTTGCAACAACTCACATGGGAATTTTCAGCCATTCATTTATGCTGAAAATCTCCTCCAGAAATGGAAAATGAGAAAAAATACTGAAGAGATAGCTCATCACCCATGTAGTTCGATCTCGGAAATACAACAAAATAAGTTACTAAAGGAAACAGTTTTTGAGGGAAAGGCGGATCGTACTTATTCGGGCGGATAAATTTTGGACATTTGAGATGTCCAAATTTTGTCCGTTCGGATTACGGGTATCGGTTACCTACGTGAAAGGGAAGAGGTATAATGGCTGGTCGTATATATGGGTCATGGGTGGCTCGATGGGTGAATGGGTTGGTGAGTGGGTAGGTTGGTGGTAGGTGGTCGGGTGGATAATTGGTTGGGTGGATGGTCTTGTCTGGTCCGATCTAGTTCGGTACAAGTACGGTTCTAGCACGGTACTAGTGCCACTAGAACGACTAGGACCACTCCAATACCGCTAGGACTGCTAAGACCGCACTAGTAATGCACTAGTACCACTGAGATCGCTTAGACCGTACCAGTTGCTAGGACCGCATTAGTACGGCCTGAGTGCGGTTTAGTTCATTTTGATTCGGTCTAGTTCGGTCTAGTTGGGTATAGCTCGGTCTAATCACTTCTATAGTTCGGTCAAATTCGATTTAATTCAATCTAGTTCAGTCTAGTTCGGCCTAATTCGCTCTAGGCCGGTTCAGTTCGGTTTCATGTAGATTAGTTCAGTCTGTTTCAGCCTAATTCGGTCTAATTTGGTCTTGTTTGGTCTAGTTAGATCTGAATCGGTCTGCTCAGAAATCGCTTTATCTCGGATATGGAAGCCTCAGATCCCCCCGAAAGCTAATGCTTTCTGCCTACCTTTTCTTCCTTCCGACGTCATTGCACTAGCTAAGTTTCCTCGATTTCTAGTTGAGTTGTTGCTTCAGAATGTTTCACCCCCTCATCGACAAAAGGACAGGCGACATCGATAGAATCTGTCAGATGACCGCGCAAATCAAGGTTACTTACATGGCGATTCCTTAATCCAACAATTTCATGACAAGTATTGTCGACATTACTTGTTGCTTAAGGAACCCTAGACTATGAATGAGGTAAAAAGAAGAAAGGAGTGACAGAAAATACTAGCGTTGAGTGTTATCCGAGACTCTCATGCCTAAAAAAGGGTGATGTGATTTCTGAGGACATGCAGCGTAACGAGGTCCCCAGTAGCCTGAACGGTCCAGTTTCCGTGAGAGAAAATTATCATCTGGAAACATGAGCTGATCGATACATACCCATTTCCATTTATATCAAACTTATCTTCTTTAAGTAAAAGCGTTTCAATTTTTTTGTTTTTTCCCCTTCTTTTTCAACTTTGATCATACGATGACTGGTCACCCAGCGAAAGATTACGTTTCCCTTATCCTATAGCAACATCGACCATGAGAGCAATCATGTAGCACCCAAGAAGTGAGGTCGAAGAGAAAATTTTTGGGCAAAAAGACCCCATTCCCTTTAGTATCAATCAAAAAGTGTACATTGGACTGATATCACTTCGTGTATTTACCTACTCACCAACTATGTTCAACAAGGTTCAGGTAGCTGTACGCACAGAGCTCGCAATGAAGTCATTTTCACCGATTTAACCCGTTGGCTGTTGATGTCCAGTATACTGGACAAGCGCTTTTTTCGATATTGTGTAATAACGCTTGATAGAAGAATTGGAAACATCTGCAAAAAATCAAGAAATCTCTGGGACATTGTTGAATCTCCGCAACCACCAATGTAATTTTTCAGTTATTTCGGTGGTTTAGCAACCACCCAAAGCTGTAAGTCCCGCAGAATAATCTTGATACGAAGTTGAAAATGCATGGAAAAAAGAACAAAAAAACCATACCAAAAAAATGTTTCGTCCCCAACATCATAAACCAAATATATCACTCAAATAAGCCTGGCTCAGTTAGGGCTGCCATTATACGATCAATGCCGATATTTTGTCGTTGTCGTTATCGGCCTTTCGATACTCAGGGTCATATGAATTTCGTTACCGTTATCGGAAGTTATCGCAAGATGAGCTATCATTATCGTATCGGCAATATTGACGACTATCGCCGACATTATCGACATCGTGGTTCATTTTCTGGTAAAAAAAGCATATGACTTCATAGCCTATTAAATCCGTGTGCTCGATTCTTTGTAATTCTCAGGGAGGTGAACGTGATGCTCGATCATGCCGATTGAACTTCGAGTCCATCTTACAGTCCTTACAGACTCGGTCGTGACAACAGTGTAAGCAATGTAATGATTTACACAAGAAATGCTACGCGAGATAGTTACGATCAGTTGTTCGCCCGTTAGCTTACGTATGGAGTACTTATTTGTTTCAAGAGCGTAGTCACTTCAATTAAGGCGATGCCGAAATTAGACCAAAATCTGAATCATGGAAATCGATTAAGAAAAAGAGCGAAAAGTAAGTCTAGTGTTCAACGGCACGATGGAACATGATTCGGTTACGAGGAATATTTCCAATATCGAAATAAGGATGGAGAACGAGATGCTGTGTGCTCCTGTGTCCTGGTTCTAAACCGAAATTGACCAGTCGTGAAGATAGAAATTCGTCCCGCATAAATTTTCATTTGATCATCTATAATTCGGATGTAATGGTGGATATGAGTGTGCATGTTTGAATCTTTGTTGGATTAGCATACGTACGAATAGTACTTGATTTTTCGTCATAAATTTCCTCCCAATCGGAGCTGGATCTTCGTACTACTCGCATCATTCCTACAAATTCATATGTAATTCGAGGACAGCTCTTCATTTGTCACGATATCGAGAATATCGCGGTAAATTATCGAACGATGGTTTTACAAAATCTGAATCATATAATGGCTATCGATCGATTTCGTTATGGTTATCGTAAATATCGTTACCGCGATACGATAACGATAATTATCGTTTATAATTTATCGAATGAAATAGCAGCTCTGAGACCAGTACATGACGAGTGACCCATATTGCAAACAAGGCACACTGTTAGACGGGAAACTACATTTAGCGAAACACCTCTGAGTTTCTTTCGTTATAGAACACACGGTTGTACGAAGTTGAACCTTCTAGCGTTAATCATGGCCATGTAGGCTTGATAAGAAGCGTATATAAGATGTCTTCATATACGTCGATGTATGAATAAATGATTAAATATGCGAGTCAATGTTTTCAAGAACGAAACAGGCTATTGAAATAATTTCATTGATTTTCTAAGTCGCTTACCCCGATCGTCTCGAAAAGTAAACCATACGCCGCAGTTCAACTCGTTCAACTTTCAGATACGATCAAGTTGTTCGATTCGTTCACTTGATCAAATACACGAATATTAAAATTCTACTTCCAACGACTGCGCTAAGTAAAGAATTCATTGATCATCAAAGTCGCAACCAAGTAAAATGAATAAAATGGTACGTTGCTCAAATTGCATAATAGTTATTGCTGTTTCGGTCCAAATACTGAGAGCTGACGACTTTCAAACACTAAATCAACAAGTTAATACTATACGAGCTGAAATAGGACCTCTGCAAGATCGGGCGAAAAGAGCTCTGCGGCTCGTGAGAAATGAAAAAGAAACATTGTGGACGAAACAAGGGGAAGTCTTCTCTATTTTGGTCAACAATGACAACGTAGTCCACACTAATGTACGTATTGATCTGGAAGAATCAGAAGTATTGTATTCTATTCTCAATGAGATTTCATTATTTAAGCACTTATCCTGCAGAAAATTCTGGAACACTCGCCTGTTGGAAACGTGAAAAATATTTGTCTCAAATCATTCATTCAAGGCCTGAAATCATACAAGCAAGAGCTGAGTCAAAATTTCACTGAAGCGCTCACCACCGCACTAAGTAAGATAGAAAACGATCTCGAGCAATATCAAAAGGTAACTGACCAATCATTTGTTACTATCAAAGTTGTTGAATTATCGTGCAAGTAACAATGTATTTTTTGCATTCTCTAGAATCTGAAATTCATGAAAAATACCCTGAATAATGATTCAAATAGAGAGTTGTGGGACTGTAAGAGGACAGAAGCGTCATGTCGGATCAAGGAATTTCAAAAGATGTTGAAAAATCAAGCCGAGCTCGTGGTTTATCCAGAAGCCAAGCTGTCATCGGTGTCCCATCAAGTCCTAGAAGTCTTCAAACTTAAGATAATACCTGAAACGATACACCCTAGGCTTTTGGCACCTGCTCTCGCATGTGAAAAGAGAATGAATTACAGTAAGCAATCACAATATTTTTAAAGTTATAGAAGTATTACTTTCTACTAAGTTCCTCATTTACGAAGTTGAAGATAGACAGACAAAACATTTATCAGTAGAGTCTCTACATAAATTTGTAAAAGAAAATTTGACCCCATCCTAAAACTTCATCATTTACTCTTCCACTTGAGTCATCAAATTTTCGCATTGATAATCGTATTAACATTCAACAATTAGCTCTATCATGGAAAGGATGCTCGTAACAAATTTCAAAAAACAGGTGGATACAAATTCTGATGAGATGGAAATTTTTCACACAAATAAGATCTCTTCACTTTTTTCAATTCGAGTCAAGTCTATTAGTAGCAAAATAGCACCATTCAATGTTTAACTCTACTGATAGACTTCAATACTAGTAAACTTAATTACTTCGACAGCTCAAGGTGGAGGAGTGGTAAATTTGTGGTTGGCGGATTTTGCTGAAACTGCGAAAGCATTATCCTCATACGACGAGAAAGTGAAACCTAGCCCCTGGAAAGTCTGGCTTTCCAGCATTTGGGGATAGAACATTGAAGATCAACCTCAAAATACTGTTAAGAAATTTTTCGAGATAAACATACATGCAAATTTTAGATAAATATTAAATCACAGGGGGACATCTCGAAACTAAATTTTCTGGAGAAGTTGGTATGTCTTCGAGGAAGAATCATTTATCGTACTCGGGCGATAGTTGTGAGTGCACATAATACTTATCAGAAATAACCAGTTGTTCAATTTCATGAACTAGCGTTATTGCCTACCTCGCTAACGCTCGTCCGGCTTGAAAGTGTCTCTGATATGGTATGAGCCCCTGAAATGCTTCTGTAGTTCAACAATGTAACATTACAATTTCATAATACAATGAATTCGGAAGAAAAATTTCCTTGATGTAACCTAGTAACTGTGATTGAAAACTATTGAGTTGGTGTAATGTTGCGCATAGTGAGGTTCTCCAGTAAGTATTTGGAAATTTCGCCCAGTTGGCCAGCCCCAGCGCTGGCCTCAGCCCCAATCCCAGCCCGTGTCTCAGTCATGCCTCATCCACGGCCCTAGCCCCAGTCCCAGCCCTCAGCTCCAGCCTCAGTCCCAGACACAACCTCAGCCTTAACCACAACCCCAGCCTCAGCCTCAGCCCCAGCCTTAGCCCAAGATCCAGCGACAGCTCAGCCTCACCCCAAGCCACAGCCCCAGACCCAGCCGCAGCCCAGCTTCATCCCAAGCTACAGGCCCAACCTCATCCCTTGCCACAGCCTCAGCCTCAGCCATAGCGCCAGTCCCAGCCCCAGCCCCAGTCCAGTCTTAACTCCTTCCTCGGCCCCAGCGTCAGTCTCAGGCTTAGCCACTGCCCCAGTCTCAACCCCAGCCTTAGCCACAGCTCCAGCCCAACCTCATACCTAGTCACAGCCGCAGCCTCCAGTCTCAGCGTTAGTTCCAACCTCATCCTCGGCCACGCCCCAGCTTAGCCTCAGCCCCAACATTGGCCCCAGACCCAGGCCGAAGCTAAGCCTAAGCCTTAGCTTCAGCCTCAGCCCCAACCCACAGCCCCAGCCTCAGCCCCAACCTTAGCCTGAGCATCAGCTCAGCCACAGCCTCAGCCCCACCCGTAGCCCCAGACCCAGCTTTGGCCCCAGCCACAGCCCAGCCTCAGCCCTAGCCCCAGCCCAGCACCATCCCTAGCCACAACCCCAGCCTCATCCCCAGCCTTAGCCCCAGCCTCGACCCCAGCCACAGCCCAGCCTCAGCCCCAGCCACAGCCCAGCCATCCAAAAAAAGTTCTGACTGATTGGATCTTAGAACAACTGATCAGCCCATCAAATCAACTAAGTACTTCAATCCGTAAAGAAAAGTCAAAAGCCACCACCAGCAACACCGGCAACACCGGCAACACCGGCAATACCGGCAACACCGGCAACACCAGCATCACTAACACTGACCCACGGAACCATTGGACCCGCCGACCCATCAACAGCATCAGCGACGCCATCACGATCCGGGGCATCTGAACGGGTAAAATTGGACAGGCGCTCAATTGATTTAAAAATTACACTCTAGAAGTGGTTGAGAGTTGAAATATCCTCACTCAAATGGTGGAATGTCACATGCTTGCTTCACAAATCATGCGATGGGCACACGAAGCCAGTAAAATTAATTTTCGATTAGATAAGAAGTTACCCCGATACAATCCACACCAAAGTCGAAACGTACTCTCTGAGCGAAACTTTGTGAAAGAATAGATTCAGCCAATTGATGTATGACGAAAATACCACACAGTCTCCTCCAAAATAGAGAGAACACGAATACCTTTGCCAAAAAAGCGATAGCACCGTAGCCCTTGAGTCTACGACAATTTTGCGGAAAGCAATCAAAAGATAATGGAGAAATCTGTCAAATCATTTTCATGGCAATTATTTTGATCAAACTACTATACCTTTAATCGACATTCAAAATTCAAAGAATTTCCATTCCAATCACTCACCCGTGAAATCTATGCAAATCGATGCAGCGTAGAATTTCTTGCGGGATCTTGCATCAGCGCTTCTCAAAATCTTCAGAATCTTTTCGTTGAACATGTCTCTATACGGTTTTTTACATCCGATCTGCAAGCGATCGAGCAAGAAGAATTTCGTGCTTCGATCAAAAGTGCGAAAAAGTTCATAATCTTCAATTTAAACGCAAAATGTCCTGGATTTCGTAGATTTCGAGTCAGATTCGTTGTGGAGATCGTTCAAAAGGATCACTTTCGATCGCTTGCTTGATCACTCGTAGCTCGGATGTATAGAAAATCGTAGAGACATGTTTAAGAAAAGGGTTTCGAAGATTTTGGAAAAAGCTAACAAGATCTCGCAAGAATTTTCACGTTAGCCCGATTTGCATAGAAATTACGGGTGCTCATTGTGTAATATCAAAAAATTGTCACGCAAGCCAACCACTTATGTAAATAGACAGGAAAAAAAATACCAATTTTATCCTTTTATACCTCGAGACGATTTCTTATATTCATATTCAGATCTGACCGCAACTTACAGAAATCAAGTGACGTAGTCTTTAATGTCTAAATAGTCCAATGGATTTCATACTAAATCCATTTATGCCTCTAGAGATGTGAAAACAAAGAAGAAATTGATGAAAGTTGAATAAATAGCCCCATACTCTGATTATCAAAAAAATCAGCGTTCAAAATGTTGTGTTGCGCTCATCTTTAGAGGGCTCGGTTTGATACATTTTCCGTTGATTTTACACTGAATTTTGGAAACCTAGCTCTTCGTTATGTATGAGCTTTGCTTACTCGCGTCATTTGTGCATATACCTCGTCGCAATTATACGCCGCAAACAGAGCCTGAGGTAAGAGTCAAGTTTTTTATTGTTTGTAGCTGTAGGAAGATTTTGTTTCTCTGCGTACAGTCATTCATCTATTGTCCTCGCTATTGTTTTCACTTGCACAAATCTCACTTTTGCTGTTGACTGTGGTAACTAGGAACAGCCTCAATTAGAGCGTTTTAAGGGTTTAAAGGCCCAGAGGGGTTGAAACACGAAAATTTAGGAAAATACTTGACTACATACGATGCAGACTGCACCATCCCGAACAAAAGATACAACGCGTTATCTGTTTTCCTTGACTCTGCAGCTTTGTAACTGTCTATCTTCTTCTTGTTCCGGCTTACTCGCTTTATTTTAGCATTGTGACGCAGACTATTTGAGAGACTCGCAATTCGCATACGAGTGCACTTTTGAGTGTGTCTAACGTACCAAATTAAGAGTTTCACGAGGTGCTGAGTAAAAAAGTTTGCGCAGTTCCATTCTCTAACTTATTTTTCTTCTCGTTTTCTCCGTAGTCTTCCGTGAATTTCATTCTTTTTGTCTAATCATTGAGAATGAAAGAATGAGAACTCTCAAATTCTCGAACTAGTGCTGAACTGCTTAACTTCCGGGTCGCCAATCTTCCCCAAAATTTGTTTACAGTTTGATATCACCTAGAATATGAAGAATCCAGAGTAACTCCGTCAAATGGGCCCCCTGTTCAGAGCTACAAGCTAAAACATTAGCATTGCGAGTATATCTATATATTTCACTTTTTAACATGGGCCTATATGGGCAATGCTAATGTCATAGGCTGTAACTTTGAATGGGAGGCCCATTTGACGGAGTTACTCTGGATTCTTCATATTCTAGGTGAAACCAAACTGTAAACAAATTTTGGAGAAGATTGGTGACCCGGAAGTCAAGTGCTCCCCTTGTGAGACTTACTTCATACTTTTGTAATCACAATATCCGATCTACTAATACAAGCTGCATGAAATGGATGAGACATTTGAGCGCAACTGACACGTATAAAAGTCCACCACGACTTTGTGGATACGGCCCTGAACTTCAACGCAGAAGGCCTATTTTTGAATCTCGCGAAAACTTTTTAGCATAGGGTGACTATAGAGCGCCACTTTTACTCCCAGCTGCGAACATAAAATTGGCGTTTATTCGCCTTAATGCGAAAAAATAGCATATACTTCCCTCGCTCTGCAGACTGTGCTAAGGCACGAGGGGAGTATTTTCCCCTCGTTACACTGGGGGAAAAGCCATCCCCGTGCCCCCAAAACAGCCTAGCCTCGCATCGGGAGTAATATACTATTGTCACTTGTCTTTCAACTGTTCCTGATTCATACCTAATATTTTTAAAATCTATTTACGGCGTCAATGCCGTTGATCTTGTCTATGAGGGGTAGATCTATTTTTTTCTTTTGATCAATGATTCGAGTTCTTGAGAGAATGATGATTAGTATTTGAACGTAATCCATCACGCTAAAAGTCAAAACTTTTCGTTAGCAAAATTTCTAGGTAACCTACTCCAGTTCATGTTTTGCTTGGAAAAACTTGGATTAATGCTTACATATCGGAACAACAACATTTGGTTATTAGGATGATCTCATATTTGACGTTTTCAACAGTTAGTTCGATCAAGGCGATGATCAATCACCGGAACGTTGTGTCAAGGGGATGGACAACCCAAATTTGGAAGTCTGGCCTAAAAAATCGTGGGGGCAGGGGGATCTGAAGATTCACATTCATGTGCATTTTTTCATCTAGAACCGATAGCGTAGTCGGTTCTTCAAAAATGTAATTTTTCGACCACATTTCCTCCTTCGTGGATCGGCACACGCGTACGATGTTTTGTTCAAAATCATAAAAAGTGCCCCCGGAAAAATTTACAGACCGATATCAAATCATGTGAGACTAGATACATTTTTGGGTTAAAATTCTGAATTTTCTCTTAAAAATGCCTCAGAACTCGAAAATATCGATTATTTTGGAATATCTAATGTGAAATTACCGATTAATCAAATCATGTGAGACTAGATACATTTTTGGGTTAAAATTCTGAATTTTCTCTTTAAAATGCCTCAGAACTCGAAAAAGACCGATTAATCAAATCATGTGAGACTAGATACATTTTTGGGTTAAAATTCTGAATTTTCTCTTAAAAATGCCTCAGAACTCGAAAATATCGATTATTTTGGAATATCTAATGTGAAATTTTTTGGAAAAAAATTTCCGACTCCTGCAGTTCTCGATGTAGTTTCTTAATCTATTTCAGATTCATTCATGTTCTAACAAAAACAGTATTGTTGTGTATTTTCGAAATAATTTATGTTTTTCGAGTTAACTAGTTTTATCTAGTTTTTCTCGTAAAAATGACTGAGTTTATTCTCAGTAGTTTTAACGAGAAATTTCAGAATTTTAAGCCGAAAAAATGTATCTAGTCCAGCAAAGTTTGATAAATCGGTCTGTAAATTTCTTTGGGGGTACTCTCTATCATTTTTAACAAAATGTCATATCGGTTTGGCGATGCATCAAAGGGTGGCGCAAACCAGAAAATAAAATTGGTCGGGAAAAATTTTTTGAAAAATCTACCGAGCAATCATGTTTAAATCGGAAAAATACATGTAAATATAAATCTCCAGCCCCCCCCCCCATGATTTTTTAGGCCAGACTTTAAATAAAGGTTGCCTCGTCTCTTGAACTTGAACATCAACCATTGACTCATCAAACCAATCGATGATAATCGAATTTTCCAACACTTTTGCAAATGTCTCCTGCTGCATTAGTGACACGTTGAACTGCTATGCCAACGAAAAAATTGCACAGGTATCGGAGAGATTAGTAGAAGCAACAGTTATATGGTTAGCAAAAACCGCTTTGCCATCGTAGCCAAATGATTATTTCGCATGATCAATTAAGATAGAATATTCAAACAGACTTGACCACTCCATGAGGACTGCGTCAATTTGTGTGGAGTCATCTTTGTGAACAAATACTCGTAACTCATGGCAATTTCGTGCTGCGCTGATTAAACATCTCATTTAGGAGTTCAAAGAAACTACGCTCACCTCGATTCTTCCAGGAAGAAAGAAACAAACCATCACATTGATGTAATGACCAAAACAACATCTTCGTAAGTGCTCAATACTTCCACACCTTATCTCTCAAATCTTTGACCCGGAAAACAATAAAGAATCAATCATTTCAACGAGACTTTCCGAAGCCACACAATATTGGAGGAGCTTTCGACTTGCAAGCTCATGCTGCAAGGGGCGTTTTTGTTTGATTGCATGCTTATCTAGAATATTGAATTGTTCATCATCTACATGTTGATCAAATGGGATAGTTGCACCATGTCATATAGTCGCAGCTTAGAATAGTGCAATCTAGTTGTGTACGGTTTCTCACGAGGAATAGAGCTGTTTTGATTTTACCAAGAGGCCTCTAATCTTCATACAGGTCCAAAGTAGAGGAATGATGGTTTCTGAAGTGAGCTTTACTGTCATCTGGGCTGTAATGATCCAAGCACTTCTTCTTTTGGGAGCTGTACAGTCTGACGAAGCTCATTTGATATCATACACCATCGCAGATACAACTGAGCAAGTAACAGTTATAACAAAATCCAGAAAATCTTCGAACTCAATTCCCCAGAATGTAATCTCGTCGATAATGAAGAAAGTTCCAGCAAACTATATCTCCGAGGACGATGTAGATCAAGGTCTCGATCAAGAGTCAGCTGTGGTCCTTCAGAAGCTACTCACTTTTAATCATCGACAACAGGTTTTGATTTTTGTAGACGCAATGATAATGCAAGACGTAATACCAGTAATGCTGCATTCCCTGAAAGTTATCACAGGTTTGACAGGTGAAAAACCTCGACCAAAGTGCACACTCATAGTCATTAACGTAAACCAAAGCAAAAATTACCATGAATTCTTCAAACTTGCATGGCTTGATAAATTTTTACACCTTGATGTAATTGAAATCTTGAAAACAGAAATAATTTCTCCTCCAAATATACTCAACTACTTTGTGAGGCACGACGAAGCCAATCAGATGACTATAAATCGTTACAACCCATTTGATGACTCATATTTGAGCTCTTATTATCGAGAACCATACCTTGGATTGAAGAACTCTCGTTCTGGAAAAATACTTAATGCACAAAGATATCCGCTGAATGCTGCAGTCAAAGGGGCTACTCCATTTTTGGGAATAATTGACGATTACAATGGAGATAATGCCTTGGATGCTTTGGTGGGACCCGATGTAATAACCGCTCGAGCCATATCACAAAGTTTGAATTTTACTCTAGTTATCAAGGTCATCGATTCACCGAGAAATCATTTGCCAAGGCTAAATGTGACTCAAGACAACTATTTCAATAATTACAAATTGAGATACGTTGATTTTGATCTTGGTATTTGTAGTGCCATAGGCTTCAAGAACTCAAATGACTCGTCGCATTCTTATTGGAGTACGTTCCTCTTTCCATACTCAAACTGGTTAGTAGTCAAGAAACCTATTGCAGTGAAAGACAGCCTATCATTCGTTCACATGATTTTCGTCCTATTCATCATAGGTGTGGCAAAAATTGGCAAAGTACGACTTGTCTTCAAGATTATCATAGGCTCTACAGTTAGATCTAGGAGATTTAGTGAAAAAATGTTTTTCGTGTCCCTTACTCTGGGCTCATTCTTTTTTTCTGCAAATGTTGTACAATATTTTGTGGGCATCTGCATACCGAAGATTGACTATATCGAATTAAACTCATTCAAAGATGTACTCGCTCATCCCAATATTCAGCCTTATCTCGGAGAAGAAACAAAAGCTCATGCGACACGCATTACATCTGATGATGTTCTCTTGAAACTCATCAAAAAGTCAAAGTCCGTTGATAGTCTGGTGGGAGACCATTGCATCATAACTTTGATGATGGGTAAGAATGATGAAGTCCAGGCATGTGAAATGCCATCGTTATTAGGTCTCAACTTGGCTGAAAATTTACCGAAGGAAATTATCAGACCGATAAAAATTATTCAAGAGCCTATTGCTTCCGGTTGGGCGGTTCTACAGTTAAACCCATCAACACCCTATGGAGATTCGTTTGACAAGGTTTTACGCAGATTGTTCGAGAGCGGTTTGATTAATTATTGGTGGCAGAATGCCAGATCTCCATTCTGGACGAGTGTTATTAAAAAATATGAGAACAAACAAGTACACAAGAAGAAAATTTCGGATACGTGGATCTACATGGTGTTCCCTCTTGCAATTTGTTATTTCATATCATTTTTGGTATTTTTAAGTGAAATTCTTCTGCATCGCTACCAGTTGTGTCTGCGAAAAAATGAGAAATTTTTGAAGGGAAGTTTCCATAATAAAAAAGTTTCATCTGAATGAAAGCTGGCTTTTTATTTGTACTAGTGTCTGTTATGAGCCACGAACACATTGTTCGAAGTTGAAGCCTTAGAGCAAAAAATATTTCGGCTCCTGAATGCTAAGATATTCACTTGAATTCATCTTCACAAAAATTGTCACACCGAGGCAAAAATTTCTTTCGGGGAGATTATTTTGATTGATTTGAGCATTACGGGCTACTATTTTCAACTTTATTTTGCAGATCATGTTGAACTATCCATTCTTGTCCACCTTTTTCACGATAAGTCATTTACAAACTATAATGGAAAAAAATCCTTGTACAAGTAGAATTGATCACGACAGTGGAGTTTTTGTCATTGCAGAGTTTGTGTTCTTGCTCATGAGATGAAAAATTCTCAAATCCATCAAATAACCGGGATCAATATTTCAAGGATTTCCCAGCCTCCGTACATGTTTTGCCTGTAATAATGCTGAATAGTTGCTGTGTAAATCTACAGTGACGATTATGAAGAATCCTTTGGCGCCATGTAGTGTGATGAATGTTTCTGGAAAGTTTTGGTGGCAGGGACTTTCAAGTTAACCTACTTGTAACTTTCGACTGAGCTTGAATTTGCTGTGAGCCTTTTTAATTGGGATGATATTTTCGAGGATACTCACATGCATGTGCAAAGTTTCATAGGGTGATTTTGCCATAACTTAGGTATTTTGAGGCCAAAAACGACGGAGGTCGGGATTTGGTATGAAAATTGACTAGTTGAAGTATAGCTGCGATTTGACTATTCATAGGTGTTTTCCAATCTATCTGACGCCCAAAAACAATTTCCAGATGGGCATAACCGATAGGTAATCCACGTCAATAATATGAGCAATCTCCGAAGTACTTCTGCCTCGGTAAGGACATCTGGCATAAAAACTGATCTCAAAGGCGTAAATCGAAAGGGATCGTTTTTTCCGAATACACAGCAGCACTTTTTTATGGTGAGAGTTGACTGTAAGAAAATTTTTGGGCCCGAATGTTGCATAGTGTTTGAGAGCTAATGACCACGGTAAGGACATCTCTCATTTTGCAACGGAAAATTTGTCCATCAATCATCGCGCGGGAAGATGCTCGCGTCATTTATCCTCGCATTTATCAGTCCACTGGTGGTAGGTTTTTGTTCTTTGCTGTGTTTGGGGACAAATTATTACCGCCGCACAGCGAGAAATCAAAACAAAGTCTCGGTCGCTGGCAGCTATCAGAAAGCATAAACGCTAAATACCAAGAATAAGCCTCGATTCCTCGCTGTGGGTGTTATGAAGCCGTTTGCAGCGATTCGCAGGCCCACAAGGTCGAATTATCGAAAAGTATTCAAAAAGTTTGGTAAATTCCAGGACAGAATGTCGGCTGTATTTTAACTATTTTGAAGTGAGACTTGATACTCGATTTGTACATGATATCACTTTTTTATAACCCAACTTTGATGTTTGAGTGGTACGGAACCTAGATTGAATGAATATCTCGGCAAACTACACGATTGGAATGTGCAAGTACAGTTTAGGACATGCCACGGTAAGGACATTTTGACCACTTCTGGTAAGCTCAGGTCCACATTAAACTCATATCAGCTCCCAAAAAATTGGGCCATCTTCCATTCCATAAAATACACCAGATATCATCGTTAGACTCATCATATTTGGTCGTTTAATATGGAAACAAGGTCAGGACATCACGAGCATAACTTATAGCAAAATCACCCATACGTATTCATGCATAACCATCATTCTAACAAAACTACAGACGTTAGACTTCCCGGATAGTCTGTAAATTCTATAGAAAATCACAATAAGTTACAGTACAGAAAGAAATGATAGTTGCAGTCTCGTCCCAGGAGGCAGACGTCTCCAATAGGAATCATGATCGCAACAGATCAAAAACATTCGTGGAATTCTAAAAAGTACATCTGAAAGCCATGGTACTCTGAAGATTTTTAAAATAACTTCAAATATTTACTCGATGTGGCTGAATCTTGAAACCTGTTCCATTAACTTGTAATTTTTATTTTCGACTTGAATCCGATGACTCGATTTCGATGGAAGCTCAAAAAAATATTTTCTAATCCCAAAGAAAATAAATTACTTGAAAAATAATAAAGAGTGAATTCAATTGATCTTGTCTGTTTCCTGAAGATGTACAAACATTTAGCATTTCCATTATCAACTCTATAATGGATTTACCCCATAATTTTCTCATCTGAGTCTATTACCTTTATGTCAATACCAAAAGAGCAAAAGTAAAAACTCGCACAACTTTAGAAACTCGGGGCACCAATAGCCAGCTTCCCGCGGAACTCAAAGGTCTCTCAACATAAATACAGCATCCCAGTCGTATCGCGAGCTGTAGATATATGTATATCAATGTGGGGGTGGAAAAAGGGTGGTATAGCCATACAACATATATAGATCATGAATTCCTGCAGGAGCTGCCCCAGTATTCATCATTCCTCTATCTACATGCTACTACCCGGTGAAACAAGGATCCTCGCGGGTTCGCGTGGGTGTATTATTATAGACCACCCAGTTGTTTTGGTTCACCCCACTCGTATATAACCCCAACTCATTACGCAGACGCATCGACCCCCTTGAGCTTTTACATATATATATAACAACCAAGCTTTAACGTATGAAAGGACTACATCATCATTGCTGCTCTCCTGTCGTTTCGACATCCTCGACGTCTTCAAGCTGTTTCGCTTGCCATATCATCCCGTACACCCCTTTATATATCATGCGGTTTTACCCTCGTGGATACACGTGGCGCGCGCTACCATATATATATAAATATATATCTCAATGCAATAGTTTACTCGATTTTCCTGTAGATACCATCGCGTGATCGGCAAATATAATACTATATGTATTGGAATGACTATGTATCAAATTGAGTACTTGGAGGAAAGCTTCTACTAGAAACATACTATCCTGGTGGAAAAACAACCGGCTGCTTTGAAGCTCGATTTTGGGTCAATCCTGTTAGCGAAATGTGAGCTTTGTAGTATACGCGACGCGATATCCTGCTGCTGCTATTGCTGGCTCACGGGTAAAACTTCCTCTTTGATGTGTCACGCTGCCAGCTATGAGCTTGCAACCAAAGCGGCTCCTGGATCTCTCTGATGTTGCAAACGCCAACGTGCTCTGCTGCGAGAGTAGGCAGCTTGTGAATCTCTCTGATGTTCCGAGGTTCTTTGAACTATCTGGTAACTCAATTTGTTCGCGTGCTAGCTTGAGAGACATGCTTCAGAGATGAAAAGCGGAACGTTCGCTCTGCTATGAGGAGATGATGTTTCATAGAAAGTTTACTCGTTTCAAATCGGTCATTTACGAAGATATGTGGGTCATGGAAATTAACGTTTATTGATTGATTTGAGCGATTTTTTAAAGGATTAGTGCATGAGTAATAGAAAATTGACGTCATTACTTTTATAGAGTAAGATATATTCAAAATCTTACTAATTTTACTACTAAATTCAATTTTTTTCAATTTCAATTACAATTTCCTCGTGATTGAATCATTTAGCTATTACTTTTGTACTCGAGCTTGAATTGCTTGGAAAAATTTTATTGCAAACATATAGAAAATTCGGACCGATTATTTTAATTCTTGCATACGGTCTATCAATAAACAGTGTTTTTTTGCCAAAAATAAAATACCTGTTCTTTAGCTCGGTATTCTGGTCTTACTTGGGAATCCTTAAATGATTATCAGGACGAGTAAAAGGATGAGCTCTACTCAAAAAATGTTTCCCTGGTCGCAAAGACGTTCAGCATGAGCGCATGGGTGATCAAGTGAGACGAAGTTGCAACCCCTTAGTATTGCGTGCTCAGAGCGCGGAAAGAAAGTAGAGGGAGGAGTGCAGCGTGCGTGCAGTCATGCATGAACACTGACTGCACGCGACGGACACTGCGGACTTTGAACCCTCAAATATCTAACACTGAAACCATCGATGAGAAAAATATTCCCCAAAACTTTCAGAAGTAGTAATTTAAATTACTAGAGTTCTCAAAGGCTCATCACGAAATCCTTAGTCAGACATTCTGATTAAAATTTTAATAAACAATCCAGCTTTGGGATCATGCTGCGAATTCATTTGGTATGAGTTATTTCACCTCGGCTACAAAGACAAAATTCAAAAATTGGCGCCTAACATAGGGCACACCTCTGCCATACCTTCGCGCCAATACTATACCTATGGAAAACTGAGCTTGAAACGCGCGGGAAAAACTAAAGCTCTCGCGAGCTTACGGTACATACATAGCACCTATACATACAACCTCTAGAGCTTTTACCCACCAAGCGGGGTGTTTCACAGACGAGCTTTTTTATCCACTACCCTTTGATTCTATACTACCCTGTTCATCAGCACCCCGAGCTTCCTTCCTTCTCGTCTGCATCGCGCTCCGTTCGTGGACCAATAAACCACTAAAGATAAAGCCTCCACCAGGAGCATACCTACCCGCGCGAATCGCCTGTAACAACCCCGTGAAAGTGAATCCACAACTTCCCCAAACATGTACGCAACTGAGGCCTCTAGAAGGAAGAAATTATGGCTTCCTGGTGGCACAAATGCTTGCAGCGCTGTTCTTTTGACGCGTGACGCGACGTTGACGAGAGCTTGCGACATTTTTTGATGGCGCTGACGTGAAAAGTTCTCTTATCAGACGTTGAGTATATTACCCATATAGAAAATTCCCAATATGTCATCCTGATCGAGATGGCTCGCGTCAAGGTAAACAGTTCGGCCTCCGTGTCCCTCCGTATAATCGTCCAGAGTCCATTGGGCCAAGCCGCACCTGGCCGGCCCGGCCCGTTGAACCTCCCCGGAATCAGGTGAGCATGCGACAATTGTGAGCTGTCTGTTATGGAAGAGGATATAGAGCTTGCGGAAGTGGTGCTTTTAGAAGTATAAAATACTTTTGAGATGTGATGATACCCTGGGAATTGTGGGCGTCGAGCCACGTGTTGCCCCGGCAAATGTGGCAAGCTTCCGGCCGGCAAGAGTTGCGCGGAATAAGAGGCGAGGGTGGAATTGAGACTGCGCAAAATGCAGCAAGAGAGGGATACTGTGTATGTAGAGATGACGGAAAATACTGGTGCAAATAATATACCTCCGCCTCGCTCTACTGCCCTAAGTTGACACTTCCTGTGCGGTTCCGGTGAGGCCGGATGTGGGCATATGTGCTACGTTTTTTAACCAAGGAAAAAGTGGAGTAAACTGTTTTGCACGTCGGCTTTGTAGTTATACAACCGCATTTGAGATACCACTAGCACGTCACGAAGAAAGTTTTGGCAGCTTTACTAGTATTGTACTTCTATAAAACTATAGTTCAGATAAATTCGCGCGTAATAATTTATCTGATTAGCAATATATTATCACAAAAGTACATTCGCACACGTGCAATTTGCGCAAACTTTTACTTTCATTTATAGATACCTAGCTAAGTGCGAACGGAAGCGAGTGTGCTTGCTACGGCTGTCACACGATCGATCGTTTGAATTTCGGAAACGCGCAACTCGAACAGTAGCCTCCTTGCCCAAAGCACTGCATTAAAAATACTGTTTACAATAGATTCCCCATGAAAATTTTGACAGGGACAAAAGGGTGGATCAAAAATAAGCATTGAATCAAAACGAATAACAATTCCGTACTACTTTATCACGAAGAATTTCGAGAAAAATTTTATCAAAAAATAATTCCTTCATAATAATCTATCAGAGAATTTTTGGATTGATCGGAACATGCAACAAGGACCTTCACAGTATTTAGATCCCATATAGTATAATGGCATGTACCGAAAATCCCTTTTTGCATGATCTGATCTAACTGTCTGACAATAAAACGAGTTCAACTTTCTTGCATTATTGTGGTTAAATTCTGAAAACAGTACACTCCATGTAATGCGTGTAACTTATTCTGCATTCGAGTTATTTTCGAGCTATCTTTGGTCCGAATCGCAGATAAGAGGAGGACGATTTCGCTGTCGCTACAGTATAACCCAATTTTGTGTTCATTTGATGTGAATAACTGCTGAAAAAAAAGTTTGACTATTGATTGTGGTCCATAGCTGCTCTTGAATCCAGACAGGGGCTGACATTACTTGAATATTTTAGCTGTTTACGTGGCTCCAATGAATTCAACCCCTTACCATAAGAAAATTGCATCATGTGCAGAACTTATTAATGCTTTGAAAAACTTTATATACGGGGTAAGATACTTAATTAATTGATGAGTTTATGTTCTATGCTTCGCTTCCGAAAAGCGTCCTTTGTGCGCAAAGTGTTGACGTGGCAACGCAACGTTGGTTACGAGCTCTACTAGATGTCATTCGTGTCAGTAAGTCTTGAATGTTTGCAGTGACTGTAGTGCAGTTAACGCATTTGCGAAAATTTTTTCAATTCCACAATCTCATTCGAAATGATGGATTAAACAACTAGTCTGGAAGAGTTTCGAACAGGACAGGGTTTAAGTTTCTAGCAAATTTTACTGAACATTTTTATAGCACGAAACCAAAAAAAACATATTCTGTCAAACGTCCTCACCAGCTTTTCCGCTCGTGAAAAACACGTTTCTGCTCCTGGCTGATGTAAAATATAGTACGTTGCTCGTTACAAAAGCACACATTTCTCCAAACTTACACTGAAAACTACACGAGGGTGTAATAATAACACAGTACATAACCTACCAATCTCTGATTCTTCGCTAAAAAGTAAAATACACTCATAATTCAGCTGAACAAAGATTTCGGAGAATGCTAAGCATAATCCTAATCGTAGATTTTCGGTAGAAGTGGTTTCAGAGCATCACACTGTCCACAATTTTCCATTTGCCGAGGCTCAAATATATGATCCAGATCTTAGTTCCTTAATGGCATTAAGGAACTAAGATCTGGAAACTTCTTCTTCAAACGATACAATATAATGGCGAATTCCACCTCAAGTTCGTTTAACAAGTTTTCGCCCAATACGTGTCACATGATTTTCTATTATCTGAATTTATATCAAAGGAAGAATGTGCAGGTCTATTCTCTGATAATATTCCAACAGAACCTTGCACTCACGACTTGAGTTTTCTTCTGACGAGAGCTCTGAATGGTATTTCGGAGCGTGAAGCATCGCCAGTAAGGTCTGCTCAGATCCTCGTATTGTGAGAATCGTCCATCTTATAAAAGAGTGCAAAACTTGGATTTTGTGAACTTGAGTCATGGATCAACCACTCATCAAACAGCTCCTCCAAATGCAAGAGTTGGATTTGAGTGCGAACGTATTTGGAAAACTCAACGAGCTCATGTGCCGAATGATGGGAATATGGCCAGATCAGCCTATTTATACCAGGATGTCCATTATTCCGTTCAATTTACTCGTATTCTTGTCATTGATGATACCACTTGTATGGATCCCAAAGATAGGAATGTGACATCGATGTCGGATTTTCTGCATTCAGGCGTGAAACGACTGCGAAAGGGAGGCAGATTTGGTATGGATAGGGTTCAGGCTTTTGCATTATTCACGGCATTGTTAACTCAGACTGTGTTAAAAAGCTAATGTTTGAACCTAACCTACTTATTCTTGCATTTAATGGACGTTTGATGAGCAAGTAGAGCAAGAAACTCGTTGTTACGAAATGCTAAATCTGCTCCATTCCATGGTCATATTTAAAGAAAAGACGCCTGTATGCAAGCAAGCTGACAACGATGTCAAATCCCTAGACCACTAATGAAATTATAACATACAATAGTAACAGAAACCATTCTATAGGCTATTTCTATATATGATGAATGGGGATTAGATTACGATGTCGTTGTCGAGAATACAGGAGTCCTGTTAATGTTAGATCTCAACGTTATATGTTATTCCTGTTTGATCCTTCGTCTTTCTAAGGTAAGAAAAATCATCATCCACTAGCCATAGTCATGATTTGATGGATTCGAACAATGCTAGCTGCACAGTTGTTGAAGGCGTTTCCAATGCGCCCCCAGAAAAAGCTCTCGGAACGCGATTACACAAACCGCGAATAGTCCTCAATGACCTTTCAAAAAAATCTCTCACTGATCAAAGAACTCTTTAAGGAACTCAGCACGACTTTGATGATTGACTGCCTATTTATCATATTCACCAATGAAGTGGATGAGCGGAGAACTCACAAGAATTCTCATTGAGCTTTCTTTCAGTATTGTAGAAAGTACTCGTAGATATTTGGGAGTAGTCTTACCGAAAGTACCTTCCGTACATTAATCAAATGCGCAAATCGGAAGATTGTGTATGAACGCATGGTGGCAGACATGGAACATGCCATGTATTTTGTTGTTTCTATCTGTTGAAGAGCATTTTGATAATTTTACACGCAATAAACTTCCCATATATAGGAATCCAAAAAATATGACAGTCTCCAAAACGTATTCTTTTTTATATCAGCAACTTCTGGGTCGTGTGGTCAAAGATTTTTCTGCAAATTTTAGAATATGTTCCGGGGATTAAAAAAAAAATGGGAGGCACAGTTTAAGCCCGGGGGTTATACGTGCAGGTTTGGCGCGCGGTTTCAGCATTTGAAATTTGCAAAAAACCGGGTTTCTCGTCTCATGACTAAATTCTCACTAGCACAGAAACCGATTAATGAGAGTAACTTTGATTGTTGATAGCTGCGACTTTTGGGGTCGAGAATATCCAAGATCTTTAGAAGTCTTACAGATGAAAAAGAGAGGTCAGTCGTCCATAAATATTACATGATGGGGTGTGTACTTGTGACAGTAATTGCAGGTTAGTTGTCCCACTAATGAGATCACACTCATCCCGACTATCATCATAATCGATATCGTGCCATATGATATTATAGTTACATGGAAAAACCTAGTGGCTATATCGTCGGATTTTTGTCAGTTCAGCAATGTTTTTTGCTTGCTTTCTTTCACTCTTAAGGAACGCTTCAAAGTTTCAAGATCACTAACTCTTCTAAAACTCTAGATATTCTTAACTTACTTGAGACTGGCTAGTCAATGCTGACATCTACTGGAACCACCAGTCAATGTTAGGCACTATCTAGTCACTGTCAGCATTGACTGAAAGAGTCGATCAATTCGGGCTTTGACTATATAAGCAATCTCAGGATTGACTGACACGTCTCCGTAAATGTCCGTGATTGAATTGCAATCAATTATGGAAAATATTATTCAGGAAAAAAGTCGGCGTATCCTCGAGAGTTTTTTTGATACATGAAAACTCAAATTTCCTTCCATTATAGAAACAAAGATGTCTTATGACGCGTCATTGTCCCATCATAAATTAAAAATTATCGTGCAATAAGAGAAGTCTTTGATCTTCAGAAAAGATGGGAAAAATTGTATCATGAAGTTCCTCTGTACAAATAGGATTATTTATTACAACAGCCTTGGCCATCATAACATCTCGAATTGCAGAACAGTTTTCTGCTGTACAAGAACATTCGCTGATCAAATATTTTGTCTCACAATCACATTTATGTCATACCCTGGATACCTTTGAATCGCATTTTTGGAATGGTATCGTCATAAACCAAAACTTTTCTGGCTAATCAATCTCACAGACGTTGGGGTTGCTAAATTTCCCTCAAGATAATCCAAACTGGTTTCTCGCAAAAGGATGTTTAAGAATCCCAACCATCGCCCTAATTTTGTAAAAAAATTTATGAAGAGGATAGCGTCTCACACCACACGGTTGAAGATTTTGGCGCAAAGTTTAGAATGTGGTCCAAACTTACGCTCTTCATTGGTATTCTATGCCAAATCTTTATTGATGCTATGCAGGAATCAATATCACGATAGCTTTTTGTGGATTTTTCGTCCGATAATACCCCTCACTCACTATCAAAACTCAGCTTCGAACATCCGAAGGCGGGTCGGTCAATCCTGAGATTGTCTGTACTACATCAAAATCATCTCCATCTTATTAACATTCACTGCGGATAAGCCAGGCAATGCCCAACATCACCTAGCTTCTATATATATTAGGGTGAAATCGATACGCCCTAGCGTGAAAATGTTGTGTTTGTATATATAGATGTGGGAAATTTTTTGCTGAACGCTGAGAAATGAGATTTTAGGTCTCAGTAAGAGCCATCGAGCTTTCATCAAAATGAGCACAGGTTCAAATGTATATGTGCCTAATTCGATACTTTTTTCTTGCTAACTTTGCTTGTATTTCTAGCACATTCGAGCATTTTTCAACGTACTGTAGATCGTTTTCAAGTTTGTTTCAAATCCTACAAAATGAGCTAAAGTACGTCCAATTTCAACTCACCAGAACCAATCTATCTCTATATTTCCAAAAAGCGATTATCATTAGAAATTTGAAAATAGGGGACTTCTCCCTTCTAACTTTGCTAATATTTCTGGCGCATCATAATATTCTTCAATCTATTTCAATCCATTTTCATGCCTGTCGCAGAACCTACAAGGTGAATTAAAGTACGCCCGATTCTGATTAATCCGAGCCAATCTATCTCAATTTTTCCAACAAGAAATTATTTTTGAAGAACCCAAAAATAAGCGACTTCCCACTCCCACCTCACTTCTCCCAAAAGTCGAACTTGAAACTTGACGAGTATGACTGCCCCGTCCTGCTACATTTCCATCTGGAATCAGATTATCAATATCAACTCTTGAAAGACGCCACCAACCCTCATTGAAGCCCAATCGTTCTTTCGAATTTTTTCGGCCGAACGCTCAGCACTCAAGGCATTTCAATATTTTTTTGTCGGAGCGCAAGAATTCGCGTTCTCGATTGAGTTGAAAAAAAAATCCTGAGTGACCCGACCGGGATCCAGACCCACGCCCCGTCGAGCGTATTGTTTCAGCCCGCTCAAGGCACAAACCGACTGAGCCAATGGACGCTCTGCTTTTATTATTATTAAACGCTTTTATTGCACTTCACTTTCATCTAGTTTTCCGCACTTGGCTCGTCTAGTCTTAAAATTTGAGGTTTCTGGTTTCACATTTGTAAACACGTGCTTGGGCAGGCAACGGCAGGCTCGGCCAACAGTAGTGAGTGAGTCATTCTTCGATTGCGCGATATAATCTAGGGAGGAAGTGCTAAGATCGATATCGATGCGACGGCAAAGGTACCCTGGCACCGAAATCGTGAGCTGTGGAAAATCCAAAAAGACAGATCGATGCACCGAAAATCCTACTTTCCGAATCCGCAGCCGGAAAAACTCTACCTTTTTTCATTTTCTTAGAATTATCAAAAAACTAGCTCATTTCACCCATTCTGGTGCGCCTTAACCCTTGATCGTAGCGACACACTCTTGGTCTCAAAAAATTCTACTCGGCCCAACAAAAATTCTACCACCTCGGTTTTTCACAATTTTCTATTGGATTTTCCGTGATCAGTTGAAATATTTTCCTATCCCAAGCCCTTGTGTGAACGTGCTACATTAGGCCACGTTCACACCAGCAAGATACGCCACACCGCGGTAAATGTATCAGCTGACCGCAGTTGACCACGAGTCAAAGCACCATGGTATAGTGGGCAGAAAAATTTTGTTTAATTCATACAATGTTCATATCAATCGATGGGGCATGAATTCCTCAGTCTCGGGATATGACTGATTTTAATTTCTCAACCTTCAATTTTCCAAAAACAGTGAATGAAGGTACCGTTGCGGTATGTCTGGCGAGGCTCGAGGGAGGTCTCCCCAAGTCCGATCTCCGGCTCAAATTATTCCTGAGAGTCCAAAACTAATTCCTCAACCCCTACTTGAGGACCAAACAATTTGTTTATTCTAAAAACCAAAGATTTATTGACAATTACCCCCACCCCTCGTTGAGCGGAAAACACGCGATGGCGTAGGTCAAGTGCGCAACAAGGCGCGAATAATTTGAATGTTTGAATGTGACAACTTTACGGGAGAGGGGCTTGTGACTTGTCTGAAACTCATAAACAGTGTGCGTTTTGAGGCACAACCAGCTCACCCAGGGTGTTAAGATCCGATGATGGTCACCAGGAAATGAGACCCGGCCTCGACTTAGTGAATCGGCGTCCGGGCCTTGACAATTTATTTTGGTGCATTTCAGAGGTGCGTTGCAGACGACGTGGAATTTATGGTCGCCCATGTGTGCACCAGGATGCACTGGGATGCACCGCAAAAGAGAAGTTTTCTTTAATGTAGTGCTCCAGGTTTCGGGATGGCTCTGGGACGACGGCAATATCTAGGAAGCGGTGGCAGAACAAAATTTGTGGAAATAACCTCTAATTTGTACGCTTGCAGTGAGGCTCAATTTCACGTGATGTGCGTTGAATTGTCATGTTTGATGCATTCAGAATTCTCAGATGCGATTCATGACTAGTTCCTGGATATATTACTCCACCCTGAAGAATGGAAACACTGGCACTGGATAGAAACCAAACAGCGGAGAGGACAATTCATTCTCGTTACTTTCAGTTAGTCAGAAAGTTAGAGATCATTTTATTGAGTCCACAGAATACTCATGTAGTTATTACTCTCATGAGTGCACTGCTGATATAAAAGCTTGATTCCTCAATGAGTGAGCAACAGTGTTTCGTGGAATTGTAATTGGTCGTTTCTGACTACACGTGTCAGTTTCGTACTACCTCATTGATGAAATACTGTCGAAGGGTGAATGAACTCCTTCAAGAAACTTGCTGATCCAAGTTACAGAATGTTATGGAATCAGCACCACACACAGGATCAATCTTTGTTGTGGTTTTCTATCAAATTAACGAGTTCTGCAATCATGTCTCACAGACATCAATTAGTCAGTCTGAGCATTTATTTGCAGCATCAGTAATATTTTTCATGAATGTGTGCATGGGGAATTATGGGATACAGTCCATGTCAATTTCCACCTATTCATCTGCTTTGATCAGTTTCTAGAAACATGTCACACATTGAAATACTCAAAACTACTTGAACATCTTCACACTTTCAATGGCAAATTTCCATTTCGAATGAAAACAGAAGGATTCAAAGGTTTCCGTGGTACTGGAGAGAGGCACTGGGCAGCAAATTTGACAGTATGGCATAGGTATCATAAGGTTATTGTTTCAATCAATGGAAGCTTACTCTATTTATCGAATGATTAGAGCAATGGTGCTTAAATTTTCCACTGAGGGCTCCATAATACATACTCAGTTGGGCATCGCTCTTATTCAACACCTAAGTAGGAATCTTCCTTTATTGTCAATGGAAGAGAAGCAAAAACTGAATCAAATGGCCCTCTAATGCTGGCCACTCCCACAATTATTCAGATAAAAATTGTTAGAGGTAGAACACTTTTAGGGCTCCACCTGAGATTAATATTTTGAGAATCCAGAAAGAAACTTGGAAAAGGATCTGCTAGCGGATCTTACAAACTTTTATTTTATACACGGGTCTGTCGCATTTTGGTATTTCATCCAGCAAGTCAAATCAATTCGACTGAAGTATTATATTCCGACAGCTATGTGCTTCTATCTTCCTCAGTTATCAAAGCTCACATCCCTTGATATGACGACCACGCGTTTTGATTTTTCCTCTTCTGAATACAAATCGGATTTTTAAAATGAAATAGCTGTTGAAGAGTCTTTCACCAATTTTCAATTGGAAAATTTCATGTAAAATGTAACGTAAGTATACCCCCCCCCCTTCACCCGACTCTGATTCTTCGATCATAGCTTCGGCCTCCTTCGAAATTTCAGATGGTACCACAGCCGTAAATTCATTTCAAGACCTCCGAAATGAGCTATAGTACTCACTACTTTGATAAACCAGATCCAAGTTACCCCAATTTTCCCGAGTGATTTTGCGAGAGTTCATCATAAGGGAGTGCAAACCTGCGAATTCCCCGCGACATCCTTTTAAATAGTGCAAGTCGGGGTATGCCGCTGGTTCAACTAACTATTTCTTCCATGGTTTGACGCGATAAACATGTATCAGATCGGTAAACTTGAACGCGAAAGGATGTAGCGAGGATTGAAACGAGACTTATTGGCTCTTAGTTTTTAGAGCTAAATCAACTCTTGCAATGCTGTGCATTTTTTCAAAATAAACGTCATCTTTTAAAAATAGCTCCTAAAGAATCTTTCTTTATTTGTTGAAACAGTTTTGAATTGAAAATATCAGGATGCCACTGATTTCATAAAAATCACGATAAATTAAATTTATTAGAATATTGTTCATTTGTTCAAATAGCTATCCCCGCCAATTTCACTATGCGTTCAGATGTCAGCTGGGTTGACAATTTCAATGAATTTTGAACGTGACACGATTAATAATTTTTAAAATTAACTAGCGCTTGACGTCATCAACCAGTCCTTATCAGGGTTTTTAACGAAATCCATTTTCAATCGCGTTGAATTTCGTTGAGTCTCATTCGATGACCCATTTCATGACGAAATCCCACTCAAAAAATCATAATCGTCACAATATGATAATTATGATTTTTAGAGTGGGATTTCGTTATGAAATGGGTCATCAAATAGGACTCAACGAAATTCAACAAAATTGAAATGGACTTCGTTAGAAATGCTGGTCCTTATTGCGATGTCACGTCCGATTTTTGGGCAAAGAAGAGTATATATGTCAAGAAAATCGTTCGTAACTATCGCTCAAACATCGATCCTATAGCTATCCATGTCTTTACGCATTTACTTATTATTAGTCGGTAGATCAAGACATAAGGGCCCTGGTATGAATATTGTGTTAAGATGTCAACGATTCATGTAAATATTTTTCACCTCGATCGCGGGGTACGGTCACATTTCCAAGCGCCTTCGTTTCTTTCCAGAAGAAATTTGTTTCGTATCAGGTAATTGGATTAGTAGTGCACGGTAGTGTATTGCATCCAAAAACTCGATAAGGCGACTTAATCAATGTTAAATCCAAATGGAGGAAGACTGGCTTAACTGAAAACCGAAACTGAATTGAAACTGAGTAGTACGTTGGTAATCAATTGAGGGGCTGCGTTAAAAAAAGGGCGTAATGGTGGGTACGCACTTTTTCCGCCCTGTCACTCTTCGATTCCTCTGAGGGATGTCCTAACCATCCATGAAACCCGTTTTGATAATAAGTATTCACGTACCTCGAGATCTTGAAAAGGGCGTAAACGCCATTATGCTTTTTCTGCGATTCGACAAAAGGGCGTAACCGCCTTTACGCCCCTTTGTTCATAGAATTATTGGTGTGTCGATGGCTAATCTAATTTCCTCAGAATGTCTTTTGCCAAAATTGATCTGGAGCAGTTGAACCGTAGAAAGGAAAGCAAGGATGAAATTCTTAGGGAAAGTGCCTGGAAACTGGAGGCTAACTCGACGATCCCCATTTGAATCCGTACGTCTCTGGTTCTACTGTATCGAATTGACTTAAACAAGTGGTCATTTTGAAGCTGGTTAACCTATCCATTCAAACTACTTTCAATAACCAAAATCCGTGAACATGCCTAGGAAGTTCACATCGGTGAGACGAAATTACAGAGAATTGAACTATAACTCGTTCCATGTGAATTTTCTGCGCTGGCCCCAAAATCAGTTTCTAATAGGTGGCCGATCCAGTTACCTCCAAGATCACCACTTGCTGGACTCGATTTGATACAGTAGAACCAGAGATGTACGCATCCAATTCCAAATGTTAAAGCGACTTTCGAGCTAGCCCTCAACTTATAATCTATCGGTTCTGTAGCAAAATCGAGGTCGGCACGCATTTTTTTGCAATCGATTCGTCTTGACTCGCTGATTACTAATATCTAATTTTCGGCCCGAAAATCCGGGTCAGTTTTTTTCATTAACAAAATACTACAATGAAAGCAAATATGCAGCCACTCGATTCATTATGTTATTTAAAATGAAAAAGTAGTCTAGATAATTTCCTCTAAATAACCCATTATTTCTTATTTTCATCAACAATTGCAGAAGAAATAATGGGTTTAGGGGAAAGTGTCTGGAACACTTTTTCAATTTAAATAACATAATAAACTGAGTGGCACATTTACTTGTAATAATTTGATTCATAATTCAAAGTTATGCCGAATTGTTATGAACGAAGTCGCTTTGTGCATCGGCAAATGTAGATTTACATACAAACGTAGATTTACATAATCCATCGCTGCATAAATCATGTAAACGATGTCAAATGCAACATTTTTTTTACGTGAAATTTTCCTCTCCGACCAGAGCTTCTCTACTTGTGCGCAAAAAACCATAAATTTTGCAGTATTTTGTTAATAAAAAAAAACTGACCATCAGGATTTTCGGGCCGAAAATTAGATATTTGAAATTAGCGAGTCAAGACGAATCGATTGCAAAAAACTGCGTGCCGACCTCGAATTTGCTACAGAACCTATATGGCTGGCTGATAGATTATATTACGAATTCTATAACTAGGAATTTTATTTTTCGTCCTACAGCTGCAATTCCAGCCCCATGCACTGCTCCGCATCAACTTCGGCAAGAGATATATGTTTTCCGCGAAAAGCAGACCAGCTACTGATTTAAAAAGTAATTTCAAAGTCGTAAGACATAGCGCATGTGCTATTTTTCACGTACCGTCAACCGGGGTAACTTTGGAACACGGGGGGTAACTTTGGAACAACCCATGAAAGAGTGGTTATCACGCACAGTTGGCTAGGCAAATGATCCTGAGGCCTTTTGCATTGGCGCGAGGGCCTTCATCAGGTATTAATCCGTTTGTAAGCTGACTTCTTCAGAAGTGCGTTTTCAACCCAACAAACAGTCTCTCGGAAAAAGTGGTGTGGTTCCGACTTTAGTAGGTCGAATTCGAAGTAGCTGCCCTGGGTAGCTGAGCTAGATTTCACTTGTCTGTACACATATCTGGACGAATCCAGTGTTACATTGGATTATTTTCACGAAGTTTCAGTTTTGTAGAGTAAAAACTGACAAATATAATGTATTTTTTTTTTTTTCAGAAACCGGGGTAACTTTGGAACACTTGTTCATGTACTCTCAATTATTTCCCAAGATTCATATCATCCTCGAATCATATATACTCGAGTAGCCGTTGACGAGAGCTTCAAAATGAAACAAAGAACGTCTCATTTCGACCCATGGAAGCCAAGTTATGGCAGTTTTTGTCAGAAACCGACTGTGAAGGTATTTTCCTCCTCGAGAGTTAGCCGTGGTGCAGATAGTGAGGTATGCTGAAGGCGTCTATGCTCAATTATAGAGGTTCAATTCAACCAAATGGACTTTTACAACAGGTCAATGGAAAGCTAAGACACTCAGTTTTCGATTACTGATGGTGAAAATCGATTGTGTGACCTAGTTTATGAATTAATTGACGAATAAATAATGATAACAATTTCTGTTCCAAAGTTACCCCAGTCCGTGTCTAACTTTGGAACACGACTTTCAGCGCTCATAGCTCCAACCAGAGATGTCCAAATGGACCTTACAAGTCCCGCAATCGAAAGCTGAAACTGTAAGCTTTCGATTGACCACAGATACGATGCACTTCTGATGTAAGACGTACAAGTTTCGCGAGGTTGAAGAAAAAAAACGCGAATTTTGTTCCAAAGTTACCCCGGTTGACGGTATCTTCGTAATTAGCATCTTCTGCGAAAAGATGCTGATCACTGATACGAAATTTGCGTTTAAAACAACTTTATACGTGTATTTGAGCATTTATCAATCAAAATGATACTAAATAAAGTCGTTCCCGATGGATATGATCCTAGTGCAATTGCAAAGTTCTATATGAAGGAATTTTGTAAAGGAATAACGTCTTCTTCAAAGTTCCTTACGATTTTTCTGAGAATAAAAAGCCCCAAGGGCTCGAGGCGTAAGAATAGAGGCTGAAATTTCACATACAGGTGGCTCATCATCACCCAGATCGGAAAAGAAGGATAGAGAAATCAAATCATGCAACCAAGTATTCATAAGCAGATTTTGGATTTTTGAGTATTCCAGCCCGGAGGTGTTTAGAAAAGACGCGAATGGTTTCCACCAAAAGTTGGTCGATAGGTTTTCGAGCCACTCCTCAAATGATTTTGGTGAAATCAAAATCGGTCAAATCAGCAGTTCAAAGTTACGAACAAACTAGGGTAGCTCGGACTCAATCTCCGATTTTTAGGTGCAATTAATAAGAAACTCTATCTTTGACAATGCAAGAAAATTGTAGGAAATTCCTTATCTCAGTACACGGAAATAAAAAATTCGTTTGGAAACTTTTGAAAATTTACTTGGATGTACTGCATCATCAATTCCAAAAATTAATCTCAGGTGGAGCCCTAAAAGTGTTCTACCTCTAACAATTTTTATCTGAATAATTGTGGGAGTGGCCAGCATTAGAGGGCCATTTGATTCAGTTTTTGCTTCTCTTCCATTGACAATAAAGGAAGATTCCTACTTAGGTGTTGAATAAGAGCGATGCCCAACTGACAAGGGGAGGACCTGACCTTTGGATCACCAATCCTTTCCAAAATTTTTTTACAGTTTTGTGTCACCTAGAATATGAAGAATCCAGAGTAACTCCGTCAAATGGGCCTTCTGTCCAGAGCTACAAGCAGAAATGTTAGCGTTGCCAGTATATCTATATATATCACTTTTTAACATGGGCCTATATGGGCAATGTTAATGTCATGGGCTGTAACTTTGAACAGGAGGCCCATTTGACGGAGTAACTCTGGATTCTTCATATTCTAGGTACTACTAAACTGTAAAAAAAGTTTGGAAAGGATTGGTGATCCAAAGGTCAGGTCCTCCCCTTGTGAGTATGTATTATGGAGCCCTCAGTGGAAAATTTAAGCACCATTGCTCTAATCATTCGATAAATAGAGTAAGCTTCCATTGATTGAAACAATAACCTTATGATACCTATGCCATACTGTCAAATTTGCTGCCCAGTGCCTCTCTCCAGTACCACGGAAACCTTTGAATCCTTCTGTTTTCATTCGAAATGGAAATTTGCCATTGAAAGTGTGAAGATGTTCAAGTAGTTTTGAGTATTTCAATGTGTGACATGTTTCTAGAAACTGATCAAAGCAGATGAATAGGTGGAAATTGACATGGACTGTATCCCATAATTCCCCATGCACACATTCATGAAAAATATTACTGATGCTGCAAATAAATGCTCAGACTGACTAATTGATGTCTGTGAGACATGATTGCAGAACTCGTTAATTTGATAGAAAACCACAACAAAGATTGATCCTGTGTGTGGTGCTGATTCCATAACATTCTGTAACTTGGATCAGCAAGTTTCTTGAAGGAGTTCATTCACCCTTCGACAGTATTTCATCAATGAGGTAGTACGAAACTGACACGTGTAGTCAGAAACGACCAATTACAATTCCACGAAACACTGTTGCTCACTCATTGAGGAATCAAGCTTTTATATCAGCAGTGCACTCATGAGAGTAATAACTACATGAGTATTCTGTGGACTCAATAAAATGATCTCTAACTTTCTGACTAACTGAAAGTAACGAGAATGAATTGTCCTCTCCGCTGTTTGGTTTCTATCCAGTGCCAGTGTTTCCATTCTTCAGGGTGGAGTAATATATCCAGGAACTAGTCATGAATCGCATCTGAGAATTCTGAATGCATCAAACATGACAATTCAACGCACATCACGTGAAATTGAGCCTCACTGCAAGCGTACAAATTAGAGGTTATTTCCACAAATTTTGTTCTGCCACCGCTTCCTAGATATTGCCGTCGTCCCAGAGCCATCCCGAAACCTGGAGCACTACATTAAAGAAAACTTCTCTTTTGCGGTGCATCCCAGTGCATCCTGGTGCACACATGGGCGACCATAAATTCCACGTCGTCTGCAACGCACCTCTGAAATGCACCAAAATAAATTGTCAAGGCCCGGACGCCGATTCACTAAGTCGAGGCCGGGTCTCATTTCCTGGTGACCATCATCGGATCTTAACACCCTGGGTGAGCTGGTTGTGCCTCAAAACGCACACTGTTTATGAGTTTCAGACAAGTCACAAGCCCCTCTCCCGTAAAGTTGTCACATTCAAACATTCAAATTATTCGCGCCTTGTTGCGCACTTGACCTACGCCATCGCGTGTTTTCCGCTCAACGAGGGGTGGGGGTAATTGTCAATAAATCTTTGGTTTTTAGAATAAACAAATTGTTTGGTCCTCAAGTAGGGGTTGAGGAATTAGTTTTGGACTCTCAGGAATAATTTGAGCCGGAGATCGGACTTGGGGAGACCTCCCTCGAGCCTCGCCAGACATACCGCAACGGTACCTTCATTCACTGTTTTTGGAAAATTGAAGGTTGAGAAATTAAAATCAGTCATATCCCGAGACTGAGGAATTCATGCCCTATCGATTGATATGTACATTGTATGAATTAAACAAAATTTTTCTGCCCACTATACCATGGTAGTCAAGCCTAATTACTGCTAATCACGGAAAACCCAATGGAAAATTTGGAAAAACCGAGGTGGTAGAATTTTTGTTGGGCCGAGTAGAATTTTTTGAGACCAAGAGTGTGTCGCTACGATCAAGGGTTAAGGCGCACCAGAATGGGTGAAATGAGCTAGTTTTTTGATAATTCTAAGAAAATGAAAAAAGGTAGAGTTTTTCCGGCTGCGGATTCGGTAAGTAGAATTTTCGGTGCATCGATCTGTCTTTTTGGATTTTCCACAGCTCACAATTTCGGTGCCAGGGTACCTTTGCCCGGGACTTGAAGTGAGCAGAGTGCTCATCGCTCGTTTCACGGCGCCGAAATTTGAATACAAGATACGAGACCCACACATCCTTCTCGTGCAAGTGCCACGTCCTCGCACACCTCGCATCACTTTTCCAGACGATTTCCGTCGATCTATCAAACTCTTCTTATTTTACCCCATGCCAAGCTCGACAAAGTTTCTTGGTACAGTTCATAAAAGCGTTTTTTAAAAATTCCTTTTACTCTTACTTATTATTATTATTAAACGCTTTGATTGCACTTCATCGAGTGGCTAGTTCGGCAGCTTCCCGACTAGTGAATTTTACAAAATAGGGGCACTATACAATTTCGTGATTCCTGTCCAATCATGATGCACAATTTTTTATTAGCTCCTCCCACGAGATATACGCCGTTTGATCGTGCGCGTTAGGGCCAAACAATATTGCTCAAACGAGTGTGTAAAGTTTACGGAAGTATGTGGTTCAATACTTTATAGCCACCGCCGGGCGACTATAAAAATGCGTATGCACTTCGTTGCGTAATCTACTATTTTGTGCTTGTCTCCAGATGTACCTTTCTTCTCAGCGTATAAGTTGCCTAATATTCTATCTTTATTTATCGTAGACGGCATGGTTGGTAGCGTGTGTGATCGTAAACATTTCCACGAATCATAACGTGAGAGGAAGAGAGATGACATGACTTTGGTGTCTCTCTCGCACATTGAGAAGGTGCTAGTGCCATCTGCTTTGGGAAGATCGCATTTTGTCGAGGAAGTATGTTTACGGATGCATATTGGAAATATGTCAAACATCATTCATCGAAGAGCGCGAGTATGTTTGAATCCCATGCAGACACGCGAGCGCGGCCGTGTATCACTGCTGATAAAATAACAGGGTGCACGCATGCATCAACACAATTTTTCTTCTTTTTTGGTGGTTTATGACTCGAGAAACAAAGTTGCAATTCGGTTTTTTCTTACAAGTTCGATGACTACTTCCTTTCAATCATTCGAAATCAGTACGTCTCACGGCTGAATCGGAGCGCATGGACAGTAAATATCGGGCGGAAATCTGAATTTTAGAACGATTCGAATTATTTGAATGTCTCGCGCATATGCGAGAAACCCCCTTTTGTCCAACTTCTTGTATTCAGGTCAGTTGTGATTTTTTTGCAAAAGTCTGATGACGCTTAACTATATGATACATTTTAAGGGTGCAAATGAAAAATGGTTGACAAAACTTGTGATTCCGGTGTTGGATTGCTAAAAAAATAACTTCTACATCTTGTCACAAAAATGAAATCGTGGGGCGCAAAAATATACAAATAAACCATCACGATACCAAGTGTTTCATTCCATTACTTCGTTGAAACCTCCATGCATACCTCGCTATTTTCGAAGTATGCACATGAGGTATTATAGTTGTTAAGAAAATGAAGATCCCTGAACTTGTGTGCCTGGACCTGATTATATTACCAAGTTTCTTAACAACCTTATTACAACTATCATACAATCTCAACTGCTTGGGATGAAGATGCCCCACGCCTTTGGTTTTTGTGATAAGAAGTAGAAGTCAATTTTTAGCAATCGAACACCGAAGTCACAAGTTGTGTCAACCATTTTTCATTTTCACCATTAAAATGTATCATATAGTCAAGTGTCATCATACTTTCCAAACATAATTAACTTTTTTTTTTTTTTTTTTTTTTTCTAAGTGGAATATAAGGAAAAATCTGATGACAGGCTATCCCTAATGGATCTCCCACCGGCAGACCATAAGCGCTTTCATTTTGCTCACCCGGTAAACCGGATGAGTATGAATCCAACGCCCGTGTGCCCTGGGGGCTAAAACCTTCTGCTCTCAGCCCTACGATGTTGGCAAGCCATCATTGCAGAACTGGGGGCAGCTAACCACTATCTAACCAACCCACCCCGGAACCGCGTTAGCATTACTTCAGGGTAGGAGGCGTATCGCGCGCCATGAGGCGTCCCTCTTCGGTGTGTCCGCTCTTCTGTCTTCTCTCTTCGTCGTCAATGATCACTCTTCAAGTCGTCGTTGTTCGCTATGCAGCGCCCCTTGCTTGACGCTGCAATGCCCGTTCTCGCTCTTCTTTTCGGGTAATCGCCGTCTTGATATAGGCGGCAATCTTATCCCATGTCTCTTTGTTACGGAGCATGAACGGCAATAGATTCTCAGGGGTGATCTGATTTCCAAGCCAGTTCACGAGCTCCGCTCTCTCCGTAGCTGTGTTCATGCAATGGAAGAGTGCATGCTCCGCATCGTCCCAGTCTGCCGCACACATCTGACAGACCGGGGTCTCCCTCTTCTGGAACCGCTCCAGGTACTCTCCGAAGCAGCCATGCCCACTAAAAGCTTGCGTCAGCCAGTAATCCAGCTCTCCGTGAGCTCGATCGATCCACCTGGCTATGTTGGGGATCAGCCTTCGCGTCCACTTCCCTTTCGTTGAGCTCTCCCACTCTTTTTGCCACTCTTCAACGGTCTCCCCCCTCTCGACGTCTCGTATGAGGGCCTTGCGAGTGGGGTTGAGCACGACTCCATCGCTCTTGAGGGTTTCTTGGCGTTTCCATACCCGCACTCTCTCGGCTACAAGCAGTCGAATGGGTGGTGTACCCGCAAGCACACAGGCTGCATGGTCAGACACCGTGCAATAAGCACTGATCGTCCGTAGCGCGAAACGCCGCTGGACTGGACCTAGCTTTGCATCGATTACGGACCCTCTAGCTACCTGCCCCCAAATTGGTGCACCGTACAGCATGATGGAATAGCTCACGGTGCTGAGTAAGGCTCTTCTGTTTGGCTTGGGGCCACCAAGGTTTGGCATGAGCCGCTGGAGGGCGCCACCGACCCTGTCTGCCTTCAGCGCTGCTTCTCTGGCTTGTGCCTTGTAGCTCCATCGGTCATCAAACCAAACCCCAAGGTACTTAAGTTCCCTCTTGAGTGGAATTTCGTACCCGTTGATGGAGAACACGGGAGTTTCGAAACTCCTCCTCTTGGTGACTAGCATCGCTTCGCACTTGTGCTCGGCAAGCTCCAGCCCGTTCTCAGGGAACCATTGACCAATGCGGTAGAGAGCTTCATTGGCCACACACTCCACTTGCCACGCGGTTTCGGCGACCACGACTAATGCCGCATCGTCCGCGAAGCCAATGAGTTCTGCCCCATCTGGAAGACTCATGTTCAGGAACTCGTCGTATTGCGTGTTCCATTCGAACGGTCCTGACACGGATCCTTGAGCTATCCCTGCAGATAATTCCAGCTCAACCCTTCCCTCATCGGTGTCACATACGAGGACTCTGTCACGCAGTCCATCGCTGATGACTGCGAGCAGGTAAGGGGGGACTCTTCCATCTAGGGACCTATAGATCCGTTCCCAGCTTGCTGTGTTGAAGGCGTTCTTCACATCCAAGCATATTATGGCACAAAACCCTCCTCCTGGTTGGGGAGCCATTGTATGCGCTCTGTGAACTCTGTCTTGTACGCTTTCTATTGCGTGCATTGTACTGCGCCCCTTGCGGAAGCCAAACTGCATCGGGGACATCCCTCCGCTACGCTCATACTCTTTCTCCGCCCGGTTTAGGATCATGCGGTCATACATCTTCCCGATGTTGTCCAGCATATTGAGTGGCCGATTCGATGATGGCTCCGCTGGTTCTCCACCCTTCCCCTTGGGGATGAGGACTAGCTTCTGCCGTTTCCACACTTTCGGGAACACTCCCGCAAGGAGACACTTATTGAACAGCTTCAATAGTAGGGTAGGCTGCTCTCGAGCCACTATTTTCAGGGCTTCGTTAGGGATACCATCCAACCCCGGGGCCTTACCATTCGCCAGTCTTGTAGCGGCTCGTCTTAGCTCTTCTTCGGTGAAGAGGGGGATTGGGTCGTAGATGAACCCAGGGAATGTGAGTCTGGGCTCCCCTCTCGGGTAGAGTGCCCTGGCAATCCGTAGAACTGACTCTTTGTCAGTTGGCGCTGTTGGTCCGTCTCTCAATCGCAGTCTGCTCATGACCACCCGGTACGGTGTGCCCCACGGATCTTGATCGACCATGTTGCATAGCTCCGACCAGCATTTTTGTTTGCTGCGACGGATGGCATCCCGAAGAAGCTTCTTCGCCTCTTTGTAGGCCGCTTCGTCTGCTGCCGCTGATGGACGTCCACGTTTGCGCGCTCGCTTCGCTCGCCTCCTCTGAGCGTTTGCGCTGCGGCGAAGATCCCTGATCTCATCGTTCCACCAGTATACTTGCCTCTTCTGGAACCGGGGTTGCTTCCTCCTCGGCATGGAGGCATCGCAGGCTCGGGTGATGGACCGAATGACGCTCGATACCGTCTCCTCCGGCGAGAGCTCTTCTCCGGGGTCCTCTGCTCTCAGGATTGCTTCTCTGAAGCTTTCCTCGTCCAGTTTGCGGACTTGCCATCCCTCGATCTGCCGTGCTATGCCTGCATCTCGGCCATGGTCTATCTTGAAGAAGATATGGCAGTGGTCGCTGAGCGTTTCCGAGTCAAGGACCTGCCACTTCGTGACTCGTCTCATGAGAGGCGCGCTAACAAACGTTAAGTCGAGCACTGAGGATGATGCCCCTCTGTGCCATGTCGCCTTTCCTACCTCGTTGAGGCAAACCAGGTCCAATTGGGCCATGGTTGTTTCCAGCGCGTTGCCTCTTTCATCCTCTGGCCCTCCACTCCAGGCTGGAGCTTTGGAGTTAAAATCTCCCGCTACTATGGCGAGGCCTCTCCACTGTCTCAGACTATCCTCGAGTTCCCGCAGTTCCCGAAGGAAGACATTCATCGGTGCGTTCGGTGAGTAATAGCAGCTATACACCGCAATATCGCCGATGACTCTTCGGGCGAAGCCCGTCCCTTCGGTTGGTCTTTTTGTCTCTGTAAGGCTCACGTTCCAGACTTGGATGGCCGATCCCCTCCCAAGGTCTTCCGTGGTTCGTGGTCGCTCTTCTCGGGGATACTGCTCGGAGATGATGAGGACGTCTGCTCCCAGTCTTGAGGCCTCTGCTTCGAGTAGACTGTGAGCATCGTTGCTCCTGCAGAGATTCGCTTGCAGGAAACTAGCCATCTTTGCGCTTCTTCCGGCCCTTCCATGCTGCTCGCGCCTGCTGGTAGGCCTTGCAGCACTGCATGCCCGACCTGTGTTTGTGGTCCTCTTTGAGGGCCTCGCAGCTCAGGCATTTCTGCTCTCCGGTAACACATACCGCTGCTATGTGGCCTTCTTCCCCACAGTTGAAGCAGCGTTTTGCCCGCCTCACTTGTGGCTTGTCGCACTTTGCGGACAAATGCCCGTATTGCAGGCAGTTGTAACATCTCGGGATTCCGCCCTTTTCCCGGACCCGCGCGTTAACGAAGTCTACCCGGACTTTCCCTTTTGCCAGCACTTCTTTAGCGAGCCGCTCTGGCAAAAACATAATTAACTATTTGATGTGCCAAGTTCTATCTTGCATAGTCAGATTTTGTTCGTTGTCAAGTGAATAAGAGCGTTTTTAAAAAGTTTTCTTTTACCAGTTTTATTGAGAGTATTTCTCGTAAAATACGGATTTCACACGAGTACGGGGCATGATCATGTCTGAATCTAATTTTCTTCCATGCAATATCTTACTCTTGAACTTATCCTACAAGATTTGTCGAAATATTTGTTAAACACGCCAAGCTATTCGATTTTGATCGTCAACTCTCTCTAAAACCTCTTTCATCAGTTTTAACTAAAAAAATCGTGGGAATCAAGATAAAGCCGTTCCTGGCCAAATGCAAAAATATGTATCTCTTATAGTTTTTTTTTCTAGAACAATATATGTCAGAGCCGAGAATAGTATATTACTGTACTAGGCAGGGAAGTTGGATTGATATCACACTGTCATGGGCATCCCACTTCTCTGCCGAGTGCTGTATTATATTTTTTCTCCTCTCGGCCCGAAAGTACGTCGAAATTTTGTTAATTAGTACAAAAATACGTGTTTAACCTCACTCTTCCAGTTGTTTACAATTTTGAAGGGGTGGGCTGTACAAGCAGACGACCTCACAGCTTTTACTTACTGCTTTTGCTGCATAATAATGTGATGTGATGTACTCGTCCGCCCGACTTTTGCAAAAGCGAGGCGTCAGCCGAGCTTTTGCTGGTCGGGGCGGACGTAAGCAAAAAAATAATAAAGTGAAATGGGTGGAAGCTGAATGATATATTATCACATGATCCAATTTGGGCCTTGAATTTGATACAAAGATGTGTCCACACCAAGTCATCGTGGCCCTAAGCTCTTGTCACTGAGACAATGAGTATTTTGTGTGCCTTGTCAATTTATATCATGGGGCATTAGAAATCCTGCTCTATAGTCGGCTTCTGAGAGCTTTCTGTTCAAGCAGCAGTATTTATAAAAGGATACCGCCTGTCAAGTGTACACAAATCATAAATAAACATATTGATAAACATAACCTCGATAGGTTATGTTTCGCATGTGTGTCTCATGCGCTCTTTGCACAGCAAAACAGCGCAAGCAGCGAAAGATGCAGCAATAAGTAAGAGTTAAAAAGAATTTTTAAAATACACTTTTATAAACTGCGCCTAGTGCAATGCAATACATGAGTTATCTGAGACGCGTGTGTGCAGCGGGTTTCCCGAGAATGAGCTAAGGCGCCACTATGTCGCGAAGTCCCGAAGTCACGCAGCAGACGATTTGCGACATTCCTTGCCTGCCACGTGGAAGGCCCGAGGCCGGCACCAATAGTTTTTCTTTATTAATCAGATAATCTAACACTGCGCTGATTAAAATGACACGATGTTATGTATTCTGATCACCCACAACAGTGCACACTAGGGTGGGCCGAAAAATGACTTTTTTTGAGAATCGATACGGGCTAGTGCGCAAAAGTTAGGTTTCTATATGTAGATGTGAAAAAACTTTTGCTGGGCGCTGAGAAATGAGATTTTAGGTTCGAGCAAGAGCCATCAAGCTTTTACCAAAATTAACGTAGATTTAAATAGGAATGTGCCTAATTCGGCACTTTTTTCTTCTTAACTTTTCTTGTATTTCTGATGCATCTGAACATTTTTGAACGTACCTTAGCTCATTTTGAAGCTTGTTCCAAAACCTACAAAATGAGCTAAAATACGTCCAATTTCGACTAATCCAAGCCAATCTATCTCAACTTTCCCAAAAAGTGATCATTATCAAAAATCCCAAAAATGGGGCGATTCTCCCTTCAAACTTTGCTTGTATTTCTGGTGCATCTAAACATTTTCCAACGTACTTTAGCTCATTTTAAAGCTTGTTCCAAAACCTACAAAATGAGCTAAAGTACGTCCAATTTCGACTAACCCGAGCCAATCTATCTCAACTTCTCCATTTCGAGTTTTGAAAGGAGTGAGGCGGGAGGGGGAAGTCGCTTATTTTTCGGATTTTTCAAAACTAATCACTTTTTAGAAAAATTGAGATAGATTGGCTCGGATTAGTCGAAATTGGACGTACTTTAGCTCATTTTGTAGGTTTTGGAACGAGCTTCAAAATGAGCTGAAGTACGTTGGAAAATGTTTAGATGCACCAGAAATACAAGCAAAGTTTGAAGGGAGAATCGCCCCATTTTTGGGATTTTTAATAATGATCACTTTTTGGGAAAGTTGAGATAGATTGGCTTGGATTAGTCAAAATTGGACGTACTTTAACTCATTCTGTAGGTTTTGAAACAAGCTTCAAAATGAGCTAAGGTACGTTCAAAAATGTTCAGATGCACCAGAAATACAAGCAAAGTTAGGAAGAAAAAAGTACCGAATTAGGCACATTCCTATTTAAATCTACGTTAATTTTGATAAAAGCTTGATGGCTCTTGCTCGAACCTAAAATCTCATTTCTCAGCGCCCAGCAAAAGTTTTTTCACATCTACATATAGAAACCTAACTTTTGCGCACTAGCCCGTATCGATTCTCAAAAAAACTCATTTTTCGGCCCACCCTAGTGCACACCCACGAGATCAAATGGAGCGACTAGCCGGAAGTTAATTATCGGAAGTCACGTGATATGACCAAAATTACTAGATCTAGGACGGAGAAAACACCAACTCGGTGAAGTGTAATAAAAGTGTATAAAAATCGACAGCCAATCAGAGCGCGAGTTGACTCGTGCCGGCAGCAAAAGTCGAGCTTCCGTGACCAAAACGAGGCGCGGAAGGACGTACTTTCGTGCCGGAAGGAGGAAAAATCCATTTTTTCAGACTTTGACTAGGCGATCTTATCTTGAATCAGTCAATCCTCACCACAGAGATGTAGGCCCTCGCAAATAGCCAAATTGGCTTTTTTCCAGCTTTGACATGGATTTTCTCGAAAATGTGGCGTCATAGAGCGATTCTGAGAACGGATTCGGATCCAGCGCTCCAGCTTCTGCTGTAACCGTGTCAAAATCTTCACATTTTGACGCAGGATTGTAAATCGTTTCTTCTCGTGTTCTAGACTGAATTGTGTTAACTGCGAGAAGAATTCGGGGACTACCCAGAAATTCTAGAACTCATTATGAGCCGATCTCTTCATATTTCAGCTCTTGGTGCGGTGTTGTGCTCATCTCTTGCCATAATGTCCATGTCGTATGGAGTCGTGATTAGCAATATCAAACACACTGAAAATTCCACGGGCAGGCAGAACTCTTTCGTAAGAGTCAATTACATAATACTAGAGCAAGACGAATTCATCCTCATCACGGCTACACAAGCGACCATGCTAAGTTTAAGCTCGTTGCTTACAATGCTTATTAGTAGTGGTTATTTCATCATCAGCATAGCATCTGTATGCGGAATTTCGTCTGTAATAAGGTGAGTTCTCGGCGAGCGACTTCAGCTGAAAAGAATCTCCCGTACTATCGAAAACAATTTATTCTACTACGAGTTACCAAAAACTTCCTAAACTCAATTCATATGGTTATCTCAATTCAAAATCCTCTAGTTTAGGCTCGAATTTATAGTCGTAATCCGGAGTCCGGATAAGCTAATCCGAGGCGCCACAATCGCCAGTCCTAATAGATTCGCGGACTCGCCGCACCGATTGTGGCGCCTCGGATTAGCTTATCCGGACTCCGGATTACGACTATAAATTCGGGCCTTAGATTGATCTGACCAAATTTTATAAAGACAAAAATCATCCTTCACTGTAAAGAAAAATTTCTGCGATTTCGCTAACTATTGAACTCTTCCCTATCCGTTTTCTGGATAAAACCCTAATATTTTATAATTTCACCAATGATTAGCAAAATGTTTGCCTTGAACGTAGGTGCCCAGTTACCCACTTTCTGCGTGGTAAAATCGCTAATTTTCAAAGCTGTAAAATCGCTAATCTTTGGTAAAAGTACAGCGCCCCGGGTGGCGAATTTACAAAAGCTGATCACGGCGTGGTGGTGGCCGGGGCCTATGCCTATGGGTTTGAGGTTAAGATCATCGCTGTTTCCCTACTGAAAAAAATGAGTCGAAAATAGAGTCAGAATTTGAGTCGATTTTCGAGTCGAAAATTCTTTCATAAAGTCGAGTCGAAAATCGAGTCGAAAATCGAGTCAATAATCGAGTCGATGACCGAGTCAGAAGCGAAAATAACGAGAAAACAAGAACTTGGCGAGTCAGACTGAAGGTTATAATTGCGTGAATTTCTACACAAACAAGAACTTGGCGAGTCAAACTCATGGTTATAATTGCGTGAATTTCGACACGGGTGGGAGTTGATCTACAACAGCAAGGAAGGACAGCGTATATAACGGGACCACGATATTTCGGACAAACAAACAAAACCTACGGGCGCGTTTACAAAGCAAACCTCTTGCGTGATGTCGTGGTCACACGATATATCGCAGTCACTTGATTCACAGTGACGTGATGAATCCGTTGCTACACTGTGGACAATGGACGGGAACAGGAAAAATTCTCGTCAGAATATTCTGTGTTCACTTCTCTCAAACACATCCCGTCTTCATGAGATGACGATGGTGAAAATCAAGTGATATACCATCATGGGAATGGCACGGATTTATTTCACAAAAGCTAGCACCACCGATAGAGGTGTTTCTGCAATCGACTCGATTATTGATTCGAAAATAGAGTCAAAAATCGAGTCGGAAATCGAGTCAAAAATCGAGTCGAAAATTGGGTTAATTTTTGGGGTATTACACTCACTGCATCAGAAACTATCAAATATCCCGAGAACTCACCCCTCTCGACTGCAGAACGTCCCGAATTCAAGCTGATTGGAGAGTCAGCTTGGGTTGAACCTCGCCCAAGAATCTCACATATGCCTGCGTGAGTTTCTTCGCAAATTTGAGCAGATCTACTCCTGCGAGTGAAGACAGCCTCCATATAGCGAGGGATCGATTCACGTAAACATCATAGTGATCCTCTCTCCACTTTATCGTGATAAGTTTCTGTTCATTTTCCCCACACACGCCGCTTTCTTGTGAGATGACAATGAATGGAAGCTCGTAATATTTCAATATAGATACAGCATGAGAATATTTGACCTTCAGTCGGCTAGCACCTTAGAGATTGACAGTACTACATCTGACTTGATTATTGATTCGGAAATCGAGTGAAAAATGGAGTCGGAAATCGAGTCAAAAATCAAGTCGAAAATCGAGTCAAAAAACGAGTCGTGAATCGAGTCGAAAATTGGGTTGATTTTCGGGGTATTACACCTCCTGCATCAGAAATTATCAAATATCCCGAGGACTCGCCCCTCTCGACTGCAGAACGTTCCGAATTCAAGCTGATTGAAGACTCAGCTTGGGTTGAAACTCGCCCAAAGATCTCACATATGCCTGCGTGAGTTCCTACGCGAATTTGAGCAGATCGACGCCTGCGAGTGAAGACAGCCTTCATCTAGCGAGGGATCGATTCACTTAGACATCATAGTGATCTTCTCTCCACTTTATCGTGATAAGTGCCTGTTCATTTTCCTCACACACGTCGCTTCCTCATGGTATGTCAATAAATGGAAGCTCGTGATATTTCATTATAGATACAGTATGAGAATATTTCACCCTGAATCGGCTACCCTTCAGAGATTGACAGTACTACAACTGACTTGATTATTGATTCGAGAATCGAGTCAAAAATCGAGTCAAAAATCGAGTCGAAAATCGAGTCAAAAATCGAGTCGAAAATCGAGTCGAAAATTGGGTTAATTTTTGGGGTATTATACTCACTGCATCAGAACTTATCAAATAGCCCGAGGACTCACTCCATTCGACTGCAGAACGTTCCGAATTCAAGCTGATTGGAGAGTCAGCTTGGGTTGAAACTCCCCCAAGAAACTCACATATGCCTGCGTGAGTTTCTACGCGAATTTGAGTAGATCGACGCCTGCGAGTGGAGACAGCCTTCATCTAAGGGGGGATCGATTCACGTAGATAGCATAGTGATCTTCTCTCCACTTTATCGTGACGAGTTTCTGTTCATTTTCCCCACATACGTCGCTTCCTTATGAGATGACAATGAATGGAAGCTCGTGATATTTCAATATCGATACATCGTGAGAATATTTCACGTTCCATCGGCTAGCACCTTAGAGATTGACAGTACTACAACTGACTTGATTATTGATTCAAAAATCGAGTCAAAAATCGAGTCGAAAATCGAGTCGTAAATCGAGTCGAAAATCGAGTCAAAAATCGAGTCGAAAATTGGGTTAATTATTGGGGTATTATACTCACTGCATCAGAACTTATCAAATAGCCCGAGAACTCACTCCTCTCGATTGCAGAAAAATCCGAATTCAAGCTGATTGGAGAGTACAAAATGAATCATTTCAGGAGTTTATGTCCGAGATAAGATTTTGACTCATACCGTATGACTCATTCGGAATGAATCATCTGAGAAGGATATGTCCGACAAAGATTTTGTCCCATCACGTATAACTCATACGGAATGAATCATTTCAAGAATGTATATGTGAGATAAGATTATGACTCGTACCGTATGACTCATTTGAATTGAACATTTCAGAAGAATATACCCGAGATGGAATTTTTCAAGCAAGATTTTTTGTCGACGGTAATTCTCTCATCAATTCTGGAGGAACTTTAGGATGGCTTCTTTGGCATTTTCAAGTGAATAATATTCTAGTTTTATTGCTCAAAAGGCTATCTGAAGTATCACAAATACAGATTCCATTCACTTCAATGCAAGACTGGCAAGTTTTCAAGACTCTCAATTCGACATGTCCCTTGACTTTAGCGTCAAGTTCTACGTATAGAATTTTTTCAGGCGGTGGACGCATGAACTAGAATCATACCTAGTAGCTATATCGTGAACATTGATAAGGGTATACTTATGCATTGGGCATGATTCTAGTTCAGCAGATAATCCGTTACGAGCGCTACGGTCGTGGGACATTTCCAATTGTCAACTGAGGGTCCTCGATCACCTTCAGTGATAAAATGAGATTAAGAGACGAATTTCCACCTCACGGGAAATCTGAAAATCTCAAGAATAGTCGTTTCAGGTGAGATGAACCATATGAAATGAATAGTTCCAGATGAACAAGGGAATCCTTTGAAACGATATTATCTATGGACAATGATTTTTTTGTGATTCGAGAGAGACTTTGTATGACCTGTTTGGTCCCTTTGCAAGAACAATAATTCATTTCAATTGTTCAAAAAATCTGTTGGTATATAGAAAATACAGGAATGATTTCAATGCAAGATAAGCAAAATTCCACAACTTTTGATGCCTAACTAGGTAACCTCGATCAAATTGATTCAAACAAATCAAGAGCAAAAAATTGTGATAAAATCCAATTATACGAAAAATTTACAAGTCCAAAAATATCGACTCATCCGAGATGAATCATATCGGATGAGCCGGCCTGGGGATAGAATCCCTTAATCGAAGATTTCTGTAAACGCTGTGCGATCTCTTGGCGGTATTCTCACGACAATTATGTTTTACTGTATCATCCGAGTAGTGATTTGCGATACGAAGAGTACAGGCTTGGTTTTCAATAATGCAAGATATGCAAAATATCGAGACCTCCGGATACTCCCCGAGAATCCTAGGTCAGCTTGATCGAAATGAAATAAAAGCAGAATATTGTGATCAGTTCCAATACGACGAAAAATATGAGTCCCAAAAAATCGACTCATCTGAGATGATTCGTATGAAATGAATCATTTAGGATGAATCGACTTGAGATAGAATCCCTCGATCAAAAATGTCTGTCGACTTTCAATCTCATGTCTACGTTATATGGAATCCTGGGCAATCTCTCGGGTATTGTCAACCCTTAGCTGACACACGTAGATCTATTCAACCCAAGGCCTTTTTTATGAGATCGCCACGCTCTTAATCGAAGTTTCTGGGGCTAATACCGACAATTGTTGGTAGCCAAGTTGAGCTACTTACCGACGGTGTTTATAGCAACAGGTCTGGCCCCGCGCACCTTCCCACCACAGTCAAGCAAAGTTGCCGCTGGGTCTAAAGTACCCAGGCGTGCCAGCTGCGAGCCGCGTATTTTTCACTCGAATTTGTTTCATAGGCTGGAATTCATAGTCAGTTATCAGCGATTAGAGTCAGTCGATTAAGGGCGCTGCGATCGCCATGGCGAGTCATTTTACATCCTAGGGCAAGCGATCGCGACCCTTCTAATCCGCCGATCCTGATCTCGAATTAACGACTACGAATCCGAGCCTAAGGAGAGTAAATATGCTTCTGAACCACACCCACATACCTAGCCGACAGCCGTAAATTATGTGATCAATTCGGCGTCCGATGCGTGGCTGAAAATACGAGTTACCTAGTCGAATCGTCTCTGTTCAGTCGACGAATCAAGTCAATTAGTCGAATCGTCTCGGTTGAGTTGATTCGTCGACTCAACTGAGACTTCTGGGATCCGTATTCCGATTCTTCATTCGACATTCTCGATCGACCAGGTGAATCAGTGCCAAAAACCAACCTTCACATTAATTTCTTCGCGCTTGATTCGATTTTGGAGTACATTACGGTATCGAAACTTGACGGGGAAGAGGATATCTCCACACATATCTCGTTATATGATGAGGACACCAGCTAATCCTAGATTCTCAGGAATTCAAACGAAGAACTTTGAATCGAATTCATCAATAACAGAACTTTCTTTAAATTTGAACGAAGGGATTGACTTCACAAAACGAACTCGAATTCATTGGAAATCTTGAATTCACTGATATTTTTTCACTCCGGAGGCATGCATGAGTTTATCGTAGATTTTATTAACTTGAAACCACAGTGAAGCAACAGGGGGTGGATAAGTTGTTAGTTTTTTCTTTACTCGCCCAGACGACATTCCTGAGGACTTACGTGGGTATCCTGGAATTTTTCAAATTAAACTGGGTTATATCACTGTCTGGCAAGATTGCCGGTTCACCTCAACCCGTTGACTTTCGAAGTGACTTCCGGTTTTCGCAACTACTTCCTGATGAGCAAAACATCAGATACTAATGTGAAAACCGTAAAAAATGCCGAAATTTGGAAGTTGAAAATATTTGGATTTCCATTCATTCTCTCAAAGGTGGTCGACTATTGCGATCTGATTCTCAGGCCAAATAGATTCAACAATGTCCGAGAATTACTCTATTTTCGCAGATATTTCCAATGCTTCCATCAAGCGTTATCATGAAATATCGAAAATAGCGCATGTCCGATATGTTAGGTATCAAAAGTCAACAGGATGAAGAGAAAGAGAATGGCGGAATTGAATTTTGTACGAAGATTTTGGGCTAACTTGCATTCGGCACGATACGAAATAGACAGAAAGGTCCATTTTTTCATCTCTTCAATCAGCCAGCCAGGTTAATACTCTGAAAATTCTCCCTTATCTGGAGGGATTCACGTCAACTCTTCAGGCTCGCATTTTGCACTCGAGAAGAGCTACTTTTGTACTATCTGAACTGCTCACTCATTGCCCTTAGGATAAAATCAACATAGTCATATCCGACGTATTTTTCTCTAAGCTCTCTGATGGTGATGTCGGTTTTTGAAATTTTGGCCGGCCTAACGTCAAAAATTGAACTTCAAAGTTTGAAAGTGCTATAACTCTAAATTCCATATTTTAATATTCTTTTTGGCATTTTTAATCGAAAGATCAGACAATTTTACCTCGGAAACGTGAATAAAAAAAATGGGTTTTCTCCAATTTTCCCAGAAAACTAGGCAAAAACGCAGTAGAACTCACAATTTTTGAGGTTACGTTGCCCAAAATTTGAAAAACCGTCTTCATCATCAGAAAGCCGAGGGAAAATTCGTCGGATATAGCTATGTGAATTTTTTTCTAAAACCAATGAGTGAGCAGTTCAGAGCGCTCAAAAGTGGCTGTTCTCGCCCGCAAGATGCGAGCCCGGAGAGTTGACGTGAACCGCCCCATGTATCCTTTTCGAAATACACCAATGCTCGCATCGCGGGCTGAGATTTTGTAACACGAAATACGCGCACGTAAATATTTCTAAATGACGATAGTTTGGAAATCCCTAGAAATCTATAAACCATCTACACGATTTGCGATAAATGAGAAAATTCCCGAAATTCATGCCGAAGAAAATATGAACAATTTCAGGATCTATCATGAATATGGCTCCATCACGAGACGAGAGGATTGTCTATCTCAGAAACAATATCATGACGAATCAGTACTCGAAACTCATTGGAGAATGGTCTCTCTTACCTGTGAGGCCAAAGTCTGCTATAGTGTGAGGCCATTACTCACGCCGTTACCTAGTGGGAAATAGATTAATTCTCGATCCAAGAGCATGTTTTGGAAATAAGACAGTAACCCTACTTTGCTGCAAAAGAATCAATTCCATTGTAAGAAAGAATTTCACACCTTGGAGGAATTCAGAGTTCCTCAGATTTCAAATATAACGTGGACTTGCGTGATAAAATGTAATCTTTATGATTGGGAAGTGAAATGAAATTAGAAAATATTATTTGTGTCAAAACCATGTTTTGGAAGCAGCTCAAAGCTTTTTTTTACATCTTCTGCCACGTGGAACTCTGTATGTACTCCAAATTCTCTAAATCATAACTATCATTCATAAACTTCATCAGAGAGAGATTACCTGGGGCTTAGAGTTAAAAGAAATAACCAAATCAATCACATGCAGCCATTTCTTCTAACCTTTCGAAAGCCTCTGAGTGGATCTGAGAACTGTTTCAAGAACTATCAATATCAGAAATTGTCAGTTTCAGCTGTGCATGCATGTACAGAGCCTCCATCTGACACTTGTGAGAACTTAGTTCCATCAGTGCACGAGCTGAAACAATCTTGAAAAATAACATCAACAATCGGATCTTATACTCCACCTGATAGACTATTTATCACAGCATGATAGTTTTCTCCAGATCACCGATGTTTAATAATGACGCACGTAAGACGACCAAAAAAGTCGAGAAGTATCCCACCTGCGATGATGATGAGGATCAGTATAAGTTGGTTTTGGTACGAAATGGATTTTTGAGTAAATTTCTAATCATGGTTTCGGTAAATCCTCCACACTGAATACTTGCCGTTCAAAAGAACAAACCATTTGGCCCCTCCAAGTTCATTCAGACTGGATACATTTATCTGTGATGGAAATCAGAAGAGTATTACTGTCCAATTATCAAAGTAGTGGTAATAACGATAATCACTCTCTACCAACCAGGAAACTTTGAATTGGTCGGGCTTTGCATTTCTGTATCAATCAAAATGATGAGAAAACTCACACGGAATCTTAGATTAGCTTGTCTTTCACAACAAATCAGTTCAAGCATTGCTTATCTGAGCAAAATATCAGTTGTTCGTTCCATGAGCACAGGTGCCAGTGAACCAGCAGTTTCTCTGCCAAAGAACGTTTGACTTTCCATGCCACTCAATTTAATGGCTGACGACATACAGGAACATTGTGACAGAGTGAATCATTTTCCATTATCTAGTGAGGTTCCTAGGTGAGTGAATATCAAACTCACTGGGAGCCATGAGACTCATGAGGTGGAATTATTCATGCACTTAGAGATATCGAGGCCCATCATCTGAGAACTCAAGAATATTCACTATAACATCTACATTTGAAGGAGAAAGAATAACAATGAATGCCTTTCAAAAATGATGGAATGGTGTATCAACAATGAGGATATTCAGAATCTGTCCTCTGCAGTTGGAATAGAATATTCAGTTGGCCAATGTGGCCTTACGCAAATACCTTCATGGGAAGCTCCTCAAGCGTACCAGTACTAAGCTCACATGTGCCGATCGTCCTGTGGATGACGTATCACCAAGACGAATGATGGACGCTTTGGGCCGAACCGAGCGAGCATCGTCGAGACGAGTAACTTGCGGATCCGTAACGAGTCGAACTTGACATGGATACACGTCCGATTTAGTCGACCAGGATGTGCTACACATCCTTCGTGGAGAATCATCAGCTTCCGAGGATCGTCGGCTACGTAAAACGTGTTGATCTCCACGTGCAAATCCTAGCCAGCAACGTCTTCCTCCTGGACGAGACCTGCTTGCCGCATGTCGTCGCGGACAGTCGCGGATTTCAACGGTTTTTCGAAGTCGCGCAGTCGCGCATGCCTTGGTGGAATGTACGGAATAAACGAACAGTGAATTAGGCAGTAAATGGATAGGAGGAACTTGGAACTGGAATTCCGTATGTCCCGGCGTCCCGCACCCGCCACGATGAGCATGCGCGTCGTCGAAACCGTTGAAATCAGTTGAAATCCGCGACTGTCCGCGACGACATGAGGCTAGCAGGCCTCTTCGAGGAGGAAGACGTTGCTGGCCAGGATTTGCACGTGGAAATCAGATTGGAGCTGATGATTCTCCACGAAGGATGTGTAGCACATCCTGGTCGACTAACTCGGACGTGTATCCATATCAAGTTCGACTCGTTACGGATCCGCAAGTTACTCGTCTCGACGATGCTCGCTCGGTTCGGCCCAAAGCGTCCATCATTCGTCTTGGTGATACGTCATCCAAAGGACGATCGGCACATGTGAGCTTAGTACTGGTACGCTTGAGGAGCTTCCCATGAAGGTATTTGCGTAAGGCCACATTGGCCAACTGAATATTCTATTCCAACTGCAGAGGACAGATTCTGAATATCCTCATTGTTGATACACCATTCCATCATTTTTGAAAGGCATTCATTGTTATTCTTTCTCCTTCAAATGTAGATGTTATAGTGAATATTCTTGAGTTCTCAGATGATGGGCCTCGATATCTCTAAGTGCATGAATAATTCCACCTCATGAGTCTCATGGCTCCCAGTGAGTTTGATATTCACTCACCTAGGAACCTCACTAGATAATGGAAAATGATTCACTCTGTCACAATGTTCCTGTATGTCGTCAGCCATTAAATTGAGTGGCATGGAAAGTCAAACGTTCTTTGGCAGAGAAACTGCTGGTTCACTGGCACCTGTGCTCATGGAACGAACAACTGATATTTTGCTCAGATAAGCAATGCTTGAACTGATTTGTTGTGAAAGACAAGCTAATCTAAGATTCCGTGTGAGTTTTCTCATCATTTTGATTGATACAGAAATGCAAAGCCCGACCAATTCAAAGTTTCCTGGTTGGTAGAGAGTGATTATCGTTATTACCACTACTTTGATAATTGGACAGTAATACTCTTCTGATTTTCATCACAGATAAATGTATCCAGTCTGAATGAACTTGGAGGGGCCAAATGGTTTGTTCTTTTGAACGGCAAGTATTCAGTGTGGAGGATTTACCGAAACCATGATTAGAAATTTACTCAAAAGTCCATTTCGTACCAGAACCAACTTATACTGATCCTCATCATCATCGCAGGTGGGATACTTCTTGACTTTTTTGGTCGTCTTACGTGCGTCATTATTAAACATCGGTGATCTGGAGAAAACTATCATGCTGTGATAAATAGTCTATCAGGTGGAGTATAAGATCCGATTGTTGGTGTTATTTTTCAAGATTGTTTCAGCTCGTGCACTGATGGAACTAAGTTCTCACAAGTGTCAGATGGAGGCTCTGTACATGCATGCACAGCTGAAACTGACAATTTCTGATATTGATAGTTCTTGAAACAGTTCTCAGATCCACTCAGAGGCTTTCGAAAGGTTAGAAGAAATGGCTGCATGTGATTGATTTGGTTATTTCTTTTAACTCTAAGCCCCAGGTAATCTCTCTCTGATGAAGTTTATGAATGATAGTTATGATTTAGAGAATTTGGAGTACATACAGAGTTCCACGTGGCAGAAGATGTAAAAAAAAGCTTTGAGCTGCTTCCAAAACATGGTTTTGACACAAATAATATTTTCTAATTTCATTTCACTTCCCAATCATAAAGATTACATTTTATCACGCAAGTCCACGTTATATTTGAAATCTGAGGAACTCTGAATTCCTCCAAGGTGTGAAATTCTTTCTTACAATGGAATTGATTCTTTTGCAGCAAAGTAGGGTTACTGTCTTATTTCCAAAACATGCTCTTGGATCGAGAATTAATCTATTTCCCACTAGGTAACGGCGTGAGTAATGGCCTCACACTATAGCAGACTTTGGCCTCACAGGTAAGAGAGACCATTCTCCAATGAGTTTCGAGTACTGATTCGTCATGATATTGTTTCTGAGATAGACAATCCTCTCGTCTCGTGATGGAGCCATATTCATGATAGATCCTGAAATTGTTCATATTTTCTTCGGCATGAATTTCGGGAATTTTCTCATTTATCGCAAATCGTGTAGATGGTTTATAGATTTCTAGGGATTTCCAAACTATCGTCATTTAGAAATATTTAAGTGCGCGTATTTCGTGTTACAAAATCTCAGCCCGCGATGCGAGCATTGGTGTATTTCGAAAAGGATACATGGGGCGGTTCACGTCAACTCTCCGGGCTCGCATCTTGCGGGCGAGAACAGCCACTTTTGAGCGCTCTGAACTGCTCACTCATTGGTTTTAGAAAAAAATTCACATAGCTATATCCGACGAATTTTCCCTCGGCTTTCTGATGATGAAGACGGTTTTTCAAATTTTGGGCAACGTAACCTCAAAAATTGTGAGTTCTACTGCGTTTTTGCCTAGTTTTCTGGGAAAATTGGAGAAAACCCATTTTTTTTATTCACGTTTCCGAGGTAAAATTGTCTGATCTTTCGATTAAAAATGCCAAAAAGAATATTAAAATATGGAATTTAGAGTTATAGCACTTTCAAACTTTGAAGTTCAATTTTTGACGTTAGGCCGGCCAAAATTTCAAAAACCGACATCACCATCAGAGAGCTTAGAGAAAAATACGTCGGATATGACTATGTTGATTTTATCCTAAGGGCAATGAGTGAGCAGTTCAGATAGTACAAAAGTAGCTCTTCTCGAGTGCAAAATGCGAGCCTGAAGAGTTGACGTGAATCCCTCCAGATAAGGGAGAATTTTCAGAGTATTAACCTGGCTGGCTGATTGAAGAGATGAAAAAATGGACCTTTCTGTCTATTTCGTATCGTGCCGAATGCAAGTTAGCCCAAAATCTTCGTACAAAATTCAATTCCGCCATTCTCTTTCTCTTCATCCTGTTGACTTTTGATACCTAACATATCGGACATGCGCTATTTTCGATATTTCATGATAACGCTTGATGGAAGCATTGGAAATATCTGCGAAAATAGAGTAATTCTCGGACATTGTTGAATCTATTTGGCCTGAGAATCAGATCGCAATAGTCGACCACCTTTGAGAGAATGAATGGAAATCCAAATATTTTCAACTTCCAAATTTCGGCATTTTTTACGGTTTTCACATTAGTATCTGATGTTTTGCTCATCAGGAAGTAGTTGCGAAAACCGGAAGTCACTTCGAAAGTCAACGGGTTGAGGTGAACCGGCAATCTTGCGAGACAGTGATATAACCCAGTTTAATTTGAAAAATTCCAGGATACCCACGTAAGTCCTCAGGAATGTCGTCTGGGCGAGTAAAGACAAAACTAACAACTTATCCACCCCCTGTTGCTTCACTGTGGTTTCAAGTTAATAAAATCTACGATAAACTCATGCATGCCTCCGGAGTGAAAAAATATCAGTGAATTCAAGATTTCCAATGAATTCGAGTTCGTTTTGTGAAGTCAATCCCTTCGTTCAAATTTAAAGAAAGTTCTGTTATTGATGAATTCGATTCAATGTTCTTCGTTTGAATTCCTGAGAATCTAGGATTAGCTGGTGTCCTCATCATATAACGAGATATGTGTGGAGATATCCTCTTCCCCGTCAAGTTTCGATACCGTAATGTACTCCAAAATCGAATCAAGCGCGAAGAAATTAATGTGAAGGTTGGTTTTTGGCACTGATTCACCTGGTCGATCGAGAATGTCGAATGAAGAATCGGAATACGGATCCCAGAAGTCTCAGTTGAGTCGACGAATCAACTCAACCGAGACGATTCGACTAATTGACTTGATTCGTCGACTGAACAGAGACGATTCGACTAGGTAACTCGTATTTTCAGCCACGCATCGGACGCCGAATTGATCACATAATTTACGGCTGTCGGCTAGGTATGTGGGTGTGGTTCAGAAGCATATTTACTCTCCTTAGGCTCGGATTCGTAGTCGTTAATTCGAGATCAGGATCGGCGGATTAGAAGGGTCGCGATCGCTTGCCCTAGGATGTAAAATGACTCGCCATGGCGATCGCAGCGCCCTTAATCGACTGACTCTAATCGCTGATAACTGACTATGAATTCCAGCCTATGAAACAAATTCGAGTGAAAAATACGCGGCTCGCAGCTGGCACGCCTGGGTACTTTAGACCCAGCGGCAACTTTGCTTGACTGTGGTGGGAAGGTGCGCGGGGCCAGACCTGTTGCTATAAACACCGTCGGTAAGTAGCTCAACTTGGCTACCAACAATTGTCGGTATTAGCCCCAGAAACTTCGATTAAGAGCGTGGCGATCTCATAAAAAAGGCCTTGGGTTGAATAGATCTACGTGTGTCAGCTAAGGGTTGACAATACCCGAGAGATTGCCCAGGATTCCATATAACGTAGACATGAGATTGAAAGTCGACAGACATTTTTGATCGAGGGATTCTATCTCAAGTCGATTCATCCTAAATGATTCATTTCATACGAATCATCTCAGATGAGTCGATTTTTTGGGACTCATATTTTTCGTCGTATTGGAACTGATCACAATATTCTGCTTTTATTTCATTTTGATCAAGCTGACCTAGGATTCTCGGGGAGTATCCGGAGGTCTCGATATTTTGCATATCCTGCATTATTGAAAACCAAGCCTGTACTCTTCGTATCGCAAATCACTACTCGGATGATACAGTAAAACATCATTGTCGTGAGAATACCGCCAAGAGATCGCACAGCGTTTACAGAAATCTTCGATTAAGGGATTCTATCCCCAGGCCGGCTCATCCGATATGATTCATCTCGGATGAGTCGATATTTTTGGACTTGTAAATTTTTCGTATAATTGGATTTTATCACAATTTTTTGCTCTTGATTTGTTTGAATCAATTTGATCGAGGTTACCTAGTTAGGCATCAAAAGTTGTGGAATTTTGCTTATCTTGCATTGAAATCACTCCTGTATTCTCTATATACCAACAGATTTTTTGAACAATTGAAATGAATTATTGTTCTTGCAAAGGGACCAAACAGGTCATACAAAGTCTCTCTCGAATCACAGAAAAATCATTGTCCATAGATAATATCGTTTCAAAGGATTCCCTTGTTCATCTGGAACTATTCATTTCATATGGTTCATCTCACCTGAAACGACTATTCTTGAGATTTTCAGATTTCCCGTGAGGTGGAAATTCGTCTCTTAATCTCATTTTATCACTGGAGGTGATCGAGGACCCTCAGTTGACAATTGGAAATGTCCCACGACCGTAGCGCTCGTAACGGATTATCTGCTGAACTAGAATCATGCCCAATGCATAAGTATACCCTTATCAATGTTCACGATATAGCTACTAGGTATGATTCTAGTTCATGCGTCCACCGCCTGAAAAAATTCTATACGTAGAACTTGACGCTAAAGTCAAGGGACATGTCGAATTGAGAGTCTTGAAAACTTGCCAGTCTTGCATTGAAGTGAATGGAATCTGTATTTGTGATACTTCAGATAGCCTTTTGAGCAATAAAACTAGAATATTATTCACTTGAAAATGCCAAAGAAGCCATCCTAAAGTTCCTCCAGAATTGATGAGAGAATTACCGTCGACAAAAAATCTTGCTTGAAAAATTCCATCTCGGGTATATTCTTCTGAAATGATTCAATTCAAATGAGTCATACGGTACGAGTCATAATCTTATCTCACATATACATTTTTGAAATGATTCATTCCGTATGAGTTATACGGTATGGGACAAAATCTTTCTCGGACATATCCTTCTCAGATGATTCATTCCGAATGAGTCATACGGTATGAGTCAAAATCTTATCTCAGACATAAACTCCTGAAATGATTCATTTTGTACTCTCCAATCAGCTTGAATTCGGATTTTTCTGCAATCGAGAGGAGTGAGTTCTCGGGCTATTTGATAAGTTCTGATGCAGTGAGTATAATACCCCAATAATTAACCCAATTTTCGACTCGATTTTTGACTCGATTTTCGACTCGATTTACGACTCGATTTTCGACTCGATTTTTGACTCGATTTTTGAATCAATAATCAAGTCAGTTGTAGTACTGTCAATCTCTAAGGTGCTAGCCGATGGAACGTGAAATATTCTCACGATGTATCGATATTGAAATATCACGAGCTTCCATTCATTGTCATCTCATAAGGAAGCGACGTATGTGGGGAAAATGAACAGAAACTCGTCACGATAAAGTGGAGAGAAGATCACTATGCTATCTACGTGAATCGATCCCCCCTTAGATGAAGGCTGTCTCCACTCGCAGGTGTCGATCTACTCAAATTCGCGTAGAAACTCACGCAGGCATATGTGAGTTTCTTGGGCGAGTTTCAACCCAAGCTGACACTCCAATCAGCTTGAATTCGGAACGTTCTGCAGTCGAATGGAGTGAGTCCTCGGGCTATTTGATAAGTTCTGATGCAGTGAGTATAATACCCCAAAAATTAACCCAATTTTCGACTCGATTTTCGACTCGATTTTTGACTCGATTTTCGACTCGATTTTTGACTCGATTTTCGACTTGATTTTTGACTCGATTCTCGAATCAATAATCAAGTCAGTTGTAGTACTGTCAATCTCTGAAGGGTGGCCGATTCAGGGTGAAATATTCTCATACTGTATCTATAATGAAATATCACGAGCTTCCATTTATTGACATACCACGAGGAAGCGACGTGTGTGAGGAAAACGAACAGGCACTTATCACGATAAAGTGGAGAGAAGATCACTATGATGTCTAAGTGAATCGATCCCTCGCTAGATGAAGGCTGTCTTCACTCGCAGGCGTCGATCTGCTCAAATTCGCGTAGAAACTCACGCAGGCATATGTGAGATTCTTGGGCGAGGTTCAACCCAAGCTGACTCTCCAATCAGCATGAATTTGGACGTTTTGCAGTCGAGAGGGGCGAGTCCTCTGGATATTTGATAATTTCTGATGCAGGAGGTGTAATATCCCGAAAATCAACCCAATTTTCGACTCGATTTCCGACTCGATTTCCGATTCGATTGTCGAATCAATAATCAAGTCAGTTGTAGTACTGTCAATCTCTAAGGTGCTAGCCGATTGAAGGTGAAATATTCTCATGCTGTATCTATATTGAAATATTACGAGCTTCCATTCATTGTCATCTCACAAGAATGCGGCGTGTGTGGGGAAAATTAACAGAAACTTATCATGATAAAGTGGAGAGCGGATCACTATGATGTTCACGTGAATCGATCCCTCGCTAGATGAAGGCTGTCTTCACTCGCAGGCGTCGATCTACTCAAATTCGCGTAGAAACTCACGCAGGCATATGTGAATTTCTTGGGCGAGTTTCAACCCAAGCTGACACTCCAATCAGCTTGAATTCGGAACGTTCTGCAGTCGAATGGAGTGAGTCCTCGGGCTATTTGATAAGTTCTGATGCAGTGAGTATAATACCCCAAAAATTAACCCAATTTTCGACTCGATTTTCGACTCGATTTTTGACTCGATTTTCGACTTGATTTTTGACTCGATTCTCGAATCAATAATCAAGTCAGTTGTAGTACTGTCAATCTCTGAAGGGTAGCCGATTCAGGGTGAAATATTCTCATACTGTATCTATAATGAAATATCACGAGCTTCCATTTATTGACATACCACGAGGAAGCGACGTGTGTGAGGAAAACGAACAGGCACTTATCACGATAAAGTGGAGAGAAGATCACTATGATGTCTAAGTGAATCGATCCCTCGCTAGATGAAGGCTGTCTTCACTCGCAGGCGTCGATCTGCTCAAATTCGCGTAGAAACTCACGCAGGCATATGTGAGATCTTTGGGCGAGTTTCAACCCAAGCTGAGTCTTCAATCAGCTTGAATTCGGAACGTTCTGCAGTCGCGAGGGGTGAGTCCTCGGAATATTTGATAAGTTCCGATGCAGTGAGTATAATACCCCAAAAATTAACCCAATTTTCGACTCGATTTTCGACTCGATTTACGACTCGATTTTCGACTCGATTTTTTACTCGATTGTCGAATCAATAATCAAGTCAGTTGTAGTACTGTCAATCTCTAAGGTGCTAGCCGATTGAAGGTGAAATATTCTCATGCTGTATCTATATTGAAATATTACGAGCTTCCATTCATTGTCATCTCACAAGAATGCGGCGTGTGTGGGGAAAATTAACAGAAACTTATCATGATAAAGTGGAGAGCGGATCACTATGATGTTCACGTGAATCGATCCCTCGCTAGATGAAGGCTGTCTTCACTCGCAGGAGTAGATCTGCTCAAATTCGTGTAGAAACTCACGCAGGCATATGTGAGATTCTTGGGCGAGGTTCAACCCAAGCTGACTCTCCAATCAGCATGAATTCGGACGTTTTGCAGTCGAGAGGGGCGAGTCCTCTGGATATTTGATAATTTCTGATGCAGGAGGTGTAATATCCCGAAAATCAACCCAATTTTCGACTCGATTTCCGACTCGATTTCCGATTCGATTTTCGAATTAATAATCAAGTCAGTTCTAGTACTGTCAATCTCTAAGGTGCTACCCGATTGAAGGTGAAATATTCTCATGCTGTATCTATATTGAAATATTACGAGCTTCCATTCATTGTCATCTCACAAGAATGCGGTGTGTGTGGGGAAAATGAACAGAAACTTATCACGATAAAGTGGAGAGAGGATCACTATGATGTTCACGTGAATCGATCCCTCGCTAGATGAAGGCTGTCTTCACTCGCAGGAGTAGATCTGCTCAAATTTGCGAAGAAACTCACGCAGGCATATGTGAGATTCTTGGGCGAGTTTCAACCCAAGCTGAATCTCCAATCAGCTTGAATTCGAGACGTTCTGCAGTCGAGAGCGGCGAGTCCTCGGGATATTTGATAATTCCTGATGCAGGAGGTGTAATACCCCGAAAATCAACCCAATTTTCGACTCGATTCACGACTCGTTTTTTGACTCGATTTTCGACTTGATTTTTGACTCGATTTCCGACTCCATTTTTCACTCGATTTCCGAATCAATAATCAAGTCAGATGTAGTACTGTCAATCTCTAAGGTGCTAGCCGACTGAAGGTCAAATATTCTCATGCTGTATCTATATTGAAATATTACGAGCTTCCATTCATTGTCATCTCACAAGAAAGCGGCGTGTGTGGGGAAAATAACAGAAACTTATCACGATAAAGTGGAGAGAGGATCACTATGATGTTTACGTGAATCGATCCCCCCTTAGATGAAGGCTGTCTCCACTCGCAGGTGTCGATCTACTCAAATTCGCGTAGAAACTCACGCAGGCATATGTGAGTTTCTTGGGCGAGTTTCAACCCAAGCTGACACTCCAATCAGCTTGAATTCGGAACGTTCTGCAGTCGAGAGGGCCGAGTCCTCTGGATATTTGATAATTTCTGATGCAAGAGGTATAATACCTCGAAAATGAACACAATTTTCGACTCTATTTTTGACTCGATTTTCGACTCGATTTTCGACTCGATTTTTGACTCGATTTCCGACTCGATTTTTCACTCGATTTCCGAATCAATAATCAAGTCAGTTGTAGTACTGTCAATCTCTAAGGTGCTAGCCGATTGAAGGTGAAATATTCTCATGCTGTATCTATATTGAAATATTACGAGCTTCCATTCATTGTCATCTCACAAGAAAGCGGCGTGTGTGGGGAAAATGAACAGAAACTTATCACGATAAAGTGGAGAGCGGATCACTATGATGTTCACGTGAATCGATCCCTCGCTGGATGAAGGCTGTCTTCACTCGCAGGAGTAGATCTGCTCGAATTCGCGTAGAAACTCACGCAGGCATATGTGAGATTCTTGGGCGAGTTTCAACCCAAGCTGAATCTCCAATCAGCTTGAATTCGGGACGTTCTGCAGTCGAGAGGGGTGAGTCCTCGGGATATTTGATAGTTTCTGATGCAGTGAGTGTAATACCCCAAAAATCAACCCAATTTTCGACTCGATTTTCGACTCGATTTTTGACTCGATTTCCGACTCGATTTTTGACTCTATTTTCGAATCAATAATCGAGTCGATTGCAGAAACACCTCTCTCGGTGGTGCTAGCTTTTGTGAAATAAATCCGTGCCATTCCCATGATGGTATATCACTTGATTTTCACCATCGTCATCTCATGAAGACGGGATGTGTTTGAGAGAAGTGAACACAGAATATTCTGACGAGAATTTTTCCTGTTCCCGTCCATTGTCCACAGTGTAGCAACGGATTCATCACGTCACTGTGAATCAAGTGACTGCGATATATCGTGTGACCACGACATCACGCAAGAGGTTTGCTTTGTAAACGCGCCCGTAGGTTTTGTTAGTTTGTCCGAAATATCGTGGTCCCGTTATATACGCTGTCCTTCCTTGCTGTTGTAGATCAACTCCCACCCGTGTCGAAATTCACGCAATTATAACCATGAGTTTGACTCGCCAAGTTCTTGTTTGTGTAGAAATTCACGCAATTATAACCTTCAGTTTGACTCGCCAAGTTCTTGTTTTCTCGTTATTTTCGCTTCTGACTCGGTCATCGACTCGATTATCGACTCGATTTTCGACTCGATTTTCGACTCGACTTTATGAAACAATTTTCGACTCGAAAATCGACTCAAATTCTGACTCTATTTTCGACTCATTTTTTTCAAACTTCACCAAACGCATTGTGTTTGGGTGCGGAAGAGATCTGAATCTGAGGTGGCGAGGACCGATTCCGGGTGACCCGGCGGACGGACCCAATACATTTTTTCTTGGTCCTTTTTCGATAGTAATGATGCATTCAGCTTCTCATCGGCGTCAGATACGCCGGGTCTGAAGGTTGGCCTATCGTCATTGATTTTCTGCAAGCTGTTGATGAAAAGTTGACCGGGGTAATCGTGTAACTCTAGCTCGAATTACCCCAAGAGTAGTATAAATGTTCCTACATGTCCTGCAAGCGCGCATGTTATCCGAAAGCCGAGGAAAAGCTGAGGTATTAGTCAAGTTTTTTAGGTTATGATAGTGTAAACATCGTCATGATGTGATAATGAGTCCTCGCCTCTCGATTCCATGTGTTTGCAAAAAATCTATCCGAACTACTATGGATAAATAGTCCATGAAATGAGCAATCTTTAAGGATAATAAAATACATGCTCACAATTTTCCCCGTATTTTTTTCTGAATTTTTTCAGTATTATAAATTCTCAGTCGCATCCATGACAAAATCGCTAAAAACTGGTAAAATCTGGCCTCATTAAACGGGCTCCCTCTGCAGGTAAATTCGCGAGATTCTTCCAAGCAAAATCGCTAATTTTTGGTGAAATTGCTGCCTTGAACGTAGGTGCCCTAGTAACCTACGTAGTAGTTAGCGATTTTGCAAGAACTTTTTTTTACAGTGTTGGAGATAAATGGTGATGGATGGCGGGATGAATTTGCGAAAAACTTAATTGTTGGAAACATCTCGGGAAACATTCACGAATCGCGTAACGCATGCACAGGAAATATTTCGTTGAATACGGTGTAGAGCTCGTTGGATATGTTTAACGACGCTCGCAAATCAAATTTTCAGTTGTAGATTCCGCAGTATTGTGACAGCTAGGGAGGCTGAAACAAGCGATGAATCCATTTCACTCGATCATCAGAGTCTCAATAATTTAAGTTCCACAATCGACCTACATGTCGAAATGATCAAGTAAGATATGTTAGCTACTGCGCAACTTAGATATTCAGTAGACCGTTTCTGTCATTCATACAACAGTGTATACTTTCTTGAAAAGGTTCTGCCGGTTTCTAGAGGAAGTCTTCTCCATACCCATATTGATCATTCAAATTCATGCAGTGGTCATTCTGTCTACGTGTTACTACCATGTGAGTGAAGATTCTGAACTACAAGTTTATATATTTATAAAGATTTCATTCAAATTTTGTATTTCAGTTGATTTATCCCAGAGGCCCCGTAGTGAGATCAATCGAAGACATCTTTATCATATCTATCTATTACATGAATTTATTATCCATAAACTTTGTGGGTCAAACTATGATCAACTACACCGAATATATATCGGATTCAGTGTGAGAGTCATACAACATATCTAAGAGAGAATCGTGCAATTAAGCCACTAATTTGGCTGAAACTGCGGAAACACCATGCAGTCTTGAAAGCGAGCTTGAGAGACTCAAAAGATATATGACATAAGAAGCCACAGATTCCAAAATTTTTGTATTCTCGAAGTATAGTTTGTGACAAGTCTTGGTCTATGACATCAGCCTTGCCGAGGAAGGCTCCGTATCAAATTTTCAGGGTGGATTTTACTCGAAATTCCAGAATTTTCCACGTATTGATAATTTTAGAGATCATATCCCAACGTCTCCTCTTACTGCCACGTTTGCAAAAGAGTCGAGATGTCATTCCGTCCCCTGCAGGCAACCAATTTTTGATATTTGAATAGTAAAGCACTCCTATGTTTAGTTACACTCTTCAAATCGTTCCACTCCAAATAACAGAATCCACCAATTCGCGTAAGAACGAAGTCTAAGAATTCGCGGTTCCGGTTATCGCGGCATCTTTCATGTGGACATCTATAACCAATGCCGCGAGGACTGTCTGTTGCTTCAATCCCCAAAATATACTAATTCTGAGATTCTGACATTCCATCGTGGAGACCGCAACAGATGATCAATTTTTGAATGCCAAAGTATGTTTAGAGATAATTTATTATTTGAATGTACCTGAGAAGATAATCTCAGAGATGCTGAATATTTGTATGAAAGAGTGGGCCGGAAAATGGCTTTTTCGATCTCGATACGCTTGCACTCGGAGGAGTTGGGTCTCAAATAGAACATGTGGGCGCAATTGATGAGCATATCCATTAAACGTGTAATTTTTTTCGGTGAAAACAAGCGCTCACTCTCTCACACTAGATCAGTTCTCTAGTTCTAGTTTTTTTTCAGAGATCTCTCTGAAAAAGTACAAGATATCGATTTGCGGTTTAGAGCATTTGAAAGCCGAAGAAAAAGTCTGTCTAAATTAAGTCTGGAAAAATTGGTTGTCACGTGATTTTTTCCATGTGGCGTAATTTGCGTCTAACACTCCAAGCTCGCACTATATACACTCGGAAAACACTTACTCTCGAGCGCTCTGTAGTAATTAGTTATTCAACTATGCAAAAATCAGCATGCTCATCTACGACGTATTTCTTTCTGAGCTATTCGATGGTCCAGTCTAGTCTTACTTCGGTCAACATGACCTCAAAAATCACTAGTTCTATGACTTTATTGCAAAGTTTCTCGAAAAAATCGGAGAAGACCCATTAGTTTGATCGTCCTCCAAAGTAAAATTCTATAATATCTCGATCAAAAATGTCTACAATGATTAGAAGAAGTAGTGAATATTGACTTCCAGCACTTCGAAATTTTGCAGGTAGATTTTTGACGTTATGTTGGAGTCAACGTACGTTATAAGTAATTTGAATACCCGACTTCACCATTGGAAAGTGGAGGAAAAAGTATGTCACGATGATATGAAAAATAATTTCTCACAGCTCATTTTGTTAGATTTTCTCCTGAGCTTTCAAATGCGCTCAACTACGTGTTGATCTCTTGTTTTGTCCCAGAACTAGAATAGTATTAATGTGCAAAAGCCAGCATTTTTCGAAAAAATTCCACGGGGTCTCGGCGCCTGCGGAGGTACAAAATCGGTAAAAGATTCTAAGGAGAAGATTGGTAACTTCATGTTCCAAGCGCCATTAGATCATTCCCCATGGAACTTTTCTAGTAACAACAAGTGATCCTGAAATGGAGGACTCAGTCCATTTTTTCAACAGACGCAGTTGCGATTGGTACCTGTTGTCACCAAGCGACCGGAAAAGTATCCAAATCGTCATGGCGTACTCACAGCGTCCAATATATCTCACAGGAGGCAGAATTTTAATCGTCTCGTTGGATTCTTTCGCATCAGTGAGTACCTACAAATAACATCTTGAAATATTTTGAGCTTCTGTGTAAATGTTTACACCCTCAACATTATTTCTAGCTGGTGAAATTGGCATCAAGCTATTTTACAAGTATAGCGTCAATGAGCTTCATTGATCATCAGTAGGGTAGAACGGTGATATTTCTGTGGATCGATGGAAATATGAAGGTATAATACCACTCTAATGATATCGACGGCAGATTACCTCACCACTTTATGATAAATTATTCATATGAAATATCCATTTGCAGACTTTGAAGACTTTATGTTGAAGGCTGTTGGTTTCGAGCACATCCGAACACATTTACCTTTTGGATAGGGTGGTAGTAATCTCTGTAGTAACGTTCACGTAACAAGTATAGGAGATGTCACAGCTGTTTTCTTTTTGCACCGCAATCTTTATGGATATGATGTATCGAAGGCTTATTTTCATGAAATACTAGTGCATAATTTTTAGTCCGGGAGCTGGATAGGCTCCCGTATGCACTGAGAGCACCGATCATGAACCAAACATATTCTGATGTATTTTTTCTCGCAGAATGCGAATCCGTCGGCATTTTGCTATAGAAGGTGGAGATCACCTCTGAAAATGCAATTTTTAACCTGAAAACTGATTTTTTGCGCGGACAAGGGGACCAATCTTCCAAACTAGTTAGATGACCTCCGGACATGCCTTAACATCATATATAGATATTTTGCATACGATAACAGGGTGTTGAAATCCTTACGGGGTTGTTTAGTGTTTCGATTCGATGGGCCGCCCAGGTAAAAAAAGTTGAGATAGGAAAAAGATCAAAAAAAATTGATATATCTCGATTATGGCACTTTTTAATCAATTTTGAGACGATTGCATTTAGCATGCTCTGAGTGACAATTTTGAGATGGTTTTACGAGATCAAATTGTGACGTCTTAGAGGTGCTTGATAATGAGTCGGGGAGTATGAGGAGATGATCTAGAGATTTGTTAATAAGATCATCGTTTCGTCTCAAACTCGTCAAAAATACGTTTTTGAGATGGAAAATGTGTATCTCTTTTACGTTTTGTTTTAATCATTTTGAGACGTTTTAGAGATGCATCTGAAACACCAATGAAAGATGATTTCGTGATCGATGGACAGAATCACTATTTCGTCTCGAATTAATCAAAACAAGGTTTTTTTAGATTGAACAGTCTTTTTGATTGTCGCTATTTGGATATCTCAGAAATGCTCTGGAGATGATTTCGCACGATAGGCGAGAGATGATTTCGAAATTAGATTGTTGAACTTAGAAATTGCCTTGAGACGAGCCCAAGACGATTACAAAACGATGAAGAGACGATCTTGAGACAAATAGATCATAGTTCTGTGACAATCGAGGTGGATTTATTCATGCTCATTTTGGATATAGAATTGGTCAAATAATTACGCAGCTGGAGAATCTTAATGGTCAGAATATGCAGAGACTATACACTGAGAAACTCCCGACATTAAAAATTGCTGCGATCGGCTCCATCCGGGGGACAGGATTGAATTGCATCAGAAAGTGTAGTATCCGCAGCAAAATTTAAAGATGCAACATCAAATTTTAGTGATCCCGCAACAAAATTTCTTTCCGTCACACGGGCACCAAAAATTGGCGCGTGGGAAGCAAAAATTAGTGCTCAAGAACTAAAATTTAGTGTCGGCCGCTACAACCCACTCAAACGTAGCAAACAGAGGGCACCATTTGTCATTAACGCCACCAGATGGATCCGAAGCGCTCTCGGCTCGTTCTGAGACTCAATAACAGCTCTTTCGAACCAAATTTCGAGTTCAATGAACATGTTAGAATTTCCTTTTCACGTTAGAATGATAAATTGAGCGATAACGTATGTTAGTACATCAAAGGAAAACACATCTATATTCAGGAAAATTCGTAAACGACGTGTTCAGTCTTTCTCGCGAGCGGTCAAATCTAACCTCGTTTGTATATATAGAAGTTCCAAAATTTGGACGTTAACGAACACCATAGATGGCGAGAGTGTGGTAGGAGGTGAGAAAAATATATCTAGTTGTATAGCGGCATAAGTATCAATCATAATATAAGTATATCATCATATAATGTATCACCATATATCAAACATTGTACGAAATCTAATTTGAAGCTTAAGCATATCTATACTTCATAAATCAGTGTAAATACTACCTGGGGAAAAAACTTACTTCTTTCCCAGTAAATTATATTTTAATCCATTATCGTATCCGGCAAGAAAAATTAGTGTCATGACATCAAAAATTGCAGCCCGGGTTTCAAAAATATCTAGTGTCCCTCAATTGCAGCGTCATTCTCTAAAAATTAATTCCACATCTGTAAAATTTAATGACGGAAGTCTCTCAGTGTAGTATTCAAAAGTAGAAGGCTGCTTAAAGTGAAACGACTATTGCACTAACTCCACGCTCGTCGATGAGAAGAACTTGTAAGAATAGACGGACAACGTTACAATTCAGTTGTAATAATCTCGGCAAAGATTGTCGACTGGAAAAACTCTATCGTAGTCACACGCCGATCAGTGCCAGCAAACTCGATGCGGTGCGGCGCACTGTTCGTGGATCATCTCGTGGAATTATCTGGTGTTCATTGGCAGGTAGTTGTGCAAGCCATACGATATTCTCCTAGGGATTCATGTTTGATCGGCGAATGGAATTTGTCTTCTGCAATGTCATCACAGGGCCACCTCTCAACGTCTATCCCTCGAAAATTTCGTCGTTCACCTGGGCAGACAAAAATCACTCACAAATGATGAAAATCATCGAAATCGAAGTAACAGTTTAGAAGCATTAGGCAAATTGTCACGACGATATTTTAAATGCGGACACACAATCGAGTCAGAAAAGGCAGTCGATGGATACAATATCAACAAGCGATGAAGGTTATGTAGGTGTTTTGATAAATCATTACATCTAGCCGGTGCAATGTCGATGTAGAATGAGTGAATATACTTATCTTACGATAACATTCTTGTTTTAGAGTCGGTCAGAGGGTTCTCTCGCCGTGCCAAAAATTTGCTTATTTGGGAATCTTTCAAGGGAGCTGTCGTTGCTCACTCAAACCGATCTCACTCGGTGAGCGTTGTCATCGTGTTGTATACCGATCAATATGGCATCAACAACCACCTTCCGACTATGTCTTCTCCACATCAGTGAGTGGAGAGAACTAACCTGCATCGGCTCGAGCTGAATTTTTCAAAAACTTTCGTCATCAAATTGTCTGAACGCGCATCTCGTACGGCATAAAAGCTTCTCTGACCGACTTTAAAACAAGAATGTTATCGTAAGATAAGTATATTCACTCATTCTTCATCGACATTGCACCGGCTAGATGTAATGATTTATCAAAACACCTACATAACCTTCATCGCTTGTTGATATTGCATCGATCGACTGCCTTCTCTGACTCGATTGTGTGTCCGCATTTAAAATATCGTCGTGACAATTTGCCTAATGCTTCTAAACTGTTACTTCGATTTCGATGATTTTCATCATTTGTGAGTGATTTTTGTCTGCCCAGGTGAACGACGAAATTTTCGAGGGATAGACGTTGAGAGGTGGCCCTGTGATGACATTGCAGAAGACAAATTCCATTCGCCGATCAAACATGAATCCCTAGGAGAATATCGTATGGCTTGCACAACTACCTGCCAATGAACACCAGATAATTCCACGAGATGATCCACGAACAGTGCGCCACACCGCATCGAGTTTGCTGGCACTGATCGGCGTGTGACTACGATAGAGTTTTACCAGTCGACAATCTTTGCCGAGATTATTACAACTGAATTGTAACGTTGTCCGTCTATTCTTACAAGTTCTTCTCATCGACGAGCGTGGAGTTAGTGCAATAGTCGTTTCACTTTAAGCAGCCTTCTACTTCTGAATACTATAGTCTCTGCATATTCTGACCATTAAGATTCTCCAGCTGCGTAATTATTTGACCAATTCTATATCCAAAATGAGCATGAATAAATCCACCTCGATTGTCACAGAACTATGATCTATTTGTCTCAAGATCGTCTCTTCATCGTTTTGTAATCGTCTTGGGCTCGTCTCAAGGCAATTTCTAAGTTCAACAATCTAATTTCGAAATCATCTCTCGCTTATCGTGCGAAATCATCTCCAGAGCATTTCTGAGATATCCAAATAGCGCAAATCAAAAAGACTGTTCAATCTAAAATAAACATTGTTTTGATGAATTCGAGACGAAATAGTGATTTTGTCCATCGATCACGAAATCATATTGCATTGGTGTTTCAAATGCATCTCTAAAATGTCTCAAAATGATTAAAACAAAACGTAAAAGAGATACACATTTTCCATCTCAAAAACGTATTTTTGACGAGTTTGAGACGAAACGAAGATCTCATTAACAAATCTCTAGATCATCTCCTCATACTCCCCGACTCATTATTAAGCATCTCTAAGACGTCGCAATTTGATCTCGTGAAATCATCTCAAAATTGTCACTCAGAGCATGCTAAATGCAATCGTCTCAAAATTGATTAAAAAGTGCCATAATCGAGATACATCAATTTTTGATCTTTTTCCTATCTCAACTTTTTTTACGCGGGCGGGAAAGAATAAATCGCTGAATAAAGATGTGGGCGTTGATTATGTTTTGGAGCAGAATATTAATTGTATACCAAAAAGAGGAAACGTAACCACAATTCAGGATGAACTGAAGTAGAATCTCAATATATCCGTCCCTGAAAAATAATGAATCTGTTTCATGATGATGTCTCCAATAAAGTTCATGGATAAAATGATACAGCTGTGGGTATGATTTTGATGAAAATGTCAGATAAATGAATTTACTATCCTTTAAAACAATATGGCTGACTGTGATCTTACTATCGGTTTAAAAAAGATTGACACCTCGAGAAATTTTGGTATCCTGGCTTCAAAAAAAATCGGTAATTTTTTTGACTGAGATAATATCAAAGCACAATTAATTGCGGCCACGATGAAATTCTTTTCAAGTCGATCGGATGATAACTGCGGCCGTGGCAGTTATCAGAATGTAAGAAAACGCAGGTATAAGGCCTAAATCAAAGGTAGCTCGACATTCGGATGCTGTAGCTCTGCCAAAAAAAATTCAGCGCATTGCAAAAGATTCAGGTTATAGATATTCGATTTATCAATAACCTCCAACAAGGATGAGCCGAAAAAGTTTATAACTTTTGGAGATAATCCAGCTTTTGGTAACTCGAGATCCACTGGAGCTAGAGACTTGATTCAAAAACAGAAAAATCATGAAAAAATTCTGGATATCAAAAATGATAACGCAATATCAGATTTCAGAAGAACAAAACAGAGGCGAGGTCGCAAAGTTTCAAAAAGATGAAGTCTGCGCTTATTGTGAGGCCTTTATTGTCCTTTACAGCCGGGGCCCTTCAAATCGCCAATGGGCGGGACTACCTGACCGCTGACCATAAAACTTGCGGTCCCGGAGTCAATTGGGGTACCATCAATCTGCTGCAATGAGTCTGAATTCTCGACAAAGGTAGCAATAAAACTATTTCGAGCGCGATTTGGGCCTTGCGTCGATAACAAATGTCTTTGATCATCAGTGCGAAGATTATTATCAGCGATAGACTAGATTGACGATAATCCACACTTGTCTCTCGCACCATCAGAGTTCCACGATCACTACTTATGAGGATTTTTTCCGAGGATCCTTCATGAATGATTGATAACATATGACCAATCCCTTACCCTTGTCATCTCAATATGCTACAATTGGATATCATTCAGACTGATAAGATGACAATCAATGCTTTGATCAATGATTGGTCTTCACTGATTGTTGACAAAGCGCTATCACACGGAGATACATTCATGTTCATGATGTTATCAACGATCTATTGAACAAAATATCTATCTCTATCTCCAGTGGATCTCGAGTTACCAAAAACTGGATTATCTCCAAAAGTTATAAACTTTTTCGGCTGATCCTTGTTGGAGGTTATTGATCAATCGAATATCTATAGCCTGAATTTTTTGCAGTGCGCTGAAATTTTTTTTGGCAGAGCTACAGCATCCGAAAGTCGAACTACCTTTGATTTACTATCGGTTAAAAAATGATTGTCCTCTCTGAATTGTGTGCCACCCCGGCTCGAAAAAAATGCCAATTTTTTTTGACTTGGATATTCTGAAAGAGTATCTGATTGGGCACCAAGGAAAATTTTGATGAGCGAGATCGCATCAAAATCGCGCCCGTATAGCGCTTATCAGAGCATAAGAAAATGCAGAAAAAAGGCCGGATCGAACTTTGGTTGAACACCGAGCCTTAGAAAAGAGCGGTGATTTTTTGCCAAAATTTACAGTAGTAGCTCTATCATTCATAGACGAAGGAGATGGTGAGAAACTCAAGTTGAGTCAAAATTACCGAGAAAGTCAAATCGTAATGTAATCAATCTTTTTCCATGCGTTTCACGTTCAGATTTTGCAAAACAATTACTCGACATGCTTTTCTTGATCTCACGACTCTCAAGAGTTGAAATTAATATTTTTCATTTTCTACCCATTTGTTTCATGTTTAAATTTTGCTAAATTTTGCTAAATAGTTACTCGACATGTTTCCCCTGATTTCATGATCCTCAAGAGTTGAAATTCAATTTTAGATCCCAGATAAAGTGATAGGGGAAACGATGGCCATACTCGCCAAGTTATACTTTTGGAAAAAGTGAAGTGAGGGGCGGGGAGGAGTTTAATATACACAAAAATGGAACAAAGAATTGTTAATAACAGCATACGAATTACGTATACTTGGTCCCTAAGCGCCTGGTCTGGGGCTCGATTTTATCAGTCTCTCGGTGGAAAACTGAAAATTTCAGATTTCTCCGATATCGAAACAATGTTATTGTCAAGTTTACATATTCCTCTTTCGAATGGGCTTGGTTCCATCTCAATATTCTCGATATCATCAAAACTACGTGGAAACTAAGAGGGGAAGCACTGGTCTCCCATATAAGCCCATGTTAACCGCGCCGGGCGCTTTCCACGCGGATACAGGCTGAGGACTGGGGTTTTCCGGGAAAGTTGTCGGGACCTTTTCTGTGGGAAATTTTGAGATCTACAACTTTGACCCCTTGTATTTTCCCCGGAAAATGCATATTTTCCAAGATATCGGTAAAAAACCCCAACTTTGCACTAAAAATTGTTAATAACAAAGGGTTGGCAAATGAATTCGCCCACGGACCCTCAAAAAATCGATTCAGCGGGTGGAAATGCATAAGAAACCATCAAAATTTTCTCTGGGAATTTATATGCATACGGGAGCATAGGTGGGCGCCCAGACTACCAGTCATTGACTTGAAACCACAAAAGTACAAACATCATTTGGCCGGCTTTTGAAGATGGCTCGATCGCAGACAGTCTCGGAAGAGCAATTAAGAGCGAGGCTTGTTTGCCTTATATATACAAATGGCTGTATGTGGCAGATCAAGAGATGAAAAGAGATGAGAATATAGACGGGTGCGAATACCTTTGCTGCAAATTCTGATGACCTTTTTTTTTTTAAGCTTTCGACTTCCGACTCGTAATTTCTTGGGCCGGGAAAATGCGAGCTTAATAATTAATACCTCAAAAAATTTTCCGGGGGGCTCGGGGGGCTCCCGCCCCCCTGCCCCCGCTTCGCCGTCCATTACCGAATATGCCGCAAAATAATCTCAGAGGGGCTTTTTCTTTCGAAAAGAAATGCGTTCAGATGCACCGAGTCAAGCATTTTGAAATGAGTCCGGATCGAGCCATTTTTTCTAAACGATTCTATGTATTGATATTATTACAGTGCTTTTCTAATCATAAAGGCGTATTACTGAAATTCTTTCTTAAGTCATACTTGTTTCATGTGATGTGAGAGATTGCAGAAAAATGCCTTTCAATATTTGTTAACCAGAATATCAAAATAGCTTTCTCAGCGTCCCCAAAAGAAATCCTACGAAGGATTTATAATAATATTGATCGTTTCAGAGAATGACTGTCAAAGTCACCGGCGCCGGGTAATTATTTTTCACAAAAATGAGATACAATCTTCTTATGTATAAGAGAGTTTGTATAAATATAACGCACGCGCTGACTCATTGTTTGTTGCACTATGTATTAAATTTCATTCGTGGCCGACGACGGTAAGAGAAAATTCAGATCATCGAACACATAACCCTTATCTCGGATCCGACATAACGTATGATCCCGAACTAAGATCCATGTGAATGTAATTGCATTGAATATTGCATCCCTCTTGCTAGAGACTAACTCTGTTAGTTGAATAAGCCACGTTACATCGCACACCTCTTTTGATATCCTGGTAGTAAAGGGGCACGTTGTGTTTCCCAGCAATGGTCCTCGGGGGTGAGAACTCGGACGTAACCCTACTGCAAAAGTGGCTTTCTTACATTCTGACTATGCTATCCTGTTATATGCTCCTTCCTTATACGGGATGCAGTCAAAGTTCCGTCAGCCTTGAAGGGCATATTATGAGCGCACTCGATGTGTTCGATTGCCTCGTGCGCTCTCATAACGTTTCGATTCATGGTTTTAGTCTCGCTGTTGGGCTCGTTTTGGTCTATCTTTTTATGAATTTCTTCCATGCGAATCACGTCTATAAGGTCAAAGGGCGAGAGGAGAAGAAATAAGTTTGGTGACTACAAATATGCAAGGGAAATAGCCATCTCAAGGTGTTTCTTCGAATATTTTCCAGAACTCTGAAAGTACTTGAATAATCTCGAAACATTTTGGCAAAAGCCGTTACTAGGGGGTCTGAAAAAAATCCTAAAAAACTTTTTTTCATTAGTACAATGCTGAAATTGTACAAATAATTTTCATTTGTATTTTTTCGAAATTCCTCATGGGTCATAGGGCTTCTAAAAGACCCGTTTTGATCCTTTTTAGCCAGTTCTGAAAAAATCATAACCCCGACTAGATCCAATCTTTTTTGGCGGACTAGGGTGAATTCCATTCATTAAGGCCGTGTCGCTGTCTCGCGCAAAAGCTGAACAACTTTACGTAATAATTCTTTCGTCAACCGAGACCGGAGTAATCGCAAATGCTTCGGGATTGCTTCAGGAATGAGCATCCGATACAATTTGGGAGGACAAACGTCTCTATCTCCCATAAAACCTGATCTAAGGTGCAAGGCCACGTACTCTGAGAGTCAAAATCGGAATATCTCGCGATCAACTCATTCCTCCTCAAGAGTGAGAGACGTTATCCTCACATCGTACAAAATGCTCAATCCTGAAGCAGTTCTGAGTGAATTGCGGCCAACCCCGTCCCATTCTCAAGTGGCTGAATTAGGGGTATTAGGGGTACAAACTTGATAATCTGACTCAAAATGTCCATTTAATCAAGATTCCGAGGTCAAATAAGTTCTAGGATATTATCCAATGCTTGGACGGTGATAAACCCCGTAACGACACAGATTTTACTTCTTTAGTCAGGAAACTATGTTTGTACCCTTACTTCAGGCACTCATAGCACTTGTAAATTGAAATGAGTGAGATTCCTCTCACATTCACCCGTGCCATTTTTGACTCGTTAGCTAAAAGCTTCAGCGCGTTCCTGTCTTGAGGCCGGACTCCAGAAGTTTTCACACATATTTGAGAACACTTCGATCACTAATCCGCAATCTCCGAGCTAATCCGATACAATTTCGGACACGCTAGTTGAGATGGAAGCATATACCAGCCATACGCATGTTGGCTTTTTGAACAAGACTTGAGCTCAATGTTCGGCAGTCCTGGAAAAATGACCAAGTGCCGTCGTAAATAGCTCCTTTGAGAAGTACAATAATCAATTTTTACCAGTAGTTGAACTGTAGGTCTTTCTAAGACATTCCAATAGCCACTTATCAAAGTCGATCGTCATTTTTCTAGCAGGAGCTAATATCACTTCGGATAAGACTCGAAAAGTGCTGGAATCTGCTCTCAGCAAATAGCTCCTGGAGTTTACCAAGTGCAACTACCAATTTCGGAGAATCACCATCTTGAAATTACTAGTCTAGACGATGGATTTTAGTACGCTATTAAAAAGTTGAGTCTAGTCGGAGCCATGATTTTCCAAGCATTGTCTAGAAAAGGGCCGAAGACGGGCAATTATAGGCCACGGGATTTCGAAAAGAAGAAAATATTTTGTACTATTTCACTATAGTACTAACAAACAAAAGTTTTCTAGGATTTTTTCGTGCCAGATCCCTCGATGACGGCTCTTTCCGAAATTCCCCAGAATGACTAATTTACAAGTGACAGTGGAATGTTCCGACTCGACTCAGAAACAACCCTATTTATGACTCATTATCTCGTCAGCAGCTCTCCATTTCTACTTTTCATTTTCCAAGTATGTAAGGCTCAGATTTCTAGATTGAAAAATACTTTAAAAAATGATTGGGCGGGGTAGAGTTGATGAAGCAATAAATTAGAGAACTCGAACGAAAAAACTTTGCAACATTTGATAAGCTTCTTGTAACCTTTTTGTAATTCGGATGAATGCAATACACCTTCAATGAAAAAAAGTTCCTGAAGATGTTTGATATCACTGCCTATCTAACTCATCAAATCATCTTGAAATCCGTGCATTTACGTAGTGATTCGTGAGTAATCATCAGGCGAAGAACGACAAATTTACAAGATCACAACATTTCTTCTCTAAAATTCACCAAACGATCTGTGCAAAATTAGTACTAGTGAAATAATCAAATACATCCAAATCGACCTAGCAACGGTACTATATCAGCTAATTTGCTGATACTGTCATAGACTGCATTGAGTTTTATTCATTTTATCCACCTTCCGAGCTTCGTATGATTGCGAAAAATGCATCGGAGGATTTGAGATAGAATTTTAGAATTTTGACCAGAAATATTTCGAAAAATTTTGACTCTAAGCTGATCCCACGCGTATTCTTCCCTCTTCTCACTGATCGAGCCTCAAAGTGGTGAAAAGAGCAGTAAAATCTCAACTCAACTTTACCACAGATACATGGCCTAAAGTATTTCTTAGTACCCGAACTATCAGTTCTAGAATAATGATATTGATTATCTAGTAAACACCGCGATGTTTCAGAAAATCTCATACATTAGTACAGTAAAATCTATCAATGGCGGATATCTTCGGTCGCATCAAAAGTGTCCGCTATTCGGAGGTGTCCGCTAATCAGAGGTACATTTTTGTGGTATAATCTCTGCCGGTTGCAAAAAAATTATCCGTGCGGTTTCAGCTAATCAGAGGGGCCCGTTAAGGGAGAGTTCAATATTTCTCATCAAATTATTAGCGCAATTTACGAGGTGAGAGATTTCTTCAAAGTCAAAAAGTAAAGCAAATCTGTAAAGGCTGAATACATTTTCAACAAATTGTGATAAATTTCTTGGGCGAGGGATCAAATGGATTTTTACTATGCAAGACCACGTTTGTCCTAAAATTGTCAAAATTTTGAATCATGCCTAGTTGAAATTCCTGTTAACAAAAGTCGAGGACTAGGGTCAGTCTAGCTGTCAAATCGTCAAGAAATGTCATTCTAAAAGGGTCCCCTCTCACCCCTTCGAGCAATCAGACGGTCTTTCAAAAATTTGTCTGATTTTTATTTCCAGAAGATTTTTATTTCAGGAATGACTCTCAGAATGACACAAGCCTCGAGGATGCCCTTCGCCCTTGGAAAAATTCAACACTTCGACTCATTTAATGATTATTACGTGAGATACTGACGAAGCAAGTTTAGAAAATAATTTCGCGATTTCACTCCCTCACTTTGTTTCACTCAGACATAAGATTCTGATATATTAAGAGTTTTTCAAAAATTGTGAATAAACTCCGATTCAATGTTATGTATAGGTCCCAATATCTAGCATCAATCAAAAGCGATTTGATCTAAGACACACGAATTAGTTGATCGAACTGTTTCATTATACTACAAGCGACTAATCGTTTGAATGTTTTATATCAAAATAGCCTAACGCTCGAAACTTTGAGGGAAATAGAGCAATAACAGTTTGACATTAGCGATAAATTTTGAGAAATAGATACTCAAATAGAGAACGTTCATAGCTATATTTCGATTGGAAAGATGGACAAATTTCGCTGGAATCCTGCTAGCCTAGTAATAAAGGGGCACGAGAATGTCTCGCGCACGTGCTCGGGGGTAAGTGCGTGAATAAAATGCGCGATCCGCGACCCTATATATCTCAACGACATACAACTATGCAATATCCAACCCCTATATCATGCTATCCTGTTAGTTACTCCTCTCATATATGGAATGCAGCGAGAGTTTGAGGATTTTAGTACTTATGCGGACTCGACTATATTCCATAACGAGTGAGGAGACATGTACATACACTTAACCAGATATTATGGGAATAATGTTCCACTTATTTTTTTGCGAGATCTTCTTCCACAGTGCGTGTGTATATATGAATACATGTACGAACAGCTGTTTTAGGTTGACTTTGTGCAATAATTATTATTATTATTGATTGCATTTTTTACAATCGGTTGTAGATATGAGTTAATCTCATGTTAATTTACAGAAATTCCAACCAAATGACTCATTCCAATACAATCCCCTAGTCCCAATTTATAATATGTGGTATATTACCCATCTGTCGTAAAATCTGTACTAGATTAAGTGAGAGAATTTTCAATTTTTCTTCTCTATTTTTTATACAAAAATCAGCTCACACTACCTTTACAGTTATTTGAAGTAGATAAATTTCCGCCACATCTTACGATTATATTCATCAGATCATTGAGCGTCGACGGAAAGAACTTAATCAATACTTGGGAATATGCGAAGAATATTACAATGAAAGTTAAAATAAAATCATAATAAATATTTTACTATCCTACGTAGGCTGTCAGACTTAGGAGAATATATAGTTTTATTTCACCTTCTATAATTCTAAAAGCCTGATAGCCAAGGGGCGCAGGGGTTTCTCCTAAGAATACGTGCCCACACGACTTCGAGGGGTCGTCGTCGTCGCAGGGGTGAATCCATGCGCAGTCCATGTATGCGCCGAATATCAATTGCGCCGCCAAGTAGTAGCTACCCTTTATATTGCTCGCACATACACATACGTGCAAGCGCCAACACAAATGCAATGTCTCGAAACCTGTTATTAAACTCCCCAACGTTTTCTGCTGTCCTGATACACCCTCCTTCCGTATATGGAATGTGACTCGAAATTCCAAATACTGGAGCGCTCGCGACGTTGTGGTTTTCGTGGCATATGTTGCCTCCATCGCAGTTCTCAAAGGATTCATCGATCGGCCTGATGAATGCAAACCGGATAAGAGGACACTTGGGGTGATGTGTATTGTGTGCATGCCAGCTTTGCGGTCATCAATCGGTTTTGTGCATATATTCGGCTTCTATGGATTATTGTATGGATTGGCCGGGGATTCAATATTTAGGCATAATTTACAATGAAAAAAAAGAAAAAAAATTCATTTGAGAATTTCACCCTCCGAATCCGTTGGAAAAAAGTCATAAATTTTTTTCTCAGTATTATTCGAGATTATCTTCGAAAATTGCCCTTTGTAACCGCCCGAGTAAAAAAGATTAATAGATTATAATATATTATAATAGATTATAATATATTATGGATAATATATTATAATAGATTATAATATATTATAATAGATTATAATATATTATAATATGTCATCATATTTCTGTCGTTAAGTGGAAAGTCGGCGGATTGTGGTGCAGAATCGAATTTGATCAAATCCCAAAGTCGGACATGGCTGAAGCAGTCCTTGCCAGCCCTTATTTCATTTGCAAAGTTATAGGACCATGTATACTTATTTATGGTTATAATACAGTCATAGAAATACGGTTTATTTGGTTGCTGGATCGTACGATCAAATGAGGTGGAAAACTAAATTTTCTGACATTTTCGACATTTTTTGATCCCACACAGTCAAACTCGATTCGCTGCTCTATTTTCTTCGGTCCAGAACGGTATAAGTCCACTTCAAAAGAAATGATGGACTCATACCGTTCTGGTCCGGAAAAAAAGTCGAGAAAATTTGGAGATCAGAACGGTATAAGTCCATTTTTTATTGCAAAATAATGCGTAAAAAATGTGAACAATTGAAAATTATTACGCCCCATGCCAAAAATGTCGTGAAAACACACTCATTATATGATAAATGAAGCATAATTACTGCAAATGACAATCCGAATTTTCTATCGCCAGAAAACTTTGAAGCTAATTTGCCAGAAATGGGAAAAATGGACTCATACCGTTTTGGTCGGGAGCCGTCTATATATAATCAATACATTGAATTTACTCTCGATAAACAGTCGTATGTCTTTCAAGATTATCGGAGATGCTTTCCTAGGGTCGATAGAAATAACCAAAATAGAACGGTTGATTTTCCGAGCCACTCGAATTCAATCAGACCATTATCCATCCAGCCGTCTCCCTAAAGACCTTGAACATTGGAATGAAATGAAAGGCCACGAGCTTCTTCATTGGCTACTGATTTACTCCATTCCAATCCTAAAAAATTATCTCCCTCCTGAGTACTTTCAGCACTGGATTGCTTTCGTCGTTGGAACTTTTAACCTGCTCAAAAGTAAAATTGGACCCCAAGATACGGCTCACAGTGAGTCACTTTTCAAAATATTTGTCCGAGATATCGCCTCTCTGTACGGCGATAGAATGTTAACGTATAATGTTCATCAACTATTGCATCTGGTGCTGTACGTTCTCAGATGGGGTCCAATGTGGGCGACATCGGCATTTGGATTCGAAAGTTACAACAGTTTTTTGTCGCGTTGTCTTCACGGCAATAAGAAAGATGTCGACAAGGAATTGGTGAATACCATACAAATCTATAACGGATACTTGGCCTTGAAGAATAAGATTGAACGACCCATCCCACTCGAGTCTCTGGTATTCCGCATTGAAATTCCGGGCCATCCAATCACTTCCTTGAATAGTTTGAAGTTAGATGAGTTGTTAGAGTTAGAAGAACATTTTGATTCCATCGCTGACTTGGACATATATTCCAGAGCTAAGATTAATGGTATCACTTTTACCTCTATGGAGTATAAACTGTTGAAAACTAACACATTCCATGTCCATTTAGAGTTGAAGAATGGTGACCATATTTACGGCATTGTCAAAGTATTTGCGACTTATCGGGGCGACAAGTTCCTTTACTCGGTTCCACTCAAAGTTGAATACAATCAGGTTATAGTTCACGTAGAGACAAGGATTAGGGTTGAGCATATTTTGCCGATAAAAGAGCAAAATTCTTTTTTGCTCGTCAATGTATCTCATGTGAAGTCAATTAACCCTCTGACTAGAATTGATGACTACATATGCGAAATGCCTCATCATTTGAGAAAGGTGCTCTAGTGCCAAACCATTGAAGTTGCGAGATCTTGAAGAATTTACTTCTAAAACCCTTTTTCAAAATATATTAATATAATAAATTCGTCGCTTGGAATTGAAAACCTACGCAATACACATATTCGATATTTATAATTTGTACATAGTTGTTTGTATCTATTCGAAATGTCATTATTGTGAATATTCAATACTCAATAAATTCATACACGATTTTATATGAGGTGTTTGTAATTACAAATTCGAGATATCATGATGAATCATCAGAGTATCCATTCCATCGGAGAGACAAGATGAATATCATTACAAATGTTGATACGAGGTGTGTTTGTTAATACGAAAATACTTCATCGAAGAATTGATTGAAAAATTATTCATTACTCTCAGTTTTAAATGTACAAAAATTTCGACCCTTAATCGGTAGAAATCCAGCAAACCACGAGAGTCGCGGGTTTTCGAAAAACGGAACTAGATCACAGTTTTTTCTTATTAAATGATTTTCCATTACATCTCGTTAAAAAGCTATCGAGACTGTTCAATCCTAACAGCATGCAATTTTCACCTAATCAGTTAGCCCTCACGCCGATGTAGCTCGGGTACTTTGCTGTCACTCCTAACGAGTAAAATCTGTCTAAAAAAATTGAAAAGGGTTGAAATTCGAGACCTCAGTGGAATGCTATACAACCCTTAAGGAGGCCGATTTCCCTTGATTAAAAACTATTATGTGTTGAGTGACATATACCACGATGGCATTTTTTTCTCATCTTATTCTCATGCTCACAGAGCTCAACTGCACCAATAATGTGAGAAGTTGGACAGTTATTGTGGTCTTGGGACCCCAAAAAATTTAGTTTTCCACCTCATTTGATCGTATGATCCAGCAACCAAATAAACCGTATTTCTATGACTATATTATAACCATATATAAGTATACATGGTCCTATAACTTTGCAAATGAAATAAGGGCTGGCAAGGACTGCTTCAGCCATGTCCGACTTTGGGATTTGATCAAATTCGATTCTGCACCACAATCCACCGACATTCCACTTAACGACAGAAATATGATGACATATTATAATATATTATAATCTATTATAATATATTATAATATATTATCACAATAATAGATTATAATATATTATAATATATTATCCACAATATATTATAATCTATTATAATATATTATAATATATTATAATATATTATAATATATTATGATCTATTAATCTTTTTTACTCGGGAGAGTTGATACAATTTGAATGTATAAATGACACATCATTGTGTCAATAACATCATTAAGAAAAATTATGTCAATAATTATGAGGTTTCTAGTTCAAGACCCTCAGATTGAGATATACGACGCAAAAGACAGCAGAATTGGTAGGGAAAATTATTATAAGGTGTGTTCTACTAATACTTCTTATGATTGGTGCTTTTCTTTTACCCAAACAAACATCCACCAGAAAATGATATTTGCTGAGGTTGATCCGACTAATTCAGATCAATCACTATTGCACACTTTATACGTCGACAGAAATTTCCGGTTGTCCAGGCCATTCTTGCCATATGTACAGGGCTCTCGTGACGGTAGAAAACTACGAAAACATACAATTGAAGAGAATTCCCATTAGGACAAGATAATATGGAATTCTAATGTGTACAGTGGAATTTGCCAAGAAAATCGCAACAAATTCATCGATCTCCAACCAATCTTGTCTACTCCTCGTTTGGTTTAGGTGGCTCATATCTCAGAAGCGAAATTTTCGTCCGAAGTGTTTATTTGATTTGTGTTCAATTCCATATGGGTCATTCTGGACCAAGGTGAACATTTTGAAAATCGACGAAATTTAAAAATGCCCCAAACATTTTTTTTCCGTTAGTACTACTAGAATATAGTTGAAAAAAAATTTTTTCAGATTTTTTTGGGACCCATGGCGGGCCCTACGAATTTTCCAAGTCCCATTTTTGAGCAGTTTTTCGCCTATTTTTCACTATCTTGGAAAATTCGTAGCTCGGACCCAGTTGCATCTTTTTCATCCTAGCTGGGCGCATTTTTTTTTGGTATGACGTACTCTTTCAAGAAAGAAATTGACCGGTCCAAAAAATTGATATCTGGTAGGTCCCACGGTTGCATAAAAAAAGGCCCAAAAATACGACTTTGCACCACTTTTGGAGGCGTATAGGTCAAAATAGAAGCCTCGTAGCAAAATTTTGCAAGAGAAAAAACTTGTAGGCCTTGAAAAAACCTTCAATTTCCTTTTTGGTACGTGTCATTATCTTATCTCACGTACGATCTACAGCCGATTTAAGTTGGGCATTTTTGTAAAAACGTGAAACTTCAAGGCCAATTTAAAAAAATCGTTTATTTTTTATCGACCCCAAACCTATGAGAAAATGTTCTTTCAGGTGTCTATTTGATGGCCCAACAATAATTTGGTTGTTCCTTTTGAATCCCGATTTTATATGAGCTGTAAAAAACAGTCGAAAATACCGAAAATTGTGTCGAATCCGGGCCTTATCATGACGCTTTGTGGACTGGGTCTTCCCTTGCTCTCGATTTGTGGACTCTAATTATACAGCACTCGGCATAAAATATTGTGGAAGATGAGATCTAGAGCTGGAAAATGGCCTCTCGTGCGATGTTTTACGATGGACCCGTCCAAAACTAGAGTAAATTGAGTAAATACAAGATAAATCGAGGAAATCGATTGTGATGCATCTCTCACTTAACTAGCCCGCACTCACTAGCCTAACCGGCCGCTTTGGCACTCCGCGTATGCTCCGCACTGCATGCCATCCTCCGTTTATGCGGAAGTGATAAGTGATATTAACAGCTGATGCAGTATTGTCAGGTATTATCCAGTATAGACAGAGATAGGAAGGTTCTCTAATCTCCGTTACAGACTGTAGACTGTACGAGGTTTCGGTTGTTAGTGACCACCACGTAAAAATTGTATGTGTCAGTTAGCGTCCCGATCAGAAATTTTGGTACCTTCCCCACGGGGTTTGCCCCGTAGATGGGCCAAATGTATTGTGAAGCATATGAAGTGTAACGCCTTCCCCGCGGGGGTATCATCGGGGCAATATTTGCGCAAAATTAGTGCAGTTTCTGTTGAGACCTTTAAAATAATTCCGGATATGTTTGTAATCTTATCACTATTATGTGATTGTTTAAGTAAAGTATGTTCAAGTAAAGTTGAAAATTCATTGAAGACCTGGGAAAGCCTCATAAGAGCTACTAATATCCAGCCTGTGTTTACTTCTACTGAGGGCAAATAGTCACTTGACTTTGCAGCGTGTGACGAAGAAATTTATTTTGCTGGACTGAGATTTATGTGAAAAGTGAGTGGTGCTCATCAATAATTTTAAAATACAGATATGTTCACGTTCAATGCCTCTGTTGAAATTTCCATCATACACCCACAGAAGTGAGGTTAACTCTGAGACACTATGCAGGAATGTTGTGAAAGTGATCAGATACTTTGCGGGGCCCCTGCGGGGAAGGCGTTACACTTCATATGCTTCACAATACATTTGCCCTAATACCCGCGATGTTCGGGGTATTATTCCGCCATGGTTCGGGGCAATTCCGCCATGGTTCGGGGCAAACCCCGCGGGGAAGGTAATGACGGTCAGCGGCCATTCGAGATCTCCCATCTCACTCGCACCTAATAGGTTATCCCATGAGTGCGAGGGAGACGACAGATCTCAAACGGTCACTGACCGTCATCCCATTGCAGTTCACCTCATGGCGTAAAGATAACAAAAGTTATCTTCACGCCATGGTTCACCTTGTTCTCGAGTGTACCAAAATTTCTGATCGAGACGCTGACTGACACATACAATTTTTTCGTGGTGGTCACTAACAACCAAAACCTCGTACAGTCTACAGTCTGTAACGGAGATTAGAGAACCTTCCTATCTCTGTCTATACTGGATAATACCTGACAATACTGCATCAGCTGTTAATATCACTTATCACTTCCGCATTAACGGAGGATGGCATGCAGTGCGGGGCATACGCGGAGTGCCAAAGCGGCCGGTTCTCGATTTATCTTGTATTTACTCAATTTACTCTAGTTTTGGACGGTTCCATCGTAAAACATCGCACGAGAGGCCATTTTTCAGCTCTAGGTCTCATCTTCCACAATATTTTATGCCGAGTGCTGTATAATTAGAGTCCATGAATCGAGAGCAAGGGAAGACCCAGTCCACGAAGCTTCATGATAAGGCCCGAATTCGACACGATTTTCGGTATTTCCGACTGTTTTTAACAGCTCGTATAAAATCGGGATTTCAAAGGAACAACCAAATTATTGTTGGGCCATCAAAAAGACACCTGAAAGAACATTTTCTCATAGGTTTGGGGTCGATAAAAAATAAACGATTTTTTTAAATTGGCCTTGAAGTTTCACGTTTTTACAAAAATGCCCAACTTAAATCGGCTGTAGATCGTACGTGAGATAAGATAATGACACGTACCAAAAAGGAAATTGAAGGTTTTTTCAAGGCCTACAAGTTTTTTCTCTTGCAAAATTTTGCTACGAGGCTTCCATTTTGACCTATACGCCTCCAAAGGTGGTGCAAGGTCGTATTTTTGGGCCTTTTTTGATGCAACCGTGGGACCTACCAGATATCAATTTTTTGGACCGGTCAATTTCTTTCTTGAAAGAGTACGTCATACCAAAAAAATGCGCCCAGCTAGGATGAAAAAGATGCAACTGGGTCCGAGCTACGAATTTTCCAAGATAGTGAAAAATAGGCGAAAAACTGCTCAAAAATGGGACTTGGAAAATTCGTAGGGCCCGCCATGGGTCCCAAAAAAATCTGAAAAAATTTTTTTTCAACTATATTCTAGTAGTACTAACGGAAAAAAAATGTTTGGGGCATTTTTAAATTTCGTCGATTTTCAAAATGTTCACCTTGGTCCAGAATGACCCATATTTAACCACAAATCCCCTTAATGTTTCCTGGTATTCCCAATTTTGCAATGTTGAAAGACACCCTGTATATAGCCACATATGTTATTTAGGAATTTTTACTCTCATTCAATCATCTCTTGATCCTCCATAAGAGAATCATTCCTCCCAGTTCGTCACTTTGAGATCGGGGCTACTACGAATCAGCTAAAAATTTGAGAGGAAAAAATCAAGTAAGTACATACATAGACTCGTCCTAAAATAATCTGAATCGATGGAAATTAGATGTATCAAAGGTCTGATTTATTCCTAGGCTTCATGAATTGACTGATTCTTTTTCATTTTCAATAAACAGAGATTATCGATGGAATCACACAGCAAATTTGTACTTTTCATTACGAGAGCTTTGCTGAGCAGAGAAAATTCAAAAAATCATGATTTTCATGAGAACCGTCAGACAACGGTTCTTCAGTCTCGAGTTCATAATGAATGGAGGGCCTATGAAAAGTGTATTTTTCAACTTTTCATTCGGAAACTTTGTAAGTGGAAAGGATCTGAGTAAACCGAATGAATAAATAATGATCAGGTAAATTCTGAATTCAAGACGTATTTGAATAGTATACCCGATTCCATAGAGTCATGACTTTAGTTATAACTTCATATTTGCTCACCTAACTGTGTCCTGAAACTTTCATGACAGAATTGGAAATCTTCTGCAATGCCCTCATTTCAAACTCGAATTCTTACACAAAGGCTATTCCCAAGATAAGTAAGAGTTGGTTATCATATTATATAGTTATTATATTACATAGTTCATAACTGCTGATATCGATTTTTGAATGAAAAGCATTGAATAAAAAAAGAGCAACACAGCTCCGATAACTGAGAATATTTCCTTGTCAAAGGTAATGATCCTTCATTATCATATTGAGCCCCTCTTCATTGGAAGATTATCAGGTAAGCAACTAATCTCTTTTCGTGATTTCATATTGAACAATATAGTAGGTGCTTGGATAATCGTCACCACGCGACTCATTATTTCTACATTTTCAACTCAGAGCAACCTAACCTCGCACGGCTAGATCGTCATCAAAAAATCCAACTCGTTCTCAACTTTGACCCAAAAAATAGATTACAAGCTGAGTTTTAAGGAATCTTGATAAATCACGCCGAGAAAAATCTCAAGGTCGGTTGTTAAAATCATTGTATTGAGATATCAACGGACATTATTCCGAACGCATTTTCTCTGTTGTAGAAGAGTCAAATATCCGCGACTGATAGATTTTTCTTACAGATAAACAAAGTTTCACTGTTCAAAATCGGAAGAATTATTTTCAATCGAAAATTTGAAATATGCACACGATCTCAAAAAATTTAATTTCAAGATAATTTTCAATGAAATGCATTATTTCAAATATTTTCAAATCTTCCTGTTAACTCGTGAGCTATTTCGTAAGCTCTTTTCAGAGAGTAAGAAACCTATGTTTCCCAACTCGCTTCGACAAACATATTTTTTTATTCTAAGAGTGAACATGGGCTGGCTTTGCATACTATTCCAAGTAGTGATAATTTCGATTATTTTTACAGATATAACACAAGGAATTTGCAAACAACAAGGGCTCTCATTTTATGTCTGCTGATTCTGCTCGGCCGTGCAGATGCCGGTCTCCTGTTGCTATTGGAATTTGTTACACGGGATGTGCAGTTGTAGCCATGGCTTGTTTTTCAGCTGCTGCATGGAACTTTAACCATAACTATACTATTACAGCAAGTCTTACCCTAGCAGCTTGCAGAACGGCCTACACCTACAGTATTTGCTCAAAAGCATGCGTCGCTGCTTTTGCATTCGCACCATCGTACCAACAATATTTCTCTCTTAATTCTAGCTTATACAGCTCACACCTCTCCTCAAGCTGCGATAAGTAGCACAAAACTGACACCAAAATCCACCTATGGGGTGTTTCTCAGGAGATCCTACACAGCAAGGATCCGTTTTGACCGAAATCGTACCGGTTTACGCATCGAAGTGGTGAGTAAAATCATTTTTCCCGTGTATAAGTATATGGAGGCCCATTTCGATAAATTGGTGATTTTGCCATGTTACCTCATTAATCTTTTGATAACTCAAAATGTGTAGAGAATCTTTTTGTAGAGCTTTCAAAGATCTAAGAAATCATGCTGTGGAAGATTCTCAAACGGTGCATCTACTTCGAGTTATGAGGCGTTTTTATTACAAGTTAGATGGATTTTGAAATATCTCCATTGGACATCATGTCTCAAATTTCATATTTCTAACCACTTTTGCCATGTTGGAGGATGATTCAGGGAACTTTTCGTTATTAGTTATCGAGATTCTGCTTAATACAACTCATGAGAATCTTCCAGCATTCCAAAATATGTGGAAAATGTGAAGTTCGAGATATGATGTACCATCAAAATATTTCAAAATCCATGAAACTTGGAATGATGGCGCCTCACAACCCGAAGTAGACGCATCGTTTGAGAAACTTCCAGAGTACGATTCTTTAGATCTTTGAAAGCTCTACAAAAAGTTTCTCCACACATTTTTTGATAAAACGGGCCGTTCTTGAGTTATCAAAAGAATAATGAGGAAACATGGCAATATCACCAATTTATCGAGATGGGTATCCATATACTTATACACGGGGAGAATGATTTTACTCGCCATTTCGAGGCATGAACCGGTACGATTTCGGTCGAAATGGATCCTTACTGTGTAGGATCTCCTGAAAAACACCTCACAGGTGGAAAAAACGCCTCATAGTGTCAGTTTAGTGGTACTTATCGCAGCTTGGAGAGAGGTGTGAGCTAGTTCTTTTTGGTCCACGTTTTTTTCACTTATTGTCTTGTTTTCATTGTTAATATGCATTGTAAGTAGCTATATAAATACTCACTAGACTTGTAATTATTGTCAACTTGATATTGTAAAGGTACATCTGTCTTTTGGGCTCATGAAAATGAAACCAATGTTGCGTTTCAGTTATGCTCTTTATGCAAACACAATTTTCCGAAGATATTCATCGTAAAGTTTGAAAATGCACAACATTCGAAAGAACTTGATGGACTCAAGCGATTGATTGCTTAATCGGAGGTTTGATGATTCACTAAAACTTGATGTTCAGTTATGAAAAATGTAAAATTTTAAAAATGCATAATTTAATATTATTTGAATCGACTGTTGAATTTGTTTGATTTAGACGGCTCATTTTACATTAATTTGGTTGGTCAAAGATGCAAGAATTGCAGAGAACAAAAATTATCCTGTGGAGCAGCTGAATGGTGCAAGCTCTCAATTTCAAATCAATGCTCTGAATTTTCTTTTTATTTTCCTATTCGCTCTGACACAAGGTAAGGTTGAATTTTTTCTAAAAACACTTATATCAATAATTCAAAGCTCCAGAAACCATGTGAGAAAAAAGAGCCAAATTGATGAAAAGCTTACCCGTGCGCTGGTTAATCATGCGTCAATGAACTCAAACAACTCCGTGAACGTTATTTGTAAAATAGTTTCCACCTCACATATTCACTCTTTTCGACGATCTTATAGCCAAAAAATGAGAATAAACACAAAATTGATTCAAAAAATATTAAAAGAATTTGCAATTGAAGATCCTGCAAGTTACGCTGCGTGAAGCCTAAATATCCGTCTCGCCATTTCATCGCTCGTCAGAGGGTCAGCTGCTCGATTTGGCTAATGCAGAAAAGCCTGGTCGATGGAGGACTGGGCGCCCAGGCGTCCATCCCCCCGAACGGGGTGGCATAGAACATAACCCCCGACCTATACATATATACAATATATGAGCTCTATCTGGGCATGCGATCCTGATCCCGAAATATTCTCCGCGTTTGAGGCAATTACCCGCATTAGACAGGGCGTCACGTTGCGGCTCTATAATTCAACTCTCTTGGTCTTTGATAATACTCCTCGCGACGCCTCTGATAATTTGCATCCTATTCCCTTTGCTGAATTCGAGTCACCCCTTGATACTTATGCCACATTGCGACACCCTGAAGCGTATAGCTAGTTGGTAGATGAGTTTTGTCGCTGATGCTTTGAACTGTGACTCATTGAGCACACTCAAAGTTCAGATTGTCTACTTTGAAGACGGGCAAAGTGGTGTGTGGTTTTGCCTTGTTAGGGGATGTAGTGAGTCAGATGTGTCTGCTGATAAATTTGGTGTATCCAAGATATGCTTTTAAGAGGCTCTTGATTTGAATTGGAATGGTATATTACAAAGTATTTATTTTAGAATTCATTTTTGGCCTTTACATACAGGAGAGATTTTTTTATACACGTTCACTGTGATGAGCCCTACTCAAAGCCCTACCGGTGGGGCCCACAATTTTTTTCACAATTCTATTTCTATTGATTCATATATGCTCAAAAAATAGTCTTGATGGCGAATTTCTTCGCCTGTTTAGTTTGCAAAGAGCCAAATAATAACGAGTCACAAAAGAGTTCACTCCCATAAATTTGCATCAATCGAAGATTGATGGTCGAGATCATGACCAACCGAAAGTTGCAAAAAATTGCCTTCGCAGTGACCGTGTAATTAATGGTGAAACCGTCGAATTGAAACCACTGACATGAATTTTTGGAGTTCTTGTGTGAAAATAATTTTTCAAGTAAATTTTCTTAAATAAACATGCTTTGATTTAACTATCATAAACCAAATCATACCTCAGACCAATTGGAGCGTCGGTTCTGGCTCGCGTATGTTGTCAAAAATATTGGGGCTCGGCTCATCATCCGGATCGAATTCAATTTCTTCTGGCTTAATTAACCGTGGAGGCTTGGGTTCACGTGGAGGCACGCAAGGAGGTGGTTGAGCCAGATAAAAATCGATCTTATTCTTCAGATTCTCAAACTTATCCTCTTCTTTAATGATGAAACTACTTCCTCTAGTATACTTGATGATATTTTCAATATCGTCCTCACACATGCATACCTTTTGAAAATAGTTTCCATTTATCAAAAGAAGCTAATTTCAATCGATGATTCTCGAATGAAGCAAGATAGATTGATGATCTTTGATCACTACTTACGTGGTTCGAGCCAGTAATTACATCTGCATTCGAATCAGGACATTCAATGTATGAAATCTCATCCGTGCCATAGTTTTTGCCAACCACAATGATGACTCTGTAGTATAATAGAGCACGTGATCGAGTCGATTCAAGGAATAATAATTACCAGCGTTGGGTTTGATACAAAAACCTGTTAGCTCGAAGATTTGTCGTATCAAGCTGCTTCAAATCTTCAACGCACCGCGGGAACCCTGTCAGGACCCATCCTATTCTTTCGTACTGGGGCTGACGTAGATATTGCTACAAGAGTCAAAAGATTTTCTCAAATCAAAGTATGATCTAAGCCAATAAAGTAAAGGAGTGAAGTTTATCATGCGCATTGAAATACGATACCTTGAAGCACAAAACTTTCAAACAAGGTGAAAGATTGTCGGTATCGCTATTTTCTCTTGCAGCTCGTAAATTATTACCCAACTCTGAGCATTGTGAGCTAACGCATTCGATAACTTCATTGAATTTGACTGAATTTGATGTAAGAAAATGTTAGAGATTACTAATTACGATTCATATACTTTACAAAATACGAAGAAAAACGACAATGGCTCACTGTGATGTATACCGAACTCTTCGGCAAGGTGTGCACCCAAAGACTCGCATCTATTTGAATTCTGAGGATCTATCAATACGATACGAAGTTCTGTATTTATGTTCTTGTACATTCTCTGTTTAAGAACAGCTAAACAAATATCGACAATATCCTGAAATTCCTTGTCTTTCGCATTGATCCTCTAAATAGAACGCATGGTAAATTTTAGTATAAAATGAAAAAAGATGTGCACCTTGAACACTCATACCAACTTTTATCAGGTTTGCGAAAACTCGACGCAAGCCTCGTATTTCTTTGAAGTATTCACCATCTGATGAGTTGCCGTTGACTCCTAATAGAATTTATGAACATATATTTGATGGAAAATTACATTCAAATGACACTTTATAAACGAAAAACTGATGTGATTACAAATAACTATACCTTCCGTTGTGATATCAATAACGTGAGAAGGAATCAATCCAGACCGCTGAAGAAAACGAGCTTCTTTATCGTTTCTTGGAAAATCTATGCATGAAAAAATTTCGTGTGATTGTATTCGTAATTTTGTATCAATGTACTTCCCATTTTTAGAGTGCCCTGTAACGCCAATATCTACCTAGAAATATCCAACCATCGCAATTGAACTTCATGTAATTCATCAAGATCATCCTCAACTTCTCTGTTACAAAAGTCGATTCTGACAAATACTGTGAACAAAATATTTCTGAATTAATGGACGTGAGTTCGAATACGAGAAAAACATGATATCTTACAGGTTCGCAATCATCTGTGAAATCTTTCAATCTGATGAGAGGTATCATCAATTTTGATGCCAAGGTTTCTCCCAGCTTTTTTCTATCTGTTGAAAAATGCATGTAAGATACATTTGTACCAATAATATTTTGATAATAAGGGAATTTCATGAGATCAATTTAAAACAAGTATAATTTACCGAATCCGGGTGGTGCCATGATTACAACTCTCGGAACATCAAGCCTCCGGGCTGCATGATGAATGCTTTGTTTCAGAAAAAGCACATGATCATCTGGTTTTTTAATCAATAGCATAGACGATAATTCCTACAACAACACAGTTTGAGTTGTGAGTATGCATGGAGGACAAATATTTGAGGAATCAGCATTTGATCATTTTTGCGCGTTCGTCTCTTCCGAAACAAAGAGACGAACAAAGATTGATACTATAAATCATGGTTCCCTTCATAAAAAGATATTGAACCAAAAGCTACGGGAAAGATATGAACTTTTTCAAAATTGGTAAACTCTGGGAATGTCATTTACAAATACAAACCGTCATAAAACCCGGATTTTCGCGTTAACTCTGGTATAACCGATTACCAATCGCTATGTACTAATGTTTTGTATGGATTAAGTATACAATACTTGTGAAAAATTCAATTGTACCTGAAACAGTTCGAATATCCGATGTTTCTCTAAGTACGATGTGAAATCTCTGGAAAGCTTCGCCGGATCTCTCCGCTTCATCGTTCAAAATCGAGGAGTGTCCCTCAAATAACAAAACGTCAAAACGAGCAGAAGAAACGTCGAAACGATCCTTCCATCAGTTTTTGTATATACATACTTTTGAGGTTATGCAAATCGGTGGATCTCACTTTCAAATATATGAATACTCATCAATGTTCATACTATTCTAAACTCTAACTCAATCAATCGTCTATCTCAACTATCGAGTCGAATCAATAAAATCGGTCCTGCTTCATTATATTACAACCGATTTGCCTTCTTCTCGAGCAGTACCGGCTTTACAGTTTACACGCACGTGACGCACACATCGAAAATCGCGCGAAGACGGGACGGGACAGCTCCACAGCTGCTGCAGCGCACAGCCCTTTTGACTCTTTCGAGCGCCCGAGCGCGTGGTGAAGTGAAGTTTTTTGCACGAGGTCCTGCAGGACAGGCCAGGGTGATCCGGCTTCACGATGTCGGACCTAGACGAGCAGGTTGCTGATCTCGAGCTCGACGAGCCGAAGAAGAAGCTTACCCACAAGGAAAAGAAGAAGCTGAAAAAGCAGCAGGATTATGAGCGCACAATTGAAATGCTAACCACGAAAGGTGGACACGGTGCCAGCGATCTAGATTCCAATTTTACTGTATCCCAGAGCCAAGCTCAGCAACGAGGTGGTCAACAGCAGATCGAGCATGCTGTTGATATCAAAGTTGAGAACTTTAGCATCGCCGCCAAGGGCAAGGAGCTTTTCACCAACGCAACCCTCGTTATTGCCCAGGGACGACGTTATGGTCTCGTTGGTCCCAATGGGTTAGTATTTATCTTTTCTTGAATATCTTCTTTTGGTCATTCATTGTGCTGTTGTGGTATGATATCACTCATCTTTCTTGACAGCCATGGAAAAACTACACTCTTACGTCACATAGCAAATAGAGCGTTTAATATTCCACCCAATATTGATGTTCTTCTGTGTGAACAAGAGGTGGTAGCCGATGATACTCCAGCCGTTGAAGTGCTTCTGAAAGCTGATGTCAAGTGTAACGAACTGAAGGAAGAATGTAGAAAATTGGAAGAGAAGATTGAACAAGGTGATACCACCATTCAAGACCGCTTGCAAGAGGTGAGCATATATGAATTTTATTCAAAACTTACAGTGTGAAAAAAGTTTGCTCATCTTCATGAACTGAAAAATTTCAGGTTTATGAAGAGCTCAAAGCCATTGGCGCTGATTCTGCTGAACCTAGAGCGCGCAGAATCCTTGCTGGTTTGGGTTTCAGTAAAGAGATGCAGAATCGAGCAACCAAGAACTTTTCTGGTGGTTGGAGAATGCGTGTCTCTCTAGCCAGAGCGTTGTTCTTGGAACCCACATTGTTATTGTTGGATGAACCGACAAACCACTTGGACCTCAATGCTGTCATTTGGTTGGACAATTACTTACAAGGGTGGAAAAAAACTTTGCTGGTTGTCTCTCACGACCAAAGTTTCTTAGACAATGTTTGTACAGATATCATTCATTTAGACCAGCTCAAACTATTTTATTACAAAGGAAACTACAGTATGTTTAAGAAGATGTACCATCAAAAGTGTAAAGAAATGATCAAAGCTTATGAGCTTCAAGAGAAACGTCTAAAAACTCTCAAAACCCAAGGACAGAGTAAGAAACAAGCTGAGAAGAAACAGAAAGAAGTTCTCACCCGCAAGCAAGAGAAAAATAAAACTAAGTTACAAAAGCAAGAGGAGGACAATGGACCAGTGGAGCTTTTACAAAAGCCAAGAGAATATATTGTCAAGTTCAGTTTCCCAGATCCACCACCGCTTCAACCTCCTATCCTTGGTTTACAAAGTAAATAACTTCAGCCATTTGATTTCTACCACGATTTTCCCATGTATATTTCAATCACTAGACTAACTTATTTATTTTTTTAGATGTCACATTTGCTTATGAAGGTCAGAAACCTCTGTTGATTGATGCAGATTTCGGTATTGATTTGAGCTCGCGTGTTGCGATCGTCGGACCGAATGGAGTTGGCAAAACAACATTTCTCAAGTTATTAGTCGGAGAAATCTCTCCAAATAAAGGAGAACTGATAAAAAATCATAGACTGGTTAGTAATTCAGGAACAACAGAATGAAAACTTGATAGATTTTTGATGGGATTTTCTTTTCACTTTTTAGAGAATAGGAAGATTCGACCAGCATTCTGGAGAGCACCTCACAGCTGAAGAAACACCGACCGATTACTTGATGCGTCTATTTGATCTTCCTTATGAAAAAGCTAGAAAACAATTAGGAACTTTTGGATTGAGTTCGCATGCACACACAATCAAAATGAAAGATTTATCTGGTGGTCAAAAAGCAAGAGTAGCTATGGCTGAACTGTGCCTGAATGCACCTGATGTACTCATACTTGATGAGCCTACGAATAACTTGGATATAGAGTCCATCGATGCTTTGGGTGAAGCCATAAGCAGATACAGAGGTGGAGTAGTAATAGTGTCTCACGACGAACGACTGATCAGAGATACCGAGTGTTGCTTATATGTCATTGAAAATCAAACTATAAATGAAATTGACGGTGACTTCGATGACTACAGGAAAGAATTGCTTGAAAGTTTGGGTGAGAGTGTTAATAACCCTAGTATAGCTGCGAATGCAGCTGTGCTCCAGTGAATCGTGTTTACCTAGTGAATTTTTACGAAAGACTTTCAAATAAATTATTGTAAAAATGATGAAAATAGCACCGGCATTTATAAATGTAATTAAAAGAGAATTATGCAGTTTTGTTGATTTGTACAGAACGGATTAATCTTTATATATTTATTGTGCAAAAAATTTTAATGTAATATGTAAAGAGCTCATTAAAGTGTTGTAAAATTCGACAAATTTGAAATCGAATCATAGAATTCTGCTACAATGTCATTCACACCCCAAAAGGTAGAAATTCATTCATGATGAACTCAATTATTTAATTTTAGTTGAAAGCTTTTAGTAATTGCAGGGCTATTACCGTTCCCCAGACGCGAATTTACCGAGCAAGCACGAAAGCCGCAAATCCAATTTCAGTATGAATCCTTGCCAAATCGTAAAACCTCCCCGTTCTAGATATTTGCTAGCCAATAAACTATTACAAATTCAGCTCCTGTTAGCCAAGTCGTGATAGGGTGCTTTTATTGCCCCTATACATTATATTTACCTACTTTATTCGGCTCGTTAGGCTTAAGTATCATCAGAAAATTCGCAACCGAAATAAGTAATCGTCCGCAGAAACCAAAGAAAGTGGGAAGCCGCGGTAGTGGCGCTGAAAAAAATTCGCGACTCGCTTTGCGCATTTCTATATGTCTATATGATTTCTGCGATATGTCTGTCTCGCGGATGCGCGGCAGTGATGGTGTGTGGGTGTCAGGCGCGGTGTTGTATATATATATATTACAGTGGGGAAACCCGCACTAGCACTAAAATCGACTAGATCTCGCGGCGAGGTGAAGGCGTGTGTGCGTACTAGTGCATCAGTAATAAAAGTTCGCGGGTGGTAATATACTTATGCGCGCGCGACGCAGTGTACTACATCGTCCTCGAAGAAGGGTAATATTAAAGGGCGAGATGCGGGTCTCGAACTTGGTGATCCTCTAAGGTTTTACCTATATAATAAGTAGGTATTCGAGGTAGAGGATCACTAATGCGAAAGCCATCGACTCAGAGCAACGGCGACGAGGACGTCTGCAGGCTGCCCGATTTACAGCCCGAAAGCGCGATGTCGAGCTTCCTCGAGAACAAGATACTCAACCTGCAGGAACGGCTTCGCGCCGAGAATCAACTTAGAGATAGAGACAAACAGCCTCAACAGCAACAGCAACCCCAGGAGAAGATGCAGCCGTCGACCAACAACACTTCAATTCCAAATATTCCAAGCCCTTGCCTCAGTCCTGCCCTTGCAAGGCCCAGGCAACGTGAGTATCTCAAATCTTATCCCAGATCGCTTGAGCCCTTTTATAATGAATTCATTTTGAATTGAAAATTTGTGATCTCAATTAGTAGAGTGTCAGACGAAACTCCCGAGGTTATGTTGTTTATGTACTTTTGTATATTTTATAAAAATGCTCTCTCCGCCCCCACACTTTCGCGATTATGTAAAGCAGACGTGTTTTGAATACTTAAAAGTGTCTTGTTCAACAAGAGACCTCACCTGAACATCAAGGATCCATCAAAACCCTGTAGTATTGATGAGATGCTCTTATAATTCTGATTTGGACAAGATTTTGAACAACAGTGTTTGTGTTTACTTTTTGCAAAACAGTTGGTGATATGGGCACCCCAACAAGGCCGAGAAAGCAGCTTGATCTGCCTGTTTCTCACATGATATCTTATCGGAGGCACGATGCTGAAGTTGAATCCAAGATGCAGGAGATCATGAAGATGAATGGCATTCTCACAATCAATGGTCAAAGGTATCATACAACTATGAGCCAGTTGGAGCATTTAGGTGAACTTGGAAATGGTACTTGCGGTCATGTTGTCAAGATGAGGCATAAACCTAGTGGTGTCATCATCGCTGTGAAGCAAATGCGTCGATCAGGAAATGCGGATGAAAACAAAAGGATAATTATGGATTTGGATGTTGTTCTGAAGTCTCACGATTGTCCTTACATTGTGCAATGTCTTGGCTGTTTTATCACGGAATCTGATGTTTGGATTTGTATGGAGTTGATGGTCACATGTTTGGATAAGCTCCTAAAAAGAAGTAGACAAGCCGTGCCAGAAGACTTTTTAGGAAAAGTCACAGTAGCTGTAAGTACTTATCTCACATTGAGCAATTGATCTACCTTGGCCTCCCTCAATTTTATTTAAATGCTTATAACTATGTCTGTGCATAATTACGGAAATTGTTGAAATATCATAATCTCATTTAGAAATAGATGGGATGCTGCTTCTGAAATGAAACCTGGTGCTGTTATACTCAATTAAACTTTCTGTTTCTAAAATAGACGGTTAGGGCTCTATCGTACCTGAAAGAAAAACATGGAGTCATCCACAGAGATGTCAAGCCTAGCAATATTCTTCTAGACGAATCAGGTGGAGTGAAACTATGCGATTTTGGAATATCCGGTCGGTTAGTGGACAGTAAAGCTAAAACAAGAAGTGCTGGGTGTGCAGCATACATGGCAGTGAGTTTTGATCTTCCTCCACAGTTGATTGTTGGTGAGAATTCAGATTCAGTTGATGAAGCATTAACCTTCTTTCAGCCTGAAAGGATAGATCCACCAGACCCAACGAAACCTGATTATGATATTAGAGCAGATGTTTGGAGCCTAGGAATAACATTAGTAGAATTAGCCACTGGAGTATTCCCTTACAGAGATTGTAAGACTGATTTTGAGGTAAAGCAAAATCTTTGCAGAACAATATTCTGGATCTGCTGTTTGTTCTAAACGACTACCTACTTTTTGTCCTTTTTCATTCAGGTACTGAGTAGGGTAGTGCAAGACGATCCTCCTTCTTTACCCCCTGGTGCACCATTCTCACCAGAGTTTCAGAGTTTTGTCAGTTGTTGCCTTACAAAGAACTATAAACAGCGTCCAAAGTACAACAAACTAATAGAGCATCCATTTATCAGAAAGTATGAAGCTCAACAAGCATTGAATTCCACAATAGCAACATCAGGTTGTCAGTGGTTTTTTAGAGTCATGCGGCAATTGGATCCAAGGTATGTTGACCAAATATTTCAAGTAACTGTGTACATTTCAGAGAGCTGTGTTTTGTAGAACTGTTCTCTATATTGATATTTGAATTATCTATGAATCTTTGTATTGTCAGATATTTTTTGATATAGAAATATGTGTCTCCACAGAGTGCTGTGTTGACGTTCTACTCGATCAGTTTTATCGTGAAATTGAGGAAGATTTGAATATCTATGTAATGAATACACAGCATGATTGATCCCGACTAATGTAGTAACGTTTGGTTTGGTCTGACTGTAATCGGGTCACGCGTAACAAATTAGCTAATTACTACAAGAAATTTATCAGTGCACTTATTTTTACATCCTTGATCTTTGTCGTTCTTATAATTATTTGTGTCATGAACTATTCATAGATTTATTCGCATCCCAATATAATTGCATCAATTTTAAACTCTTTCTACACAATACATACACGTAGAGAATCAGCAATGCTAGATGACTATCCAATCAAATATCCAGCTCCTGTTAAAGGTTGGCGTGCGTATCAAATTGTGTTACAGCGTTGAGCTTGAGGGAAGCAGCGCGGCGTAGCATTCTCACTATAATTGCTCCTGTACTTCCCACTCACCGTCACCAAAATCACTGTCCTCCCCACCAAAAAAAGAAAAAAACTTGAGAATGTCTCTCCGATGATCCAAAAAAAAGTACGAAAGAAAACAACGGCGCAAAAGAGAAAGAGAAACATATCAAAATGTATAAAAGAAAGCGCCCCGAAAACGTCCACAAAAAAGCTACTGTCCAATTTTGATTTCGAGTTGTTTGGTTTGTGCACGCGCCTGTTACACATCCCACCCTCAACCCCCATTCATGGTAAGCATTCTCTTTTATTTATTTCAATACTCGTTTGATAAGCCTTTACAGTATCGCAGCGCCTTACAAATATGATAGAAGAAATATCATATTTGCCGTCTGCTCTTCGTCATCCTTCGCTATTGTGTGCATATTGGTCAAACTTCATTCATCGTTTCATTTCAATCTGTATCATATTTGTGCAAGTTTTTTCGCTTTTCTACCTTGTAATATCCCTGCACTAAAGCATATTGTTATTTTGTCTTTGACCGTGTATGCGTACATAGTTTAAACACGCGCCCTTCGGCTCTCCTATACTTTCCCTTACATGTTGCATGATGAATGTTGAGCTAACTCTCTAACTTAACTAACATTTCACAGCTACTCGTAGGAGATAGAATTAATTTTCGTGCATTTCAGCAGCAGTGTCAAGTTACGATGCCATATTCTATTGATAACCAGGGCTAAGTCACTCTGTTTGAGTTTTGTGTAGAATTTACACAGAATGACTCGGTTTCCAATATTCCATGAAATCAATAGGCGTACCGATTTGTAACTCGCCGAGTTTTCAACTCTGATCATTTTTGAGTCAAGTGCATCTTATTCGATCTAGCCCTTGGGGATCGCATCTCTCGACCTCACCAGTGGCTTGATTTATTTTGTGTGATATCGTTGCCTCAAATCAAGAGTATCTCAATTTGTGAGTAAATGACATAATTTTGCAAAAAAATATCAGTTTGAAAGGCTTTTGTTAACATTTCTATCCCGTGCGATCATCTAATGAATCTTTTCGACTTTCATGATCAAGTACTTTCATCTTAATTTCAACATCAATCGACTCGCGGTTTTTCTTTCAAGGCCGACATTCCCGTGCTTCTTTCGATATGAAAGTTCTCGAATGGCGGTTCTTGTTTGGGGCAACGATATTAACGCAAAAAGTGATGGTTCACCGCGCCAATGAAACCGACTTAATCACTTCTTATATTCACAAAAATCTTACAATTTTTTCGGCATCAGTTTCAGGGGACCTCGCTCAGTGGGTCATGTGTCCCTTAAACAGACAGCTCAGCTACGCAATGGAAAGGAACAATTCCTTCACAATCAAAACGGTCTCGCTGGTGGCTGTGCCCAGGGTTACGTACCATACAGTCCTTACGCTCTTCGAAGACGTGATATGATCGGCTTGATAAGCTCTCGAGGCAGTAGTTGCAGTTCAGCGTCGTCGCATCAATTTGATCGTTCGTTCTCACCCTACAGAAGTTGTACATCATCTTCACTTCGACAGCACAGCGGCGACGAGAGTAGCAATGGTCCAAGATCACTGAGTCCTTTCGCGAGGGAGTATTCACCCTGGAGGCGTGAAAACGTTGATCCTCCGGTCATACAGTTGCAACCAACAGCTGCGGTTTCGTGTAACGGCGGCGGAAGTGACAGGTACGGATTGAGCCGTAGTAATACCAACACAGGACAGCTACATCTGCATCATCATCGGGGTTTGAGTTTAGCTGGATCGCATCTATCCGCAGTACCCGCTCACCATCAGAACAATCACGCCCAAGCGCACCTCAACCCTTACGCCAGTCCTATTCTCAGCCGCAAGAGGTACTGCTTCGCCGCTGTTGTTGCTACATATTGCTTTTCTCGTACCTTGGATATATAGGATTGACTATGTGAATCCTCGTCTTTTTGAGCATACTTAACATGAGTTCTTATTTGAGTAGTTGCAATAGTTTTTATTTCAATTTCCAACACCTCCAAAATAATAGATTTTCACAAGCAAACTTTGCTTATTAATGTAAAATAGAGTAGATTATCTATTCTCGTGATGCTTTCCACGTCCTTTAAGTAATGTGACTGTCCAACATACCCCTGGAAAGCTTTAGCTTGACTTTGTGTGTCTTCAAACGTCAGCGATGGCATCTGTTTGAAAAAGATCGAATACTGCACATTGTCCCGACAGAGCTCAGATAAGATTTTGTAAAATTCATGATAAAAACTCAAATCAATCGGAGGTGGAAATACGAATCTCTTTCATCCAGACAATATCTCGAGGATTTTGCCATCTTCATCATTATAGCGTCTGAACTTAACTTTCAGGTACCCCTCGGAGCCTCCCCCGCAAGGATCACACGGCTCGACCAGCCCACAGCTGCTCATATCCAGATTTGCACATCAGTTGAAGCAAGATCCCCCGAATAATGAAGAGATATCGTTGAACAGCAAAGATTCGGCAAAAAAACGATTTGCTTCATACATGAGGCTAAGACTGGGCAGTGATCGCGAACCTTCGCCCGAACCTCCGCCGAGGTTCAATCGGGGAGAATCACCGCTACTTCTGAGAAGGAATATTGGAGAGCAGGCCTCTCCCTTCTTCCCTAGAAGGTAAGAATCCCCTTCCACATACTTCCTCCGGAGATTGATTTAACGATGTTGAAGTGAACATACTTTGATGTGCGAAGGAAAATTTTTTTGAATCTTGCAAAATGATTAGATCCAGAGAGACCCCGTCGTTTTAGGTTCGCGATTCAGACATGTTAAATGTGTCCCTACTTTTCCAGGGATGATTGACGAGTGTCTTAACAATACGTCAAAATGTTGTTTGTGATCTAGTCTCAAGCTTCAAAGTGACAGCAAAAATATCTTGTACCATGACATATTGAGGGCAGGAGAAGAAACTTATTCGCGAATGAGATGCTAATGTACCACACATTTCAGAACGTGAGTGAACTAGGGTGAAAGTAGAATAGTTTTGCGCTCATCATTAGTCAATAGCGTTATTCACATAGTCTCAACAAGTGAAAGCGCAGCTCAGCATCACACCTCGTACTTGCGCTTAAGCTCACGAGAGCTCTTTTATTTCTTCTCATATGCCAAATATTCTCTTTGATAAATCTTATGATCCAACTGTTCATATACATATCAACGAATCCACAAATCTCGAAGCGCTTTCCACATCATGATCACGCATCACTAAATCTGTTAAAGTTCGAAGCTATCCTGAATCACCATAAAAGTTCATAGTGATTTCTATCATGAAATCTTGAATCGTGTATCACTATCGTTATATTATAGCCTTTGTAGAATTCATTCGCTAGAACTCGAGTCCGTAAGCTTTCTCATGGATAAATTTAGCAATCATCCGCTTCCTTCCGATTACTTATCATATGTGTTGATGATTCACTTTAGGTACGTGTCACCATCACCACCGATTCCTCCACCGCGTCGTCTATCCGAGAGCAGTTCTGTCCCGGGCAGTCCTCAACATCTGTACTCGCGACTGCAGCATCATCATTTTACACCCGAACCGCAGAGGAGGCCACCGCCACCATAACAAAGCGCACTCGGTGGCGCCTGGAATTCACTCCTGTCACCGGTACCGGCATACCTCAGCAAAGCTCTGCGATCGCGATTACTTCAGCGCAAGTCAAGCCCCGCAAGAACCGAAAGCCAACCGTGCAAGGGATGAGTGCAGCTCTGCTGAGCTCTTTATACAATGATTGCCTCATTATGATCTTTAAGTATTTTTCCTTCGTCGTTTTCATTAAGTATGGAAAAAAAATTTTGAGATGAAGAAGATTCTGATGAAAAAATGAAGTGAATGATGACTCCTCGATGTAACGAGACAGATTACGATTCGTGTGAATGAGTGAGATGGAGAGTTTGCTCGTGTGTCTAAGATGAACTTGAATGAATCTCCTAATATCAAAGTGTGTATCAATGAAGTGTGTACCTTGCGGTACGAAATACAATCTTACGCTCAATTTTTATACTGTGCTTGTTACATGAATAAAACGAAAAAAATTACAATCATAGCGAATTTTAGCGCGTTCGAGAAAATTTTCTAATGCAAACTATGTGTTAGGAAAGTTAATTGATTAGTATTTGCGAAGCTTATTGTGCGCGTAAACTGTTCCTATTTCAATGTTTGCGCGTGTCTCGTTTTTTTTCTTACCGTCTCCGCATAATGTAACTTTCTCAAAGAGAATTTGCAGAAGACGAGCTTTGGCATTCATATATCCTCAGTTGCAACCTAGTGGCAAAAAATGATGATTATATTGTTGGATATATAACGAATGGAAAGTATTGTGATCGCTATTGTATCTTTTATTTGTATATATGGATGTTTGCTCGGTAATATTATTTATCATTGTTACACTTTGTATCGCATCAGTCATTTTTGGCTTGGACCGTCATTTCGGTTTGCGAATCGTATGAATCGCTTTGTGTGCTTCTGAACATATTCTAAATTCTATATATGATCTGATTGTATTCAAATTATTAGATTATTATCGATATTTAATAAATGAATTTCCATCGGTGATCGAGCGAGAAATTACGTTTGAATATATGAACGCATGCTGAGCATCGAGGCATTGATGGCGCAAATGAAACTTTCTCACAAATCTACTAGACACGAAGAGCATTTTAAACAAATGGTACAACTAGATTTCAATCGAAATCCATGACGGAATAAGCACGAACACACCTGAGTTTCTAGGATTCTTTTAAGTAAGAATTTGGTGAGCTATTAGGTTGTTTTAATATGCATGCAGTACGATGACTCTCATGAACAATGTGATCAAGTCTCGCATCTTTTATCTGTTATTGCTCGAAAATGAAATATTATCAGGAACAAACCTGGACCACAATTTTAAAAACGCCGTTTGAGCTTTCGTAATTTACTCATCAAATGGTTGACAGTTTTCTATTTCGCACAAAGTACGATTAGCTTTAGCATGTAAGTTTTCCAAGTGCAATGATCAAAGAAGTCGAATGAAAGCTGTAATAGGACGATGAACTGTTGATATTAAAATGATAGCAAACAAAACAAATCAAGTCAAAGCTTGGAAAGTAGCCAATAATTGAAATTTCATCGGAGAATCTTTCGTCTGTGTTGTATCATATTACATTTGATAGATATCAAGAGACATACTCAAGGCTAAGATGTTGTAATTATAATTTTAAACAATGTAACGTTCGTACATGAATTGTAATCGATCTGTATCCATTGATTCGCTCTTGAAGTTTCAGCAAGAGTATCTGTTGCAATGTAAATAAACTTATATTTATACGAGTCTAAAAACTAGATCTTAACTGTGAAACCGTTTCTGCTCTCGTTTGCACGGGCCCTATTATTCCGGTTCGTTTCAGCAAATCCCGGACTTGAGATAGAATGTCGTCTACCCTCTTACTAAAATATTGGTCTGGATGAATGATAATTAAAGCTCGATAGCCAAAACTTATCTCCACCTCAAAGTTCGGCTTCATACAGTACTTCATCTGAATTATTTTCTTACAAAGCACGTCAGTCTGACGAGAGGTTCCCGAAACGAGGAAGCCGAACTCTGAATGACAGTAAAATCAACTCAAAAAGATTATCGTCTGCAAAGTCTGTAACTACTAGTGTTTCTACGGTCTTGGGTGCAAACCATGCAAATAAACCAAGAGAAAACGACCCGACTGAGACAATAGGAAAGTGTATTTAGTATCGGCCGTATCCTTCGTAGTGTTTCCTTATCTGAAGGTATCCAATTAGAGTATCCAGGGTTAGAGATACTAAGAGAGGATTCACGGAATGATTTGAATTCCTTACTCAAAATAGAATGGCCACTACGTGAATTCAAATTCGAAAGATTCAATGATACATCGTAGTATTGCAATTGATCATTCGTTATTCATTCATAAAAACAGGGTTCAGAATACTTCGGGAACACGGATGTGCAACGATAATAAAATCGCTGAGCATTACGTCACATTTGAGTTCTGCAGATCTCTATGGGGACTGAAAGTGTCAAGACGTGCTACGTTGTAAGTGAGTAATCAAATGAATGGTTAACTTTTAATGAAATTAAAAGTAATGCTAATGGCCCGTTTTAGAATTTCAGGACCAAGATTAAAAGGAACGTCTTCTCCGAGGAGTTTAGTTGCATGATCTGAGCCCGGAATCGTGCTAAAAAGTAAAGCATAGTGCTTAACCTTACTTTTCTGATGAGGAGAAGAAAGAACAAGTATGTATAGAAATTGGTATCATTTTTCCTAGTTATAATTGAGATCAATGTTTTGAAGTTGAACAAAATTCGGCACGTATACATTTGTCACGAAAATCTCAGTCAATGAGATAGATTAAATTCTTTCATACCATTTTGCCCATCTTTTACGCTCTCGAAACGATACCGGGAGTAGGTATTAGGATACGTGATCAATATTTTGTTGGATCATATCCAGGCCTGATCATATCGTTTACAAAATCTTCGAATTTTACGGTTACATCTATAACAATGATTCATGAAACAGTTGTGAGATTTATTTGTCTACAGCGTTGACCTTTTTTATTCTTCAATTCTCATGAATTTTGCGACGTTCGTCGGAAGTAATAAAATGTAAGTTCCTTTTGATTTGTCGACAGGGAATACGGGAGACTAGGTGTTCCACTTCCAGTTGGACACAAATTTCTTGTATACACCAAAACATTTTTGATGGTCATATCCCCGTTAGTTTCCGAAATCATCTAGCAACAGCAACAGATAATCACATTTTTCGGGGTCAATGACCTGGTAGAATCTTTATGAAGATGGATTTATTGACATTCAAAAAGCTGTACATACAACGAGTTATTGCTTTTCAAAACATAAAAAAATCTCCGAAATCAATCCACGTGCTCTGCATTTTTTCCAATTTTCAAATGAAGATCAGAACCAAAAGCTATAGGCGATCAGATTTCATGGCCATAATGAAACAAAATGGATGCTCTAATAAATTCCGATATGAAAGATTTCAGCGAAACAGGCCCAATCGCTCAAATAAGTAGAGTCGCGGCTAAGATTACTACTTTCGCGAGACTCGAAAATTTGCATCGATCAGCTACAAGACATACCTATACATCATACTCGCTGCAAAAATGCTTGTAAGCCGAGATGTAAACAACTCTGTACTGCATATAAATTATTGTTAGCGACGCGGACGCAGGCGACCTGATCGACAACCATACCCAAAAATAAGTACTGTTAGTGGATGTTTTCATGCATACTTATAGCATTGCAAATCCAGCCATCGCGAACTCCGCGAGCGTATAAGAGGATCCTCAAAATTGTGTATTGAATTGTTGAGAACGGCTTGCATGATAGCAGTGACCGGAGTCCACATCCGTGTCAATGCAGCTACCTGTACATGATATCGATCATGGAATTCTGCGGCATCAAATCATAATTAATTGATACCGTGTGTAGTATAGAAGTTGCGTTTGTGAGTTAGCTCATCTATGCGAGTATCCATGAATGGGTAAATGGGTAAAGTAACGATCGAAGGATTCGGAAGGAAGTAAGAAAGCGCAATAACAACCCAATAATGCGCTGCGCCATCATAGTTGAACTTTGGTGATCACATATTGTCAATGTTTACAGATATCATTTGCGCTCAAATGTTGAAAGCAAGAGTTTAAATAAGTAACAATTTATTCTGGTGATCGAAATATCTCTCTAAAACCACGAGGTTCTTGTGGATCAACGATGGCACGGTCTGCATGGACGTAAATAGGAGTCAAAATGTTCAATTACAAAACTCAGAAACGAACACCTGGTTCTCGTTACTCGTTGCAACAATAGGAAATGGAATAACTTTGAGCTTATATAGGGCTGGACCAAGACTGTCCCCTCCTCGTGGGGATCTTTAGGAATAAGTAGCCGTGAGAGCAGTAATGGTTCAGAGCATAGTATCTCAGCAAAAAGTCGATTTCCTTGAAAATGTTCATGGAGAAGATCCCGATAACAAAAAAGGTGAAGGAGGAAGAGAAAGGGTATCGGATCGGATCCACATATAAAAGTAGCTCAACTCAACTCTCGTGAATACTCGTGATGTAGCTCTATAAAAGCTGCATGTAGCGCGCGCGAGCGCAAATCAATATGGCTTCCACCGCACCAGAGAGAGTAGTTTTGTAAGTACTATCAGCTCCTCCAGCTGATCATCATCTTGGGATAGTTTTGAAGGCACCAAAGTTATTTTAGCTCTCTCTTTGCGTGGAATTTTGAAGTCTGTAAGCCGGCCGGTAACAGCATCTCCTGGAAATTTAAGACGCATAACCTCGATCGACGTCCCCACCCCATCTTCCGGTCCCTTTGCCACGGGTTCATGCCGGAGATTACCTGTCCCGGGGGTTGCACAGTTGCGCGCGTGAGCAGGAACGAGGGAGATACACACTGTTTGCTTTATATGGGCTTGACATCGGAATGCAGTTTTGCTGTTACCTTGAAAATATCTGTGATCGTTCTGTTTATTCATCAGCTGGTGGTTTTTACATCATGATTCTGGTAAATTACTCAAAGGCCAAGTAGTATCATATTCGTAGAAGCGCGTGTTTTGATTGTACACTGTGATGGATGGACTGAATGAATGCTTTGGTGCCATGATGAAGCGTCTGCTCCGATTACTCCATGAATGTCGGCCAGTGTCGGTTCCTCTCTGGTGTTTCCTTTCCTTTTTCATCGATTCTTAAAAAATTATTCACACGAGTCGACATACTTTGATCAACTCTGATCATTATGGTATAACTTCTATTGTTCTATCAATATTACGAATGACGATTCTGACTGCGTGGCTTGATGTGAGCAAATTTTATAATGCTGGGTGATGGTTTTTGTTTCGATAAGCGCCATTCATCGTCGTAATCAGTAGTGATGACCATTCACCAGTGGTATGGCCGTGCATGGATTAATGACATTTAATTCGAGGTTGAAATATGCTTTACTTGTTTTGGTACCCGATCTGAATGCGTTCGTCAACGAATGGAGAATTTTGAGGATCGGTCTTGACAAGCTATATGTGTCCACTGATTCGAGATCGTCGATTATCATGTATGATGTGTCGCTACCTCGGTAATCGATTTCCAGAAAATCTCAATACAATTAAGTCACAAAAACAAATTTAGCATCTCTAAAATATGACCATCTACAACCGCTTCAACATGTTCACCGCCTTTTTCTGTCGAATTCTGTACGTTTTTCAAACATAGTGTATAGTTTTTAAAGATTTGTAGATCAAGATGGAGAAGAATAGTTATAACATTTTTAATTATGAGCAGTAGGCATTATTGAGGATCAAGCTCACAATGATGGTAATATATGGTCTTTTCCACAGCCCTGCAGGGAAAGAACTCAATGATGGGAAGTTGAGCAACATTCCTGAGCTTGGAATGATGGATTCCAAAAAAGCAAGTCTTGAAGATGGAAATTCCTCCATTAAAGGCAAGCTTAGTATCCAACAAATTCTGGAGGGAATGACCAATGAATTTAACAAGCCAGGCACCAAAAAACCTACTGAAACCATCAAAAGAGTTACGAGGACTGAGGCACCTGTTCGTAGAAGTGAAAAAACTGTAGTCAAAAGTATTGATGAGATCCAGAAATCAATCAAGGTTCACAAATGTGTGAGTCATACAGGAGATGGGATTAAAGTCATCAAAGAGAATATTCCAGAGAAGAAAGTAGAAAAATCAAAGAAAACCGATGAACTGCCTGCAAATCAAGAAGTCACCAATAAAAAAGATGCCAGTGCTTCTAGAATTGTGCTCACATTTAGAACTATTGATGAGAATACAGATCATGGGAAAAAGACCAAGATCTCCAGTTGTCCATCTAATCTAAGTTTAGTGCCGGATGAACATGGTAACTGTGACAAAATCAGTGGGGTTTCTGTGAAAATTGAAAGTTTTGAGGATGCTAACAAGTCTGAATCAAGTAATGGTCAAACTAATGGTAAACTCAAATCCTCAAAAGCAACCGTTCAGGAAAATGACAAAAATGTCAGTCAACCCCATGATGATGCAGTGATCCAAACATTGTCAAAAGAAAAATCTGTAGAGATCAGGATGAGTCCAGATAATCAAAAAAACAATCTTTCGCCTGAAAAATCTGCAGAGGAGTCTGAGTCACCCCAATCTAACATGGTAAAAAGCGGTCAAAAGCGTCCTAGGGATTCAAGGTTTGCTCCTCTACAATTCAATGTTTACTCTTCTTTCACCATCCTCTCAGTTAAAAAAGTGCCTTTTGTGAAAAAAATTTGATTTATTGTTCCATTAATGTAACATTTGTAAGAGACATTTGTGCTTTTTTCCAGTGATGAAACAGGATTGAAAAGGTCAACCAGACGCATGAGAGATTCATCCAGATTTTCTGTACTAGCCAATGCTATGGCAAGGAAAGAGCAAAGGTTCAATCTTTACGAAGATAGTTCAGCAAAAAAATACACCAAGCCTGTCCGACCTAAGAGACTTGTAATCAATAAGAAAGATAATATACCAAAACTGACTCCTCTGGATCCTTCAAAATTTATGCAAGACAAAAAAATTACTATGCCTAAACTCTGCCCGCTTAATCCACCTAGGAGTTTGATAGAGAATAGTACTGATTCTACAGATGATTCAACTTTGGAAGACTCACCTAAACGCAATAAATATGAAGGGATGCCAAAATTGACACCTATAATAAAGACTAGTGAAAGTCTCTTAACCAAATTCAGTGAATCAGTCAACAATTCTGGCAGTCAAGTCAAAATCTCCCTTTTGAAAAAACCAAGTGCAGCAAGTGGAGTATTTTTGAAACCAATCTCGAAACCTGAACAAGAAAAAAAACAACCACCCACTCTCAAAGATGTTCCAACAACATCAAGAGAACTTATTCCCAAAGGTATTTTACTAGACTACCTCAAATAATTCGGCTAGGATTTAAAAATTAAATGGATTATTTCACTGTTCATTTGCAGAAAAAACAGTGTCTCCAATTGAACCTCAGAACGCGATGAATACATTTGCTGAAGGTAAATCGGTATTTGATAAAGTGTTGATGCTGATGATAATTCACTCATCCTTGACAAACTTTTCAGAACACCCAGTGCCTGCCAAAAAAGTGCGGAGGAGTATGATTCCTAGTCCCAGTACAGCTGAAGGTTCTGCATCGAAGCCTGAATCAACAGCTATCTTGAGTAGAGTAGCCACTTCTAAGCCATCATCAAAAGTATGTTTCACCTCAACCCATACATACTTCAAGAAATTTGAGTTCGCCGTTTCTTGTGTTTGTTATCAGAGTTAATCCCCTTGCATTGATGACCAAATTATTAATCTGATACTCATTATATTTGCAGAAAGTAGATCTGCAATGCCTCTGTGAAGCTCCATCTCAATTATTTGTCACAATTACAACGGCTGAAGCGCCATTATTTTGCACAGCATTGGATTCTGTGGACAGTAGAATAGTTGGCTGTAGCAATGAAGTTGATCACGATGACGTTGCTATGAGGAGGCCAAGCTCACGCATCCCTTACATCATACTCTGTCGCATGCATAAAGAAAGATTGATTAGACATAATTGTTGTCCAACCTGTGGATTGTTTTGCTGCCAGGGTAAATTTGTCCACTGTTCAAATGGTCATCAGTATCATCGTGACTGCGAGATACACTACGATGAAAAACAGTTGTGTCCACATTGCTACAGTCACGGTCGATCATACGACGTGGTTATTTCTATGTCCGGTAAACGTAAGCCTGTTCATTTGCCACCTTCAATGAATGAACTACCCAAAACGCAAGTTCTCAAAGAATCAGCTGCTAGAATAAGTCTACCTGGGCCAGGTGATAATACAAAATTAACTGAACACCAAACGGCACTTAGAAAGACTCATGAACCACTTGTGGACCCCAATATTGTCAAGATCCCTGAACCAGCCACCTCAGAAAAACCAGAAAGATACACTATTTCAAGTCTATTGGCAGCAGTCAAAAGTGAAGATGTTCAAAAATTAGTGAATGTACTTGGTAAGAAATGTTTTTAGTTTCTCTATATACTTGTCCATCAAGATATAGCTTATTAACCCTAATAGAAGATTGCATTATGCAAATGTTTTAGTGCATACTTCTAGGTTTTTTTTTTTTTTTTTTTTTTTTTTTTTATTATTAACTTCAAGGTCTTGATTACAAAAAGTTACTGACTGAAAAATCATACTAAAATTGAAAGAGTTACGCGACTTTGAATCGTATTTATACAGAAATAGTTGGGGCATTTTAGATCCCTTTCCTAAAATTTTTATCCAGTAATCGATAAAGAACGGATTTTCAAAGATGGTTATTGAAAAGAATGAAGAAAATATCTATATAATTAACTCAAATTTTACAGCAAATGGCTTCAATGCTAATCATATTTACCGAGAACAAAGCAATCGGACGAGTCTGCACATAGCTGCTGAAAAGGGCTTCTTAGCAGGTGTTCATGTCCTTGTGCAAGCTGGTGCTCAGTTAGATGTGTTGGATAGAAATCAAAAAACACCATTGATGATGGCTGCAGTCAACGGTCATTCTGACGTAGTTAGATACTTGATAAGGATAGGCGCAGATGTAACTATGAAAGGAGAGGATGGAATGACAACTCTCCATGTAGCTGCTAGAGCAGGCCAATTTGCAACTTGTAAGACTATTTTGAGTGAATGTAAAACGCCAAGATCATTAGTAGGTATGTACTTGCCCCAACTTACTTCATATTGCGCTTGGATACACTGCAGAACTTACTTATCAATAATCACATGAAATGTTTTCATACGTTGAACAGATGTTGTAGATGATGGAGGGTGGACAAGCTTGATTTGGGCATGTGAATTTCAACACGTAGAAGTAGCTAAACTGTTGATTGAGAATAAGTGTGATCCTCTCATAAGAGATTCTGAACAAAATATAGCTCTTCATTGGAGTGCTTTTAGTGGTTGTTCTGAAATCTCTGAAATACTCATAGACATGGGCAGTGATGTCAATGCAGTCAACGTTCATGGTGACACCCCGCTGTAATTTCCCATTTTATTATTGCCAAGAATTGCTAGTTAAACGACTTACAAGACATGATAACAATAACGATAATTGATTACTCGTAACAGGCATATAGCAGCACGGCAAGATCGGTATGATGTTGCTGTACTACTGTTGTCAAGAGGAGCCAGAATTGGGGAAGTTAATGTTTCCGGTGAGACAGCTTTAGATTGTTGCGGTATTGGTGGAGACACATATAGTGCACTGCAGCTCAATTTCAAAGTAAATGAGCGGTCCGAATTTATGCTGGACAGAACCGTCAAAATACTGACAAAGTAAGAGGCGATAATTTTTGTTATAAATCACTAATATCTGCAAACAATCCATTCTGTCTATAAAATGCTAAAATGTATATCGTTCTGTTGCACTTTAGTGACATTTCTCGCGGTAAAGAGGGCAATCCGATCCAATGTGTAAACGGAGTAGATTATGAAGATAAACCCACTGATTTCGTTTATGTGACTGAAAATTGTTACACTAGCAGAATTAATGTAGACAGAACAATAACTTCTCTACAATCGTGTCGCTGTGAAGATACGTGTAGCTCAGAAAAATGCTTGTGTGGAAATATCAGCTTACGATGCTGGTATGATGAAGAAGGGCGACTTAATCCTGATTTTAATTATGCGGGTATGTGTAATTACGACAGTCATTTTATTAAATTGACAATCTTAACGAATTATAAATCAATTTACAGATCCACCAATGCTATTTGAGTGCAATCCAGCTTGTGATTGCAATAGAATAACTTGTAATAATCGCGTAGTGCAGCATGGACTGACGCAAAGATTCCAATTGTTCAGAACACCCGAGAAAGGTTGGGGATTGAAAACTCTGCGACCCATACCAAAAGGAACATATGTGTGCGAGTATGTTGGTGAAATCATTTCAGACCTTGAGGCAGATCTGAGGGAAGATGATTCGTATCTTTTTGATCTCGATAATAGAGTGAGTACACGATAAAATAAACTTTTGCATGAGTATTGAAAATTGAAACTGCATGACAGCAATCATCCCAGAGTTGGTTGGAGGCGACGAAGTATGTAATTCATATGTGATAAGAATGATACATTATGCACCCGATCTCGATTAGATGTTTTTAGCACAAGATAACTAGCAGATTGGGCCAAGCAAGGGCTCTTAGTCCGTCCAATTAGAATCATTTATAAATATGCAAATGCGGTAAAAGATCCCATCCTCCGATTCGTAACAGGGGGTAAATGTTTACTTTTTTCCTCTACAAAGTCACGAATCTTTTTTGCTGCAGAGTTATAGTTTTTTGCTTGAATGATATCAGTTGCGAGTCAAGAGACACCGCCAAAATCATACGAAATTGGCTTCTAGTAGTTATTGATGAAAGTCAGCTCAAATGATAGATCTCGGCACTCCGATCAAAAGTTATCATGGGCACAAAATACGAGGAAATCCTCATTCTGAAATATCTTGTCTCGAAAATGCCCTTCAATGCTTCAAAAATTAGCGAGTCGATTTTCCATAAACTCCACCAAATTGCAAATTTACAATCATTACTCTTGGGTGCATATTTGACGATAACCTCAGTTTCTCGCGAAAATGAGTGATATGTATTGCGTGGTTCAGTGAAAAAGCTGCTTCTTATACGGGATAATATCGATGGAGAAAAAAAAACACGGATTTTAGTTGATCAATGAACTGCAAGGCAGATTTTTTATCACGCATCAACCTGAGTCTCTATTAAGAACTCTTTGCTTTTGACAGCTTCGCTCCAGAAAAAAATGTACGTCCCTATCATCACATGATTTAGTGTAATACGACTTCCATTCGAATGTAATGGGATACAAATACCCCACTTTAATCATTTCACATAAAGTAAGTTCTCGCGTGGTCGGTCTTATCAATAATGATAACATCATTGATGATGATAATGATCCATCATCTTTTTGGGAAGAATATAAGATCGGACAATTCGCGCAAGCAGGTGCGAGTGAGATCCACATGTTCCATGTTTTGAATATTTGATGAATATCGGCTCATAACCATTGTTTTGAATCACGCAAGGGCATTTCTGAGACAAGATACCTCGAAAAGAGGACATCCTCGGATTTTGAGCTCGCGATAACTTTTAATCAGTGTGCCGAGATCTATCGTTTGAGCTGACTTTCATCAATAATTACCGAAAGCCATTTTCCTACGATTTATGGTGGGGTCTTTTCAATTTGCTCTTTCCACGAGGCAGAAAATTATAATCATTCACTTCTCCACCGAGATTCAGTAGTTATAGCACATCGCGACTCGTGGCAATTGAGCCAAAATCATCATCTTGTAGACTTTTAAATGCCTTACTTGCTCGAGTATTTTTTGTGTAGAAAAATTGAAACCCTCCTTTCATTCAGACTATTATTATTAGTGCTCTTGTGCCAAATCCACCTACATCACCTGTTTCGGTGGGTAATGTATCTTTCTATCAAAATGAAGAGTCCTCTAGCGCTTGTTCATATATTCAGACACACCTTTTTTTCTCGTTTTTATCCAGGACGGAGAAACATATTGTATTGACGCCAGACGTTACGGCAACATCGCTCGGTTTATAAACCATTCTTGTTCTCCTAATTTATTACCAGTGAGAGTTTTCATTGACCACCAAGACTTACGTTTCCCGAGAATAGCATTTTTTGCCAACAGGGACATTGATGTGGATGAAGAATTAGGGTATGTACGATGTAGAAATAAGAAATAATTCAAGAATTAAGTGTAGATATATCTTCAAAGATATACATTTAGACGGATTTTCTATTGCACTTCGATACGGCGTATGCATTCCAACAATTCATACGTTGCCTATTTTTTATGAACAAGTTAATTTCCCGTTGAGAATCCAAATCACCTTTTCCACAATTATTATTGAATTAGAAATTAAGGATATGCTAGAATAATTTTGGCGACAATCTTGTTTTTCAAAATTTATAAAAGCTCGAATTGGTTTAGTTCTATAGATATCTTCATTATGATTTATAATATATGAAACTCTTTATGCAAATTATTTTATTTTGTTATAATGTACCTCGATATAAATAAGTATTTTTAGTTTTACGATTGTACTCACTCATTAAGATTTGTATGTGGGTGTGAACCTACACAAAATGGAATAAATGAATAAAAAGTGAATAAATATTCTTACAGTTTCGATTATGGTGAGAAATTTTGGATAGTAAAATGCAAATCCTTTACTTGCACTTGTGGTGCTGAGAATTGTCGATATTCCGATAAGGCGATACAAATTACGTTGGATAATTACCGAAAAAGAGTTCAACAAGAAGAAAGACTCGCTGTCCTCGCTACTACGGCGCAGAGAATTTGACTTTCACGATGATAGGCATCTGATCCAAGTCCATAACCACTGATTGGTAATGTCTTGATAAATAGTCCCAATTAAATCATGTACATTATTTTATTGAAAGCAAAGTCTGGTCTTGGATAGAATAAGGTGTTCTAGGTAATGATGATTATTACTATGTGTTCAAAGTCCTATTCTTGCGAATGAGACTTATTTTTTAGAAAGTGATTCTGGAAGAAGAGAAGAAAGAGGTAAACCCTCCAAAGTTACAAGGATACAACTTTCTCAAGGTGTATTTGGAGAGAGTGCTCACAAGATGCTGTGTGAATTTTCCAACAAATTCACAGAGCATCGATCAAGTACAAGTATTTGTCTTGATTGTGAGTGTTATTTGAGAAAATTGTGACATACATACAAATATTGAAGTACAACAATGGAATTCTTGATTTTTGAAATCACATTTCCACTTGTGTGTTCTTTTTTCAATCTGTCATGAAAAATAACAATGGCTAATAAGAGGTTGAATTATAGCAATAATAGTTGATTTTTTATAAGACAATCGTGCAATTTAGGGCTTAGCACATATGCAAATAGTCAACCCACGTGTGTGATCTTTATGTGACATTATCACCCTGAGTATCGGTGAGAATTTTGTCATGACTTCATCACATGACAAGATCTAGGAGCTCTGATACTAAAGGTAATAATTTAATGAAATTGTGTGATATTAAATTGAAAAAGAATGGTTTTGTGAATTTTCAAGTTGTAACATACATTTTTGAGTTACGTTGAGAAGATGAATATTGGAATTTGATCAATGGTGGATTATTCACAAACTAAAAGATAGAATACTATCTAGCATTGCATAATAGTTAGAAATATCTCCTATCAGTCACAAACTGTTCATTGCTGTATAAGTTGGTTCCAACTTGGATGGAGCTTGAACTATTACTGAGAGTTTTTTATAAATATGAATGGGATTAATGATTGAATTTGAATAGATCAACTAATTCCTCTTGCAATCCTTGTATGTGGTTGTTATGATTTTCAAATACCTGAGAGAATCAAATATATTCAAGTTTGATCCACAAATGTTTCATATCATTTGGAAATAATTACCATGATATCTCAAAAGCATCCCTCTGTGTAGAAGATACTCAATATGCACTCCATGATTAGTGTTTGAGAAATTTTTTTCAACAGTACAACATGATGTTTGCATTTTAATTCCTTCAAAAGTACAACACATAAGAATGGTGGAAATAGAATAGCATCTTACAATTCTGAGTATAACTTCAAGTGATTGATAAACAATTCAAAATTTTTCAGCTGACTTGACAGTGCATTTTAAATTCTTGTAAAATAGAAAACCATGTCAAAAAAACAGTAAATGATTTGCTTTGAATAAAAAAATGAGAGATACGGTCCATAAATTCTTAGAATCCACCGTAGGAAACATATTTGGAAAAGATATTACATGTCGTGAGCCAATACATCGATGCGATGCATACCAGCCTGGTACTTTGGTAGAATTTGGCCGAACAGGAATCAAAGTATGTTCATATAACATTTTCTGAGGAATAAGTGATTAACATTTCACTCTCAACTATAGGCATACCGCAACTATAGTCATATCTCAACTATATAGTTTATTTGATTTTGAAAATTTCATAATGTATCTCACTGAAATTAGTTAGCTTTTCTTCTCTCACGCTTTCGTTTGTTTATAGGTTTGGAATTTGTTTACTAACATTTTTTCATAGATTTTAATCGGAATTTTGGAGTTTTTTCAAAATATGGTCGATGTGTGATAGCAAATTTGATGCGATTAATTATACTGCATTATCATCTCGATTAACAAACCAATTAAATAGCGAATTTTTCCACAATATTCAAGCGATTAGTTTGCGTCAATGCGTCGCAAAATCGTAAGTAGCCCTAAACTAAACTCGTTGTATAAGTTTTCTTCGATTTTTCCCATTGTCTCGTGATGAAACTGACACTAAGGACTAAGTATGCAGCAAATGTCACTAGCTAGCAGACGTTCATAGTTAGTTTAGTATGTCCCCGAGTAATCCCCGAGTATTCGAAGGAAAGGGATGATGTTACTCGCAATCGATTTTCAATTAGATATATCTTTCTTCTAAAATCCCGTCCCAGTCTCTTATGACTTTGAATTTTATATTTCCCTGATCCTAAGACAATGGGATCTATAAAGGTAAGGACCAGAACCGATGAATACTCGTAATATTGACCTAACCTTTATTCTCTCAGAGTGTAGTTGCTGAAGATTACTTTTAGAAGATACAAAATTTGTACTATAGCCATACAAATAATCTAAAACCAACTACTTTACAATTACTTCTGTCAATTGATTTCAATTTTTCTGTATCTCAAATACAGATCCTCTGAAACATGCCAAGTCTAGCTTCCCTGTGTTATTGATCTGGATATATCTTTAATCATTTTAATTTCATTCAAGTTGTTCAAGAAATTTTTGATGCCCTGTGGCATCTGCGCTGCAATACCAGCAATAAAACCTGCTAAACCTGGAGAGCCAACCAATGTCAGCAATGATCATGATAAAAACACTAAAAACCTCATCCGACCATCTGAACTTCCAATTTACACAATTGAGAGAGCAGAATCTAAGGAAACTCCATGGTAAAGAACAAGTAATTGAAATAATCTTTATATCAAAAGTGTTGTGCTGTCTGTTAAGTATGCTACATGACTTCATATTAATAAAACAATCAATTACTCATAAAAAATGAAGTAAAAATATTCAGTGTGATTTTTTTTTTGATAGCATAGAGAAACCAAATGCACTGGAAGAAGGATTTGGCACTGTCAGAAAATCAATTCAAGGGTCCCTGAAACAATTCACTGGCTACACAGATATTATCACAAACACAATAGAAACTGGTAAAGCTCACAGTCAAGGTAAGAGCTAAGAATATTTTAAGAGACATAATACTCAAATAAATTAATTGTAATAAAATCTCAACTTTTCAATGACTGTTTCATCTAGTTACTTTGGATTACTTGAGAGAAGAGACAAATGTCATGCCCCGAATTGGTGCTGTTGGGGTTGGTGGTCTGTCTGGTTTGATACTGGGTCTTAGAGGTGGTAAATTTAAAAAATTGGTCTACTCTACTACTGGAGCCATAACTGTTGCATCAATATGTTATCCTAAGCAAGCTCAAGAAGGAGTTACTTTGGCAAAATATTACATCAACGTTGGATACAACTTTTTATATGGAGGTGAGACTATTTAATAGGATCATTTGATGTAGAATTCCAGATGAAAATTGAACTTATTTGTTCAAACTACTTTGAAGAAACAAATATTCAGCTTCAATGAAATCATAGTTCCAATCGCACTCATTTGCTCAGGCTCCCATTCCATCTTATTCGAATAAGATGAATTCTCCATGAATTAAGTATTTTTTCTGAATCGTTATTGATTAATTTGATTTTAAATCTTTTTTGTTTTCTTTTGTAACACCCATCTGGTGAGACTTAATATATGTGATAATTTTGTATTTGGGTGATTATGACCGTTTATGTGAAAATAAATAAATAAATAAATAAACAGCTTTACATGAAAAAATATCTAATAAGTCTAAAACTCTTACAGTGAAACCTGGTGATGAAACACAACTGGAAATATCATGGCCAGAATTACCCAAAGTGCCAACTAATGTGTCTGAAGTTGCAGATTTAGCTGGTAGTGCTGTTGGGTCAGCTGCTTCAGCCGTTGGTACGCTTATTAATAAAGCACATGAAGCATTCACAAAATTTGCAGAGGTAGGAGGATTTCTGATTGAACAATTAGCTCCTCCTATTCCTCAGTCCACCTCTCCATTCCCTTATAATTCCTATGACTAAATTTTTGAGAAAACATGATTGTTTGTGATTGACTCCATTAATTAAGGGAAAGTAGAAAGTCCTGGACAAAGCAGCTCTGTGGCAGTCTGTCAATACTGATTTGACATCACCAGAACTCGATTCAACTTTTGTGGCAAGATTCCCCATGCAAACTTCAAGTCTCATCACAATTTTGTACATGAGAGAGATATTCGTTTTAAACAGATTAGTGCAGTAACAATCCTTGAAAAGGTTCTATGTAGTGTAGTAATTTTCCCAAAATTATCCTGTTTAGAATCAAAATCTGATCATGGGACAGATGCCCTTGCGCGTGATTTAACATTCTCCCAAGATGAGTTGGATGTCTCAAAGCCCATCCAGATTGTGGATTCAACAGCGTACGAAGAAAAAACAAAGGATGAGCAAAAGAAAAGATTCTGGAAATGGAAAATTTCCTCCTAAGTAATTCTCTAACATTCATGCTCATCTTCTTTCACTCCCAAACTCCTTCCTTCTTAATCAGTTGAAGAACCGTAGCTCATTTTTGGAGACTGATTCCAATTTTTATATTGCAGTCTCCAGCCACAGCTGAAGATAAGAAGAAGACGAGCTGAAGAGCCTTTGTATGTAAAAAAAGCTGTGAACTAGTGTATCTGCTGTTGCAAGTAAATGAAATCATTGTCTTAGGAAATAAATTGAATTAGCATGGGCTAATCAAAATTGTATGAATTTGATTGTCCATTAATATTACAAATCGGCAACTCATTCAATCATGGAATCATGAGTAAATAAAATTTATGGAATACTGACTTCCTACAAGATCCAATGTTTGATGATAATATACCCAGTAATCATTAGTAAAAAAGTTGTCCAGGATGTCAAAGAATGTTGCAGAGAACTTGCGCACACAACAAAAACGGTTGGGTTAGATATAAATTTGGATTCTCTCTGTGCATTTCTTCATCATTGAGGCCACCAAAAAGATTCAACCATGTATTGTTGAGTGAAAATACCTCGGAAAATACGCAATCTGATCATAGGACTATTATCGGCTCAAGCGGATCGTAGATAGGAAAATGGAACTGTCCTCACGAAGCATTCACCATATATGGTGAATTATAATTCATTCGTTGCTCCAATATTACTAAAGTCGAGATAATTGCAAACTTACTTCGTATCTTGCAATTTTCATTTACAACTTTGCGTTCGCAGCATTGTGTTGTCCAGGACAGCTTCGCACATGTTTTCTTCTGCCAGATTCTTATGTTGTTTTTTTATGTGCTGTTTAGTTAAGTTTAGCATCAGACTTTCAAACTGGATGTGTAAGATGGCAGCACGGGCTCCGAGCAAATGCCAAACGAGCCCATAGCAGTCGACGCGCGTGTAAACGTGGTGAACTGTGTAATGGTTTTCGCGAATGAAGACACAAAGTGATAAACTCTTCAGGACTTCTTGGAAGCGTAGCAAAACAAACATAGTTTCAGTGTTCAATATCAAACGAAATACGGATAAATTGATTTTATCAAAGTGCCGCGAATCAGTACAACGAAAACATATTATCATAAAGCCGTGCCCACCATTATTAACAAACCTCTCGTTCCGAGCCGCAATTTTTCCAGAGTTGAGCTCGCTGGAGAAAAATTGCACTCGCGGATTGAAGTGAAGTGAACTCAATTGGTGCGTAAGACGAGCTGACTGCAAGTGTCTCGTAATCCTACATATATTAGAACCACCGAAGCTTCTTACGATCCTTTCCTAAAAACTCGAGTGTTAAAGTTATGTATAGAGTTTATCGTATGCAAATCTACTGAATATAACCGGAATTCGCAGATGCGAGAGCACCTTCCAACTTCCAACTCTCTCGTGCCATACTTGTGATCATTAAAAATTGATGAGCAAAAAAAGAAGACATTGCAGCCGCTCTTCTCATCATCAGCTGGGCGGTGCAGTTCATAAAATCGATCGAGTGCATGAGAGAACTGCAACTGCCAGTATTATATAGTGCACAGTAGCGCAAGTGACAGTTGATAGTTATATAGTTATCAAGAAAAACCGGACAAATGATCGAACATTGAACATACGAGGATGAATAAATCGTGATCCTTGGACATGTGTCGAGACATCGAGAAACGAAGGATGATGCACCGGAACGTCACCAACGACGTCTTTTTCGCGCAGCTGCTGCTTCTCAACATCGGATAGTATCATACATTTTTTATATCGGTGAAGAAAGAGGAAAACGTGGGCTAACCCGCCTGCGTACCGCCGGCTTTCGGAATGGCAGATAGCAAGGATCAACCGAAAATGTGAGTTGTTGCAAAGTTTTACGATGAAGGATATATTTCAAGGATTCGCTCAGCCCTAAAGAGCTTTTTCGGCTGAGGGCGGGCGACTGGTGCTGTATGTGTATATTTGTACAAAGTAGGTTGGCATGGATCGATTTCGGCGAGACCACGCGCGACTGCGAGAGCCATATCTAAACCTCCTATACATGTATTCAGCAGGCTCTTTTGCTCAGGGTCAGGCTCTTTTACTGCTCTGGCTGTCAACCGACAACGCAGGAGCCAGGAGTCAAAGCGCAAAGGGTTGAGCCGCCCTTGCATCATATAGCAGCTATGATAGGATTCCTACCGATATGTAGATACCCTCCAATTTAATCATTGTTCCTTATTTCTGTGGAAGAACTCACGTCCAACTGTCACTACGTGAAACAGGGGTGGAAATCTGTGTTTGTCCTGGGACGTGGAAGTGCATCAATGCAGCTTATCATTTTCCACTTTTGAGGTTAGAAAGCCTTCTGCTATGCATGGAGCGTGTGATAATGTCACAAAAAATGCGGTTACAGTAATAATCCATGCGAATAACTACAAATGTTAGAAATACCGGCTCTGTGCGGCTGTATATTCACCCGTGATTGTTTTTTGTACACACGAGCACGTGTATCACACTGGACGCGATAATAAAGAAAGAGAGAGAGAGAGACCATGTGCGTGACGTTTAGCGCGGTCTCACAGCTGATGATGACCGACCTGCACGCGTCGAGGTTTCAGCTCTCACTTATCTTGTTCCTCGTATATATTATCCTCGTTCGATATTTTCATCACCAATAACTATTTAAATCATTTGTATTAAACTCAGTTTTTTTGATCAGCCTGATATTTTTGCAAATTTTTATCATCTACATTTTTGTCGCGGTTTTCGTGACGATTGAAAACGTTTGATTGTCTGTACGTCTCCACTTGCAGTCGTGGCAAAAGAAAAAAACGTTTTATGTCTATGTCGATATAGTAATTGGAAAATTTTAATATCCACGTCAACGATTCCGCAGGTGCTCTACTCAGACTAGACATTTTGCGCGCTTCCGTCTTCAGCTTTAGCTAATAAAACACGATTCTACAGCTGTTTGCTCGTTGATATCAACGATAAAATTGAGCTGCAAACTTTGATGAGGTAATAATAAAAGCAAGCAGTCATCACAGCATTGTCACTACCTGTCGTCTTGACTAAAAGTCGATTTCAACCATCACGTTTCGAAGCGTTGCTTCAGAAATTTAATCACAAAGGAAATGCGTTTGTTTTCTTTCATCGCAAAGTGCTGCTCTGGACTAAGTAGATCTCTTTGAAACCATTCATAAAATATGTTCTTCAAAAATTCTTGTGATGGAACATTAATTCTTCTCTTCCTTCTGTTACAAATTGTTTATTGAACTCGCACTGCTCTATTGATCACCCTGAATATACCTCGCACGCGAGAGGTATTGAGTCATATACAAAAAAGCTCGTTGCGTAATGACACAGAAAACGAAGAACAACTTCCTCGCAAAGTTATGTGGGTGCCCTGTGGTTCGTTGACGATTATTGATCAATACTTACGAAACTATTCAAGAAGTGGGCGCACCCTACTCCACAGCGCCATTTGTGTGACAATGAATATAGCATTTTTCATCTTTCCCATTCAGATTTATTTTACTGCAAAACAGAAAACGCTATAGGTGTAAATGACTCGAATCACCTAAGGCCCTTGTATTTAGATATGTACAGAAACTTTTTTTTCTTGGAAGTATCGACATTATTTTCCTTATTTCTCGGCAGTATCGAGAGAGTTTTTTTTTAAGTCAATGATCAAGAGATGATGATGAGAATGATCTCACAAATCTCTTCAAATATGACCGAATCCCTACTTATTCCTACCAATTTTTACTCAAGTAGGAAAAAACTCGAGTAAAATTGAAGAACTTATTGCCCCTGCAATTTTTTCACTATTTGAAATTTATTCAAACGGAAATTTTTGATCAGTAATGTCTTTTTTGATACACTGTGCGTAAAAATGTCGTTTGCGCACAGTTTCACGACTTTAATCACAGTTTATCAAAAAGTATAGTGCGATACACGGGATTAAAACCTATTTTTACGCCGCCCTTGTATCAAAAAACACTTTCATGATGCTCTCAAGTTTTGGGCATTGAAATAATAAATTGAGGCTCTCCAGATTGTATTCGAAATGAAAAGAAATGCGTTGACAAATACTTGTCAATGGCGTTAGAACGAAAACAAAACAAAGATGCTTACTAGTACTCGAAACTGGCGATTAACAGTAGCAGTTTAAATTGGATCTCAATATAGCCAATAGAGAGTATATCCATTGCTGCATGCATAGGCTTTTGACCCAACCATCAAGAATATTGACTCGAGCCAAGTGGATAAGAATTACAAACTTGAAACTCGCTGGAATGTATTTTGATTACAAGAAGTGGAGAGGCGAACATCCTCCTCTTCTTCCTTCTCTGTACATTCGATTTATTTGAGACTTCCGATGCGTTGCTCCGCCGCATCTCAATTTCTTCAAAGAGCCAAAAGCAAGCGATACAGAGAATGGCTCTCGTCTCCTCCACCGTTCAAACTTGATCTCGGACCTCTGATGCTCGCTTTATAGTTTGCGAACGACCATTCGCTTGCGCATCAGCATCATTGAACCGATGCGCGAATAAGGCCGTTTCTATTATACAAAAAAAACTAGATTCGCGATACTTTTTGAAACTCCCCTTTGATAGAAATTCGAGTGTTTGTTGTTGAAACTTGCTCAAGCAAGGCTCGTACTTTCGAAGGTAGCTTACTGAGGAATTTCGAGTGAAGTGATATAAGGTATAAGTGTACTCAACATGCCCCCTGTACCAAACATACCTCCATGTACCAATTTTAGGAGTGGGCGCTCGTTGACCTCCCCGAAAATTTTTCTTACGTTTGTTGTCTACATATGAGAAACTTGATGATTTGGGCCGATCTTGAATGATTCCTGCGTGTTCCAGAGAGTTTACAGTGAATTTTCCATCTTTTTCTTTTGCACAGACAAGAAATCTACAATGAAATCGCGTTTAGTAAAACCGGTGTCAAAAATTTTTGATTTGACCAATTTGTACGTACCTGACCGCCTTCGATTCCTTTTCTCAAATTCTTTTTCGATACATTGTGCGTAAAAGTGCACTTTGCACACAGTTTGTCGACTTTTACTCACAGTTTATCGAAAAGTATAGTTAGATACACGGCCGTAAAACCTATTATTCGCATCGTCGTGATGATTCCGACCCTCGCCTGCGGCTCGGGCCGGAAACCCATCACTCGGACGCGAATAAAACGTTTTACGCCCTTGTATCGAAATGTACTATTAAGATTCTCCTTCCAGAGTTGCGAAACTTGGACTTGAAGCAATTTTATGAGCAAAATACAGAGATCGTACAAAAAAACTTGAAGGTCAGAGTTCCCCGCTGAAAATAATTCCGTGGGGCCCCATGAGGTCAGGTCCCATGGAGTACCACAGAGCCCCATGGGGACCTGTAGGACCTGGCCTTGAGAAATTTTTAATCTTAATATTTGCGAAATTTGGCATCGAAGACCTCATGGGGTCCCACGGAATTATTTCCATCAGGGTTGGGGGGTACACCGTCACCCCCCCCCCCCCTACTGTTATCTCGAAAGGGTTCGCAGTATACCCCTTTATACAACTCAGAGCGTGTTTATCGCATCAAAATAAGCCGGAATTAGTTGTTTAGATCGATAAGAAAAGTTTTAGATGCGGTTGCAAGGAGATAAAAACTATTTCATCCACTTCATCGACGATTTTCATAATTTCCATATGGGTTCATTTTCGGTAGACCCGTTGCCGAACTCGCGGAAAATCGCATCCTGAGAAATTTGTCATAGCTCGGCTATGGTTGTAATTACCTCAGCTCATTTTGAAGGTCTTGAAACGAAAAATGAGCTCAAGTGCGTTGGAGAATACCCATGTAGACGAAAATTATTTGCAGAACGGCTTAAATGGGGAGACGTATTGAGTACACTATTCAATAAAATTTCGGCAATATCACAGTTGGCTTACTGAAACTTGAACTGGATTGAATATAATATGGGTCTTCAATATTTTGAAAAATGAACGTATAGAAAATTTGTAGTGTGAAATCTCATGGAAGTATCTTACAATTAGTGTTAACTTTGAGAAATCTGATTAGAAGTTAGTTCAAGCTTCTTTAAAGTGTGAGTCTATCACAATTCAAAATATCACAGTCATACACTAGTGATGTAAAGAGTATACGGCATTGATTTGCTAACTAATTACACATTTTTCATATCGGCATGCATATTCTCTTAAGGGGACGTCGGAGTCCTATCAATATTGTACAGTTACCGACATGATCGAGTTTTCGGATTTCTCGATGAATTTTTGAGATATCAAAAAACTAAAAAGTAACGCCGATTCTGTATGGCTCACAGAATCGGCGTTACTTAGTAAAATCCCGATACCTCGAAAATTCATCGAGAAATCCGAAAACTCGACAATGCCGGTATCCGACATCCTCTTAAGCGCACTCTCGATTTTGAAAGCGTGCACACAATAATTGCATTCATCTGTCAGTCAAATCGACGGCGCATGGCACAGTTGATGACATGGCTAGATTTATGAGGGATCTAATATCCTTTTTGCAAACTTCGCATTAAGATCTAAGCTTGAGATCGTGTGGTGGTCTGTCTAGAATTTGATTGATCGAAAGATCTTCTAATAGTCATTGCCGGCGGTGATTACTGCTGCTGTTACGACCTTGGTAATCCATTGTGACTTATACACTACGCGAAAATGCCCTACTCTTTTTTTCTCATTCTGGCATTGAGAAAGGATTCAACTTAGCTCTAATTTGTATCGATCGTTTGATTGTTACTGTCGCTTGCCTTTCCATTTATATTTAATCTTGATTCGGTATATACAAGACCTTTTTGCGCCCGAACCTGATACATCGAACTCAATATCTTTTTGAAAACATTTAGTTTTTGTAACGATGTCACATGAAAATATGTTCATAACTGATCTCATTATCGTTGAAAAATTTCCAAAACAGAGCTTGTTATATAGTGACAAGCTTGTGAATTTTATGGACAGAGTATATATCTGAACCCTCTGTTTTTTTCTCATGTCGCATGCATAAAATATTTCCCAATTACACGGGCGGGTCCGTAGATCATTTGCTTAATCATTTGAAAAATAATTTACTCCAACCAACCACGAGCAAGATAACTCGACGATAATTTACTCTTCAAAAATAGGTCAGCTCCAGCGAGCCACTTAAACAGTGTTACCCATTCGTACATGATAGACGGTTCATTCTGGAGGCTATATATATTATACAACATATATAGCATTTTTGTTGAAGGGTCGCGCCGGACGTTCTGTTCTCCCTTTGAAATTATTTGATGGATTCCTCTCGCATCGAGTTTCATTGAATTTTAATGACTCTATTAGTATAGAATTTTCTCATTTACTTGATTCCGAGAATCGCAAAGGAAATGAATGTGTGTTTGTATAGCTCTGACGCATTCCGAGCGCGAAACTCTCACAAATATCGGAATCACGTTATCGTTTCTCACGGGATTAGTGCATTCATTTATTATTATCTACCTATTGCTGATACCAATACCATGTATTCACGCGAGTTCACGAGTCTAGCCGCGAGCTATTCCTACTTAATAATCCAAGTTGGTTAGGTATAAGTATACTTTTTTGCAGGGTTGGCCTTCTAGACCAACACTGACTGATGTTCCTATACTCCTACGCTCAAGTTAATATATCGACATTGTAGGAGAAATCTAGCCTATTTATTGGATAAAACACCAACTCGCCTAACATTTTTTCGAGATTTTTTTGAGGCTGCAAAAAATTACAAAATAATTATTGGGACTTTTTTTCTCCTCATAGATGAATATTTTTCAGGCAGTGTTACATCACAAATTTGATTGAAATTCAACGCCTTATCGTGCATGGTATGTCAACAAGCCTTTTTGAAACAAATCATAGAGTAGCAGCTGTGATAGCCATAGTAGTCCTTTTTGTGAAAAAGATATCAGAGACCTGATATGACAGTATTTATTCTTCAATCAATCACTAGTCTCATTTCCCTTTATTTTCAATTGAACCGTTCAATCTCCATGCGTGCCTAAATTGACTTCAATTTCTATAGTTGAAATCCCAAGTTGATATAAATCCGTTTACAAACGAAGGCTTAATCTAATCAGGTTAAAATCCTGTTAGGAAATTTGATAATTATGTAGCATGGTGAACAATTCTACATTCATCTCATTTACACATCTTGTTTTTTTAATATTTCTCTGATCAAATTCGCCAAATGTGACTTCAAAAGTTGACAATGGTAGATTCATCTCCGTAGACTGAATTCTTGACATCAGGAGTTCAACTTTGAATAATATGGTCCAAGTAACTAGAGTCCAAGGTGAACTGAGCATTTTTGGAAATGAATTTTTTCAAATTCGAGAACATTTATCCATTTTAACAAATGAAAGGTATAAATCGACTCAGTACGTCTGTTCACGCATCGGATAATCAAGCAACTATTTTTTCTGTCTTTGGGTGTATCGTCTGGTACAAATCTTCAACCAGATTCACTCGTCCATTGTCAGTCTATTTGATACGATGAGATTGATCCTCTTTTTCCAGCTCATGGGCCATTTTTTCCAGCAAAAGACATCAGTATCTCTAAGTCACACTCATCCTCCTACGACTCTGCAAATTTAGAAAAAAATTTGCTGATCCCTCAAATTGTAGATTGTGTGAGAAATGGTACAATTTTACTTCCTGTTGTACTAATATAAAATGAATTTCTCCCCCGGTACAGCTATCTCTAAAATGAAATACGTGTCCTTCAATCGGTGCTTAGATACACCAATTCATACAAATTATTCCGAAATCCAAGAGTGCAGATGAAGAAATCAAACAGGATTCAATTTCAAATCTAGAAAATAACAACCTTGACTTTCAGTCACATTACCAGCTTATCGGTAAATTGGTATACTACATAGCCGGACGCAAGGATAGTGACAGGAAATTTTTCCTACTTTCGTCCCTTCTATCATAAAAGAAAAAATACCTCTACACGTTCTCTCTCATTTTGATACTTTATCAAAAGTCCTAGAGAGTCCTAGAGGAATAATAGTCGAAAATCATTTGAATTGCTGTTGGACGAGGAAGGTTCCGATATCAATGAGCAAAAAAACCTATCCACACTAATTCTTTTCATATATTTTCAAAATACTTATCAAAATTCCTCCATCCACCCTCAACGAAATTGTCAGCCACTCATCATATTGCGAAACATCAAAAAGAGAAAGAGAGAAAGTACTTAAGAGGAGAGCCCTTGATTCGCACGGCAGGCCAAACGAAAGTTTACAACTTTCCCTTTCGCACCGGTATATATATGAACGGGTGGTTGGTGGTGGCGGCTATGTGGGCTCCAACGCTCGCAAACACAGTGTCTAATCGATCTGTCGATATATGAGAGCAGCGGTGGTAAAAAGGGGGCGGAGGAGGGTCCCGGGGCCAGGGGGTGGACTGGACGAAGGCATCATGGCTTAGTTAGTTGCCTCTGGTTGCTTCTCATCAGCCAACCCTGCTACTTGCTGCTGTTGATGCTCAACATGAATGCCGCAAGAAATCCAGGTCGGTCGTAGCCGCCGCACGCGCCCATCATATATGTATATCGATCTATCTCTTCTCTTTACTTCCGTCTCTCTCTTTTGAAGCTGTTGCTGCTCTTCTATTTTGCGATGGCTAATAAAGGATTAGGTTATGTTATGACGCGTTATCATGAATAAATTTTGTGATGACGAATCTGGGACTGGGAATTTGGGTTGTATTGTCAAACCACTGATGATGCGAGAGATTGTGCAGGGTTGGCGTAGCAGAGAAGAATGGAGCCGAAAGAGATAAATGATTTCTAAAGGATGAAGAACTGGTTTTCGGCGAAAGTCTGATGCAACCAGTCTTTTCTGATTTGGCTTGTACCAAAAGAAGAAGATTAGGCTAGTGCTACTTGGTATGTCATGGAATTTGTTTTTTTTGTACTGAATTCCTTTGTTGAAGAATGCCAATGATTGAAGATTACGTAATATATTGTGCAGCATAATTGTGAAGTATGGTTGAGATGTTCTCGGTACGGCAGTCAATTGCTGGGATATAATAAGTTGCTTATTGGTTGTTTGTCAAGAGCTCGCTGATCGATTATCGATCGATTGTTATCCTTTTATACCCACTGGTTACTGTAAGGCCCATCGACAATATACTCCATTTCGTACTTTTGAATCAATATTCTATGCCACTCAAGGTCCCATAATCGTCTTCAAAGCCTTACTGTTTCTGACGGTCTTAGTATTTCTAGACTATTTTCAAAACATCATACGATCAAATTTTCAAATTGGTAAAAACGACTCATTTTAAGGTTTTAGTTTACGGGATTCTTCAGCGGTGTAAATATCACTCCTTTGATCAAGAATGCATCCCTGGAACAATCCCATAAATAAACAAATTCGTGAGATCTCTCATTATGATGCTCTAGATAATAACCGGTCAAACAAGTGACGTTACTGAATATTATACAAGATTCCATATGCGTTGCGCCTAATTGGTACGTCCACAAAAGTGAATTTAATCTTGAAAATGATCATTAATCCGTTTTTAGATCGTCCGGGTTCTAAACGGTTAAATAGAAGTACAGTTTCATAGCTCGCTCCGTCAAAAGATGTATCGTTCATTTGATCGATTCGTACTCACATGAGAGTATAGGATGTTAGACATTCTACTCGTCGATATGATTTGAAATGGTAAATTATGCATTAAGAGGATACCGGATACCGACATTGTCGAGTTTTTGGATTTCCCGATGAATTTTCGAGATATCGGGATTCTACTAAGTAACGCCGATTCTGTATGGCTCATAGATTCAGCGTTACTTGTTAGATTTTTGATATCTCAAAAATTCATCGAGAAATCCGAAAACTCGACCATGTCGGTAACTGTACAATATTGATAGGACTCCGACATCCCCTTAAGAACGTACAAGAATAAACGGAAAAAAGATTTGATTTCATGGTTGAAAAATTTCCCACAAATTCTGTCAATTTGCAGCTCATCAAACATACTTCCGACATCATAAAAATTTCAAGTTGGTTTTACCCTTTGATAACAAATCGAACAGATGTCCATCCAATGTATGATCGTAAATAATGCCTGATTACATTCGTTACCCGAATGTAAAAGTGGATTAAAAACCAATGGATCAACTCAATCATGCTTATAAGTTATTCAAATCATTGTAGAAGCACCCTTAGAATAGTTTCTGCTTTTCTGCATCGTCACGATAGCGCTTATCCACAGTCAGTATAGGTATATCAGTATAACTGTCCCAAGGCAGCTGATATCTCTCCTTTCTCTATCGCCTATGAAAAGCGTAAGCCATAAACCCTCCCCTGCGATGTGAAACAGGACTCATTATCCTATTCAATGCACACCAGGCAGCATAGCATAGTGCAATCGCCAACGATGTATTCATATGGTCGATTCACCACCACATGCCTATAGAGTCATGAATTGCAATTTACTCTCCCTGATGCTCTCATCGCGTTCTCGGTATCACTTCCGACCCGTGCGCGAGCAATAGTCAGTATAAATGGGGCTATGGCATAGAGATGATGAAAGATATAGATATACATATAGATATAGAGAGGGTGAGCAACTCGTTGAGCAACCACTTTCCACCCTAGTAGTGACCAGTTTGACTATCTCTTCTATGAGCAAGAGGCGACTAAGCGCAAAGTTGTTCGAGAGTATAGCTGTCGATGAATACCGAATGACGAGACGTGCGCCACATTGAATTGAATCTTACGTGTATAGATCTTTATGTAGTTGGATGCAAGGGAATGAAGAGATTGGAGGGCTGACCTAAGCCTCAAAAGCTTCAAGTCACTTCTTTGACGATCTATCCACAGACCCAACTCACGCCACCACATTCTACAGCGTGGAGCTCAGTCATATATCATATATAATAATTTGTAAGTAGACTTATCCCTGGTAGAAATTCATCCTAATGTAACACATTATTAGCCATAAAATGGCAATTTTCAGCCAAAATTGGCCAAAAATAGCCATTTTATGTCTATTAATGTGTTACATCGAAGTAAATTTCTACCAGGGATTGAACCGTTCTATTTAATGCTAATAGTTTCTATTGTTGGAAATTTTCATTTGGAACTAAAATCATGGAAATTCAATACTAAGATAGAGAATTGCAAAATTTATGATTCAAGGTTTTTTCTCTAGTTGGTATTTTTTACTTAAATTATCAGAGGTTTCTCAAATTCTTGAAAAATCTTGGAAAAAATCTTGCTCCAAAATTTGAGCAAGAATAACATTAGACATGAATTCACATAGAATTGAAAAAATTGGCATGGACAAATAATCGAAATAGCCTTCCTTTGGTAGAATTTTGAAAAATGTCTGAAAATACAGCAAAAACATTTGATATCTCAAACATCGAAAATTTGTCCACGACTGATCGAGAACGATCTTTGACCTATGAGCGATAGTGTTTTTTTTGCACGAACTTTTTACTCTCACGAATAGTTTGTCGAAAGATAGCATCATAGTTTCGAAGCATTCATCTGAGATACGAACTTCTTTCGAAAAAATTTTTGGGAGAATCTGCGAGCAATCGCATCAATTTCCAACCAATGCAATTATACCGTGCTCCATACAACCATGCAATCAATCAATCACAACCACTGATTGACATCGGAAATCAACTCACTGGTTGGCTTTTGGCGGTAACCAGTGGTCGAATTTTTAACCGCCTACATGTCTGACTTTCCAGTTCTTCAAAACTGCGTACAAAATTTTCGGTCCTTTCCGTCCCCATGTTGTATTTGGTTCTTTATTTCTTGTTGTATTTATTGGTTGCATTAGAACAAATATATGCGGAAAAGAGTCTATGATTAATTGCTGAGTCGTGGAAATATTTTTTGAGTCGCGATTTCTTGAAGGAGACATGTCTTTGTCTGACTCCAATTTGAGATTTGCAGCTCTGGATACTTCCTTTTCGTGCCCAAAAAAGTGGAAATCAATGGCAATGAGCGACCGAAACTCATCTCGGACTGGAATAATTTTCTCAATCAAATCACTCCTCGCGACGATTTCGGAATCAATAATTTCAGTGCCTTCAGAATCACCCATACATATTTGTATCAAAGTTTGCATTGCTTTTAAAAGCACTAATAATCGTGACTTATCAATCTTGCACGAGAGGCACCATCGATCTACATGATTTGAATGTATGACAATCCGCGCATAAAAAATCTAGAAATTCAATATGCGCATGTGATCTCGGCGTCTGATTTTCTTTATTCACATCCATCGTGAAAGATGACGAACTTTCACAATTCCAGTGTCTTCTTCAAGGATCTCAAGATTGAGAGACATCGATTCTGAGGCCATTTTACAGTAGTTGAGCCACGTGGAAGCAACCTGTCTTTTATGCATATTCGTGAATCGCCCAGTAATTTACACGACTCTGTATCTGTCACACGACACAATGTCAGCCTATACTCAAACTCACTACTCCCCCGCCCCCACATTTTACTATATCTACACATATATCTATACATGGAATGAAGAAAATGTTGGCTTCTTCTCTAGAATCGTATCGTTTATGCAGATCCAAGGTATCTCAAGAACTGCGCGTGGTGCTGAACTACTATACTATAGGCTCTCTATCTATCTATCTATCTGTCGGACGTCCCAGTTTTTTAAGGTCGAATCAAACGCCACCCGCCTACCTCGTCTGATGCCTTACTCGGACACAATACCTTTTTTTGCATATATTTACACACCCAGAGATGTACTATAGATGAGCCGAGGAAGCAGTACCGGAGAGATAGATGAGCATCTTCTTGCCTTTTGTGCATCGTATCTCGGCGCGCATTCCCTTGTTCCATCCAACTGTTCACTTTTCACGTACGCTAGAGATGTTTTCCTCCACTTTCTTTCGATGCCAAAGACTTTGGGTAGGTATGTGTTAACATATCGTCTTCAATACAATTGGAATGGATCGATCAGGCACTTGTGAGTTAGCTCTTCTTCTTCGGCATGCGTTTGAAATCACGAACATTTATGTGAAAAATGAGCAAAGCAGAAGACAGACAGAATGTCAATGTAAAATACCAGAGCTGATGTATGTCCTTATCGTAATAAAGTCTCGGTAGGGAGCGTAACAGTCCTTCATATTCATGCGATGAAGCGCTCGCGCACCTCAAATTTCGTGTACAGTATTTGATCATTAATCTTGTAGCTGTGATAAAAATCTGCTTGGCAGCAATACATGCACAGGATGAAATTGGTTAATCATTTTGCGCTCTGCTATATTATTGTTGTTGTTGTTGTTGTTGTTGTTGTTGTTGTTGTTATTGTTACGAAACTGGTGCATGTCAAAATGAAAGAGAATGAAGGCGCATCAGGTTGATTGATCCCAATGTATATTCTGTAGCGCGCCCCTAGAGTATCAAACTTTGCTGCGGTGGGCGCAAGTAGTAAGAGTCACGCTTTAGTCAGACATCAGGATTCAGCTCTGACTTGCGTGTAAGCACCAATACAGGACACGCGCCAGTTTGCCCGAGCAAACTTCACAACTTCGATTCTCTACTTGACGGGACACTTGAATTATTACAACGTGCTGAAATTCGAGTGGGTGGCAGTGGCTTTCAAGATTATTAACCGAGTTGAGAATGAGTGATACCTACTCAATACATTTCAGTCTCTGCGCGAACATTAGAAGTGAATAACTCTGAAGTATTCAACGTCGAACTCCGACGAAAATCGGAAATATGGCAGTGTGATTATACAGACGTGGAGTTGCAATTTTTCCATTAACTTGAAAATTTTGAGTATAATCTTGTGGACTCCTATATAGACTTTATTTTCCATGCGAACCACCCCTAACTAAGGTTTTGAACATTTTTCAATCCAACGAGCATCAATATCAGAGCATTGGCCCCTGAACGAAAGCTCCTGAGAATTTAGAGCTCGAGAACTAGAGATGCTACACAAAAAATTTTTTTCTTTTTGAGTGCCGGTGCACCAATCATTGGGGTGTATCTTGGGCTGTATCATTAGTATCTTGGCCACCCTAATGATAACTTTATTATGAACAATTATCTCGAATGCGAACCACCTCTATATAAGGGGTGAGATTCTCGGGAATCATAGTTAACTGAAAGTGCTACACGGGAAATTCTTTTCGTTCTGGAAGCTGATGGCTTAAATACACCTTCACGATTATTCTGAGCGATTATGCTCAATGCGAACAACCCCTGTGTAAGGGATGAGATTCGTGAAAATTCAGAATTCGAGTACTAGCGATGCTACACGTAAAATTCTTGTGGTTTTGGGAGCTGATGGCGTGAGCCTACCTTCACGATCATCCTGAGTAATTATCTCGAATGCGAACCACCCGTAACTGGGTGGTGAGATTATGGAAAATTCAGAATTTGAGAACCAAAGGTGCAACAAGGAAAATTCTGAACATTCATAGTTGGATAACTAATCGTGCTATACGGAATTTTCTTATCGTTTTCGGAGCTGATGGCTCGAATCCACCCTCATAATTATTCTGAGCAGTTATCGCCAATGCGAAGAACCTCATGGTAAGGTATGAGATTCGTGAAAATTCGGAATTCGAGTACTAACGATGCTACACCAAAAATTCTTCTAGTTTTGTGAGCTGATGGGCTAGATACACCCTCATGATTATTCTGAGCAATTATCTCGAATGCGAACCACCCCTAAGGATCGAAATTCTCGGAAATTCATAGTTTGAGAACTGGAGGTGCTACATGAAAAATTTTTTGCGTTTCGACAGCTGGGGGCAAAATACACCTCCATGATTAATCTGAGCAATTATCTCCAATGCAAACCAAGGCTAAATAAGGGGTGAAATTCCCGGAAATTCATAATTTGAGAGCTAGAAGTGCTACATGGAAAATTCTTCTCGTTTCGAGTGCTGCTGGTGGCCAACAAACACCTCAATGATTATTATGAGCATGCAGTTATCTCGAATGCAAACCAGCCCCAAATAAGGGGTGAGATTCTCGGAAATTCATAATTTGAGAAGTAGAGGTGCTACACAGAAAATTCTTCTCGTTTTGGGAGCTGATGGCACTAATAAACTCTCGCGATCATCTTGAGCAATTATCTCGAATGCGACCCACCCGTCAATAAGAGGTATATAAGATTCTCGAAGATTCGTTTAAGAATCAGAGGTGCTACACACAAAAATTTCTCCGTTTTATGAGCTTAGTGACAGCTTCGTGACGAGCTATACTGCTGTAATTACGAACCAGATATCCACGTGAGTACAGTCTCTGAAAATGTGAATAATTAGTGATATTGTATGGAGGCTTTAGAATAACACAGGAAAATTGGAAAAATTCTAAATGATCTAAGATTTATCGGAAATCTGGTGTTAATATTCGCTCATTAATGAGCCGAAGAAAGAGTGCGCTTTAACATCATTCCTCAAATTGTTTACGAAATACGTTATCGGGTATACGATATCGGAATGTTTTTCGAGGCACTCGTGTTTGGTAGTAAAATGCCACGTGGGTGAATTTACCAAAGTCAAAACGTCATCGATGAGCACAGTGTACCACCTGAAGAATCACCGCAAGCTTGTTGACTGGAGAAGGATCTACGGAAGGATGGAATTTTCAGCAAAGAACCACCCACAGTGGAATATGAAGGAATCCCGATACGCTGAAGAATATCGATACCGCATCGTTACGAATCGGGTCGTCCGATTCAGCACGCTCAAAATATCGGGACAGAAATATCGATACACTAAATACCGATACAGTGTTTCATGTTACCTTGTATATACAACAAATTGTGTGAATTTAACCCTTGGCAGGCACACTGGGGTCAAATAGACCCAAAGGGTATTTCACGAGATCGCCAAGCTCAGAATTTAAGGATACCCGGGCTATTAGCACCGTAGAGATGTGTAATTAATCGACCGAGCACCGAGCGCCAGTTTTGGCTCGCGCATTTCCCCACCACAACCAAGCGGAATGGCCGTGGGGTCATAAATACCGGTCAAATAGACCCGAACGTGGCAGCCATGTTAGATGGCGGGAGTGTGCCAGCTGTTAAGAGTTAATCTGATTTCTGTCTAATATCTGTAAAAATTACAATCACATCATAAATTTTACACAGAATAGGAGCAATAACATATTAGTCCTCCGGGGGTGGGTGTCTGAGTAAAAATTCGTGTTCCAGAAGGTTTGAAGGTGTACTCTTATGTATTTTGAGGCGTTGAATCGAACGCACGAGGTCGCTATCCCAAAAATCTCGGCCTCTTTTGTTATTAACAATTTTTAGTGTAAAGTTGTAGTTTTTTGCAAAAAACTCGGAAAATATACATAAACCAAAGTTGAAGAACGCAAAATTTCTTACTTGATAAGTCCTCACAAATTTCCCGGAAAACCCAAGCCTGGGGCGGGAAATGCGCGAAAACCGTTCCAGGCGTTTAACATGGGCTTGTATAGGGCAGCCGACTTTCTGCCAATTTAGGGCTAGGCGACCGAGTGTGTCTCGAAGAGAATGAAATTCCCTTCGGAATAGTTCAGGTCGTATCTCGCTGAGTACGAAGCTTTTCCAGTGTGAAGCGAGAAAAAAGAAAAAGTACAGAATCTTAGTGCCGCGCGCGGGCAGTTTTGCTGTGAGAATAGCATTTTGAATCACTTATTTCTCTTTCTTTTGAGCCATGCTCGGAGAGCTTCGTTCATAGCGGAATACGACCTGTACCATTTTAGAGGGAATTGCATCCTCTTCACTATGCACTTGGTCGCCTAGCCCTAAATTGACAACCGTCAAGTTTAGCAGCGCTGCGTCAGCTGCCTCATAAAGCCCATGTTGAACGCGCGGACCGGTTTTCACGTATTTCCCGCCCCAGGCTTGGATTTTCCGGGAAATTTGTAAGAATTTTTTTGGTAAGGAATTTTGCGTTCTACAAAGTTGTTTTTTTGTTCTCCGCAAATTTTCCGTAAAAATGCATTTTCATTACTCTAACCTAAAAATGCCGCGTTTCAATAGGATTTTAGGGTTCTCGCAATGGAAAAATATATCCGCACCTCGGTTGCAAGCCCATTTTGGGCACTGGAGGACATGTCTGTCTCGCTTCGCTTGACAGACAAACTGTCCTAGTGCCCAAAATGAGCTACCGCGCTCAGTACGGAAATATACTATTTCTCCGAGTTTTTTGCAAAAAACCATAACTTTGCACTAATAGTATATTATGTGACGAGTGCGCAGCACGAGTCGCAAACGACATTTTCTAGCTGTGCTACGTCGGAAGCGCGACTTGAGACGAGTCCTCGCGTAGCGTGGACGAGTCGAAAATCGCGCATCCGACGTAGACAGTTAGAAAAATTGTTAATATCAAAAAAACGCCAAGGTTTTCGGGCTGGCGACCTCACGCATTCGATTCAGCGCCTCAAAATACATGAGAATAATACATCTTCAAACCTTCTGGAACACACATTTTTTACTCAGACCCCCCCCCCCCCCCAGTGCCCGGACTATATCAAGGATTGCGATAGACGTATTCATTTGATTTGTCGTGAGATATACTTCAACACGACAGATCTTTTTATCGCTACAAACGTATAATCGGTCAATTATAGTATATTTACATGAGAGCTAATAATAATTCTATTCGGGCTCAAAACTGGTGCATATCGAAAACTGATATATCCACAAGGGCGCGTATCGATACGCGCCCGATGCAGAGAGCGCGCACGTCGATATGAAATATCGAAAAATCGGCCCCAAAATATCGATACGCTAAAATATCGATACGTATCGGGAATCCCTAGAAAGAAGACCAGCTAGTGATAGTAGTCATGGTATGGTCAGCCATTTCAAAAAGTATCTGTTGGTTGGACTCATTTTCAACATTGATATGTAACCAAGATTACCCCAGCTTGGTCTTTTACCAATTGACACGTATTATACGATGATGGAGCCCATCGTTGGGTGACACGACTTTTCATTTTTGAATCTTTACCTATTTGTATTAGCAAAAGTATTCCTGGTAGCCATTTACTTTTTCAACTTAGCCAGCCAATGGCATTAGTAATAATTTTGGAAAAAATTCACTATACCACTCACAATCAGTTCAGACTCAACCCCAAATTACAGAGATCCAATTCGTAATCAACGGTAAATGACCAAGAACCCTGGCTTGCAGTGATCAGTAAAAGTACTTATAAGAGTGACTATGAGCTACAACGGAATGCATTATTTTGTGAACCATATTCCTCAAAAAATAACCCGCCATCCCATTATTTTTCTCCTTGCTGAAATTTCTTTCCTTTTACTGCAAAATTTGACGACAATTTTTTCTTTCAATCTTGAATACTTTTAGAGAGATTCAATATCATTGAGAGATATTGTAGATTTTTCGTCCTTGATGATGAATATTAAAGTTGGTGTCTCGACGTCCTTGAACACCAACTTAAGTATCAATTTCATTGACAAGACACTAACTTTAATATCAATATCATTGAGTTTTAGAGAGGCTTTTCGTGTCTTCTCCAATTAAGTGGATATTATACTTATTTTTCTGCTCTAGGACGCCAGAGCGTTACGACTTTTCACCATCCTAAAAGAAAATTTTTAGAATTTTTGAAAAACCAAGAGAGGAGGTTCTTCAGGACGTTTCGTAACTCGTATAAAATCGATATGCAAGGACGAAACATGACGCGCGCAGGTCTTTTATGAAATATACATATTTCGAGATGAATTGTTGGATTGACAGGTCGCGATAGGAAACGTCGAGAAAACTTTTCATGTGCCACGAGTAAAAGAGATGAAAACGACGATATTTCCAATATAACTGACGCAAAGAGAAACATTGGGGGTGGTTTGCTCGTTCGTCCTGTCATTCATTGACGACGTTTGAAGTGGAAGAAAGTGAGCGGAATTGTAACAGGTATATAGTTTAACTGTATATAGTTAGGAAGTAAAGAAAATTCACAAGTGAGAAAAAAGGGTCGGACAATAGAACGACTCACGCAAACTTTTACGTCAGCCCTCGCGGCGGATATACTTGTGGCTCACCAGGTCTCGGCGGCAGTATAACTGAGTGATAGTATCGCCCAACTTTTTTTTACCGTCACCAACATCACATTTAGCCTCTTTTGCACTATACCATCCAGTCCTATTTCTTAGCACTCATTTGCGCGTCAAACTTGTTATGTTTATTCCCACATAAATCTTATCGTTCACATCCAATTGCCTTTTCAATTGACAAGAGCAGATATTGACGTATTTTGAACAACGATGAAAATGACTCATCATTTTTTTTTCCATTTCCAACGCTCTATACTTTTATGAGATATTCGTGTTATCCACGTCTGTCTAAAATATAAATATAGTTTTTCATAATCATCGTGAACCTGCTTAAACTATATATATCCGGCTACTTTCACGCAACGCTTCCTTTTATACTCACTTTCGTTGTATTCTGAGTGAGGAAAAGAGATTTGAGAGAGGGGCGGGTACCCAGGTCAGAGCGTCGTTACTATGGTTGAGCTGAGGAGAAGCTCCAGTTTCGTCCTTTTAATTAAAACCGCAAACGCCAAGCTGCACGACTGCCCGATAAATTCCGTCCAGCTCCACCGGCTTTACTCAGAGAGCTTCCTCTCGCTTTACTCGTATACATCTCTGATGCAACGATTCGTTGTCGTCACTCTGAGATGACCCGGTGCATCCGGCATCATCAGATGTAGCTTCGTCGTTGTGGTACTTGGACTCTGGCTGCGTTGTTTACTCAAACCCTGGAGCTATACATGTATTTACCCTACTCTCACTCTCTGCTCGGACCCTCCTGGCCATGTGTATGAGCTTAATCCTCGTGATCGCTACCCGGGAACTGATTCTCTATTCAATCTCGGTTGTGATGTGTTAGATGCAATGCGGTAACTAATTTTGCATGCAGTCTCATTATTATGACGCATGGAAAATTGCTTGAAGATTTTGGGTCGGCACCATACTATGCTGCAATTCATAGTATTGGAATGAAGTGATGATTTTTATGTTTTTGTTTGGGCCTGATGGAAATTTTCTGGTTCTTAGAGTGATTTGAAAATATTTACTGCCATTATATAAGAAAAAATTTCAGCTTGCCCGAGTTCGCAGTTCGTTGAGAAAATCTTACGGTTTTTTTTTGATCCGAACATTGTAGAGAGTTGAAATTTGAATTCATGATATTGGATATTATAAATATAGAAGCAGTTGTTTTTAAGAAATATGCCAATGACATACATTCAGCTGTACTCAAATGTACTTATAGTTCTGGATCTCATTCCGTACAAGTTACCTCCGTAGGATTTTGCATTTTGCATGTATGGATTTATATCACAATCAATATTGATGAATTGTTAGCCAAATCGTGATGATTGATCAAAGTTTGGTGTGATATTCAACCATTGTCAAATCATTGACTGACAGAATTTTGAAATTTCGTATGTGAAAAGTAGGAATCACAGTCTTTCATGCGAAATATCTGAGAAAGTAAGATGAAAAAAATGAAAAAAAATATCTGGAAAACAATTTTAGAGGTAGTAGCTTACAACAAACCGAAAAAGTTCCTGTAAAGAATCAACTACTGTAATTTTTCGAATCTGTCTCTCCTCTCACATGTCTATCCTTATCTTTTCTTCTGACAATGAGTGGATCCAACTAAAAGTCCCATTACAGACATGCACAATTGTCCCGAATATTTGTGAAATGTAAATCAATACTCAGAGACTAGAACGAAAGGTTCGATTCGTACTCTAAAAAAGTGAACATGAGTCAATATTGTGGTGTTTGTCCTGATCTCAGTGCCAGACTTGTGGTCAGTGAACCATGTAGAGAAAATTCCAGAAACATAGTGTCAAAGATTACAGACCAAATCCTAAAAAAGAATGATGAAGGATGTTTTATTGAATGCTTGCCGAAAAATATGGGCGAATCACTTCTACGGTAGAATTCAAGATGCCGCTTAGACCTTATATGCACAGAGGCCAGCGGGATGGTAAGAGCACACACACTAGTGCTGAGCTGAGGACTGGGGCGGGGGAGTTGTCAGGTGCTCCCGGGATACTGAGATCCCCCTTGCCGGAAGACTAGACACGGGGAATCGTTAATCTCCCAAGATCAAGAGATCTCCCTTGCGATTGCGGGTGGGATCACCTTTTTTCGGTCGGTCGGGAAGGGGAAATCTTCATAAACACCCACAAGACTGTGGGTAGAGTCGAATTCACCCGAGAAAACTCGGGCACCTACCGACTAAAACCCCTCCCCGGAGGACGCCAACCCGAAAGCCATCAATGAGTTGAGCCTGGCGTTGGACGCGCAGTATCCTTTTATCCTCTGTTTACATTGAATTCATATAATCCTTTCTATAGATGCTCCCCTATAGTTACTGGTTTCATTATCTTTCCTGTGTCAGACAAGTCTATCCGCCGTCAAACTGACAAGTCCGAACGGAGAGACTAGATCAAAGCAGTTTGACATTTTGTTCACATCTCCTTGGCCCTTCCAAGTTGTGCCATGAGGAAGACAAACGATTTTTACATCGGTGAATCTCCGAAGTGTGCGCATGGGAAGTCTAAGTGATGCTCCACGCGTTTTCTCTCATTGTGATACTTTACCCAAAGTCCGAAAAATCGTAGTCAGACATCATTTGAGTTGTCATCGGACGAGGATCGATTCCGCCATGAACTAGTCTAAGTCCAATCCGAAGGTTACAGTCCACGAAGAGGGAAGGAAGAAATAGAGAGTAAAGAAATGCTGAGGGATACCGGGAGCTTGCCAAGAAGCAAGAGTTCTGCAGCGATCCGAGATTCCACTATAAGGATTCATTCGCACAAAGGCGAACAGGATGATGAAAGCACACACCGCGGGCTATACTGGGGCTGGAGACTTGGGCAGGAAGTTGTCAGGTGCTCCCGGGATACTGAGATCCCCCGTGCCAGAAGACTGGGGCCGAAGAGTGCGTCTATCTCCCAGGATCAATGAAGGATCCTCCTTGCGGTTAATTTGGGTCCGAGGAGCCGTTACTCACTAAAGATCCCTTCCTCGCGAGGGGGAGGGGGGTCACATTTTGTTTTCTTTTTTTTGGTAGGCCGAGAAGCGGAAATCTCTATAGACACCCACAAGAGTGTGGTTACTATCGGATTCACCCGAGGTAACTTGGGTAGTTACCGACTAAAACCCCTCCCCGGAGGGCGCCAACCGGTGGGAGGTTATAGTCCCAGAAGAAGGAAGGAAGGAACAGAGAGTAGAGAAAAGGAAAGGTGCAGGGGGCTTGCGAAGAAGTGGGAGCCCTGAAGTGGTCCAAGATGCCACTCAGGGCTTATACGCACTGAGGCGGACGAGGTGGTTAAAGCACACAAATGGGTGCTGGGGCTCAAGACTGGGGGTGAGGGAGTTGTCGTGTGCTCCCGGGATACTGAGATCCCCTTGCCGGAAGACTGGACACGGGGAATCGTTAATCTCCCAAGATCCAGAGATCTCCCTTGCGATTGCGGGTGGGATCACCTTTTTTCGGTCGGTCGGGAAGGGGAAATCTTCATAAACACCCACAAGACTGTGGGTAGAGTCGAATTCACCCGAGAAAACTCGGGCACCTACCGACTAAAACCCCTCCCCGGAGGACGCCAACCGGTTGGAGGTTATAGTCCCGGAAGAAGGAAGGAAGGAACAGAGAATAGAAAAAAGATGAAAGATACGGGTGGACTTGCGAAGAAGCGGGACCCCTGAAGTGTTCCAAGATGCCCCTCAGGGTTCATACGCACTGAGGCGGACGAGGTGGTAAAAGCACACACATGGGTGCTAGGGCTCAAGACTGGGGGCGGGGGAGTTGTCGTGTGCTCCCGAGATACTAAGATCTCCCTTGCCGGAAGACTGGGGCCAGAAGTGCGTCTGTCTTCCAGGATCAACGAAGGATCTTCCTTGCGGTAAACTGGGGTCGGGGAGTCGTTACTCTCCCAAGATCCGAAAATTTCCCTCGCAGTGCTGTGAGTATGAAAAATTTGTCACGCTTCTGAAGCAGAAAGTCCAATGCTACTTGTGTAATCTCAGATAGTAGTTCAGAATAAAATGAAAGTCAATCGGAGATCCGGACATGAGTAGATACGTAGACTTGGAAATTCAAAGACTAATTTTTGGAGGATGAAAATTGTTAATATGAATATGAGTGCAAACTAACTAACTTCATCTAGATGTTGAGATACGAAGTAGAATAATTGATTCGCAACGCGACTATATCTTCCAATTCGTCAAGGTTTCATATAGGATGACTTTAGTCGCCCATGGTAATTTGACAATTTCTAGAAAGATTACTCGGCCGTTGTAATGAGCCAACAGAGAATCCAAATCTAATGATTTGATACTCATTGAGTCTCGCGTGAGATGCTGACATTTTTTGTATTTTTTTTAGTAAAAGTATGATGTCAGTTTGATATCATGTTGAAACTTGAACTTACAATGAGTACTTTCCGAGATCGCAAAAAATGGCTGAGAGTGGAATGAATCCACTTGCAACATGCTTGTCGTTGCTTAGTACGAGGAACTGAATGACCAACGAGCGAGCTCACTCGTCAGTTTGAAGAAGTTAATCGAGTTAACGTACATAAAACGTCCAAAGAGTAATTGCAGCTACGCAGTTCGTTAGGGACGCCCTCGCAATTCTTGCTTTCACAGAGGAATGTGTGCGAGGATTGATCCATCGTGTTATAACTGACATATTACACGATAAAAATGTTTGAGTCGTAATTTGAAAAGAATTTGAGCTATCCTCGCATCTTGACAGCTTTGCAAAAAAAAATAGCCTTGTCCGATTATATTTGGTATTGCACACGACTAATATTTGACAGTTTCAAAATGCAGACAGGATAATTTTATCCAAATTCAACTAGACAGAGACCAAATAATAGCTAGAATCTCTCCCATCGCACACTGCTCTGGTGATTCCCTAATCCCTATATTACTCACTCGCCATATTTTATTACTCGCGTGAAAATACTCTAAAAAGTTCGATTCGTTTACATAATAAATACGCAAAAGACGAACAATGACCAGAAGTCCATCACCACCACAACCTACAGTCAGATACTTCTTTATATAAAACGAACTTGCGCCATATTAACGAAAAAAAGAGAGAAAGCTCAAACTACGAGTTTCTAATTTCAATTTAGTCTGCATCGCGTCAGTTCCTTTTGCCATAGATACTTATGTTCTTCGTCGTTGTCGTCGTCAGTTCACGTTATATACATATTGGGAGTTCGACAAAGTAGAATATATAGACTCTGGACTACTAGGATCTCCTCATCCAGAGCCAGTAGTGGCGGAAGTTTGCCGAGGCTTTGTTGCACTTTGGTGTGCGGCGCGCACAGGAAATTAGTTTCTTTGTCAGAGAAGAGGATAGTCGACAGAATTCGACCAGAGTCTCTCTTCTCTATTCTTCTCGGATTAAATGATCGTGATGTTCTCTCGCTCGTTCAGAAATTCCTTATGATCTGGGATATAGAATACAAGCTCGCGCTACTGTCTGTTTGATCTTTTGCGTTGAAACACTTGGGTATCGGGAGACAAAAGAGTGTGAGTCTGGTTATACATCTTACACCTCGTTTGAATTCCTTTCGTAATCATTTAACTTGACTTACGATTGTTTGAAGTGTATAAAATATTTATTACAATCTCTGAAACGAGAATTTTGGCTCTAGCATAATGATTCTGGTGTCATTTTTCAGAGAAAAATCGTAATCTGAGCTTGCTTGTTTCTTTTAGCAAAGTTTGCATTCCCAAAATTGTCTTGATACCAGCTACGAAAATAACTTCCTCATCGTTTGAGCAGGAATGTGACGATTTCTCACGAGCTTTTTAGTTTTTTTTCCTGTGCAGCTGATAGAAATTATTCGATTATGGATACATGGTCGCAAGAATCCACTTTTGTACCTCGAGATACTCTTTCCGGCCCGAGCCAAAGGTTGCGTACCGGATGATATTTTTTAACAAGCTGTGGGTGAAAGTGGAAAGTTGAAAAACATACCTTCCACGCACAATGTTTCAAAAGATATAAAGCTCAATATTCGGGCGGGGTGATTTTTGCATTTTTTTGGCGATTCCGATCCTCGCCTTCAGGTCTGGACAGAACATATTAGGTTTATTCGATTATGGAGATCAGACCGGTCTGACTGACGCGACTGCTCTGATCTAACGTGACCGAACGCGCGCGTTCGGCCGTGGTTTCACCTGACCAAGTCAGTCCAGCTGATCCACCGTCAGATGCTTAACCACAACTTATCTTAATGTAAACACTCTGAGGCATGCAATTTCCTGTGTATTGGCGTAGATCTATTTTCATTATCGTTGAATGAGCCCTTACAGCAACATTTTTGCCATGAAAAGTCATAGTTGAGCATGTGTAAGGGGAAGTGGTTGGTCTGACTCAGTCAGGCTAAACTCCGCCGAACGCGCGTTCGGTCAGGTTAGATCAGGGCAGTCACGTCATTCACAGACCGGTCTGATCTCCATAATCGAATAAACGTATAAATTGTTGTCTGGAAACCAAAATTCCCGATCTCGTATAGAAATCTGTTATTTCCTACCAATATGCAAAATATTTAGTCCAAGGCGATATCTAAACTCAAACAGCCTGAAAAAATTTTTATTTCAGCCATGTATGTTACGTACACATGTGTAATGATGATTTTTTTTTGTGTAAAAATATTCGAGTATATATTGGTATTTCACATCATTGAGTGGTTTTGAAAGCGAGAAATGAATCATATTCATTCTAATCTTACTACGATACAGATGATTCAGTTCTTGCGGAACAATCACTGAAGAAATACAGTTTATTCAATCTGGAGGCTGCGCCTCCGTAGAATTTTCATCTCCAAACATACGAGATCTATTCTCAAGTTTAGAGAAGATGGGAACTTTTCTCTAACAAGCACGAATCTTCAGGCTGACTAACTTCTTCTTTCAATAATCTGGTGAATTTTGAGGAATCTTATCCTTGTTAGCAATCAAATCGAGCTCTATCAAGTGTTATTGAAGTTATAATTGTTAGAATTTCTGCTCGTTTCTGTCCTCGCTCTGAATGATTTCGAATAAAACTACTTCATTTTGCAGTCGTTCCAGTTATACAAAGCCATTCTAAACGAGTATTTTACTTGGTCATTCGCTTGGAAATTCATAGATCGATAATGACTCTCTACTGCTAAAGTCCGTCGTGGGTCAAAGCTATGCCCAAGCAGTCTATAGTTAACATCCAAAAGAGTATGACGAACAAGAGTCTGCAGATTTTTAAAAGTACATATAGATCGAGCAAGCTAGAAAAAAAGAAAGAGAGAGAACGAGAAAGGAAGAAAACCAAGGTCAACTCTAATGAGAACTCAGAAGCGATTTTCCATCGGTTTTCCGCGCTGACCATCAAGGTCGCGACCGAAATTCAAAAAATTAGAAAAACTCTCTCATCTGTCTATTTTTCTCTCTTGTTTCTATTATTTAAACGCTTTTATTGCACTTCACCGAGCTCATAGTTTTTACACTAGTAACATCTAGTGAACATTTCAGATCCGGTCCACCGTCCAGTCCGCGTTACTGCCCTCGTCAAATGTATCAGATCCAGTTCACCGTTCCGTCCACCTTACTGCCGGTATCAAATGAATGTCGTCGTAGACGTAGCCATGAATTTGTATATATGTGTAATCCATCGTTCAAGTGCGACGTAGGGACCCTAATGCATACTACTCTATACTGCGTGACCGGAAGTGTCGTCACTCATCGAGCTCGCTCGGATTTATGAAACTATTGCAGGTTGCGACATGATTTTTTGATTTGCCCGCTACCTCACCCCGGGTCACCAAAATTTCTATACTATCGTCTGCTATTATCATCCATGCACCACCAGTCCTGTTGCCACTGCCATTTAGCTCATTTAGTATTTGCATTTTCCGATTCTTTGTGGTCGCGTGTTCCTCGTGCAGTTGAGTAAATGTCAAATTCTTTTACTGGACATCGCTATTCCTCAGTGCCAATTTATAAGTTCAAGTACCTTGTGGCGACCATGTGTTGGATCTAGTGTTTGGAAGAGCCCGTACTCAGGTTATGAGTAATCTCTTGTATGCGTGTATGATGAAGGATGAACCGATATCAGCGATCGAAAGACAATAAGTGGCTCGAAATAACGATAAATTCATTCATTAAATATATTTCATCAAATCGAGCGATAGAGTCAAAATATCGATGAGATCTACCTTATCGATATAATTTGCATATTCGAATGGTCATGGTTCCTTGACTGACCGCATCGAAAGATTGGCACAAGAGATGAGAGAAGGCTTCCCCGAGCGAGTGAATACGCAATCGCCTCGGTGGTCTAATTGGTTAAGGCGCCGGTCCGGAGTACCGGAGATTGCGAGGTTCAAGTCCCGCCCGAGGAAGAATTTTTTCATCTCTTGGTCAATCTTTCAACAAAAAATTAAAAAATCCAAAAAAATAAAAAATCCCTTCGTGATGCAGCCACTATGAAAGTGGAGCCTCGAAGGTCGCAGTTTGACATTTTGTCAAACTGTGATCGCCGCCTGAGCGCGACGATTATAAGTGGCTCGAAAGAACGATAAATTCATTCATTAAATATATTTCATCAAATCGAGCGATAGAGTCAAAATATCGATGAGATCTACCTTATCGATATAATTTGCATAATCGAAAGACAATGTTTGTCATTGTCTACACTGTCTGCTGCATCCGAAGATGAGTGTGACTCGCGACATAATAGTGGTGACATATTTTAATACGAGAAACCCAATTATTACTTATTATAGCTGCAATATTCGCTGCCAGCACATGTGTTTGCCCCATAATTCTTCATATACGTCGCACAATTATTCCCACGTGATTTACATCGATCTACCGAATTCTACTCGGAATTCTATTTGCTTTACACCGGACAGAATCCTCTCGCAAATAACAACATTTTTTGGAAAGTGAATAAAAGCGTTTTTTAAAAATTCTTTTTAACTCTTATATTTCCTATTCACTCACCGTTACCTATACCACTTCCACCATCGCGTTATCTCATCCTGGTTGTCTATATATATACGTGTACTCGCGCAATGTTCGAAAACTTTTTCCCCCCTTTGTGAGCCTTTGAATGTCATAGCTAGTTTGGTACGTTGTTTTCCTCCAAACAAGCTATCCCCCTACGTTTGAGGGAAAAACAGAGGAAATCAAGAGGCAGAGAGAGAATACCAGAGGAGGAGTTAGTCAGGATGGTATACACGACGTTAATTATCGTGGACGACGCGCAAAAATTTTAGTGAGCTTTGGTTCATGCGTTTTGTGCTTGCGACTCTGTTGCAGTCCCTTGAATCGTAAACGAGTCTGGATGAGAGCCAACTTTTTTTATCAAGGACACAGGTAGAAAGCTGATGCACTTTTTCGGTGTCCTGACACGCTCTCAAGAATAATTGAAGCCGCGTTTTGGGATTAGATCCTCACGGGGATTAGCCATTTTGCGAGTCTCTGCGCACACTCTTGCATCTCATTTCGTTTTTCTTTTTCTCTCACGAGCAAGTCATTATTCCTGTATTATGTTCAGCTTAGTTTTTGCGTTGACGTATTTTTCGCTGTTTGAACTTGCAAAGACAACGCGGGACTTTGAGTCTCCATTTTTTTTCTTTCATGGAATTCTAACTTAGAAGCGAAACGCTACCAATTCGCGGGCTCCTGGGCACATATAGATAATCAAAATCAGTTATGGAAGTCTTATCCAAATATCGCATTGGTCAAACTAAGATAATGAAATGTATTCACCTTTCATTGAAATTCCCCCAGCGAAAATATCGTAACAAACGGATTTGTTTTGTGTATCTCCAAGATCAAATTCATGAAATGTGCCGATAGAGACAGGGAACACGAGAACTATAAAAAAAATGGAAAAAATCAAATACCGTCCAATTGGGTGATCTTGGTACGATTTCGGTACTTTTCATTTTGTTTGGCTCTGCATTTGAATATACATTGACGAAACCCACATTACTCATCGTCAGTGTTCAATCGAAAGCTTACAGTCTTGACTTTTGATCGACAGGCTGCAGGATGATGATTTGATGTCTCCATCCTGAGCTGTGAGCAGCTTTGCAAGTGTACAACAGTTAGACCCCGAGCGGGCAACTTTGGTACACTTACAAAATATTTCAATTCTACCCACCAGCATGCAAGTGAATCAATTTTAATGTTCAGAAGTCTTGTTCTAAGCTGTTCGATACATTTTAAAACCTCATGAACCGTCAGTAGATTCAAGATAAGTTGATGGGGAGCTGCCATACAAAAGTGCACTGAAGTTACCCCACGGTAATGCTTCTTCCCCAAAGTGAGGTAACTTTGGTACACTTTTTCATGGTTTTTTTTTCTGTTTTTCACTCATTAAAATTCCAAATGCTTCGAATACCCCAATGTAACGATGGTTTCTTCAATATGGTGATATATGTGGTCGAAATGTAGCATTATTATTCATCCGTAAATCGTTCCGGAACAGTTCTTGCCAGGTACACTAACTGGACCATTCGCGTATCGCTGCTAAATCAGCCTTTTCGGAAAAAGCTTCAATAAACAACCACAACCACCCACGCGGGATCTACGGTGGCTCAACACACTGTTTATGCGTGTGTCAAGAAGGGAAAACAGGTTTCAGAGCGATAGAATCATTTACCTTGCCGAAAATCGCTTTGAAAAGTCATTTTTCAGGGGTGCACCAAAGTTGCACCCACTGTATCAAAATTACCCGATTTGACGGTACTTATATCTCTGATGATCATCAGATTATACTTGAATATTCGAATATAGAAGTATAATTCAATCGTATCATCAATTTCTCCATCTTTTCGTTTATTTGATCCCGATTGAGTTAGATGATAATTCCACGATGAATTATAATGATATTTATATCAATCACTTTTTTCAAAAAGACTTTCACTGTGGAGATTGTATTTTATGAATCAATGAAACTGGAAGTATCGGTTTTTCCTGTTTAATATCTTATGGCAAATTCAGTGCATTTTCAATATGTAAATTAGTGGTTCAATAATGAAATAACCATAGAGAGAACCGATATTTTCAATCCTTTACATTCAATCGGAAACGCTCGGGATGAGACAGTTTGACCTTTAGCATGATTCGAGGTTCAGCGTCGTAATCTGATTTTGTTCGTTCCTATATTTTGGTATGAGCAAACATGTCCCAATCCTTCAGATTCATTGGCGATGTTGTAATTCTGCAATTTCTTTGTCAAATTGAACCATTTGATTTAACATGTCAAATATTCATGGGCCCTTGTTCATATTGAGGTTCTGTGTATTAGCTGTTTGATCATATAAATTTACCATAGTCCCCGGTGTAATAATCATATTCTCAACCAATGTATCATCCATTCGGATAAATCTGTCTCGATAGATTTATCAAATTTTCCTGCTACGGGTATAAATGAGAAGTATATATTCATAAAAAGAAGTCAACCCATTCTAACATTTTAGGGAGAATATATTTTTTATATAATTTCAAATTTCAATAAAATTTTTTATTTAAATATTATAAATAACAGAAAATTTCATATTAAAAACTTTATGCCTCGATTTCGTACTGCTCACAATAAGTCATCACTTACATACTATTTGTTGCTGCACGCGCATGTTATCGAAACTCAGTGGAGGAAAAATTTATCAGTACGACGATGCTTATGCACTTTTGAATGAAATATACTCTCTGCATTATAATTCAAACGTTTGAAAGTTATTTTCACCACAACATGTAGGAAGAGAGAGGTGTATGACCCCCGATCTTGTGTATGGCATGTTGGAAACGTTACATTATTGTGCGCTCTCGTTATCGCGGACGTTATTTATTGTGTATGTTCATGCACAAATCATTCGTCTCTACACACAATATAAGCCTCTACTGCCTTCTACGGAGGATCTTTTTGCTTTATTCTAATGGAAGAATTTGAGTGTTAATTCCCATATGTACATTGTTTGCATACAAAAAAAAAAGATCGAGGTCTCTCAAAATTTCCACACGACATCGTTTCGTTATCATAGCTTAGAGTTCATCTTGGAAATAAGATACCGTATTTATTCATCGTTCCTTCATCTTCACTTAGATAGTTATCGAATGGCGTCTGCAACAGTATAGCAGCATATCATCTGACAGACATTGTATAAGAAAATTATCAAGTTTGACGTAGGATTAGCTACTTTAACACCTCAGCTCGTTATGCCCCACCCTACTGCTTTCTTCGAGTTTTACGAGATTTTGAATTTGCTCCGTGCATGTACTTGGCTCTGCGAGCAAAACTTTTACATGCAATTTTCATCGCGCGTTGTATCGTTGAATACGGAGCAGAAAATTAATTTTACGATGCAAGTTGATGCCTTGGAAACTTGCTACTATATACGAGAAAGGTAGCTTTATGAAAATCTTGCACTTTTAAAGATTTCTCGTAAAATATTTCATCCCGTTAGTAATTGCTACGCCCAAGCATAAGTATTCACTATTTGTGTATGCTTCATTGAGACTTTGTTCTTTATTTATTCGAGAAACTTCAGAAAATTTTTTAACAATATTGGAAATTAGTTTCGAGCCAATTTGCTTGAAACTCATTTATGATGCAGCTTTTAAAGATGAGTCACAGGCTTGAGACAAAGTGCTCGGGACAATCGATCACTGAAGAAGAAACTTGATTAAATCTTGTAGAGATCCTGATATCGGGGATGTTTGGAAATTACAACAAGCTCAAGGGAAGGAGATAATTCTCAATATTCTTATTTGGAGCTCATTTTGATGATGAGCAGAATTTTGAGTTTGACCTGATTATATGATTCATTTCAGTCTGAAGTAGGTCGTTCGTGTAATATGATGTAAATTTAGAATGCGAACATCCTCAACTGGGTTGAATGAGTCATCAATAGTGGCCAAAATTTGATTCAGAAATTAGTAAGAAAACAATCATAATCCAATCTTGGACGCAACTGGACCCCTTTGAGTACTCACAAGACCTTGCTGAATATTTTTTTAAGATCAAAACAAGGTATTCACCAGTCGAAAATGGCATTTACAGCCTTTTACTTTACAACTGCTCATCTTGGCAGGGAAGCAATTGAAAAGAGCTGATTATTCGCAGTGGAAAAGCACTGACTCGTTACGACTTCACACGATTTCCATCACATTTTCAGTACCATGGAAACTCTCAACTTGAACGGGATCCACTCAATTTTCGTTACTGTAGTCAACGCCGTATTTTACTGTACGTCTATTGTTCAACCAAAATCGGATCGATGATAGAAGTTGGTAGTATGTAATTTCCTTTTCATTTCAATTTTCTTCTTTTTTGAACTTTTTATTTGTGGTTGTGGGCATTAAGTATCTCATGGATTCCATACAATTTTCGTTTTGTAAAACTCTTTGTGAGGTTTACTCTATTGGAATAGTTTTCATTTCGAAAAGTCAGAACAAGCTTATCTTTTTTTAACGCGTTCCCAAGCTCAATGTTCTTTTAATCACTTCCTCGCCCCGTAATTTCATTCAGATCTCACCTAACCTATAACTCTTAAGTCACTCATACTTCTGCGTTTATATAAAAATCCAAGGAGTACGATGATGACTGCCCAATCTACAGCTCTCATAACCCAAAGCCACACATCCTTTCGAAATCAAAACTCATCCCTGAAATAATTTCTCCTTCTCGACACTAAACTCCCACTCAAAGGCTCTTCCGTTCAAAAATTGCTAAAAATTTCCTCAATTCTTTTATACAAAACAAAAGTCCTCTTTTCAAATCATCATTCTCCGCGAAAATGTACGGTTCTTACGTGTAAGAGACTAAACACATTTGCAAATGTATTGATGATGGGATTGACCTCACATTTCTATTATTTGCGTATCAAGAATTGTGGATGAAAGTCTTGTCGGGGGAAAAAATCATTAACATCGATAAGCATCGTACTTATAGCCTCTTTCGATGACATGAAGTTGTTGGGATTTATATCTTGGGATACTTATGTAGATCGAAATATTGCACGGTGGCAAACTCAACAATTCTGGAGTGAGGAAGAGAGAAAAGAGGGAGGTGAAAGCTTGGGCGGCGCGTGCAGCTGTCGATATCGGTCGACCTTGCCGTGGATCGACCAGCCCTCCCGCGGCAAGCTTGTATACCTTTTGATGCTTACCCTCTCTCTGTTGCGTCGTGTAAATCTGTTTGATACTTGGCCAGACGCTTGTTTGCACATGACATTAACTCCCCTTGCGAATTCATCAGTTTCAATAATTACACCATCACTCCCAATCCCTACAACGTTGATATCAATAGTGATTTTTTTCTTTTGGTCTCCTGTACAGTGATTTTTTTTTCATCGATTTTTGGATGTTCACTTATAATTTTTGCGCAAAAAAAATTTGGAACATGGATATCAGCTTCTCGTCATCATCTAGTATCTGTAGCCTCCCCCTCAATATAAAAAGGGTTGCTCAGAATGTGAAAGCTACTTTTCAAGCCCTTGAATAGAAAGCGGCTGTCACTATCGTTATTTTTTGTCTTACACTCAGCATGTGGAATGGAATTTCTTCTCTTCAATCGATTTTTTTCAAATTAACAGGAATTGTCTATCTGCCAACCCTTAATTCAAACACACTGCACTTTACTAGATATCATTACCTAATTTCTATGAATGCTTTGGTAGCATAACTAATATTTTGAGTCGTATCTTTGATTGATGCGTAGATTTTGATGCTCCTGACCAACTTGCTGAATTTGCTGGAAAAAATCTGTACTATCCCCTAAAAGCAATCCAGTCTCATCATACTTAGCGAATACGCCACTATGCTGACAAGTCGGCGACTTCATTTTCGGAGCGCGCATAATGAGATGTTCACCGCACGTCCAATCTACCGAATATACACTCTCCCCCCCCCCCCCAGGCGTTCAATTTTCGTCTTCATTTTTTTTCAACTTTCCTCTTACCCTAATATGCTCGTAATCGCTCTCTGCTGGCTGATATGATTACACGCTACATCGCTCGCTATACCATGCCTCTACTATGTTATTACCCTGTACAGATTAGCCTAGGGCCACTTTTGCATGCCTTTTGCTTCATACGCAGCTGGGAAGAGCTCATTTCTGGGAAATGGATAGTAATAAGCTCGCAAATCTCGCCTCATTGAATTCTCATTAGCGATATGTGTTGCGTGATTGTAGGGGATTTTGCGATAGAGTACATAATTTCTGAGGTACTTCTGCAAGCAATTCACGCATTGTTGGAAGAGGAGCGCTGTATGTAGAAGATAGAAGAAAAAGAGAGAGCCATGTCTGCACAAATTATATCTGCGAGAAATAACGAGGTCGAATCGTACTCGTGTTTTACATACTCGGGGATGCTTTTGAGCATGTAAACAGCTCTTGTGCGCAGTCATATGCTTCGATTTTTTTTTTTTTTTTTTGACAGATAGATGTAATCTCCGATGAGTAATCGATAAATTTACATCAGTAATGGACTCGTGTTATAAAACGTGTCATTCAGTCATGCTCAATCGGACGAGTGGTAAATATATTTCAATGGCCAGAGCTTTTATCTGTCGATAGAATGAAATGTGAATTGAATTTCCCGCCTCCGCAGGACTTTAAATTTTTTCATTCGGACGCATCTGTCAATCTGTTTGGAAAGAGATTTTAATATACAAATCTGTTTCGAAATGGGGTTGAAAGAAGAAACAAAGGAATGTAAAGTAAATGAATAGGAGACATTATGCATCGATATCCTATATTTATACTTCCAAACACGTTTGGAACCAAAGTTATTCGCGAAACCCGTCTGATGACTAGAAATGATCTAGACCATTCATACAATAAAACGTGACCAAAAAATGGAAAAAATTCGTCACAATGGTTGCATGCATTCAATTTTTGTCAGACAATGACATGATCATCATCAGACGAGGAATTTCCCTACATATAATCTACATATACGCAATCATTTATGTAAACCGTTATCTGGGAAATCAGTAATTTATGGCATTTTTGATGAGACATGGGCAATTTGAAGCACCCTGGAGAGTGATTTTCTGAAAATGTAATCACATTTGGTTTTGGCTGTACAATCAAAGTAAGACAGGGATGAAATTTTGAAATGTTTTGATGGGAATCAGGATTTCAAATATTTTTGTCATTGGTTTCAAGTTCAGCGGTTCGGGCGATTCTATGGTTAAAATAATCGATTGCCTAGAACCAATATGTTAAAACCCAAATGCACACCATCATTTTAGACTTTTTTAAAGGGAACACGAGGATACACCCCAAGCTTTTTCTGGCTTTAGTCAAATCTAAATTAATCATCAAGGCATGGGTTTTGATTTTAATTCCGTCTTTGGAAACGACTGCCTCAGCAAATCTATCAGAGATATATCACTTACCTCTGGGTCCTTGTTTGTTTCTCCTTTAGAATGAGCTGATTCAAACTCATTTTCAGAGCACTATATGTAATCATGGATCCATTCTTATCTATAAGAGTACCTGAAAATTTTAAGTTATGTTCAGAAAATTCTAGGATTAGAAATTATAGAAAGAACTTCCTTTCTCTTCCAAAAATCTTGTGTTGTACAAAACCAATGGAATGAATTATGAATGCATAAAATGATTGTGCGATCAAAGCATTGCACAATCATTTATTACAAAAACCTCAAATCACATTTAAACATGGTGTGGTTTCAATCATCAAATTTGAAACGAATAGTGAGTCTTCTTATTTTTCAGTAGGAAGAGTGAAAAAAATACGCCGTTACCATGCAGTGAACCTTCGATAACAGACACAATCGAATCGCTTCAAAATGATTAATATACATACGATATAAAATGCAGCTTTATCGTATATGATGAATGAATATTGCAATAGAGTTTCTGCCTTGGAAAATCAGAGATGCAGTATTATACGACGTTGCAGGCATCCGAGAGTGAGAGAGTGTGTGTGGCATCGGATATCGCTCTCTGGTACTCGCAGGGAACGTCGTCATTGGCCTAGTTCGGACTGTGTGTGATACCGGGGCTGAAAATGCGCCGCATCACCACCAGAGAGACCGACCGAGGGGTTAACTATCTCACGTGCGAGAATAGAGGCTCACCCAGGTGGAGGTGAACTAAGGCCTATATATTGTGAACTCCAGAGCTCGACACGCGCGCGACCCTTCACTTTTGCGTATTATGCAAGTACCACCACTCATCTAAATTCAAACTCCAGAACAACCAGATAGAAGAGTTTGCATGTTCCCTTTCTAGAAAGAATACAGAAGTATTGTTCTTCTGCATCAGTATTCATGTATTTGTTCTTGATCCTGTTGAAGTGTGTCGGAATTTCATTTGAGTATGTGCTTCGTAAGTCTATGGCTTGTGAAAGTTCCTCGATTTTTTGTTCGAGTGAACTATTTGGAGAGTTTGAAGCTTTAAATCCCTATAGTTGAGAATACCGGTCGACATTAAACACTGTTGGAGTGATTTTGGAGTCCAAACTAGAAGTGAGTAGTAGATAGGGAGGATACCCTCCCTAGTAGTAGAGGAATGGAAACCTGGCGTCAAAGAAAGCAACAGCGGTCGGTCGTCAAGCCCCCCCCCCCTCCCCCCACCCCACCTCTCATAGCGGCAGAACCTTGGAGCTGCATCATTGTACGCGAGTGTAAAAATTTGAGTGTAGTGCTCCACACGCCCGATGCCCCTAGATGGCGTTTCGTCGCTCAAATACCTAAGAGAAGTGTGACCGCGGAGATAAAAGTCGATACAGACAATTATCGTATAAAATAGTCTCGGATGCCACCACTAGGTGGCGAGTGGTTCGTTACTCTCTCAAGATTTGCAAATCTCCCTTGCAGCCTGTGTCGAATTTATTTTTTTTTCTCGTGAGCCGGGTAGGGGAAATTTTCATGGACACCCACAAGAGTGTGGTTAGTGTCGGATTCTCCCGGTGAAGCTCAGGCACCTACCGACTAAAACCCCTCCCCGGAGGACGCCAACCCGACAGCCATCAATGAGTTAAGCCTGGCGTTGGACGCGCAGTATCCTTTTATCCTCTGTTTACATTTGTGTCTCGATGGCTGGTGTACTCTGCTAGCCAGACTCAAAATTTTCAAACTTGAATTCATATAATTCTTTCTATAGATGCTCCCCTATAATTTCTGGTTTCATTATCTTTCCTGTGTCAGACAAGTCTATCCGCCGTCAAACTGACAAGTCCGAACGGAGAGACTAGATCAAAACAGTTTGACATTTTGTTAACATCTCCTTGGCCCTTCCAAGTTGTGCCATGAGGAAGACAAACGATTTTTACATCGGTGAATTTCCGAAGTGTGCGCATGGGAAGACCAAGTGATGCTCCACGCGTTTTCTCTCATTGTGATACTTTACCCAAAGTCCGAAAAATCGTAGTCAGACATCATTTGAGTTGTCATCGGACGAGGATCGATTCCCCCATGAACTAGTCTAAGTCCAATCCGAAGGTTACAGTCCACGAAGAGGGAAGGAAGAAATAGAGAGTAAAGAAATGCTGAGGGATACCGGGAGCTTGCGAAGAAGCAAGAGTTCTGCAGCGATCCGAGATTCCACTATGAGGACTCATTCGCACAAAGGCGAACAGGATGATGAAAGCACACACCGCGGGCTACTGGAGCTGGAGACTTGGGCAGGAAGTTGTCAGGTGCTCCCGGGATACTGAGATCCCCCGTGCCAGAAGACTGGGGCCGAAGAGTGCGTCTATCTCCCAGGATCAATGAACGATCCTCCTTGCGGTTAATTTGGGTCCGGGGAGTCGTTACTCACTCAAGATCCCTTCCTCGCGGGGGGGGGGGGGATCACATTTTGTTCTCTTTCTTTTGGTAGGCCGAGAAGCGGAAATCTCTATGGACACCCACAAGAGTGTGATTAGTGTCGGATTCACCCAAGGTAACTTGGGTACCTAGCGACTAAAACCCCTCCCCGGAGGGCGCCAACCCGAAGGTTATAGTCCCAGAAGAAGGAAAGGAGGAACAGAGAGTAGAGAAAAGGTGAAAGATATAGGGGGCTTGCGAAGAAGCGGGAGCCCTGAAGTGGTCCAAGATGCCACTCAGGGCTCATACGCACTGAGGCGGACGAGGTGGTGAAAGCACACACATGGGTGCTGGGCTGAAGACTGGGGGCAGGGGAGTTGTCGTGTGCTCCCGAGATACTAAGATCTTCCTTGCCGGAAGACCGGGGCCGGGGAGTGCGTCTTTCTTCCAGGATCAACGAAGGGTCCTTGCGGTTAAGTGAGGCCGGAGAGTCGTGTTTACTCTACCGGGATCCGAAGATCTCCCTTGCGGGGGGGGGGGTGTCACTGAATTCGTCACGTATATACACTACTCCCGTTTGTTGGAGCGTTAAATCGCCATCGAATTATTATACTCGCATAATTGTACTCTTAAAATTTCATGGAGGCCATCATACCATACCGCCTTTATATAATTGGTGGGTGAGGGGGCCTCAGGTGAAACTCCTATTGCTGTCTTTGAGACCAGACCGCTATTCCTGCTTTATTGGAGTGAAACTGAAATAATGAGCCCGGGATAGCTCAGCTGGTAGAGTATCTTTCCCGTTAAGAAGGCCCCCAGTTGAAATCTGAGCCCAGGCTACTTTTTTCTCTAGATGCCTGTCATATACAATTTTTTGTTATATTCAACACTTCCATGGCCAAACCCGATTGTTCATTTCTCAATAAATCGATCTCAAATTTGAGATTGATAGATCAATTAAATGAGTCCTCCAATGCCGATTCACCAATATAATATCATTTGAAACTCAAATAATTCATACTCAAGTAGAATTAACTAAGAGCAAGTAAATGTCTAGGAAAATGCACTTACTCCCTTGGGTAATGTATTGAAGATAAGAAGTTCTCAAATTTAAATTATTGAATAAAAAAGAGGATGCTGGCTACATCAGTGCTAGTCTCGACTCGATATTATGTGTCTCACAGTGACGTCACGTTATCGTGAGAATTGTTGGACGCTATTTATTGTTTGCAAGCTTAGACTATGACGTTTGCTTGCGCGATGACTGCAGTTCTACTGAACAAAACCCCGATATAGTACTACCAATCTTGAAGCACAGAATAGATACAATTTTCTTGTGCTTCACTCTAACATCATGCCAAATCCCAAAATCTCAAGAGGTAATTGGCACACATTATGCTATTGGAGACTCCAACTTTTTCAAACGAATCTGTGATGGCTCTACTTGCAACTTCAGTCCCCAAATGATGATGATCATGATATTCTAATACGTAGCTCTAACTTCACATACATGGGATAGAGGTACCTATTCAACTATCGCTTCGTTCCACACTTACACGTGTGCATCACCGCTTCAAAATTAAAAGTCCGACAGTGTTGTCTGATTTGAATTGTTCCGTATTGCAAGACTTGATTAACACGACAGTGGGTGCCAAAGTTGTCGTTTTTCTGAATTTGGCTGCTCTTACATGTTGACTAAATCGCTCGAGACAGAGCTCATTGCCTTTATAAATAGATCTCAAGCTATTTTTGAGCTTCCATTTTATCGCTCTGTTTATGCTGTGTCTGCTTTGCATTTAGCAAAATAGCGCTATCAGCAACCCGCAGTTCACTCTCATTTTTATCCTCAAATTCAGAAAATTTTGAAGACATCTAATGATTATAGTAATCACACAATCTGGCAACCAAATTTAGACATTGAGTATCTTGCCTTTTACTTGATGATTGTAGATACTTTCCTGTTCAATATCGATGCGAAGATGGATTCTATGAGTACTCCAATCAACAAAAACGGTTCAATATCAATATGATACCAAGTTTCATTTGAGAATTGTTTCAAGTTTCAACCCACAATTTTGTTATCTGTCATCACTGGAATACATTCTGTACAATTGTGGGCATCTTTAACGGACCTCACGTCTAATCAAGAACTAAATTCAGTAATTGGAAATGTGTATGAGTGTACCGCTCATTCGGAACCCATACTAAAGTACTGTGGTCGACTTACCAAATTACGTTATCTTGAATTCAAAGAACTTTCTACCTCATCATGAATTGCATATTGCCGCGGTTCGGCATTTTTAACGAGGCTGAGATCATACATAACGTTGTCAAATAATAACAACAGTCACAACATAGAAATCAATCCAAAGTCTTGTTAAATACGTGCTTCAGAGCAGGTGCATCGATATCGTATATACCATCCGACCTCGAAAAATTCCTCAAGCCTATACCGAGGCCATCCGTCTTTTAACCCCTCTACTTTTACAACTATTATATACAAGATATATCAGCAGCTGAGTAGGGCAAAGAAGTCTAATACCGATGGGCGCAAGTGCAACTTTTCTAAGGACGGATTGCTCTATAACAGTTTTAAACCCCTACCCAACGTGATTCTCATAGAAAGTTAAAGGTAGATAGATACTTAGATAGATAGAATAGAATAGGTTAGGATATAAAGATACGTGAGGATATAGACGTATAATACGAAAGTGGCGTGAGAGAACAGTTTGAAGGGTGGCAAGAGGGTGAGGAGGGATGCGCGCACCTGCGCCGCTTTTCCTAAGTTAAAGAGAAGGATGATGAGGAGGGGGAGGGCGGAGGGGGTTTGTTGCGCGCGTCGGGGGTTGCTGCTGCTGTTTGGGCGCGTGGCCCGATGGGAAGCTTTACCTATCTATCTATCTATGCGCTCCCTCTTTGACGCCAGTCACCCCGCGTCGAGCGCGCCGCGAGCATATTTTACTTACCAACTGCGTATTGATATAAATATATATATAAAACATTTTTTCGCATTGTTGTTATACGAAAAATGCGCACTCTGTGTACTGATAAAACGAAAGAGTTGTTTTCAATTAGTGGCCTGTGTGATTTGGGCATATATTGTTATAAATAACATACATATCCGTAAATTAATAGTGTGTGTGTTTTATTGAAAGAAATTTAAAGAAAATTGTTGCTGCTGTTTTTAATTATTGTATGCTGATCTGTAGTAATCAGATGAAGAGTTGAGCTGATTTGTGTACGTGTTGTATTTTTGATGATTTTGATGCTGAAATCGTTAGAGTGAGTATTTTTTACATAGGTTTTTCATGATGATGATGATGATGCTGCTCGTGGTAAAATTATGTTGCTGGACGCGTTATTGCGTGCGAGGCGTAATAACGTTTTGAGAATCGTTCAGCTTTGGGATGAGAATTTTTTGCGATGATGGTACCGATTTTACGGAAGTATCATTATTTTCAATATACGTCACATTTGGTTAATTAGTGGAACTTTCTGGGCATAGACGTTATGGAAATTGGTTGCGCACCAGTAAACAACCAGACCACCAATTGATTTATTGATAATCAGTAAGTGGTCGATGCGCCCGTTGGTTTCATTGAAACCATAATCCCTAATACAAAGTATATCAAAAAATTTCAAATTATCTCTCAGAGTATTCTTGATTTAGCGTTCCAGGTGACTTTTTACTTTTGTTGCTTTCATTCAAAATGAGTGATTTCTGTATTGTGCGCACAAAACAGTTTCAAGCTTGAGGATTGATTGAAAAATAATTGATGATGGGATAGTCTTGATAACATATGTTTGACTCAGAAAATTGTGCGTCAGAGAAATTGGATTGATAGTTTTGAAAATCATCCATGTGCATCTCAATATTGTAGCTTCGAAATTTTGAGAAAGTCTAACTACCAAATTATTTCTCTAGAATCTTCATTAACCTTTAGAGGACGGGGATTTTTTTCTATAAAATGACCAAAATTTTTCATGGAAATTTTCACGTGAAATGTCTATATGATGAATTCTATCAATCCGAAGTTCCGGTGGGCCACTATAGTGGCCATCCCCATCCTGCGAGGGCAGAGAGCATTATGATTTTTTTTTCCTTTTTTAGCCTCTTCATAAGTGATGAGATGGAGTCTAATTGACTCCATATTTGGACTCAGAGACCCCAAAAACCCCTGGGTAGCGATTTCTAGGCTCCCTGAAGCACTTGAGTAGTTCGGCCACTATAGTGGCCATTCCCGTCCTCCAAAGGTTTATGATCAGAAAAGTCATCACGATTTTATCAATTGATATGATATTTAACGCAATGATCTTCGATGATGATCATCAACCAAACGTTGATTTAATGATTTTCACTAAAAATCACATCGAATTGACACGTTCGCTGCGACGCCATTGTTTCGTAATTTTATTTTGGTCACGAACTGAACCCCTGCATACTGATGGAAACGCCCATATGGGTCTAGACCAGCTCGTTTTAACCTCATTTTTCACGTACTTGGCAAAGTAAAACATCATGATAGATTTTATTGAGAAAATTTTCCGAGCAAGTCTGGGTTGGCAGAGATTATAAAAGCGAGTCCCATCAGTGGGACCCATCGCAGCGAACGTGTTAATCAATTTTGAGTTCTCAACAGACACACTTGTACAATATAACATCATAATTAACGGTATTGAATGAAAAATTTTGATCAATTTTTTCTCTTTTTCCACACTGACGTTGTAACAGATCTGAGAAAATTTGAAAATCGGATCATTTGAATTCTGTTGTAGTTTGTAAATAATTTCTCTCGAGTATATACTTCAATCAATCACATACTAGAAAAATGTTTCCCTGCATCACAAAATTTCAGAACGGTTCAACAAAACAAAATTGTCATTCATGTGAAAAACAGAAATATTTTTCAAAAATTCTTCCATTACCAACAATTCTCTTCTCTGAAAAAAAATTCTCTTCAAAAACAACAACCACGAGCTGGGAGAAGAAATGCTGAATAACAGAACAGCAACAGAACTTCTCACACGAGATGAATTTTCGTCGTCCGTCCATTCGTTCGTCGTCCGATTATGATATAGCTCGAGGTGCGATCGGCCGTGCATGGAATCGGGCTTCTCGTTTTTCTCGTTTCAACAGCCTCTATACACCATCCTCTACATGATCTAAGAGTACCCGTTTTTACGATCCGTCGCTCACTGAATAATCTCACGGTTCGATGAACCAAATCAAACTCTATTGAACCCTCGTCTTTATTTTCCACCATACACTATTTCATATAGACATCAAAATGACCAACCACCATGAATAAACCTTTCTATACTAACAAGAATATATAACCATGAACAAAATACACTATAATAATATAATAGACACGATTGTGTCGCATCGTATAATGAAGCCTTTGGCACGTATACGTTTATATCTGGCATCATAATATAGCAGTGAATAAGTAAAACCCGTCGGTGTCAGGCAGAGACTGGCCAATCGAGGTGTAGAGTATATGCGAGATAGAGAACTTTAACCCGATCAACGTCCACTCGTCTCGCCTCGACGATCTCGTCATCATCGTTGGACGTTTTACCCTCTATATATATATAAGCTTGTACATATTCTAGTTTATGTATTGCACCATCATGTGTATAGGTATATATGTTATGAAATGGATGCGAAGATAGATGCACTTACACGCTCGAAGGGCTTCCATTTCCCTGCGGGTTAAAATATATAGTATATATAGAGATGTATGAGGGGCAAGAGCGATCTCGATTTCCGTATAACCCTATAGCGCGTCATTGCTTCGAGAAATGGACCGCGATTCCCTGAGCTACTACTACTATGCTCTATATCTCTCTCGATGTACTCAAAGCTCAGTCGTGTATGCAAGCATCGACGAGTACCATCATTCGCTCGTCGATTTTCAAATCAAATATACCACAGATTCTAGAGATACATAGGTATGTACAGTAATAATAATGACGAATTGCTAGAGATGCGCACAAGTTTATAATTTTGCCGATCAACATCGGAGTCTGAAGAAAAATGTTTTTTTCGGTTTCATTTGACGGTTATTGATTTGGAAAAATATTTTGAAATCTTAAACTGCGTCAATGCAAACTTTAAAACGTTCTTTTTTCTCTCGAAGAGTTTTTCAACTTACTGGAAATCATTATGGGCTAGAGGTGCCGTCTCAAACGTGAATTTTTATATGGAAAGAGAAATTGATATAACCCCAACCCTTTCAGAGCTTTCAGTATCTTGCACATTTTTCCGAGTTTCCGAGAAAATTGCGCATCGTTTCACGTGATGGGGAGTCCAAAATCCCGAGATTGGAGCTTTAATATCCAGTCAAATCCAGTAAGAACCAGCCTCCACGCGGATGCTACTGCCGAGCTTTAGTATGGAATTCTTATACATTCTGTGCAATATCGCAGTACACGTAGCCATTTTCACCATTCCAAGTACTTCCAAATTCATGCATCAATCTCTCACTTGGAACAAGAGACTCCATCAAACATACCTAAATTGTTCCCAACTGTCTATAAATCTATCGGAGTGACTTTTGACTCCAAGTGAAAAAGAATTTGATTCCAAGCTTGGAGTGAAATGTGTGCCGTTCTCCTATTACTGTATCAGCGTCCATGAGTCAAATAGGCCAAAACCAAATTAATAAATAGTCTAATGCGTCAAATAGTATATTGCGCGTCAAGTGCCGGAAAACTTGGTTCTTCGGGAAAACTTTGATCGACGTCGGCCAAGCTGATGAGCTGAAAAGCGAAGCTTTTGGCACTTGACGCATATTTCTACAGCGTTTTTTTACGCACTAATCGATAAAATAGCATACGAGTGTTTCTACGCACTGACTGGTAAAAAAAATTATACCTAGGCATGTAGACATCTTTCGATCAACTAGAAAGAATTCTCAGCTCTTGATGTAAAATAAGAAATGATGATCTTTCAAATTGGGCTTTTCTGCCCGAACGAGAAATTAGAAACAAAACTCTCTTGGTTACCGATCGACAGTCTTTACCATATTTTTCATATGAAGCTCGTGTATTCTAATCTTCGGACGATTTAGAATTGACAGTGCCCGTAGATCCGCTTATTGAGGAATCAATTTAATGTAAAATATGAAAATGAAACCTCGGGATTCCCGTCAATGAGAGTATAGTCACTCCCGCATCTCGCTGGGTGGAGACGAGATTTTCTCAATTGGAGCAGTCTTCTTCTGGTCCGCGGCGATGGCTTGGAGCACGGCAAGCCGAGCGAGATTTTGGCTTGTTGGAGTCCGTACAAGTTCCGCTGACGTTCGCTCTCGGTACGGGACACGGAAGCCTTGGTCCAGGTGCGACCGCGATTATTACGGTCCATCCGTACGGGCTTGGACGGAGTGCGAAGTTGACGTAGGGCGGTCCGCCGTCGGGACGGACGTAGGGGCAGGTAGGCAAATAATTCGAATCGTCTCTAGGTTCAATTGCGGCTCGGTACCTTTGCGAAATACGAACACAACACAGACTCTATCGCTCATGACATCGAGGGGAAACGCGGTACGATGTAACTAGGTCGCGATGCCGACGAGCCTGACGGCACCAGGATACGTCGGTACGATGAGCAGCGTGGCCACGGCTAAGCCGAGTGTCGTGGAGAATGCGTCGTGATGATGGTCCGGAAAAGACTGTGTCGAGTGTTGGATACTCGCCCTTTTTATAGGCAAAACGGAATGTGCACAGTTTGACGGTATGTAGCGTTATTCGTGTATGGAAGATATACGGAATAACGGTACGGTGTGTTAGAGAAAAATGCTGACGCAGAAAACGGCGCGTGTCGTTACTCGTGCGTACGATGCGTATGGAATAACTGTGCGATGCGTTAGCGAGAGGCGCTAACGCCAAAACAGTATGTGGCGTTAGTCGTGTGGAACATGCGGATGAAACAACTGTGCGGTGCGTTAGCGAGAAGCGCTAACGCAAAAACGGTATGTGCCGTTAGTCGTGTGGAACATGCATATGGAAAAACGATGCGGTGCGTTAATGAGAAATGAAAACGGTATGTGGCGTTAGTCGCGGTGTCGGGTAGGTTAATGCGGCATGGCGTTATTTGCGCTAACGCAATACGGCGTTACCCTCGGTGTGCGATGTACTAACGCGATATGGCGTTACCTTCGGGCTGAGGTGTACTAACGCAATACGGCGTTACCCTCGGTGTGGGGTGTACTAACGCAGTACGGCGTTACCTTCGGTATGCGATGTACTAACGCGATATGGCGTTACCTTCGGGCTGAGGTGTACTAACGCAATACGGCGTTACCCTCGGTATGCGGTGTAGTAACGCGATATGGCGCTACCTTCGATTCTGGAGGCGGTAACGCCACGTTGCGTCAACTTCGGATGTTGTATCGTGGAATGCATGTGTTCGTCGATCAAATTAATTAAGATGCGCGCATCAGAATGAGTAAATGAATGTGTATCTTAAGAATATCCGAAAGATATTTCGATGGAGAACTCAGGTTTATGTAGCAACGTTTGAGATATTAGATTGGAATTCTGTTGGAAAAAAACTTGAGAAAAATTGCAGCTAATCGATTGCAATTTAAAACACGACCCCTGATCGGAGTCAACATTCAACCAGCCTGAAGGATTCTGGCTTCAATCACTAGGTCCATGCATGTGTACTGAATTTATCCTTGAAATCCGTCATGTAACCTGTGGTTGAGTTGTCAACCAATATGGTTAAAAAATTTAGTAGGAGCTCAGCCAATTTTTTACGGTGTCGAGTCAACTTTTTACGGAACTGTTCACTCTTTGCACAGGTCAATGAATTGACGAATTATTCTTGGATTTGTACCATGATCTTTCAAAGTTCCTTTACTTACTACAAAATTAATTTTCACCCAATTGTCGATTGTTTTGCAATACTGCTGTTTTTGTTCTTCTTCCTACGGATCAAATTTCAGCAATTTTCCACAATTTTCGATTGGTCATGATCTTGACCATGACTCTTCGATTTGATGCAAACTTATGGGAGTGGTAGTACATTATTGCCCTGCAGTTCGGGTGCTGGGGCAGTTTATTTCCCGAGCAAAACGAGGGAAATGATTCCTCCGCCCCCGAAATGAGCCTTTGAGCACAGGGCAGTTATGATTTTTCCATCATAAAATACCTAACACCGCGTTTGAAAGTATGGCATCTCTAGGTCATAATGAAGAACACTCTTTTCTGATTCATCATTCATGCCCTCAGCAGACCAAACTGCCAAGAGAAATTGCAAATCAAGTATATTCTTTTAGCAAATACAAATCATTAAAAATTGTATTGTAAAAAATCATGGCACTCACCAGTGGGACTCATCGCAGTGAACTCGTTGATTACAAGTCATTCGAATTCCTTTTTTGGCTCAGATTCAAAATTCCATTCCAACAGGTTTAGAGAGCCATATACTTTTTTCTACCAATCTGTCACACAGTACCTCTTTCCAAAACGTATTTTTCTCAAAAAGCTTTCTCATCCGGAATCCATATAGTGCATCACCAAGTGGTGCAAAAGATATTGAGTGTTCTATCGAGTGATATGGACTAGATGGAGATGAGCCAAAACCGTCGAGAGATAGAAGCTAGTGGCGAGTGCATCAGAGTCTCCACCCACTCTCTCACTTACTTCTATCTCTCGACTGTTTTGAGTGCGTTGAATAATTCGTTGGAGGTTCGTGGTGCACTCAATCTTTCTCTTACTGATTCGAAAGCTCGACTGCTACTACTATTACTACTACTACAACTGCTATTACTAGTAATACTAGATACTATGGTATGACTGGTGAATGTACTAGTGAATAAAGCTTCTCGGGTAGGCTCTTGAAATCCCATCAGAGAAGAGCGAGAGATGTGTACCTATATGATAGTAGTCGAGAGGCGCGTTTTTGGACTTGTGCCAGGAGACGCGAGCGAGGGGATGATAACCTTCACCCAGAGACTCTCTTGAACGCCACGCGGCTTGCCATCAGAGCCCTCATCCTCGTGCGATAATATTCTATCTATTGTTGTATGTATATATGTATATATCTTTATGCTGATGGCCCGCATTGTTGTTTTGTGTAAATGTAGGCCTGGACGATTTTTACTTTCGTTTTCCTTCCGCGTTCTACTGTTTGTATATTATCTCTCTGCATTGTCATATTCTCGTGTGCTTTTTGTAGATTGGAAATTTTCATTGGAAAACTTTTGGATGTTTGAGTTCGTGATTTGTTTCTTGGTTGAGTGTTTCGTTCACTTTTGATATCATGAAAATATAGACTCTTTGAATATCAATGGAAAATTTGTTTTAATGGTGTCGATTTGTACTACCGCCCCATGTGAGTTAATTTTCATAATTTTCGGATTCTGTGTCATAAGTTAACTATGAATTACTTATATTTTGTCCGGAAAAACAAGACAAGAATGGCATTTCCATGCTCAAAGTGCCAGGAAACTGAAAATAGAAAATTGTTTCCAAAGATTGTGTCTTTCTCATATGGGCTGTTCCAATTAAAACCGTCCAATGGAGTAAGGTCAAAAAATTAGATTCGTTCCGCGATGAAGTATATGATTCTAGAGCTAAAATAAAGTAAAACGTGTTATTTTGTTTAGCCCAGACCGACTTTGCATCAGAGCTATGCGAATTTCCACTTTGGAGCCGAAAATTGAGATTGGGATCCTGAAATGGCTCCACAACTTGGCTCCCAATGGGTCTCTTGAAATGAACCTCAATGGGTTGTATCAAACATAATGTACTCTATCAGAATAGAATCACATGGTGCTCAAAATTCCGCATGGAGCCCCGAAAAGCGACAATTTGATGAAAAATAAGAAAATGCCATAACTCAAAAACATAAATTCGTATCCCTTTGAAATTTCTTCTATAGAGTACTTTGAATGATGCCAAACATGATGCACTTGGTTCGGTAGGTGTTGAAAATTCGTGGAAGGCGCTAGAAAAAATTTTCTGGAGAAAAAATTTTAAAAACCAAATTATTGTTGGAATTCGGTAACAACTGTTGTGGAAAGGTCTATTTCTACTTTCAAGAGTATCGTAATCCCGTGGGGGTGTCCCAAGATGATCAATTTCGGGATCTATCGCTAAATTGATCTGTAATTACTCAAAAACGGAATTCAGCGATAGATCCCGAAATTGATCATCTTGGGACACTCCCATGGGGTTACGATACTCTTGAAAGTAGAAATAGACCTTCCCACAACAGTTGTTACCAAATTTCAACAATAATTTGGGTTTTGAAAATTTTTTCCCCAGACATTTTTTCTAGCGCCTCACACGAATTTTAAGCGCCTACTGGAGAAAATGCATCATGCTTACCATCGTTCAAAGTACTCTAAAAGAAATCAGAGGGATACGAATTAATTTTTTGAGTAACTGCAATTTTTCATTTTTCGTCAAATTATCGCGTTTTGGGACTCTATGGGAAATTTTGAGCATCATTGAATTCCATTCTGATAGAATACGTTGTGTTTAATATTCCCCATCTAGCCCCATCTCAAAAGACCCATTAGGTACAAAGTTGTGGAGCTTTTACCAATTTCAGAGTGCCAATCTCAATTTTCGACTCCAAACTGGAAATTCGCATAGCTCCGATGCCAAGTCTGGACTAAACAGAAAAAACACGCGTCACCTCATCTTAGCTCTAGAATTATACACTTCATCGCGAAAGGAATCTAATTTTTTGACCTTACTTCATTGGGCGGTCTTAACTGGAAAAGCCCATATTGATGTCGGGAAATTACTTGTTTTTGCTAAATGTTGATGAATTACCGAGCTAATTCCGAAGTCTCACGTCAATTTATACACTCAATATTTCCATGAACTACCTCCACAGAGTAAATTTCCTGTGCAGTGTATGTCAAAATGGGTGAACTGTTGTGAGAGGACTTATGTACACCAAACTTGAGTGCTGATAAAACAGAATAATTTGTGATTACACGCATCTATGTATCCAGAAACATGTAAATATGTCGAAATTTCGAGCACATAACTGACTTCTCAAAACTCCAACTCACTGTTTCAACATGCCAAAGCTTGAACAACTCGTACATCATGTGTTTGTTCGATGTTTTGTACTTAATGTAAAAGGTTGGCTGTCTCATGTACTTCTCAAATTGACTATTTAGCCGTTGTTTGTATTTAAATAACGGTATTGATTCTTGTCCCTTTAAAAAATGTTTCTTGGATATGACGAAGTGAATAGTCAAAAAACCGTGGAAAAGTCGTCCAGTGCGTATGGTCCTAACCATTATAATGAGTTCGCAACTGCGTGGTTTTGATTGACATCTTCACCAAAGATATATTCAGCAGGAACTTCGCAACCTTACACATTAACAGAAATGGATGATGTTCCGAATCAGTTATAGACGATGAAATTAGTGGAATAGTCCAATTTGTCCCTGTTTGCTAATTTACTCGACTTCTCCGACAATATCCTCGGCAATATCTTTACATGGACTGACATTTAGCAGCATTTTATAATCTCTAAGAAAGATTTCTCCGAATGAATACTTGACAATGAAAATTGATAGTTGCTCAAAGAGTTTAAAAAATTCCGACTCAAAAAGGGAGTCTGATATGACTACAACCAGGAAGTCTGGCGGGGCTATTCACAGCTTGGCTTTTCATGAGAAAGTATTGGGTCATTTTCATTGTGCGTTTATGTAGCATGGGACTTGTTACGTTAGAAAATCGCCCATTTCCTGCGTTTATGTACGCAATAGCGATTCTCGATGGAGAGATGCCGGCCGCCGTGGTAACTGAGGATCATAAAGGTGAATACAAGTATAGAAGGTATATGGAAGTAGGAAGTAGTCTTCGTCGGAATATCTATCCAAAACCAAAGACATTCACTTGTAGGTTGCTTGGCTTTCTACTGAGGACAATCTTATTTTACTTTCTTGACGAAAATTAAAACGTGATTGCTATTTTACAAATCGAAATTTTCAAAAAAAAGATGAAATAGTTGATTTCCTTGTCGTTCCAGTGCATTATTTATACGAGTAGAAGAGGCAAAATTCATATCATGTGTATTGATACTTCCACAAGATCTTGGGTAAGGCGGTTGTAGATGAGCAGAGATTCTGCATTGTATTTTTTGATGAAGGAGGTAGCAGGGTTTTGGAACTTGCAAATGTATAAAAACAGCTAGATATTTACCAAAAAGTATGCCAATTTCAAAATCATCTTATTTGGGATGAGAAGTGATTTTTCGTTGACCAGAACACATGTACATCTTAAAATATCCTTATATTGGTATGATGAATTTTCTGGGTGGAAAAGAGAAAGGCTTGGAAAATGCTCTGTCTCACGTCCTATTTTACTTTCGATTATCATTAACCACTAATCGTTTTCACATATTCGGAAATGCTCATTACGATATCAAGTCACAAGATCTCACAATATTTTGCATCTTACATTGATCGTGTCATTCTGACCATCAACTTGGATAATGTTTGAAATAGTCACGCTCGATCAGGTATCAATAAAATATCTTGATAGACGACTAAATCCATTTAGATCCTGCGAATTTCGAGTTGCGTGATTGAGTCGTGTCTTCTTACACAAATGAAGTCACACTTTAGAGCATAATTAAAGCACATTGAGTGATCAACTTCTCCATAATCAGATTTGATACAGCTAAATCACGCTCACAAACGTCTTTATCCGTTATTCAACCGATGATCCCGATAGCCTTAATGCTAGAGATATACTGGAATTTCGACCATTAAGTAGTCCAACAATGGATGTGAGTAACCTACCCTGTTAAAAATATGTGCCTCATGATCATATATGAACATGTTCCCAGCCGATCTGTGGTTATCTATGACTATCTATGACCTCAGAAAATATTATGTCTCCATTGTTAGTCATAGGTACACAAAACCAACTCGTACATGGCCGTAGGATATTGTAATCAAGTGGTTGTACATGACATTTTCAATATCGGATGGAGGCCTAGTAGTTGGAGCCCCAAGCGCGCTTATTTCGAAGCTTCGGGTTGAGAAACATTTCGAGTTAGCAATGAAGTGCTTCATTTCCAACATGAATTCCTAGGATCAACTATGGAGACCAATGACGACCTATGACTCCGGCCTCATGGTCATAGCTGGTCATGTATGACCACAGTCCGGTCGGGAACATGTTCATATATGATCACGAGGCACTTATTTTTACTAGGGTATTTACTAGGGTATTAAATTTTCTTGACACTTCCATCCTCATAATTTTTTCCGATTTTCGAACGAAAAAGAACAACCACAAGCTCTACGAAATATAAGCTTAAGAAATCGATGGCATGTCTCACGGCTAATTTCTCGCCCACACAAATGTCACAAACCAACATATCTAGTTGTTTGTGATCCCCGTGAGATTCAGGATTAAGCCAGAGTCCACTAAACTGCGTGGTGGTGATGCTGAAATATAGTCAAATTATCGCGTAGGAGCCACTATTCTCTCTCTCGGTGTGGTGAAATGGCTTAGATGAGCCTTGTGTGGCGCCCAGCGACGAATCACCTTCTGGGCAGTGTATTAGCTGGCCCCCTAGTGTCCAAGGCGTGTGTAGGAGGTACCGTAATGCTTCTTGATGAATCATACGGCAAGTTGTAGCTTACGGGGTGTTTCGAAGCTCGTTTGCCTCCTCGAGCTTGCGTCGTGTCGTATAGTCTCACTATCCCTTCTCAATTTACTGTGCGAATCTCTGTCGGTCTCCCAGATTCCGATTTGAATTCGATTCTTAGACCACGATTTACTTGTTTTCGATTTCTTTTGACAACATTCTCGAGAGATGAAATGGTGAAAAGAACACAAGTTCGATTACATCTATGAACAATCATAGCCAGCGCTTACATAAGTTCAGTTGATGAATAACCTCATTCCCTGCTTGAGTTTTTCAGTTTTACAAAAAAGGAAATTGAGCTCGAAAAGGTTATACACTTTCTTTAATTGGATATTTTCCGTTTATAACCTCATTCAAATAACGATTATTATCACGAATGGACAATCAATTTGTAACGCGTAAAATTTTTATTGGACTCAAATCCACGATCTAATGAACCAATATTCCATCAGTAAACAATGGTTCCTGATCACAAATTTACCTACTCTAATTGGTTTCTGTTCTTCGAACCGCGGAAGTTTGTTCAAGCTCTTTTTTCCTCAGATGAGAGGAACTAACGATGATTCTGATCGACCATATACTCAATTTAGTTTCACTCTCCTCCTCGTGAAAGTTGAAAAGTGTACACAAGCATCTGAATGTTGGGTCTCCACTGCCACCGATCAACAACGATACCCTGCCCGTGAAAAACTTCTCGCAAATTAATCAGCTGGATTCATACTGAAAAGTACACAGGACCCCAAAAATACAAAAGTGGTGCGGACAAAAAAGGTGGAAGTCATTTCAGACGTATTTTGAGCTGCCGTCAACAAACATGAACTCAGTACAGCGCCTTTCTCTGACCGTAATGGACTCATTTATGAGTTACAAAATTACACTTTAAAAAATTGGTTGACTTCCAACCAAATTGGTCAACTACTGGCTGAAAATTCAATCAGTTGGTTGAAATTTTAACCTTTGGTTGCATACCAAATTCAACCAGTTGATTGAAAATTCAACCACTAGTCGATCATACCACAGAGAATATGGAAGTGGAAACGGGATCCATGAGATTGGTAGATGGTAGTGCCCAGGTGACATTATTGAATCAAGATAACAAGTTTTTCCATGTTTGTTCATCAACAGATCCACAAAAATATCAGCGCCCGCTGAGCGAGCCTTTTCAGAAAAAATTCCAGGTTAAACAATGCTTTCGCAATTCATGATAGGTACCGACTGGTGACCGCTCGGCTGGGGCTACCTCGCTGCGAACTTACGTGAAAAGTTCGCCGACTCTTTTATTATGGGTTAACACGGGACCCATACATTTGGTTCAAGGTGGTCTTCGGAAGGCATTACTGAGTGAAGAAACAAATTTCTTCATTTCGTCAACAAATATCAATAAATAATAAGAGCGGTAGGATTAAGAGCCTTTCCATGCTAAAAATCCAGGTCAAGCAACGTTTTTGCGATTCATTTTTTCGGGTTGGTAACCGCTCGGATGAAGCTGCTATTTTTAGGACTATGTAATGTCCTAATTTACGTTAAGATTGGCCGAACCAAAAATTTTTATCACCGCTTTTACTAAACATAATTTCGTCGTCAATTTCTTAGCTGTGCAAAAAAAATGGAGAAACTCACTATAAATTTTCTGGGGGACGCAGGAATCATTCGGGGTCGGTCCAAATCACTTACTCACTCATGTTTCAACATAAAAAAAGTAATAGCACATCACTCAACTTGATCAGTAGCATGGGAATTTTCTCATATCACATGGAAATTGTCATTTGAAGCTGAGCCAAGGTTGACAATCATAATAATCATGAGCCCGTCTCATGCTATGGCCAACACTATTCCGTGTGACGGAGCTGAGAGCAACAATAGTCTTATAGGAGGTTTGTATACAGCGCCAGTAGCGCGCTTCGGGTGCCGGAGTACGTAAAAAAAATTTCCGGGAAGACCAACGAGGGCCCATTCCTGGGATCGACATATATGGGGGCAAGTTGGGTACAGAGGGCATGTAAAGTACACTTGCCTTAGTACAAATTCTTCGTCAGAGTACGACACATCCAGTCCTTAATTTACGGGGATCTGAATCATGATAAAAAAAAAATTATTGTTGAAACCGAAATAAATAGATAAAAAGATCCACGCAGTCCTCCAAGAATTTTAATATAATTCATCATTCATCCATTCGTTGATTCTTGGAAATGTCACTATCTCACGCCATCTATCAAAGTACCAGTCATACAACGATCTTTCCGAGGACGGATCTCTACAAAATTAATCCTCTCCTACAGTCAAGTGTCATAAGTCACTCATCAAGGTCACTGTCAAATCCCTCAATCTCAACAGACATCCTCTCACAAAAGTCGTTCAACATTCATACCAGCGTTTAAGACTTGAGATTTGAAACATAAAGCTTTGCAAGCTCCTCTTTCATCGGATGAGCATCGAAAGAAAAAAAGAAAAAGAAGAAGATAGACATCCCCAACCCTGGAATCATCGGTAAAGGCTATATATATAATATACAGCCTCGCATCTCGGGGTCGTAATCAAAGTGCGGAACTACCTGTATAACACATAAACACATGTATACTACAGAGTTATATTAGAAGGGGCTGCGATGCATCAGAGATTGAAAATTCTCTGAGCAAAGGTCGACGGAAAGATCACCGTCTAACCTTGAAATAAGCTTCCTTATATCTCTATCTCTTTTTGCTGACATTATGTATAATACTAGAGAGTAAAAAAAAAGAAGATAGTTGAGCCGTCATCGCATGCGATCGTTAAGAGGATTCACTCTCTAATCCAATATTACGACACGTGAGTGTAAAAGAGACACATACATATATCTATCTATATATTTGAAAGCTCATCGTTGCGACGAAGGCGTTGAGATTCGACGAGAAATCCGACGGTATTATCAGCATTTCGTCATTTATAGGTGATGTGCATATACTCTCTCAGACTATCGAGTGCATTCATATAGTCTCACACTGATATACTGCATATCGGCTTTGCAAAGTCAGCTGTATATAATAGGGTGGCATCGGAAGCTCAGCTGATGCATGTACTACAATGCGATCATCGTGACTCGTTCATTTCCGTGATGAGAGAAATGCCGGAGTAGTCATGGAGAGGGAGTGGGGGGGGGGGGGTCTGTAGGTGTACCTTAATGCATGACAGACGGGTGACAATTTTTGATCGGCCTCTCAGCATTACCATTTGAATATTTTGTACGATATCATTTTGCTGCCTGTCAGATGCCGTGGTGATAAGAGAGTTGATCGATATCAAAGTGCATGAAAGCACTGTATCTCGAATCAGAGTTCTTGATTGATTTTAACACGTTCGCTGCGGCGGGGCCCACTGGTGGGTCCGACCCACCAGTGGGCCCCGCCGCACTTGAGAAAAGATCACCGATTTCAGCCTCCGCAGCGAACGTGTTAAATAATGAAAGTAGGCGAAATGCCTATTGTATACGATTATTATATATTCCAATTTCAATATTCGATTCAATGTACTTTTATCAGTCGAAAATGAGAAAACCTCATTTTTATCAACGGGGCCAATGTGAAGTGTTAAATTACACGTTTTACCGAAAATTTTCGGATATAATAGTATTAGGAAGAACTGAAAATTCGAAATTTTTGTGAGAATTCTATCGTAAGAATGTAGATTATTCAATTTCTCCTAAAGAAGGGCATGGCTGTCAAATATTTTGTGTTCAATACTAAAATTCCTTCATTTTCTAGGCAAATTAGGTTTTAAAAAATTAGATGCTGGAGTACAATGAAATTCTCTGCAATAGGATAAAAGTGTTGAAGTTGCATCAGTTTTTTGTTAAAGGCGGATCATTAAATGATGCATACATGTGTTATACTCGAGCAAAAGTAATATTTGTCCGGAATATGCACAATGAGAGAAAATATCCAGCTTACAGTTTCAAACGGTGTAAATTTAGTAAGCACTCTAATCTTGTTCTACTCCAGTATACATGATACAGTAACAGTGGAAAATTGAATTTCACTCACTCTTTTTCACGCTAGTTCATTATCCTAGGAATTGTGTAGTCATCAGAAACTTATACTCATAAATAAATTCATGTCAAAGACCAATTGAAGACAATAACTTGATAGAAAAATGAGGAAGATTTGAGAGAAAATCGGGAAAACATTTTTTATCCTAATATGTTGTCACACATGCATTGGTTTATGCATATGTATTTGATAAAATATCCAATGCAATGTTTGAATTGAACGATGAAAAAGCTCATCTGAGAAATTTCGAATGAATTCGATTCTGTCATTCTGAATTGCTTAAAATTTGAAAAGCTCTTCCATTAGAATCTGAATTTTGTGTCATCGTTATGTATTATTATTCATCGGAAATCCTATTTCAACCTCGACGATATCGACATTTTGCTCGTTTTATACTGCTTGCAACCACATCAAAGGCAGTATCGTTGACACATGAACAATGAATTTTGCCGATAAAGTTAAAAGGCAACTGTGTAATGCACCGCTCGTATCATAAAATTGGCAAAGCTGATCGAGATCGCATATCCTGTGCCATTCTTCAATTAAAGCATGAAACGATGATTCACGATTGTTGAGCACAACTGCGCACATATATTTTTTGCCTGCAAGTTTTGCAAATTCATTTTTCAAATAAGCATAATTGGACAATCCGAATGTTAATACGCTGATAGAAGAGATTAGCAGTATGATTTTTCTAAACGGTACCTGATAGTCATTAGAACGAATCTTTCAATCACTTTCACCTTGATCGAAAATTATACATTAAAATTGGCACTTTTTTTTTAGCTCCAGTTTAGATGTGAAACTCAACTAGAGCATGTTGAACAAGATCTGTCACCTGGTTGAGGCGAAATTTGATGCAGTTGATTTGAAGATGATTAAAATTGAGTTTTTTGTGGAAATCTCAATTTTCCGAGAAAAATTTTGATTTCCATCATGTTCAAGAGGATTTTAATGAAATTTGGTATCAACCAATCGAATCGGGGAGCGTAAAAAGTACAAATTTAGTTCATCAAAATTTGGATAAATCAGTTGCTGAAAAAGAAATTAGTAAAAGATGAATATTAAAAAGAATTTTTTTTGTAAATTTTGAGTTATTTCTTTGAAGAAACTTTGAAGGAATTTTGAACTACCCCTCAAGTGCCCCGATCACGAAAATGATCGAACTTGGGACCCGCGGGTACCGGGTTTGAGGCACTTAGGCGTACACGGGACGACTGCGAATACTCACTTCTAAAAGTGGAAATGGTCATATTTTGACTTTTTATGAACTCACCAGGAGAGGTCATCACATCCGGATCACGGATTTGGCTGAAACTTTGGGAATAGTCTTCTTTTAGTGGCAAAAGATGAAACCCACAATTATAGACCCTTAACGCTCAAGCGTTTCCGAGCTTCAGCCACGGACATTAGCATTGCAGGTATACCTATATGGATAATTTTTAACATGGGCCTATATGGGCAATGCTAATGTTCTTGGCTGTAGCTCGGAAACGCTTGAGCGTTAGGGTCTATAATTGTGGGTTTCATCTTTTGGCACTAAAAAAAGACTATTCCCAAAGTTTCAGCCAAATCCGTGATCCGGATGTGATGACCTTACTTGGTCAGATCAAGAATGAATCCATCCATGGCTAATTTTTGTTAAATCAAAATGGATATTTTTACTAGGGATATTATCATTACAATTTTATACATATACAGACTGCTTGAAGCTAATACGAAGCTGTCTCTTCAATCATTCTTAGATGATACCTTGAATTAATAAATTCTGAGAAATTGACTAGAGACTCTACTATCTTTCCTAGAAAAGAAAATAATGCTCAACCATGTTGTCCTTGAAGTGCACCTACCTCCTTTATCATGACAGTCATTTAACAGATGTCACGGTCTTCTAAAGAGTATCAGATGATAACCGTACGCATCAAATACACCACCTACGTATAAATAGGAACATACTATCCGCTTTACAAAGTACTCGCACGGCCTACTTGGAAACAATGCGGCGGTAACGGCAGCTTGTTGCCGGGAGTTCACGCTCAACCCTTATCATGTATATATGTATATACAATTTTGCACTCTCTATAGACTATAGGGTAAGTCCTGCATGTATTATATAGGCATCAGGAGCGAAAAGCCGATACACATAGAGTACAGCCAACTCATCTGTGCATAGCAGGATTCTGCGCCAGAGACTCTCGCGACTCTTGCTCTGATGCAAACCGGCGTCAAGGTCAACCCTAGCCACCCTCTTTTTTTCGATATAGAAATCCTCCGCTACAGCCACGAGAGCCCGGCTTTTCCACACTTTTGTGCCCTCTCAGTACCTAGATGTCTGTACAGTAGGTGAGAGCTGTATCGCCTTATTGCGTTGATGAGAGCGACGCAACGCGAAGGAATTCTAGCGAAAAAATGAAATAGCCCTGGGTAAAACTGACTATCTGCAATTATTGCCGAGATCTTACCCTTTCCTAGTTTTCTAAGACATTTTTTGTCCAAAATATATATCCTTTCAGATCTTTATACTGAAACAACTTTTGGTGGAAAATCATTGCTTTTTGAACAAAAATTGTGGGACCAAGAATTCTTTGGACAAATTTTTAGCTTTATGTGACTGCACATTTTTTGCCGATGCAAATAGTTTTCTGAAAAGCCCAGACCATGATCAGCCGCCATATTGAATTTAGCCCTAAATCCGTCCGGGGGATGAGTCTAATTTTACTCGACCTAATGACTTGGGATTTTACATGTATCTATAGAATGCTTGTCTAAAAGGTGCTACGAAGCTAAATATATCAACTTCACTCGAAGAAAGTATTAGGACGAGGTTTATTCGAGACCTCGCATCTTGACGCTCTTGAGTAGACGAAGTTTGTGTAAACCTCGTCTGGAAACTTTTTTGAGTGAAATTGACATATTTGGCTTCGTAGCGCCATTTAGACATGCATTCTGTAGGTGCATGTAAAATCTCAAGTCATTTAATCGAGTAAAAATTGACATATCCTCCGAGCGGATTTAGAGCTTTTAGCGAACTATGGCCTCACCATAGAAATATCACATACCCACATGTACTTAATCCATATTCACAATGGAAAGCTGAAAAAGCTTAAAAGCAAGTTGAATTCGCAAAATTCCTTTCCCGGCTTCTAAAACCATTCAAGCATAATTTTCTCAAATCGATGCCTCTCAAATCAGCTCTAAAGCTTTAACGCAAATCTCCATAATAGCGGTCTCGTGGAAACACGATTTCCTTCATCGTCCTTTTCCTCCCCTTTTGACAAGTCTGTCCGTCCAGTCGTCGCTTCGTCGATTCTCACGCTCTCACTCCTCCTTAACCGAGGCTTGGATTTCCATCAGGATTTTATCGAGGGCCACCACCACGACTATCACCACCTTCCAACACTCGTAGATATAGGGGGGATTCCGCCGAAATTGTGATTTTTTAGGGCCAAAATCGTCGCAGGAAGTGATTTGGGCCGAAAAATTATTTCTGGACAGCCGAGTTTCGGTGTCTCGGAGCAGTCGATTCTCACTTTAATTATCGCAGAGGGGGACGAAATGGACATTTCGCCACTAAAATTATTTCCACGGCTCGACAACCAATCGTAGACTCTTTTCCGCATAGATTTTATCTGATCCAACCAAATACTTCAAGAAAATGCGTTGTACAAAGCGATACAGCGCGTTGGGGAGGAGCACAACATGGGGACGGAATTGAGCGAAATTCTGTACGCCATTCTGAAAACACGTTTATGTGGTGCGACTGGGTGCGGATTCGAGTCTTCGGTTAATGTCACGCATGGATTAGGTGTATTCGAGTTATTAGATGACGATCTCATTGGTTTGAAAGGCCCCATACTTGACTGGCGGTTTTTCCAAGCTGATCAGTGCTGTTGTGAGCAGTTTTGGTACAAACCCGTCTTCAAAATGTCGGATAGCCGTGCGCGAGCTGAGGTTTCAATTTTAAGTCTCAAAGTGGTGGATTATGTTTATTTGAAGTATTAAAAATTCAAGTAATGCATAGCTGCAAATAGGGATTTTTGACTCTGCATATGCGTCGAATGAATTCAAAATTCGAAGTTGGGTTGCCTATACGAGACGGAAAGGACATTTTGACCTTTTATCAAGCATGCAACAAAAATACGACAACGTTGGGATCGTCTCAAAAACTATCAACGTGGTTGCACACCAATAAAATACACTCCAGAAAATTGGTATAATGTACAGTACCCTGCAGAAAGATGGAACACGGATACCTTCACTAAAACAGCCATCGTTCCGACGCGTTTGGGTCTACAACAATTTCCCAAGGAACTCTTGAAAGATGAGAAAAAAATCTATTAAATGATGTGTTTCAAAAAATTTTTTGATCGAAATTTCATGCCTTCAATTGACACTCAAAATTGGGAAAATTCTCATTCCAATCAATCACCCTACATTTTCATGCAAGTCATGCTGGCGTAAAAATTCGTGCGGGATTTTGGAGTTCTTTTCAAGACCTTCAAAATCTTTTCTTGAACGTTGTTCTACGATTTTTGACACCCGAGTTACGAGCGATCTCGTAGAAAGAATTTTGTACGGGTTGAGGGTATTGAAAGCATGGAGACATGAGTTTTTCTCAATTGAGGTAGGCGGAAGTACTTTTGACCAATCTTTGGTATGAACCCGACGACCATTTCATAAGATTCTGAAGATTTTACGTCGAAATCGTAGATTATGACCTTTTCCGTACTTTTGTTACCCTTAACCCGTACAAAATTTTTTCTACGAGATCGCTCGTAACTCGGGTGTAAAAAAGCGTAGAACAACGTTTAAAAAAAGATTTTGAAGGTCTTGAAAAGAACTACAGAATCCCGCGAGAATTTTCACGCTAGCATGACTTGCATAAAAATGGAGGGTGGTTGATTGAAATGAGAATTTTCCCAATTTCGAGTGTCAATTAAAAGCATGGAATTTCGATCAAGAACATCTTTGGAACACATAATTTAATAGATTTTTCTCTCATCTTCCAAGTTCTTTTTCGAAAATTCTTGTAGACCCAAACGCGTCGGAATAGTGGCTGTTCAAGTGAAGGTATCCGTGTTCCATTTTTTCTGCAGGGTACTGTACATTCCAAGTAGTAGGAAGTTGGGAGAGCTTGAAACACAGAAAATTACTCTCTCGGCGAAATCACTCGTGTAGGTAGCATCCGTATAGATGAAACCGTGGAAATATAAGACCAAGTGAGATTTGCTTTCCGTGCAAGAGAGAGAGAGAGGCAATCGAATTTCTCGGACCGGAGATGGGCCTTGAGAGTTGCCGCCTGCATGAAGATACCTCATCTATGCTGTTCTGAGCTTTGAATATAAGAGTATAGCGTATAGTAGACTGGACGTTGGAACTCGACAAACTATTATTTGTCCTCTGATCATCCTTTTTTGTATTATCTCTCGTATTTGCCCTTTGACTTTAGAATTTTCCGACGGAGACATATAAGAAAATCGTATCTTTCGAAAGACATTACGTTTTTAAAAAAATGTCTCGTTCTTGATAGAGGTATTGTAGTGATGAAATTAATGAGTGAAAGCTCAAAACCGGAAAGAAAAGCTAATGTTGAGCTTAATCTTCTTTGGTATTCTTGCAATTGTCTTTGCGCTTTCTCGTTAAACTCGTTGGCGTATCTTTTTTTTAGTCCGACAGTGTTTTAGTGCTACGAGTAATTAGTGCCTTCAAATTGGTTCTTCATTAGAGTTGAAAATTCAATTTTTGAAGTTAGCTAAATGAGCGGATAATTTTTTGAACTTCTTGCTGAGTTTGACGTAGAAGGTAATTCAATCAAGTTCGTTCTGAAACTTTTACTGGAGTAGTTTCTACTCAATCATTGTTGAACGCGGCTGTCAAAACTAGTTTTTGAGTAACAAAAATTTTTGATGGGTCATTTTTTAATATTAAGATTCGTTCTTGTGATTCCAAAACTTGATGATATCCTCGCTGTAGAAATAATACATATATGATGTACATTCATATAATTGAAATCTGGAATGAAAATCCGAATTCGATTGGGATTTGGAGTACAAGACCTCGGACACTTATGAATTGCTCATCATTATAGTGAGAAATTTAGGAATATTGAGCGTGATTAGAATCTCTCTTCCTTTGGTCTCCCAAGGGAAATTAGTGTTCCCAACTAATTTCTTGGTACTCATCCGACAATCAAACTTTGCATCTCTTCTTTCCAGATCAATATCTGAGCACACGAATTAAACGTGACAGATACTATTCGACCTAGATTTCTGACAATGAGCACAAATAATATATTACAAGATGATGAGGGTATCTTACACGCTAGAAAAGTCAATTGACATGACAAACACTGTCAGCAAAGAATAGATGAGATAGAATTCGTCAATATTTTTTATAGGATGAAATCGTTGACTCAGAGCAAGTGTATGATCGCAAAATTGCTAAGGATTCAGCTTCGAGATATGCCTGATGGTAGAAGGAGCAGAGAAAACGTGGTTTGCCTGATTGATGAAGCAAATATTAGCTTTCGGGTTTCCGGTAACGCGTTCCTTCTCAGTCGAGATCTAACGCTTTCGTTCTTACTCTCGAGTATGCTACCTCTCGTTATGATATCCATAGCCCTTTTCTTCCGACAAAGAAAGACCCGCAGGGTAAAGCATAAGATTTTAAAAGCCATCTTGCATTTCTTATCCTTCTCTACCACGCTTGGTTTATTCTATCTTCCATTTCTCGAGCTTCGTAAATTTTGTTCCTTATACCATTTGTCCGCTCACACTGCTGCCAGTAGCAGATTGGTGTAACTTACTACGTCAATATTTTACAGACATTTTACACCGAGAGACGTGTACTTTTATCTCCATAATTGATGTACTCAAATTGTGAGGACCTAGTGGAAGAGACTGCTTTAAACTCCAAAATGATATCTTTTTCTCTGTCAAATACTCAATATTTTCTCATTATACCTAGAAAATTTTTCTCAAATTTCAGAATTTATATTTCAAAATTTTATGCTACATTGCTTTTGTTCTCCGTAGTATGAATATATCATATATTTGGAAAGCAGAATGGAATGTTACCACGGCCCAGCCAAATCCATAATGAATTAGCCAGTAGATGTTGTCTGACCATACACTGTCTGTTTCTACTTACTTTTCATTGCATTCAGTCTGTCAATTCATCCGGCTTTCGTGATCTTTTAAAGTGTTCCAAATATTGGTGAGCTTTTTCACTGTTTATTGGATTATACTTCCTCGACGACTTATAGATTATTTTACCCTTAATCTCTTTTCCTCAAGAATAATTCCTTATTTATTCAATGCAAAGTCAATAAAGAAGTACCGTAAAAATGTACGTGATCAAATTTCTTTCGTGGAAGCATAATTTATCTTTGACACTCGGAAACCCATGAGGAAACGAAGAATATCATCGTATACAGTAGAATAGATACGTCGAGCTTGCGCAAGCTCTACATCACCGGCCGCATCCCGATCGGAAAGTTGAGCAGGGCTCGGATCCGGCACCCTATCCGGGTAGCCCTATCTCCTGTAGGGACCCTGTCCGGATTTCGGGGGTCTGGGCACCCATTTTTGATCAGCTCCCTATCCGGCCTGATCCGGCTACCCGGACTTAGGGCTATCCGATCCGTTGCCCTAGCAGTGCCCTATGTATTTTTCTAATGAAACAATTTTTTCGATAACTCTCATTATTTGACACAATATCAACGAAAGATTGAAAACAACTACTCAAGCATTCTGATTTAAAAACGTGTTATCGAGTATGTCATCGTTAAGCATCATTTGATTCTCATAGCGTTGGAAATAGGAAAGTTTGTCAAATTTTTTTGTTTTTCATTCCAAAACAAAGAAAATATTGGATTATGTGCTGCTGATGACTTAGTCCGTTAACCCATACAACTCGTGCTCAGCAAATAATATATTCAGAAGGATATTCATTTTACACACATAACTCCTAACCTCTATTCATGTGCAAATACATAACTTGTAAGATTTTTGCATTGAAGTATCTTGTTAAACGGTCCCAAAGTTGAATTCAGTCATGTTTCGTCATTCCTTTCGCATGTAATTAGTGACTTCGATCGATAGCATTGATACAACTGTATTGAAAATTTTAAAGGAGGCGGTCATTTTCTCTTTAGGGCGATTGTAGGGCGCTGATAGGGCGATGCATTGGGTAGTCCTAAGTCCGGGTAGCCGGATCGGGCCGGATAGGGCGGCGGATCAAGAACGGGTGCCCAGCCCTATCACACCCACACCAAATTGTAGGGCGACCCCTGCCAGATCCGGATAGGGCGCCGGATCCGTGGTCGGGATGCCCCTACAAAATTTCCGATCGGGATCTTATCGGCCTGTCTGCCACATATATAACATGTAAACGTTGATACGAGTCGAGAGCTAGCTACTCCTCGCACGTGTGATGCAGGCAAAAAAGTGCGCATCGCTTTTCTGGTCGTCGTCGCCGTCGTCGTCGTCGTCGTCGTCAAAGACCCCATTTATTTTTGCTCTCGGATCGACCTAAAATTCTACCTGCTTATCTCTATGGTAGTCTCGTACAGCAGAAACTGCAGAAACATCACTAATACATACATCCCTGTATAACCATCATCCCTCGGTCAGAAAAAGTGAACAACTCTCAGGAAAAGGAACGAGTCTGCTTCAAGTACAGCAAGCGAGCGATGGCGTTCATGTTTCTGATGCTGCCCCGAAGGCGTTAACTCGATTCCGTGCACTCATTTCAGCCTCAGGCCAACTCGGAACCCGACAGTTTTCGATTTGTGAACACTTACACACACACACACATGTAGGCTAAACACGTTGAGTGAGTGAGAGGTAGCGTCATTTCATTCGCAGTATGCACCCAGAGAGAGCTTTGGGCAAATCGAATGCGGCAAAAAAAAAGTTCGAATTTGCTGACTCGACGGTGAAAAGCTCCACACAGATGTACGAGTGTGGCAGTTGCGAGACGAGATTGGGTTTCAGTGAAAATTTTGCGAATGAGAGAGAGAGAGAGAGAGAGAGAGAGAGAGAGAGAGAGAGAGAGAGAGAGAGCATTGAATAAACCCATATCCATTCGCTCAGTTTCAGTGCATGCCACGTCTATTAGCATTATATCTCAAGGGAGAAATTTATAACGTGCGATCGAAGCAAAATGCGGACCGTTTGCCGATTCACGTGGATATCTGCTAAAATTATTATTATTCCCTATACGAAGCAGTTCAAGAGAATTCGAGCATAAATTCTATCTTGCGCCATTACCCTTACATACATGAACACACACACACACACACACACAACACACAGAGTGAAAACTGAATGCGTCGGGAGCTTCGTACGGACTGCTTTCTTTCTGTGCACTTTTTTCCCTCCTTGCAGTAACGTATACTTCACAATGTTCGTCTTGAGATTCCAAGAGTTCTGTAGAGAGGAGACATTTGTTGCGCCCGAGAGAGCGGTGCCAAGAGGATGGTAGCACTGGGTATAGTATATGATAGCCCGTTGGGTCTGCCCTTATCGCGACTATACCACTGCTCCACTCGTCGCTATACCTTCCCGAGATGCACTAGACGCGATAAAGTCTACGCGTATGGATTAATTCTCGGACCGTGTGTCAGTTTTTGGTCATTGTAACTGGTCTTTTTTTTTTATTGTTGGGGGCGAATTTAGATAATTTACTTGTTCAAACAAGAGGAGTCGAAGATAGATCTGATGTATGGGAGAAAAATTTATACAAACTGTGCCTAGGAAGTTGACGAATTTTCCAAACTGTTGAGCCGTTTACTGCGGTGGCAAAAATAGCGTTCGGGTCGTGTGTGCGACGAGCCGCATCGGTGGCATCAATTTTATGGGGTTTAGATCGTCACTGCACACAGAGTTTGATTAATGGAGCCCATCGCAGTGACAAGGCTCATTTGATGGAACCTTACAAAAACATTTTTCAAGATCCCTTTACATATTATACTTAAATTCTCCAAGCTTTTCATTGATCTATCTATCATTCATTGCTCAAACAAATTCTAGGATTTCTTTGAACTGGGTCAGAGGTTTATACCTTTTGCTTCCTTTGTCAAAAATGAACAATTCTTCCAGAGTTATTGTAAAATGGCGACGAAAATATTTAAAAATGTGATATGATTGCGCAAATCCCATGCAGAAGATTCCACAAAAGCCCTCAAGAGTATTGATTCAATCACTGGGTTGGGTAACTACCTTAATTTACTTGCAAAGTGAATAAAAAAATCTCATTTTGAAAAACTTAACATCATCTCGAGAATGAGGCTTCACTTCGGTGAATATCAATTTTCATGTAATTTTGCAAAAATGTATATGAAAGTACCCCGTATTCATCAAAACTATCATACGAATGATGCCAAATTTCGAATACATTTTGTGGGAGCTGTTGACGCAGTGGGTCGAAACATATGTTTCTCTTGTTGGTTCTAAAATTGTGATGTTCTGGAAACTCAGAACCCAAATAAACGAAAATTGGCGGAATATACTCGAAAACGTTGCCTGCAAAGGGGGCATTTCGGTACACCAGAGCGGTATAACACACGTACTTGACCTTCATAATCGTTTGATACGCAATTCCATGACTATCCCGTGCGTCATTCGGTGTACGAATATCCTACCTTTGTGCGATTAATGTGTCCAGACTTATTTTGCGATTTCTTTTCAACCATATATCTCTTACAACTTTTTTCATGTTGTCTCGTGACAAAATTTAGCCGGGCGTTCAGTTTATTTGCGAATAAACGCATATCTCCGCAGTCGCAAAAAGTTTTTATATACCCCGAGGCGATCGTGGCGAGTCTCTAATACATATACTTGCCACTAACAACTTTTGATTCCACAGAGTGTTCACGTTGAGAAAATGTCCTGTTTATTTTTCTTTGAGAGAGATAGAAACTTGAAAAAGTTGACTTTAGCTCTTTATGCAGCAACGTGGAAACAGTCTTCGCCGTGGATAGATAGCCCGAAGTCGATATCGTGCGTCAAATGCGCTTTGCTCACGGGATATTTAGTCTGTTTGTCTTTGATTTTCGATACGACAGACGCCCTGCTGATGCTCGCGATACAAAAATACTCGCTGGAACCTAAAACGTGCGATCGTCATCGTTGGCCAGCATTATTATTCCAAAGATTTACACACTATCTCATCACGATCGAGATTGGAAAACTTTGGGATCTATATTTAACCATGGGTTTGGCCACGAAAAACACCTCAAATCTGATCTCTTAGTAGGAATGTCAGCGGATATGTCTAACAGAACTTAATTCACAAGATTAGTTCGGGGGACGGAACCTTTGCTTTGACAACGTAAATTACTGAATTTAGGTGAAACTGTCTAGAAATATCAAAAATAAACTTTTTGTAGCAGTCACAAGATTACAGACATAATTTAACAAACTTCTCTCATTCATTCCGCACTCATAAAATTCTATAATTTACTGTTGGATCTTGAGATTTGTTTTCAAAGATGCTATCAAAAACTTGGGTGAAATTGAGTAAAGTGACGAGACCAAAGGTTCAGACGATTTTTCAATTCTTATTACCAATTTTCCCAAGAAATCAAATCCATTGAGACTCTTTCCATGTGATGGAACGCTTCTTCTATACATCGAAAATTTCCTGAATCTCGGCGTAAATATTGTGGATCGTTCCTATTCTTTGTAGCTAATATGTAAGGTCAAGAGGTAAAGTCATCTCATATCTCAAGAGCAATCACAGAGCTGTTCAGGAAAGTTGGTTCAACTCTTGCTGAATCCTTTAGCAGAATTATCTTGAATTTTTTCTTAACAGAAATATCTTCGGGGTCGTAGATTTGACGTCCAAAAACCAAATTGTTCCAGTTGCAATCATCATGAGTACAGAATCAGTTTATCTGTGCAATTAATTAAGGAGTAAAATTATACGATTGCCCTGCAACAAGAAGCCAATCCCAAGATCATTTCTAATGATACATCAAACCTCATGCAAACAAACAATATCAAAAACAAACATCTCGAAGTACCAAACGCACTCTGATGATACGCGATATCCGTTATCACATATCAACACTCTGTACTATGCATATCCATGCATATATCTCCAATCGAGAGCTTTGACGCCATGTATGTGTAAGTACGTATATACCGTGTCATTACACATGAATTCATCAGATTTGAGCCAAACATGCACGACGCGTTGTGCGGAACTGGCACATAGACACATAGAGATAGATAAAACGAGAACCGATCGAGAATGTGGTTAATTAATCGCGGGTCGCACTTGACCTAGTATTCGCCAAAATCGATCGTCAGACATCACCGCCTATACTGTATCCATCACACTTATATGCATCTAGCAAGCATAAAGCCTATAAATGCTCAGACGGCTGCACCTTCTCAGCCCCGCCTTTTGTGCCCCAAAACTCTCACCCATTATCCTTCCGAGGCTCTAATAAAGGCTTTAAAAGGTATATAACTATATATCAGCTGCGATAACACGGAATTAGGAATGGATTATCGCGCGCGAACAACGAGCCCATCAGAGAATCCGATGAAGGAGAAGTAGGCGGGCTTACATCGACGTCATTAGTCGCGACATCCACTTTCTGCCGTGTGGTTTGTCTTTTTTTCTGTTTTCTGTTGGGTTTATCCTTATATATTACGGACAGGAAACTTTTTCTCGTCAAAATGCTGCAGGCGCTTTTCTAGTGGTTTGCCTTGTTTATGTAACAGACCCTTGTTGAATCACATAGTTATCGAATGTGCTGGATATTCCGATTCTTTTTCTCAGATGATGTAGATGGTATTCGTGTACTTTCGAAACCAAGATGTGCATTTATTGTATGTTTGGTATTTTTAAAAGTTAGAAAATGTCTAACTGGTTTCCCTGAACTGTAAGGTCAGCGCAGATATGAGCATTTCCAAAACTAGAAGATATTCGTCATTTTTTTCCCAATCTCGATATCATGAATATCTGTAGGGTCAATCTGAAGTTTTCCAAAACAGTGACTTATAAAGACTTACAAGGAAGAGACTTGGGTTCTAGAATATTTATCTGACTCAAATTTTTTTCCACAGTTTGGTAATATACCCAAAATATGAAATCTTCAGAACATTTCTGTCTAATAACGGTCCTTATCTGGGAATTCAGCTACCAATATTAGAGCCTCGATTAGAGCATTGATCATATGGTCCATTATATAAGGTAACTGTGCCTAATTTGCTCCCATTCGAGTTCTCAAATTTACGCACCCGCAGACCTTGCCGCAAATTTTTTTTCATATTTATCACGTTAAAGTATGAGAAAATAATCGTTCAGGACCGATCCTCAATGACTCGCGCATTTCTTACAACAAAAAAGTGGTTTTCGGTACTTTCGACTTCTTTTTTGTTGGTCACTAAAAGCTATGCCAAACAAAATTGATGTTATCAATTCCAATTATGTATTATTAATGTGATCAACGTACTTTGACTCTTTTTTTTTGTCTTTGTTCCAACTTTGGAATGCTTTTCGCAGAATAGGCATCTTGCATTTTTTTGAAGAAAGGTTTGGCAAATTCGAGCAAATCGAGATAGATAGGGTGCAATTGGAAAAAAATCCCCAGAAATTTTTTCCATCTCGCGCAAATTGTTTGAAAGTCTGATGACTTGCGCTCTGTGACGTCACTCCGACAAAGTAGTCGACTATCGCTATTGTATGGCGTCTTGCAATTTCTTTGATCCCTCCAGGAAAAGGTTTGGCAAATTCGAGCAAATCGAGACAAGTATTGTGCAATTCAAGAAAAAATCCCAAAAATTTTCTTTGTCTTGCGCAAATTGTTTGACAGTAGGATGACTTGCGCCGTGTGACACAATCGTCTGACTTTCAAACAATTTGCGCAAGTTGTAAACAATTTTTGGGAATTTCTTTCTAATTGCACCTTACTCATCTCGATTTGCTCGATTTTGCCAAACCTTTTTTTTGGGGGGTCAAAAAAAATGCAAGATGCCTATTGCAAAATTCGATGTTTAGCCGATTCGACGCCCATATTACTAAAAAAAGTACAGTGTTCCTAATTCGCCCCCATAGTCTTTTTCCAAACTCGTTCTTCACTCCGTTTAGACACATCAATCTCAATCAAGAAATTTGAAAGAGAGTAAAAAAGCTACAAAATGAGCTGGAGTACGTCTTATTTGGAGGTCTGGGAGCCGAAATATCCCTATTATACGAAAAACCCGTATAACATCATGGAAATAGGCTTCTTTTCCACGTAGGGGCAAATTAGGGTGTACAGGCAACCCCCGCTATTCGCGGTTAACGCGTATAAAGAAAATGCCGCGAATACCGAAACCTTGATGGGCTTATGGGAAAAGGGGGCTTACGTATACATATGTGGTTCCGTGAGTAAGTAGAAAATCCGCACATCATCTTTAATAAACAAATTCATGTAAGAAGCTTAGCAAGTTGTCTCAATATGTGAAAGATACGAAGTAACAGTATGATACGATTGAAAAATTACTGGAATTCACTCGAAAATCTGTTGGAAAAATCCATCCACGAGCGTGCGGGTGAAGAGCTCTGTCACCTTTGACTAGCAAAATTGACGAACATACAATCTGTGGTCAGTGGCCATTGGAAGTTCTAAGAACTTCGGCCATTTTTCCTTTAGTGGCAAACAAATTTGACATTTTCAATTCTTTCGAGAGGCTCACAAATCGTTATCACGTTTTCTAATTGACGAATATGCGTTCTTTCTACGCATAGTGCCATGAGTAGAATTGAGATAGTACACCAGGTACACTAATAATTCTGTCGTATAAACAATTAATCAGTCTTGGAAAACAATAACAATAGCAACACCCTCGAAATGATGAACACTCAATCACAAAGTTGGATTGGAAGAACACATTCGGATGAAATCCATCGGAAATTCACGTTTCATGAGCTAAGTTATCTCGAAGATCTAGATCCAAACCGCGAATAAGCGAGTCAGGGCACCGCAAATACCGGGGAACGCCACAAATCAGAAACCGCGAATAAGCGAATTCCGCGAATATCGGGACCGCGAATAGCGGGGGCTGCCTGTACCAAACTGCAAAAAAAATGTGATCGAGATTAATAATCCGGAACTCAGGCCCTCCCCCCCTCGTCTTTATTAGCAATTTTTGCATAATAGTAAAACGTCGCCCGCAACGAATGTGTTAGTTTCTTTTTAAGGAAAGTCTGAGATTCGCCAATCAAAATATTTCGCAAAGCTAACTCTTTTCCAATCGACGTTTTAATTCTAGATTTTTAATCAATCCGAGACGCAATGCTTTGATTGCCACAAAACATGAGATCACGAACTTTCTCATGTGAAATATAACCAAAACTCCCCTTTACACTCTCAAGCGCATTTTAAAATTAACTTTTTTTTATGAGCCATCTTATAAAAATATCGCCAGATCTCGTGAGAGGACAAATTTGAAGGTAGCCAGAGAGCTTGAGTTGAATTTTACACGCAATTTCCTGCTCGTTCGACCCGTAGTTCCGGCATTTCCCTGTATATTGGCTGTATATCGTGTGCCTAACGGCTGCTTCGCTTTGAGTATTTACCACAGATTCCCGTTTCAGGGTTCTCTTCTTCCTATGATAAATCCCCATATTATATCCGTTGATCCACTTTACAAAGGCTTCGTGGCACTTTTGCGAAACCGAGAAGAAGGCATCTCTTTCTCGTCTCGTGTGACTGCCTGCCAAGTTTTCTTATTCGCCAGATTAGTTTGCCAGATCTTTTCGATTTCTTCGGCATTCAATTTCCATTGCACGCTTTTCGTAAGGTGGCCACACGAGTACACTCGAATCTCATTGTTGGATATCTTGATCTCTTGACCTCACGTGAAAGCAAAATCTTGCCTTTGCATTTTCTTTTCTGCCTCAATATTGAGAGTATCGAGTTAAAGTCTGTCTGCGCGATAGATGTCTCTTGACATTACTCATAGGAATGACTGTCGCCTATATTTTTAGTTATCATTTTATTCTGATATTCATCCACAAGATGAGATTGATTAGTGGATTAAGAATCGTATTAACTGTGTTCATTTATTTTATCAGCATTTCTCTCGATCTATTTTTGTTTGATGCGGTAATGATAAGTGATAGTCATCGTGATTCACAATCTTTTACGATATTGAATTATTTTTAGACTTGGTTTTCCCGAAAATAGGCTGTAATTTTTTCACAATCACTCAACTTCAGCGTGACAAATGGAGAAATCTATTTATTTATCAATTTCACCCAATGAGGATCACAAAAACTGCCGGGTTGTTGATTAATATTTTCGAAACGATAAAATCTTTCCATCAAGGACTGCTTGAATTAAAACGTAGATAATCAGTTCTCATTTAATTTCTCTTTATTGGTTGGAATGTTCACCTTTTTGGAGAAACTACTCTAATAGTTTTCTCTCGCAGCACTTTGAAAGATTCCATTTATCATCAGGACAAGTCTCAATGGGTTGTCAAGTGAAGTTACAAACTCAGAAGCTGAATATTTAATGAAAGTAACGTCAGCCAATACCACAATTCTGACTTCTCATCGCGGGTACTCTCTCTTTTGAGTGACATTTACATCAACATGAAATCAAAAAAACTCCATCTAGCGACGGCAAAACTTGAGAGAGATTTTCAAGCCGATTGAAGATGCTGTGCGAGTTTCTAAGTGCCTGTCAAGCACAACATTCTGTACAGAGGGTCCCCGGACCATTTCGGTAAACGAGTGCAGTTTACGTCCAAAACTTGTTCAAGTCGAAGCTTCTGTGACATCTGTTTTTCTCAACGAGCTAATAGGCTATACCGTCCCTTGCGATTGGCAGAGAATCAGGAACACGCCTCTCAATCTGTTGCATCGTTGCATCAGGACATTACTCTTTGCGAGTAACGACTGCTTTGTGATGGGTTGTACTGAAAATGTCGAGTCCAGATACTCTTAGAGCTCCTCTTGGGTCGTACTGGGATTTTTTCACTGTACTTCAACTTCTGTGATGTCTCAGAAATTCCTTAATTGTTTACTCAGATCCACGGACGCTCAGATCACTAACGAGAAGTTCATTGACAAAGCTCCCCGAAAAGTCAACAGTATGTCAAAAATGTATGTCAAGTTTCTCTTTGACTTACTCAATATAGGGGATTTTGTGTGACGAATATTTCTGAGATTCTCGCCACTTCGTCAGCAAATCTTGAAAATTGGGTCATTTGCTAACGGAAACTGATGATGCGTAAATGGGAATAAAGGCATCGAATGTACACAAGAATGATCACATCACCAGAGCATGATGGACTTGCAGAAATAGGAAAGCTCGATCAAATTTTCAATTAGACTCGCAAGTCGCTTTCTTGGAGAAAAATTTAGATTCACCTTTCGTCTACTTGAACGTGAAAAATTTTTTGATGACCTTGTCATCCTTTTCATACCCTTCCATCTATCATAAGGGCTCACAAAAAGTGAATGCAATTTCCTATAATTATAAATCTTTCACCATGGGTTTTAACCAAAAACGCAAGAAAACATTTTAGGATACGACCTTATATTTTTTTGCTATCAAATTCCTCGTAAAAGAGTTGACTGGCGCAAATAATGACATTCCTTGACATTCAAATTCGTTAACCAACCAAAAATCGTGTGTTACCAATCCAACCTGAACGATTCTCAAGACACCGGTGTATTCGCAACCAGTACAAAACGAGCAGCATCGTAGAAAGAATAGACCAACCAATCTAAATTCTCGTATCATGTTCAATTTATCAGCTCACCAACAAGGATCTGCTCCCAAAATAATCACCAATCTACAACTATGAGGTGGATCTCTGCGTAAGAGAGCTCTGAAGTCAGAGCCAACAAAACGACACATACTCAAGCTTCTCCATCTGATCCATCATTATCACCAAAATGAGGCCTGCAATCGTCAAGTTGGTGATCACCATCGATCGACAGGCCACCGCAGTATCATTAAAGCCCATTATTACCGCGAGGTTACATCCCTGAACACCAGCCATCGTCGTTGTCGTCGTGTCGTCGGCAGGCGAATGCAATAATTTTAGCTGAATCAGCCATTACAAATGGAGCTATTCACGGGTGGTGGAGGCTCCTTAACGGGTAGATCTGAAAGCCCGGGAGCAGCTGCTGGAGTATCTGGCACTATTGTTGAAGATGATAGTGGTGGAGGAGGAGGTGGAGGAGTACCGATTTCACCAGGAGGTATCCTGACGGGTATTGGATCGGGAATAAACTCTGGTATTAATTCGGGCATCGGGGCAGCTACTTCTGTATTTGGACCTTCGAGACAGCGCAGCCTGAAAGATAGATTCAAAGATGGAATGGGCGGGCTTACCGGGCAGTTCAGCTGGCAGTGAGTATAATAATGTATATGCTGATTGATGTAGAATGAAAGTTTTGCCTCTTTGCGATGTTTGGGTGCTTACAGAATTGCAAAATAGTATATTTCGGTACAAGAGTGTAAAACCTTTTTTTCGCGTCCGAGTGATGGGTTTCCGGCCTAAGCCGTAAGCGAGGGTCGCGATCATCACGTGGTTGCAAAAAATAGGCTTGACTCCCGTGTATCGATGCGTGTTCTTTGACAAAGTGTGGGAGAAAGTGGAAAATCGGTGCAAAAAGACTCTTTCGCGCACAGTAGGTCAAAATAGCACATTAAGCACCGATGCGAGGTTATGCTGTTTTGGGGCACGTGAAAATATTCCCCGTGCCCCAAAACGGTCCGACGAGCGAGGTCCATATACTATTAATTGGTATCAGTGCGACTAAACGCCAACTTTCTGATTTGAGCCAGAGGAAAAATGCCCGTTTATTAGTTGCACTACGCCACACACTGTGCGAGAAGGTAACTTTTTCGCACTGATTTTCCACTTTCTCTCACAGTTTGTCAAAAAATAGTATTCGATACACGGGTGTAGAACTTATTTTTCGCATCCTCGTGATGATTCCGAACCTCGCCTACGGCTCGGGCCGAAACCCCATCTTTCGGACGCGAAAAAAAGTTTTCACACCCTTGTATCGAAACGTTCTATTGCTGTCTGTGCGGGAGAGGGCCATTTTCGCTCGAATTTTCTATTCTTCTTCCCTCACGTCGAAGATGAAAAAATACTATATCCGACACTCGGGTCGGGGTGGTTTCCGCTTTCGAGCGATAATATCAGAAACATCGCACGAGCCGTGGAAACCAACATTCTCGCCCTCATATCGGAATGCACTATTTTCACACTATAAATCTTGACTTGTGCGGAAAACGCACTTTCCAACCTTCGTGCTTAATGCACCATTTTAGTTCACGCTAATAGGACTGCAGTTACAATTGAATTGAACGGGTGACGTGCGTCAAGGTGAGTCCTATCCTTGTTGGGTAGTTACCGAGATTAATGTAATGTTTGCATGATGGCTTCTCAAAGTTACACAATTTGGGGATTTCTGAGCCTCGGCACGGTCGAGATCAGACTATTGAATGGCATTCGTTAGCCGATCACAGTTCCAACTGAATTGCAGGATAAATTAAATTATCCATGAGTGAGCATCAAGAATCAGGGTGGTTGAAGAACTCCATTTTCACATCAGTCATACGCGGCACACCGCGAATATGTGATCCAAAAGTAAGAAAAATCACTAGTATGATAACAGATTCAATATTTTGTCTGGGATTTTTATAAATCAATCAACCTAAAAATGAGATTGACATTTTTCGATTTTATTAGTGCGCAAAAACTGCATCGTTCCGTTGCAAATGTCGAGGGCAAAATTTCTAGAAAATTTGTCTACGGAATTTATATTCGTTCCTGGGAAAAACGGTATTTGAGTTGCAAGAATTCAGACGTTTTCCATTTTGTTGCATCAAAGAACATCCCAGTAAAATTCACGGAATGCTTTTTCGATTAAATTCAGGGCATTTCCAGTCATTTTGAGCCCTTTGATCTTTCGAGAGATAAGGTCGCCTCGATGAGATCCAAGAATTAATATTCAATGACATAGTTTCCAAATCATTTCTGCAAAAACTTTCCAAGACCAGATTTTGACATAGACATTTAATTCAGCTTAAAATATAGGGGAGTTTAAAATTTGAACGATATCTCGTTTTTCGATGAGATTCTTAATCACCCACGCCTTCCTTGAACCAAAACTCTCGGGAATCCCAAAAAGTATCCCATGTAACAATAGATTGTAGAGAATGATCCTATGAATATCCGAAAGAATACACATCAAATCCTGTTTTTCCCTGACCTTTAAAAATTCTTCTTTATGAAAAGTCAAACTTAATCGATGCGTATTCACAACTTTTCATTCTAAATTCTGAAAATAGTTTTCCATCGCATTCATGAGAAAAGTATTGTCCAGTTGTCGATAATAAACCGCTGTATTTGTTGCATGATCTGCACGACAGATGTATTATTCGAGTTAGCGTGCACTAGGAAGAAAAAAGGCCATTGTTGTCGCAGTTTATTCTTTCATTCATTCAACATCACACAAACAGCACGACACATCAAGTATTCAAGCATCTGTGTCTCCTTCTCTTGCTGTTTCGTTTTATACCTCAAACTCATGTTGTCACATTTGTTCGTCGAGTTCAACTTTGTACGCTCTTAGCTTATGTATGAGAAATTATTACACGCCAACTTTTCATGTTCAGTATCGGTGGCAGTCTGTATCACTTCTGAAATGAGAAAACAGTAGAAAACAGAATAGACTGACAAACCAGGAATTCAGGTTTCAAACAAGAGTTGCGTAGATCAAAAAAAATGTAAATAAGTATTCTTGGCAAAATATTAACAATAAGTTCTATATAATTCAAACTTTCGGTTCGCATTTTTTTTTGTCGCTACGAATTGTTTGAGTCCAGTAAGGGCCTCTACAGAAGGTACGTATTTTTTTCGTCTTCTTCTTATTTTTCTCCGTGCGAAGTTGGCTTCAGACGTTGTGGCTCAGCAAAATGAAATCTTCTTGTGAAGAATGTACATCATCCAATTTGTCACTGACTCAATGTCAAACTTATCTGTAATTGCGGTGAGAGCCAGGTTCTAACTACCCAAAAAAGTAGTGTTGTTAACCAAAAAGTTAAGCGCAAAAGTCATCATTGCCTTTGATTCTTTGATGGAATTTCATCAGTATGAAGAAGAAGGGTCCATTTCACACAAGAGAAAATATGATTCATTAACAGCCAACAAAAGAGCCAATATTTGTCTACATATTTTTGTTAGTTTGTCTGCACTAATATCTTAAAATTTCATTCCCCAGTTTCCCCTAAAAAGCACTTTTTACCCAATTCTGAACATAAGAATGTATATAATTCAATTTTCCGCTCATGATGCATTCTCTCAAATAGAATTGATCAATTAAATAAATTACCTCGAACTCAATTTTTAGATTCTCATTCCACGTCAATTTCGTGTAATAAGCTTCTTACTGATACTTGATTATCACGCATTGAAAATACGGAAAACTCAACTTTACTTTACCATAAAAGGATTCCCACAGCTCAAAGAGAGAGAAATAGAAAGAAAGATAAAGAAGGAAGCTTATAACACATAAAAGCGGGAACGTGCTTTGAGTCTGACGATTATTGCCGAGAGGCTTTGACTTTGTTCGATGTTTAATTTAGTGAACTGCTGCTACATGTGAATATGAGAGTATGAGCTCAAGCTCGTTAAAACTTATGATCAAACCAGTCTTCCGCGTTGAATAGAGACGAATATGTTATCACAGAAATACAGAGATTCAAACACGAATATTTCGTGTTCAAAGGATTGCTGCAGCTTGTGTAAGTTTCATCCGTCGATATTGATTGACCAATTATTATTACATTGGAAAGAAACGGACGCGAGATTGAAAATTATATGAGTGTAATATCACAAATGAATCAGTTTTTACCTTCGATGCTCACTGCCTAATGTCTATCATTATTTTTCGTTCAATCCATCTTATGATTGTGTGATTAATTGGTAGGTTCCATCTCATAAATTTTGATGATGGAAAGTTGGTTCTGCTGCAATTTCACTAGTGAGGCTTTGAAGAACGGTTGAGTATTTTCTGGGCTTGTTTAAGAAAGTCATTTTGATGAAAGAATTTATGTTGCCGAATTTAAAATATGGTTTATTATTTTTATGGGCTCTTGAGCCCACTCAGGGCCCGACGGTTCACAAAACGAAGAAAATTGACCATCGGTAACGGGAATTGCCGTGCCGGCACGAAGCAATCTAGATGGGTCTACAAGGAAATTCTTTCAACAGAGCGGAATGACTTTAAAATTGCCATAAAAATTGCTTTACGTTTTGTTATGGTTAAGAGGAGATTGCTGTCGTAGCGTATATTCGAGTTGCACTGAAGTCGTCAGGCCTGCTTTTGGATAAACCGAACAAATGAATTCAAAATTTAAGAAAAATTGTTCTTCAATCCCAAGATCATTGATTCCATTAGCATTATCGTTGAAGTCAGCAATGAACCTTCGGAAAATACAGTAGTTACAGCATTCCCCTGATTAGAAAGAATCGATCCAATAGTAGAGAAATGGGATCAAAGACTGCTTCTCAAATATTTTTAAAATGAGTGTTTAGTAATTATTTTGGGCATTTTTCCTTCAGTCAACCCATTCACGCAAAATCAAAAGTTGAGTTTCATAATAATCACGTGAGTAGAACAATCAACTGTATAGTGTATTGATGGAGGTTTTTTGTGACTGATTACTTTTTTTCTATGTTAGTTTCTAAGCAGAAAATCATTTTGACATTTTTTTTTTCAAAACCCTGGTTGTTTCAATTATAAGGTGTATCAGTCAAATCATGCAAAAAATAATAGATTATCAATTGATTATCAAATGTACAGACTATCCATGCTACTGATATTGATCAGTAGATCTCTAATCATCTGCATTGAATACGTATAGAAAAAAAAAAATTCCCAGTGACCTCATATCACTTACCAAAGCGTATAACCACCAAATCGAGTAGCCCATTTATTATTCCATCACTTGCGCTATCAAAGTTCCGACAGCGGTAACTCAAATCATCAACTATTTAACACGCACATACGGGAAGCATATCGATTAGCCAATACTAGTTCATACACTCAAATTGAGCACATGAAAATAGTATAGCCTATACTTATTTATTACTTCATAACCGAGTCATCTCGATTTTTTGATTATGGTTCGCCTCCACCGATACTTTATTACCGAACCAACCCAACAAACTCTCCAAAAGTAAATAAAATTTTTAACTGAATCTCGGCATCAATATGCTCAAATGAAATTGTTGATTTTGTATCATTATGTAAATCTTGTCCAAACAAAGATGTCCATTTCCTCAGAAGATACTCTAACGTCCAAAAGGTTTAATAAGAAAACAGAAAGCTCGGTCTGCGGCTGGCTGCAATATGCGAGAGAATGGACAAGTTTGCACCAACCCCCCCCCCCCCCCCCAATCAATAGAATTCGTTGAAAATGCCGAAGCTTGTTAGAGGGCGCAAACTGCGAAACGAGTAAAACTTGTTGATTGAATTATCGGGTCCGCATGAAACGATGGTCGACTTTGAGACTCGAACGGAGTATATGGAACGAGATGCTCTATTCCAGTCTATATACATATATGTCAACACCGCTGCAGTCGAATCGCAATTCATGTGCATCGTTCACTTCAATCTTTGAGAAGGGCACACACTAACTCCTTCTGCAAATGTATATTGTCGGAAAAGAGCCAGAGCTAACCGACACGACCGCTGCGCCGCCGTCGCTTATTCTCAAATCTTGTTACTCCGACTGAGTTTGGACTTTCGGAGAGACTTTATCGACAGTACTCTCTGATGAAATTGAAGATATCGTCGGCTAAAACTTGTAGACGGTCTAAATATGCCTGTCATTCCAAGCGTATTGACGTTTTATGAAAGAGTGAGGTTACACTTATTGTGTGAGTGTAACTCGTATTTCTTCAACTTTTTCTTCTTTCTTTTCAAAGTTATTTTACAATAAGTTCGGAGTCCGTCAACTCATTGATCCGATCTTTCAGACCTATATCTTGAATTTTTTCATCATTCTGTGTCATGCTAATCGTTCCTCTACCATCGATCGGTCAAATGGTCATACAACGTCATTTTTATTTGTCTTTTTACTTGAAATTATTTGTTTTTTCAGGCTATGAAATGTAAAAGTTCGAGTAATGAGTTTCAAAATCAAATTTAGGATAAATAATGAAACGAAGCTGATTACAAGATATCAACATTGCAATCAATGCTGATGAACATCAACGTATCAGATTTTCACGCAAAAATCAATATTTTCCATCGCCAAGATGTTGTAGGAAAGATTTGGCCGCGATAATGAAAATTGCTATGAGTAAATGAAAATGGGATCGGCAATGTACACAGCTTAAGACGTAATATTTTTCATTTCCAACTTTGAAATACTAGCTTGAATACCTTCAAGCTCTTGCAAGTTATCAGGGAAAAATGTGTCAAAACAATGTAATATGATTAGATATTGAATTCATTTATGAGTTTTGCGCAAATATCAGCTTTGAGTCATGCACCTTCGTGCTCGCTAATACATGATCCCGCTTACGAAGCTTTTTTGCACGTTTTCCACGAAAAACCAAGGTTCAAAATATATATTTCGTAATCTAAAAGTACTTGTCTCATCAAAATTTTTTTCATTTTGCAGAAAATATTAATTTCCCTTTCAGTAAATGTTTATGCATTCCACATTCCACAAATAATTTTCCTAAAGCCTCTCGGTCGCCCTATATGATGCAAACCAGATAGATAAAACCGTTCTCGTATTAATCGAGCAAGATTCTAATTTCTTTTTTTACGTAATGGTGTTTATCGTAAAACGAATGGTGCAAAATATCACGTAACAGGTGCACTATACTACAGATTGTATACATACACAGAAACGAGGCCATGATTCGCTATCCATGCCACATATACTACACGGTATTCCATTGCCACTATATGCCATATACCACTCTCAAACTCGCTTTTGCAATAAAATTTTCATCATATCCAAAACACTCTTTGATGCTGCTTCTACGAATTTATTGAGTGTAACGTGTTAACGAGCTTCATATACTCAAGAGGACACGTGTCCAATAAATTATCAAATTCATCCATACCTACAATCTCTTTACTCTGTCAAATTTTTCAATAAACGAACTCCGGTCGATACTGTTACAATTTTTGAAAATTTTGGAACAGGGGGATAATTTTGGAATACCCTTGGAAAAAAGGATTATAAAGACCATAAAATTCATCATTCTTCATTCGTAGTCCGTAGAATAACAATATTCGGATATCATAGCGATTTTCACAGCTATACTACTTTATTCCAAGTCGGCTTTACAAAAAATTCATTATCAAAACAACTCTCTAAAATGTTTCGGCGTTAACCCCCTTTTGTGGCAACTCCGGAAACAATGAGATAGACTCTTTCAGGGTGAAAATCCTACTCGTGGCCGACTGAACCTCGCTCTTTCCGAGTTACGGCAAAGTAGGAATTCACTTTGAAAAATTAAGAGAGGAAATAACTTTTAATTTTTTGTAAAATCGACATGAGATTTGATTTAATTCCGCCCGAATATAGAAACTAATTAATAAAAACCAGTCATCCTAAGTATCATGATAGGTTATCCAGATTTTGGAAAACCTGGAGAATTAGCACTACCCAAAATGATCTTCTCATTTTGGAAAATTTAGTCAGAAATAAATTGCAAGCCTTCAAAAAGACTTGGATTCTGAACTCTTCGTAGAGGCGAGCAAATTTTGCAGAGAGATTCTCAGAATCAAGGGATATCATCCTGGAGAACCCCAGATTTTTTCGTACAGTTTTTTTCCAGAACCTGGACATCCTGCACGAGTGTGTAAAATTTGATTCCAGTTCCGGGTCATGAGTTTCATAATCCATAAGTAGTGATGGCTCTACGAGTCCTTTTTCAAGAGTGTTCCAAAGTTAACCTCTGTGTTCCAAAATGTCTCCAGTTGTGACAGTATTGCATCTACAAACAAAAAACTTCACAAGTTAAAGGTCGTCTTTTATATTATAATCACAGGATCATTTCTAGCTTGATAAACATACCTGTTCTCTAAGGTTTATTAAAAGGATATCGGAGTGTCCTGGGTGTGTACCTATGAGGGAGAAACGCGCGAGGCGCGTTCCATTTCGCTGCTGTGTATATAGAGAGTGAGAGAGAGAGTTGGAGTTGCTTTTGCGAGGGGGGCGCGCACGAGTCGATATTATGCCATTGACCTATATGTTTCAGGGCCAGTTTACGGACGGTGTGCGGCATGATAGCAAGCGAAGAGAGAGAGGGAGTGCATAGGTAGAGAGACTCAGTAGTAGAGTCTACACAGCCCAGCCACTTCCGCCGAGTAGTTGTAGTTATATAGTATAAAACCCGCGGCCTTGAATGTCAATTTCTCCAAAGCTATGATGAGATATATAATGCGTTGAGATATTCTCTCTTCGTATTCGAGCTTTCCTTATTCTCGGACAGTTGAAATGATGGAACATTCTGGTTCTTTTATCTGTCGGGGCTCTGGAGTACTTTTTTTTTCTTCCGTGACCCTGTCCTTATCCAGTCTTTGCTAACATTTGAAATTTAGGGTTGTGTAAGAACGACGACGACCCGCAGGATGAAATCTTTTTGTATTCTTCAACATTTATAGACAAGAGTTTCAAGATTTCTGCTTTCCTATTATACTTTGCACATAGCCTCATCTAGATCTGATTTCGTCTGATATTCAAACTTTGGGATTATTAGCAAAGTCAGATGAATCTGAGCTCATGGGTGCAGACTGGATTCAAGTTCATAGATTGACGATACCGTCAAATTGGGTAACTTTGGTACACCCTTGAAAAATGACTCAAAGCTGCGTTCAGCAAGGTGAATGATTCTATCGCCCTGAAACTTATCCTCCCTTCTTGACACACACATAAATGATGTGTTAATCCACCGTAGATCCCACGTGGATGATTGTACTTACAAGGAGGACGCACGTCGGTCACCAAAGTGCGGGTCACCAAATCTCACCAAACTTTTTTCACAGTCTCGTACCACCTAGAATATGAAGAATCCAGAGTAACTCCGTCAAATGGGCTCCTTGTTCAGAGCTACAAGCAAAAACGTTAGCATCGTCAATATATCTATATTTATCACTTTCTAACATGGGCCTATATGGGCAATGCTAATGTCATAGGCTGTAACCTCGGACAGGAGATCCATTTGACGGAGTTACTCTGGATTCTTCATATTCTAGGTGGTACAAGATCGTGAAGAAAGTTTGGTGAGATTTGGTGACCCGCACTTCGTGGGTCCCCCTTGTTAATTATTGGATCTTCTCCCAAAAAGGCTAAATTAGCAGCGATACGCGAATGGTCCAGTTAGAGTGCCTGGCAAGAACTGTTCCGGAACGGACTACGGGTGAATAACGGTACATTTCGACCACATATATCACCATATTGAAGAAACCATCGTTACATTGGGGTATTTGAAGCATTTGGAATTTTAATGAATGAGAAACAGGGAAAAAAGACCATGAAAAAGTGTACCAAAGTTACCTCACTCTGGGGAAGAAGCATTACGGTGGGGTAACTTCGGTGCACTTTTCTATGACAGCTCCCCATCAACTTATCTTGAATCTACTGACGGTTCATGAGGTTTTAAAGTGTATCTAACAGCTTAGAACAAGACTTCTGAACGATTAAAATTGATTCACTCGCATGCTGGTGGGTTGAATTGAAATATTTTGTAAGTGTACCAAAGTTGCCCCATCGGGGTCTAACTTTGGTACACTTACAAAACTGTTAACAGTTCCTGCTTAGACACATCAAATTGAACTTTGTAGCCCATCAATCGAAAGCTGGGACTGTGAGCTTTCGAATGATTACTAATAGAAGTGGGTTTTGTCAATGTATGTTGAAATGCCAAGCCAAAGAAAATAAATAGTAACGAAATTGTACCAAAATCACCCGATTTGACGCTAGGTTATGAGTTGACGGTGAGAATAGTATATTATGCGTCGAGTGCCAAAAAACTTTGTTCTTTGCGATAACTTTATTGGACGTCGGCTTATCGTGAAGAACAAAGTTTTTGGCACGAGACGCATATGCCGTTTTATACGGCGAGACGTGGAAACACGCACTTTCCGCGTCGACTCGTATAAAAATCTTGCTACGATTATCTAGTTAAAAACACTATAGTGTTTTCCATACCCTGTATAGAGTTGCAGTTTTTATCGGAATTTCCAAAAATTCCGAACTATCCGGATACCCAGATATTCGAGTTCGGCGAAAAAAATCCGCGCTGATCCAATAATTATCCGCATGGTATGGGGGGTATCCGTATATTCGGATCCGTCCGGATTTTATAGACTGATTGTGATATCAATCCCCATTATAGAACAGATTTGAAAATGCAGATGCTATCCGGAAATCCGGAGTTAATCCGGAGTATCCGGATATCCGGATCCACGGATATTTCCTGGCCTAGTAAAAACTAAAGAAATTGATTCGGGGACTTATTATGACACTGTGCTCAAAAGTGTATTTTTTGCACAGTTTCTTGACTCATCTGTGGGTGTAAAACCTATTTTGTACACCCTGATCATTTGAATTCTTATCAATAGAAGGAATAAACTTTAAACTTGGAAAATGAAGATCGAAATGCTTTAAATCTTCACCGGGATGATGGTATGTTTTCAATGCGATACTTCCACATTTAGAATACGATTTATTAGAGGCAAACCGTGTCCGACCATTGGTAGTTCGTATCACTAGCTCATGTGATTAAACCTCGACCCTATCGACTTTTGAGAAATTCAAGTAAAATAGCGCGCTTAACACGTCGAATAGAGTGGTACATGCGAGATGAAAAAGAAAAGCCGAGAGTTTCGTCTGGTTTCTCATCAGGCTTGCCAACGTGTTTCCTTTCGGTTCGTCGAGCACGATGAGAGCCAACTCGTAATACATATACGCGTGCGGCGCGCAATATCTTTTAATTATCGCTTTTCTCGACTTTCCTTTCTTCCCCCCGCGCCCTCTTCCTTCTTTTTTTTTTCTCAACGCCACAGTAGCCTGCTGTTGTTCTTTCCTCTTAACGCCTGGCTGGTCTTTATTTCGAGCGTAGAAACAATAGGAACAGAACTATACCTGCTAGGAGAAAGAAAAGATGAAGCTAGCGAGTGAGTGAGAGAAGGATCGATGAATAATCCTCCGACACGGTGAGATGCTGATGAAAAATGATCGCTTTTTCATTGCTCGGAGTAAGATGAAGAAAAATTCATCCAGGGATTTCTGCAATTATATTCTTACGCCAGAGCGAGGATCTTGTTGATTCAAGCATACTCTTGAAAAATAATGAAGCGTTGATATAACACGTTGGAGCTCGTAGCTTGAGTTGTGTCGCATTTCCGTATTATTCATAAAGTCGAATCATCAACAAATGATGACTTTTAATGATGACCACACAATGATACAGTGCTAGAATAGCAAAATTTTGACAAATTTCGAGGCTTGTTCGTGATGAATACAGGTTATGAAGAGTCTCTGGTACGAGTTTGTCCCCTAGCACAAAGCCTCTTGATTGCAGAAGTCCTCATCAACAATCTGAGTTTTCACTTTCACGCCATCATTTTTTTTTATTTTATTTTTTTTATTTCTCATTATTCACTGTCAGTCTATTCGATGATCACTCATCTCTTTTCCAAGAGTTGAGGAACCAAGGACACGTGAAAATTCCCGTCGGAATCTGATACCAAGTGAGCACCACCACGTGTCTGACCAGTTTCGTCTGTTTCCACTTGAACCGTATCTTCAGTGTCTCTCACTCAACTCAAAATCTAGATTTATCAAAGCTCACTCACATCATTTTCGAACACATTCTGGTCAGAAGCTCCCTTTCATGAATTTAAAGGGTATATCTGCTAATCAGCCTTTTGCTCATTTGAGTTGAAGGTGCTCAAAACAATGTTTTTTTCCGGATGTGCAAGAGTGTTAGCTCCCGCGCTAAAAATGATCACCTCGTAAACGAATTGAACACAAAAGTCTGATACAAAGTGAGTAAGCAAAAGTTGAATGAGAAAGTTTGAATACAAAATAGTTCTATCTGATGAATTTTGTGGAGAATAGTTATATATATATATATATATATAGTCTAAAAGTACCATCGCTCATCATCCGTAAGATCATTGCTCCAGATCCAAGAAATACATGGTGAGCTCTTCAAATTTACCGAATAAATCACACCAGCTTTGAACAATGAAATACAAAATTTAATCCCTCACAAAAACAAAACGCACTCTTAAAAATTCATTCTCAACACGTTCTACATCCCAGCAGACACGCTCATCTTTCTTCAGGGCTCGAGGTGCATTGATCTCAGCATCTGTGTCTCGGACGTTTTTTCTATTTGTCTCGCGTTTTACAGATGCTTCCTTTTCTAAGCTTTGGTAGCGTATAAAAAAAAAAGAGGAAAAAAAGCACAGTTGCAGTCGCGCAAGCTCAGCACTTTGTCAAATAAATGAAAACCGACTGAGACGATTCGTAACGGTGACAACATGTCTCAACGACCACCAAGTATATCGCTCTACCACGTGCTATTCTTCTATGCATTATATACCTGTATTCTATTTTTGCCATTTTATACGCGAATACAGCGTATCATAAAGCTTTCTTGTGAAAGCAGACTGCCCAAAGGGGATAAGAGACATTCGTTGCCCACGAACAACTCCAGACTGCAAGAGGGTGAAAAAGAGTAATGTCTACGCTCGAGATGTAATTTTTCAGCCTAACCTCTCGCAACATACAAAATTGTCTCTTTCCTAGCGTCCCATCGGCTTCCCTATCGCTCATCCCCCCCCCCCCCACACACACACAAACAAATACAAAAATACAAACCTTCAGGCAAGGGTGAGATTCGTACAAGTGTGTGTACGAATGTATCCTTGTGTTTGGAGTATGCACGTCCTGCTGAGGGTTTCAGTAGAAAATAAACTTACGTGAAAATTTTCACCATCGTCCGCCTCTGTATTTCTGGATGTGCAAAGAGTCGTTCGCTTTTCCTGGATGGGCTAATACGTGATCCCGGAACGTATCGTAATCCTAACCTTATCTTCCTGCCTTTCGAGCTGTGTATGGTTCTGAAAGCCGTGGTTGCTCTGCAAAACTGCTCCCGACCCACACGTACGGCAGTTAAGAAGTGGTGGACCATTCTGGATCTCAAACCTCATCACCCCTTAAAAAGTACGTGAGTCGTTATGAAGGGGCAATGCCACCACAGGTATAGTGGGAATGGTACATACATATATCTCAGCTCTTGGTCACATCTTTCTCGATGATTCATCTTTGACTTCATTTTAAAATCACTCTGTAGTGTTAAGTTAATTGGAATACTCGCCTTTTTCAAATCAAAATCGATTACTCATTTTGAGAAAAACCTAGGAAAAAAATTTGGGATGATCCAAAATGCTTTGAATAACATTGAGTAGATTTCTTCAATTAATATAGGTCTCATATCACTTTGTATCCCTTTGAAAGTTTCAAAAAAGTCACGTACAAGGGGAGTCTAGAGGGCCCAGGTCACCAAATCTCACCAAACTTTCTTCACAGTCTCGTACCACCAAGAGTATGAAGAATCCAGAGTAACTCCGTCAAATGGGCCCTCTATCCAAAGTTATAGCCTATGACATTAGCATTGCCCATATAGGCCCATGTTAAAAAGTGATATATATAGACATACTAGCAGTGTTGACGTTTCTGGCTGTAGCTCAGAACAGAAGGCCCATTTCACGGAGTTACTCTGGATTCTTCATATTCTAGGTGGTACGAGACTGTGAAAAAAGTTTGGTGAGATTTGGTGACCCGAACCCTCTGGACTCCCCTTAGTCGTATATCGGCTCGTCTTGAAAGTCTTGGAATGAGCAGTTTGATGCTTATTCTGATAAGCTGTGAGAATATATTGTCATTCGGATGGCTCTGATCTAAGCCAGAACGGTATAAAGTCCATTTCATATCGTCATAAATTGGTTTCATTATATTGGAGACTATTTCTATTGGTTGTCATTGACCGAAAGAGTTCTAACGGCATCATCTGAAATTGGAACTGCTGTAGGCATCTATTTCACTGTCAAAATGGCAAAGTTGATGGGTTAACCCTATAATTAGCATTATATTTTTATTATTCGGGCTCGAGTTATTTGGCTTTACTCTATCGGAATTAAATTCGTTTTATCTTACTATCAAGCTTCTAAAATAAAGTTCAAGATGAGCCAAGAGTCAAAAATGTTAAGGACGATCAGAGTTTCTAGCTCAAGTGGACATCAGTTGGAAAACATAAGTCATTAGTCACAAACATAACACTCGCTTCAACTTATTGATCCAAGCGATAATTGGGAATTAGTCACTCGAGTAACAGTCTCAATATAAACAACTTGTTAAATTACATCCCAAGTCGAAGGTATCTATCGTATTAGTCATTCGACGGACACATTGAGTATTTTCGATCATTCGTCATTATTTCACTGTCACACCGTGTATCTCACTATGAATGATTTCGATTAATCATTCATTCTTATCTCAGATGCGATCAAAATCAATTCATCGAATCATGAATTACGTTATCTTTCACCTCAGCCACTTTTACTCAGTAAGCATCAAATTGAAGAAAAATTCAAGTGCCGACCAATCATCTTTGACAACGAGATATCCTCCAAAATCTTGTCGTCCTTGATCAAGTTGATATTGTGATTTTCTATTTTTTCCAAGACAGGAATAACGATATTCGATGTATGAACTTGAACTCATCACGACTAATTTCTTATACAGTTTTTGTATCTTCACCTTTGGAATTTTCATTCAAACGCTGGAATTTTAATTGCTTTCATAATAAGTGTCTCACAATACACATCGTCAGAATAGCAAATCGATCAAGAAAAAAATAACACCAGGCGCAACTCACTCGATAAACTCGTTCTTTTTTTTTTCTTCTTTGAGCCGTTTAAAGAGCGAGTTTCAAACAACCGTGACGAGGACGCTCTTTCGAATATGAATGATCACCTTCGCATTGACTCATGTGCACATATATAGTTGAAAGGAAGGATAAAAACTCGCATGTTCCGCTATGACAATGTAAAGTATACATGCACGGAACATGTGCCTAAATAATATTGAAATAAATTTTGAGAATCCATAACTTACTGTTTAGTTTATCATTATTCTATCATCCTTGAACTAAATATCCTTGAGCCCTCCAAAAAAAAATATCTCTCAATATATTCATCTTATTCCATTGTAAGATTTATCAACATCAGAGATCAATGACCTCAACAAAATGAAAGAAAAATTAGCATGTCTTGATGAGTAAAGGTAGTTTTAATATCTATACCTTGAGAAGACTCTCGGATCAGTCATATATTCGCGTCTGAAAATGAGCAGCGAGCATCAGAGCGTTACAATGATATAATTTGAGCTTCCGAGACATCGCGAAGTGCAATTCGCATTATCAAGTGTGTATGTAAGCATCTTGATGATTTAAGAGTCGGTTTGAAGGTGCATCAGTATTATCAGCGTCGTCATCGGTCTCGTTTGCGCTCATATGAGTGTCTATATATGACCAACCGACGACGTTTTTGCTCGACGTTTCGCAAATATGTGCACATGCTAGTTGATCAAGGTGTTATTGTCTCCTTTTTTTTTGCACTTTGTTTTGATGAAATGAATGCATTCTTATTGCGAGTATAGACTGCATACTTGTTGATATCTATATATACGCTCGCGTACAGACGTATTATTCATGATGTATAGTAGAAGCTTTACAAATTCATGGAATTTGTTTCATGTGAATTAATTTAATATTTTATTGATATTATCAATTATATAGTTGTAAACATCGCTTTTGGAATTTCTTCAATGATTGATGCTCTAATTGAATGGCATTGGAATGAATACATCGACATTAAATAACAATTTGTGCTAAACTGTTGCGCTTTAACATAAACAATGTATAATACTTGCCGGATATAAATTCTGCACAAATTTGATGAAGCTTTTTGTCCGTGGGCAAGTGTTTCAATCAAAATCAGACCGTTTCTCAGGGAAAGGAAGCTTTTCCAAATTTTGTTTGAATATTGAAAATTTGTTTGTCCTATTTCATTATCACTGTCAATTTAGACCATTTATGATACGATATCTTCCCAGGTCCTTTTTTAGAAATCGGGATCTGATTCATGTCTAACGAATGTGCCGTTTGATAGAATGCCATATGAACACTATAATAGCGGTTTTGACAATCCTGGCAGGAATTTATTTTAGTATAACATATTACACGTTCGCTGCGACGCCGAAAAACGCAGATCTTTTCCTGTGTGCGACGGGTCCCACCGGCGGGATCCATCGTATGAGATTTTCATTACCCTACCGCACACATAGAAGGACCAAGTGGGTTTCACCGTTCGGACCACAGGTTGAGTAAAATAAATAAAAAAGAAATTTTGAAGGCAAACGCTTTTATGAAGGCTCATCTTTTGTACTAGTGAGAAGTTGTTCGTTGTAGTTCTCTTGTACCCTAACACTTGAACATAATTCAACTTACTATAAAGTGAGAAATAAGTAAAGGTGTAAAAATGAATTGTATTATAAGTTCATCGTGAAAGGCGCTAATGAAAAGTTAAAAATGATTCTCCCAGTCTCTGATTAAATACTTTTCAAATTCTCACTTGAAACCGTAGAACAAATGATCAGAAATGCTGAAAATATTACCACCTTTAAATGTATATATCATGAAAGCGTGGGGTGCCATGACAAGGAGAAGTACATTGCATTCTCTTCATGGCTAGCTAGGCTGCCCAATGCTGTCTGCTGCTGTCTCCGTGCGCAGCTGCGGCGCACGCGTTCTCATTGGCCGAAATGAGATCCAAGAGAAAACATTTCACTCACACAAAGATAAATGCGGCACACGTACGAGAAACTGCCCGATATAGGTATAGAAAATACCCGTCGAAAAGCGAAGCGACACCAATGACCTTGATGCCGAAGTGCATAAAAGTGTTTTGATAAAAAGAGATTTCGGAGTCTTATCAATATTACAAATGACCGAGTTGTTGTATTCCTTCATGAAATTTTGAGATATCAAAAATATGGAGTATAACGTCGATTTTTTGAGTTTTTTTAGAATCAGCAATACTTTAAATTTTCACGGTAACTCGAAAATTTACGGAATTATTTGGAAGCTCGACAATGTCGGTGTCCGAGAATTTTTAGCTATTTGCAGGTATAAAAGTTGTCTATTTCATGGCCATTAAATTGTTACATTGGAATGAATTTCTATACCAGGGAGGATGAATATCCCATATAGCTTTCATTTATTGATGAAAAAATTTCGAGTTGGACATCGTAAAAATTGAATGAGATGGAAAGGATATAAACTTGAGACACACAGAAGATGAGTATAGATTCTACATTTTGCGTCAAGTTTTCTTTCCGCCTTCGAAATTTGATCAGGTGAAGGTAAGGTATAGAAATGGAAGGTCAGTAGGCCATCTAAAAGTACAGTGATATCAATAGATGATGAAAATAGGCTCAATATTGCGTATTCCCAAGACGGCAATATCATAGCAACGTATTATGCAGTAGAAAATTTGCTGTATCTCCGGGATCATATTATAGATGTGCATATAATGTACCAGCCAGCGAGTCGTGCTCGCGCATAAAATTTTCTCCCGATATTCTCCTTGCACACACTTTTGTATTCTATCTACAATTTTTCGTTGCGGAAGTATTTTTTTTTTTTTTTTTTTTTTTCATAACGATATGAATCCTGTTTAAAAATTTCCTACTCATTATCATTATACATCATGCCATCGTATAGGAGAATTTAATTCCAGTATATTCCAAACAGTATCGGTATGCCTACAAATGTCAATGTGTAAAGAAATTGAAAATTCAACAATCTTCTACATTGATCTTGACATTGATCGCTGTCAAAGCTTACATATATATAGCAAAGAGCGCATGCGTTACTCATCGTTATATTGAAACCGCGACATCAGCGAATAATCTTCTCTCTCTAAGCCTATCTATTGTATCTATCTATTGATGATATGTCCTTATCACGTGCCTTTGAAACACGTGGTACTGAGCGCAACAAAGTCTATAACATAGATAGAAGTAACTATGATGGCTCTAAAACAGCTTGCAATTCCAGTGTATGCCAACACGCTATCTCCATCTCTTTTACATTCATTTTTTCATGAATACAATCATATCATCGACACGTGTCTATTTGTAAATATTTACATTTACACCTGATGTGTTTAAAGTTATGTCCAGAGTGCACATATTGTGCCCAGACGTGTTTTATACATATGTATATAATATGAACTCACGCGCAAACGCCGCCGCCGTGCCGTGTGTCTCAGGAGAGAGAAGCCCAAATATTGATTACAAACGACCTTGGAAAGAGCTGTGCAGCAGCACTCTAGTAGTCAGGCGCGCGCCACTTTGCTACTATACAATGATATACTTATATTTCTTGTGCAAAAAGTGCATCCGTGTAGTTTGTATACGTTTGTATATTGCAAATTGCCTAGCCGCCATTGGCTTATTTGTGTGCCATCATGCCTAAAATCATCGAATGAATGATGAGCAACAACAGACCTTCGACTTTTTCATCTTTTGATATTTCGTATTTCTTTTTGACGATAGAATATCCTGATTTCTGTCACACGCGATGGATTATCTTCAAAATATTGAGGAAAATTTTTGTTGAGATGGAGAGATTTTGAGTTCAAAGCTTACTCAATGGGATGAATCTTTTCATTTTTGTTTTTTTTTCTTCCTAACGGTCTGAGCGAATCCCTACCCCGACGCCTCGCTTGAAACGAAATCAGGATAACTCATCTCTAAGCTCATCTAATTACGAAGGGAATACCGTTGGATTCATCTCGATATTAGCTCAAAAACCCGAGTCAAGCGGCCAATTTGGAATTCATCAACTACAGTGGCGTCTCAAGCACGGTTGTGTCTCGAGTGGCGTCTGGATTGATTTTGGACACTTTGACGCTTCTGCTTGAGTTTCATTGCAATTTTTCGACCAAACCTATATGTATCTGTACTCCTTCGACGCGCCTTGACGTCACCTCCAAAATGCTGTTTTTGGAATTCTCTTCCACTGATTTGCTTTCTCGAGAGTTGTAAGAAACAAAGTGGCCACATTCACCCCGGGGCAGCCGAGAAATCACAAGTTCTCGTTCAAACGGTCGTTCCATCCAAATTCAATCGGCAATAGCGCAAAATGTAGAGGACGTCATTACCTACTGAGAGAAAATCATGGGAAAGAGATAGAAATGGATCTACTGGGTGGGTTGTTCAGGTAAATTTTTGCATGAAGCTTTTACTTGGCAATTTTCACTTCATTCCAATGGAAAAAAGGGTAAATGGAACCTGTCTCATCACAAATGAGCTGGCATATTTTGAAAGAAGAGATCCTAAGCTTTAAAATGTGCTCTTGCACGTCTTTCTAGGTGGTATAGCAACGGAGTTACGACTACTACAATCTCTTTCCGGAAAAGTGGCCACATTCACCCCGGTTTACGGTAGTTTTGACGGAACTTGGATGTATTCACGATTATCACCGAATTCAAATTTTTTATTTTTTTCTTATTAACGCATTTCCAACCTCTCTTCGAGGTTATTCTGCGGGACCGACGGTTTAAGGTGTGTTCCGAACCAGCGAAACCACCGAAAAGCACAAATGAAGATTCATTCACATTGGTGCCGGCCAAGATTCGAACACCAGCCTTCTGCGTTGAAGGCAAAGACCTTATCCACGAGGCCGCAGTGGCTTCAATGGAATTCAAATAAATTCATGGAACAAGAAATCAGATAGATATTCATCATTATCGAATTCAAGTCATATTTTTCTCCAGAAAGAAAATTATGAACTGAACACGTTAAATTTCAACAAATTTTTGCAAATTTCATATGAATCTTGAGGACCATGCATATTATATGTAAGCATGGTTAGATACCACGTAACGAGCAAAGCAAAGCTTTCCACACCTGCCAGTCAACTTTCGCATCTCAGTAAAATGTTTTCAAAAACTCACTATTCGCATTATCAAAATCATCACATTTAGATATATATTTTTACATACAGATATAAAACCCCAAACTAAAATTTATGATGCTGCCTTTTATCGAACAAAATTGTAATAAACCCTTTGATCTTGTAATAAACACGTGGAAACGCGCTTTATAAAGCTCACGATTCTATTTAACTTCAACACATAGATCTCCAGTTTATTTTGTTGCAAAAGGAACTCAGTTCACTCCTGTCAAGTGCATTCTACCCTCAAAGAAATTATATTTCAAATAGAGGCTTGAAAGAATTTTCTCAGTTGAATTTATTACAAACTTTTTTTATATTTATCAAAAATCTGTGGTCATGAGTTTTATGAAACAAGTTTCAACGTCGATTCTTCCCACGTATGCACAAGAAATCCAAAATTTTCAAATATTATTGCATTTCACCTCCTGTGAGAGATTTCATCTAATTTCAAATAAAAAGTAGATGAATAAATAAAACAATGAATACATGATAGTGCATTATACATTTTCATTTTGAAATTTCACTCAAAGAGTTTTGCACGATAAATATCTGCTACAGATATCTATAATCATACGCAATCGTGATATCATTGTTGATAACCACCGATTTCAAAAATAGCAAAATCTCGCGCAAAGTTCAAAACGATTTCAATCGAGCGTTATGGGCGAAGATTGCTTTGATTTTCGTGCGCCAAATGAGAATGGCGTGCCGATAACATTTAGTGAATTGCGGTCGATTTTATGACCGACCGTAACCCAAGATAGGTACAATTTGAATCACTGAAAATCTTTTTAGCCTCGCCCGAATAGTTCCTCCGTGCGCATTACTTAAATGTCTGCTCACTCATTTCATTGCTCGTTAAAAACTACCCAGGCAGAATGTCAGACAAGATCCATAAATATTTCAACGGCACATTTTTAGCAATTCGAGACGTAAATATAACTTTCATCTAATCTTGCTTCGAGGGCAAATACAATATCTTTTTGATGGGAGTTAACCTTGAAAATAGTTGAATTTATTCTTGATTCCTGTTTTGAGTTTTATACATCATTACTCGTATGATTTTCATCATATTTTCGAGAGCAATGTTCTCTTCTCGTTTACCTGTTTCACCGAGTGTCAATAATTCATTATTCTGCATCGTTTAATCGATCTTCCTTCGCTTTCACTTTTTTCATAGAAATAGATGTATCAGGAGAGCAATGTAAGTTATGTACAGAAATTTGCTGATCAGAACTTGTCATGTGAAAAACTAAACGATTGCGTCAGTGAATCGGCAAATGTCGTAACTGCAATTCGTTCACGCAAAAATATACGCATTATCTAGCCTCTCGACTATACTACCACCCATATTAATCGGCGATTGTTTCATTTTTTTCTTTACCAACATCGGGAATCAATCGGTGCAAGAGATCGAAGCAAAAAGTTGAAGAGTATCACTCGTCATCGTCGTCGTCGTCGCAACTCGAGTGGAGACTATTTTTGCGGGAGCGACTGCGATTTCCTCGATATAATAGTGTAGTACTTCTTTGGAAAATCGAGCTTGTACCTCTTATCGTCGCTCGATTTCGCTATGAAAAGTGTATATCCCACGTGATTTCAATTTTTTTTTAAGCGATCCATCGAACGATATAATCCTTGATCAGCGAGCATCAAAACTCTCTGGAACTCTTCGGTAGAATATTTCTCTCTATACTTTTTTTTTCCATTCTTGATCTGGAGCAAACAGTATATATAACGTATATATTTCAATCCGCGAAACGCATCGGAGATTCTTCACATACCCTCTCAAAGGGGCTAATTTTAGTTGAACCGGGCTACATCAAGTGTGGAGGAATACCCATTGTTTTTATAGATGTTGGAATGTTTCTAGTATATCAGTGATTCCGTCGAAAGTGGGATTTTCCGTGTTCCATGTTCCTCTAAGTTTCTGTGGGTCGGGATGTGCACTGTAGCAATTTTCTGGGGTGTGTTCTATTGGTGCAAAACTATGTTAGTAGTTTTTGAGTCGATTCTGACGTCCCCGTAATTTGTAGTGCCTCATAAAGGGCCGAAATGTCAATTCCGTCCCCTGTAGTAAACTGAACTTGGACTTTCGAATTCATCACGACGCATATGTAGAGTCGAAAACCCCTATATCTAGCTATGCACTTCAATTTGTAATACTTCAAACAACATAACCCAACACTCTGCGAGTCGAAATTAAACCCTCAGCTCGAGCGCGGCCATCCGACATTTTGAAGATGAGTTTGCATCGAAACTGCTTGCCCAGCACTAATTAGCTCCTCACAGTCTCCAATAGTCCATTAAACCTTTCTAACCAATGGGGTTTAATTTTTAGATACCCAAATACACCTCATCCATGTGCAACTGTAGCCGAAAACTCGAATCTGCCCTCAGGTGCACCACATAAACGTGTTTTCAAAATGGCGTACAAAATTTTCTGTCCTTTCCGTTCCCACGTTGTGCTCCTCCCCAACGCGCTATATCGCTTTGTGGAACACATTTCCTTGAAGTATTTGTTTGCATTAGAGCAAATCTATGCGGAAAAGAGTCTATGATCGGTTGTCGAGCCGTGTGGGATAATTTTAGTGTCGAAATGTCCTTTCCGCCCCTGTCCTTTCCGTCCCCCTCTGCGACCCCTTAAACTTGACATATCTTTGTCCGGCTTCAATTTTGAGCCACGTAGCTCTAGGTACTTCTTTTTTGTGCCAAAACAAGTGGAAACCAACTGCAACGACCCACTAAAACTCGTCTGGGGCTGAAATAATTTTTTGGCCCAAATCACGCTCGGTGACGATTTTAGCCCCAAAAAATCCCACTTTCGGCGGAATCACTCATATATGATTGCTGATTGCAAAAAAGCGATATATATATACATTCTCTTGAAGAATTGCCCTGTACTTGCGTCACGATCTCGCAAATTGAGTTTCCTATAAGATATATATATGTATTATTTAGCAGCTTGAGATGCGCTTCGTGGAATTGATTATCTTTGGCTAGGTATAGTGTTTTAGATAGTACAAAAGTCATACCCCAGTCGGTGGTGCATCGCCCACCGACGCGCGTTTATTTTGAGAAGTTCTCGAGTGAGTATATGATATATAGTGATGGTATCATCATTCGAGTAAGAACAATCACTCGTAGGACTCTTTTTGCTTGCGTTACTCGCACGTGACTAATCGATTTCGTACCGATTGTTCTCCTTATAGTGATGGCTATGATAGTTTACTTAACGCGAGTTAGGGAATTTGTTTGCCACTTGACTTGCTATTTGTTGAGAACTTGAAATTTGTAAATCTGTACACTTGATGTTTCGAATGAGTGCGTGATGATTTGTTTCAAGCGAACCCCGAGTGAGTTTAACGTGAATGAATTGGTTAGAATATAATAAAGCAATGCAAAATATTTTCGATCATACAGGATGTATTCCATCTTAGATCAGAATAATACGGAGGATATTACATATTTGTACCTAAGGGGCATCTATTGGCTCACAAGAAGAGGTTCAACCTTGTGGAACATGAATCTCGACAAAATCCTAGGAATCATCTTATTTTGTGAAATAGAGGCATCTATCTCCAAGGATTTAATCCCATGGGCCTCCTATCTTGAGATACAGCCATGGAGATTATAGACTTTTTAACATGGGCCTGTAAAAGGCGTATGGGATTAGACCCTTGAAAATACCTTCATTATACACCAAAACAAGATGATTCCTAGAGTTTTGGAAAAATCCATGGCCCGCAAGGTTAGATCTCTCCTTCTCAGTTGGTAGAAGCCTCGTGACTTGAGCGGGCTCAAACAATGCGCTCGAGGGGACGTGGGTTCGAATCCCGGTCGAGTCACTCAAGATTTTCTCCGAGTAACTCAATCGAGAACGCGAATCTTTGCGTTCCGATATGGAAAATTATAAAATGCTTTGAGTGGTGAGCGCTCAGACAAAAATTCGAATGAACGATTAGGCTTCGATAAGGGTTGTTGGGTATCCTCCAGTGTAGCCGTGTCGAGCGTTGAACTTCGCTTTAGCTGTCATTGACAATCCAGAAATTTCATCGGAGGGACCGAATGGCTGGCATAGAATTGATGAACCATTGATACTTGTCGAGTCTGATCAAGGCGGTGCAGAGTATGGGCCTGCAAAGAAGTGCAGACCGTGCTCGAAATACGCCGCGGTGGTGCTTGAATTCTCGTAGCAACTCTCTGATATGACCTTAACTCGAATTTAATGAATAATTTAATAGTTTCGGAAGGCCTGGTGTAGAGTTCTACGGTCAGCATGCCAGTGAAACCGGTGAAATTGCCGTTACAAAGATCATTGCTCTGCCCAATGAGGTAAGTTCTTGTTTTCATCTTCTCATTTTTAGATTCGATTCAACTTTTGAGCGATCAAACTTTATTCCAATCCATGAAGTAATATTCTCCGAAAGTTCGCACTTACCTGATAGGTTAGATTGGAGAAATGACTAAAACTGGGATAAATTACTAAATCTGGAAAAATGACGATGGCCTCCACGCCAAAGCGGTGGGGGTAACACGTAAAAACTCATAAGAATGTACGTAGTAAACGAAATACATGACATTAAATATTTGTACCCAATACGATAATGTAGAGTTATTTTCAATGTTGTCCGACATCAACTTATGATGTGCTATGCAGCAGTCCTCATTCAACACTGTATAGAAATAAAAGGTGGAATGGAGCATCCGGGGGGGGGGGGGTCCGGAACTTTTTGGTAGTATCGAATTTTCAGAATTGGTACGTTTAATTTTTGGTTTTTTAAATCTATCATCTTACGGTGTACTATTATCAGGTGAGTTACTACTTTGCGTTTTTATTTTTTTTTTGGCTGCGCGAGTGCTGCATGATTTTGCAAAGTTTTTTCGATTCTATTTTGGTTTTCAGACTGAAGTTAAGATCTACTTCATATTATCCATTTTCTTCTACATATTCTATACAGAGATAATCAATGATTGTAGATTTCAAAGCCATCTGAGAACCCGCATTCTAGAACACTTCTAGAATTACGAATATCTTGTCGCCATTCAAGTTATCAACTGTACTAATTCTAATTCCGTGTGCACACTATTTTAGAATACTCTATATTGGTGCAAAGACTGAATACATGAAAATAAATTTTGAAAATTAGAACTCGCTCTCAAAGGCAACAACTTTGGGAATTTAACTAACATAATATCAAACGAGTCACTCGTCATTCCCGCAATAGGATCACATCAATAAGTTTGATACAGAATCTGCAGATTTCCCTTCACTGAATGGAATATTCTCGCAATGCAACGAGGAGACCGTATAACGAGAACTACCTGGTCCAAATTTACTCTCGCAGTTTCCACATTTTCATTCATTAAATATCCATACCTAGCGCTTGCAAAACGACCGCACATTACATGATATAATGTAAAGGGCTCGCCCATCTCTCTCGAAATTGAAGATGATTTGCGTAAAATGTCTTTGCCACACACCAGAATGTGACAAATATTCTTCCTATGGATAATAATCTCGAGCGAATGTAGTTTCACGAAGCTACCCGACGCCGTAATCCAAAACAAAGCATATGAAAAGCGAGGTTCGCGTATGGACACATTAATAGGACCAAGCAGTGAGCTTGCAAGGCATTTATACATCATTGCGACAATGTAACAGGGCTCGACTGGCATATGATGAAGTAGTTCATGAATTCATATACACACGGGGACAAGAGAGGTGCATGCCTATCTGCTCTTTGCTCTACCGGGGATGTTGCATTAGATTGTAGGTATAGTATAGTGAGAGAGGGAGATAATAAACCCGGTGGCAATTGCATAACGAGAGTAGTGAGTTTACTGTGTGCTACTGCCTCTCTACGATGCCACACAGCAGCCGGTGTTAATTAACAGTTATTCGCGCTAGTTGCTAGCTCCCCAGTTTGACGCTCTTACCCTCTCTGTGACACTGTTTGTGAATCAAATTGGCTAGAGATTTTAGATGATTTAAATGTGTTGCATATGATCTAGTTTCGCAAGGAATTTTGATATTTAGGGGTGGAAAATTCGCTGGCCCAAAATCTTACTTCTGAGCATTTTTAGATGTATTTTTTGACTATTTTTAAATGTATATAGAGTGCGAATTAAGTTGTGCACGAAAATGAAATTGAATATTTCTGCGCTCATCGGTACCAAATGAATAACACGGTAGTTTGAGTAGCGTCACAAGGAACTGACATTGTGCCAGTAAAATTGATCTCACGACCGAACGAGTCAAGTTGAGGTTCTGAGGTTTTGATTTGACCATATCAGATACTTTGTAAAAAGTGACTAGGATCTCTGTAGTCTCGGCATGGAACTGACCAAAAAATTGAGTAAAAATGGATTTTTGCAGAACAATACTCTCTAAAGTGTGGAAATCAATCTTTCGATCGACTGTGCGTAAAGCACTGCTTTACGCACGGTAGTTTTCGTTTACTTTACGCCCAGTCGATCGAATTAGTATTTTTCGATTCGAGGGTGGGAAGTTTGGTTTTGCTTTTCGAGTGATTGTTTTCGGCCCGAGCCCTGGCGAGGGTCGAAATTAGCACGAGTAAAGCAAAAAAACTTCACGCCCGAGTATCGAAATACGTTTTCCGATCGACTGGGCGTAAAGTGAACATAAACTACCGTGCGTAAAGCAGTGCTTTACGCACAGTCGATCGAAAAACGTATTTCGATACTCGGGCGTGAAGTTTTTTTGCTTTACTCGTGCTAATTTCGACCCTCGCCAGGGCTCGGGCCGAAAACAATCACTCGAAAAGCAAAACCAAACTTCCCTCCCTCGAATCGAAAAATACTATTTCTCGATACTTTGGGGACATGGAAAAGTTGCGCCAGATGATGGGCTTTGAGGGAGAATGGGTGCGGGAGGGCTTGGAACTAGAACAATTTTTTTTTCTAGGAAAATAAGGTTAGTAATATTTTACGTATAACTGCGCCCCAAATTGAACGTGCTCACCTCGGTGCTCGCCGTGCAACCAGTAACTGATCTTTAGGTTTTTGTAGATGTGGGACTTTTGATATGTACCCGTTGCCATGTTATTTGACGTGTTTGCCCGCCCGTATAGTTTGAATGAACCCCACCGCAGCATTACACACTCATAAAAACTCAAAAAAGAAAAAATCACAAGATTTTTTTGGCTGACCATGGATTAAAAAAAAACTTGATGCCAAAAAAGCACCAAAACATACATCGATAATGCCTTGTATAATTTTTTCTCTAAAACGTTTCAATAAGTAATTAAGTTCCCACGGAAATACTCGTATAGATGTAACGCACGTATGTCATAAAACAGTGATGACCAAAGGAGAGCTCTGTGATCACTAAAGAGTTTGCTTTTAAATGAAATCATAAGAACTTGTGTAGATTGTTCTCGAAGAGTCGTCCAAAATCATCAATATAGCGCGCAAATATTCAAACGCGTATAATTATGTCACATCTAGCAGGTGGAGGAATGTTACAGAGCCGTGTCAACAGTCTCCTTTTTGAATCAAAATCCTACGTGAAAATTTTGTGGTTTCGGTGGAATATTTTGAAGGGTGTGATGATTACATATCGCAGGGTGCTTGAGCGGGTATCATCGCCCTCTGAAAGAGAGCTTGAGTTGAGAGGGATCAAAGGGTTGCAGTGAATGGGATGATCTTTGTTTTGAAGGAGTGTCAGAGTCGTGTATGTATGTAAGAACTGAATAATTTTTTAACTTCAACTTCTAATGAGGTCTTCCGAGTTTTTCACACGCTGTAGATCAAAATTACATGTCTGTATGAGTCATCCCAAGAAGTAGGCTTACGACAAGCTTTGATTGCGATTTCATTTAGAGCAGTACATTTTGCACTTTCGTTCTGATTTCAATGCAGTTTATTCTCTCATTTTAATATTGAATTTTGTAAAATATGTGAAAATTGCAAATGTCTTGAGAGATAATGTATTCATGCTACTCCAGTATCATTTATGGAGTTGTCCCATCGCTGAATTTTTACATGAAATTTTTCATCTGCAGTCGGTGCAAAGTTGTACAGAACCACATATTTTTTGGGCTCGGGAAGCTTATCTAGAAATCCCATCACAACCTGTTTCTTGATATACCAAATTACTAAACTCAGATGTGCATTTATCGATAGAAATCGTTTCAGATTCCTAAAAATAGTTCTCCACCATATCAATAAATAAGCAAATCATGAACATATAATATCGGAGTATGGTACTTTTTGAATAGTTGTAGTGTTTTGGTATGATTCTGAACAATACCCAATAACAAATTAGCCTGAATACAACGATTCATGATATTTCATCAGCTAATAGCCAGTATAAAATATTCCGATCTGTCCCACTGAAATATGAAATGAAAGTATACGAGATGAGCGTATGTATATAGCAGATGCGAGTTTCCCACATTTCGATAAACTTTGCGAGGCTTTTCATCTCTTTTTGCATTTCTACTGACTGTGCATACATCTGCCGTCCACTTCAAGAAATGTCGTATGGCAGAAAAGTTGAAGCTGAGATATTCGACAAAACGTGTTTTTTTGCCGTAAAACCTTCAAAATCATCGGATTTCAAAATTTTTTTTTTCCTCTTATACATATGACGAGCATGCGGATATGGTGGTATACTTTTTATCTCGTTATCATGCTTACTTTTTGAGATATTGGACATACGGTAATCACGCACATCAGCAATACTCCGTAAGAAAAGCGTATGTCCCTCCTGTCGGACATACGGTAGCGCCGCGATCGGCGAGTGGGAGTCAATACTCCGGAAGACTACCGTATAGCAGTCAGTGACTCGATATTCGCAAGCGTGAAACTTTCCTCGTGTCATCAAATAATCAGATCGAGAAAGCAGTTTGTGTTGTGTATAATTTGATAGTGAAAAAAATGGATGCTGACGACTACGGTGACTGTTGGGAAAAGGCACTGCAGCCAAATCAACCCAAATCAGTCGTTGATCCAAAAAATAGACGCGCTTTTTATATGAATTTACTGGTACAATCATCATAAGCATGAGATATATTTGTGTTAGTACCTACTAGATCTTAATACATTATTTTTCAACTTTTTTTTTATCATTGAACTCAGGATTGACTCTTATATTATATGTGCTATACACATTCGCACCTATGTAATTTTCAATAAAATAATAGTTGTCCATGACAAGTATTTCAAAATGTTTATTCACCAAAGTTGCTCACTGTCGCTGAAAATTCTCTAAACTGACTCGATCAACGTGTTATTCACTGACATACGCTAGCTCTCGTGAGCAGAATACTCCGCAAGAAAGCCGTATGTCTGCGCCATCCATGACATACGGTTGGGCGGAGGATCAGCTTCGTTTCGTGGCCACCGAATACTCCGGAAGAATGTCGTATGTCGTGCTATACGGTAGTCTTGCGGAGTATTGCCTGCTATACGGTAGTTATGGTAAGTATTACTCGTGATTTTGATTAACTGCTATACTGTTTTATTTTTTATCTCAGCAATGAAGTTTGATAGAGATTTCTAGTTTTCACTATAAAATCAGATTTAATCATTATATATGAAGGTATTTTTATCTCATTTTCGCCAAAATCTGCCATACGACATTTCTTAAAGTGGACGGCAGACATACATACATACGTACATATTTCATAACCGCGAGAGGGGACTGGAATCAACTGCCATTCGCGAATGGAACATTCAAGAGCTCGTATATGCTTTCCTCGCTACATATAATGTCAGTCGCATTTATCCGATCTTATATACCATTGCTGCTCTGCAATACTGTGCTCCATCTCTGTCACATATTATACTATAGAGAAGTTTCAGCTTCAACATCGGCACCAGCAGCAGCAACAGCGACTGCTTCATGTGCGGCATTAAACCTGAACTAAATTCGTCGACACGTCGCATCACACCTCGTTGACGCGTAACTTCTTTTCGTCCCCTCGACATATTCAAATTTTTTAATATTTCATCCGTCGGAGAAAAAAAAAATAAGAGTGATAATAGTAGTCTGGCTTACCAGATATGAAAAAATTTCAAAATGTGCGAATTCCTAAAGAAAAAATTCAATTCGGATGCTTGGGTATAGGTTATGTAGATGCAAAGAGACCGTACTTGTTTGTAAGCGAGAGAAAAGAGAAAGATCTGATGAGATATCGTTTTTTTTTTCCTCGACGACGACGACGACGACCTGACTCGGCGGCTTTTACAAATTCCAGTGCTCGCTCAATCAGGAAGTGTCGTCTCGTCACTTTGCCGCATTGCACACTTTCAAATCTACAGACGTAGTGCAGTTCTACAGTAGCAGCCATGCTATAGCAGTCTTCAATTATTGGGGATGGCAATAGTATCAGAAATAGATTTTTTTTTGATTATCTGATCGATGAGCCCGCGGGCAGATATAGTGAGCACTTTTTGTCCAATAACTGACCAAGTTGCAATGCTACTGGCCATAGGTGGAAAGAAAAAAATTTCACAAAAGCTTAGGATTTCATTAATTTACAGAGTATGTTCTGTTTTCAAGGATATTGCAGAAAAATGTGGGATTAAGGCAATCTGAATAATCTACGTAGAAGTAAGGCGACTGTGTGGAACATGCCCCCCTCCCCTCAAGCTGTTTTACCAATAGTTTTGACTCATTTCTATATTTTTCAACGTAAATTAGCTCATTTTGAAACTCATTTCAAAACCTTTGAAATGATAAATTGAACTCGCACCAACCATACCCGAGCTATCTTAATTTCCCCCAAAAAGTATCTCTCGCGAGTTTGCATAAGGGTGTGCCCAACGTGCTCTCGTGCTTTAAAACAATGTAAATTGGTGACAAAGTGCATAGAGCCGTTTTTATCTCGGTGCAACCACGGATAACTTTTTTTTTATCTATCCAAATCACTATTTCCGTCCTCTTTTGACGTGATAATCACGGTCCGAATGGTGAAACAGCAATGCACACTCTTTCAAGATAACCATATGGAGGCGTGTTGACTACACCCACCCCAAGTATTTTCCATTTTGGTTTACAGTTTTCACATGAAGGACGTTTTCAATGAAATAGTTGCTTGCAAAATTCTTTCTTTGAACTCAAGTTATCTCTCTCAACGAAGACTTGGAATTTTGAGAACCAAGAAGCGTGTTTTCTTTTATATGTCGACTGGTTTTGTATGGGATGGAATACTGCCATCAGCAGTAAAAAGGCGTTGAGAATCCTCAATTTTCAAATTGTTTGCATGCCAAATATAGCTTTCAACACTTGAACCACAATTTCTTTTTATAAACATGGCGATGGTCAGAGTACTTTTTGACTGCTTAGTAAATTGCATCAGCGTATGTGCGTCAAATTGAGGAAGTTGATTGAAAGATGAACAACTCGATGCTTGCTTAGAAAGTTGAAAAATCCGGTTTGGTTGCTGCTATAAATAGTCGGAAGGTAAGTCTATTGATTCCGTTGACTGCACGACACTTTTTCGCTCTCTTACAGTGCGAAAACTGAACTACACTCTAGAAAACTCGTAGGCATTACCTTGACAAAAGTAAATTCTGGAATCTTTCGATCAGGATGGCATAATCAAGAGTCTGATCAAAACCACTGTAAAATTGAACTGGTTTCCATAAAATATCGACAACAACGTTTGATTCATCTAAATATTATTCGTTCGTTGTACGTCTACTCGGCTGTATTAAAAGGTGTATTTATACACTTCGATACACTTCTTTCAATAGATAACATGAGTAATCTTCAAAATATTGAAGTAATTGACGCTCGAATTGATGCCCCTTTCTGGGATGTTGAATTCGCAGTGCATCCTAATATTCATCAGAATATTGAAATATCATTTCCAAACTAAGGGACAAAAGTTGCAGTCTTCACATGTATTTTCCCGAAGTAATTAAATTCCAAAAAAATCCTAATGAGAGTGTCATAAGGGCTTAGATTGCTATAATTTTCAATGATCGGGCTCCTGTCAAATATGAGCTTCTGGATTTCGACATATATTATAATTTTGCCAAAAATGCCTAAAAATCTCACATGGAGATGTTTTGTGTGGTATCTCAGAAAAATCTTGAGCCAAATCTAGCGTTGACTCGATGGATCCGCGACAACCATGATGATATTGTTGTGCTTTGAAACATTCCACTTTGAAAAAATTGTGATTCTTTTTGATGCGCGAAGGCGAAAATTGCAATTCCTTCCCTGTGTGCGGCGGGACACCCCGTGGATCCAACCGCAACGAACGTGTTGAAAGAGGTGTCCAATATTTGAAGCGAAAATTCAGCTTCCTTTCAACGTACACGAAACGTAACTCTTCGATAACTTTGCATGCCTGTTCAATGTGTTATGTAGTTGAGGGGAACTAGAGCACGTCAAGTCACTTGATTGATCCAAAGCAGACCTGATTCACCGTATATAACGTATGTTCGAAATAAATTGCATTCCACATTCTCGCTTGTATTCTCGTCTTTACACTTGGTGTATTGATTTTACTCAACTTCATATACCTCCCATTTGATTGTAGGAAAATATTCGGAAATCAAATGATATGTCATCTATTCGACAACAACCCATATAAGTCTAATTTTCTCTCACAATTTCGTCATTCACAACATCGTCTCATTTCGGGATAACTTGTCCAATCTTCTTCTTCACATAGAAATAATCTTTCCAAAGTGAAAATACGCATCCCTCTACCTGCGTCCCCTCTTCGGGGACACAATATTTCACTCCAGAGATGAAAAACATGACAAACTTTTTGGTCATGTCAAGTGGCCATGACTATGGCGTGAATTCAGAACTCATCAATCAAATATACTCACTGCATTTTTCCCCAAAACCCCCCGTTCTCCTCACTGTAATAAATAGGTATCTGATGTATAGAATCACAACACCAAAGTAGAATCACCACATTGACTTGTGGGTTCCGACAATCAATGTAGTGATTCTATACTTTGGGACTGGGATCTTCCCACAACGAATGACGTGCGATTTTACCCAACCGAAGTGTAATTTTACATAGTCATGGAAAATTGCTAAATTCATTTATTGTTGGAACAATTTGGGACCCAAAATCAATTTTGTGATATTACTTTGGCGTTGTAGTTCTATATTAGATATTTTTCACAGTGTACTCATCTGGACTCAGCCTTTTTAACTTACCCATGCACAAGCGAGCGCAACAGCATCGTGTGTAACTCTTCGCGTGCGCTCAATGAGAGAGGAGAGGCTACTTTTTCGCGTGTTCTCGTTACGTACATACATGTAGGATCGAACACTTCGATCGACTTCCACAAACAGAAGGTTTATTTTTAGCCCCCTTCAATATAGCAAAGCAGACGACGACGACGACGACCGCTCGGACTTGAATCCAAAAGAGCCGCTCGCAAAACAGGTTCCCATCCTTGTTTACAGTCGACGATGATCTTACTCGAAAGTCCATAAAATAAAAACTCAGAAATGTTGCACACGTCTTGTCTTGAGTATCGTTAGTCTGTGATGTTGTATGTCCCATCACCGCGTGAATATCGTCTGAATTCTCTGAGCCACGAGGGAAATTGATGAATGTGGTGGTTTTTCCTTCCAAAGTTTCTCCAAGTTCTGTACTCCACCAAGACGCAGCTATATTTTCAGCCTCGGATTCCAAAACTTTGCATTAGCGGACACTGATTTTATAAATTACTGGTCATTTTTCTTTAGACGATTGAAAAATCAATATCTAGAGACATGAATTCCAACCCAGTGACCTGATATGCTGAAAGTTTTTGCGCGCGCCACGCCTGAAATCAATCACTCGAGCTTTTAGAGATAAATAGCATCCATGACCCATCATATTTTCACTCTCTGTAATATGTGCTGAATTGACACTGATGGATGCAAATTCTTTGCATAGTCATCGTGAAATGACAGCGAATATATGTGCACTTATTCATTCATCGCTATTGTATTGAAAATTTGACAGTCACTAGCTTATTTTGCACGCATTTGCAACTTCACTATTATGTTCCTTGTCCAAGAAGGAACCCCTGACATATCTGAAATGCAACATTTTTTAGCCTTGATATGATTCAAAATCTCCATGATCAAGCGAAATATTTATCTCCATAACTTCTCAGAGTTTGAGCTCAAAAATTATTACACTGTTTGAAATTCCTACAATGTATGCCCTCGGGAATAAAATACTCAGTCTTCTCAAAGCCAGAAGTTCAAAATGCTTCCGACCTCGTGAATCGGATATAATAAGCACATATTAATCCATCCCGACATTGTTCCGGCTGTGCGAAATTAAAATGCGACGGCGTGGTCTCGTCACTGACATATCATTCTCCACAAGGCATCATTTATACCTACATTTCAATCGTCAAACCAAGTGTGAATAAATTCTCAGCGTCCTTCGGATTCCAACGTTTATCCCAGGCATCCACTAAGAACGATAGATTCTTCCCATTTCTAGGTTAAAAATCGAATCTTTCCAGCCCGTAATCCCTTTCGTGTTCAAAAAGGCGTAATATCTGTGAAACCGAGAGCTACAGCACTTCGAAAATCGCGTCGAAGGTGAAGGAGAAATGCGAGCTTTGAATGCCATGATCCTAGAAACAAATAATGAGTCTCATCTCATTTCTCTATCTTCCTCTCACTATTGTTTTTTGAAAGTAATATCTCGACGACGACGACGACGATGATGCCTTCGAGAGCATGGCATCGTCGTCGCTGAGGACAATAGGGACTCTCGAGAGCACGATTCAAGACTAAAGATACAAGAATCGATGTCTTTAGCTTATCGGAAAAGTATATAGGTATCCTTGAAGATATATAGATATTTTATAGAGGTATGTGGGAATAGCTCATCGATGTTTAATGCGCAGATTTCTATATTCCGAACGTGTGCAACTCGATTCGAGAGCTATTGTGTTGAGCTTGATTCCTGCATCGATCGATCGATCGATCGATCGACATGCCACGGGTATACCTTGACGGATAAATATGCTCGCATTATGATACGTGCTTTGGACGTCGATTGTACACCGCCTATTCGTTGAGTTTGTGATGACTATGACTCTCTTTAGTATGCAAACTGTTTAGGATGACACTTTAATCACGCGCTCTGTATTGTTTCAGCGTATACACGCTGACTGCTTTATTTATAACATCTCATAGTCGTTACATTGCTGGTTTATAATTGATGAACTTGGTTTTATTGCAGACCAAATCAACATTTTGAATTAGCAACGATTTTTACCACCATAACTCTGGATATTTCCAGAACGTTTCGAAACTATTTCGTCGCATGAAAAACATATTGAAAATGCGAAAAAATCTCTCCCTGAAGGTTTACTTGTTGATTAAAAGGTGTAGGATGAATGTCGAAAGCAGAAAACCCTGTTTCCGAAAATGAATCCAAGAGGTGCACCCATCTTACAGAGATCGAATCCGCTCCAAACTCTGGGAATCGTCTTGTTCTGGGAGAGGAATGGAATTATCTCTAAGAATTATATCTCAGGAATCCCCAACTCTGAGATACAGCCAGAAGGATTAGCAATGACCGCGTAAGGTCATGTTGAGAAAAGTGTGTGTGTGTGTGTGTGTGTGTGTGTGTGTGTGTGTGTGTGTGTGTGTGTGTGTGTGTGTCGACCATATAGGCCCATTTTGAAGAAGTCGTAAATATGATGAATATTATGGGAATCATATTCTCCATGGCTGTATCTCAGGATGAGAGGTTTAGAGGATTAAACTCTTGGATATACCTTCATTCGTCATTGGAACAAGATTATTACCCAGTGTTTTGTCAAAATCAGCATTCCTCAAGGTTGGCCATCTCCTGATTAGTCAACGATGGAACTATATATGGAACTGAAGAACTCAATGGGAAGCCATCGCGGCCTCGTGGATAAGGTCCTTGCCTTCGACGCAGAAGGCTGGGGTTCGAATCTCGGCTGGCACCAATGTGAATTTTCGTAAGTGCTTTTCGGTGGTTTCGGTGGTTCGGAACCCACCTTAAACTGTAGGTCCCGCAGAATAACCTCGAAAAGAGGTTGGAAATGCGTTAATAAATAAAAAAAAGAACTCAATGGACTCTCATTTGATTATTTTGGCGCTCGAATGAAAACTTCCGAGAGCTCCCTATATAGCACTCGTAACCTATCCTCCTTGTTATCATAGTAGATATTATCAACATCACATCTCAGAACTTTTTAATTATAAACCTTGACCATGATGTTTTTTTCTGTTTTAGGTGAGTATCAAGTGACAATGAATTGGATTCTGTAGTGTGGTAATGTCATATTAGACCCTCTACTATCAACGGTAAGTTCTTTGGTGTGTATGTGTTCGTGTGTAGAGTGTGTCTGAAAACCCATATCTGCATGATCTCCAATACAGGGCTCAATGGCTGATGATTTGGATTGTTTCTTCCATAACAATTTTTGAAATCGAGTAAATACTGAATTCTAATGAGACTTCAGGGATTTTTAAACTAAGAGAGGATGAGTTTCATCTTTATGGGCGCCAAACAACTGTAGTTGTAGGTTGAGTGAGCATCTGAAACATCTCATGACTGTCAACCAGAACTATAGGATCAGATGACATTCAAATCCTGCAAGTAGAACAGAGATGCTAAGTTGAAGGACACCTAAATTCATCTCCCTTTTTGCTGACTACTACGATCTAGTTTCAAATGTATTCCTTTTATACTTCATAAATCTCGTATGAATGATTGACGAAAACAGATGTCAAAATTTCATTTTGTTTGACCAACTTTTCATGTCTCACAATCTTTTGAAAAGTAACGTGACAAAACCTTAAGCAATGAATTGTACTTCCTAAACGTTTGAATAGCAACTTCGCTGACTATTTGTTAGCTATGGCTCTTGTCAGACATGAGATGCAGATGAAAGTATAATGTTGTCATTGTCAATGCAAAATGATATCCTTAGAATTGAATCATCCTTTCCGCCTTCGAAATGAGAACGTCAATAGAGACTAACTGTCATAGCATATAAAGCGTGAAGTGAGAGCAATTGGCTCGATTCAGTAGGCTTGCAAGCTGTGTCTGCTCATTCCTATCTATCCACTTATCTTCTCTCCATGTAGCGTATTCCTCTCATTCTCTCTTCACTTATATCACCCACTCTCTCTACTCTCATATTAAGGGCTCAGATATACCTACAGTAGTGCCTTGTTGATCTATATTCAGATGATTTCTCTTGTGCGAAGACCTTTCTTCAAACCTTCAATGGATTTTTGTGTTCACTCATCTCGCTCTTCAATGGTTGAAAGCTAGGATTTTTCATGATAAATTGTACAATCTCAATGTTTAATGCGTGAAGAAGTGAGTTAGCTTGTCTCATCGAGTAAATTTGGAAAAAATTTTAGAATCTGCAGTTGAAAACCAAAACACCATTAATAATTATCGCAAGATAATACGATTAGAATGTCCGACCTGTAACTCAGCAGATACGGTGAATTTGACTGACAAGGAGAGGTTCAACCTTGCGGGCCCTGGATTCTTCTCAAACTCTGGGAATCATCTTATTTTGATAAGAAATGAAGCTCCAAGGGTTTAGTCCCATACAGGTTTCCCATTCCGAGATACGTACAGCTATGAAGATTAGCATTGGCAGTATATCTACGCACAACTCTAGAACATGGGCCTACATGGCCGATGCTCCACATCTATATCTCACAATAGGAGGCCTATGTGACTGTATTCTACGCAATACCTTCATTTCTGTCCAAAAAAAGATGAATCTCAGAGATACGGGCGGATCCAAGAACCTCAAGGTTGGAGCCCACCTTGTGAGTCTATAAAAAATGTCAACATTCCATATGGTATGTAATTGCCGATTCCCTTTTTAACATCTTCATTGTGTTTTGAGCTTCAAAACATCGACATCTTATCATCAGTAGATGTGTACTCATATGACAAAAAAGAAAATGAATGTGCCTTATACGTTCTAGAGACTTCTCCAGGTTAGAAGTTAAGTCAGCCTGAAAAAAATATTCTGCATACTCGGTTATCGTATTCCTGGTTAGATCGTAAAACAAAGACAGATATCATCAATGTCGCCATATGTGCATTCTTTTCATAAACAGTACAGTGCATTATATACCTTGTCGAATGAATATGCAATTCTCTGGAACCTTCTCATAGTCCAAAGTAAACTAACGATTCAAATTGTATATGTTCTCAACTTTTGGCATTTATTTACCTTTATGCCATGTATAACCAGATAAAATTGTCTCTTTCATAAATTGATTGATTCAATATTTTCAGACCATCTTTTCAAATCATGCAAGATTTCTTCCAGATTGTGACAAAAGCTTTGGCTTTCACACCCTATCAACCAAATTCACCACAGCAATTTCGCAAACTAAACGACGCATAAGAAAAGTTCACATAATATGTTTCTTGCGAGTTACCAAAGTCACCTCTACAAAGCCGATCGTTCCAAATATATGGAGCAAACGAGCTCTATATATACTGGACTAGTGGTTTAGCATTCTTCTATACATTAGATGGTTCTACAATGCACTTTAGCACCAAGTCACATTTGCGGTGTATGGCAAACGATAATGACGGTCCTTGACACTAAAAATCGGTCTTTCGAAGCATCATCATTGGCTTGAGCGCGTGCTTTGCTTCATTCGTCTATGTATGAATGTTGCAGCCATAAGGTAAATTTGTGACAGTTTAGAAGATAAGCTTTTGATCCATGATCAAATAATGAAATCTTGTATACAAACATTACCATCACACGTTGAAAACGTGTATCGTTATCGCACGCAAAATTTGAACTCAACGGAAATACATAGAGTGTATAAAGCAAGTATCCTTGGAGATGTTTATAATATATAGTTGTTTTGACTTGCTCACGGTACATTTTTAGTATTTTCACTGACGCCTGGAATCTTCTGATCAGGGATCGGTCTGTAATATATAGGTACAAGTTCATCAATACACGTAACTCGTTGTATAGTTTCACTAATTGCTCGCTCTCACGAAACAGACCGGAAATCGATTTTGTTAAATAAATACACACAGCGATTGAGTGAACCAGATTCTTTTCTTCGTGACTTGAATGAAATTGGTATATCCCAACTGATTCGTTCAATAAGAGAGTGGAATACATAAGTGGGATTGTGTATTTTTGATACTCTGTTTTTGGAAAATCAATTTGATTTTGGTTAGTGCAAATTGGAATAGAGGAATGCAGAAACTAAAATGATGATGAACAAACGTTTCACAAAACTGTACAGCATTGAGGAATATCTGTGTAAATATATTCAATCTCGTACAGTTCAGGTGTATAATACTCGCAAACTTTGAATTTTGCTACGTTCTTGGTAATTGGCTTTGTTTGCCAGGGGCATTTCCAAATTTACGCTACGTAGAAATGCATTAAGCAAAGCTTGTACAAGTATATCAGAGATACTATGTACCCAAACTCGTTGCTGATGCTTCTATCCTATATAATTTGCAAGCTTTGACATAACAATGAGGCATATACAAGTTGGCCAATCATTGTTGTCTAAAAACAAAGAACAATGTGCGCTTGTTGCTTTAAAACTACATTGGGCTTTTAATTTGCGCACATTCCAGTGGCTATATAGATATAATACAGATTCATCCCCTCGAGCATCAGATGAACATCAGTATGAAGGGAAGGAGAAAATGCTTCCAGGGTATAAAGAGCATGGAACGAGCTGGCAAACAAAAAAAGAATAGCGTTGTTTATGTTTTGAAATCTGCATGGTATATACATACTTTTTTGAATATTTATCGCAGAGTGGAGTGTTTGCATAGGTATTGGATGCTTGTAAACTAGACAAATGTTGGGGATGGAGTAACAAATCGAGCAAGAGTCCATTTGATAAGATTACAGAATACAAAGTTGTGAATTCTAAAAAAACTTTTGGAAGTATATGGAGAAACTCGGGCATCATCAAGTTTGATATTGAGATCTCTAATCACTGGGTACATTTGATAACTATTGATACGAGTATTTTGCCCTCCAAAATGTGTTTTTCACACTGAAAGCCATTCTGTTAGACGTACTTCGAGTTGGTTTATAAGGGAGTAACCTCGGTACCGCGTGAGTCAAATAGATCGACTTTTTTCAACTTTCACAAATTTGCCTACATGTGTGTCTTATGTGTTAATCAGATCTCAATACACTTTCACATAAACTTGCATAAGCATCCGACTCACGAATCATGGAATATCAATCTCTGATTAAGGGCGAATGGGCGAATTTGTCTTAATTGTGACTTATTCGTGACTTCACGCTGAAAATTAATCAGAACTTTTTTCCAAGCTAACCAAAGCTTGAAAAAAAGTTGGAGCACATTCTCTGTATTAAGATACTGATCGGTCAGTCTTTTATAGTCTAATAATCATCTCGATGCCCCATAAGACAGCGTGTATAACCTCTAAAAATGTTTATGCTGATGGTTTGACTCAGGGGTAGCCAATGCTCGTGAAATTTTGACTGTGTTCAATTGACACGCAAATACACCTCTCTGCCAAGTTTAATCAAAATCTGATCGGTGGATCTTCTACCGAGGTTACTCCCTTAAGACTGCTGAACTTTCAGGATTTTTCCATCACGTAATCAAGATTTTGAGATATTCGTTGTTGAATCTGCAAGAAGGCTACTTCTGGTTCATTTATTCAATTGGTTTTCAACTAGAATGATCTTTAGTTTGTACAAGGCATTTCCATGTTTACCAGTGAAAAATTCTTGGGAATGAACCCGTCTATTGGTGTAGCTTTCCATTATCAAAGATAACTCGAATTGATTCTCGGAATTTCAATCTACTAAGCACTGTACATAGACACACTCACACTGCTGCGATTGGTAATTGAGAATATAATGGACCGATCAAATTCATCAAAAATCTTCAGATTATCCAAACTGTGATAAATTAATGGTCAAGAGTCCCTGGCAAAATATGTTTTACGACTCATGCTTACCTCGAAAGAGTATTTCATTTCCAGAATTTCCTGCAATGATTTCACCCTTAGCTTCAATCTTTTAATGATTTTAACTTATTTGAAGCTTGCAGAAGAATCAAATAAATACATTAAGGTACTTCAAGAACCTATGGATGTTAACTGAAACAAGTCATGGAAAAACCAAAGTTACGAAATCAGGATACATCTTGTGATAATCGATCAAGATACCACAATTCATACTGTTATATTTAATTAAATTTTCCCACTGATGAAAAATCAGCTTTAGAACCACTCAAACTCGCTTATAAGCATCATCGATCCATCATTCCTTCTTCTGTACGCTTTTGTTATCAGTAACACTCTTGACTGTTCTACCAGTATCGCACAGAAGCTTACAAATGTCGAGGCATTCTGTATTATCAGTTTTGCGACTGCGGCAAAGTTTACGAGTTTTTCCGTGAGCTATGCGCCACTGAAATCGAATCTCATTATCTTTCTTGCATTATTCTTCGGAGTCAGATATAGTCTAGGCGCCCACCGAGGCTCCCGTGGCCACTTCAATTCCCCCGGAAAATCTTAACGTTTTCCTACGTATTTCGATGCGCTGAGTCGATTTTTCGAGGTCGCTTTTCCGAATTTTGATTACTTTTTTTGTTATTAACAATTTTGTGTGCAAAGTTGAGATTTTTTGCAAATATCTCGAGTTATATGCATTTCCCGGGAAAGCTTCATCGGATCAAAGTTGTAGATCGTGGAATTTCCCACAAAAAAGGTCCTCACAAGTTTCCTGGGAAATGAAAACCCCAGTCGGAAAGAGCGCGAAAAGCGCTCGGCGCGGTTAACATGCGTTTAAATGGAGCCGTCGACGGTGCGCTGTTTGATGCACTGCCATTTTCACAATTTTCGTTTTTTTGCGAAGCGACCTGGCTCATGTTGTAGAGGAACAAGTCTACTTTGATACGGTGCGAATTAGATTCAGAAGGAATCGAATAATTTTGGACTTTTGACGAGGTAGAAAAAAAATCGAGCGGAGGGGATACATGTGTGCGTGTGCGATAGGCTCATACACTATGTGCGTGTGCTTGTCGCACACGCACACATGTATCCCCTCCGCTCGATTTTTTTTCTGTCTCGTCGAAAGTCCAAAATTAGTCGATTCCTTCTGAATCTAATTCGCACCGTATCAAAGTAGACTTGTTCCTCTACAACATGAACCAGGTCGCTTCGCAAAAAAATGAAAATTGTGAAAATGGCAGTGCATCAAACAGCGCACGGCCGACGGCTCCATTTGAACGCATGTTAACCGCGCTGAGCGCTTTTCGCGCTCTTTCCGGCTTGGGTTTTCATTTCCCAGGAAACTTGTGAGGACTTTTTTTGTGGGAAATTCCACGATCTACAACTTAGATCCGATGAAGCTTTCCCGGGAAATGCATATAACTCGAGATATTTGCAAAAAATCTCAATTTTGCACATAAAATTGTTAATAACAAAAAAAGTAATTAAAATTCGGAAAAGTAACCTCTAAAAATCGACTCAGCGCATCGAAATACGTAGGAAAACGTGAAGATTTTCCGGGGGAATTGAAGTGGCCACGGGAGCCTCGGTGGGCGCCCAGACTAATATGAGTTCCTCCCAAGCGAGGCATCAGTAAACCCAAGACGCAGATCTTTCTTTTAATAAAACTCTTGCAACAATATAAACCAGAATTACGATACATATACCAAAGAGCGTCTTAGAATTATTGACTATCGCTCGAGCTTTTCTCTTTCATCTCTTCTTTGAGTATCGCGTTGTTTTTTTTTTTTTTTTTTTTTTTTCTTATAGACATCTGTACAGTATATGTACAGGGAATGAACTCGTGCCATTTATTTTTCGTGCTCATTCAATGGGAAGAGAATCTTTGCTGCAAAAAGTTTGCTCGTCTTGAAAAAGTAGGCCACGATTTCATTCCTTTGGCCAATCCTTACGATCGAATTTGCCTTGACAAATTTTCTACGAAACTTTCAGATCCAAGATCGTATTTCTTGAAACTCAAGATATTAAACATTGCATATCAAGGACAAAAAAAATCTCTGTTTGAAGTGATATCATGAGAAGATAGCCAAACTATTTTAGAGCAAAGATATGATCAATCTCATCTGAGATGAAATATTGTGGCATTAAATAAAAGGTCACCTCACATTGCCCTCGGTGTACCAAATGCTCTTTTTGCGACATCAAGTAATATGCAACCACGCAAATGATTACCTACTCAATATACCTGATATTAGTGCTACGTTTTGCACGCGCAAATCTTCTACTTACACCAAACGCAAAAAGCTGGGGCTTTAACTGATATATAGGGCCTGATATACTTTGTCACGATAATTTGAATGTCTGCTTGCTGCGGTGCACTGTTCCTAGCATATTTTTGCTCGGGGTACGAATGATGCCGGGTTCCATAGTTTTGTGTGTGTGTGTGTGTGTGTGTGTGTGCGCGCGCGCGCGTGTGTGTGAGCGTGTGTGCGTGTGTGTGTGTGTGTGTGTGTGTGTGTGTGTGTGTGTGTGTGTGTGTGTGTGTGTGTGTGTGTGAGCGTGTGCGTATGTGTGCGTGAGCGTGTGTGTGCGCGCTCACGTTAAACGACAGTCGGACGTGCAAAACGGTGGAAACAATTTGCCAATTCATACACGCTCAATTAGGCTACATTGCCCTGATGGTTGCACGACTATTGCCTCTGTCTCTTTTTCTCTTTTGGTTATAATACTGGAAGTCGAACAACGACAAAGGAGACGACGACGACGACGACAACGACGACGATGACAATGACGAAAATACTCGCAAGCTCTTAATTCGATTCCGCCAATTAGGCATCAAGACGCTGTGCTTCGATAAAAACCGAGCCGCGTGCTCCATGCATCAGCAAGGACGTGAGGCTTGCAATCTTTGCGACCTCTAACGAATTTCTTTCTCTTCTCTTTGACAGCATCTTGGCTGAGTTTTTTTGCATGCTTTTTTTGTAAAGATATTATAAGTCGGGAGCAGAGATTTGTTTCTTACAACATCGAGCTCTGTGAGATAACTTTTTCACATTTGATTCATACCTAATATTGTTGGTTATGTTTTTATGTTCGTTGACAGAATGCCGATATAGAGGTTGATCGTTTTGGTGATAGAGTTTTAATCGTAATTGTGTAATGATGATCTCGTGAAATGCTCATCGCTCCCCATGTAGAACATAAGATTCCATGAACATATATGATCATGGAATCCGTGGATTCCATGTTAATATATGATCGGGTATAAAATCGGTTTGAAAATTTGTCATTTTTTTCCGGAAAGAAGTGGTATACTAACTTACGACTGGTGTAACATCAATACCTCACTTATCGATCAAACATCACCCAGAAGAACCTTTCCCAGAGTCATTCTCAAGTTTTGAACTTTTGAAGCACTTAAGAGAAAGGTTTCGTAAAAAATGTCACTTTCTTGAAACTCGGGACCGACTCCTGGGAAAATTTTTCCTTCAGTAGTATATGATCAGTATCGTCACGCATTGACGTTAGAATGGGTTTGAATCAGTATATCACAATTTTCTGGAATAAAAAAAATATTTGGAACGGTTTTACGTATGATCATATATGACCATGGAATCCTCGGATTCCATGATCATATATGTTCATGGAATCGTATGTTTTACATGTGTCACAGTAATAATTTTGACAATGACATCAACTTGATCCGGACACACATTGTGGTCATAAGGTGAAAGTCTCGGACGTCGTTTATAGTTCAAAATTGGTGTTGGATCATGCGGTTCAATCGTAGACAGCCCTTTCGTGAAGAATATTCGAAAAAGAAAAGAACAAAAATGTGGAGAAGTGCGTGAATAATGAGAAGATATCGCGAAGTTAAAATCATGTAAAGGCTTACAGAAGTAACAAGGAAAATATTGAGTAGATTTTCATGATTAGTTGACGTATCCTTTCATAGAGTCAGATGTTTCATTTTATCTGTCAGACTAAAACTCGTGATTCATTATAGATTCCATGCACGCGGATACCAGCATTGCTCATTCTACTTCGGGATTATATAATTATCGATGAATCCGGAGCTTCTGATTGTGACGATTGTATCTTTGAGAATCTTGAGACACCTTGTGGCATTACCGGACGCGCTTCCGATTCTGGAGAATAGAAAGTGCATTCAACCCTGTGCCATTCTGATAATGATGATGATGATGACACGAGTTTGACTCACGAATCTTCATTATCTCAATTTGTCTGTTTTTCCGAAGAATTTGAAGATGACGTGTTCCTTGATGCACCAATTTTGAGCAATATATGCCGAATCTTTTTCTGAAAGTATTCGTATAAAATTTATATAGATATATAACACAGAATGTCACCTAACTTGGTGCCTTAGTCCAAGTATTGATGAATATTTGATGCGCAGAATATTTAGAGGATTGTCCGTTCCGTTTCGGTGCTGCTACTCACAAAAAATGTAGGTGTTCTACTCACTTTCAAAAATGCTGTTAACATGTTCACTGCAATGGGCCCGAACGGTGGAGCCCACAATTTTCCACAGCTCAATTTTTCCTGACTCATATTTACTCAAAAAATAAACTCAGTAATGGCGATTTTTTTCTCGTTGATTTAGTTTGCTAAAGACATAGATACAGAGTCAGGAAGAGTCTACCGACATGTGGTGGCATCGATCGAAATGTGAGAGTTGAGATCATGACCAAATGAAAATTTCAAAAAACTACCCTCGCAGTGAACGTGTGAAGGTAGTACTATCGTAAATTCATCGACCTAAGGAGTTTTTAGAACCCCGACCATAGCTAATATTTGGCGTACTGATTACCCAAATCAAAATTCAGAACCGTAGTCAGATTGTCGGCGAATAAAGTTTTGAACTCTCAAACTTTTGTGATTTTATTCTAACATGTCCATGTTTCATTCCATTATGTTTGACCTGGAAGATTTCTATGAACTTCCATGTTTCGATTTGAAATGACTGGTAATGTACTCAAGTTTTTTCACGGAGTCTGATTAGCTTGTGGCTTAGCCGTGAGTCATTGATGTCTACCAAAATTAATCGTGAAGTCACGAATAAGTCACTAATAAGACACAAAACTGTCCGTATTTAAGGCTGGGCATCCTTGGTTATAAAAAGCGTGTTAGCTACCAGGCTACTGAAATTTTGAATAGACCAGGCACAGACTAATACGAAGCTTTTGATGGAATTTCGGCTAATCGGTAAAATTTTGTCAAGTGATGCTACGATAGTATTACCTTCAAAAATAGTATTCTTTTGATCCCAGTAATGATTCTTGTGGCCGATTCTGCTGGAGGTCTGGAAGTGAATTGTCCTCAGAAAACAATACAGTTCGATCACCTGAAAACTAAACAGCAACTTTCTTCCACGAATTCTCACCTCTGTGCTCCAATAATTCTATGACGAATCGCTAATGGAGATGTGCATTCACTTTTTCCACCCAGCATTCCTATACAGTACTCCCTCGTTATTACGAACTCGGTTAATACGAATTCCTCGTTAATACGAAGCCGTCTCTCGGTCCCTCCAACGTTGAACTTATGTATTTCTCTCCTTATAACGAACCAAAAACTTGGTCCCTCCAACTTCGTATTAACGAGGGAGTACTGTGCCGCAAATGGAAAATTTTCCACACAATATAATCGACCGATGTGGATGAATATGCATCTGTGTCGAATCAAGATGAATTTGCTCAGCGGATATTGTATCACATGACATGAGCGGAGGATGTGTGCGATCGAGATCGATGGCATATTACGAAACTTTGAATCTCAATTTCGATGCATCGTGTGCCTCGGAGACGGATGGGTAAACAAGATGCGTTTTAGTGTATGTGGGGTAGCACGTAATGAAGGCGTCAGCCCTATTCATAGGGTCATTGAACTCTATCTTTCGGATTGAAAGCATTGTATACTACGCATCCCACCGGATGATCGGATCCATGCATGCGTTGCAACGCGTCACGTATACATGCTCACTGTACAGTATATAAGAATTGCATGTTAGGATATATCTATGTATTAGATTGGCCTACTTTGCTCGAGGGATGTCGTAGTTTTTCTGATCTTGCTCCATATATTGGATGCAGACGCTGATGCCTATATAATCAGTTATTTGTGCTCTCAAGCTTCATCAATGTGTATTGTGCGCTTCATAAAATAATAATACATATAATAATATAAGAATATTTGACTGAATGATAAAGCACCACGTGTTTTGTATGCGTATATACTAGAGCGCTAACAAGCTCACCCAGAAAGGAAATTTGAGTTTATTGCAGATCATAATTTGAACATTTTTGGTTCTTGAGAGAAGGCTCAGTCCGCACCACTCGACACTGTTCAAATGGATTTATATTGTAAAAAGAATCACTAAATGATTTCTGATTTGCACAACACAATATTTTCTCAGAAGAGGAGAAAAACATTGCACATCGGTGCTAAAAAAATTTTCCCGACCTAATACTGCTTGAAAAAATTGATGTTTTGAGTCATGTTATTTCGCTGCATGAGATACGCTTTCAGTAAATTCATCATCTTTCGGTCCAAGTCGTCGAAAACATTAGGAAGAAGCACTGAATAAGCTGTTTTTACGTATTTCATATTCAAAAGTAGAGTTTAAAGCTTTGAATTCAAGAAAATTTGAATCTGGCTTTGCACAACCTATAAATGTAAAATCATTTAAAACGTGTGACGTAACTTCCCGTTCAATACACCTGGAAAAACCATAATACTTACAAAAATATTGTCTCGCTCACTCCCCAACTTCTCAAAACATAAGAATTCGAGTTTGTGACTGGTGTAGGCCAAAGTAATTCGAGAAATACCGTCCGTCTACGTTTATTTTGAAAAATTTCACAATCTAAACTTGACCATCGCGTGATTACTGTACTTGACTCAACATCTGAATCATCTGTTGTATGATAAGCCTACTATCGATACGCCACTGTCACTGCCAATATACTTCACGACAAGATTCGTCTGCAATATAATACACCGCATCTGTATAACGTCGCAGTACATACTTCATTTAATCAAGAGCGATAGTCATCAAAGTATGAGTGTAATTGCTCTTGCACACGAGAGTATCGTTGTGGGAGTATTATATACATACATATACACTACAAGTACTAAAGATAATAATGACAAGAGCTCAGGGATGTCATTTCGCTTCTTGGTATTATAAGACTGTACGATGCGAGAGATCGTAAAACAGCTGGCAATTTCGCAGAAACAATATTTGCCCCTGCGTGAGCGAGCGAAAGCGCACATATGGAAGGAAAAATTTTTCACCCAAACCGATAATATATTCAACATCGAACCTGTGCTGATGTATATACATATATTTTTTTTTTTTTTTTTTTTTTTATTTAAGCAAGTAGAACCTCATAGAGAGATTATTTTGCATACATATGATATGGTTACAAAAATCAAAAATAAGGATAGATATATTCAAACTTCAATATTTACATCAGAGTATTCTTATATCCTAAGATTACATTCTTCCAAAAATGAAAACAGTATTTTGCAGTTACTTACACTTGGATTTGAGAGCAGTATGTGTGATGTCATTGGCAGCTGCAGATTGTTACGTGCAAGATTTTGATAGAGTTTCTTACGTTCAACGTCATACTTTGGGCACTGCCAAAGTATGTGGTCCAAATCCTGAGATTCAGCATGGCAATGACATCCCATACTGTCTACTACATTAATTTTGTGAAGGGAAGCATTCAGACTATAATGATCGGCTCGACATCGATTTATTGTGCTGATAATTGCGCGCGAGAGTGGCTTGTTTTTAAACCACGGCAATCTTTTTTCGTTAAAATAGTGCTGAAAATAAAATTTTCCTTTCTTTGTGCCTTCTTCTATCAAATAGTTATTCGTGTCGGCTATTGCTTTTTCATTGAATTTTTCTTTGAAATCGGTGAACGGAATATTCATGTGACCCGATGGAGAGGCCATAGCTGCGTCTTTGGCTAGTTGGTCCGCAATTTCGTTCCCGGTAATCCCGGAATGTGCTGGTACCCAAAAGAATTTTATGCTTTTGCCAGAAATATTCGAGTATTGGCATAATTTCTTCTTGATTTCAAAAATGTAGGGATTCACACGAATGTTTTGCTTCGTGGAGGCCAGACTAAGAAGAGCACTTTTAGAATCCGAAAAAATCGCGTAATCATGTTCCGGTACCTCGCTGGCGATATCAATGGCATTCATAATTGCAACACATTCTGACGTATACCGATGCACATTTATTCAAGCTAACTGTGACTGATTTTTGTAGAGTGGGACAAATACTTGCACTACCAACTGCCAAAGACTCAACCGATTTACTCCCGTCGGTGAATAAAGCGATGATATTATCGCGTGAGAGGACATGATCCAGAACTTGATCGGGATCTTTACATTTTTTCAAGGCTTCGCCAAGCTTGAAGTCTACTTCTACTCTTGCCACAAGGGTCTCATAGTCATTCACATACAGGGTATAGTTGTCTTGTGAGAGAATGAGATCAATTATCTCTCTACATTCCACTATACAGTTGAAAAGTACGCGCTTGCTCCTCTTTAATTTCTCATTTTTTCGTCCCAAAATCGTCCTCATTCTGCTGATGTTTTCGTAAACGAATAAGTTTTTGTTTGATAGAATTTTCGAGAGATAGCTTCGACATAAATACTTAGACCTCTCTTCTAGGAGGGGCAGTTTAGACTCAGCTAAGAGGATGTTGGTAGGGGTACTAAACCGATAACCAAGAGCTAGTCTCACTGCAGAGTACTGAATTCTCTCTAAGTTCATTATTTGCTGCTTCTGTGTGGGGAAATATATAAACGACGCGTAGTCTAATCTCGATCGGATTAGACTCTTGTAGATGATAATCAAAGTATCAGGGTCTGCTCCCCACCAAATGCCTCTAAGAAATTTCAGTATGTTGAGTGCTTTCATACTCTTAGTTTTCAAGTATTCGACATGTTTATCAAAGAAAAGTCTGTAATCGAAAATGACGCCTAGAAATTTTGCAGAACTGGACGATTTCACAACTGAGCCTTTTACTCGAATTTCAGTTTGCCCTGGTAATACGTTATGCCTATTTATATGCAAAAAAGTCGTTTTTGGGGGACTTAGTTCCAATCCTAGCTCAAATAGATTATCATACAACTGGTCTATTGCTTTTTCTAATAGGTTAACTCTGGACTGATTTTTTTGAGTACAATACACCACTATATCGTCAGCAAACTGTAGTACTTTGACACTTTTTGGCAGCTCTTTGATAATAAGTGAAACGTATATACAGTAGAGCAAGGGAGAGAGCACACCACCTTGAGGTACGCCTTTGTGGACTTTTCTTGGAGAGTTTTCCGTCATTTGAGTGTAAATGATCCTTTCAGAGGTGATAGATCGTACAAATTGCAAGAGATTTTTGGGGCACCCGATAGATGCCAGCTTTTTGAGGAGAATATCAATATTGACACTGTCGAATGCACTATCGACATCTAAGAATGCTACCAAGATTTCACTCTTGTGATTGATAGCCTCTTCCGTGGTTAGAAGTAGGCTGACCAGATTGTCGGTAGTACTCTGTCCCTTGCGGAAGCCACTTTGACCTTTGGGAAGTATATTCTCTCTTTCAACCCACCATTGCAGCCTGTTTTTTACCAAAACTTCAAATATTTTACATAGGCATGAGGTTAGTGCAATGGGTCTCACGCTTTTCCCGTCGGATTTACTTATGAAGTGAATGAATGATTCTTGCCACTGGCTTGGGTAACAATTATTCCGATACATCTCATTATAAATATCTAATAAGATCAAACGGTACTGTAAAGGTAAATTTTTCAAAATTTCATAATCAATTCCATCCATGCCAGGGCTTGAATTTGGGTTCCGACTTTCTATGGCAATATTCAATCCAGCAAAATCAAAAGGTCTACTCAAGAACTCATTCTCTTCGCATTCGGGTATAAAAGGCTCAGTCATGCACCAAGGAGGGCTGATCTTATCTAGACATTTTTCAATCTTCTCAAGGTCTTGGTGGTTCTCCGATGTGTGATTGGGCCTCACTTTGGTCCATCTATTTTTGAGAATTTTGCAGGTGTTCCAGACATATGATTGGTTTGAACGAAAATTAACGGAACTTGCAAATTGCCTATATTGAGCCCTGCGTTTTCTCTTGAACAATCTTGTAGCTTCAGCACAGGATTTTTTGTACTCTATAAAATCATCAAGTTTTTTCGTGAATTTCCACCTTTTAAATTTTGCTTTTCTCAATCGCTTGGCCCTATCACAATCGGCGTCCCACCACGCTACTGGGTTTCTATGTTGCTTATCGCATACATGTTTTTTCTGAGGCGTGCAAGAATTGATAGCATCAGAAATCAGCGTGGTAAAAATAACATACTTTTCACTAGCGTTAGATTGACAGTACTCAGGAGTAAATAATTTACCAAAGTCTCTTTCCAAAATTTCACCTACTTGTTTCCAATCAGTTCGCACTGAAGATAATCGAAACGATTTTTTCCGGTATATATGTCTTTCAATATCAATGACAATGTGAATAGGACAATGATCGGAGCTCCAGGTATCATCCTCGACATCTACTTCTAGCTTATCAATTAAATCAGGGCTAGAAAAAATTAGATCTATATTAGACATGGAGTTGTGATTTTGAATACGAGTGATTGAGTTCGAATTGTGCAATATAAGAGATGACCTGTAAATGGAATCACGCAATCTATTGCCATTTGTGTCGTTATTTGAACAGTTCCAGCTGACATGATGGGCATTAAAATCACCCATGAAGATTGTGCTTCGATCATTTCTAGCGTTTTGGAAGATTTCGTCCCATTGAGATTGCAAAAGCGTGTTACCTGGAGCTCTGTAGCATACGATCAAATCTAACAGCCGTTTGTTGTTTGTAATAGTAATACATACAAGTTCGGTATTGGGGGCCGTAGTATTTACCTCTCGCTCGACGTAGGCAATGTTATTACGAATGTATAGAAGTATCCCACCACCTCTGCTTTCTCGATCCTGTCGGAACGTCTTGAAACCGGGGAAGTGGAAACCTTCATCTTCTTCGTCCAGCCAGGATTCAACACACGCCAAAATGTCCAGATCTTGCAATAGTTTCGAAAGCGTTTCTTTTTTATTACTGACACTTCTACAGTTCCAAAATAATATATTCAGTTTTTTGTGTTCGTAGCGATCCATTTTGTCAGATTCAGAGAGATTATTGCGAATCATGATCAGACCTCGAAGAAGTATCCAGTTCCGTATCACTCCCTCCTTTCTCGTTTGGGAGGAGCTTTTTTTTCAACTTGGTGCAGCGCGATTTCAGAACAGGATTATTGATATACGGGTAAATCAAGTCAATCTTACTCGTGAGGTTCTCTATTTTGTCCGAGAAAGAGGCAGCTAGCTCAACAACGTTCTTGCTACCTCGAGACTCGATCATAAACTGCTCAAATTTTTCAAACTCGAGAGGTTCTGCAGAGTTCGCGAGATCCAGTTTTGCTCTAGCTTCCGACAGAATAGAGGATATGTCTGCCTCGGACATGGGCACTGGAGGCTCTACTCGAGGTTTCTTATTTCTTCCGCGTTTTCTTCTTTGAACTTGAAAATCATCATTTTCTTGGATTGCAACTTCATTAATAGGAGGGCTATGTGACGTCGGCTCATCAGGGTCGATAGATGAGCCTGATTCCGTAGAAGGAGGTGGAGGTCTTTTGTGTGCACTACTTTGCAGCGGCGCTTGAGAAGAAGCTGGCGCATTGTTGTTCAACACAGGTTCAATTTGCTGTGACATATTTGAATCGGTATCAGCTTTGTTGGGGCACTGCCTGGCAGCGTGGCCCGGCTGTTTACAAATAAAACAGCAAGCAGTGTCCGTGGTTAGGTAAACCCAGTAGTTAGTGTTGTCATGCAGAATTGACATTGATTCGGGAAGCTTCTTCTCGTCTTCTTCCTTTATATACAGCTGTCGGCGAAACGAAATAATGTGTGATCGACCTGGTTTACTCAAACTTGCTCGTATTTGCTGTATACCTGAAAGAGGATTGATCCCTTTCATTTCGAGAGCACTTTCGATTACTTCATTTGGCACTGATGGACTTATATTAGAGATCACGATTCTCTTGTTTTTTTCTTGCAAGGGCCTGATTCTGAGAGCAAATTCTTTAACTTTTATAACTTTATTGATAAGATTGTCCACTTCAGAAACACTGTCCATGAAAACACACACTCGTCCACCAGAAATTTTCGAGATTGCCTTGATTTTTTGCACGTTAGTAACCTGCTCCAGACCATCGATGTAGTCGTCGATGGTGAGATTTTCCAATGATTCTAGTACTATTGCTTGTTTCTTTGTTGGCCATGAAGCCTGGGCGGCAACATTAGCGAAACTTTTTTCAGAACTTGACTCAGTATTTTGGCTTTCAATGCGACTCCCCGAAGGAGACGCACCTGAATCTTGAGTATGCATTTCAAACTGCAGGCGCAGCTTGAATGCGTGTTGAGGAGATCAGAATTGAATAATAATCTCTGTACTATTACGTTACTACTGTATCAAAATTTCAACTGATTGTCGTGATTGTTGACATGCGGTACCGCGCGGGTTCGTGAACACGTCTACTCGCTACCGTGTCTCAAACCAAACTCATATATACATATATCCCGTACAATCAATCCTCTTGTAAACATCAAAAAATACGGTATATGATATGACAAAAATTTCCAAGATTCGCGCACGTGATCTATCTGTTTATCATTGACATCATAACAGACCGAGAGATGCACATCTTTTTGTTTTTTCTGTCTTCTTTGGATCGTAATACAAGCAGAACCCCGTATTAGACATATCCCACGACTTCAGCGCCGATTTCTACGTATAAAGTTTTATGAAGCGGTCGACGCGTGGACTAGAATCATGCCTAGTATTGAACATCGATAAAGGTATACGTATGCATTGGCTATGATTCTAGTTCAGCAGAGAATCCGTTACGAGCGCTACGGTCGTGGGATATCTCCAATTAGGGTCCCTATAATTAATGGTCTAGACAAAGGGGGACAGCCGTCATCTTCAGCGATGCCGTGATGGGAACGCATTTGTGTGACAGTGCACACACCGGTGCGCCCGTGTACGTGTAGCTCGCTGAAAATGGCGGCTGCGCCCCTCCCCCTTGTTTAGACGTGGTCTGGACCCATAGGGACCAGACCACGTCTATCTCCAATTCGCCATAGGAGGCCTCGCATTAAACCACGTAGCCCGCTTCCTAGAAATTTTCATCCTCCCCCCCCCCCCCCCGAAATCTGCGAAAATCATTCTTTTTCTCTGGAAGTTATAATTTGCTCGATAATTTGCCATAATGCTCCTCAATCATATACTGTAAATACTCCACTATGAACATAGGTACGAAATGAGAGGGTGTAAAAACACGATTTTAACGAGACGCCGCCACGTTGAATTTATAGTACGATGGACCGAAATCCGTTCAGTAAATATTTCGAGTTTTATTTAACCAAATCACATGGAATTTTGTATGCATCAATATAATGCAGATCAGAATTGCGCTATGGAGAAAAAATCCATGAAATTCAAATGAAGAATTAAAAATGGTGGCAGACTCCGGCCTCGCCGTAAGATCGAAAAGGTTTTCAAAAAGTGAATTATGACTTCTTATCGTTGTTTGGAAGTGAACGAAATTATTCAAGATTTTGTTTTGCTCTGCGGAAAAGATCTTGATCTGTTTACACCATTTGCTCATCTTGAAGTGAAAGCTTGTGCACGTGACTATGGACTAAAGGTTGGTGTGACAATCGTTGATTGCACTCTGAACTGAAACCACCCCTCGCAAGTTGTGAGACCAGGTCTACATTATTAAATTTCTTCCGATCTTGTATGCTGTTTTAACATTGCCGTTAAAGAACAATGTATAATTCAAAAATTGGAAATGACGGTGAGACAATTTATTAGTCAACACATCACAAAATGATTTTCTCTCTCAAATTCCGGAATCTCTAAATAATTTGTGCCTTGGAAACTGCGGATGATGGATTTGGGTCCCAATCCTTTTTACCGCGAATACTGGGTTTCACCTATGCGTTTTAGAACGACCGGTCAACAAAATGAAGTGCATTGTGATGAATATACTCGTGAGACGTTTTTTGCATAACGTATACTCTGTGTACCTCCTGCATCACTGATCACATCACAAGAGGGACCAAGATGAAAAAATGTGTAATACGCATAGAGATATAAGACCATTGGTATTATATCTCTATGGTAATACGAGTATCTCGTGAATCGAACTCTGAATCGAACGTCCTATGGAACTTTATTTTTGTACCCCACACGCATGTTACACGTATGCGTATTCAATATATGTACTTATAGATATAACTGTTACATACATGTGACAGCTGCATAGGATTCCTGATGCGCTACCACACCAACCATCACACCATTCGACCGGGCTCGCTCCTCGCGATCGGATCGGCAACAAAACAAGAGAGTGGGGAACGTATACACCGCGCTTTCGAACACATTACATCCGTCTCTCTTTGAGGTCTATTCGGTTTCATGCGAGCGAGTGAGAAGGCTTCTGTCACTTCGTATAAATACAAGAGTCGCGCAGCGCTCGCGCTCAGTACAACGTTACACATCATTCCGCGCTTATTCGTCGTATTTATCTTCTTTTTCCCGCGTAAAACGTGTGTTCGATTTCTATCCATAATAATCAAAATTTGATATTTCGCGCTGTGCGTAATACTTTGCATCATATACCTGTTCGATATAAATATCTGTGTACGTTTGTGTATGTGTGTGCAACTGTATGATCTGACAACAATAACAACAACAATAGTGATGCGTGCCCTTTAAAGTGTGTTTATAAACAAAAAGAAAAGGAAAAGTAAAGAAGATTCAAAGTGTGCGGAAGAATACGAATGCAGCACCCAGGAAACTTGTCATCATCATCATCATCATCATCTCGAGAAAACCCTAATATTACCTGAATATCAATTCGAGAATTATTATACAAGTGAAGCTGAAAATAATAAAAAGAACAAGAATCAGACGAGGCCGAGTTATATTGCGGCATTGCGGCCACTGGCCCCGAACCAGTATTACTTATTATCAAGACGCAGAGTGGCAACGAGTGAAAAGGCGGCTTTCACCGCGTGTTGTAGGATTATAAGCGCGAGTGCGGCAAGTAAAGCAAAAGCAACCTGTGGCTCTCGTCATATATACCGCACCGACATCATGCAGGCCAGACATTATCCTACCAGGTTGAGAACCACTGCTCGAGAACAGCCTACTCGTTTTGACTGCATCCTGATTCTCGCTAACCGATCCTGATTTACAAGAGATTTAAAAAAAGAGAAAAAGAAAATACGGATACCGGAATTTAATTGATATATCGAGTGCTCGTGACATACAGTGTAATTATACTCAACGCAGTAGCTGATATTTTGAGATTTGAAGGGTAAAGACCGCTGTTTTTTTTATGATTTTTGATGATTCTGTGTGTGCCAATAATTTAACCGGTTCATGTAGTGAAATCTCGGAATGAGCAATTTCTAAGGAGTTAAAGAATTGTTTCAACTCGCCGGCGCGCGTAAGTACGGATTTTACGACAATAAGCAAAATTCTCTTTATGACCGGTCATTCGCACGGTTAAACGGCTATTACTCAGAACCACGGAACCACACGGAACAATTGGCCATCAAAGATTTTTAAGGCGCTTCGATCTGCTCAATCAAGCGAGATTCCAATATAAGGCTACTCGGCAGCTTATAATAAAAGCCTATGTAGCTTCTCGCATTTTCCATTTTCTATATTTCTAAAAATAAAGTTGCGGATCGAATTTCCAGTCTATAGTGTATCTCGTGTTTCGTTGTAAATATCTACGTCATCTCGTCGTCGCGCATCGACAATAATCTATTATGTATCCATCATCCACATCATCATCGTTCGCTTGCTCGCTCAATCTGATTTTTTTTTTTTTGACCAATTGTGTCATTATCAATGAAAAAGAAAAAGATTTTAATTCGCGGAATAGTATAGTAGACCGGAGGTGAAAGAATTTAACGGGAAACGTATTGTGTACTACACTTTGGCCTTTCATTATAGCCACGATCATTATTTACTCGACTGAAGTCAAAAGCAGACATACACCGGCTATAACGAATAGTTTTACGCAAAACGGCGTGTTTCTGCGTGTCGTTCGTCGCTTGTTCGTCGCTCCCGCCGTTGATGAATGCCTTTGAGGAAATTGATGTCAACTCTAACGCTTATAATGCATCAGAAAACCACCGAGTGAGAGAGCAAAGCAACAACTATACCCAAAACTATTATTGCTTTAAATTGAAATGTAAACACAGAAAATTGTTTCTATCGGTCGTAGCTATTTGCGAATTTAGTATGTGGTTTTTTTTGTAGTGTTTGACAACACGTTCCAAATTCAGAGGCCTATTGATTTCGAAACGTACGTTAGATATATCTATAAATATCACTAAAAGCCAACAGACTTGGCAGCTGTTTCCTCCGAGTATTAAAGCTTGTTTTTCACCTTGAAGCTCAATGATTGCCCGTCTCTTACCAAAATCACACAAATTCTCGTCTAAAAATTAATCGACACGATTCTTAGAAATTCGAACCGTCGCGGTCGGATTGGATTTCCAGAATTTTATGCTTTCACTTGCCGATTTCGTTAGAACCCCTATCTAGCATCAAACGATATTGTCTCAACCGTGACATTCTCACATAATCGAAAGGAAAAATCCTCTTTTTTTTTGAAACTTTGAAATTGGCGCACACAGAATCAATCAAAGTCTAGTCACCATAACCCAACCTTTTTGACTAAAATTTAAAATTGATATATTGTATAGAAACAGTGCCAACGTCAATACATCGTCAGGCTCTCAGAGTATGGAAAGCAAGATGTATATAAGCGAGTCAGAAGGCTCATCGCCAAAATTTGCATCAACCAATTCAATTCCAGCATTAGTTGACGGATATGTAAACGATCGATCACCAGGAAGTAGAAAATCTAGTATAATGTTATCACCATCTGCTGGAGTAATTCTACGTGACAGTAAAGGTCGTCGACACAGTGTCCTTGACGAATTAAAAGCTCGACGAGACAGTTTTTTTCAAAAAGCTCGTCGATCCAGCATTTTTGGTTCATCCAATAATAGTGCCAGTGAAGATAAAGAAAATACAAGACGAAGCAGTGACAGTACCACACCCAATAGACGAGGTTCGGTATTTTACGTATCGGCTGAGCTTATTGGTGATAATCAATTATTGGATCGTGAAAAGCTCGGTGAAAAAAATGATGAGGATGTGAAGAAAAATGAAGATGACGATAATGATATTGAAAGTGGAACGAAGGATGAGGAAGATGATGATGGTCAGAAGACACCTAGAAGTAAACATGAGGAAGATGATCAACCTCTTGCTAGTTTGGAACAACAGCAGAGGCAACAATCTAGTGCTAAAAAAGGAAGACGCAAATCTTGGAATCCATTAATGGTTGGAAAATCATCAAAATTAGATAGAAAAAGGCGTAAAGGTGTAGCTTCCGGTTCTGCAAGCTCACCTGTCGGCGGTGGTGTTGGTGGTGATGAGCTTGGAAGTGAAGAAATTTTATATTCGAGACAGAAAAGGCCATCCTGGTGGAACATCTTTGTACCGGATTCTGTTACGAGGTATATTTTTTGAATCTTTTTTTTTTTTTTAATGACGATGCCTGGCTATGTATCATTGCAAGGTATGCATTTGACGAATGGGAAGCATGGTTTTATATTCGAGTGCGCTATGTATAATACACTTGGAGGCTCGTTCATGAATATAGAGAGGCATGCTCTGGAATGTTCTGATGTGATGTGGAACGTGGGATGTGATTGGGGTCTGCTGTGTGTCAAGTAATTGATTGAATAATGTGTGCATGGTGCGTGAATATGACTGACCTGGGAACAAATTTGTGTTATGTGCTCATATGAAGGTGGCCACAGCATTGGGAATACAGTTGGGGGAATTTTATCGGTCCTTTATTATATCTTTAGCTTTGGTCCAAAATCGTATTTGAATGTGAGAACATTTTTCAAATCTCACTCGAGATTCACGAATGTCATCTTTGATGATCTTTCAGATTTTTATATAACTGGCGTGAATTCGTAATGAGACTTATTTCCAGATATCGCATTTTGTTGTTTGTGAGATAGGTATACATTGTTACTGATATGCAAAATTACAAGAGAGATTTTCTGTTCATAATCAATGAAATAACTTTAGGACACTGCTTCGGGACCAAAAAAATTAGTGTTTCGACAATTTGTTCAACAATTTGAGTTTAAACAATTTTGCGTCCGAATTCCGTCTGGGACATGATTCTCGAATTTAACAGAGTTTCCTGGAGGGGATCCCTCAAAAAATTCCATCATTTTCTCAACGATGGCGGTGATTTTGCATAGTCCAAATCTGTTTGAAAATCTACGAATGAATCAATATCGATACCGCAATAATAGCCCAGATCAAGTTCTTCACATAAAACTCTCGATCCCAACAGAAGTTTCTGGTATTTCAAATCAATTTCTCTAATATCAATCAATACACTCGATCAATTTCGAGAGCACCTGATAAAAAAAATGCTGAACCACTCGGCATCTGGTTCAGATTTCAATCAAATCGTTTCTTACAATCTCGATTCTTTTAATCCACATCCAATTGAAGGAATAATCCATTGACTTGGCGATCATTATTTGTTGTTCGTTCGTTCGAAATCATTTCTGTGCATTATAAAATTGACACTCGGACATTACACTCGCGTGGCGTTGCGCACGTGCGAACAAATTCCTGCACAACTCGACTCGGCGAGACTTTCGCGTTTTCTCGACGCCGCGGCCACGACATCAGACTTATGTACAGTTATACACTATGTATATATAAATATTCAAGAGGTTCTCAACTATGTCGTCTGTCGTGTGACTGTCACTTATGCACATGTACAGATTTGCGTTTGCTGCCATGCGTTTTTGAATGAATTTACGCAAGGTTAGCCACGTGTTTTTTCAATTTAAGATCTGCAAAAGCATCATCTTGATCATCCAATTGATTGGTATATATTTGAGTAGCGGTGAATCGGTTGATTCGATGCTCGTTATCTCGGGTGACTGTTATCGGATGTGACTTCCTCGTTTTGTTGCGCTCTATCAACCTGACTGCGACACACTTTAATCTCCCTGCACGCGTTATCTTCTCGATGCCATCTTACCATCTCAAGTCGTCGTATTGAATTCGTGTTTCACAAAATTGTACGATTAAAATAAAAAGAGCCGATTTCTTACACTCATTTCTATCCAGACTATGGTGACCAGTACACTCACCGGAAAAGCTTTTTTAATCCTGAGCTGCTGTTTGGAATCTCAAGATTGGGTTTCGATTCTAAATGGGGTCAAGAGTACAATTTTGGTCATGAAGACACCTCAAACGCTCTGATTTAGATTGAAACAGCAACTCAGGGACATGAAGCTTTTCCAAATTTGTTCAGATATTTTGTCCGGCAAGTGTACATCGAAAAATGTCATTTGTTTTGCTATTAAAGTGTCCATGAAGAGTAAAAAGCGAGGTATAAAGTTTGAATTTACGGGGAGAATAATTTTCATGCAGATTTTTCTAACCAAAATTATGATCCAGATCTTCCGAGCCGCTTCCCCAAATTTGTTCATCACATGTTACGGCAGAATAAAAATAGCAGAAATCTACGGTAGCTCTGGAAACTCCACTGTACATTGTATGTTCAGATATCTATTCCAGTTCCGCCGTTTTTTCATTGGAATCTCTGAGTTAGCAAATCATCAAACTCGGACAGCAGCTTGTTTTTAGTATTTTGAAGATCAACGTTTATATACCCACGGAGGTGTAAATCTTTTTATACCGAGCATTTTCACTCAGGCATTTTTATACAAAGTGTTTACGAGCTCCTCTTCAGTGATTTATGAACTGAAAAATTATAATTATACCGAGAACCGTATCTCTTCTTCATAAAATTCTAATGAATTTATTGTCGAAGAATCATCATCGCAATTTTAGTACTTGAGGATGATTTAATATTTTTTTCGCGGTATCTCGATTTTCGGTTTTTCCAACAATCATTAATCTCTAGAGCCACCTTATCTCACATTAATGCTGTTTCCATATGAGCAAGAACAAATCATTCCGGAATCATGTTTCTTATAATTACTGAATAATAACAACGTATTTCATTTATAGTAGATGCGACCGAATAATTAGCTTGATGTACGGTTGCGCGATTTTTCTTTTTTTTTCTGATCTACAGCGTGTGTGGCACAATTTTCGCTCGTCACGTACTCGACATACATCTCTTTCGTAAAATGTGAATGTGAATGAAACAAAAGAGGGATAGAGTAATTACCGTTCTATTTCTGTGTATAACGAATCTCTTTGAATTCGTGCAAGAACGGATTTTAATTTCGCAAAATATGTACGCATATGATAGATTAACCTTGAGAAAAATTGGACATTTCATTCATTATTATATTACAACAAAACAGTTTCGAACGTTTTTACACAACTTTTAATGAGAATCTAGTAATAGATATATAGTAAGAAGAAAGAAAATCTCAGGAATCTACGATTTGTGATTATCTTCGTATCACCATCCAATTATTTTCTCACGATTTTTCAAGCGTATCTGAGAGTGTATTATATAGTTACGATGATATCGTTTATCACTCGAGAGCACTTGAGTCGACTTGTTTTTATTGCCAACATTGCATCATATCTACCTGATGAAGAAAATGGAAAGAATATTCTGTTACACGTTCGAGAAATTGACGAAATACATCTCTCGAATTTTCGCCTTTTGCAATAAAGATTGTGATTATAGTTTGCAAGCTAAAACTCGTAAATATAGATAAGAAGGTCTCAGCTTCTGTGCAAACTTGGAAATCGAGAAAATTTATGTTTACACATCCTTATTAAGACCTCAAAATATCTGTATCTCGTCGTTACATAAAACGAATCTCTGAATTTTGCATCGCATATCAATATATAAAAAATTGTATCGAAGCAAAACAAAATCATGAACGTTGATTCGTTCTTCAGTCAATTCCTCACAATTTGCCTCAATTGATGAAAACTCGCGCACATCGCTCCTGTAGAAGATGTATTTGTTTTTTCCTCTTTAAAAAACCAAGTGACTCGGCTTATATTATTGTCATTCAGTTGATTATCATTTATAATCTTGTCTAGAGTCGGAAAGAGAGTTAGTTCTCTGGCAAACGTGTTTATGGGTTGTTCTTCTACTTATTTGATGCTTATATCTCTACTTTTTTTTGTTGATATTTCTTGGTCTTCGTCGTCGAGCCGCAATTATATATGAATATAGGAATCATGTGCCGACCCAATTCTCATAAATGGGTCAGAGTTGTACATGTAGGATATATATATATACTTGAGAGAGAGAGAGAGAGAGAGAGAGAGAGAGAGAGAGAAAGAGAGAGAGAGAGAGAGAGAGAGAGAGAGAGAGATAGAGTGAGAGAAAAGCAAATTGTGATAATTCAATTCGTCCAACGCGATGCATCCGCACAGCAAAAAGAGCCATATAATCATTAGAGCCAGGTCGTGATAAGGGTTATACCAGCATCCGGACTGTCAAAATTATTCATCAGTCTTCTATGCTAAACATTACAAACCGTGAACTCCTCTCAAACTTTGGTTTTGCAAATTATCAGTAGAATACAGAAAGAGAAATTCTGTGGTGGTGGTTTTATAGGTGGTATAGTCTTGAATGCCGCGCGACTGTACTTTTTGTTTCTTGCTGAACGTTTTTATACGCTTTTATTCTACTTCACTTTGGCCATATTGTTTCATGCACAGGCATCCGGTACTCAACTAGTCAGCAGGCACGTCTCTCGCCGTAAGAGCAAGAGAGAGAAAGCCTTTTCATACACGCGGTTCCGGTACCGAGCTAGTCAGCGCGCGTATGAGCTTTTAGGTTAGATTTGCTCTCTGAAATTTTCGCGCCCGTAAGCTCCATCTCTTTTTTTTGACTCTCTCTCTCTCTCTCTCCGCCTTTCTCGTGCACCCTAACCTAACATGCATCAGCCGCGCGTTTCCACTCCGTGCAGCACTACCCTCCCTACAGCAAAAGACCGAAAGCGGCCCAGGGTTGGCTAAACAACCAAACCAAACTCTACTGCAGGGCTTGGTAATCCATACGTCATTTTCGATGCATTTTTGCTGGTGCGCGCACACACAGGCTCTCGAGATGAGATGACTACGGTTATTACAGTTTCATATTTTTTTAGTGACACGGATATGCTTTACGCATAACCATCCGACTAAAAAATATAAAATAAAAAAAGGTTAGAAAAAATGGATTTTTTACGATACGCTTTTATTCACAGCTCTAATATTTTTCTCGACAACTAAAAAGCATAAAATAATCTGAAATTCCATCAGTCAGCCCAGTTCATTTTGAGAAAAATCTTATGACATGCCGTTGCCTACACCTGTTATCTCAGAAAACAATTGTTGAATTCGGTGTTCATCTCTCTCTCGGGGATCCCTCTCAACCCATCACGATGAATCTCGGAGAACATTCACTGTACCATAATTACAGATGATAAAAGCGTGGAGTGCTGTTTTCCCATGATCCAGATTCTCGATTGCTAATGAGAAAATTTCCATAGATCATGCACTTCTTGCCCGGAAGTTCAGCACGCCACGCTTTTATCATCTGTAATTATGGTACAGTGAATGTTCTCCGAGATTCATCATGATGGGTTGAGAGGGATCCCCGAGAGATAGATGAACACCGAATTCAAAAATTATTTTCTGAGATAACAGGTGTAGGCAACGGCATGTCATAAGATTTTTCTCAAAATGAACTGGGATGACTGATGGAATTTCAGATTATTTTATGCTTTTTAGTTGTCGAGAAAAATATTAGAGCTGTGAATAAAAGCGTATCGTAAAAAATCCATTTTTTCTAACCTTTTTTGTCGCTTAAAATTTATTATCGTGGCAAAGAGAGCGCAGTCTGCATGCGAATCCCGTCTTTTGCACGTATACCGCATAGAATATAATATTCCTTCTATAACGGTGTGCAAGAAGAGATGACCCATGTGCATTTCAACTCAACGAAAAAAAATTCACAGGAAAACCCTCAGTTCCATCTCTATTTCTCGAATTTCGAATTTTTGCATGTGTCGGACTATTGTACACATATCATGGAACTTTGTGGTTTTGACTAATTTTCCGAGATCGTTCTAGTGTGCAAAATTTTCGAAAATTTTCGTGTGGTTACTTGTAAGAGGGTGTGAATTTTTCAGTCAGCATGAGTATTTTTGAGGAGCAGTTTTTCATGATGATTGTTATGTCGAAATTGTACCCATCATGAACGGATACGAGTACCAGCACTCTTGTAGTTTTCTGTTAGGATGGTGTTCTTCGCGGCAGTCGTTGAAACGAATCTTTGCCTTATCATCAAAAACTTTGCAGAATTTTTCATTATTGGTCGAAACACGGTCTTGCAATTCAAACTTTTTTTATTGTTCAATTTTGCGAGAAGGCTTCTGCATCTTGTCTGTATTATCGAAATGTGGCCATGGATCCACTAAGAATGAAATTAACCCGACAAGTCCCAAGATCGTGAAATTTTTCATCTTCTTTTGGGCTCCTGAAATGTAATCAAAATATCTAGTGATACTGAGGAAAATATACTTACTTACTGTTTACAAAAGTGCTCGACACGATGGCATCGATTAAAATTTGCTCAAATATTGTTTTCCATTGTTAACTAACAAATTGAGAAAAAGTGTAGTAATTTTGAGGGAAAAATTTTTCAAACCGATGAAAACGTTCTAAACGGCCTTTCAAAAACGTGATTAGAGGTGATCACAGTCCTTGACTCGTTCATTATTCTGTCCTTTACAGAGACCAATTTCCTCATGTCAATTTGAACTGTCTAAGTATCCCAAGACTAATATAATGATGTCAAAGCTATCCGAGAGGCTTGATTGACAAGAGATAACTATTCTCACGACCACAGAGGCTCATCAAATATGATTCCATCAAAAACACCTCAGATAGCCCACATAATCTACAACCATATTCATTAAATAAAATGATGAATTCTTTTCAAATCAATCCCAATGGTGATGGATGATCATTTTTTAGTTCAAATACACCAAATTTCGCTCTTGACAGCTCTTGAAAAATCAGAAAGGGAAAGAGAAAAACCATGATGTCGGATTTCGTGAAATTGCGAGATTTTTCGTGAGATTTTGCGAGATTTTCTCGTATGAAATCGTCTATTCATCGACCGTTGGGCGTTATTTTTCCAATTTATTATACATCCTTCAAGATACCAACGCTCAGACATTCAGGGACCGAGATTCAGTAACTCTGTAGTGGACGGCTTAAACTCTGAGATATCATTCATAAACTGGTAAGAAAATTTGACTTGGACGATGGCGCTCAGAAGGCATTTGAGCTTCAAACAACGAGCCTAATCGTGATGAAAATTGATTGAATAGATGAAATGTCTCAAGATATAGTCAAAATTTTCTGTGAGTGATCGAAAATCTACCTAACAGTAATTACACCAACCTCGAAATACAAACGATGAATATTTTGATAATATGGGTAATCCCCAGTTCCCATGTAGAACACAAAATTCCATGAACATACATGATTATGGAATCCGTGGATTCTATGTTCATAAATGATCAGGTATAAAATCGGTTTGGAAATTTGTCATTTTTAAGCCGGAAAGACGTGATATACTCATTTATAACTGGTGTAACGTCAAAACCTCACAGTATTGATCAAAAATCACTCAGAAAAACCTTTCTCGGATGAGTCATTCTCAGGTTTTGAACATTTGAAACACTGAGAAGAGCAAGGTTACGTAGAAAATGTCACATTTCTGAAACTCGAGACCGACTCGTGGGAAGATTTTTTTTCAGGAGTATATGATTAGTATCGTGAAGTATTGATGTTAGAATAGGTTTGAATCAATACATCACAACTTTTGTGGAAAAAAAATGTTTGAAGCGGTTTTACGTATGATCATATATGACCATGAAATCGTATGTTTTACATGGGTTGCTGTAGGTTGTTGCCATCTTTTTTCACGAGGATATGTCGCGCCGTTAACTAACGTACTTGTTGGTTTGTATCGCTTGAAAATTATTCTTTTCACGTGCAGAACCAACGTTCTTTGGTCAAGAATCGGAGGCGAGATATATTCATCCAAGAGAGCTTGCAACTCTTTGTCGACTTGACGATCATCGATTCCGTTGTGTGTATATGTACACATGTATGAGGATGGCACAGAACAGACGCTTGGTAACTATATATAGTTTGGATGAGCCGAATGAGCTGAATTATATATTGATCCCGGGGCATCTGTTTATAAGCTAATCGGATGATTTTGCGTTGTGTCGTTTGCTGGAAATAACTAAAACCTGAATATCATGCGAGGCTACCACTGTCTTCTCTCTTTCTGAGCTAATCTAATTTTGAACACCAAAAACAGCACGCGCTTTTATGGTGATGAAATTTTATAATAAAGCCAAAGGCTATCTTTTACCCTCTTCGGCTTCTTTCCTCTTTTCAACTGATATACAAACACCCCATAGAGCTCTTGTTGCCCTGTACACACAGATATATACACAAAAGCTTTCGACCATTTTTTTTTCAACTTTTTCACAAAAAGCGAGGTGAAATAAGAGAGTAGAGAGCATCAGTGTAGAAAATCGTGCATCATCGCTGGACCATGAATTTTCAACTCTCATTCTTTCACTCGTAAACTTCATCGCCAAGAGTCCAAAAGATGCTGGAGGTGCGTGATGGTGATTGAAAAGTTACCAGACATGAATCTTGATGTGCGGATTTTGGGGCACGTGCAACATGTGCAAACTGAAAAGTTTTCAATCGTTGCATCGAACAACGAGACAATTGATTTCACGCAATACATTAACATCGGTTTTTTATACGACACGATATATACGAGCATCACATTCAAATTTCCCGCGTAAAGCTTGAAACTCGTCGATGATCGATGCATCCTTTTGGGAATACTACTGCACTCTGTATATGATATAGTGTCTCTCTGGTGATGTTGTACACGATACACGTCGAATCGTCTCATCGAGCAAATTGAACTTGATGTTTAACAACGTGCAGTAAGGTCTCCCTCTCTTGAAAAATACATTATCTCTCTATCTTTCTGTCTCCTCCCGCGATTGAACATGCGGTTACTACCTATTCAACGCGCGGAGCGTGCAGCTCGTACAACTTTGATTTATTTCATTGGCTCTTTTCTCGTACACAATGGAGAATCCGATTAACGCTCATTGGATATTCAAAATGCGTTTGGCTCATGCCTCCTACAAGGAATTTGAACTTGATTTTCTTTTACATTATCATCATACCTAACCTCCTCTACTATCTCAATTTTTGTATATAAAATTAAGCTTTCTTAGTATTAGATACTTTTGAAAATTGAAATAAATTGTTGTACGAAAATGTTCGATTAAACGACTGATGATGTGTGTAAGGCTGCAAAGAGAGCAAACAGTTCTACTCAACTCACGTGGACCGTTTACTGCCTGTCAACGTTTTCAATTAGACTCGATAATCCTCCTTCAACTGTTGTATGTATGTACTTAAATACTAAAGAGGCACAGATGGTCTAAACTCAAGATATCTTCCTCGTCGTCAGTATAGAACCGAACTGCGGCGCGCGTGACTTTGGCAATTCTTCGTCGTGAAATAGTAGTATAGCAGCAGCAGTAGTGGCAATTTTCAAGAGTTCTAAAAAGATAAACTGCATCAGTAATTGTTGAATACTCTATTTGATCGATCTAATAATAAGAAATTCCATTGCACTCGTTCGCATGAAGTACTTTTACTTTGAAAGTTCTCTTAGACTGTCTCTTGAGAAGAGAGAAACGATGATTACCAAGAGACTCTTGAGGCTCGTATTGTGTTTTGGGCTTGGTAGAAAATACTTCTGCAAAAAATACGAAGATATGTTCCTTTATTTTGTCTAGCTCTCGATATTATGCTGTACTTTTGAATCTATGAGCATCTCATTGTTCAAAAAGAGAATGAATCCCAAGTCGAATGAATTTTAATGAAACTCATCGATGACTGATTCCAACGGTTTATTTACTTCAAATATTATGCGCAAATATCTTTTTTGTATCATGCAGGGCATAAATCTACCTTGGACTTTGATTCTTTGATGTCCTAGAAACTCGATGAAATCGTCATATGTGTATGAATTTCCATCCGGTCTACTCATCGTCATGAAGCTGGTCGATCAAAATTGTACAACAATGTTGCACAGCCAGGATGTTCATCTGTTTATTCTTTCTTCTGCTCATCGTTCAACAGACTCTGTATCTTTCTGATGATATGCAAAGTCTTTACAAGAAAGCTCTCTATCTTTAGAGCTTCTTATATTCCTTTCAAGACGGAATTCACAATGAGATTGCTTGCGCGTAAACATCTCATATTTATGGTCATGAGAAGCATCATATATGCTCGCGTATGCATGCCTCTATCTCAGCTCTCAACAAGTTCACTAAAGAATGAAGGTTTACTTTGATGCATCCAGAATCACTTTTACCTTAAATCTTCCCATTCTCATACCTGTGAGCTGCATCATAGTGAATCACATTTTCTTTCAAAAACGTTTTTTTTTTATTGATCCACTCTCATTAGCGATATAAAAGACGATCAAAGAAAGAAGAATTGGTAGAATCTAATACAAACGATGGTTTTCAGAGAAAAATTTTGTTTAGAAAAACTCATCCTGGCTTTTGTTAGGATTGATAAAAATAATGAAATAAAATGAAAGTTTTGAGATCGTTACAAAAGGAATCGTGTCATTTTGATCTTTGGTGCTTCCTGACACGGTGCGACGACGACGACGACGACGACAATGATAACGATCGCCTATCGCCATCAGAGAAGCGTTTACGTAATAACGAGATGAGCTGGGGGCACGCGAACAATGCTACTGCAGGTGTCGGGAAACGCGTCAAAGCCAGTCGTGGCATTATATATTGTACATCAGAAATTATGAGGTGGACGGTGTAAAAGAGATAGAAATACAGTTGTTAAATGATGCAAGAGAATAGATTGCTGTGGTCGTATGTTTTACATATTTTCAGCAAGATATCTATGATATATGGGAAATTTTCAATTCTCAACGATGTGTACACACTCCAAGTGCACAGACTGTCCATGGTATCGAAAGAATCTGTAACTTTCGGGAACTCCATGATGGCGTGTAACATGCTCAGTTTTGTGTCTTCTGTTTTTGGGAATAACGTTCTCCGACAAGATTTCTAGAATTTTCCTTGAAAATTGGAACCAAGCGTCAGATTGACAAAGGGAAACCACGAGGTCCGGACTCCCAATCTTCTCCAAAATTTTTTTACAGCTTCGTACTCCCTTGAAGATGAACAATCCAGAGAGAATAACTTGGTCAAATGGGTCTCGTATCCAAAGATACACAGTCACTAAGATTAGCATTGCCCATATAAGATGTACTGGCGATGCTAAGATTTTTGCTTGTAGTTCTGGACAAGAGACCCATTTGATGGAGTTACTAGGGATTCTTCATGTTCTCAGTAGTACAAAGCTGTAGAAAAATCTTAAAGAAGATTGACAACCCGGACCTCCTGATCCCACCCCCCCCCGCACTTGTAAGTACCGAAGAAGTTGTACAACCAGACTGAAGAATAATGGCAGTCTTGATTCTACAAAATTTATCGATTCCAATGAGGAATATATTCCGCGAAAATCATGAACCAATTATAGCACATGAATGAATAGCAGAATCCTCTCAACTTTTCTAATCGTGGCTGTTTAGACTTCAATATGCGGAGCTTTGCGACTGATCTGGGTAAGACACTCACCTCCCTCATTCAACAAGCGTAAAATGCAGGAATTGATGCCAAGAAGTCTTCAACAGGTTTCCCAGTTGTCCTGTCTCATGTAATCCACCAGAGAGTAGAACAACTCCTAGAAAGATTAGACAATTCTTTCATGGTACGAAAATCACTCAGCAACAAATCGAAATGGAATAATAAAATTATGTCATATTAAAAAAAAGTACATGCGTTGAATAATACGTCCTGAAGATACCTTTTTGCGAAGTCGAAAAAATCATCTCAACTTACTGTGAACGCTCATCACGCATCGCAAGGAATAAACATCTGAACATCTCGTTCTTCTCCTTGTTGCTTTACTCTTGTGGACCGACAAACGTGCACGACTGCAGCATGATGCAGTCACGCGACACATGTCAAGAGTACCCATACAAGGCTGCGGCTAAAAGATCGAGTTTATTGCTATCATCTCGTACTTGCGTGTGAGTGTATGTGCGTGCGTGTATCTACACTTTTCTCGCCAATGTGCAAGTATGCGTGATATCAGCAGGTGCTGTGCATTTGTATAATTTTCTGATCCATAGCAAATTACCAAATTACTTTGGCAGTCCCATATACGTGTCATTGGCTGCCCTCTATACGATGTTATTCTAATGACGATATAGTTATTTCACGGGAGAATTCCTCTAGAGTTCCAGTATACTTGAAAACCGTGTGTATCTCAAACTTTCAAAATTCAATCTATAACCTCAAAGTTCTCGCATTGCATGCCATCTAAGGTATCATTGTTGTAGTTCACGCCACCAGATGGCTACATGTTTACATTTCTCATGAATAAAATATTCTGAATTTTATGATGTTAGGTTTCTTGAAACACTGAATTTCTACCCAAGATACGTTCGTAATTTTGACAATGGCACTCTTTCCAAACAACAAATACTAGTAACTGTGCTCAAAGTTCTGGGTGCTATGGAACAAACGACAATCTCTGAATAATTGCAAGAATCATCAAACTTTGTGGATGAACTGAGCGGAAACATACTTCCATACATCAAGCAGCGATTGTTAGAATAATATAGAGTTGACATGTCTCCCGTAATGAACTCATTCGTTAGTCCAACTCATGAATCCATGTCTGTTGATTTGCAAAGCTCACCGAAAATTTGACACATCGAACAATCGGGGAAACTCTCTAATATACATCGATAAATGCTGTCAACAAACCAAACTTTGCCAAATTCATTATAACTTCTCAATTTTCTTGTTTCAAATACACACGTTTTGTACATCTGTGTTAAGTACAATTTTTTAATATTTGGTGATTAATACAGTCAATCCAATGTACAGTGTTAGTCAAGAGTGAAGTGACGTTCACAGTTTCCCCGCCAATTTACGAGTTTTACAAGATCGTTTCAATTCTGACGGAGTCTTAGTTACAGTTTTATGATTTGATTTATTTAAATGCAGCTACTTGATTCAATCCTAATTCTTCGTCCAGGTCCGTTTATTCTCAATCATTCATAAATTCTCATAAAGGATTCTCCAAAACAGATGGTAAAGTTCTTATTGGAGAGAGAATCAATCGGTGTTTAGAACAGAGAATCCATAGGCTTTCAATCACAATTGAGAAACGCTCTAATCCTCGGGGCAAAAATTGATTCCGGATTATCTCATCCCCCAGAGATACCTCTCTCCAATACGATGGCCCACACCAAATTCGCTTCGTTCTGTATGGAGCTGATCCGATTGCCACTGCAGCCTGTTGCTACTACTGTCGCGTAGTTTCACGATTCTGGGTCATGAATTGAAAGCCCAAATCGTGAAAATTATTCAACTCGTTTGTTGGTTCGTCCACTTTCAATCTCAATACATACATACATATATCCGTACCATATACATATGTGTATATCACACTTTGGAAGGTCACACTCAATGAACAAACGCGAGAAATAATACATGGAGGCGTTGATCTTTCATTTATACTTGTTACGTAATTGATTTGCGGCTTCGAGAATCATGCATGAGAGAGAAAGATGTTATATACTAGCACATATTCTAGCTTCTAATGATGCTAATTTTTACGTGTAAGGATAACGCAATAGGTCACTTGTTGTACGTTGATTCGCGACCGTCGATGACTTTTTGTTACTCATTGGATGTTCTTCGTTGCTCGACAATGACGCGACGGTCTCGTGCCAACACGAGACAGGAAATTCTAGCCAATCGTATACCACAATCGCTCGGTAACTCTTCTTTAAAGAGGAGTCTATTGACTTCATGTTGGCGTTCAATTGAACTTCATTCTGGACATCAGTTGTTCTTCAAAAAATTTCCTTCTTGTATCATTATATATTTTCTCGAGGTTCGTTCTCCTCTATTATCAAATTCATACTACTTTTTGGGATGGATTCTTGACTCATTTGAGTGTACTCGGATGTTGATGAAAGTTATCTCGTACACTATTTTGTCTCTTCAACACAGGGTAATGTCGATTTCTAATCATTTATGATTGTTTCGTTGTAGTCCATCGAAAGAATCTGAACTTCTTCCATGAAATTTCTGTTAATACTAATAACAGAATAGACCATGAATCGGGTAGAGAAAAAACATATTCTGATAGAAGAAAAACCATTTCTAATACCATTAGTGCCAATTTCGCAGTGGACGGGTTAGAGGAATACTTTCTTACACATTCATCAAAAAAGCCTACTCTGTAAAAGTCATCCAGTGAAATTTCACTGGAAACCAGTAACTTTTCACTGGTTCATCCAGTCCAGATCCGTTCACTGGCATTCCAGTGAAATTTCACTGGATGAACCAGTGAGAACTACTTCTCACTGGTTTTCCAGTAGATGCTCACTGGTTTTCCAGTGGGTAGTCTCACTGGTTAACCAGTGAATCACAGCAATCGAATATGGGGGCGGGGAGGGGGGCGAAGGAGGAGTTGTGATCATACATTGTATAGAAATCTGCAATTATGAAATATAATTCATTCAATTATTTATTGAGCCATACTTGATTCGCTACAGATAAAATCATACTCTTATGATTAATTGAAGTAATAAAATAATTCTATGTGCAGTGTTCACTAATACGGGATACCACTAACACATGCACATATTCCACCAGGGCTCAGATACTCGGGTTCCACAAGGCCACGAGCCATGAGCATCGATACATGAACAGATCTGCTCATGCTCCACCCCGGAGTCAACTACTCAGATTCCACCGGTACGGGGACCACGAACACACGCACATACTTCACCAAGAATCAGATACTCAGCTTTGACAAAGTCACGAACCATGAGCCTAGAATAACCACAAACAGATGATGCACATGCTCCACGAGGAGTCAACTAACTCAGCTTCCACTAGTTCGAGAACTTCCAACACATGCACATATTCCACGAGAGCTCAGCACACGGGGAGCTAACTACTCAGCCTTCGCGAGCAAGGCGCAATCTCGAACAAATACAAATGTTTTTTCACCAGGGCTCAAGCCATACTCACCAGAAGAGTGTTTCAGATCCGGGTCACGGATTTAGCTGAAACTTCGGAAATAGTCCTTTCTTGATGCCAAAAGAATATATATCCAAAATCATAGACCCTAACGCTCAAGCGTTGCCGAGCTACAGCCATGGACATCAGCATGGCAGGTATACCTATATGTATGATTTTTAACATGGGCCTAATATGGACAATGATAATGTTTATGGCTGCAGCTCGGCAACGCTTGAGCGTTAGGTTCTATAATTTTGGATATCATCTGTTGGCACCAAAAAAAGACTATTTCCAGATTTTCAACCAAATCCGTGACCCGGATCTGAAACACTCTCCTGGTCAGCTTCTGCGAGACCACGAGCCAACGCCCAGGTCGGTACTTAAGAGCGGGAGAACCACGAACAGATGCTCGACTCAGTGTAGGCTAGTCCACGCAAGTCCACGCTCGAGAGCTACCTACCCTGTGGGTCATGCGCAATTGACTGTATCCACTGGTTTTCCAGTACATTTCACTGGAAACCAGTGACGGGGGGTCTTACTGGTTGATCCAGTGAGGCGTTTCACTGGATGACTTTTACAGAGTAAGCTATACTTCCTATAGGGTCAAATAGATTTGGAGAAATGAAAAATATTTAATTTTCTTTTTCTTGAAACAAGAAACCTATTCTCTTAGACATTTTTGGTGCGAAACACAAAGAAGTCATGGGTAAAATATCTGAGATCACGTCTGCATCCGCGTATAACATAGAGGAGATGAGCAGGATATATACAAAAAAGTTAATCGACGCAAACGCGGAAAGATGCGCGCACTATGCGATGAAACGCATCAACATGCACGTACGTGCATCCAGTATCGTCCTCATTGTTCATTAATTGACGCAGCGATTATCTTGTTTGTCCCGTATTGGAGGGACAACAAAAACATCTCCGGTTCTATATGCCTTCCCTCTCGTCGTGTATCATCGGCAAATTTCTTCTGGGTGATAATGATGAAGATGCGCGCGCTAAAAAAATTGACTTTGGAAATGATAATTGTGCACATATTCTCATCGCGATAGTCGCTCTAAAAAATTAAGAAAAAAACTATCACAAGTGATTACAATATCACCAATGTTGTAACATCTTCGCGATTGTGGATGGAATTTTACTTCGAGCATTTGAAAAAAAATTTGTTTGTAACGGAGGACAGCAAATGCACTGGGTTACCTACTAATTGTAGATCAAATCGTCGAAAGAAATCGTTTGGCGAAAAATTTTCTTGTATACGCTCATCTTTGAACTGTATTAATACAACGCTATATGAGTAGCGTCAAATAATAATTACCGTGTGAAATGAGTTGCTCGCTTTGTGCGAAATCGAAAGCATCGCTCGCGTTATTATGTGACGTCTTAATCAGGTTGATTCGCATAACTGTGTGAATGCAAATTTTTCCTACAGTCTTCCTGTGATTGCCAATAAAATTATTCTTTTCACCTATGTTTTCTTTTTATTATGTAAGAGTGATATGCTCTTTGCTGCTCATAATCAGAATAATTTTTGTTAATTGCTAGTTAATTTACAGCTTTGTTTATCAAGCACTATTTATAACGCAAACTTTGTAAATAAGTCGCTCTTTAAGTAATCACGTTTGTATATTTTCACATATGTACGAGTAATTGGGTTACACGAGACAACGTGGATAAGAATTTTTTTGCTCGGCTGACGTTTTAAACGTTAATATAGGATTTCTTCCAAGCGCCGCTCACACTAATGATACCAAATCAGACACGGAGTTATATCGCATTTTTTTCATCGATGATACAATTAATTGACATTATTTCATCATACTCTACTGATTTTCTCAATATTCGCATCACCTTTATCATTATTCGAGGTTCTTCTTGATGACTTGATGGAAAAAACTCAGAGCATGTCCGCTAAAGTAAAAAATATAACATACTCAACATTACATATTTCAAACTTTTGTTTTTCACTTCATCTTTTTGTAGATATACGATTTTCCTCTTTTTGATTCTCAAGATTGTGCATCTGGCATACGAGATCGTGCAATAAGACCGGAGAAGAAAAATAAATCCATTCAACGACCGTCAACACGGTCAATTGCATTGTCGGCGGTTGTGTGTGGTGCAACAATTTACATAGCCTATCCCGATGCTATGTGACTCGTGCACATTGCTGTTGTTGCATGTAGGTATACGTTGATGGTTTCTTTTGATTCATTTTCATTCTCCTAGCGGCGAAGAAACTCGCAAAGAAAACACTATGCGCGAGTTCCATTCTGCAATTTGTCTCTGAATAGAGAATGAAAAATGGCAGGAAGTGCGTTCCAGATTCGGAAATTCCTGAATTTAGAACTACTGGAATATCATATCTTGAGAAGTTATAGGAGGAATACTATTCCTTCTGCACATCATGAATTTTTGAATTTATCCATGAACTCACAAACTTATTTGGAAGCGCCGACTTCCTGAGGCTTTTAAAATCAGTGCTAATTTCAATCACCGCGATATCTTGAAAATTCATGAGGATACTTGGAATCTTGATAATATTGATATCCGATATCCTCTTCGAATACACCGAGCTCATTCTACAAATGAGAGATGGTAAAAGATGATTGAATGTATTACCTTCTGTTATCAGCGGCAAGAATATCACAGAGATGTTTTTCGGTCGTGAAAAAGTGGATCTTTCTAACCTCAATACCATAAATTTGTGACCCATTCGCCATTTCATTTGACTCAAGTCTGGATATTAGTTGAAAAATTGTATGAACTGATCTATTTGCTTTCATCGTGTGAACATGAAGCTCTGCAAAAGATGATTTCGACACATTCTACCATTTGGGCTATAATTCTGATTTAGACCATTTATGACATCCCAGAGTTTTATAAGTAAATTCTCACAATTCTGAAATGATCTATCTTCAACAGAACTAAAATTTGATTTACCTCGAGATCAACTAATTTTGTTCAATCTTGTCGAAGGAGTAATGAAATTTGTCAGTCTTCCGAATTCTTACTATCTGATGACCTACTTATATCTGCTCATGTTCTTAGTTTTGAACGTTTCCTTCTCCTTATCTCCTCAACAAGCCACAGACAATTTCCACAGTGTGAAAGCATAGACTCAAACTCTGAAATGCAACTATTGACAATCTCCGTGAAGTTTGGGAAACGACATGGCATGATAATAAGCTCTCGCATTCAACTTTAATGAAGCACGATCAGCATATTTCCAACTTGAGAGTTGAGAGAGTACATCAAGCCACGATACCAAGTTTCTGCGTCTCTCTCTCTCTCTCACGAACAATTCCATATAAGTCTCAAGTTAGATTATGAGAATCTAAGAAGGTATTCCTTGAGGTATGTTCTTCTCGTTTGCACTGTTAATGACGATTCCTTCGCGACTTCTATTTAATTCCTTGAATCAAGTTTTCGTCCAATGTGGTGAATTTTTTTGTAGTAAAATAATTTTGTTGATACAAGAAAAGAGTAGACTAATCTTGAAGGTCAAATTTTTTCGAACAGAGCTTAGAATCTATTTCTGAATTCATTTGCTTCTTGATAAAGATGGAATTTAAAGCATTCTGATGAAACTCTACCTATTTTTTCTGAAAAAGTCATCTTTTTAAATTCAAAAATTCTATATATTTTATATCGCTTCTCACGATTCTTGCCTGCATTTCATTGCAGTGTATCCAGTAGATTACATGATCATCATATACTTTTGAGAAGAAAATTTGAACAAAAGATGTTCAAATTCACAAGCTCATTGTTACAGTCTTCCAAAAATTTTCAGTATAGTCAGAAAAGTGGATAGGTGAACTCGTGGCATGACTTTCAACAGACCTGGCTACATCTTAGAACATGAAATGCCATATGATCTTCATTGCGGTACTTGTCGATTTGAAAAAAAAAAAAAATTCATTCGATGTAAAACTCTCATCAAGTATCTGTAAATGTATGTACATAAAAAAAGAAAAATTTGCCCTCAGGGCTTTCGTAACAGGTCACATGCAGAATATGGAAAAAATAACGAGGCGGAAATCTAGCAGCTCTTTTCCCTCAGATATATGCATTTACTAAGCTCGTTTGACCCGTCGTGGACCCCCGGGCAATGCTAATTTCTTTGTCGTCATCTACGTAGTATGGGACGTACGCACGGTCGTTCACAGGCTAATCGTCGCGGAAAGAATCGTTTTTATTTTTTGTGTTTGGATGGCATATTGCTGGTAGCAGTAGCATATCACGCTTGGTTAACTTTTTAGATTAATACATTTTATATACCCTCTGCTTGCTGTGCATAAGACATATCTACAATTTCCTCTCTTCTCATTTTGTCTATGTGTTTTGCTCTGAACAAAGTAAGCATGCTGTTAGTAAATCTTCTGTCTTTCGTGCTCTCGACATGTCAGCCATTTGTTTACCGGAATTAGCTCAGAAGAGCTAAAGTCGCGCATTTCACACGCTAAAGAGATATTACTCGCACATCAGATTTTAGGTACATCTCATATATGTGCGCTTAGAAATTGATTGATGTATCTTCTCGTCTCTGTTTGAAAATTCTTTTGCGTCGTTCATTACCAGAGAAAGAGAGCAAATATAGGAATTTGGAATAGCAAGCTCGCAATTTTGATTTTGAGAGATTGAAATTTCCGGAGGATGCGTAATTCCAATTTATTTATAAATGTATATCGTTAATGTTATCGTTTTTGCTTTGCATTGCTGCCAAATATATTCTGTGTAACTCTCGGGTGGTATTACGAGAATGTTTATAAATTCATGCCAGTTTTGCTTGAATGAACACATGTATTAGATAGAACTCTGTGTGCATAGAGAAATAAGGTGTCGCGTATACTCTTGTGTGTGCTCTGTAGGGTTATGTTCCTTTGCAATGTAAATTAGAGGATTGCGATGTGCTGTAAGAGATAGAGATAGCAATAGAAATGCATTGGTAACACTATGACATAGCTCGCTTTCTCGCCTTCCCTCTGAGGTATCTCTGATGACTAGAATTTCTTGTGGCTTGATGAAGAACCTTACGTACATCTCCATGCATCAGATATCCCAAACATTACTCGTGGTTGAAGCGATGACGTTTCTCTCTTGATTCAGACTTGCCAAATATAAAAAATCATATCTCGACAGGGGTCATCCATATATGACGTCGTACACTGAAATTGGCTATTATCATCCCCCTCCCCACTTGTTACGAGTCCCTTTACCGAGCCTCTTTCATACATGGCTTGCCACTTTGGCTGACTCCCTCCCCCCTTCCTCCCAAGAGCGCGACGTCATTTATGGACGTCCCCATATCAAGAGATGAAATTTGTGTGGATTACGACCCATTCAAGTTGCGCACCAAAATGAATTATGGGATTGATTTTACACGTTATTTCTCAAAAAGTGGACTTTGAGTATGACAGTGTAAATATTATGAAGTGAGGGCTGACACGGAACACCCAGGGGTTGTTGGGCAAGGATTTGGCTGAAACTCTGGAAATAGTCTCCTTTTACCACCAAAAGGTGAATCCCTGAGCCGCACTTGCAAATTCCCAACAGTTTTCAAGCTATAAACGATGACATTAGCATTGCACATATGGGCCCATTTCCAAAAAAGATGTATAGAGATATAATCGTTATACTAATGTTATGAGCTGCAGCTCGGAGACGGTTGGGCATTTGTAAGTGCGGTTCTGGGACTCATCTTTCAGCGTTAAGAGGAGACTATCTCCAGAGTTTCAGCCAAATCCGTGTTCCACAACCCCTGGGTGTTCCTCGTGAGTGCGATGAGTTTTCTAGATGTACCCATATGATAGCTCACCAGATTTTGTGTAACACTGATGGATTGACTTGTAGCTCAAATTACGCTGTTGACGAATGGCTTGGTCGACGTCTTGAGTAGCTCAAAATCAACCAGTCGTCGAGAGTTCGGGCCAAACCCTCGTGACTAACTTGTGTTTACATTCTCACATCGGAATCCCCTCTTTGATGACGGATTACTCGTGATGGATATATTTGTCGAGATACTTGTTCATAATGCAAAGACCATTCGAGTCCAAACAACAAGTCCGAAACTCGTGTGCACTCTAATAGAAACTGAAATTGGTTACAGATATTCTGAAGGAGATTCCATGGTAGATCCAAAAGATTATTGACGCGCAAGCCCATATACACCTCGATTTGCACTGTAAAAAAAATTTACTACAAAAAAATTTTTTAACTCAGGTCGTTTGATTAATAGAATTTTTTTTATTAAATGATCTGATTTTAAATCATCAATAGGATCTGTACCGCCTGACTTTCAGTAAGACGTTGGCGATTTAGGAATTTTGGATCACCATTAACTGAAATCCAGATCAATATTGATATGAAGCTATTACTGGATTTCAGTTCACCCAAGAACAGATAACGCTCTTTCTAACTACTTTCACTAGGGTGCGATTTCAAATTCGAAAATTCTGATTTTCAATACAAACGCTATGCGATTTTCAGAACATCTTCTCATGGTACATTCGTTCACGACTAAAACTTATTCCCTAGCATTAGCTCATTTTTGCGACAATCTCAAAGTAAATTGTAATCTATAGCCATCAGTTGCAGACGTGTGTATATTTTGCGAGGAGAAAGGTCCGACAGATCTATACGGCCTTCGCACGGCATTGGAATTCTCTTTCAAATTTTATACCTATATATAAGTGATCTGCCCAGGGACAACCTCTGACACTACTGTCTCTTTCTCTCTCGTTCTCAGATCGACTAGTTTTTCGTCCGGACATCAGAGTATAGCTTCCACTTTCCTTTCTTTGGACGCGTTAGTGACAGATGGGACCCGATTCTCGTGAAAATTGCCTCCATTGAATCTATACCGCCGCACTAGCGGTTTTCCGGGAGCACAAGTACGAGATTGATTGGATTTGATCCGTCTTACAGCTTTGTGCAAAGTCCCGACAATTCAGACTCTTTTTCCTCAAAAGTGTCCTTGGAAGAGTTTGGTAAATGATTTTGGAGGTTTAAAATGGTTGTTGTGGTCACGTGGCAAGGCAATCCGTTGGTAGATTTATGTAGTTGAAAATACTTTGATCTGTGTCGATCAATTCTTTGACGTCATGGAAAAAAAAAACATTAGATAGGCAATGTCATCTATGAAGTTTTTCGACAGCGTCCATTCTTGATGATTGTCAGACTATATTTGTCTCGAGAGCATCAAATTTTGTGGAAATTTGAGCTTCTCAGCTAATCGTAAAAAAGAATTCGTATGCGTCATCAATTAATTAATCCCAAATGTTCGTCAGGTTTCGAAAACGACACAACAACTTTAGACGTCCAAACAGATTCGTTTGAATTGTTTATGAAGAGCTAGGAGATAACAGGATTGGATATAACTTCGATCGCGAGATGGGCTTGAGCAAGGAGGGAATTTAACGTTTCATAAATTCATCATCGCCACTCTAGCGATGTTTTAACCGTAAAATTCTATTTCTGTGGTGCCGGACTAGAAAAAACAAGATACCAACTCCCTCATTCGAATCAATCAACGCAAAGTGAGAACTGAACGAAATTTTTGACTCAGAAACAGAACTGCAACGTGTCTTGATGATCTCATGCCAAGTTTTTATTATGTTATATGTCGATCTCGCGATAACCCTAATCCAATTTTTTTTTCCAATTACACTGAGCATGGCATGAGAATCGTGCAAACTGTTTGTCTTCCATGCATTAACGGCCCAAATGACATTTTTTCAATCCAAATAATTAGGAAATCTCCGAGACTTATACGCAGTCAACATATGTTGGATGAAACGTTGCTGATTGGGAGCCAAATTGTCAACGAGTTAGCATGCAAATTTTCCGTTGGCACTTTGCTAACGAGCAGTAAGCTGAAGTTAGAAAAATGAAAATGAGACAAGGAAAAGTCTCATCGGAAGGAATTTTGAAATGATGCTGCGGTTGAAAATTAATCGTTTGCATAGTTCGAGATCGACGAAGACAACGCGGAAAATATTTTATGAGCCAGTCGCTCGTGTGATTCGAACTGAATGATATTCGTATTGCGGGTGTTTAATAATCCGACTTATTGAGTAGAACTTGTTTGATATAGAAACTAGAAGTCTTATGAGCTTACCAGCAGTGTGAATTGAATGCGATCAGCAAGAGTTATTCAAGTTCTGAAGAGGAAGTTGTTGACTCCATCTATTTTAGCTCTCTCAAAGTCTCGTGTTCACACCCGTGCTTCTGGATTTGATGAAATTTCACACTTCTGTCGACTTAGCTATTTTAATCCAATCGTATGATTCTATTTCTAGTTATAAATTTTTATTTGACAATCAAAATACATTTTAATATCTGAATTTTCCCAATTTGATATTCCCAAGCAGAGGTACGAAAATTGAACTCAAAAATATTTTCATCATGCATTTTAATCTGATGCCGCTTTCAAACTCGGTTATAGGTTTCTAAGAACTTATTTCCGTTTCTTCGTTCGGAAAATAAACCGTCCCGAACTGAGCGTACGTCCTCAAGGCAACAATGTACTATTCACAGATTACACTATCAACATTCTGTGAGGAGAAAATGTTGAAACCCTGAACCCCGCAAGTGCGCTATAGTATTTTTCATTACTCTAACCTAAAAATGCCGCGTTTAAATAGGATTTTAGGGTTCTCGTAATGAAAAAATATATCCGCACCTCGCTTGCAAGCCCATTTTGGGCACTGGAGGACATGTCTGTCTCGCTTCGCTCGACAGACAAACTGTCCTAGTGCCCAAAATGGGCTACCGCGCTCAGTACGGAAATACACTATTTCAATACGAAAACCGGCAGGCTGGTTCTGGCATTTCGAGCAATTCCCTTCAAAAGTAGTCACTAGAAAGTAAAAATCGTGCCGCTCAAATGTCGAATATATATATATTTTTTTTTTGATCGACTAGGCGTGAAGAAAAAAAAGTTCTCCTGCGTGAAGTACTGCTTCACGCGTCCAATCAATCGAAAATAGCATATTATGATCCAAGGGCGCAAAAGATGGTTTTCGCACTTCGAGTAACTTTGTTAGGACCGAGCCGCATATGGGTTTCAATAGTCACGAGAAAGCGAAAACCATCGCGCCCGAGTATCATAATATACTATTTTGATCTACCGTGAGCAAATGGAAAGCGACAAACAGTGTGAAAATGACTCATTTGCGCACAGACGATCAAAAATACGTTTTTGTTTCTAGAACCTGAAAATCAAAACTTTGAAAATATGATTTTTATAGGTACCAGTATCAGAAAATAGTGTGTGAAACTGCGTCCAGATTATTAGTCATATTACATAACCAGTCCTTCGTACAATATTATTCGTTAGCGTGCACTGTCATAAATCAAAAAAGTGGAAAAATGATCTATTAGAAAAGAAGAAAAACGAACATTTGAAAAATTGCTCGACCAAAAATGACTGGAAATATCGAAGTATGATGCAGTCATGACGACGGGCCTTATTTATCTGAATGACAGCAGTTTCGGTATATGCAGCTGATATCTTTTTCTCTTTCTATCTACTCTGCCGGACATGTGGTTTAATCAGCTCGCAACTTCGTTGTGAGAAGAAAACTTGTTTGAAAGTAGAATTGAATCAACCCGATACGGCCTTGTCGATGTCACTCGCTTCCTGATAGACATTATGGATCGGCTCGCAATGACATATCTCCAATGTCAGAGCCTGATGTCCTAGGACAACGACGTAATAGAGTTTCTCGTATTGCAAACCGAAGAGAGAGTAAACCCTGTCAATGAACTGATCAAGGTCTTCATACCTCTTTATACAAACTGTATCTATATTATATACTTGGGACAAAACCGCAACGCCTGTAGTCACACATACAGACAATTGTTAATGTAAGGATCTTTGATCGATGTATGAATGAATTGGCGCGAAATCTGCTAAAAGATTCGAATTCGCCATGATTCAAACACACGTATATACAAACCTATTGGATATATCAAGCTGAATTTTAGGTTAGTAAGAGGAAATTAAAGACGGAGTTTGTACTTTTGAACTACGTATAGGGTTCACTCATGTATGATGAGTGCGGGTTAGAGGCCAGTTGTCGGAAATCGCGTCCTAATCGGACGGCTTCGACGCGGCCTTGCGAATTCTCTCGCCCCGCTCTTTCTCATCGTGGCGCTTGCAATGACGAACGACCCCCCATCAATTTCTAAATTTGCCTTACGCCTACTGATCAAAAATCCTTGTAACTTCCATTTGATATAACACTTGAGATAGTTGACGCACATGCTAATAGGTAGTAAATAAAGTGATTGGTCAAATTTGCCAGTAGTACTTCAAAATGCAAAAGTGCAAGAGGGCTCATTCAGAGCTATTTACGAAATGTTTGAATGACCACTATGATGATAATAACGCTCCCAAAGATGACGATTGAAAAGGATTTGCACAAATTCTACCATTTTTTCATCTGATCGATGATATCGTCGAACATAAGGAATTTGTTTCAAATTTGATAACCTACGTTTGAAGTGCAAGAGAAAAACAAGTTCTATAAATAAATTTCAAAACTAGTCTTGGACAAATTCTGATGAGAGATTGGCTGAAAGCAAGGATCTGGCAATCAATTGTTTCCTCTATAAATTTCCAAGGGTAAATATTTTATTATTTGTTACGGCGAATTTCCTTGAAACTGATGCTGAAGAGTGTTTGGAGAGTGTCGGCTTAACACTTGTCAAACAAGCTATTTCTCCGAGTGGAACTCGATACTGAGTTTTTTCAGCGTTTTCTTCTTACGAAGAGGATCTCAGAATGAATCAAAATAAAAGGCTCGAGTGATGGCCGACCCATCAAAGATCAATAAATCAATCTACGAGTCATTTTGATTCTCTTAGCAATCTTGTTTTATTCACTTTTGAATTAATTTTCGTTCGAGTCAACCAAACAGCGCTATGTGATTTTCAATCCAAGGCTAGAATAGCGATGTTCTTTGCGTTGAACAAATAATTGTCCTCCTAAGTCGAACTTCTTATCTTCTGAGATTTTTGTGAGATCATGAAACTGAAATACTTATATGGATTATGTTTTAATTAATGTACGGCGCACAGCCAAGTAAAGTAAAACTTTTTAGGACATTTTACCGAGAAAATCTTCTCTCAGCTCTCCCTCATTACACTAAATAAGAATAAGAAATTATAATTAAACGAGAAAACTTCCTTGAGCGATAAATCCGAATTAGCATCACTTGATGAGTAGTCGTCCTGGCCCTGAAACATGACATTTTTTCTCAGTTTTTTAGCCCTTTTTGATTTTGTATCTTCTTGAAGAGCGAGAACAAGTTTTGTTCCTGAAAAATTGAACTGTTCATTCCAATAATATTCATCTTTAATTGTAATAAATTCATACAATACGATATTTGTTGGTATGAGGACCACGTTTAACCCTCGTTATCCTTGCTTCATTTGTTTGAAAAAAAAAGAAACCAAATTTGTCAACTTGGCCTAACCTAATTGGCTAGGTTTACGAAACAAAATAAGCTCCAAATTCAGATACGCGGCCTTATTCTTAATAATTTCCCATCATTTTGAATAAATGAGCGTCCGCAAAGAATAGCATTTAACAAAAACAGAAGTTTAGTGCGGTTTTTTTTTTTAAATTTGAGTCGACTATTAGATTTAATATGCAAAACAATATACAATTTTCACCTACATCTGATGCCAAAAGTTTGCAGTTCAACACGAAAATGAACATCAATTTACTCTAGACCGTCACATTTGAACAGTTAATCAAATCTTTCCAGCTCAAATTATCCCAAACTCAAAAGTTACCATCTCGCGCCTGCACCAGCGCAACAGAGTCAACATCGGTGCAACACCCGACGTAATCTCTTCGTTTCCTCTCCTTTGGGCATATATGCACATCGAGTTTCGTTGCCGCAAGGGCCGTGCAAGCAAGCTGTGCATCAGTTGCACTTTCGATGCCTCACATACCAATTCTTTTATTATAGATATATAGAGACAGTCAGAGCTCAACTACTGCGACGAATCGCAAACGAGTCTTGTGCCCGGTCACGTATCCCGTAATGGCCAGCAATTTGCCACGACAAGGCGCGAACGTGCTGGCACTCTCGGTTCATCTTTTTTCCTTTCTTTTGGTACCCACACTCTCTCTGTTTCCATGTACAATATTCGTTTGAATATTTTTTCACCCTTCTTGTTCCTCTTTCACTTTCTTCCTGTAACCGAACTAAAGAGAATCTAACTGAGCAAACCTTCACCCACTCGAATATCGTACAATTTGTACCAGCGCACGTCATGGTATACCTAATGATTCAATTTTTTTCGCAGAATCCATTCGTGTGACTAATCGGCGTGCAAATGAATATTCGTTATAGAATAATTGTTTGCTCAAGTTGAGAGTGCTTCTTGACCGAAGGAAATTTCGTTTTGGAATGATTTTTTTAGGACGCAGAGAGATGAGAAAGAGAGAGTTACCACAAAATTCAGTAGGGTAGATAAGCGTTTGGTCAGGCATTTATATGCGTCTCCGAGTAAACTCTGCAACGTGATCCTAATATGAAATTAAAATTAGCTATCTAGCATACAGCCTCAGTTAGCGTATAAATCATCATAATTAATAAATGGGCTTTTCTTGAAATTTCCTCGTTTCAAAATCATTTCGGTACCTAGTGGGTATGAAGTAAGTACCGTGTAATGTTTTTTTTTTTTTCGAACAAACTCGGTAAAGAAATTCTCCACGCTCTGCGCAAGCTCTCTGCTAGCATAAGTACACTACAAGAGTATGTTATAGACGAACTATACTGCAGTGAGTAGGGTGTTTTTATTGTACAATGGTACATTTGAAGCAAAACATGCGTGGCGTAATTTTTTACAGCACATGCATCGCGTTCAGTACAAGAATTGTGTAAAAAGAATTCTACAAAGCGCCGCGCCGTGAGTCGAGGGGTTTGTTCACGCGAGAAAAAGTTCTACTAGCGCAAGCTCATTTTTCGAGATGTAAGTCGAATTGCAAAAATATGCTGCAGCTGCAGCTCTGAATACAACAAAGCCTCGTTTTTAAGAACTTCTGCAGTTATAATGCGCTTCAGCGTCATGCATTCGAGAGCTCCCCCAGACTTTGGCCTGATGCTCAGCGTCATGCACTGCCTAATGCTTTCGGCAAACAATGCCTTATTTACTTGCCCCTCAAGCAAAATTACACATATGTATGTATGTATGCATGTGTTTATGTGTATATACTCCAGCTGCGGTAGAGTGTAACGCTTTCAAGTTTCCGTATATGAGCTTGCACTTGGCAATGCCGCGAGACCTCGCGCGGGTACCACCGGCGCGGCGCACGTACACCGCTTTTCAAATTACGCTAAATGCCATCAAATGCCAAGGACTAGGAAATTTGCAACCGAGTGGTTGTTGACTGTAAACCGATATACTACGCCACTACTGATCTTCTTATTTCAACGGAATTTCACTCGCGTTTGCTTGCCGAGTTCCTACCACACATTGCAGCTATTATGGTTCATTTGTGGATATGAGATATTTGTTTTTGAATGTTTTGCACTGTTTTATGGTAACTAAGAATCATACAGTGGCATGAATTATTCGAAAAAGTTCGTTCTCAGATGTATGAAGTCTTTATGACCATTTATGCTGCCTGAATAATATGGACGGACGGCTAGGACAGTCCAACCCAGATTTTTAAGAAATTACTTCGGTATTTTGAAGACTGCTTCCATTGATCATCGTTTTCCAGAAGAATTCCAATAACTCCGCCTAAAATGAAAGTATACTTTCACGATACAAAAATAATAATTTCCACGACCACAAGACATAATCATCGATCAAAACAATCTTCAAAAAACCAAAACAAATTTTTAGAGATCGTTACCTCTATGGCTCTGAACTGGAACTGTCCATATTATGGTATTTGATCAGAATATTTTTGGTGAAATATCAATGTATAACACCTATCTAACAACCTCTCGTGCTTCCGGCACATTCTGATTTGCAACGATTTTGTAAAAATGTTGAACTTCCATTTTGTCTCTTCCCGTCTTATTGACATAAGATCCAATCAAGACCCAATCTCTGGCGTATTCTTTACGCTAACAGTCATGGCTACATCGCTCATGATCATGAAAAAAAAAAAAAAAAAAAAAAAATAGGAACTTGGAACAACAATCCCAACCTAGGTGTGTCAAGAGCTTGTAACACTGTAATTTGGGACTCACAGTATTAGTTGTGTGATACGTATATTCAGGAACAGCCTGAAATCTTTCCCATCTGTTGAGAATGATTGTCATGGTGAAAATGATTGAGTGAGTTGTGGATGCATGCCTCTTGTGGATCATCTATATCCTTCCCTGGTGTGCTGTGATTTCATGAAAAGTATTGCTTGCCTGCTTTCTCTCATTCTAAACTTTTATGATCCCTGATGAAGTTTGGTTTGAGTTGATTTGATTTTGACCCAAGCTCCCAGCACGTATGCTCGCATGTTCTCACCCTTGTTCTTTTTGGTTTTGTTTTGTTGAAATCCAGGTCTCGGCGAATGTCTCAGGATGTGACGACTAGCAGATCCACCGAAAATCTCACTTCATTCTTCAGGTTTGTACTTCGGCGTCCGTTGATTTTTTTTCTCCAGATTCTTACAGATTCATGAGAGAACGCTTACATCTGAGGCAGATTATTCATTGATCATTGACTTGTACATTTGCATGATTTTATCAATAATTTTATCAGCATGATGCATTTTTTGAGTGGATTTGTATTTTGAGAAACTCGTGTGGAGTATATAGCTGATAAAAAAGTCTCAGTTGAATCTCATTCATCCTACTGGAAAAGGTATAAACCACTGTGACTCGCATGTTAGCCAAATAAGATACATTGGTTTTCATAGAAAATTTGTCAGTAAACCATTTGCAATAATGTTGTCAACTTATAAATATCCGTATCGAATGGATCTTTGTCATTCGTACACTGATCTTCCCGATTCACCAGTGATCTCTCAAAGCAGAGATTAGCGTTATTTTTAATCATTTGAGAAAGTATCCAAGAGATGAATCGTACGATACAATCTCCTCTTGGTTCTTGTTTCATGTAATTATGTCGAAAATCATTCATTTTGATCGTTAACCTAGACTTGTGAAAAAAGTGGGGAATATACATCATTGTGATATAATGTGATGACTTTTAACTCTCAATCTCCAATCATATTTTGGATACACTCTACTATTGAATCGGTTGTAATGAGAATTTTGCGAAAGTGTTACATCTCACATTGTACCTAATATCTTGATTTTTTCTCTGTCTAGGAGCAAAAGTCGCAGTGTGGACCATGGACTCACTGCGCCATTCGACCTGGACTCCCTTCGTAACAAGGTTGAAGGTCGTTTTGAATCCATCGACAAACTCTCCAGAGGTTAGTAACGTTTCTAAATATGAAGAGTGCTGAACTAAAAATCACCGCAGAAAGTGAATGGAATTGACTCGAATTATTTAAGCATTCCAACTGTTTCAAATTTGAAGAAGGCACGACCACTTACATCTCTTGTAAAGAAATAAGTGAAAGTGCTAGCATTGGATATGCGCCTGTAAATCTAAACGAGGATCTATTTTCATCCACTGGTGATTCTCTGCAGGAATGGATTATATTTAACTGACTATTCTGTCTCGTGCGCATGAGAAACTGAGGCGACATTTTACTATAACGTCTCTGGGGATCAACTCAATTGTGTAATAGATTGCACTGAGAGCTTCACTCAGACCATTAGTCACCCACTTGCTGTGAGTGCAGCAAGAGAGGTTTGTTGCATCAACTTGTTTTTGAAACACTAGTGTATGACCTAGGCACCCAGTGATTTGGTTTTCGTGAATACCTGACAACTTTGAAGGAATCTTGTTGATCCCTCACAGAGAATTTAGTCAACATGTAGAATAAAAAGTAATGCAAGATCACACAGTTACAATGACTCTTCCTCCATTGATTGATCAGTTCATTGCGCACCAAGAGTTTATTGTTGATACATAGGAATATCTTTGTACTGGACCTTTGAACTATTCCTGTCACACCTTTGTGAGATGAACTGTGAAACGTTTCTCTGGAACTCGTATGTCATAAATATGATCTCTTTCAGAATCATCTGTAAATGGTTAAAAAGTTTGGAAACGATGAGTGAATGTGGATTGGGAGGAAACCTTTGTGTTACTTCAAATGGCAAAAAAATTCAGTAAGCCCAAGCTCCAGACTCTCTTAGGAAATGTACGGGGCCAAGATTTCGAAGGACATTCACTTCCATAGAACCGATCCTTTACGGGTGAAACTTCATAAAATTGAGTGCTTGACGCGTGACAGCGCCATGAAATTCCTCGAGTTTCACTGGATGGAGCCTTCTAAAAGCGAGTCATGCAACTTCTCAGATCTTTTTTCGATGGACCCAAGGTTATGATTTTTCTATTGAGGTATATCTTCCAAAAACTGTGCCATTATACATATTGTAAGAGTGATTACTTTTCCGTTACATTCTGTCGAGTCCATAGGTCTGCAATGGATCAAATTCTTCATTTTTACATTGAAAATGTGATGAAATTCTTTTGATGTTCAGTTAGATTATTATTCTCCACGAGTTGTAGCATCCAAAGAAACATGAATATTTTTCCCACAAAATCTGTGACACTCTCATGCCATACGTGTCACGGATGAGTAAAGTGAAGCACATCATACCCTAACAGAAGAATCTTAACTTTGGATCATTTTTAGAAACATGTGTGGGTAGTTATACAGAACTCGTTTAGGAATGCTTCACCCACGAGAGCTTTGAAACTTTCATGAGTCTACCCATATGACACGTTAATGCTAAATTTTCTGGTGTTTTCTGGCACATGCTTGGCTCTGTCATAGTACCTATCTACTTTCAGCAATCGATCCCAAACTTGTTTAAAACTTCCAGAATCAAGACATCCAAACAGATGAAACGGCACAGGTGACTTTAAAAAGAAACGCTCTAGCTTATTTCACCAAGATCTGACAATAAATGTCAAAAGATACAGAGAGATATCGCCATGCGCAGAATTGTGTGATAGGGCGATAATGTTGGCATCCATCAACCATACGGCGATTTTCGTTGGATCGAGCCGAATAGAACGCGAGATTAGAAACCACCGTTCGAAAGGAAAACCACAAACCATTCTATTTGCGTGTGAATAAAGACTATTTTTTTATTTTTTCGGGGAGAGGGGGGGCGAATTCTGAAGTTGTCTCATTTCTCAAAATTGCGGAGATTAAAAATGAAGTCTTGGTACAAAATTGACTCGTACAAATCGAGACCGTTGTATCGATTTATTATCCGTATCTTTCTGATGACATCCTCATTATTTACCTAGAGATCGGTCCTACCCATCGTATTATGCACGATCTATAATAGCGGCTATGTAAATATTCAATTGCAGACAGTATTTCATAGTTTTTGCTCGAGTTCTCATTCTCTTTGACCACCACATTAGGTTTTTTGGGTAAGTGTTGGAGGGGGCGGGGGGGGGGGTAAAGTTGAGATAATTTTCGGCTTCAGGAAATTGATCATCACAACGCGCTAGTCAAATCCATAGATTTTTTTTTAAACATCGCGAATCTGCAGCCTACATGTTCGTCTTATGTGCTAATCAGATCCCAATGGACTCACATTTGGATTTGCATAAGCATCGGGCGCATGAGTTATGAGATATCGATCCCTAGTTATCAGCGAATTCGTCTTATTTGTGACTTATTCGTGACTTCACACTGAAAATTGACCAGAACTTCTATCAAAGCTAACTAGAGCTCAAAAAAAAGTTTGAGCACTTTTTTTGTGTAATTTTCTACGAGTGAGCGTGATAAGGACAAAAACTGATCGGTCAGTCTTTTATAGTTCAACGATAAACGCGATGCCCCATAAGATACCGTGCTTAACCTCTACAAATGTTGATCCTGATGATTTGACTCAGAGGTAGCCGAGGCTCGTGAAATTTTTAATGTATCTATTTGACATGAAAATACATCTCTCCGCCAAGTTTGATTAAAATCTGATCGATAGATCTTCTACCGAGGTTACACCCTTATATACTCCACATACGCATATTGTTTCGGATAAAAAAAAGCGCAATGGTGCTTAAATCGTTGTATTCGACAAAGTCCTATTTGAACGCTCAAAAAAACCAGTCACAATTAAGTTCATACTCAACAAATTCAATCATCTCAAGCTTTCCGTGTGAAATTCAAGCTCGCCGAGAATCTTGCTCTGAAGTAAGTATGATGGCAAGCAACATAGTTTCACGTTTAGTTGAGTGCTTGACACCCGTTGAAAGAGAATTGCAGAGAATGCTTCAATGTTTATATATTTTTCCCAGAGAAATAGAAGGGGGGAAACGGTCGACTACCTAATAGTATATCGTATGACAACTGCGACAGAGTCACGCGTTTATCGTCCATTCTCTGTTCTTGCTCTGCATGCATGCTTGCACGGGAGTTGAACTCCAGTGCGGCGTAGTTTTCGTGGAACAGAGCTACCCGAGCCGTCCGTCCATTTCGTCCCATACAATATATGCCAACGCAAAATAATGCTGACTCTGGCATATCTCTGCTCAAAGCAAAACAAAGTTTCTCCCTCATATATACTTTTACGCACTGGCATTCATTCACAGAAACCATTCTAACGCACACCATTGAATTTCATAATATGTGTGGTCGCATAGGTGATAAAATTTATTATAGTGTGAGTGCAGAATGTCAACTCCTTCCGAGAGTATATTATTATGTATAAGCAATCTTTGACTCTCCTCATATAATCATCATAGTGTTGAGAGTCTCACACCCACCACGCGGTTTTAACAGACTCTTTCTTTCTGCTGATGCTCAAGAGCGAGACGCACGCCCGTGACTTGGATTTGTCGGACATCAGTTCAGTATACTTCGAGTAAACTTGGCCATCAGTCGTGTACATAGATCTAGAGAGAGGAGTGCGGTTAACCTCATTGCTAATAAATACAATCTCGTGATAGTGTCACGTGTATTAATTATATTTGTATCAGTGAGTCAGGAAGATATTCCGGTACAGTATAGAGAGTATAGAAGTCAGTGGCAGTCATTGATGAGATAAAATTGATTCGATAGAATTCGATTACACAGCTTGTCAGGCCTGCAGCTTGTCAATCTCGTGATACGCCGCCGCAGAGTTTGAGTGTTATATCTCTACGTATCTGCGAGATATTCGCGGTGGATATATATGGTGAATGAGAAGTGTATATATAGGTTGTATAATATTGCGTCATTTTTAGCGAGTTTGGACTTGCTTGACCGGATTTCTCAGTGGTATAAGTAAATGTGGTGGGCAGATTTCTGTAGTGCAAAATCTTAAGAATTTTACGAGCCAAACGGGCCGCTGCATTCAACCAAATTTCTATATACCTTTTATTTCAGCTCTGCGGACGGTCTGAATGTGATAACAGAAATACTGTGACCGTGCAACACACCTGCTCACTTCTCTATATTGCATAGATCTTTGCCACATGCCCTCGATACGATTGTTTTTACAAAAAGCCGGTACAACGTGTCCTTGACGACAAAATTACTCTCGACATCTATAGCTTACAAATCCGCACAATTTTTACGCAGAGTTTCTGTCAATAAGATATTGGCGCGTGATTCTTCTTTACGATTCAGTTCAGTTCGATTACACACTCTTGGAAATTTCACTTTCGATCACTTCAAATGTGTAATCGGGAAATTGCAACTTTGTAGTTTCCTCACTCTAGGAAATTCTGCTGTAGATAAGAAATTTCTTACAATATTCATTTCAGTCTGAATAATACTTACATTAAGTTGAATTGTCAGTACGAGAAGGGATTGTAGATCTGAATTTCAGCTAGAAAAGTACTTTCCGCAGAGAGATAAATCTGGGAATCCCAGGCTTCCATGTTTTCTCGACATCTGGAAGCTCTGTGAATTACTAATGAAATTGCAATCCTTTATCAAATAAATTGTCGATCGCGCAGTATCTTTCTTAACTCATAAATTCCTTGTGCCTTATTTACATGTTTCGTCGTTTCTCAATATTCGGCCTTTGCGTCAAGTGATAGAGAACGCTATAACTTCTCCAAATCGCGGGAAAATATGACATTTCAATGGCTTCTTAAGAATCATCGAATCAATGCACATCTTGACTTGAGAGGAATAGTGGACTTGAAATGCCAGTGTTCGATGACTGATTCTGTCGTTTGCTAGACGAGGCTCTAATTGAGTGCACTACATGCACCAACCGTCAGTTCTAACGATCGTTCTTGACTCATACGAGTCGACGCGTGTGTCCTCGCGTGCGTGTAAAAAGTACACAAATCGTCGTGTAGGAAAGCTCTCGCTTGTGAATTGGCGTTTTCTCTATTTCAATGAAAGTAATTTCTGAAAAATTCCTTCTTGGTCACAGTTTTTAGTAATTTCTTAACAAAGATTGGCGAATGACCCATTTTGGTATCGATGTTTGATCCTTCATTTATTTATTAGTGACTGCTTTTTGAAGTACGCATCGGCTTCAATTTATTCATTAAACTTCGGCAGCTTCTAAGTTGAATCTCTGTTATTGACTGTAATTCTCATATTGTCGATACCCGCGTAGAAATCGAAAATATTGGCGACATGTCGCCGACCTATCGCTGATTCTTATTGGCGATAGCTTTGCGATAGGTCGGCGATAGCTTGGCGATATGTCAGCGATATGATTTTGCGACAGCTCGCGGACATATCGCCAAACCTGTATTTGCGACATGTCGCAAATTGAACCATGATTTTTTTCCAAAAATTCTACTTCTGAAGGAAATTAACAGAAATTTTACTCATTTTCCATTCCCTATTCAAAATCCAAGGCAATTTTGATTGGTATTATTTGGGGTTTATTCAGTTTGAAATCGGAACGAATAACATAATAAATTTTGCATTTACACTCAATTCGGAACATCTCCCGATATAAAAATACATTCTGCACAAGTGTCTGACCGTATCGTGGAATTAATTTGGTGGCATTATTTACAGAGTATGAAAATATTGGGAGAATTATGGAAATCATATCAAGACACGTGAGTTTGAAAGAAAATCGGCCGTAATTGATGTTGAGCCTTGCGTTGAGCAGCCCTAGAAGTCTGGCGCGTAACTCTTTTTGAATACAGGTGATGTTGCAAAATTGTACAGCAATCACTCGAACAGCATCGCTCAGAGGGATCAAAAAGTACCAAGGCCAACGCCGAGACTCATCACATCAGGTATCAGGAATCTGCAAAAATGAATTTCAGAAAGAATCAATGCACAATCAAGCCGAGATGTCCTGTTTCCAATTAATTTTGATCATTTTTTCAATTAATGAGTAAGACTACTAAAGCAAAATCGTGCATTTTGAGTAGAGTGTGCGCGGGAGGACGCACTCTTGCAAATTTGAAATCGCGCTTGATTGATGTAGAAGCCACAAATTGATGAAAATTAGCTAGGCTACTTGAATACTTATCTGATGCGCTCGACGACTCATCATTGGTCTTGAATTTTCTGAAGTGGCAAAGACAGGTCTCGAACGGTTTTCTTCAACCATGGCAGAACCATGCCTCCTCTCCAGCTGATGCGATGTGAGTGTTTACCTGTGGCGTAGATTATGATATGAATGACTGCTCCGTCTGGTCAAAAATCGTGATATTTCTTTGCTCAATAACTCTTTCTCTCGAGTGGGATTGAAAGCCAAATACACAAAGAGAAAAACCAGACCAGGTAGAAATAACATTGGTTGAGGTTAGTCGGACAAACTGAGCACTGAGACTAATTTTTACAAGTTTCGAAGTAAATGTGGGCAATTGTAATTTACTCACTTGCTTGTAATTTTTATCTTGATTCATCGCGAGAGTTTCGTGGGGGTAGTTGTATTTCTCTAGTAATATTTTAAAACCCGGACATTGCAGGTCGATCGATTTGTTTTCCTCGACCACCATCCCAACTGCACTGACTGAATTGTGCTGGTGGTTAGCATCAACAAACCGCTATCATAATATATTGATCCAGAGAGACGAATCGACCAACCTGCAATGTACGGATTGGAATATTATTTGGGAAATAGAATTACTCTAACAAAACTCTCGCGCCGAATCCAGATAAAAATTACAAGCAAGTGAGTACATTACAATTGCCCACATTTACTTCGAAACTTGTAAAAATTAGCCTCAGTGCTCAGTTTGTCCGACTAACCTCAACCAATGTTATTTCTACCTGGTCTGGTTTTTCTCTTTGTGTATTTGGCTTTCAATCCCACTCGAGAGAAAGAGTTATTGAGCAAAGAAATGTCACGATTTTTGACCAGACGGAGCAGTCATTCATATCATAATCTACGCCACAGGTAAACACTCACATCGCATCAGCTGGAGAGGAGGCATGGTTCTGCCATGGTTGAAGAAAACCGTTCGAGACCTGTCTTTGCCACTTCAGAAAATTCAAGACCAATGATGAGTCGTCGAGCGCATCAGATAAGTATTCAAGTAGCCTAGCTAATTTTCATCAATTTGTGGCTTCTACATCAATCAAGCGCGATTTCAAATTTGCAAGAGTGCGTCCTCCCACGCACACTCTACTCGAAATGCACTATTTTGCTTTAGTAGTCTCACTCATTAATTGAAAAAATGATCAAAATTAATTGGAAACAGGACATCTCGATTTGATTGTGCATTGATTCTTTCTGAAATTCATTTTTGCAGATTCCTGATACCTGATGTGATGAGTCTCGGCGTTGGCCTTGGTACTTTTTGATCCCTCTGAGCGATGCTGTTCGAGTGATTGCTGTACAATTTTGCAACATCAACTGTATTCAAAAAGAGTTACGCGCCAGACTTCTAGGGCTGCTCAACGCAAGGCTCAACATCAATTACGGCCGATTTTCTTTCAAACTCACGTGTCTTGATATGATTTCCATAATTCTCCCAATATTTTCATACTCTGTAAATAATGCCACCAAATTAATTCCACGATACGGTCAGACACTTGTGCAGAATGTATTTTTATGTCGGGAGATGTTCCGAATTGAGTGTAAATGCAAAATTTATAATGTTGTTCGTTCCGATCTCAAACTGAATAAACCCCAAATGATACCAATCAAAATTGCCTTGGATTTCGAATAGGGAATGGAAAATCAGTAAAATTTCTGTTAATTTCCTTCAGAAGTAGAATTTTTGGAAAAAAATCATGGTTCAATTTGCGACATGTCGCAAATACAGGTTTGGCGATATGTCCGCGAGCTGTCGCAAAATCATATCGCCGACATATCGCCAAGCTATCGCCGACCTATCGCAAAGCTATCGCCAATACGAATTAGCGATAGGTCGGCGACATGTCGCCAATATTCTCGATTTCTACGCGGGTACGTGTCCTGATCACGGTCGTGATCGCACGGAACCCTACGTGAATACAAATCAAAAAGATTGTTCCGGACCTAATCGGTGTGGGTCAATTTCAGTTTTCCAAAGGTTCTAATCAGGATTTTCTAAATGTTAACAATCTTATGTGATGCATTTTCCTAGAAAACTTAAACGAAATCATCCAAAATATCTTCTAATCCGTACGACACCAATTGCAGCAACTTTCTTAGACGATGATGATCGATAGAAATATCTTCCAAATTACAAAATGATTTTTGTGAACATCTGGAAGCTTCTGCCATTTTTATCTAGAACTATTCATGCAGCGACATCATCTTCACTGATCAAGCATCATCAAAAGTGCATATGTATTTGTATCTTGGATCATTTTCGAATTTTGCCTCTAATTTCATGTCATCCTTAGCGAGCGGTAACAAACCTCATTAGAAGTGCACTACTCACGTCAATCTTACATAATTCAGACGCAAGAAGTCACCCTATGCCTCGGTGCATCGCCGATAGGTATATTAACGATCGCAATCTCACAAATCGAGGTAGAACGGTCGATCAAGTCCTCAAACCAAACGATCTCTGATTTTAATACTATAGAATACGATCAAGACGCCACCGACTTTACTCGATGCGTATATTTATCAATCCAATCCACTGATTGTATCAGATTTTTTCATTATCTTCAGAGCTCTATTGTAAGTGCCTCAAAGCAAGTGATATCGGCGATAAAAATAGTGACACAGAGTTTTATCTGCTGCAATGATTGACGGTGAACGTTGGCGTCGTCGTCGGTATTATCGATAAGAATTTCGCATTGTGACTCTATACTCTTCTGGCTGCAGAACCACACATCAGAAAAGTGCTTTAAAATACAATTCGTACACTGTAAAATATGAGTAAGGCGAGTCAGTGCGTGCCCGTGGCTGCAGCGTCAAGAAGTACGATCGCCGGCCAGTCTCGGAAAATGAATTTTTCCATGCTGCCGACGAGGCCAGATAGTCCTGGTACTATGGACTTTGCATCAGTTGCTGCATCATCAGAGTGGAGTTTTGTTGAGGACTATGAACCACGAAATGTTCAAATTTATGAGAAACAGTGGCATGATTATGTGGTTTATTATAATACGACACAAATGCTGGATGGTGATCGCGTCAGCCCAGCTTCTCTCGAGGGATTCAATCTGGCGCTATTTTGGCGATCTCTCTCATGTGGTAAAAGATCAATTTATCTTCCTTTGTCGCGAGTTCTAGTATTAGAGTCTCTTTTGACTAACAAAATTTTCACTGCAATATGGCGATTGGCAGGATGTCCGTAGACTTTTCGGTGTCCACGGATAAGAAAAGGTTATTTCGATGTATTTTGACCCGCTGAATCCAAATTTTGACAGCGGAACGTCTCGAAGTAATGCAAGAAAGGTATGAACAATATTTTCTTAACAAATGAGAAAGTTGATGGATCGACGGGAAACAATTCTTTTTAGGTTCTTTGAGTATAGTACTTCGTCGGAAGGGGTTTTCCGGAAAAAATTCATCGAGTTTTGACAAAGTCAAAATTTTCAATTATTGAAGATCTTTAGCGCACAGGCGGAATGATATGTTCTGATTTACCAAAGCTCAAAATTTTGCGTATAGTGAGGAATCCGGGAAAACGTAAACCATCTGTGTCACTGCTCAGACACTTTCCCATATTTTTGATACCACACGGGTGGCCTGAAACGAGCGGAAGTTGAATGAACAAGAATGACGCCAAAAACGGGTCACGGCATCTTGTTCTCCTCGTTCTTCTGAAGAAAAAAGTTCCAGGTACACAAAATCGGATCTGCTTCCTGAAACGATCTACAGAGCAATTTTCATTTCGATTAGATGTATCCGTTTGATTGCATGTATCCTGATTAGTGTGGATAATCACTCGACGGCCGATTATAACATAATTGTTGATCCAGGGAACAAACTTGCATTTGATAGGAAATTTCCCGCAAAATTGGCTGGTTGGACCCATTTTTCGATATCTGGCTTCGTTTTCGAAATGCGGATGAAATAGCCCAAGATTCATTAGCAGATCTCGATCTGAGAGCAACGCTTGCACCCGTGATCATGCACGCACACATCGGAGCAGTTCGCGTATTCTCATTGTTACCGACCGGTTGCCACGATCCGTATCATGAACACTATTTCACTTTCGGAAAATTTCCAGAGTTTCTAAGGATCTCCGAAAAAATTCGGTAAATAATGATTCGATTATCGTGTTTTCTAAATCGAAGTCTGTTCTGACAGACGGTACGGACCACATGGACTCGATTCCGTGAAATTCTGTAAATTTTCCGACGTTCTCCGATGCAAATGGGAGGTAGCAAAAGTAGGGGAAGAGCCCAGCAAACCAATATTGATGATACGGAACGTGATAGCCTTTGAAGAACAATGAGATGACGCGAACTGCTCCAATGTAGGTATTGATGTTAACAAAAATATGGGAAAGAGTCTGAACACAGGCGGGTTACGTTTTCCCGTGTTTCTCACTAATTCTACTGGAAGGGAATACATAGACAAAAGTTTTGAGCTTCGGTGTATCAAAAGATTTCATTCCACCTTTGCGCTGCAAGTCTTCAGAGATTGAAAATTTCGACTTTTCCGAAATTTGATGAATTTATTTTCGGGAAAACTAAGGGTTTTCGCGGAAAATAGCTAGAGATGCTTCCGCCGTGGACTCAGTGAATTTGAAAAAAAATTTTCCCGTCGATCCATCAACTTTTCCATTTGTTAATGAAATTTCGTTGATAACTTATGTTTGCATCACTTCGAGACATTCCGCCATCGAAATTCGGATTCAACGGGTCAAAATACATGGGACTCATCTTTCCTTATCAATGGACAACTAAGAGCCTAACGAAAACCCCTTCAGTCACCAGAGTACCGGTGAAGGCTAAGATTTCTCATTATTCAATTTCCAATGATCTATATTCGCTTGGAAAATGTGCTGGATAGCAATTTTCTTGTCCAATTGGTTTGCCAAAGACATAAATAATGTGTCAAAAGTGATTTTACCCCTAAAGATTCATCAACCGCCGTAGAGCGAGGGTCGTGAGATCGATACGAAAAGAGATGCGAAAATTTGCCTTATTCGCAAAATACTTTCACTGATGCTTCTTCCAGCGCTGATAGAAGCGCGAGCAGTGGTAGAAAGGTGATACTCGCATAAGATCATCGTAGAGTCAAAATCTTTTTGATAATTTCCATCGTCGGGATCAAAACACATTGTAAACTCATAACAGATCCTTAGAAAGCCCAACAACATTGGAGACCGCATCAGGTCCCGGCAGCATTTCACATTCTGCTTAGACAAGCAGGAAAACTCTATATTTTTCTTGTATTAGATCGTTTTAAGACGAAAAGAATGAAAAAGTATCGATTTCTAACAAGTTAAATGTATTAATCTCTACATTTTTGAAACACAAACTGATACAGAAATCTTCGAAGGCGAATTCGAAATAAGAATGCTGGAATTACTAATCAGGGATGACGATCCATCAATAAATACTTACATGGAGAATAGTTGGGACGATATCCAAAGTCCTTTTAAGATTATTCTCCTGATAAGGCTACGCGTAGTCGATCGTCAATTATCATCCAAATTTTTGTACGATTTTTGCTATCACTTATTTTGCATCAGGGCAATGTCTCCAACTTCAGTAGCTCATAGGACTCGACAACTAGGTTTTTACCAAGATTTTTCCTAAAAAATTTCACAGTAGCTCAGTTCGTTCCAAAGATTATTCTTGAAGTTACATATCGCGCTGACTATATGCTTGAGCAAATCTGAACCAAGTAATTCCAAACTCAAGAAACGAACTCCTTCCTCACAAACTTTGAGGGAAGTTGCATAAAAGGGTCTTTCAAATGTCGCGAATGAAAATTTGTTCACCACCTCACAAACTTGATGGTTCTCTCACTAAGTAGTCGAGTAAGTACAAGTTTTCAGGGTTGTGAAATTTGGGCGCAGTTGTTTGAATATAATTCTCTTCAATCATTCATAACACGACAGTATGATGGATGCGTTCTACGGAAGACCGACTGCGACGTTATAGGTCCCAGAAATTTGCTCGCACCGCATCAAGTGATCGCCATTTTCCACTTTGCATCGGTGATTATTGGCCATTGTCTCATTCAATTTGTCTTGCTTGAGAGGAACATAGTTTATACAATCATCATCAAGTCCAAACGTCCTCAATGCTATATGAATGTTTCATTCGCGAAATATTGCAAGCTCTTTAATACTACACACATGAACTGCAGGATTTTATAGTAAATTATGTACTCGAGTTGCGTGATCGCTCAGGATTTCCAAAAATAATTTAAATACGTCTCACCGTAAATCATACGTATGCCATTGAATTTCACAAAAGTATTATCGCGTACGTGCAGCTACAATGTGGTTTTTTCCACCGTCAAAATTTATCAATTTCAGATTAATTTTTGCCACTGTGCACGCGTTGCGGGGAGAATTTTTCTAGAATTGCTCATACCTTCGTGTGCAGCTAGGAGTATAATAATGTAACGAGTAACGCATTTTTTCCCCCTCGTACATATATGAAGCGCGCGCTTGCGGATATTTTAGTTTGCTCGGCTCGGAAATTCAGTATTCAGCTCGCGTAAGCAAATCTACGTACGAGATATATATGTTGAAAGCTGCTGCTTCTATACTGTAAGAATAGTCTCTACTGCGCAGTTACCACTGGAATTTTTGCATCCTTATGTTAGTGTCGTGCTAGTGCTGCCCAAGGAATACAATAGAAATTGTAACTTAACGGGTCGCGCTTGAAAGCTAACACACACGCGAGGGTATACTCTCACACGTGACGAGAAGATGGGTACATCATGTTTGTTCCGTTGTCTATTTGTATGTTGTATCACGGTATTCACTTGATGATAATCATGCATTGACCTTTTAGCTTGCAGCAACATTCTCAAATGAAATTTTGCAAAAATGTTAACCTCTTCTGATGTAATAGTGTACCGAATTGCGAAAATAGTATTTTTCGATTCGAGGGTGCTGGAAGTTCGGTTTTGCTTTTCGAGTGATTGTGTTCGGACCGAGCCCTGGCGAGGGTCGAAGTACGAGTAAGGCAAAAAAACTTCACGCCCGAGTATCGAATTACGTTTTTCGATCAACTGGGCGTAAAGAGAACGAAAACTGCCGTGCGTAATCAGTGTTTGATGCGCAGTCGATCGGAAAACTAGTTTTCTGCGCGAGGTTTATAAGGCATTTTATTGGTTGACCACGGAAACATCGTTTATCCGTCTGCGTATTAGGCCGACAAAAACACGATGTTTTCGTGTGGAAGGCGATTAAATCGGTTCCCCAATAGATAATGTAATCATCCCTAGTAAAAATAAGTGCCTCATGATCATATATGAACATGTTCCCGACCGGACTGTGGTCATAAATGACCGCCTATGACCATGAGTCCGGAGTCATAGGTCGTCATTGGTCTCCATACTTGATCCTCGGAATTCATGTTGGAAATGAAGCACTTCATTGCCAACTCGAAATGTTTCTCAATCCCAAGCTTCGAAACAAGCGCGCTTGGGGCTCCAACTGCTAGGCCTCCAACCGATATTGAAAATGTCATGTACTACCACTTGATTACAATACCCTGCGGTCATATACGAGTTTGGCTTTGTGTACCTATGACTAACCATGGAGACATAATATTTTCTGAGGTCATAGATGGTCATAGGTGACCACAATTCGGATGGGAACATGTTCATATATGATCATGAGGCACTAATTTTTACTAGGGATGATGAAGCCAATAATCAGTCATTGTCATCTCCGTGAGTTCATCAGAATCACAGAAAAGAGAAGTGAGTAATTTGTCCTGCCGAAAAAATTGTATGTCCTCTATCAAATTGAGTAGATCTATGACCGGGTGACATCACTTAGGATGCGCGCAGTACTATTCCAGAGTATCTCAATGTTTCACTGCAAATATTTGCTTATAAGCTCTACACGAGATAAATCATTTCTCACTTCGATGAATAATGCAAGGAGCTCAACATTTCAACGTTCAAAATGAGATTCTCGTTGTGAAATCCTTTAACGGACTTTATATCTGCAGTTCGATGCAGAATTAGTTTTTAGACACAGCGATAGAGCACACCAAGGAATCGATTGCAAAAAATCGCATTGCTTCCAACTAAAAAATGCCATTTCTCCTATTTCCATTAATAAATATTATATGCACCTCTTGTCGAAAAGCGTCTTCTCCCAGACTCGTGCTGAAAACTTTGTGCGGGGAATATGTTGAAAAAACTGATGTTGAAAAGACATGGTTCTTTAATAAAATTATTGACCAGAAGGATCACAACTTTCATTCCAAAGTCTAATGCATGTTTTTTTCTTCTTTCAGACTCCGATAACTCTGATAAAGATGGATCGGGAGCAGAAAAGAAGTCCGGGCGAAATTCTCAACCACTTAACACCATAGCCTACACGGTAAGTGAACCAATGCATATCTTAATGATACGTCAGTTGCATCAAAATTAGCGATAGACCGCTTTATCATCGGGTTTTGAGGACTAGACAAATTCTCGATGAATTCTTTTCTTTTTCAGTTCTTGAAAGTTCCATTGACAAAATTAACTCTATGCAATACTCGCTCTCGGCAAATCTTGATCTCCACGGTAAAAGGTCATATCATGATAAGAACGTTGTACAGTTTAACGGTTCGTAAGCAATCCAAGATAAGACTCGTAAATTTCGTTTTTCGGACACAGCTTGAAATACAAAGCTTAGCAGTCTTATCATCTAGGGAAGTAGGTTGCGCAGAATGTCGCAAAATGTACTAAATTTATATGATCCATGAGCTTGGGTTGTAAGAGAATTGTATATTCACGAATTTTAAGCTAATCTTGATGGGAGAATTTCTCTTTTAAATCTTTGAATATTCAATCGGTCGCATAAAGAACCCCTAGTTATTTTCCATTCTAGTTGTTCAATCGATGATTCATTGTACTGATAAACAAGAAAAAAGCTTCGGAGCTTTGTGACACCTCAGTTATTCCGGAAACCCCTCTGTATTTTCATCTTTGATAACATAGTGATTCTGAAAAATGGCCGAAACCTGATTTGAGAAACGTCCCACATGAAATTTAATCTAGAAATTTCCAATTTCTTAGTTCCAGTAATCCCATCTAAAAAGTCCCTAGTTGTTGTTGTACTTTCAGTATTCTATCAATTTTCAAAACTTTTTATCATCTTCCGGAATCATGACCGAAGGCTTTCTATTGATCTTTGTCAAGCTTGTTATTCTGAGCCAACGCTGAGATTTTCAAAGACTCATACCAAAATCACAGTGTTCTTATATATTTCCATTAAAATCTTTAGTTCCATAACAAATACGTGATCGAAAAATCGATCACCAGGTTCAATTCGTCACCTGGCACCAAATTCTTTCCTCGTGGCTTCTCAACGAACCTTCCAAATCCCCAAATTCAAGTTCGTGCATCACAACTCTAATTTCCATCACGAATCCTAATTTAATCACCTATATAAGCAAGGTCCAAATCAAATTTGACTAACCATTTCAAATTTACAATTTGGGAAACACCTCTGACAACACCTCATTACGATTATCGAGCCACTTGGAGCATGCCTGTGTACATAACCGCATGTATAAAAGCTGTAACAAGAGGCAAACACTGTGAGAGGCTTGGGCGGGGGGGGGGGGTGCCTGGCTCTCTGGCAAACAACGTCGACGCTTTACTGAAGCTCTTGCAAGCTCAGCGTCTTCTCTGCACCGCACAGGGCCATGTGCGCCGTGGCATAATTGCATCGAGCGCTCAGCAAAGTGCTGTAGAGAAGAGCTGGGTACAATCAGGCTGTGCTGATTACGTGTTAGCCATTCGCCCGCCGTCGTCATTACCGTCGACTTAGTCGTAAAGGCCCTGCATTAGGGTGGGCTGAAAAATGAAATTTTTTCCAAATCAAAACGCTTGGGCTCACAGTTTTCGCCATTTTGCACGTAGATGAAGAAAACATTTTTTAGCGATTAAAATGAGATTCTTGGCTGAAACAAAAGCCCTAAAGATTTTTTAAAAATGAAGGGTTTTTACTCGTTTTTTGCGTTATTTTTCAAACTGATCGAATGAGGCGGAGAAAGCACCCGAGATCTCAATCATCTTACAAACCATTATTTCTTAGGTATTTTTGTACGTAGAAACCGAATTCGTGGTCCGCTCAAGGCTCAGAAGTGAAGGCTCTCTGTAGAATGCAAGTCAACGATTGTAGCGAACAAACGGTACTTTTCCGGGAAACAACCAATTACGTTGGAATTGGTATGTGTGAAAAAACTCTCTATTTGTGGGTCCAATACAGCACCACACTACTTTTTCTCTCGTATTTTGTCCTGCTGAAAACGATCCCGGTGGTTTTAGGGAGCTTTTATGCGTGGAATTCAAGTAAAGAGGACCGGCTGATGACCGATGTGTCGAAGCTCGTGTATAACGATAGGCAGTCAATGCATAAGCATAGGACGAAAATCGTTCGTCGTCATCTGCTTAATACCTGCATTTCATGTATTCAAGCTCCCTAAAACCACCGGGATCATTCTCAGCAGGTCAGAATACGTAAAATATAAAGTAATGTGATGCTGTTTTGGACCCACAAATAGGGAGCCCTACCACACATACCGATTTCAATGTAATTGGTTGTTTTCCGGAAAAGTGCCTTTTTTCGCTACGATCGTTGTCTTGCATTCTACAGAGAGCCTTCACTTCTGAGGCTCAAGCAGACCACGAATTCGGTTCCTACGTGCAAAAATACATGAGAAGTGATGTTTTGTAAGATGATTGAGATCCCGGGTGCGTTCTCCGCCTCATTCATTCAGTTCGAAAAATAAAGCAAAAAACGAGTAAAAATCCTTCATTTGTAAAAATCTCCAGGGCTCTTGCTTTAGCAGAAAACCTCATGTTAAAAATCGCAAGAAAATGTTTTCTTCATCTACCTGCAAAATGGCAAAAACTGGGACCCCAAGGGTTTTGATTCGGGAAATATTCCATTTTTCGGCCTACTCTACCCTGCATGGATCTTGACTCTATTGATGGTTGTAATACGCGTGTGATGTACTTTTTTTGCGGATGCCATCTCGATAATAAAACTGATACGAGCATCTATGATGCATTTTTCTTTACTTGAATATGTCGGGTTATCATTTTGGCACAGGTCCCAAAAACTTGCAAAAAGAAATCTCAAGACTCAATTTTAGGTTTGAATTCTGTCGAATCTGTTTTCTACCGTATTTTTCTCATAGTGTTGGACCAGTTTTATCAATTTTTTGACTTGTTAGCGTTTGAAAAGGGGATTATAAATGGGTAAAATACTGTTCAGGTTTGTTAGGACCAATGTTCGGGAGCTGAGTTGCTTCTCTTGAGGTTGAAACACGGGAATGAGGAATCTAGAGTAGGGTTGGTGATCCAAGCCAGTGATTTTTAGATTCGTGTAACTTTGTAAAAAATCAAATCTATTCGACTAAATCTCAAGATCTAATTTCATACAGACACAGTTTATCGCTCGCGTTTAGTGCACTTCAGTCAGTCGTGCGAAGATGTTTTTCTGATTTGCACATGAGTACGGTGCAGTCAGTTTTTCGTACGATGCTCGTACGTCGCTCAGCTTGATGATGATGAGCACAGAGTTAGGCGCCGAAAATTGGCGCGATTGCCACGCGAGACATCGTAAGAATCGATTTACAACTAACTGTGAGTGACTAAATTTCACCATGAGATCGCGATGGGCTTACTTTTAAGGAAGGACTCACTATTGGAGGAACACGGTATGCTTATCCCGTTCATTAGTTGTTCAGCAATCCTGATATGATCATTGAGGAATGCAATACTCCTTCGAATCTCGTCGCATATCTCAAAGTTATTCAGCCCGTTCTATGGGAGTGGTTTTCTATGCATACATCATATAGATTTTTTGCACGACTTTGCCTCAAAATATGTGCCTCTGAAAGAATTCTACGCGACCCTCTCGATTTCTGATTCGCTCGGGCAAATCGTGCACCGAATTCTGATTCCTCGTGCATATTGTGCATTCTTGCAATGCTTTTCATTTATGTGAGAGCTTATATAGAGCGTAGAACGCACACATCGTATATTGACGGCTATATCCCATTGAAGAACCGAATATATGGAATTTTTGGTATGGCATCTCTGAATTCTACTGCTGCGAGTTTGAATTTGATCCAGGAACTCTCTCAACTAGAAAGCTAAATATCCTCATACAATAGAGGAGTGGATCGTGGCTCCATTCTTGTATGATTATGAATATCACTGAAAAATGAGATGAAAATCGAAAGGCGGTGAATCAGATCTTATTAAAAATCAAGAATGACTATCTATGATAGCAAACAAAATGGTTGATCTCATCATCTTGAAATATTCCTCTGGAAACTTACCGCTTGAATCTCACATCAAACTGTTAAATTACACAGTTGATATTTCATCTTATAGATGAAGATCTTTGTTCGCCATATTTTCATGCGTAACTACTGAATTTGTGGAATTACGATCCTCAATATGAGATTAATCATTTTTGACCCATATCCATCAAATTTCTTGTCGTAGTGGTTTGCGATCGTTAGAGGAAATCACGTACAGAGTCAGTAATAGATGTTGCGTCGTTATCTCTCGCAGTTTTTTGGCACTTTTTCTCAATCAACAGTGAATCCGCGAGTCGTTATAACATGAATCTCATTTGTGATTGTGATATTCCCACCAAATATTACAGTGGCGTTATTTCACTGTAATATTAGTTGAAAATAAGTTCATTCATTCAAGCTCCGCGTAGTTCGAGAGAGATATTGCTCATCAACTTCTTGCCCCACCCCGCACTCTCAAAAATGTTTTCAACATTGAATGGAGATTATTAATGAAATTTTTCGGGAATTATCTCGGGATCTCCCACTAATTAATGTCAATATGGACTACGCTCAATCTCTAACCTGAAAATATGTAACTGTTTTTGAATCACCGAACAGCAGAATGAGAAAATTGAGTGTATACAACTAATTAATTGGTAGGTGTTATATTTGGTAAACGACATAATTTTGTAATGAAAATTCGATATTGCCGATCATTATGGCAAAATTATCGGGCAAATATTTTATACTCTTGTATGAATACCGTTTGTTATCCAGGAGGGGATAAATTTTATAAAACAGCCCCTATTGTGTGTCGCAATCTCTAATAGGTGGGAAATTTTAACGGCGTCACATTTATAATGCACATGTAGAACTATACGTGTAGTATACGCTCATGGCATCGTGTCAGAATTCCCAATTATCTCGTTAATGACAATCCTGTTTTACACGTTTGTTTACAAATACTGCAAAGTAACGATGATGGAACGCTTCTCGTTCACTAAACGGATTTCTAATCAATTAATTGATTCAATTAAATCAAAATTGGATCACGGATAGGTGGATATCCTGTTTCAATAATTAATCCAGCAACCATCCAAGTTTCTGATAGTGTATTATGCTGATTAATTCAATTAATGTATGAATGCAATCCCTTGCATCATTGTTTGTTTATTTGTACATTCCAAAAGTGCACCACTTATTAAAAAAAATATAGTATCGACTAGTTACGAGTCTTATGTGAAAAATCTTCATGTCGTCCCCATTAAGCTTCATCATTCAAAAAACGTAACTAGGCTTGATATCCCTAGAATATCTTTCTGGTTGACCCAAATTCTATTCTGGAGTTCTAAAAAGTTTGTACCCAAGTTGTGCTCGTCCAATCTTCAAGTCCTTTAACTCCCATTTTACAGTGTATTTCCTGAAATTCTTTCTTACCCGTCGAGTTTTTTCGTTAACTTGCACAAATTTGGATTTATTTTGCTGCTAAATCCTTTATAAAATCATCATTTTCATACTACAAAATAGTATATTTCGCTCCGAGTTTATAAGGTTGCAGCTCGCTTCTGAGCGATTGGTTTTCGGCCCGAGCCGCAGGTGAGGGTCGAAATAATCGCTCGGAAGCGGGGAACCTCATTAAAGAGTCGCGAATACTATTTTCCGCAATTTTGTAAGCACCCAAACAACGGAAGATTGTATAAACATTTAGTTAATAATGTTGAGAATTCGAAGAAAAAAATTCGGAACACGATATGATTGTGTTTCTGATTCTAGAATATCAAGTCTAATCAAGCAAGCAGAATCTAATCCTGTCATATTACAGCTCGATTCAGGCATGCACGTGGGCGAGGCTGGATTACTTAATATACTCACGGACAGTAAACACGTTATATTACACATTGCATCCCCCTTAATGGAATTATCGCGTAACATACTCTGCTCGTTATCGCATTGCCGCTCTTATGCCGAATCGCAATTCTATATCTCCTCATCAACGCATTTACCCATATATATGTACATACATACATGCTTCAAGTACACACAACCACAATGTCCTAATTCAAATCTCTAATGTATGAATTCAATAAAACGTCAGGCCCTAATGCAGCCGATATTGATCACCAGCGATATGAGTATATTGGCAACTCTCGAACCATGTTATCCAAAAATTTCTCACAATGTTTAATATAAGGGATAAGTTGTTTTTTACGGGTTTTCAATTATTGGTGATTATTCTTTTTGCACTCATCTGAAAATTCGGAAACAGCTCTCAAAATCCTCTATTAATACAAGAAATGAATTAAATAGGCTGAGGTAAAATATATGATTGCAATAGAAAAACGAATGAAGATCAAGTTTTTTCGAAAACTCTGAATTTATCGATCTTTCCCGAATTTGAAATCTGTACGTCAAAAATAATTTTTTCAATGTCCAGAGCTTGCGCACTCCATATCTTCCACATACACAATAGATAACGATTGATGCGGGGGCCTCATGTCTTACCCTTAAACTTTACTATTTACATAAAAGTGAACCCTTTCTTTGACGGTCTCACTATACTCCTTCAGTGTTCAGAGCGCGTCCAAAAGTGATGGACTCGATGTTTATCCCTATCCGACAGACGAACCTTACAATGAATAATGATCGGTTCGAGTTTGCGTGATGTAGTGGTAGCGAACCTAGTTTCAAGTAAAGTACTCTGCGGTGATGCATGAAAAATTACACCAGTGCAAGGTTTGCGAGATATAGATCTGTATAAGTTGCGAGCAAAATCGAGCGATTGATTGCGTGCATCCAACGAACGCTGATGGCGGGCGTGACGCTCTTGCATCGCAGAGAGAAGTGCGGTGGCCGACGTGGCGTCGGTCGGGGCACGGATTGGAGTGTAGTGATTATGGTAATGGACCGATCGTGGAATGCCCGATGGCTCTTAACTTTGCTTGATGTATCTGATGCAGATATGGTATGAATCGGGGCGAGCGATATTTCATCTAAAGCGATGTCGAAGTGGATCATCCCACGTCGATCGCTGGTTTAGTTTTGCGTGTCGAGGTAGAATTATGTTGGAGGTTTGCCGTTTTTTAAAGGGGAAATTTATTATTGCAATTTTTTATCTTTCGAGTGTAATCAAGAGCCACTGTGTTCGAAGCCTTCACGTAAACTTCAAAAGTGTACAGTCTCTGATTGTTTGCATTCATCTATATTTGATATCACTAGCGTTATTGCTTCTTTCGCTACCGTTCGTCTGGCTTACAAGTGCCTTTGATAATTTGGGCTCCCTCGTGGCCTTCTATAATGCTTTTGCAGCTCAAGAATAATATTTGTAAGATGATGAGCAATCATCTATTGACAATATTTGACAGAGGTTACTCATCAAGTTCGTGAATTGGTCAGTCAGTCTCACCCATAACCCACATGGCCACGTGGTATATTTCAGCCAGACCAGATCGAATTAGACCGTATTAGACCTCACTAGACCTTTAACTAGATAGAATTGAACCGAGCTGGAACTAATCAGACCGCACGAAACCCCGAAGTAGACTAGATTAGGCAAGCTAGACCGAACTAGGCCAAATTTGAGTTATTAAGATCAAACTAGTTCGAACTAGACTGAATTAGACCGGATTAGAACTAATTAGACCGAATGAGACACCCGAGTAGACCAAATTGAGCAAACTAAACCGAAGTATACCAAACTTGACTTATTTAGATCAAACCAGGCCGAATTAGATCGGACTAGACCGCTCTGCTACCATAGTTGTACGGCAGAGTTATTAGTACACGGTACTAGTCCCATCCTAACGGTCCTAGCGGTTTTGGCAGTATTAGAGCGGTCCTAGCTGTGCTAGTACCGTGCAAGACGCGAATTAGACCGGACTACACCGAATTAAACCGAACTAAATGTAACCAGATCGAACTAGACCGAACCAAGCCGAATTAGACCGAATCAAACCGATTCAAACTGAGTTGAACCGAATCAGATCGCACTTATACCATACTAGTACGTCAATTTTAGTACGATACTAGTACCGTCCTTGCGGCCCTAGTGGTATTAGTGCGGTCCTAATGGCCCTAGTGGCCCTTTCAGCGTGCTAGAACCGAACTAGACCGTACTAAAGTGATCTAGACCATACTGGACCGAACTAGTATCCACCCACACACCCACCCATCGATTCATTGACCCACCACTCATGACCCATACGGTCACCCATTATTTACTCCACTTCTTTCACGTAGGCAACCCGATACGCGGGATCCGGACGGACAAATCTTAGCTGGGCGTGTCTTTGCGAATCACAGTGATTGCATTTAAGAAAAGCCTTAATAGTTGTTCAAAGACATTAAAGCTCTCAAAGCAAATACTTTTGTCCTGTAAATTGATGTTTGTGCAGGATGTAGAGAATACCCTTTGAAGTACGAATTGTATATAGATTCAATTTCGCGACCTTTGCAAATTTCAATTCGAGCCCTTTTGAGATCTTTCTCTCCCCATTATGATTTCATGAACTATTCCTTTGTGAGTTGTAACAGCGTGTCGAAGAAATGACCTACCCTGAGAACGTATCTTTCTTTCTTTTTCTCACTCTTTCCAAGCTCGTTCTTTCTTCAATTTTGATTTACGATTCAAAAGCTCCTTCATAAAACCAAGATGAAGACTTATACGTCACCTTACTATACTTGCTCGGTGCATATAAAACTCGTTCTCTCTTTTTCTTCGTTCCAAGGTGTATTGTGCCAAAGTTTGCGCGAGAAATTTCATACTCCATCGAGTTCTTGTGATAAAAGCCAGTAGTAACACACAGTAGGCAGTCACAGAATATGACTATCACTTGCTACGATAAAATTTGTTTTTCCATCATATCAATTGCATTATTTTGAGATATAATGAAAAATCTTGATGAAAGTGATATAATTTTGACGAATAACATTTTTGATGATTCATGATCTATGCCTGTTCTATCGGGGAGTAAAATTGGCGAATTTCACGAGAGCATATTACGAAGCAGAGCATCAATCACAGCAACAGCCGCTGATGCCGGCGGCGGCGACGGCGGGCTTGGGAATGGGCGCTAACTGCACTCGGGCGATTATCTCTTGGCTGAGAGAACATTTTTCCGGTCCGACTAGTCGACTAACCTCTCTATGTGCCTATGCCAGCCTCGGAATTCCGGCATCCCTGTGATAACGTCGTTGAGATTAATGAGCATTCCCAACTCGGTTGCTCTCTCTCTCTCTCACTCTTACTCACTCTTACTCACTTACTCATCCCCCTATTATCGGGTAGCGGATGCATCATTTACCCCTCTTATACTTCTACACTCTATACGATCCTGAATTTTTTACATTCCATTCATACGCACACGTACCCTACATACCTAAAATGCTGAATTGTTTTCACGATTACTCTAAATCCCCTCGAGGTATTTAATTTGAATCTCATTATAGTAGTCGTGTTGGAAGCATCTTAATAGCTTATTCGTAAATTTTCGCATGATATGATATTGTTTTATTCGTGATACTTTCGAAATAATTTGAGTGTTTTCGCTGATGGATTCATTCCGAATTGATATTTCATTCCTTCATTAGAATTTTCGATTGAGTGGATTAACATCTGAAATAGTGGATTTTGTCTCGTACAAGTAGACATAGTTCAACTACTCATTTTCAAGTTATGGGAATGTCTTTCTTTTTTCCCATCTAGGAATACACAGTTGAAATATCGTTATAATCAAACAATGTATATCAAGTTTAGCAGTGTTGAACTTATCATAAGGGGTATCATACTTATGATAAAAATTGTGGGAAAGGGTATTTCTTTTGAATGCTAGGTATCTGAGTATCTTGAGCTTCATTTTTCTAAACTCATCATTCAGATGATCGATATGAGGTCTACAGATTGTAGACTCAGAGGTGGATTTTTCGCCAATTCGGTTGTACTTTTTTTTACAATGTGTTCGGCGTGATTTCTGAACCGGAGTCTAGCTTTGAATATGATATCTGGGTCTCTTATTTCATTTTTAATTCCGTCAATACTATAATCAAACTTTGATCATTTCTGGTTCTGAACTAAAGTAATTGTATGCCGGGCCGATTTACGAATATAATATCATTTAAAGTAATTGTTGATCCAATCGGATATGGATGTAATTTTTTTTCTTCTTGATGGCTCGCGTCTGATGCATATTGATTCCAAGGACCTCGAATGGCCTAAACAAAAATGAAATTTGATAAGGTCAAGCTGTAAATTTTCGCTGCTGTCTACTCAATTACGATTTATCCCTATATGATGCATCCAAATCAGTGTTATGAAACCTCATTGAAAGAGCATCATCTGCTGGCAAAAAAGTAAAGTATTCGTTGACAAATCAATCAAAAATTAGTAATGAAACAAGCTTATATCATCTCGACAAAAGCATCTATTAGGTCATGAAATATTTAAAAATCGAAAACCTTCAAATAAATGGAATAAAAACGAAATAAAATGATGGATTTCGTTAAAAAAGGGTGTTCGGGGCGCATTATTACACGAAGATCCTCGGCTGACCTAGTTTCAGCCTGCGGTGGAGGCATCAATATATATAGCAACGGCGACGGCGTGGCATTGAGAAAAACAATGCCGCGCGCGGAAGGTGCCACCGCGAGGAGATTACTTATATATATAAATATATTTGCAAAACTGCAGCGGCGCACGTGTGTCACGCGGAAGCTCAACAAAACGACATCGGAGCATCGAATCAGAACCTATAGATATCTTATAAGTAAAGGATAAGGATAACAACTGCGTTTTTCCTTACGATCGCGTGCCCGACTTTTATATCCTCCTAAATACTCAATCAACTAATATACGATTCTTGTCACGAAAAATCGAATGGGTCAAAGAATAAGTTACCTATAAACACCCTATATTTCAGCATCTTCTTGGTATACAAGTTCCTTTCGTCGAAAAACGAGCTATTTCTTCGGAAGGGAGCTAATTCTTCAATGTTTATCCCTCGACGACTGTAGGCACTTATTTTTTCCCCTTTGGGAAATCTCGTTCCAACCCCTCGACAAGATCGTCGACAAGAAATGTTCACGCAAGAGAGCCCTTAATTCTTTTGTGTACATAACACAGTTACATCTGTGTATTTTTCTACTCGGATCTAGTTTGTGTTGCTTTTGATATTGCCTGTATATTTTGTGGTGATCTTGTGCCCTTCTACAAATGCAATTTTCGAGATAAATCGTGAGAATTGCCGTTAGTAATGTCCTTGATCGAATAAAGGGTGAGCAGTTTTGTTGAGGTTGCTATCTTCCTTTCCGGTGGTTTATATAAATACTTTTGTCAATCGACGAAGGGTTCTCCTATTTGATTTGAACCCTCATGGGTTTGTGATTGGGATTATCAGAGAATCACTCTGTTTCTTCATTAAATCGTATCCATTCTTGGTTCTGGGTACATTAAAATACTGCGTAAAATGTGATGGGAAAAGTTTGCCATCGAAATTTTCAGATTCGAGTATTTACGATAGATAGGGTAGATTACATCAACTCCGATGATTGATCATCCAAGTTTTATCATCTAGATTTTATAAAAACACATTCCATATTATTCATTGATTTGCCATCAATGTTGACAGCCAAAAATTTTTATCGCATCGTTGGATCATGATAAAGTAGATTATTGATAATTAGTGGTCAAAATTGAAGGATTAAGTCATGAGCTATACTTGGATGATAAGGAACTCGATGTGATTTTCTTACCGAGTGGAAGTACTCAAGATTGTGTCCAATCTCTACGAATCTGTTCGTGCTTCACTAATGATAATTACAAATTCAGTTGAAAGAATGATTACTTTTATCAAACTTTTAATGTATTTTTGTTATGACTTGGAGATACAGTTCCTTGCTCTACGAGATAAAATATGCATACAAATCTTTTTTTTTCCCTTCATTTGAATAGAATTAATTCATCATGAAATTCAAGCTGCCGAAATCTTTGTGGAATATTCACTTATTAGTAAATACCAAGGAATACTATGTAGTATTGGTACCCAGTCTTAACGACAGTGATAGATCTTTTCTGAAATTACAACGATGAATTTCAAAATGATCGATCACTTCAGACGATGAAGTAGGTTTTACCTTTAGCGTGTGACTTGAATTGATGTATCGTCAGAAGCGCTTTCGACCAGATATGCAATTTTCCATGAGCAAAGTTTACTGTGGCAACAAAGTTCTATTTCATAATGTAGAACAAAAGTGGGTCGACAAACTTTCTCTATTATCCAAGAGTAATTGAAAACGCGTAAAAGTAACCAAGTGCACTTTGAAGTAAACAATCAATGAAGATGGGTTTGGAATATTGAACGTAAAGTTTTCATTGCCTCCTTGTTGATTTTTTTGTTGACCTACATCTACCATCTTCAAAATTAATTCGTATTATTTTGAATTTTATGGAAACTTGGAAAGACAAAAAAATGAAACGTTTGTAAAAGTCTAAGTCTGAGTCGTAGATTGATTAACAGTCGAGACTTCGAGCTGAATCATTTTTAGGTTTGAGGAATTTAGTTGGACTAGAAATCTCTGGAAAACTTGACAGCGAGGTTTGTGAATTTTGAGTATTTTCTTCTTCTCATAAGAAAACATTCATTGTGATTGAATCATCGTGACTGGAAAATAGGAGCCACCGTGGCCTAATGGAGATTATCTGATTCTTGAAGAGTAAACTTAATCGAGGTCCTGGTTTTTATAAAGCAAAAGTTCGGGTTCGAAACCAAGCTGCCACCACTGCGAATTCTCGAAAGGGCGATTCTTTTGGCTTTGGTTTGGAACCCACTTGGAACTGTATTTACCGAAAATCAACGTCGAAAAGAAATCGAGAACGGGTGAACCCATTCGACCATAATTTCCATATAAATGTACAAATTTAGTGAACCGATTTCCAATAATCGGTTATCATTCTATCCGGACACGCCAAAAAAATTTTGAAAAATTCTCAAAAGTCCCTATTGATACAAGTAATGAGTCAAGCCAGAGGTCGGGGTCTTGTACCTGATTGCAAGCGAGAAAAAACAATGGAAACCACCAAATTATTATTACAATCCTGATTTTGCCTTTTTCGTCCAATTTTCAATAGTAAAATATATTTTGAGTGTCAGGAATACTTTTCCCGATGTTCCACACTCGCGGCAATGAATGGCTCTATGGAAAAAGAGAATTTTTAGCAAGTTACAGTCTTCTACAGAATTTGCGTGTTTGCAAGCTTTTGATATGTCAATTTCATCGTAAAAAATGTTCATCCTGCCATGCAAAACACCAAATGTATATCTTCTGTAAATTTCAAAAAATCTGCGACCTCAAAGAAAGTATCTAGATTTTTGAAAAGCTCTTTCATTCTCAAAATAGAGCACACAAACTTGCTCTTTTTATTCAACTTTGGCCCTGCACAGAATTCCAAGCTGATACGACGACGACGAGGTTGCATAAGAACTTTCGGCTCAGTCTCGACTCTACATTTATATACTACTTTCTCTCTCTCTCTAACTACACTTGGTACTTTTAGTCTCGACTCTCTGATCGTCTCTCCAAGAAGTCTGAGCTTTCTTCTATTCTATAGTTTACTATACTGTCCCTCAGTATATAGTCTGAGACTTGAACTTCCTTTTACCCTTACTTCCCCCGAGGATCTTTACCGTTTTAAAAAACACACTGCTAACACAGTTGAGAGGTCTTATCAGCCTCCGGTGGTGGTGCTTTGTCTCCTCTTGTGTTGCATCGAGCTTGCGCTGATGCTATAAGGCTGAAATAGAGCTTTTCGCCAGAGCTTGATTTTCTCACGGGTCCCAGAGAGAATCTGCTTCTACCGTTTTGGGCTAATCGCAGAGAGTGAGTGAGATTTCTCGAATCTAGAATACCGTCCTTACTGTTGAATAGTATATCCATACTATATATATACTCCTCGCGTCATTATCCGTTGAAATGAGGCTCTGCGGTATCTAGAACAGGAAGTTTAAATTGCGCGCTCCAGCATCCCGTATCTCTGTTGAGCGAGTGACCCTCTCTTCTCTATCCTTATGTGTGTATGTATACATTACTATTCCTGTGAGAAGCCCTGTAACCTGCGGAAGCTGTAATACTATACCCTGCTATATCTTCTTCTCTCTCTCATCTCTCACTTGCGCTTATAAGCGATTGCGGAATAGCATTTGGCGTTATGATACCGTTGTGGAATATACCCCCTGAGTACATCATCGAGATATTATTGGGATGAACCCTGTATATGCTATGTGCCGACGACGCAGTGCAATTGACGTTTCCCATTATGCGCTAACGCCCTTTGCGAGATTCTAAACCAAATTATACGATTGGGTTTAGTTGGGATGGACGTTGATTCACAGCCAAAACTGTTATTTCTCGAATTTGTGCATGCCGTGACTAATATTCATCGAATATAAGTTTGCCCTCCTATATTTTATGAATTTTACTAATTATTCAAGGTCTGGTAGTGTTGATGATCACTGTGATTCCATCTTTGCTCTTTGTTTTCTTGTTTATCAGGAATGGCGGGACAGTTCATAGTAAAATTGACGGCAAGAGTACACTAAAACATGAAAGATAATGGAAAATGATCTTTCCAGATTTTCAATAGCACAAGAACAAGTATTCAATCCTTTAGTCCAAAACTCAACTTTGATACGCATATAGGTACTGTTCCTTTGATTTGATTCTTGTTGCAAGGAAAAATTATGTAAGGTAAGTGTACCCAACTTGCCCCCATTAAGCCATTTTCTTAATAACTTTGGCTCATCTCCATATTTTCCAACGTACCTTAGCTCATTTTGAAGCTTGTCTCAAGACCTTTAAAATGAGTCGAAGTACATTCAATCAACTGGAGCCAAACTGTTTGAATTCTCCCAAAAGGTGATTTTTGAGAGTTTACAAGAGTGTGTACCCAACTTGCCTCCATAAGGCCTTTTTCTTATTAACTTTGGTTACTTCAACGATTTTCAACGTGCTTCAATTCATTTTGAAGCTTGCTTAAAGACCTTTAAAATGCATTAAACTACGTCCAATTTGGATTAATTAAGGCGATGCGGTCACCGTGCAACCCGGAAATTATATCTTATTTGGATGTAAATCAAAAAATTTCCACGAAACGAAGTCGGAGACGATTTGTCCATTACGTATCATCACCCGAGTTGTGGTGGACAACTCATTATTTGTCACCAATCACAAGACTATCACTAATAAACGAGAATAACTTGCCCGTGGGTACTTTCTAACCTACAAATTGGCACATTTTCGTTCACAAAACTCTCAAAATCTAGTCCGATTTGGTCCAAACGAAGAGTTATCCAGGCTAAGTTAGATGATAATAAAGCCTGGATAACTCGCCGTTTAGGCCATAATGGAAAAGATTTTGAGAGTTCTGTGAACAAAGTTCAGCGTGCACGGTGACCGCATCGCCTTAAAGCCGAACTGTCTGAATTCTTCCGAAATAAATGATGGAAATCGGCGATAAAGTGTTTTTATCGCCGTGCACGCACATTTCGAGCTTTTCGTTGGTTCGAAACACTATTTCTGACCCATTTTGACGTGATAAACACGTCCTGAGTGGTAAAAAAAGTCGTTCTGCACGCCCTTTCGAGATAGACATATGGGGGCATGTGAGGTACTCTCCGATGTTGGCATCCTTGTTTACAAATCGTCTCCGTGTTTTGCACATAAAAAAGCTCCATATTCAAATTTTGCAATTTTGAAAAATGGATATTAAAGGTCTTAAAACAAGGGATCGAATGCGCTGAGGTACGTTAAGATTGGCTGAACTCAAAGAATTTGGCACCGATTTTACTGAAGGCGATTCCCTCGGTGCTTTCTTAGCTAAGCAATCACGAAAAATGAAAAAATCACTTTAGATTTTCTGGAGAACGCAGAAATGATCCGGGGTCGTTGAAAACTACGTATTTTCTCATATTTTAACATAACAAACGTAAAAAAAATTGCGGGAAGGTCAACGAGCGCCCATTCCTGAGATCGGCATATGGAGGCAAGTTGGGTACAGGGGCAAGTTGGGTACAGAGGCAAGTTGGGTACACTTACCTTATATGTACGATTGAAAAAAATTGTGCCAGGGAGTTCCGATCTTTAATAAATTGTTTGATCGCTCGCATCATAGATGATACTCATTTGTCGCACAAATGTAAAGATGAAATTTTTCGTTGAATGAAATAAGGCTTATAGTGAACATAGGATGATGAATCTTTCAAATGCTGATTCAAACTTATCATTCAAAAATGCCCTCTTGGTTTAGATTAAAAGAAGAAGGAATATATGTCCTTTGGTTCTACCATACCATTGTGCAGAAAATCGTTCACTTGCGGATTAAAGATTTTCCGTGTGCATTATCTATTCATTTTAGTTCATTTCCATAGGTTTTTTTTCAATCCAAAACCAGAAAAAATGATAATTTGGTCGATCAGAGAGCATGCGCAAGTGTCGCAGCGCCGACCAGATCCTGATCAATCCATTTAAAAAGAACACTTCAAATTCTCTAAAACTGTACAATAATTCTTCGGTCTACCTCTTGGAAAACTCATCATTCACATACCCAGTCCTCTATCCAGAGCTCGTGCAAACCCATAGTTGACAAAAAAAAACCACTTGCCGATAACTCAATAACATAGTATATGTATGATGTAATACGAGTACTAATTCATCAATGCATTAATTTGTTCAGGTGGGCGATCGAGATACGCTAACGTCGGTTGCGGCGCGTTTTGACACTACACCATCAGAATTGAGCAAACTCAACAGACTCGTCGGTACATTCATTTATCCAGGCCAACAACTTTGGGTACCAGAAAAAGGTGAAGCTGCACCAGGTAGATCATCGGCCAGTGGTTCAGGCGATCCAGATTCAGCTTCTAATGAAACGGATCACCAGCATTTAGACGATCTACCACCAGAAGAAAAAGGTGAGCTCACATCAAAATACGTAATTCCAGTTTCGCTTTGCGTGCACGAAAGTTGTTTATTGCAGTCGTAGTAGTATACTTGGACTCTGGTGGAATTATTCTCTAGGGCATCACTCAATTCGTCTTATAAATTTTCTTGAGGATGGACGATTCGTTCGATAATATAATGGCCCAACTCGTTTGTCCTCCATTTACCAATTGCTTCCGCCATGCTTTGGTGCTACTATACAGTTATACTATAGTTGTTTCATGATCGCGTGGCATTGCTAGTATTTAGAGGATTGAGGTAGCGATTGAAAAGGTTGCGTGGTTCGTGCCCTCTCTTGAGATATACTATCTAGATAGTGTCTGACCATATAATGACTTTATCTACTGCGCGTTGGTAGTGGACGGCTTGGCCTTTGTTTTGGTTTTCAAATGAAGTTACAATTACACTCTCATTTTCGTTATTTCGGGCATACGTGCTTACGATTTCCATCTTGTGTCATTTTCATGATGAAGCGGAATAATCATAGTGCGATTATACTGCGTTCGAAATGCTTATTACTTGAGGTTGATTTGGAAATTTATCAAAAATCAGATAGGGTGATCATTTGAACTTTCCTTGATTATAGTGATGGAATTAGTCTATAGCAGAAAATTACCACAAACTGGTAATGCACAGTACTTGATTTGGTATTAGAATGAGATAAGCAAAATGCTTGCATGTCCCCCCCCCCCCCACTAGTGACCTCATTGCGTATTGTTTTCGTCCCTATAAAGAAGGCATATTTGTGATTTAAATAGGATTGGGATTGACTTGATTTTATTTCATTTGCGTGAGTCGGTAGAAAATTCATCAACGACTTGCAGCTTTGCAAAAATAGCAGTCGGAAGTATCTTATTCGAAGATGATATTTTATTTGAACAATTTCAATCTCTTCCAGATCACTTTGCATCCACATGAAAATTATGTTTCGAGTGTTCACGGATTTCAGAGTCAATGAAATTTCACCTGCTCGAAAAAGCTAACACTGTAAAATATACACCTTCCGCGGCTGAACGAATCGTAAAGGATTCCAAACCTGCTTTTCATTCCCTGATTACATGGAAATTCAATTTCCCTTACACATATCCACAAAGATTTCCCTTCTCAAAGCATTCAAAATTCTCGTATCTTTCTTCGTTTTCTCATTCAACTCGTATGCTCAAGAGATTTCAAGAACATATTCAATGAGATTTCGCTTTTTCAAAGCCGTGCGCGTTGAAATATACGAACCTGACGAATCGTTGCTCCTCGCGATCAGCTGATCGGCAAATATACGTGCCTTTATCATCGCAGCAGAAGACATACATAGACACATCAGTAGCAAGGCTTTTTCATTATACATGCATAGAATATACATCTCATGTGGAAGCTTCCCAAAGGTCCGGAGCCACTACGTGCGGGCGTGCTTTTCTTCACGTTGGCCGACTTTCTATTCGTCCAACGTATAATTCAAGGGGTTCGTTCTATCTACTCCTCTGATTGACTCAAATTTGAATAATTTTCCTCTGATTTCTAGATTCAAATCTCTCGGCTCTTCTGCTTTTACCGCATCTAAATTTCCATCTCTTCTGTTCCCAACGTGCAAGCATAAAATGAAGCTTTCATTTTCCTACGAATAACGTCATTTGCAAATTTCCACTCATCCTCTCTCTTACGATTCTCTCAAATTCAAAATTCTCTTGATATAATTTTCAAAATGTGTGAAATTCAGTTATTTTCTACATCCCTTCGAGTCAATTTTGATACTAAGAGAGTCTGATTCATGCCACTCCAAGCTTGGAATTGCACCTTCCGAAATTTAATTTTATAAAATGATCGATGCTTACAAGTACGTTCATGAATGTGTGTTGCTAAGCCCGTGACAATAGAGATGTCTGTGCGACTATGTGTGAGAAGAAGTTAGAGTCAAACTTGCGATGAGTCGAACTTGCAATATGGGTAAGTTTTGCTATCGACTCTCTGCCGTTGCTGTTACCGCTCGTCAAGCTAATAAATTATGCATCGTGACTTGACGTGCGGTCTTCGATATATACCTATAGCTAAAACACTGCTTGCAATGACATTCTTCTATATACGGTGTCGTTCGTTGCAGTCAGTCAGTCAGTCAGCCTGTCTGAGTGTTATAAACTATGTGACCTGAAAAGCGACAGGACATAATTCGTGATTCCTTTTTTTTTCTTTTTGCAGAGTTGCTCAATAACCTCAGACCAGTTTCACCGAAACCAGGTCATCTAGAGCGAGTCAAGACTCCTCTTGGAAGTGCCAATGCCATGGACGAGGACGTTCAGCCTTACAAAGAAAGATTTTTGAAGATCACTGTGCGCCACATCACCGATGGACAGGTATAAACATACGTACATTTACAATTCATCGACACTGGTGTTGTTTTTGCAATTGTTGCGCTTGCTTTTTACTGTTGATCTTTCAACGTGCAATATTAAATTGCTTTTGTTTTCATAAAGTGACCGGAGAAGAATTTGATACTTATTTTTACATTTTTGTTTTTTGAAAATTATATTCAAGGGTTTTTTCCGAAGTAATCAGTGGTTGGGATTTTCTTTGCAAGTTTGAGAGAAAATATCTCTTTCGATAATCAATCTTCAAATATCAAAATTCAAAATATCAACACATTAGCACATTTATCGTGAATTTTATGGATTATCGGAGTCAAATCTCTGATTTTTTAGATATTTTTGTAAAAATAGCCAGTAAGTGTCTCTATTTAAAAAAAAAGTAAATATCTCTGTCATCTTGTCAATGAACAGGAATATTCTCGGGTCAAAAAAGATTAGTTCCATCATTTGTAACTCGATCGAATCACAGCTCTGATTGATCTTCATGCAACCAATATAAACGAATTGATCAAATACTTTTAAACTCATCGCTGTTTGAATACCAACGGCTTGAATAACGACTCATCGAGTCATTCATTGTTTTGAGCATCTTTTTTTTACGATACTTCCTCATGCAAATTCTATTTTTGCTTCGTATCATCGATTTGCTATCTGAATAAGTTAGTGAGAAGCATACATGATTGAGCCAAGAGTATCTTGTGCGCAATATTGATAATTCATGTATGCTAGATGGTAAACAATGCCAGTGCACGTGTATCTTGAGTTTCTCTCATCTTTTCAGTGAAAAACGTTCTGATACAATGGCAAGAATTGCACGCAAAAGTTGATCACCAATGTGAAATTTCGAATATATTTTCTATAGCTTTTCATTCAAATATACGGAACGTTTAGTATTTGAAAATTCAAAAGTTATCAATGGACGAATTTCAGAAACCACTTTTATATATTTTTTCTACAAGTTGATCATTTATTCGATTGTCTGTCCGTACGACCAAACGTGAGTTTCACAATTGATTATTTCATCATGCAGTCGATATCAAGAAAAGTTACCTACTATTCCCACCACCGATTTTTCTTCCTATTCAATTGAAAAAATTGAATACGATAATGAAGATTCCTAATAATTATTACCTTTTAATAATTTTCAGGGTGTGGTGGAAGGAGTTTTGCTAGTCACACCAAATGCCGTAATGTTCGATCCAAACGTGTCGGACCCTCTAGTAATTGAACACGGTGCCGAGTCGTATGGTGTAATAGCCCCAATGGAATTTATCGTAAACGCAGCCATATACTTCGACATAGCACACATGAGGGTTGGACACGCATTACCTGATCCACAGATTCAGTCTGATAAAAAGCCTGAAATCTACTACATGAAAAAACCAGAATTACCAGTGCCACCAACAGTTTCGGAAGAAACGACGACGACGGCGGGTACTACACCGGAACCTGCTTCGGCGACGACAACGACAACGACGACTACAACGGCGGGTACGGGTACCGATACCTCTAGCGAGCCTAGAAAATCTACTTCGTCACCTGGCAAGGATGATAACTTCCCCGAGCTCACGGTCGACGACAGCGAATCGGTATGCAGCTGCGCTGAGAGAGCCGACGGAGATGCTTTTCCAAAAGCTTTCGACAAGGACCTTGTTACACCGACAGCCGCCTCGCCCAGTGTTAGTATAATATCACTATTTATTGTGTACCGCTACATAAAATGAATCGTTATCTGTCTAAAGATGCAGAATATCAGCTCGACTGATTGGATTGTTGAGTTCGTTTTAATTGTTCTCGTTTGAAATGGTGAAAAATCCAGCTGATATGGGTTTTGACGGAGATGACATCTTTCTTTTCTATAATACTTATAGTTGCGTTGCGCTCAATTATTCAAACATCATCTAAATCCATTTGAAATATCCACGATTGACTTGAAATCATTAATCTGTATCGTATCTGAACTCGACTCTTGTAATTACACTTCCGTTTATCTGTAATTAATTGATGAATTTAGCATCTATTGTAACTGTGTGATTTTATTTTAGGACGAAACTTCGACCAAAGATAAAGATAAGGAGAAAGATGAAACCAAAGAAGAACTTGGTATCGGCCAAGCGAGCAGGACTCTTGAAGAGCGTAGACGTTCCATGCTTGATCATCATTGGGCAGTTCCTAGCAAAGATAGATGTTCATTTTCCCAAGATGACGAGCAACAAGACTCTCTGAATTCCGAAAAAGTAAGAATACATTCTCTATCTGGTTGTAAAATACTGACAGGTATCAGTAGTTCAAAATTGTGACATTCACAACATTGATCGACTTGCTACGCTTATCTGCTACTTTTTGATTCAATTACAGAAAATTTTTTCATATAAACGGTAGATCGCTTCTTCCCTTTTGTCATGAGTTTCGACTAAAAATCGATCATGTATCGGACGTTCTTGCATTCATGAAGTTTTTCAATAGTTCCTAAGGTTCTCAAATTCAATCCAAAAATATTTAATTCTCTTCACACGGGACATGAGAATTAATACTTGTGCATGGTGATATGAATGATGATAATATGTATTTTCCTCTTGCAGGCCGATTCTTCTAAGTCGAATGCCATTCCGGAAGATGAAGAGGGTTCTCTAGTCAAACAATCGTGCCACGACTCTGGCATTGACATTCGTGATCCTGTTCCTCCGATCCCAGTAGTCCAACCCATTCCTGCAAAAAAGGTTTACTCAGACGCTGATATAGTACTGTCTTCTGACTGGGTACCACCGATCACCATTGCGCCTACAGTCACTTCAAACACTTTGGATACCGACACCATCAATGGAAGAAAGAAAGCTAGCTCTGTATCTTTTAGTTTGGACAGTAATAACGAAGAGCAAGAAAAAGATGATGACCACAAAGAGGACGATAAGCAAGAGACACGTAAAAACAAAGTACTATCATATTGATTTTTCCATCCGGTACTATACTCCTGAACGATATGAAAACAAAGTTTTAATCGCGGTGTAATTCTTTCAGATGTTGAAGCGGCTTTCTTATCCTCTTTCGTGGATGGAAGGTCTCACAGGAGATTCCAAAGATGAAGATAGTAAACCACCATCAGACAAAATGTCAAGCCTTCCAAGCAGTGCCGATAGTCATCATTCATCAGTATTTAGTAAAGTTTTCTCTAGGTGAGTTCTCGCAAAATATCTAACTTACATCCTTTGTCCTCTCCCAAGATTTCTTTTCAACTTTCCATACTTGAGAAAATGTTTCATCAATGATTTTGTCACATTTAATATTAGTTGACACCGGCGTAAAATTCAAATTAGTCTCTATCAAAATCTACATCTGACAATCATGACGATTGAATGGAATCTTAAATTGATGAGAATTTCATTGACGGATAATTGAGAGCACTTCTATTGGACAAATCTATAGTTTTGTCCGCTTCATTTTCTAAAGAATTGTGCCTCTTGAAGCCAACTATTTTACGTTGTTTGAATGGAACAAAATGTGAAAAGTGGAAGAGGATTGAATATGTTTTATGCTTGTAAATACGCCCATGTGAGCATTGACGACTAACTTTTAATGTATGATGTCGGTGGTGCTGCTTATTTCAAAACTAAAGCTCGCCGATCAATTTGGTGAGCGACTTTAGCTCCGGCCTGTTCGCAAAGACCCCGAGCGAAGAGAGTGGTGGTCGAACAGGAGGCACGCCTCCGTTGACTGCCTCCTCTCTTTCTCAAGACTCGGGCAACCCTAGCTTCTCGCCGGGGCCCGGTGGTTTACTTGGGTGAGTCTGCAGTCCGTCCCCGCTCTCCTCCGCAAGCTCTCTTCAATGGAATCCTCCCTTTATCCGTATTTGTTGTCTCTCAAGCATTATGTATTCTATTTGGCTGTTTGTAACATGTGTCCGGATAGAGACATGTACATATACTCTCCTTTTGTCTACATACCTACACTTGGTTGTTCAACACAAAAAGACACAATCGAAATTCACTGCTACGTACTTCAAACTGATTGTTAAATGTCTCGTTAAATGTGTATGTAGATATTTTTAAACTCAATCACTAATCATGGATTACATAGTGCCAAAGTGAATTTAAAAAAATACAAAATTCCTGTTTGGATGATTGAGCGTCTTCTTGTAAAACAACTTGTTAAAAGCAATGTTTTTCTTTAGATTTTAGATTTTGAGTTGTTTTCTTCGAGTTTTACAACTGCAGGAGCTAGTAGAATGTTTCATAGATTGAATGTGTATGATTGATTATATCTATGTTATATCGTGCGAATATTCTTTTAAAATATACAATTGATGCTAGTGATTGGTGTTATTTCAAATCATTTTAGGTTTGTTTTTGATTCATACTTGGATATTGATTGTAAATGTCCACTCAGCGGAGATTTTTTGATTGAGTATGTGTCTATGTGTATCCCCAGCACGCATTATTGCCGCGCAACTATCTGATTAATGTAGAACTTAGCCTTGAACCACATAATATGGGTAGTTGTCTATTTTTTGAATGAAATCGTAAAAATCTCAACGAATGTGAAGAAGAGAGAATGGAGGAGAGAGCCGGGAATAGTAACGCCAACACGTGACAATTTCAGCATTCACCTCAACATGATTCTGATGGTCACATGCTCAGTCATTTTACATCAAAGACAACACCGTTGGTTGACGATATCAGCAGCATGATATCCTCTGCATTATACAATACAACACGTTTAGCTATGTGTAATATCACTTTCAAGAGTTGTGCTCACTGATCGTTGAATGCCCTTGTCTACATTCATGTCTTTGGGCGTAGAATGTTTTCACTGTGTCTGTCTTGACAGAATCCTTGACCAATTTTGAATTCTTTCAGGCGTTCATCGGTTGGGACCTTTATCAGGCAACAACCGCTGAATTCGTCCGGAAGCAGCAGCGTTGACAGTAATCGAGGCAGCAAAGTGTCTACCGCAGCGCCACGACTAGATTATCGCAGTATGGTCTCAGTCGACGATATGCCTGAACTCTTCGTCAGTTTCGACAGTGAGTATAAGTCAATAAGTCGTCAGTCCCTCTGTATTCTCCTTGGCTTGAACTCGCATATAGGTGTCTCGCGTTGAGTTTGGATCTTTGAGATCATAAATCAGCTCTGAGGCAAACTGATTCGCAGTTATCTCTATAACCAGAAAAGCAATTCACTGTGCTCCTTTTTGTATCAAGCAGTTTCATCATGGAAATGAATCATCTGTGTAACATTGGAAAAATCTGATATACTCATTTTTATTATCAGTTTCGCTAACTGAGTGGTTCAGAGTCATAGTGGACTGAATCGTGCTATAAGTCAGTATGAAAATTCCGCGCGTTTTGGTGGATTTGAATCTATCTTTTGCAGACAATTTTCCCTATCTTTATATCATATTTTTCGACTCTGAGAATCATTCTCGAACGGCTTCCATTTATGGTTAAATTGATGAAGACCACATAATGAATGAGTCTCAAAATTGGACCTATTGTTAGTCGACTATGACTCTAAACAACTCGACTCTCGTATTCATCCTCAAACTCTTCGTTTCAAAATTTACTTGAAATTATAACGTATGATCGTTCCATGTGAAATCAGCCAAGCCCTTTTCGTGGCAGTATGAATGTCAGATTGATCAATCTTGATGAGATTGACAGTATAAACACGAATTGTCATCATTATGAAATCTGCTGATGAAATAGGGAAGAACTCCAAATAATGAACACGTGACCGACGAGCCGACTTGACGTTACTATTATTAGCGCCATGTTTACCTGGCAAAGTGCAATTACCTGCTGTGATATATCTAAAAATCCGGGCAGCCGAATTCATAGTGCACATAATCATGGAACTCATATTAGTACATGTAATATCATATCCTTTTTATCATTCCTCTAGTTCAAGCACCTAACTTTCCCGAATTCGCAGGTCTCGGTAGGTTCACAACCTAATCAACTGTTACATGATCATATATACCATTTGTCATTGATGATGTGCATTAGCTTATACTTCACTGAATCATACCGTGGCAATATTATCATTTTTTCTGCTTATCATGTAGAATACTTGAGATCAGCTGTGTGTAGATTTTTATAACTTTTTCTTTCTGCTAGGATAACTCTACGATTCACGGTTTTGCCATGCTGTATAGATTGATATCACACTTGGCAACTCACTGAACAACAAATAAATGTTGATCATCACTTCACACAGTAAAGTAAACCCCTGGAATTTGAAGGAATGCCACATGCTTCAAAAAATTTTGAGTTTGAGGAGATGAAACAGTTCAATGACTAACTGTCCCTTGCCTGTGGAGTACACTATTTATTTGCTGCAGTATTCGATTGAATAATAATATAGATTCAGTTCACACGGGAAATTGATATCATTTACCGAAAGAAGTAGTCTGAGTAGATCAAGAAGGACGTATATTACTTGCACAAAACGTAAACTAGTTGAATTTGATAATTCTTCATAAGAACAAAAATTTTCATAAAGGTCGATCTAAAAAAATACGAACTTTGATTGCTCAATATGATTTCTTGTGATGTTGATTTCATGTTGAATCACATGGGAATGAGTATCAACAGGCATGGATTCTTTCTCATTTATATGTAAACGATCGAAATTTATTCGGTCGTCCTTGGGTCTTCTAAAATTTTTGGATTGAATGAGAATCAACTGCCGAAATTTGATATTAATGATAATGATATCAAAGTGCATCAATGTATTTGTACAGTCGTGGGAATCATCCAATGTATTCAAACACTAAGACACTCAATTTATTTTTCCAGAGTTGATTCCAAGACCGGCGCGCTCATGTGAAGATCCGCCACTGTACCTGAGGCTCAGGACCGGAAGGCCTAAAGACAAAAAGATTCCCTGGTCCACGCCAATAATGAGCTATGGCAAGAAGAAGATTCGCCCAGAATACTGGTTTAGCATACCCCGCAACAGGTACAACAAACTTGTGAAAGTATTCCGATCCATATCATATGTCAGATAAAAACGCAACGCTCGTTTTTCGTTGTTGCCAGACTGTTAGAGATGAGTTAATGTGAATAAATCACCCAATCTAGGGGCGAAAACAGCTCCGAGTCTGAGCTTTTAATCTCAGTGCCAAACGAGGAATGATCGTGTAAATAATCTTTCAGAGAACAAACAGGTTATAATTAGAGTATGAAGAAATTGCGTGTTTGAGATCGAATGAAATCTCGAATAAAACCGTTCCAAATCATGTCAGTTTCTAGTCAGATGTTGAGTTATGTCATTCAAGCATTTGGTCGTTCCTTCTCTTACATTCGTTTATCCGAGCTTTCTACCGAAATATTCGAGTTAATCAACTACTCGCTAGTCGTGTTGGAAAAGGGAGAACGATATCGCACGAATTATATATAATTTTGTATAAATGCAAAATCCTGATTCATGATTTGCTTCTTGATCAAAATTCTCTCCTTGAATTTCAAAATATGAGACAGAATAGATTCAAATAGCGTATATAATGATTGAACTGGATAGTTTTCATTATTATCAAGGCTCGCATTGTTTATCGATATTAGCAAGTTCAGTTCAATTAGATCAGCGAATATTCAAGAAATCGTTATCCCATTTATCCATCTAAGCATCAAAAAAATGTCTATCTTATTTGATCAACTTTTGCCCCAAGTGATCATCATCGTCCAGCATTGTCTACTTACCGATCGTTAACCACAAACCACAACAAACGTGTATGTACGTATCTTATGCATCGAGCACACGTGAGAATAAACCAGTCGCTCTTCACAACTTTGCAAAATGCACGTGCTTCGCGTGACGTTTTCTCTCTCTCTCTCTCTCTCCCTCTAAAAAGAACATAGCAAGAAGTGAGATTGCGCGATCGTTGCTGGCCACCGCGTCACCCGCGCACGCCAGCAGTCGTTGCCGGGTTTTGCAGCTGATACACTGCATTATAAGGCTTCGGTCAAAAGTCCAGTGATATAGAGAAGTTTCAAAGCGTAAAGCGCGGGCTATTCTTGGAGCTATATAATCGCTCGGAGCCGGGGATGGCACACTTGGTGGGCTACCTGGCGCCGGGTGCGTTGGCCAACGTGGCTCGTCAAACTTTACCTTTCATTACGCGCAGGTAAAAAAAAGCTCTGGTTAAGCTTTGATATATTATGTGCCAGCTGCCCCTGTGCCAACTCGACGTTTCCGCGCTTCTTATTGATAACGAATTTGTCGATGCCGATAAGCTATATATTGTGTACATACAATATAAACTCACCTTGCTCTTTTTTTTTTCATTTCTCTTCATTATTTTGTGTATTATTTTTCAGTTTATGATACAGTAGCAGATTTTAGAATTGAAATACCCTATAGTCTGAGCTTGCAAGTATAGAGCTTGCAGTGAAGAGTTCAACAGGTTATGGAAACTTTTGAGTGCATCGTGTTTGAAATTGCTGCGCAATAAACACCTGCAGCCCGTATAATAGCTCGTATAGGCGATAGTCGTAGAGTTGACGTTCTCGAGATTGGCCTCGCTTGACGCCCCCACCTATAACAACGCATCGCTTCGCCGATACACCTGTATTAGTATCGTCCGAGACTGACCGGACTGTATGCGCTATGAGAACTTTGCTCCTCCCCCTCCCCGTGAAAATGCATCCATACAAAGAGATTCGCGAGCGTGATATATCGGAATATATCTCACGCAAATCCGATCGCGCTACTCGTTTAGCCATGCAACGAGAGATGTTTAATCCGTATGCAGCCGATTTGTGCATATTATTGCACTCGATCGAATGATTTGTCAAAGAGAGAGAAAGTCTCTTATTTAACCCTTTCTTATTATTTGACGATTAGGAGGAATACTTAATGCAGGTGTTCATTTGTTTGATAAATGCGTTACAGTTCTGACACGGATACAACAATCGATGCATCAAGATTGTTGGCACCTGCGAGACTGCTGAGTCAATTCAATTTTCGTTTACCATATGTAACATTTTACCCCTTTTGAGATACATCTTTGCATCGACATCAGCGTATGCATAAGTAAGCATGATTAATTATGCAACAGCAAATGTGGATCTTACTTACGATCCTGGCAGAGCATTTTCGAATCCGACATTTAAACCCTATCTTTGGATATGACTTGGAGTTCTTACTTGAGTCTAAATTGTTCCACAAAGAGATGATTGACTTAAAGTTATTTTTAATTCTTTGAGAAAATTTTGATGTTCCCGCAATGTCTGATGACACTCGATTTTTCAAAAATTGATCGAACAAAATTTCCAAATACTCCAGGGAAATGAAAAGATTTCAATCATGATTCTTTATACATTTGCATCGATCATCGAGTCCCGGTAACTGATAAGAATTTCACCCAGACAGCATTGCAAAGATTAAAAAAGGAAATTTGCTTGATGACTCGACCGTGTGAGAATTGATTTCACTTTTGTAAAACTTTTTCGGTTTGATTCAAACACAACAGAAAGGGATACCAACCCTGAAAACTGTCAAGTTGATCACTAGGCTTTTTAACGGAATAATATGATAAATGACCTTGATTTTGAATTGTTTGACTGATATTTCATTATTTTGCAGGGTGGACGACTTGTATAGGTTCATTCACGCATGGGTGCCTTCGCTTTACGGCGAACTCGACGAGGACTTATGGAGAGAACGAGGTTACATTCTTTCGGACACCGACACCGATTTGTCGCCAGAGCTTACGCCTCGTGCCGAAACTGGCGAGGTCGGAGACGACGACGATTCGAAGGATGCCGATGGCAAGGGCGCTGAGATATCCGAGCTCACACGTGAATCTTGGGAGGTAAGTCGTGAAATTCTGCCCCTCTCCCCGTCTATTCCATATGTATTTAAATACGCGTAAGAACGCGGTGCATCCGAGAATAAAATATTACAATTGCATCTCATACCGGAAACGTCATGCTGAGCTTATCTCGCCACGATGAGTTCACGAGTGATTGTTGCCGAGGCAATGTTTCGATTATTGTATCGCAAAGAAAAAGTTACATCAGCGAAGTTATCGAGGAAACATATCGAGAGGAAACTCGGCTAACGATTTCATTGCTTTTTTAATGCCTAAGACTTTCTTCTCGTGATAAACGTCAACAACGACAGTTTCATCGAATCGATAACTTTTCAAGGATTTTGATTTCCTTGAGTTCTCCTACACCTATGGCCGTACGAACGAAATCAAGTGTTTGGATAATCCAGTTCGATCAATAATTAATCGAGCTTAAAATATCTACGAGTCGAACGTAGCTTCAAATAACGGATTCTTTTTCTTGTTTGTATAATCATAGACTCGTGAGTTTGTAAACGGGAATTACCCTAAAATGATGAGTCTGCAAGAACTTTTCATAATTGACATCGGCTCGTGGAAACTTTGCACAATGTAAATACCAAATTCGCTAGTCATACGCGCAAGATCGACCAAGTTGCGAGCTCGGCTTCTCAAAATAGTTCTTGGCATGAACACGCTAACGATACTTGGCCGCTGATTTCAACTTGTTCTTTGGAGCTTCTGAAAACCTTCCCATTTGATAGTTTCATTAAGATTTTCCGCTCACGCTTTAGAAAAAGGTCGAGAAAATTCGAATACTTCCAATTCTTTACTGACTTGAATTTCTGACATCTCGATGAAATCTTCAAGAAAATTTTGACTAACGCTCGATCGAACGTTATTTCTGTAGTTCTGAGATTTTGAAACAGTACTTATTTTGTATAAATCAGCCAAACAATCTGTTGATTGAGAAATTCAATTGGAAGACAGCCAAGTTAATAGGTGTTTTTCTTCGACTAACCAGATGTTCTTCGACCTAATGAAACACTGATTTCTCCTGTGACTAATCTGTTTTTGCACTCTTGAACCCCAATGAATAGTCAGTATTCTCAAAACGAATATCTTATTCCACTAACAAAAAGAAAATAATGAACCTGGGATTCCCCGACTATCACCAAAAGACAGAATTATCATAGTTATTTCCAATGAAAAGACAGAAAACGGAGTACAATGAGTAGAATAGATGGGTTTGTTTTGTGTATAAGAATTGAAAGGGATGTTAGAGGGGATAAATGACAATAGACTACAGTTGAGATAAAAATGGGCTTGGTTGATCACAGCTGATTAAGGCCCCGTACGTAAAGCTGTACACCATCCTGAAGACCTCGAGCACGTCGGCCGACTGTGATCTTCAGATCCAGGATCCTGAGGTACGGCCACGCTCACTCGGCCTGCAGACATTATGTCTCACGACTTTTATAGATTACCAATATGACACTACGCTACTACAAATAATAGCAGCAAATTGACAGCAAACAATTACAACAGATACAGTCTACAGTCTGACACAATTTACATGACATTCCTTTCCACCATACCGACTTTGTGTCCGATTTTTCGAATGGAATTTATATTTGTACAAAACAGATTCACATGATTTGGTCTATTATTATCAATACATAGAATCGTGTTTGTCTCAATCTTCGTCGTCGCATGCGTCTATGTTTAGCGCACACATAGAATTCGTTCAGGATCGTCCATCAAAAGTTTCAAAATTCAAATTTATGTGCACCCAAATTCTTGAAAATCTTCGTAATATGGTCTTCATCGCGCAAGCTCCCTGTGCATCTATGTTTTCTGTCTAGCACCTTCTTCGAAAAGAGTCTCTCTCTCATTTAAACCTAATCTTCGCGAATATGCTTAAGATAATTTATAAATGGCACAAGTAGAGATTCGCAGCTCTAAGCGAGACTGAGCATGCGGTGTGTCGTTGCCTCCGCTGTATTTACACATGAATCTAGCTCTGTATGAACCATGAAGTACATAAAGTACTCATAATGCTAGCGCATTATTCACGGGCTACTCCAACGTTATATTACCGTAATACGTGTATTATACAAGTTTCAAGGCAGTTTCTGCATATACAGTACAGAGCCATGTGTACCGTTTTACTTGCACTGCGTAATACTTGCCCACGTTTGTATCACTTAGAATATAGCCGAGATATCGTAGTAATGGTCCGGTTAGGTCTATATGTGTGTTGTTCACCCGCGTATCGACCGATTATTATTATGTGCAGCGCGTTATGATTCGACTCCATTTATGGCATTATGTGTGCAATATTCGGTCGAGTCATATATGCCTACTCTATGACAATTAAAATCTGCTTGGTGTAGGAACCACCGTTTTCAAATTTGGAAGAGCTTTGGGAAACGTGTAATCAGTCAAGTTATTTGGATGTCCGTACGGTTTGGATGTGATGATGATTGGCTAAATTTTTCCTCGTTGTCATTATTATTGTAGCCACCACGATGACTATGAGCGACGACTCATTGGATTATCCGGTCATTCACTGCTTAAACAGAAGCCGTTGCGCTCGTAATAACGTATATATGTGTTCTCTCAAGCTTTTCCGCGCTATTAATATTGCTGCATCGTTCAGTTCGAGCTTGCAAGCTCAGTTTGCGTCAAAATTTTAGTTCTCCGAAAAAATACCTGCAATATTGACAACGATCCAAGAGTCAAGTGGCTCGATGCGAGGATCCGGCCAATTTAAACTGTCTCGTGCTTCTCTCTGCATGAAAATTGTGTAATATCTTTTTTGTACTATATCCGCGATTGAACGAGTTTCTCATTACGTTCCTCTACTCTTGCTGGCCACCATCTACTTTCCAAATTCTATTCGACTCGATTGTCAAAATTCATCTTCAGAATGATGACAAATCGAATTAGTCAGTCTTGCATATGCTAGCAGTAGCCACTAGCTCAAAGGAAATTTCCACACATCAATTCTCATTATAAAATCCTTGCTGAATTTTCAACTATACACTGGGGTTATTTTTACCCCCAGTTGCACATCGTAGCTCGCATTATGGTTGCAAGATCGATCCGCGTACTTTAAATTTTCGAATATCATGCGGATTATCGCGTCCGGGGCATTTCCGTTTGTTGCTTCTGATGAAGTTTTGTTGTATGTAACGGACTTTTTGGTATGTTTAAAACGTGGCCTGCGATTATCTCTTGGCGAGGCTGACTGTTTGCTTGCGCTTTTTTGGCCACGTATGAACTAACGCGTCATCGCCACGAGCCAAGTCCGAAAATAGTGCATCAAGTGCTCGTGCTCGACGCTCGTTTTGTGCATCGGCTATCAGATTTGCGTGAACCTCTGTTTTGAATGATGCTCTTGTTGCTCACAACGTTTTGCTGCGCTTGATGAGATTTTACCGACGGTTGGGAAATTTGTCAATTTCCTTTTCGTTGAGGTTGATGTTGGAGCGGCTCAGATGACTTATGTGTGCCAAATAGGTATTATGGATTTTTTGTGGGAGTACAGTGAAATTGAATGCGTGCTTCTTCGTATCATCCATGGAATTTGACGATACTGTTTTCATAATTCGGGATTCGGTTTTTTCACTTAAATTCTGCAGAGAACTGAATATTTGTATAGAGACAAATTTTTGACGAACTGTGGTTCTATCACGATTTGTTGGTGTAACAATTTGATGACAATTAATGGGATTCAAAGTGTGGCGAGGAATAATTCAGATTTTTGATCATTGCCTCTCAAATCCTCAGGGAATAATCATTCTCAATGTCAACTTTCTTCTTGAATTAAGAGTTGTACTCACCACGCAGTACAGTTTGTACATTTCGAATGGAGCCCTCCTATGCTTTGGTTTCTTTTATTTAAAAATTTAATGCTGGTACATATCATTTTAGTTTTTGGTGGTGTATCCACCAGTACCCACATCAATCGAGCCAAATCATAAATATAATGATCAAATTTTTGATTAAGTGACCAATGCAGAGAGCAAGATCAAGAGCATTTTCACAGACTTGGCCCTCTTCTGGTACAACGTAATCATCAGCTGTTGGATTATTCTCTGCGTCGCGCGTCGTCTCGTTGCTCTACGCACGTGGCACGTGCATCTCGTCGCAAGACTGAGCAGAACGGATTCATTCTGGATTCAGAAAATTCATAGCTAATCGAGTTCGAATTCAAGCACGTGGTAAACGCATGCCCATTTGAACCTTTTGAGAGAAAAAATTTCGGCGTAATATGGGTGTTTCCGATATCAATATTTACCGAATTAAAATAAAAATCGATTAAATTTTCGCTCATTTGAATTTTCATTCAAACTTGACAAAGGTGCGTCATTTCATTTCTGAAAATAATTCCAAAAGTTTTTCCAACATTTACACCAAGGCCTACAAAGTGGGGCATCATTTTTATAATCGACTCTGCTCTGCGACGCAGCTTCAGTTCAAATATCGTCTTTGTACCATAAATGTGTGTACCCGTATGAATTTACTCTCGCTCGTAATTAGTTATTGGGTTATATCGATTACCTGTAAAATTCTAGGAATTTCATTAGTGTGACTCATCATCTTTTGTCACGATGAATCGGCAAAACAAAAATTTTTCTTCTGATGCACGAGTTCTTAATAAGAACTTCTTATTGTTTTCACTCGACCGAACGTGAATAATTATTATTGCGGCGTGAACAGAGCTTGCGACAACAATGTTTACGATGATTAATTTTGTCCACACATCAATTCCGCTCGACGATATTTTGATGCGCTGCACAAAATATGCGCCTGTCCTACTCTTGATGACAACGATGATCGCAAGAGATTTTCATCTTGTGGTAGGGCTAATTTAGCTTTATGATCAAATAGCGAGTTTTGCGCTCATTATAAGATGCGAACTTTTACCCGTAGTTAGCTCAGCGACTTTGTGCAATGCAATTACGTCACAAAAATCGAATCAAAGCCTTATCCTTTATCAGTTCTTTCAGCATATTTGCGTGTACTCTGCGAATGCGCGTCTCTGCGATACTTTGCATAAATGCGAGGAGAGCATGTGACGCGGGGGAAGATTGATGTGGCTAATGTGAGCGGTGAGAGGGAAACTTTTTTGTGCAACAGACGTAACTGCGGATGAAGAACTCGTCAGGTGTGAAATCCTTTGCGAGGATTGGTTATGTCCGGGACTAGCTTTTTCGATTTTGGAAAAGTTAGAATCTCAAACATTTGCGTGAGCTACATATTTTTTCAGGATGTATAAAATCTATTCATTCCCGACTGGTTGATGAAACATTGCGATATCGAGGATCTGAAATGCATAAGCGCCTACATTTTCTCTGTGTCAAAAAACTAAATAGTGGTCATTTCACTCGACACGTGACGAGAGTTTCCTTCGTGTGGTTTTAGGACTTTTCTTTTGCAAATTGTTCCCCAATGAAGTGTGAATATGATTGAAAAAAGAAAATTTAACGAATCACGCTATCGCCTCTTTGAATAATAAACCACGCGAGATTTTCATCTCGCAAAATAAAGGCTGATAACTCTGTGCTCAGTTTTTTATTCCTCCCACGATACTAAAATAAAACAAAGAGCTACAGCTCTGTGTTTGAGGAATGTTGTGAATTTTATCATCGTCATGCAAAAGACTAATTTTGGAACGCAACGAAATTATTCATTGAAAACTTTATGCAATTCATACTTTGGATAAATTTAGACCACTGCTATCACATATATTTGTGAATGGAAATAACGAAAGCAAAATCTAGATCCATTTCATGTTTTGTATTAATGAGAGTAAAATTAGCTAAGTTAATAACAAATACGATAAAATTCATTAGTGTTTTTGACGTCATCGATTCATTTTATGATTTGATAACATTTGCGATTCACGGTGTGGCTGTTGTCACACTTATGAAAGTTGTCTTCTGTACAATTACTATTGATTTGTGGCTGAGTCTATCTTGAGAAAGTTGATCTCACTCGACTATCGTCCTAGACATAACAAAATCGTCTTCTTTCTTGCCCCGTGAAAAAGTGACAATGAAACTCTCCGTAAGGTCATGGACGAGCTAAAACAAAAAATAGAATTTTCCTCGTCAGCGTCGATGAAGATTGCGGCGAGAATCCATTAGAAAAATTGGAGAATCTCATTTGACAGGGACGACAGCGTCTCGAAAACAAACTGAGTAAATTTATTCCGGTCTCTCGTCAAATTATGCTGTATCGTTTGAGACTATATTGTGTGTCGACTCTCTTGCGTAACATAAGTTTATTCTCGATTCAAAAAAAAATTCATTGCCAAAATTCTCGATTCAAGAAGGATTGAAAACTGTCTCCTTCCTCTTTCAAATCGCTTATAAGCTGTCCTAAACGAGTTTGGCACAAAAAGTGAATTGCAGTGGTATACTATTAGAATTTGCAAAAACCAGTGTATCGCCTGATCGTTGTAATACAAGATGCAAGAATCATTCATCAATTCAAGCTTTTTCACCCGTGCCAGCAGAGCCAACTTCCAAGCTCGCAACTCTGGTGTGCTGCAGAAACCTCACAATCTCATTCTCTGAAAACTAGGAGATACACGGACCGGCCCGCTCTTTCAATGACATTGAGCTTGAAACCCTATCCAGGCTGCAGCAGACATTGAACGTGAAAATTCACCCTATCGACACACCATGTGATCCAATCCAATTATGCAACTACAAACTGGGGTTATTGACTTAGCCACTCAAGAAAAATCTGTAACAAAATCTCCAAATCATTCCAGCATCATCGAACACCTGCTTAAGAAATCAAGATCATTTCAAATTCCACTAACGTCAGCTCCAACTCCATAATCGTAATTACAAAATCAGAGACAGGTGTGGGCTTATGCCGGTATATATCTAACTGCGTGGGGGAACCGGTATGTTTCTCTTTCATCGATCGTCAAGAACGTTGAAACTCAGTAAAAAAAAAAAAAAAAAAACAACAATCCTATCTTCCACGTGACAGTCTAATAGCCACCACCAGTATATAATAACATCTAACTAACATCATCAGGAGCAAGAAACAGTAGAAGCGGGGAGCACGTGCTGCGCAACGAGAGCTGCGCATACGAGATTGTCAGTAGACTCTGAAAATCGTCAAAGCTCATCGCCTCCGTTCGCATCACTTTAGTTCAATGTTGTATTATATGAGCCAAGCCGGCTTGGCGCGGAAGTTCAGTACGCGATCGAGTGCGACTTTGGCACCATCATTCAGTAGTAACTCGTTAACCGGTGCACGAACAATACTCAAATACCCAAGTGCAACTTTTATTCGATTTTCTCTGACCCCCTGTGTGGTTTCTTGGCGATAATAATCTATTGAGGGACATGTAAGGTTACCAACCCGCAAAACTTTTTGCTCATTCTACCACGAATTTAGGGTTGAATTGATAGTGTACCACGGTGACATCGAAAAAAAAAAATCGCGAGTGTGTTTGCTTGAATTTTATTTTAAATTTTGAGTATACAAACCTAGTGGGTCGGCGAATAAGCCGAAAAAAGGCCCAAAAACGGCTGCAGCAACGGCAACTATACAAAAGCAGCCGAGTACTGCTAGTACAACTAGCGACGGCTCAACAACCGACAAAATGCCAACTTCAAAAGTCAAGCTGCCAAATCCAATATCTAGGATAAGCAAATTTCTCAAACAGCGGTCCAAGGTGAGCACAAAATTTTGGTGCCTCTCTTCTCACAGAAACGTCATATCGTCATCATTATCGACTTGGAAGATCATTAGAGTTTGACGTGTGACGGGGAAAAAAAAGTTTTACTAATGACAGGGGTTCATACTCGTGGAAGATTACCAAGACAAGTCTATGTGGGTGATTGATTTTGTAGAAGGAAAGATTTCACAAGTATAGAGTAGTAGCCGGACGAGTGTTACTGAATGTCTACTGATGATGATCAAGCTTGAACTTTTCCGATTGAGTGACCAGCCCCCCTCAAACGATTTGTTTTATACATTCAGATATAAGGAATATACGTGTTGTAGGTTTACGCATCGCTCACATTGTCGACCAAGTTCATGAATAATTCAGTTATCGAACGAGGTTGGATGTATGTATAGTGGCTAACCCGATAGATTTTTCTTTTATATATATATACGCTTCGCACCGCGTGATAAACAAGTTATTTCGGATGATTTGATGGATATTAACTGTAGAACGCATACTTAGATGTTACATCTTTTAAGACTCCACACCCGTTGAGATTTTTTATTTCTCGGATGCATTTATTCTCATCATCATCTTGAATTTTATGCGCTCGGTGACACGTACCAAATTTTGGTGTTACGTGTGATTGCACACGTTCGAGATATTATTTCTGCCTGAATTTTACCTATTTGAGGTCTTCAGACGGTTTACTAGTGTTTTTTTAGTTTTTTTTTTGGAGTTGGAATGTATGAATTGTGTTGAACTCGTTAAAAAAGTGCCATGTGTATTTTAATATGTTGATTGGAACGATTGACCGGCTGTATATTCAATTGCACTCGCTGCAAGCTTCATCATATGGAGCATTGATGCATTCTCTCTGTGTTATATCCTTGATTAATCATTCTTGCAACGAGTGCCTCGGTTATTACTCTTTCGACAATCTACTTTCATTTTACTGTCGATGCTTTGAAACTTGGGTGGAAATTTTCCACGCAAGGCTTGTTTAGACAGTGCCCCTTCTTTCATCCCCGAAGTTTCATCGTATCGATCGGCTGTCAAGTTAGAAAAGTCTTTTCGAGAAAGCTCGATGATTGAAAGGCGTCGAAATTCTTGAAAAAACAACTTTTTATTGAAAACCTTCTCTCAACTCGTTTCTCGGTATGTACTCTATTAGAGCACAATGTAAAATTATTATTTCCTCGTCAATACTTTTTCCAAAGTGCCGTAATCGAGTGTAAAATATTATCACAAAGTTTATAAACTGCCTGATTGAAGAGAATAAATTCGATAGTTTATCTACATAGTTCAGCGATAAATCAGAACTCTAGAGACTATTACTGATTACAGCTTCCTTACTCAGCTACTTCTATCGCAATCATACTTTTATTTTTAATTTATCGCAAATTTCACTTTTTCGTTATTGATACGACGAAAACTTCCTTGATAGAAGTTTATCTCAAATTCTAAATGAAGCTCTTTCGTTAGTTCATAACAGTCATAAAATACAAAAAGTCATTAGAAACTCACGATAATGATTGATCCTATTGCTTACTTATCACGAAATTGTAATAAATAACGGACTTTCCCCTTGATGATGTGATATCTTTCATGGTCTAATAGAAGTCAATTGATCGTCGCTCGCGAGTCAGAGTCTATGTTTCTGTTTTTTCTTCCATCTTCCCAGGGCATCTTCCTTCCGAATCGATATAGTCTGTCTGTAGCTTTATAGAGTTCCGAATCTCACGTATCTTTTCTTTAATTAATTTGTTCTTCCTCTTCCTCTTCGTTTTCATGCTTTTGATGAGCAATAAATTCGAACTCTTTGCCGGTACTTTCCTCTGTTCTATCCTTACACAATTGATTTCAGGAGCTTGGAAAATCAGAGTTTCATGGGAATTTTATATATCTTCGTATTTTATGAGGTGCATCGGGAACACTGAATTCGACGAAGATCCGCGAAGTTTGGAAAAACACCATCGCTCAAAGTCTGCATTGGCGTCCATGCAATGGAAATATTCCAAGGGCTTCTATAGGTGCAGTCAAGCGCCTTTTATTGACCCCTTATACGATGCATAAAAAAGATCAGTGTAATAAGTGTCCATCAATTTGGCTTTAGTGTCATTTACATTCAATGAGGAAGGAGATTAAGGCTATGCAAATTGCAAAAGATACTTCTTACAACGGATTCTCTTCTTCTTGGTGTGCAATTCGAGCATTTGCAAAAAATAGTGTATCTTCATAATTATGTAAATAATTGATTGTACTTTCAGTTGCTTTCAAGTAAAACATACTGATTTCTTGCATATAGTCCGCATTTCATGCACCAATTTTTTCATTAATCCGAAATTTTACTACAGCCTTTTACTCATCTTTTGTTGACGTCTTGCATACAGTTTCCACTTTTTTGTAAAAGACAATAGTCCGATGAAAAATTGTTCCAGCGCGTTTAAAGGAAAAAATTTTCCATTCTTAACAGTGATGACCCGCATGATACATGTATGTTTGTAAAATAGGCGTTCACGTTGAAAACAAGTCATTATACCGAAGAGAAAGTCGTCCAAGAGCTAAACGAATTCATGTATTCAAGCATTCTTGAAATGATAATGAGTATCATACTCATCGCGCGTATTTCGAACTTGACCGAAAGAGAAATATAATCATTAAGCTTATTATAACGTCTCGGTCAAAAACTGGTTCTCTTTTCTTATTTTCATACAAAATCTCCCAACTAGTAATCCCAAGTGTAAACAGCTTGTTGAAATCAACAAGGATTATCAGTAAAACTTTAACAATGCCCGATGTTTATAAAATTTTATTCAAATGTAATGTTAACTGTAAAATTCAAGACTATGGTTTATAAATGCGTACGGGTATCAATGCTTTGCAAACATGTCCATAAATTTCTTTGCGTGTCATCTTTTCTATATCGAACAGCTGTCAATTCCATGCAAAACGCGTATAGAAACGAGGTGAACCAGGTCGGATGAATTTCGCACGTGCAAAAACTCACGCGGAGCCAAAGCGCATCACGGGTAGTTGTAACTCGTGACTGTCCATGCATAATCGGCGATTGACCAGATCTTTTCGTTTATCATTGAACAGAACTTGATGCTCAGATGTTTTCATGGCGAATGACAGCAAATGAGACAAGATGGGAATAGCTTGATATTTATTACACTTGATATGGATCTCAGTGTATTCATTTCACCGATACTTTTGTCCCTGTTTTCGTACCCTCATGAATTTTGAACATATTTGTCATTCCCAATTTTACGATTCATTATCGGATGATTCAAAAGAGCAAGCTGATGGACCAACTTTGAAATAATTGTTTTTGAAAAAACATGTTTTTCCGAGGATGGAGCGATTCATTTCATTGTCCACGAAGTCGAGCTTGAATACTCGTCCGGAAAAATGCCTTGATTTCAAGCATATCTTGGCAAGATAGCATGTGTCTTGAATTGATTGGTCGGATATTGATAAAAATACTTATCACATCCATCTGAAATTCATATGATTCCAGAATATCAAAGTACTTCATATAGTCCTTGCTTTCTGTATAATATATATTCAAAAGTCAAATTTTTCTCAATTGTGTACCCTTAGCTCAGCCGCGTCAAAATATCTCACTCCCCATCAAGAAAAAAAATCTCAATCTCAACTACCGTAGAAAGAACCGCCTCTCAACGTCCCTCGAGAATACAAAGCAGTCTTCCCTTTTTAATCCATTCTAAGCTCTCAGCATCCATTCATCTACAATATTATCTTCAAATATTTCATCCAACTCAGATTCCCCATTTGAAATTTACTCATATATATACCGACTGAAACTTCGCATCTGTACGTGAAAGCTCTCCGTTCTTAGCCAAAGAAAACACAAGTTGACGGCGAAAGCTCACAAGCAAACGTCACTTTCGATCAACCATCTTCGCCACCAGACAATATACAGTATATAACTCGTCTCTCGGTAATATTAACATCGGCAGAATGAGAACAGCAGCACGTGCTTTCTGATGTGGTTTCTTTACGACCCACGCACGGATTCTTCTCAGACTATTTTCAACGTATCTTTGTTCCACGCACTAAGAAAAATTCAGATTCCGACTCTTTAGTCATTGAAGGAAGATTCAAGAGATGTAAAATTCGTGGATGCAAGAGTGTGTCCTGGTTGAAAATGTCGAGATCCGCGTGTACATTTTATGACAACCAGGAGAGTAAGGAAATTAGAGTAATAAACGGAGAGACGGTCGTCCTGATGCTATACTACGGTGGCGTCCGTGAAGAGCAAAGTATAAGGTTCATGAACTTGGTACAATCGGCATCACGGGAAAGTTTTTTTCTCTTTTACGTTAGCTTCTTTTGCGTGAACCGTGTGATGCTTGAGGTCAGTCGAATAAAGCTGGAGTCCCGGCGAAATGCCAACTCAGTTCGGTGCTGGCCGCTCCCGAGAACGGATTTCCGGCGCATCTTTGCCATCCTGATAAATACTTTTAGATCTGTGTGTTGAAGATTCCAATTCATGTGTGGTGGAGTGTGCCTGTTTTTGCGTGAATTCTTCGACGAACATTCTTTTTGAAAAATTTGCAAAGGTGCAATTCATAATATTTCAAAATGAAGAAAGTATCAGCCGCTGCCGAACCCAACATTCTCAACTACGTTTTCCAGCACTCTTCTATGATGTTATCGGTATAATATCATTTGTTCACTTTTATATCGTGAAGAAATGCATTTTGATTGCGGAAACCATTTCATTATTGCTCTCCCGATCGTTTGAAAATTGTGATAATTATTCAGAAATTTTAGAGAGAAATTATTCAAATATTTGTGGCTAGAATAGCATTTGCTTGAAATATCTTATTCTAATTGAATTACATAGTTGATTCTTCAACGAAATTCTTGATTTGAGATTCGTCACGTACTGCTGGCTACGACAAGTGTAGAAATGCAAAACAAGTTTGCGATGTTTTCTTCATTCCATGACTCTCCGAGTTTAGAATGATGAGAAACCGGTCAGCATTTGAATAAGTTGCAAAAATCTTGAACTTGAAATATTTGAACGGCTTCATCAATGCCAGATAAAAATATCTTGATTGATTTCTTCTCATATTTTTTCATGTTTTTCGGTGAACTCGTCTGATAGGAGTTATTTTGTGTAAGTCTTTAAACTAATGCATCTCACTCATCATAGTGATTTGAGACGATAGTTTCATTCGGTAATCAGCTCGAATTTTGCAAATTCAAATCTATTCATATTGTTGTTATGTACTAACATGCAAAATTCGTATTTCTTTGTATCGATATAGAATTGCAATGAAAACGCAACTCTCGCATAGAAATAGTGCGTCTTGTCGCGTCATATAAGTATTTATGTGCTGCTTCAGGCTCTGCCGCTAAAATATATTGTTGCACAACGTCTAGAATTTATGAGCACGAAAGAAGCCGCGGACATTGACTGCATCAGCTGTTCCCTGTCATATAAGAGTCGTAAGCAATCGATTTAAATGAAATGTGCACAACTCATCTACGATTCTCATTTTCCAACTGTTTGTTCAATTGAGCTTCTAAGGATGCATCTCTCCCATTTCTTGATTGTCTCGGAGCAATAAATAGATCGAGTTTGGACTCGCCATGAAATTACTCAATCATAATAACTCTGGATTCATTTTATTTCGAGTTTTACCCATTGCAATTATAGTTTATCAAAGTGTATCATACGCTTGATCGTCTCTAAGATTCGAATGAGATAAATGAGATGTTTTTCAGTATACCTAATTTTTATCGCATCTTTGTAATCGTAAGATATTATAAAATGATGTATGTCCATCTTGACTGCGGATTAAACTGGATTTTTCGGGATGGCGAATCATATTCTGCGTCTATACAATCTAGAATCCGCCGAAATAGACCGGTATATACAATTTTGACAAATAATTCGTTGGCTATAATATGACGGCCACTAAACTTGACTTGAAATATGATTGATTGCAGCAAGAGGAATGGTTTTCAACCAATGGTAATATTTTTTTACCGGTCGGTGCAATTATGCTAATTGCGACGTATTGGAGAAATTTATGTATCTTTCGATAGGAGTTTTTTCTTCAAATGATGACGAGTTAATCAATTTTATAATCCATCTATTGTATCATGAAATATTGATACGTACGTGTCAGGTGCAGGCTGAATATTAATGATTGATTTGAATACGCGAATCATTAAAACCTACGTTGGTCATTATCTACTTGTAAAAATGATCATGAAAAAAAATTTGTGCGCCAAGAGATGACTTTTTCGTTATCGAGTGTTTCCTTGTGAACTTGACTTTTTAATTGATGCAATCGTCAGATAACCAATGTTCATTCCTGTCTCTTATTCCGGTATATAATGAATGAAAGATGTTCTTGCAAGTGTATCATCACAGAAAATTAAATTTAAGTTGTTTGGGTTTCAATTCTCTCAAAATAGGTATTGTGCCGTGCGCCTTTATCTACCTCTCATCATTATTGACATGCAAAACTACAAAATTTGCAGTCATTTTTGTTTGAATGGCACAATTGAACTATGATAACCGAAAAATGAGCCGAGTGTGAGCATGAAAAAGCACAAAGCATGAAAAATTCTGAAGGTGCATTAACGATTGATTTCGTATCAATTTTTTTGTGCGACTCCTTTCGATAGACTAAACAAAATAAATCTACAGGTATCAAAGTAGAGTTCAACTCCCGTGAGTTGATGACTTTCTAATGGAATTCTCAGCTTAAGGCGATGCGGTCGCCGTGCAACCCGGAAATTATATCTTATTTAGATGTATATCAAAAAATTTTCACGGAACGAAGTTGGAGACGATTTGTCCATTACGTATTATCATCTGAATTGTGGTGGACAACTCATTATTTGTCACCAAAACGAGAATAACTTGCACGCGGGTACTTTCTAACCTACAAATTGGCACATTTTCGTTCACAAAAATCTCGAAATCTTTTCCAATTTGGGCTGAACTAAGAGTTATCCAGGCTCAGTTAGATGATAATAAATCCTGGATAACTCGTCGTTTAGCCCAAATTGGAAAAAATTTTGAGAGTTTTTGAACAAAGTTCAGCGTGCACGGCGACCGCATCGCCTTAATTGTCCTTTATAGGTTGATAGAGTTCGGCCACCAGAATTTATCGGAAGTCGCATCTTGTATTTGTTTAAGACACTTGTGAGTCTCAGAAATATGAAAATTATAATTCGTTACATCGACATTTTGTCAATTTCCGATCTTTGCATGGTTCTGACTTGGTTTCACATGAGTTTAGATCTCAGTATAGCCCTTGATATTCAAAGTTAGTTCAATTTTTTTACACCATCGTTATTCAACACTCTCAAGATCTGTTAAAACATCGCAGTTGTATTTTGTATGTACTAAGAGTCAAATGCCCAGACAAGCTCACAAACTCGGTGATCTCGTTAAACCGTCTGCAAGTATCCCGCAATCAACGCGAGGCCTTTTTCTAAAACGCGTAATCCAATCTTGAATCACTTCAATGAATGTATACACTCCAATGAAATGTTCAAAATGAGCACGAAACGACAGTAGCAGCTTTAAGATCAAAATAAAAATCGTATTGCTTTAGAATGAAACTGATGGGTTACTCCTAACGACGAAGCCAACTTTTTGATAACATTTTCCATATCGATTAATCAATATTTAGCCAGCTTGTGTTTTCCCCATTTTTCTTGGAATTTTAACATAAAACAGTTGGTGATGCTCAAAGTAATCGCACGATCTACCCATTGATACACAAATTTTTTTTGAGACCATACGAACGATGATGTTCACGAAAGATCATGATACGTTCACGTGTATGAACTTATTATCATTTTTCGTTTCCTTGAAATTATGGGTTTTTCGATTGATTCTAGGTATGAGTTATCAAGATTCATTTTTTGTTTTTGAATTCGGGTGTATACGATGATGATCAACGTTCTTCAATTGGACGATTGACAGAGAAAGAATTCTCGAACTAAAGCTGGATAATACTAGTCGAGTTTAGATTTACCCTGATTGGCCACGTCCGATAAACTGATCCGAGGCAAAAGCAAAAATATTCTATTTCTAATGTTTACAAAACACTGTTTGATTCATCTCTTGTCAATCAATTTGACGAATAGAGATGCATATTGCATAACAGCAAATTACGCAGACCGATATCCAATCATTCTTGTGATACTTTTATTCAAAGAAAGTCGAGCTAATTTTAGAGCACAATTGAAAAAAAAATGAGCTTTCCTGAATTCAGATGCGAGATGGTGACCTCATGCAAAAATATTGGCGCAACATTTTCCAAAATTCCCTTGATTTGTTTCTTCTTCACCTTAAAGAGTCTCCTACAGTTTCGATGGGAGAAACGCTGGGATTTATAGAAACCATCGCTCAACCAATCTACAAACAACATCCATCATTTCATAATCTAACATTTGAAGCACAGAAAACAACCAAAACAATCTAGTACTTATTATTCTCCAGAAACTAATTTGAAGTGAGGAATATCGTGACCTATGGTGAAAGTTGAAAAAATTGGTAACTTGAAAATTTTATACACTTTTTGCCTTGAGTTTTTTTCCTTACAATGAAAATTCATATCAAAGGTTTGTCTTGAGTGAACTTTTTCCTTGTATCTGAGGAATTGCATGAATTGTTTTGACTTCACTTTGTGAAATCTGTAAGAGATATCTCAAGGTATTGGATGATGCGTTTATAAAATTCCTCATTTCAATTGTCATAGTTTATAGTAACGTCCAAATCAAAAGAAGCTTCGCAACACATCGTAACGAATAAGACATTCTAATAGCAGCAAATTGGAACAACTGCAGCGGATTTTCATAGCTCAAAAAAACCAATTGCATTGCCGAGTGTGACTTTAAGGAGGTTCGATAGTTACTGACTTTCTTGATGGACAGGAAGCTGGGACTGTTAGAATTTATAGATAGAAAGCCTTCGTATCGATTGTCGTTGAGAAAAATATAGATTCACGATGAAATTTTCGAGATTTACTCATTTAAAAATTGGATGTTCGACCCACGTCCTACGGTCTTATCAAAGTTTTTAGCAAAAAGTGACGGGACATCTTTATTCTGTACTCTTCGGCCACAATGATGAAAAACTAGGTATAGGAAGCTTAAATTCTGTACTCCTTGGCAAATCGATAAAAATAGGGGGTTGCTGGACAATTTAAAGAGAATTCTTGAACACAAACTGATGACGTGGAGGTTGTACATGTAATTCCCGTCGTTGATTTCACAGATCCTATAATTGTAAAATTGATTTCTGGACTCATCCAAATTCATATTTTGAATTTACAGATAAAAATAAAAGCAGCCAGGAACGCGAATATGGATTTTTGGGTTTACTTCTACGTTCGGTTTTTACCTTGACTTGCGAGTTGCTATTAAACTCCCATAATTACCGCCCATTTAAAGCTGGCCTTTTTTCTCTCTTACATATATTCGTAACGTTGCCCCAGATGAATTTACTAGAAATAAGTATTTTACTTATCACATTATCGATCGTTCAGACATCCAATCAAAAGCACTCGAGTACAGTGGTGCATCAGCGCTTTGCAATAGATCGCCCTGGAGCTACTGTTAATTAGAAACACCGACCAATGCGTAGAATCATGACGATACGCCAATGCATAATTAAGTCTCGTGCGTCTCTATATACGCTTTTCCGTAACGCTTCAAACAGATCACTGCGCGGATGATCTGTTCTTTCAACTTCTACATCATCTCAAACGTATCTCGGGTGCAAAGCTCGCTAAGATTCGTGGTCGAGGCTAAATCAAACGGATCTAATTGTATATATCAAATGTGGCCTATACTTATACTGCTGCAAGCTCGCTAATAAACTGCGGGGAGACGTTGAGTCGATTTTGAACTCCTTACTCATCGACTAGAAATATTTGTTCAACCGTCGCGCAAATAGCTATACTATGTTATTGAGCCAGTTAATTTTTTTTTTCGAGTGACTTATCAAACATTTTTGTATGCGTAATTAAATAGATTTCGGAGCTCATTTACATATCTATATTATATGCTCATCTTGTATGGATTCGCCATATCTCCCTTTGCATCATCAAATGCATCAATCTGATAACTCTGTTCCCCAAATCATTTCGTGTGATACAGCGGTATCGACGCAAACTTCCCACTTGTACTATACATCGATTTTCCATAGTTTTTATGTACCATATATTTTTCATATGTGTGTAGGAAAACAAGTTCCACATTCATATGTCATGTGTGCGAGAGAAAATAATAAGGAAGGCGTATACGTGTTTTGCCATTGAGACGAAACTTCAGGGCCGAGGTAGTAATAGACGTATCGGGCGGGCGCCGCCGCCGCTGGCGTCCGACCTCGACGGGAAGCTGAGAAAATTCATTTACACTTACTCCAATTCTACATCCTATGCGATCACATCAGCTCTAAATCAATTCAGTTGTTTTAATATTTTTTGAAACTTCACATAGGGACCTCCTATAATAATATTTGTCGATCGATTGAAATTTCGTGAGAAGAGAGGGACTTTTAAGGAAGTCTGGTTATTCATACACGGACACACCTTGGCCCAAGATCAGTAAATGATTGCTTTGGTGGCTCAATTTGATTCGTCTATTAGATCGGAACGAATCGGACGATCGAGAGAATAAGGCTTGTTTTAAACGAGATGAGTATAAATGACGCGAGCCAGTATAGAGTCAGTAATGAGCATCGGTACTTATATGTTTATTCATTGCGTCGGCGCGCCCAAATAGCATCCGCGCGCGACGATTCTCTACTGTGTTTCGCAACACCTCTTCTATTATGCTTGTTTCGCTTTTCGATTATTCATTATTCGATGTTGCTCTTCAATAGTGTCAGGCTAATCGTCTTCCACATATCCGATCTTTTCAGGTTCTGATGCACCTATTATCATATTCTAGCTTATTTGATACTCTGGCAGCCCTGGTAGCATTTGGGCATTTGGAACATTTTATTCTGACATTCGTCTTTGATGGGAACTAGAAAAAAAATGTCTATCAAGGGCTGATGAATACTGCTGGTATTCAATAAATCAATGATCTCCCTTTTTACGCTACTCGATTTTTCAGGAAATTTGCAATGTTGGCGAATTTATAAAAAATAAAAACTCCAAAATAAATTTCTTGGATCCACGAGAATTACTATCTTGCAAGGACTTATAACCTGTTTGCCAAAGCTTGAGATCATTTTCTACCTTTTCGTTTGCTCGCTTTAAGTTGAAACTGTCAATTCAACAGAGTTGCCTATCTTGGTAATTCTATGATTGTATGTCGAAATACATTTCTTAGGAGGTTGAAAGATGCCCCGTAGAGGATTTGTCAAGCTGGACTCTTATAACGATTGTGAACCTTTTTACGAGTGTTCGAGAAATGTCCATCCATTAGATGCAAGAATCTGATAAATAATCCATCACCATTCATAACTTGCTTTTACTAAAGTTGTGCGCCACATTGCTTATTGTGAATGAAGGACTCCCTTTTTGTATCGGTTTTATTTATTTCATAATAAAAGATACTCCTTCCCAAAATTGCTGACATTGACCCGGTGTAATTTCGCGTAAATTGCACACGAATCGTAAAAGAACAAATTGCCCCGGCATCGTGTTACACAGTCAGTACACTTGAATAAATATATTGAATAACGTTATTGTCACTGACAAAGTTGCAAATACGACCAAACGTCGTAGTCTCGCGCAATACGAATGGATTATCCGATCGATTTCGCACCCATTGCGTCATTCTGTAGGAGCTAAATCTCTGATTCAATCCTCATCTCTTTTAATTTATTTTCACCATCAGCTAGTCGATGGGTTTGATCAAATACAAATCTTCTCACAACCATGCATCTCAATTTATTGCGCTCGTCTCTATAAATCAATCACACCTGACCAATCGAATTTGCCTGTACCCCTGTACACAATGTACACAATGAGTAAACTTCATCCCTTATCCTCGTTGAGAAATTTTAATTAGTGAGTGTATTGTAATTTATTGTTGAATTAGAGTCTGAGTTTCATGCTCATTGGGGTGCGGAAAAACAACCTATTCGTGGCCTTGAAAATTTGCGCATGATGAGTATAGCTCAAGATGTATGTATGTACTTACGCGATGCTCGTGGGCAGATGCTGCGACCGCGGCTCACGCGAAATTCTTCGCGCCCCCCGGCTCTATAATTAGCTCACCTAACAAAATAATCGCTTGACTCTTTCTCTTGAAGTCTATTGTATATAAAGAGCGTTCGGCAGAAACACCGGTATACTGGTATAGACCTGTTGATCGATTTCCACAGCTTGCAGGTTGCTGAAACCAATCTATCTTTAATTCTTATGCACTATTTAAATTATCCGGATTTTTTTTATTTCAATAGTCCTTTTCGAGATAATTGTCCACAGTTCTAAAGAAATTTTGTTTGAACCCCGATTTTCGTGTTCGTAACTGATGCGTCTGAGGGGAAGAAGAATCTTGTCTGAACAACGTTCTTCTTTTCCCTTTCACGAAGATTGCAATTTTAATTTGTCATGTGATGCAAGCGCAGATTGTCAAACAGTGAAACAGAAAAGAGTTTTGTGCTCCACGTGGGATTCGTGCATGCTTCGGTCGTGTTTATTCTTTGCGTTGCGATCGCGATGCGCTCATTCAGAATCGTTCGTCCTGTCATTCTGGCTCATGTTTTATTCATTATTAACAGCCGCAGGTTTTTGATCGAGTACTCGATGCTTCACGATTTTTTCCGTTTCTGCATTCGAGTGTGTCGTCATTTATCCTCCCCACTCCTCCCCCCCCCCTTATTTGAGACATTTGAGTGCTGACTAGCTCAAGATAGAATACATCTTCCCCTCTCAATTTTTGACATCCAATCAGAGTTCCTGTGGTAAACGGAAAATTCTAATTACGTATCCTGATTTAATAAGAATTGAATGGCATAAACATTATTCATAAATTTTGTACATTCATGAACTTCTTCATTGTCAGAATGATAACACCGAAACTTTGATGACCATTTTTATTAATGTTTTCGATACACTGTGCGTAAAAGTGCACTTTGCGCACAGTTTGTCGACTTTTACTCACAGTTTATCGAAAAGTATAGTTAGATACACGGACGTAAAACCCATTATTCGCATCCTCGTGATGAGTCCGACTTTCGCCTTCGCGTGCGGCTCGGGCCAGGAACCCATCACTCGGACGCGAATAAAACGTTTTACACACTTGTATCGAAATGTACTATTGTATCGTGGAGAAATGAATGTCCCCAAAATACGTTCTGTTCTAGTGTAAAATACGTGCTATGTTGTTATATGTTACGGACAAAAACAACTCACCAACAATCTATATTTTTAACACGAATAATTCAAATTATACGATGCGACACTAACACGATTAATGCCGTAGTATACAAGAATGTATACCGTGTTATTATACCCCCTTTAGCTCAACTTAGTTGGATATATAGATATTAGTTGTCAATCTGTTAGAGATTGATCGTTTAGACACTTAGAAAATCCTATGTAGTGAACTCACCAAAATCTATCGAAAGATGCACCACACTTGATATTCACCTATCAGTCATAAAGTTAGTCTCTGCAACGTAGTGGAAATGATGTGTATCTGTATACAATTCTGCCTAAAATCTCTGCAAATTCGCGGAGATGAAGAAAAAAAGAAAGAAATACCTAATCGGCAGAGTAATATGCAGAAAACTTGACTAATTCACTCGTTATGCAGACTAACGTGAATGTCTTATGCCTTTTTTTTTTATGTATAGAGAATCTCCAAAAAAAATCTGTTTTTACCCGAATGTGTTCTAAATCTAATGCTCGGCGAAGTTTGGGGAGAACGAGGGATTCGTGTCATTTTTTTGAGGTTGTTACATAATCGACCAGAACGATCTTCCCGTCTGTTGTCTGTCGTTTGGTTTTGACTCGCGCGTTTGGATTTTCACAACAAGGCATATATAGAATTTTAACAACGCTTCGGTAAGCATCATCGGAAACGGGTGAAGCGCCTACACACACAGAATTTGATGAGTACGAGGAAATTTTGTGCAGACACCGCGTCTGCGAGCAAGGTATTCAAAAAGTTTTTTTTTTTAACGACAAGCCAAGTTTTTTTTAGGCTAGAATAACAACCAATGGAAAATTCACAGTTTAAACCCGTATCATTTTTGTAAAATTCAGAATATCTCTCTCTCTCTTTCAAATTTCGTTTCTTGAGCACAGATTTAGACACACCCTATAGAGAATGATTTCATTCAATTTTTGCCTGTTACATTAGAAATCGGGTTCAGCTAAGATTTAAAATTGTGTTATGATTTTTCAGGTACTGTCTATGAGCGAGGAGCTTAGGCGAGCTTTGTATGCAAGCGGTGGACCAGATTTGGATGTATTGGTACCAGATTTAGTGGGCACAACAGAAATTTTAAGCGATGATCACAGGGAGAATCTGTGCCGACATCTGCCCGCGAGAGCCCAGGGATATCTCTGGACTCTCGTGTTCAGTACCAGTCAGCACGGTTTCAGCCTGAATAGCATGTATCGAAAAATGTCAAAGATCGAAAGCCCAATACTTCTTGTTATCGAGGATACCGAAGGCAACGTGAGTATCAACATAATTATTACATTACCATTGACAATCGACATTCTTGTCAAGTGAAGTAGATTTTCACGAAAACCCGTACTTTTCCGTAAATTTTGAGTATTCATAAAAGTTTCGTGAAAATTTTTTGTGAGTCGTGAGAACAAACTTCAATGATCTTTTGTTGACAAAATTTTTTAGTAATCATCTGATCATTATGATTATTAGATATGGGGCATCGTAATGGTTGTCTCATTACATCTGTCGGTGTTTGGAAGACTTTTCAGATAATTATTGATATTTGAGCGTGAGAAAAACTCTAATTTTCAAAAGAAATAAAACACTAGGCGCCGAATTATATAATTTTGTTCCGAAGTTCTTATCCTCATTTTCTTGTTTTATGTTTCTTCTCTGAAAATTCTTACTTGAATAATTATTCGGATTTAATTTTCATGTTGAATAGATTTGACAAATTGATGTAAGAGGGGTTTTCGGAATAACCCAAGACATATAAGAGTAAATTGTTAGATGAAGCCCGATTTGAAGCTTGAAAGATGAGGAATTGAAAATAGAGAGGTATTGAATGAATCGAATCGATAAAAATACGAGTATGTTTCATTTTGCTCATGTCGATCTGATCCGCTCGATTGTCGCTAATTGTTGCTCTAGTTTCTTCGAGTCACGGCGAACGACTAATACGATTTAACGATTGTGCAGGTGTTCGGAGCTTTGACCTCGGTCTCGCTGCGAGTCAGCGATCACTTCTATGGCACAGGAGAGTCTCTACTATTTAGGTTCACGCCGAGGTTCCAGGTCTTCAATTGGACCGGCGAGAATGTTTATTTCATCAAGGGAAACAACGAAAGCTTGGCTATTGGAGCTGGAGAGTGAGTGTTGGATCAATTATGCTTTTATAATGAAAAATTCCGGTGGTCAATTTTCATGTCTTATCTGATTTGAAATTTTTTGAAATATTTTAATGCATAAACTACACTTTGAGCCATCAGTGTTTGGTGGGTCCTGTAGAACCCACGAACAATATGTTGATTTTCGCACGTCTGTGCCAATAATTCATACTCTTCGAGGGGTCAACATCTTGTTTTGAATCCTATCTGATCATTTCCTTACGTTTCCGAGGTCTACTAAAAATCTGCGAGTTTCCAGGCACTTTCAAAACATCACATGACCGAATTAAGAAATCACCAAAATTGACTCGTCACCGGACGAACACTATTTTACGTTTTCCGAGACTTTGATCAGGTTTGAGTCTACAGGTATTTTTCAGTGATGTAAACGAAATATATCTGACCAAGATATATCCAAATTGTGAGAAAACTTATCATGACACTCTAGATGACCAGACTTAGAAGTGACGTTCTGGAATGTTTTATTAGATTTTACACGCATTGCGCCCAATCAGAACCTCCAAAGAAATTACCTCTTCACGTGAAGCATGCATCCGAGGAAGAAAATCAACCATAGACTCATTAGAAACTGATCTGAATCCTAGTTATTATTCAAGATTCCCATTAGAATGAGATACCCATGTAAAACATACGATTCCATGAACATATATGATCATGGAATCCGAGGGTTCCATGGTCATATATGATCATGCGTAAAACCGTTTCAAACATTTTTTTTTATTCCAGAAAGTTGTGATATATTGATTCAAACGCATTCTAACATCAATACGTCACGATACTGATCATATACTACTGAAGAAAAATCTTCCCAGGAGTCGGCCTCGAGTTTCAAAAAAAAAGACATTTTTTTACGAAACCTTCCTCTTCAGTGCTTCAAATGTTTAAAACCTGAAAATGACTCCGAGAAAGGTTTTCCTGAGTGATGTCTGATCAATACTGTGAAGTATTGATGTCACGATAGTTGTAAATGAGTATATCACGTCACGTCTTTCCGGGATGAAAATGACAAATTTTCAAACCGATTTTATACCTGATCATATATGTTGATGGAATCTTATGTTCTACATGGGTATCCATAATGATTTCGTTTCATGACGTGGACAGAGTTCTTACAAAAATTTCAAGATGGATCACTTTAGGTCATTTTACCATTTTTGAACAAATTACACCACGTGAGGTTGTCGTATGAATCGCATGGAAAGAGACCATCCATTTACTCAATCTTCATGAATCGACTTTCATTGATCCGAGAATTATTTTCTCAAACTTCTCAAAATATTACGATCATTGGTGTTCGAATCTCATCAGTCTAATATTTGAACCATAATCTTTCAAATTACAGTGGCAAATTCGGCTTGTGGCTCGATGGCGATCTGTACCAAGGCAGGACCCAATCGTGCAGCACATACGGCAACGAGCCTTTGGCGCCTCACGAGGATTTCGTTGTCAAAACTCTTGAGTGTTACGCCTTCATATAGGATCCAGCGACGTATCAGCAGCAGCTGGCAACCTCATCGTCGTCATTATCGTCGTCCCCATCGTATCAGCCTACCGGACTACCACCTTGAGCTGTATCAGTGGACTCTATACGATTAATTCAAAAATTAGACGTCGGTGTCGCGGCCAGTACTGTGGCCGTAATTCTTGTACCTTGAAAAACCACCAGATGAAAGAGCAAGTCGCTCTAGGTACGACTCCCTCGACCAAAGTCGTCGTAGTCGCAGCGCGAGCTCTGCGTGTGATATGCCGTCAAAAACGCGGTTCACACATCAGCCCTTGATACTTTCACACATATGCAACACACACTTTCACACAGTGTATGTGTGACAATGAAAGGAAACAAAGTCAATGCGAGCATTATTTAGGCCTCGCCCCCATCTTGTACAGAATATCTTTACTTTTGTTCATTGTCGTTGGCAGCTTTGCGTTTCGAAGTTTCATTTTTGAACACGAATCGCGAGAGATATGAGGAGCGCGTCCTATGGCAGAATGACAGAGAGGCGCGCATCCCGAGACACCACAGGAAGACTTGATTTTGATTTATCGAATAACTATTATTATTATTATTATTATCATCATTATTATTGTCATTATCATTATGTATTGTTGATTTCTTAACTATTCTTTTATAAATTTAGCATTATTTATTTTACTACATGTAACGTTATTTTATATTGCATGCGTAGCTTTGTAGCTTGAAAACGTAATGCTTCGGTCCATTCCCGGAGGGCAGTATGACTATATTTGATATTTTGAACTGTGGTTATGATGATGATCTTGTTTGTTGATGACATTTGTGAGAGTATAGCTATCCGGGAGGGGGCTAAAGACGAAAAATTGTTTTGTACCGATGAGATAAGATTATTATTTTCAATTTTACACAGGCAACATTTAACGTAATGAATCTCGATCTTGATGATATTTACGAGGATAATCAACTAGTTTGATCCTCGATCGTTGAGCATCGATATTATGTATGATGCGAGCATCGCGTTGAGTCGCAAAAAATGAATGATTTTGCAAATGGGTATCAACTGAGATTCAATTTTGTGTGCTATTAAAACAAACAGACAAACAGCTAAACTAACCGTTTGTTAATGTGTAGATATGTAGATAGTAAATGTAAATATATACATATAATACGATGATCGAAAACGTGTTGAAATGATTTTGAACGCTACGTATATGAATGAATTATTATTTATCAAAAAAAAAAAAGGATTGGAAACACAACACACACTCACCTGTGCAGATCGTGAATGCGTCTTACGTAGGTGCTGCTTTTACCGCATACCGAACATTGCTTAGGAGCTGATGAAAAGAATCAACACATTAAACTGCTCATTATTATCGCGTTACGATACATTTTTTCGGATCAAAAATATTATAATCGTTACTGTTGTTTCCACTCTATACATTTGAAGATATCAAATCATTTAAAGTTGAGATGTATGGCTGTTTCTTGATGCATACTGTTATTGTTACGTTTTGTCGCATTAGGAGTTATTATTATCAAGATAATCACAAGAAAAACTCCGAAGAAAATTCGCGCTCGAAGATATGGAGCTCAATTAAATGTTACAAATCTCTTTTACCTCAGTGATTACCGATAGAACATGATAGGACTCATGAAATTTTGACTTGCCGATCGTCATATGTTTGCTTAGATTGTGTCGTGTTTAATGGATTGCGAAGAAATAATATCTTGGAAAAATAACAAAGAGCCCATTAGATTTAAGAAACTGTTGAAACGGTCTTGTCAGATATGTATATTTTCTTTCTTTACATTTAATTAGAGAGATTCATGGTTGTAAAAGATTTCTCATTTGTGATGAGTCATACTCTGAAAAAATACAATTTTATTTGCGAGATTAAATTTGTTTTGCTATGATTTATTTTCTACATTCAATTGGGTAATCCAAACAACTAAATATCATGATGCCGCAGCGGCGTATCTCAAATAATACATATTGTGATAGTTATGCGGGCATCCAATTATCCTCATTGATCAAACTCGCGTTGAATTTCTACAAAAATCGAAATTACTCTTCGCGAGGACAACCGATGGTTATTGAAACATAAGAAGTTGATCGGTTCGAAACTTTTTGAAGTGGTTTTTGTAAGTGACCCCTGGAACATTACATATGATAAGATGAGATGGATTCCCCATCTTCATACGCACACGAAGATGAATCAATCGTAAGCTTCTAAGCTTAAGTATAATCAGTCATATTTGATCTTCAGAATTATCATGTTAAAAAAATTGTTAAAAATGGATTACACACTATCAAGTAATGATTGCTTGAATAATTCAAAATCGAGTAAGCATTGTCATAAAAATCACGAGTGCAGCAGATGATTTATTGAAATATCCGATGAAACTAGTGGGAGTAAACCTCTGTGTTATTTTAGATGGCAGAAAAATCTAAAATGGCCGAATCTCAAAACATTTCCATTAGAAATACACGGGGCCAACATGGCGGCGTTTCAAAACAGGTTTACTCCCAAGAGCGTTTTGTATTAGCGAATTTGTCAGCTTGCTAGTTGTGATATACTAATGAAGATACTTTTTAGCTCGTAGATAAACAAGGCGTCGATATTTATTAATCTGTCTAGAGGAAAATGCTCAAGTAAACTAGGCCTCTGCTCGTGTGATATTAAACTGATCCTCGGTGCTTTATCGAGATGCTTTTGAATTTTTTAAACCTGGAGGTGAAAAACGAATGAATGAGATCCTCATAGATTCACGGTAATCAGAATAGAAAAAAAGAGTAAATTCCAGGTAATGAGTACACACACTGACTATAGGTAACATCTAAACTTCAATAACCACAAACCACTCGATAGTAGTTGTCCTCTCCATTCATTCGAGTCATCGAGTCACGCTTCTTCACATCTCGTGTGCTCATGTGTTGGAAATATTGAATTGAAATCGGACCGTTTTGAGAGGGACACGAATATCACGTTACTGCCTACAAGCACTGTAGTATGTATGTTTTTAGGCCACCTAAAAAGTAAACCGACCTTAGATGTGTGGTCTGGATGAACAATCCGATACTCGTAGAGGCTTCATCAAAATTCTGCGTGAAAAAAATCTACAATCGGATGATCTTGTCAAATTTTCGAGGGATTAATGTTTCACGCCTCCGTGGTAATTTTGGTCGTTTTTTTTCTTTTTACAGTATACATTAATCTCAATCGAATACTTGGACTGTCACTTCATTTGTTGACTAATTGGGTGTAGCTTTCGTAATTTCCGCAGATATTATTGGATTCATTGATAGCATGGGTCTCATTTTGAATCAGCTTTGTAAAACTCATGTTTCTTTGCTTAATGCTTCTATTATCAAGAGTAAGAGAAATAGATTGTGATAATTTTACATAATCTAAAGTAAAGAGTACATGACCTGCACACAACATCTGAAGAAAATTTCACATAACAGACACAAATTTTTCTGAAAGTGCGGAGCCGATTTATTCGAGTCAACACGATGAGTCCATATTAATGATTTTTTAAAACACCTTTTTCTCCCCTTAGATCTCATTCCTTCAGTATAAAAATAATGGGTCGTGTTTCATATTGAACAACTTGATTGAATTATCAGCATGAATGCCTAAACTGCGTTGAAAAAATTCTTCTCTTTCGAAAATGTAGATCCTTCGATTGTTGAATCGCAGCAGAGAGAATCTCTCGGTACATTGTCAATTAGATTCAGACTGACTGCAGAGAATGTACTTGCGCATTAAAAGTGACGTTTGTAATAATCATGATATCTCCAGATCTATTAGACGTGTCGTGTCGTCGTTACAATACTCTGGATCATAGTCAACCCAAACGCTATTATATTTAAGACAATGAGATGATACTAAAAGTCCTAAAAGGAACATGGTCGATTAAACAGTACTAGATTTATGAACTAGAATCGTTTGAATTACCCGCTAGTAAGAAAACCCAACAATCATCAAACTAAAAAATTGACTTACTATAGGAGAACTGCTTCAAAACAAAGTAGACTAATCCATGTCCGATCAGTTAAAACGGTGATCTATCGATAGATCGCCTGATTTCTCGTGATTTCAAGTGTTAAAAATAACACGATCAAAATATTGGTCATCATTGAAAAAAAAATTGGATAACAAAAGGGCAACAATGTCAGCAAATAGTCTTATAATTGTCTAATCGCAACTAAGCGCTAGTTGTATGTTAACAGCTCCCGAATCCCTGCCGTAGATTGCACAGATAGTAAGTAGTTGTTCCATCGTAAATAGATATGAATTTTCTCTTTAAAAAATTAGAGGCTCATATTTACATGTCACTGACAATGTAAAGAAAAACAGATCCATTAACTCACTCACATCGGTCAAAACAACATGATATACAAGTTATAAAATCATTCTTAAACAGAACAAAATCTCCTCATAGAACTTTATACTAAAAATTTGAAAACTGTAGAGGAATTGACCATCAAGAAAATTGTACTTGATATCAATTGTTCGAACTATATGAAGCTACGATACCTTTTAGATTGTATTTACTCATTCAATCCTTGCAGTAAAAGGGTCAATCCTCGACTGATTCTGATGATCCTCAATTTCATTGATGCGCGTCTATGTAAAATCAATTTTTGCAAAATATGCCCTATGAAAAAAGGGTGATGAAACGAGCTGCAGTCTTTATTATCAATTTCTCAGCTCACCATACACAATCATTCCTTCTGGAAAAAAACCATATAATCGGACTCTCGCGATAAATAACTCAAGTTCGTATTTTTATCCCAATTCGTACATATCACTGGGCAATAAGAGGCACAAAACAAGAACAAAAGGGTATCGGACTGTGATCCCATACATAGACATCATCAACTTCGTCGTTGTCCAGGGTTGAATGATGCAACTAATAACGATGATTCGTTATTAAATGTACGACTGGCATCTTGTATAAGTTCGGTGCACTAAAACTGAAGCCCGTGAATAAAAAAAAAAGTTTCATGCTCCTCTGGACCAATGATTAGATATTTTACACTTCTATAAGAAAGAAAGTAGGAAACAACTCCTATTCGAGTTTAATAAACATGAAACAGCCGATTATACCCATTGCAAAGAATCTTTTCATTTTCAAAATCACAAAATTGTATACCTACACTTTCACTACACATTATACATCATTCAAATTCTCGAAAAAATTTGAGCGTCTAAAAATATTTTTTGTGAACGCTTCAAATATTCATTGAATTCCCAAATGTGAGTATAGATCTATTCTCGTGAGTGTTAGAATATTGGAATGTGTAATGCAAATTGTTGATTTAAAGCATAATACTGTGCGTTCGATTGATGGCAGTGATAGTCATTGAATATGAAGAAATGCTCATGCAACGAGATTTGTTAACATGGACGATATTGATTTTGGTTGAATAAGTACATAGAAACAATCCATGCTTGTTCTGAAATGCTATCTGATATTTTGAAATTGTTCGATCTTGGCTGGTATAGTCTTTGAATATTTTGATATTCTAGAGATTGGATAAGAGTTATTGGCCAAAATAAAACAGCAAGTAGAAGATTAACACGTTCACTGCGATGGGTCCCACCGATGGGGCCCACTTGTTCTCGAGTTTCGGGCCAAGCCAAGTAGCGAGCACATATCCACTGGCTCATGTCGCGATTTATTCTTGTTTAATTAATATGTTTTAATGAACGTATGTACAAGACGTCCTCGGTATTGGACTTGATTTGCGAGAGTTCTCGCACGATCTCCAATTTTTTACGCAATCTTTTATCGATTACACGAATCCGAGCAGTTTATAGCAAAATACTCACTTTAAAATCGACCATTGTCAACGTTTTTCAGCTCATTTGAAAGCTCATTTCAAGATCTACAAACTGAGTTAGGATACGTTGTAAAATATTTGCCCTAACTCGAGTGATATTCAATTTACGCGAGGAAAACAATTTCAATTAGATCGAAAAACGTGTGTCCCCAACACGTTTTTCACTTGTGTAATCCTTCCTATAATGCACTGTAAATATAGTAATAAGAGATTGAGTTGAGTCAATATCATTCCTCGAGCCTGAAAGATTTGAAGTCCGTGGATAATGTGCAGACCAAAAAATCATAGCAACAATTATCAGATATCAAAACGCAGATTCTCCTGAAGACTGACAACATTGTCTTCGACGGTTCGGTTGGTACTACCGATCATCCTCATGAATGTATCCCGCTTTGGAGAAAAATTAATGGGCCCCACCGGTGGGTCCCACAAAAATTTATAGAGATACTGTAAAAAGATGCCAAATTGATGATTTTCCAAAAGGTTTAACTCTCGCAATAAGTGCTGAAACACACATTTGAACTCTCTCGCAGTTTAGACCACAATCGCGATTTCGCCTTCGCAGTGAACGTGTTAAAGAACATTCGGTGATCATCAAAATTCACTATCGACCATTGTATTGAAAGAAGCTGGGTCGCGAGCTCAAAATTCAAGCCCGACGAATAAGCTTGTGATTATTTTGCAAAGTAATTTCTCGACAATAAGCAAATGAAATATACTATATTATACAAAAACTTGATGTCGGTAACGAAAAAAAAAAAAAATTTATCCAGAGGCTTTATTCGACAGTGTCCAATTACACACTGAAAATTACCTAAAAGTAAAAGAAAACAATTCATCCAATAGCTTGTCTATTACAGTCAATCTAATTTTCGAAAACAGACAAGATTTTGATAATATGTACAGATGTAAAAAGAAGTGATGGCATTATATACATAAGTTAGATGATCGCGATATAACGTTGTACCAAATGAAATATGTAAAGATAATATGTACAAAAATGTAAATGCAGAGGAACGAGGATGAAATATATGTATCTTATTTTTGATTTTTCGGAAATTCGATGGACTGTCTTAGACGAGTTTTCAATACGTTCCATACATAACGGGCAATGTAATTTCAACAATTAATTATGCAGAAACGAAGAAATGAATTATATAAATATTTTTCCTTGAGTATTGGCCATAAAAATATTGAAAAAGTTGTGCGTTTGTCAAGCGAATTGAAAAGCTGTCGAGATGCTGATGATAAGAATATTCAATGAAATTTGAGTGGCAGGTGAAATAATGGAATCCATTTGCGTACAAAAAACAGATAAACTTAATGATTAACTGTATGTGTGGGTGTACATGCATGTATATAAGAATTTTACTATATGTAAATTAATGTTATTTAGAAAAGATTAAATAAATGATGTAACACGTGTGGATTATGCGATGCAGCGATTTGTGAGTACGTCAAAAAAAATCGACACACGAGATAATGTGCAGATACTGTCAGAAAATTGTACGATTATTATTGATCCTTTTACACGTAGATTAACAATATACGGATTACAATTTTGAACGACGCCTGATGTGTTTTGTCATATCGCGCGAGATGAAATATGGAATGGTTGTGAGCCGAAGTAAAGCCTGCATCAGGTCGTGAGAAACATCACACTTCTACAAACTGATGAGAAAAAAACAAACAAACACATTCACACGATGTATACCGCGTGTATGTTTTATGCCAATTTCTTGCGCCAGAAAAAAAATGACCTAGAAAGCGTTCATGTAGTTCAGTATTTAAGAAATTGTAAGGGGATAAAATTACGAAAAAAGACGGAAAAGAACAGTCAATATATCGAGTATATTCATACAAATATATTCAAATGTTGCTATATCTCATAACAGACACATAAGAAGCAGCGCATTGTAGACAGGCGACGATCGTTAATTATTGCGACCAAGTGAAGTCAAATGGTGAGACATGATGTTTAAAAAAAACTGATGAAAAATATACATATATACAGTTGCGATTTATTCTTTGGAAATGATTCATTGAGACAAGATCGATAGTGAGAAAATTTAGTCATGAGCTAGCTGAGAATTATGATGATACCTTGAGTGAGAATTATCCTATAAACACGATGCCCATCGTGTTGGAATTATTAGACGGACGATGATGTGCGTTCTATACATATGTATGTACTGCGAGAAGGAGACAAAACAAAAAATAAATATATATTATAAAAAATACATGAAAAATATTCTGATTTAAGGATTGTCTTGTTAATTACCCTTCATCCATTATTGATAAGATATCATGTCCCCTCGCAACGAAGGGTATTTCAATTTTCTAAAGATTATCGATAATTGTACATGTGGTAGACAAACAACATTTTCTATATCCAACGCATCACAGATAACAGTATTTAAAAATGATATTGTTGAACAACAAACTTCTAGTTCACTTCTTACTAAACAGTTGAAAAATTACTGTTAAATGCTAATAGCAAACATTCATTTGAAAACTTCTCCCCTTTCACGATTCATGTAATAACTTCTAAATATTACATAAAGTATGATGCTTTGGTCTCGCTCTTCTAAAGATAATGGAATACCTCAACAGATCAAACATGAAATCCAAAAGGTGAATTTGAGCTGTTGCCATCCCTGCATACAAATGGAAAAGGAGTACGGGTCGGCATTTGGTCAGCCGGCCATTGGTGCATCGCATCACTTGCGTTTGCTGAGTATCTGATGCTACACTCTTATCTCAACCGATCACTAGAAGACTTTGTGTCATTGAATACACAAATTAGAGGTTGCAATGGTACGAGATCCATGGAATCTTTAAGTTTATTTATATTTTCAACTCGTGAATAATAGAAAATGAAGCAAACGGGTGCTGAAGTAAGGCGGTTCATGCTTGACTTGTACTTTTTGCATTTATAGAATTTCAATTTCGGCGTAATACTTTCATGTCCTTGACTAGCCAGAACTTGAAATGAACCAATTTATTATGATAGGTTTAAGCCTTATACTCTATCAGTAGGTACCAAGAAACATTGAAACATACCAGTAGTTACTCGGAAGTTTCGATATAGAGGGTCGGAAATGTGCCAGCCCTAAATCTCACTTCCAAAGGTTCTTAGATGTATTTTTTGACTTCATGAAACACATAGAGTACGAATTATCTCGCACACGAATAGTAACTAACGATGCCCCAGAGTAAAAAGGAACTATCTGAAATTTTTTGGTCAAACGGAACTATCTTTTTTTTTTTTTTTTTTTTTTTTTTTTTTTTTAAGTGGAATATAAGGAAAAATCTGATGACAGGCTATCCCTAATGGATCTCCCACCGGCAGACCATGAGCGCTTTCATTTTGCTCACCCGGTAAACCGGATGAGCATGAATCCAACGCCCGTGTGCCCTGGGGGCTAAAACCTTCTGCTCTCAGCCCTACGATGTTGGCAAGCCATCATTGCAGAACTGGGGGCAGCTAACCACTATCTAACCAACCCACCCCGGAACCGCGTTAGCATTACTTCAGGGTGGGAGGCGTATCGCGCGCCAAGGGGCGTTCCTCTTTGGTGTGTCCGCTCTCCTGTCTTCTCTCTTCGTCGTCCTTGTTCACTCTTCAAGTCGTCGTTGTTCGCTATACAGCGCCCCTTGCTTGGCGCTGCAATGCCCGTTCTCGCTCTTCTTTTCGGGTGATCGCCGTCTTGATATAGGCGGCAATCTTATCCCACGTCTCTTTGCTGCGGAGCATGGACGGCACTAGGGTCTCAGGGGTGATCTGATTCCCAAGCCAGTCCACGAGTTCCGCTCTCTCCATCGCTGTGTTCACGCACTGGAAGAGTGCATGCTCCGCATCGTCCCAGTCTGCCTCACACATCTGACAGACCGAGGTCTCCCTCTTCTGGAACCGCTCTAGGTACTCCCCGAAGCAGCCATGACCACTGAGCGCCTGCGTCAGCCAATAATCTAACTCTCCGTGAGCTCGATCGATCCACCTGGCTATGTTGGGGATCAATCTTCGCGTCCACTTCCCTTTCGTTGAGCTATCCCATTCTTTCTGCCACTCTTCGACAGTTCCCCCCCTTTCGACATCTCGAATGAGGGCCTTCCGGGTGGGGTTTAGTACTACTCCATCGTTCTTGAGAGTCTCTTGGCGTTCCCATACACGCACCCTTTCGGCTACAAGTAGTCGAATAGGTGGAGTACCTGCTAGTACACAGGCTGCGTGGTCGGACACCGTGCAGTAAGCGCTGATCGTCCGGAGCGCGGAACGTCGCTGGACTGGGCCTAGCTTCGCGTCGATCACAGACCCTCTAGCTACACGTCCCCAAATTGGTGCACCGTACAGCATGATGGAATAGCTCACGGTGCTAAGTAAAGATCTCCTGTTTGGCTTGGGGCCGCCAATGTTTGGCATGAGCCGTTGAAGGGCGCAACCAACCCTGTCCGCCTTCAGCGCTGCTTCCCTAACTTGGGCCTTGTAGCTCCATCGGTCGTCAAACCAAACCCCAAGATACTTGAGTTCCCTCTTGAGTGGGATCTCGTACCCGTTGATGGAGAACACGGGGGTTTTGAAACTCCTCCTCTTGGTGACTAGCATTGCTTCGCACTTGTGCTCGGCAAGCTCCAGCCCGTTCTCAGGGAACCACTGACCAATGCGGTAAAGAGCTTCATTGGCCGCACACTCCACTTGCCACGCGGTTTCGGCGACCACGACTAATGCCGCATCGTCCGCGAAGCCAATAAGTTCCGCCCCATCTGGCATGCTCATGTTCAGGAACTCGTCGTATTGCGTGTTCCATTCAAACGGTCCTGACACGGATCCCTGAGCTATCCCTGCAGAGAGTTCCAACTCAACTCTTCCCTCATCGGTGTCGCACACCAGGACTCTGTCGCGCAGTCCATCGCTGATGACTGCGAGCAGGTAAGGGGGTACTCTTCCATCTAGGGACCTATAGATCCGTTCCCAACTTGCCGTGTTGAAGGCATTCTTCACATCCAGGCATATTATGGCACAGAACCCTCCACCTGGTTGGGGAGCCATTGTATGCGCTCTGTGAACTCTGTCTTGCACGCTCTCTATTGCGTGCATCGTACTGCGCCCCTTACGGAAGCCAAACTGCATCGGGGACATACCTCCGCTACGCTCATACTCTTCCTCCGCCCGGTTCAGGATCATGCGGTCATACATCTTGCCGATGTTGTCCAGCATATTGAGTGGCCGATTCGATGATGGTTCCGCTGGTTCCCCACCCTTCCCCTTGGGTATAAGCACTAGCTTCTGCCGTTTCCACACTTTCGGGAACATTCCCGCGAGAAGACACTTGTTGAACAGCTTCAGTAGCAGGCTGGGCTGCTCTCGGACCACTATTTTCAAGGCCTCATTTGGGATACCGTCCAGCCCCGGGGCCTTACCATTCGCTAATCTCTTAGCGGCTCGTCTCAGCTCTTCTTCGGAAACGGAACTATCTTGTATCAAATTCAATACAAGATAGTTCTGTTACCCGGAAATTTACAGATAGTTCTTCTGTACTCTGGGCCATCGATATTTTCACTCACCGGAATCATGTTAATAACACAGATGCTCGGTAGCGCATGGCACGGAACTTATATCTTGAAGCATCACGCACGGACATGATATTTTGACTCGAATTGATTTCACGGCCAAACAGTTTGAGCTATAGTCTTGAGGCTTTTGAGTTTCGATTTGGCCACTAGATATTTGATTCAAAACCCGGCTAACACCTCTGCAGCCTGGCGTTCAAGGGTCGCACAAGTACTTAAGGACTTGTTAAAAAGTAGATTTTTCGCGAGAGAGCACTCTCCAAAGCGTAGAAACCAATTCGGAAAAATCAAGTCTGACGATGAATTTTGGAAAAAAATTGTAGCTGGAGGGCAGGAGGAGAACTACTTTAACCGCAAACTCAATTGCGGAATCAAGCAAAATATGGTCCCGGGCGATTCAGACATCGGAATCAAGTAATAAAATACTTAATTTGGTAGAAATTCGCCCAGTAAACTCAGTTTCGAGACTAGATAACGGTTAGTTTGAATAGTCTAGAATTAATGGATGGTGAATAGCTAGGATAGAGAGACAAGAATGGCAAACTTATGGACTGTACTTTTGATAGCCAAAAAATGGTCATTTCTTGGTCATGGCATTTGGGCATAATTAACGCCCATAAAATGGTTGGAAATTGGGACGTATAATACTTAAAAATTGACCAGGAATAGTCGAGGCTAAGATGAATCAGAAGCCATGAATAGTGTCAACATTCTAAAAAATATCTCTTATTTATTGGAGAGTGACTTGTACAGGGAGTCGAGCGTGGTCAGCAAGACGCCGTAATGGATGTCATCAGTATGTGACCGACTGGCAACGAGGCAGTCGAGCTACCAGGCTACCACTCGAGCCTGTTTATGAGCACGTTCAGAAACTAGTATTACCGTACGATAGCAAATACTTTGACCCCGAATGCTGCAAAACTTTTTGAATGTTTCTCACAATTTCATCTGCCAATCTGCCATGCAATGGCTTCAGCCAACCCGCAACTGCGGTAATTTGACTTGAACGCACCATATGATGGAAGAAGGGTACCCACTTTGTATTGGAAAATGACCCTTGGGAGGCAACCCATAATTCTTTTTGCATCATATAGGGCACGCCTCTAGCAGTACGGAGGGCCCATTTGGAAGGTGATACTGCGAAGGGAACTCTTGATATTAAAAAATGCTTAGGGGATAGTTTTTGTCGGTAAAAAACCAAAGATGTTGCAAATACCTACGTCGAGATAATGGACGAACGCACGATCCGATTATAACGACTGAAGGCTCGATCGATTCGTCGAGATGAGCCGCTCCTTTCTCCAAGCGGCGTAGCAAGGAGAACGAATGTCGGGCACGTTCAAATCACTTTTGGAAGAAAATAAGTCTATCATTCTACAGCTATCAATCTTATAACTAAGATTCGCACATCGGGATCGAGATTTTTCTTGGGTCATTTGTAGATCCCATCCATTCACGGGCTTATGACTAATTCGGAGTTAAGCGACGACGTTGGAACGAGCGAGACGGGCGAGTTACGATTTTTCAGTAGTCTAAGTTGAATATAGTCAGACGGATAGCTTTAACACGGAAAATGCTACCCTAAGGAATTGCACCATACAACGGTGGTGCACGATAGCTCATTTGACAGCTCGCCATTGATGTCATGCTGCAAATGATCTGGGGGGGGGGGGGAATCGATATTTGACACTTTCGTTTGTAATCGGCAAATGCATGATAGAATCTCCGCTTTCTTGGGGCCAATTGTGGAGATATATGATGCGTAGCCTACGAGCTAAGCAGGTTATCAGCACCAGGGCATGACTCGTTGAGGGGGGCAAAATATAAGGTTCAGTAGTGACAGACGAATTGAGTCAGCCGGGTTGACATAGAAATAGAAAATTATCGGGAGGCTGGCTGTTTGCACGATCCGATTGCGACGGGGGCAAGCTAGCTCTTTACGGATTTCGCCAATAGACTCGGGTTTTGATTCTTGTGAAATATCAACGCTGGGTTTCCGATTCTATAATCCTTCCTGGAGCGTTCTTTATGATGGAAACTATCCCTAACGTTATTTTGACTCACTCACTTTCTCTCGTCGAATGCATGATCGGATCTCCGCTTTCTTGATGGCAATCTGTATAGGTATCGATGAGGCGGAGCTTGAGGGCCAAGCAGGTTATCAGCACCAGAGAAAGTCCCTGGGAGACAGGCAGATTATGGTATTCAGTAGTAACTAACAGATTGCGCCAGCCAGATAGACCTAGGTATGGAAATTGAGATGGTGGCGGTTTACACGGTCCGATTGCGATGGGGCGAGCTCGTATCCAACTGAATTAGGTCTGTGGTTGTGTATAATATCAGTGCTGATATTCCGATCGGATGATTCTTCCCAAAGGACTTTTCATTAGAAAAACCATCGCTCATGATGTTTTGACTCCTTCGTCCGCACTCGGTGAATACACGGCCGGGTCTCCAAATTTTTGGTAGATACGATCTTTTTTAGACGTGAATACCAATTTGTAGGTACGATAAGGCGGAGGGTGAGAGCCAATTCATCAGAATATCATTGCCAGTGGAAAACTCGACGAGGGAGCTGGCTAAACATGGCATTTAGTGATTACTGACGAACTGAATCAGACGGGTGGACCCGAGAATGAAAAATTGGGTTGCTGGCCGTTTGTCCGATCCGATTGCGACGGGGGCGAGCTTATTCGCTTGCTCGTCAATAGACTCAGGTGTTGTTTTTTGTTAAATATCAGCGCTAAGTTTCCGGTTTGATGATCCTTGCCGGGGCGTTTCCTATGACAAAAACCACCCCTCACGATATTTTGACTATTTTACTTGCTTTCGGCGATCGCACAACCGAATATCCGCTTCTTTGATACCAAGTTTTAGATACCGATGAGGCGAAGCGTGAGGGCCAATTAGGATATCAGAGCTGAAGATTGAGCCGAGTATGAAGTTTGAGAGAGAAAGAATATGAACCCTCAGTAGTAACAGATGAATATAGTCGGACGGGTGTACCTAGAAATAGTCATGGGAATTCTGGATGTTTGCACGATCAGATTGCAGAGAAAGCGAGCCGATACTTTGTAGCACGCCAACAGTGTTGGATATCCTGGATGATCATTTATTTGAGGAAACTCATTATACGTTGGGAGCTATTATCGATACTTTTATCCCATATCTTGCATCCGGCCAATACACGATTGGGTTTCCTGATTCTTCGTGTCAGTTTGTGGATATTCACTGAGTAGGCGCCCAATTAGATGGTGCTAGAATCAAGGAATCTGAAATTCGGTAGTAACAGACGGCTATAGCCAAATGATTGAACCTGGAAATAATAATATGGATCTTGGACGTATGCACGTACTGAATGAGCTCAGACTATAGGCCACTACCAGTGTCCAATTGATGTTTACGTACAATATCATGGCCGGGCCTCTATTGAAGGGATAGTCAGTTTCTTCGCGCTTATCGTGCATGCGGCCAGCATTCCATAATTTCTTATTCCTTAGGTATACCCGCCTGAATCAATTCGTCTGTTACTACTGAATATCATATTTCACATCCCCCTTCCCCGTTCGATCTTCCCTTGATGCTCATACCCTGATTGGCCCTCCGCCTCATCGATATCTGCAAATTAGCACCAAGAAAGCGAGGATCCCATCGTGCTTTCGCCGAGTGCAGGGAAAAGGGTCAAAATATCGTTAGGAGTGGTGTTCATAATGGAGAACGCTCCGGGAACAATCATGAAACCAAAACTCTCACCCTAATATTCGAAAAAAAATCATCACCCGAGTCTGTTAGCGAGCTCCTGAATGAGATCACCCCCGTTGCAATCGGATCGTGCAAACGGCCAGCATCCCAATTTTCAACACGTGGGTCAAACCACCTGACTAAATCCGTCTGCCACTCCTGAGTGTCATATTTCGCCCTCCCTTGTCGATTTTTCCCTTGCGCATTTTGACGAAAGACACATTGTGACTCTTTTCACGCTTGAACAGGAAATAGGCATAATATTCGAGAGATATTTACTGATTATGGGTAAAATCTACGATCACGCCATTTATGACGGTGCGCTGTTGAAGTCTACTTCGATTCATCGTAATAATACATATATCTCATATTTATGACTATCAGTCAAATTGAACAGAGGGAGATCACACTATAAGCAATTATACACATAGCACAAACATGATTTATACGTTTGTTCAGCATTCCTTCGAAGAAACTTCAAATGTATCATAGGTGGCTGTAAAATGACTCGTGCACTACCATATTCTTGGACACTTCGTCAACTGACGTACAACCTACGAAAGAAAAGAAAATGATTATGGCCTTCATAATCTACTAGGTTGAAGAAACTAGTAGCCGCGCTCTTAAAGAAAATTTCCCATTCATAATTTTACTGGAAGATATGACTCTTTACCTTCAAAAACTCAACTCATATGTATATACTTTGGGTGCTTAGGAAACAGTAAAATCTTTTTTGGATATTACAATGAAGTAACAATTATTTGTGAACAATTGCAAAGACAATCGTAAAATTGCTAGTAGCCACCCGCCCTGTTATTCGTTGCAAAAATCTTTTTCTGTATTTTTTTGTTATTAGTTTTTTTTCTTTGAGCAATTATCTACCGTATGCAAAAAGTTCCGGAGTGATAAATACTTCCGCTTTCTTTCATGAGGAACATTTCTCAAGTTTTACTGAGAAGGGTATGAAGGGATCCGGCAAAACGGACCTAGTTTCCACAGTGACTCCAGAAAAGATATGTTAAAACCCCGTGTATCGTTTTTCATGGTCTTTTATGCTTTGATACCATATTAAGTATGCAAAACTATGGTCTTCTACACTTACAATACTGATGTGGAACACAAACCTTGCGGGTCCTGGATCTTGACGAAACTTTGGGAATCTTCTTGTTTTGGTGAGAAATGAACGTACCCAGAAGAGTCTTGTCCGAAGGGCCTCCTATCCAGAGATACAGCTATGGAGATTAGCATTGTCCGTATAAGCCCATGTTGAAATGACACATATATAGATATACTGACAATGCTAACCACCATAGCTGTATCTCGGGATAGGAGGCCCATTGGACAAAACCCTTCTAGGTACCTTCATTTCTCACCAAAACAAGAAGATTCCCAAAGTTTCGTCAAGATCCAGGACCCACAAGGTCGGTGCTCCCCTCGTTAGTTATTGCAATAACAACGTCAAAGTGAGCGGCTAGTGGAAGGGAGCGAGGTGGCTACTAATACCACCATCCTATGACATTGACCACATAATACTCAGGAGTTATAATGGGCCACAATGATAAGGAAATCTGGCTCACCTGTGAGAGTGAAGGTCTGATCGATCTCGCGTCTCATCATCTCCAGTACTAATCGAGCCCCTTTTTCACCACCGCAAGCCAAGCCCCACAGCATCGGCCTCCCAAAGAATACCTTGGGGGTAATTTTCTCATTATTTGCCCATTTATTACAGTGATACTGGGATATATTTATCCCTACGAATTCTAAACATTTTTCCAGTTTTTCTAAAATTTTATATGGGCCTCTTTAGACCCTCACTTATGGAGTCTGATAAAGCAATTTATAAAGATGATGGATAAGCGCTCTATCTCATGGCTCCAGTCGAAAATGAAGATAAAAGCATCATGAATATAGTCAGCAATTATTTTGAGAATATAGGTAGGATTTTACTCACCATCCTGGCGCCCAGTGCGAGGGCTTTAAAAACGTCGGTTCCTTGGGTGATCCCACCATCCATGTATACTTCAATTTTATTCCCCACTGCCCTCACAATCTCCGGCAATGCCTCGATCTATCAGTATACAGATTCATTTATGTTTGACCTTTCTTGAGCGAAATTTTTTGTGGGTTATCGGAAAAACCTTGGATCGTTGAAATATGTCATTTGGATACATTATGAGACGAGAATATTCAAAACAATGATGAACCTTTAATTTAATTCTAGCACGAGAAAACCGTGGGAAATATTTCTAACTTTGAAGCAAGTGATGCACAGTAAGCGAGAATATTTATATGAATTTTGTAATGTGTATATTGAGATACTCACCGAAGCGGGTGTCCCATCAAGTTGTCTCGCTCCGTGGTTGGACACGAGAATAGCACTGGCGCCAATTTTGACCCCGAGCAGCGCGTCTTCGGCTACGAGAATGCCTTTCAACACTATCGGCAGCCTCGTCACGCTGGAAATGATTTATGAACATTGGTTTGCGTTTCATCAATTCAATCAAACTTGTATGTGAAGAGCCGTTGATCGGAAGAGTAATTTTTTCCAATAACGGAGAGCAGCATACCTGATATCATGCATTACACTACATTTGCAGCATCGGGAAATTAGGATACGGGACAAGAACGCAAAATTAGACTCATACTCTGATTGGCGTTTTCACTACTACTGATTTTTTCTGGACCAAGCTCAAGGCGAGAGTCGATATCATCTCGGGACGCAAAATCCAGGTTTTACGTTCGCGTATTGTATGCTATTTTTTGACAAATTCTGAACTGAAGTGAAGAATCTGTCTGATGAGGAAGCTGTTGCGCTCAGTGTGTAAAAATAGTAGATTATGTACCCGAGTTGTGGAAACGCGGAGTTTTCACGACGAAGATCCGCAACGAGGTACGCACACACTTTTACACCCCTCGACGCATAAACGAGCCGTTATGAGGCTCTGTTACCCTAAGCGTAGAGGCGCGTAATGACTTTCTTCATCGCTGGTATAAATTTGTCCATCAGTAAGCTTAGTTCAGATACTAGATATAACATTAGTTTGGATGGTCCAGAGTTCGTGGTTGGTGAATGGCCAGAGTAGAGCGGCAATCATGGCAAGATTATGGACTGCACTCTTGATAGCCAAAAAATGGTTATGGCATTTAGGTCGAATCAACGCCTATAAATTGGTTGATTGGACTTATAATACTCGAAATTTGGCCAGAAGCAATCGAAGCTGAGATATATCAGGATCCGCGAATAATGGCCAAATGATGTCCAAAAAATTTCTACAATTCATTGGAGTGTGGCTTAAACAGGGGGGTGAGCGTGGGCAGCAAGATGCCGTGATGGACGCCGCCCGTCAGTATAGGTGACCGACCACTGCCGACCGGCATCAAGGAAGCATGACTGCAGTAAACTGCGAGGACCTGCAGTCCAGAAAAAGAACATCGCAGAAATGACAGGGTCCGCTCGTGTTTTGAGTGCATTTTCTACTACCGTCAAATTGGGTAATTTTGGTACGGTTGGTGCAACTTTGGTACCACCCCTGAAAAATGAGTATCAGAGCTCGGCAAGACAAATAGTTCTATCGCTCTGAAACCCCTTCTTGACAGTCGCAAACAACGCGTTGAATCTTTGTAGATCCCGCGTGAATGATTCAGGTAGTTATAAGTGATTTTGGAAGTGGACTGGAGCTAGACGTTATGTCTGTGCTCTATTACAAGATCGTTCAAAAAATATCATGACGATCTAAAGAATAACGTAAGTTGCGCATCTTGAATATTTATACATCCATCATTTGTAAAAAATTTCATATTTTCTATCTTTATACATATGTTCAAAACAGAAACCTGAAGCCTGATGAGGTCCACAAAACCTAGTGGACGAAACGTTGCAATAAAATTTCCATCACGAAAATTTGGGAATTTATTTAGTTCCCCACCGTCCTTCAAGATCGACGAGACCAAATATTCAACTTGTAGATTCAGGTAGTTATTGAAGCCTTTTGCAAAAATGCTGATTTAGCAGTGATACGCGAGTGGCCCAGTTAGTGTACCTGGCAAAAACTGTTCCGGAACGAACTACGGGCAAATAACGCTACATTTTGACCACGCATATCACCATATGGGAGAAACCATCGTTATATTGAAGTATTCACAGCATTTGGAATTTTAAAGAATGAAAAACAGAAAAAAAAACACAAAAAAGTGTACCAAAGTTACCCCACTCTGGCGAAGAAGCATTACGGTGGGATAACTTCAGTGCACTTTTCTATGACAGCTCTGCATCTACTTATCTTGAATCTACTCACGGTTCATGAGGTTGTAAATGTATCCAACAGCTTAGAACAAGACTTCTGAACGATTAAAATTGATTCACTCCCACAGTAGTTGGTGGAATTGAGATATTTTGTAAGTGTACCAAAGTTGCCCGCTCGGGGTCTTTGGTTTTACACTTCTAACTTTGGTATCACTTACAAAACTGCTAACAGCTTCGGCTAGAGACAGCAAGTCATTATTCTGCAGCCCGTCGATCGAAAGCCTCGTTGAAAGCCGAGACTGTAAACTATCGATTGAACACTGATTAAGGTGGGTTTCGTGAATGTACGTTGGAATGCCGAGCCAAACAAGATGAAAAGTGCCGAAATCGTACCAAAATTACCCTAACTGACGGTATGTGTATCATCCGGAGCACGGAATGTTCATCAGAATGACTCATATCCACTTTCGTGTACGAAGTGACTCCGGTTTGTGATTTGGAGCCAGGATTGCATTATCAATAGGAACGGTGTATTGCCTATCAGAGTATCTGAGAATCAATTAAATCACGAAATTTTAACACAGCGTCGGTAAGAAAATCGGAGCAAGCAACAGCAGACGACACAAATTTGTCCATTAATATTTGATTTTCCTCAAAAGTAGAGAAAACCATTAAATAACTCGACTCCCTGATTACTCATACAAGATTTTCCATTTGTTTCAACGGTACGGATTCATGAAACTCCATCATGCGTCTTTCCAATGAGCCGTGGAAAATTGGAGCAGGAATACGTCATGATGAGTTATCGAAGCAACGTAATTCAGACAGTTGACATTGCTATTAACTAGCTGTGAATAATAGATGGCACATTCATATCATACAGCTATGATTTTGCCAGATCACGGCCATTTTACCACCATTATTTATCTATGAATTATGGCCAAGAGTTGTGGTCGATATCTGGTTGTTTTTACCATTACATTTGGTGTAGAATTTGGCTATTTGCACAAGCCATATTTTGGTAATCGATGTGGCATAAGGGTTGTTTACGGGCAAAAAGTTGGAGTTAATTCCTACCACGGATGCGTCGTGGGATGCAAAGCCGCACATTACGCACTGCGGTACATAATCTACTATTTTGTGCCCATGTATCGTTAACAGCCAATACAGTGTTTTTGGAGAATAAGGTCAGTGTACCCAACTTGCCCCCATTAAGCCATTTTCTTAATAATTCTGGCTAATCTCAATATTTTCCAACGTACTTTAACTCATTTTGAAGCTTGTCTCAAGACCTTTGAAATGAGCTAAGATATGTCCAATTTAGATGAAGTGGAGCCGAACTGTTTGAATTCTCCCAAAAGGTGATTTTTGAGAGTTTACAAAAGTGTGTACCCAACTTGCCCCCATCATTTAAAACAATGTAAATCGGCGATGAAGTGAATAAAATCGCTTTGATCCGTTTTGATCACCGTGCAGCGACATTTGTAGCTTTGAGCTGGCCCAAGACATCGTTTCCGACCTATTTTGACGTGATAAACACGTTCTGAGTGGTAAAAAAGCCATACTGCACGCCTTTCCGAGATAACCATATGGGGGCATGTTGGGTACAATCCGATGTCGGCCTTCTTGATTCTCAAACCATCTTCGTGTTTTGTACATAAAATCGCTCCAAATCAGAGTTCTGCAACCCTGAAGAGCGGATTTTGAAGGTATTGAGACAAGGAATCGAATGCGCTAAGGTACGTCAAGATTGGTTGAACTCAACGAATTTGGCACCGATTTTACTGAACGCAATTCCCTCGGTGCTTTCTTAGCTAAGCAATCACAAAAAATAGAAAAATCACTTTAGATTTTTTGGAGAACGCAGGAATGATTCGGGGTCGACGCAAACTACTCACTTTCTCATATTTCAACATAACAAACGTGAAAAAAAATTGCCGGGAGGCCAAGCAGTGCCCATCCCCGAGATCGGCATATGGGGGCAAGTTGGGTACAGAGGCAAGTTGGGTACACTTACCTTATATATATTTGGAAAATACAGATCAATGAGGGTCAGTATCCCTTTCCTTTAAGAATAACTTATGTCGATCAATGTAAGGCTGGGAATGAGAGATCTAGTTTTAAAGGGAGCTAAGAAAGATGATGCAATTACCAGAATTGCTAGACAAGCGCTCACCTCTTGAGCCAAGCGACGTCCTGCCAGGTGAGCGAGTCGTCGAACTGACTCGTCACGTATTCGCTGAGGCCTGAATCGTTGCTTGCGGAATTTATATCTCGGGATCGAGCCCCTTCGAAGTTAGCCAGCCTGTGAAAATCGGCAAAATTTAGCCGATTATATTCTTGATGTGTCATTGTGAAGAAAGCCCAAAAAGCTAGAAAATTATTTTATATTTCCATTGGTCTTTATTTTTGTCGAGATCCTTCAATTAGATCTAACTTTCATCATCTCCGGGTTCCATTGCTGATTCCTTCCCGTTATTTTTCTAAATTTGTTCCATATCCCACAGAAGTTGATCATTCACGTAGTAGTCTATAGCCGAAGTCGTAAGCGAAGCTTGATGAGTGTATAAGGAGTTGCTATGCGTTTTTTTAATCGACTTCGCGGAAAGGAAAAAGACTTGTCAGGCGTGAATTATTACTTCATATCCCAGTCGATCGAAATGATATACTTAAGTATTTGTGCGATGAAAGAATATACTATAGAACAAGTAAGTTTTATTCATTGTTTTACCTGAGATGCTTGGGCAAGGCGAATCGGTTGCGAATATCAGACCTTCTGTCACCAAATATGGGTGCATCAACTGTAAGCACAAGTGCTTTGAAGCCCGATCTCTCGGCTCGGCGCACCAAATCTAGGGTCACCAATCTGTCCTTGTACACATACAGCTGGAACCATTTTGTAGCTTTTGGTGCAGCTTCGGCAACCTCCTCGATGCTGCTTGTTGAAATTGTCGACAATATAAAAATCGTGCCTGCGCTTTCAGCAGCTTAAAAGATATCCACAATCAATATAATTCCATCATCGTAACTCAGTTATTACTACTATGTCAAAAACTGCACAGAAAATCTCATGTAGGATATGTTGAAAGTAATTACCATCTTATTCCAACTACATGATTCGTTATCGGATCAATATTTGACAACATGACACTTTGACAAATGAATCGAAGTAATCTAAGAATTCAATTCGACAATAAGTTTCCGAAGACCGGTTCGAAGCAATATGTTAAAAATACAAGACCGTTAAGAAAAGAATTGTTTCACCAAAGATAGTACATACTATGTAATGGAATTCGTCATATCTTTATCGTCAACAACGATATCGTGACAGAGCAAAACTTCCGCATTCATACAGGCTTTGAATGCTGTGCAGTGGAGTGCACTATCTACCGATCGGTGTACCAATAAATGATTGGTCAGTTAACAATTCTTACTTCGAGAACTTTTCACGAATTAAGGTTTTATTAATTCAATGAAATCTTAGCTTTTGGTGAAAAGTAATTCGAAACATTCTGTACCTCTAGCATTGGCACATTCACCATCGGGATGTGCCATTCTCTGCATCGCGGTCGGGGAAACTCCCAACGGCATTGATACTTTTTGACCCAATACTGTTGTACTAATGTCTCTTCGAGATACATCTCTCAACGAACGGGGACGAATCCGCAACCTAAAGTAGTTTTAGAAGTAGAATAAAGACTCGTAAATATGGAATCTCCAACAAAGTGAAATTCTGTAGACATTGATTCAATAATAAGTCTCGATGATGAATCACTTTAATTCGAGTTAGATATGATAGCTGCGTCAATTATTCAACACTCTCACCGTGTTATTTTGACACTCTCTCAATGAGATTACCCCAACAATTAATAATTTCCGCATAACATACGTTCTGAAGATGATAACGGTGTTGTATAACAAATGTATTCATCGATAGCGCGTGACGAAATCATAAACCAGAGGAATTATGTAGCGCCATCTAATGTTATTGACAATTTCGATACGGTTTTATATATTTGTGAATAATCATCACATTCTTGAAGTTCATGGAAAGACACTAAATTAATCTACATAATTATTATGCACACCTCCTGAAAGCTTCTCTGTTCAGTCTCAATGTGTTTTCCTCTCCAGCGCCGCTTTTGTAATAGTCCCTTGCAATGGGCATCAAATTTCTCAAGGCGTGATCCTCGAAATCTTGTATGCAAACGAATCGCTCCATCTGAAAATTTGGAAAAAATTTAGTTTAGATCGAGATCTGACACAATTGTCAATCACTGATTTTACAAAGCAATTTTTAAGTATTCACTTCTCTCGTCTTCCGACGAATTTTGTCTCGAAGGTGTTCTATAAATGAAGCTGTATGTGAGAATTAGTCGCTCAAAATATGATAGAAGTGAGAAATATACTAGACGAGACCCCGTCAACTTTTTTCTGAATTTCAAATGAAAATTGTATTGTCAAACTCACTAAGAAAAATCAAATATTTGGTGCCAATCATGATCAAAATATTTTATCTTGTCCGAATACATAAACAAACTCGATAGCTGATGTCAATTCAGAAAAAATGAATTTTGGATCCCATGAAAAAGTATGTTTTTTACACGTTGGAGACCTCAGCTATGATTTCAGGTTTCAAAATAATCCAGAATTTTTCAAAATTTTCTGGGAAAAAGCTCAAAATACTGTTGAGTACTTGATACTTTCTCGCTCGTTTCTAGGTAAATTTCCGAATCCTATAATGCAAAGAAAATACTGACAACTGGGGTAACTTTGGGACAACCCATGTAAGAATCATATTATCACGCGTGGTCAGCAAGGCAGATAATCCTGAGGCTTTGGTTCTCCGCCCTTGAGGGTCGCATGAGCAATGTTTTACACCGGCGCGAGGTCTTCTATCAGTTGTGAGTTCATTTCTAAACAGACTTCTTCAAGAGTATGTTTTTATTCCAAAACAAAGTATCCCGGAAAAATGAGTATGGTACCGACCTTTGCAGGATGACTCCAAGGTAACTGAGCTAGATTTCACCTGCCTGGACAAATATCTGGACGAATCGAACGTCACATTGATGTGTTTTTACCCAAATTCCATTTCGTAGCGCAAAAACTAATAAAGTATGCTGTTTTCTTTTGTGAACCAGGGTAAGTGAGGGACACAACTTTGAGCGCCAATAAATCTGACCAAAGATGCCCGAATATACTTTTACAGCTGTCAATCGAGAACTGAGACTGTAAGCTTTCGATTGACTACAGACACGATGCAATTCTGATGCGACTGGTGCGAGATATACATGTATCAGTTTTATGGAGAACAATGTGATTCTCGTCCCAAAATTACCCCTGTTGACGGTAGCCGTGGAATTCCCTATATAATGTATGCTGTCCCAGTTACCCCAAATCGGTTTAACTTCGGGACAACGACTTTGAGCGCTCATATCTTCCACTAGAAGTGTCCAAATGCACTTTATAAACACCGCAATCGAAAGCTGAATAAACGTTCGATTGACTATATACAATGCGCCTCTGTTATAAGACGCACAAGTTATACGAATTTGAAGGGAAGAAAAGCAATTTTGAGGCAATTTTGGTCCCAAAGTTACCCCAGTTGACGATAATACAAGCAGAATCTTTAATTCAGTTTCTTAATTCTATCATTGCGGTATATATCTATCATTTTGAATCTCTTAGGAATCACAAACTTGAGACCTGACCTGCGAACGCTTTTCGTATCACAGTAGGTAGGTTCTGCATACATTTTTTATTCTAATGGGTATGAAGGCATGTTTAGTTCGAACTAAATCGCTCGAAACTGACTTATAATTGACACCTCTGATTGTTTACAAAGTACGTCAATTCCTTACATACCTGTGCGCCGATTCACGATCCAAAATGAAGTGTAGATAAAGTTGAGGGGCCTAAAATTGATCTTCAAACTAGATTCACTTATCACAAATGAGAAAGCGGTCGGATTAGCACATCAGTGGCCGTCACCTTCGCACAAATCAATAAATGTCAATGTAAATGATACGAGGACGTTCAGTGACTGGTGGTTCTGCATCTCAGCGCTGATTGTACTCAAAGTATTTCAAGAGTTTCGACGATCTTCGACAATCTTCGTTCTTCCGTTTATACGAGATAAGACCACGCGACTGAAAGCAGGAACTCATATCTTCTGATAGTGTCCACATTCGTCGATCGCTCGATGCGGCTCACGTTTGATTACGAACTCATTACCTCGGGTGAGAGTAGGGATTTTGATATTTCAGATTCTTTCTAAGGCTTTGCATTAGGGACACTTTCTCGAACTTAAGAATGATCAAACAAACCATTGCGAATAAAATCGTGGAGTTCTTATCACTATGGTTTTGGATGTACTGAGACGTGCTAAGAATGGAATGTATATGTTACGTGCAAAGTCCGAAATTGTGCACTCCGGGGAGTGCACAACGATGGTTTGTGCAAAGCCCGGTGGATCGGACTTTGCACAACGCGAGTTGTGCAGAGTCCGATGCATCGGGCTTTGCACATGAATTTTCTGTGCAAAGCCCGAAGCATCGGACTCTGCACAACTCGCGTTGTGCAAAGTCCGATCCACCGGGCTTTGCACACAGAGTCGGTCTGGGTTCTGTAATCTTCAGACGAGAGTCGGGAAATCTGTGGTAAAGATTCAAATGATATTCACAGCAGTCAGTCTTACGAGGCCAATCACAGAGTGACGGATTCGGGATGTTCGGAAAACGGAACCATGAATCAAAGGAGCACTGATTCAATCGATATTTCGATGAAAATTCACATTGGAACCGAACATGGAGGATATCATCAAATATGCTAATACAGCTTGGATAACTTCATGTAATGTTGAATATGTTCAAGGTTACATGGGGGCAAATCTCTCAAATTATTCGTTCTCATCATTTCATTCAAACGTGCACGACAGAATTCTCGAAACACGAGAGTTGCTTCGCTCGTTACACTAGTATTTTCGACTTTCACGGCGTCTTCAATCTCATGGCATCCTCCATGTCCGTTGAAATTTCAACGTGAATTTTCATCAAACTATCAAAATTTCCTGAATCATGCGAGGAGTAACTCACTTGGTAACCATCAGGACATCCGCGATAAGATTTTTAAAGCCTACGGCGCCCTTGATGGAACTGCCATCATCTTTCAACACAATCGAATCAATTTTAGGCATAAAAATCGGTGCTTTTTCGATCCATAATTCCGTATTCCAGATTAGTTTTGCTGAGATTGGCCTCGTGAGACATGGCTGCTGTATTCATTATTTGAATCATTCCTAGAGATTCCCCGACCCACCTCTAAAAATTACAGATCCCAGACCGATTCTGTGTGCAAAGCCCGGTGGATTGGACTTTGCACAACGCGAGTTGTGCAGAGTCCGATGCATCGGGCTTTGCACAGAAAATTCATGTGCAAAGCCCGATGCATCGGACTCTGCACAACTCGCGTTGTGCAAAGTCCGATCCACCGGGCTTTGCACAAACCATCGTTGTGCACTCCCCGGAGTGCACAATTTCGGACTTTGCACGTAACATATACATGGAAATAGTGATATTGCAAGGGGTTTTGGAATGATGAGAGACAAAAAAACACCCGGTGCCTATCCAGACTTATTTCAATCATAGTTTAAGGAGGTAAAGCTCACATGATATTCCGGCAAGTAACAGAATAAGATAACCAAGACAATGTCAATGCTGATATGACATGGTCAAGCCGGAGGTTAGTAATTATCCCGGCAGATTGTGGGGCTCACTTCGCATTTTCGGAGTCACCGAATAGAATTTGATACTTCCTCTCCATATTTTCTGAATCCGAATTCCGATGGAGCAAGGTTGAAAAAGTGGTGCAAAAATTGTTTTTAAAAAATTTTCCTAAACAAATGAAAAGAACTTTTTGGAATGAAAGAGTTTCTCCATACCCTTCGATACATTTTGAGACGAAAAGGTCTCTGGTGGTCTCTACGAGTTCTTTCTGAGAACGCATGGATTTTCCCGAAAACAAATCGCAAATTCAAAAAAGGTGCGATTTTTACACAAATCTAACCATATACATATGAGAATGATCGCGATGACTTACCCGGAACCGGTTATGACCTTTCATTTCAACGAGCAAACTCCAAATCACTCCGTTCAAATTTTCCTTCATGTATTCTGTTGAAATACATTTAGGGTCGAAATGACAGTTCCGTGCATTGTTACATTCGCAGATCGACGTATACCTCCAGCACAAGCATCGGAGTAAGAGTCACTAAGGGTATGCTCAAAAATTTTCCTCGAAGTAATATGTTAGACCAACCACTTTTCATAGGTTTTATGTCCAGAACTCGTAGTTTAGTCCCCAAGCCATGTGCCTCAATCTTGTTATGGGATTTTCACTAAAAATGAGAAATTTTTTTCAAATGCTCACAGCGTATGCTAGGTTGAGTCTAAATCACTTTGTAGTGGACGAAATTTCAAGGAAATGGTTGAAATAATCAAATCCCAGTGCGGGAAAATATCCCTTTTCAAAGTTTTGAGTGCTGCATGTATGTACATTTGTAGCCGAAAATTGGCCATTTAATTAACTTTGTCAATTCCGTGCATACCATGTTACCCCACTAGAAGTCAATTTATCTGTGCGGGAACAATTTCTTCCACTAAAGTGTGGTGGGAATAGAAGAAATCTACAAGGAGAAGTTTCTATGTCGACTCTGTTATTTTTGCGAGTAATTTTAAGGCGAAATGTCAGTTCCATGCATGTCAGTTCCGTGCATCCAAAAGCTGTTCCCTGGAATACTCAATAGCACGAAAAAGAGGAAGAAATGAAATTATTTGTTCCAGAATAGGTATCTTCCACTCAAATCAACCATCTAAACGCGAATTTCAAGGTCATATAGTCCCATCGGATCAGGATTCCGCGCTAGACAAAAAAACGTCAAAAACTGCAAATGTCAGTTCCGTGCACTAATACAAAATATGGATAAGGTATCGGGATTATACCCATATACGAACTGTTCATATCTTTATATGGACTGCTCTTGATGGTAATTTTCGATTCGAGTGTAGGAAGTTTGGTTTTGCATTTCGAGTGATTGTTTTCGGCCTGAGCCCTGGCGAGGGTCGAAATTAGCACGAGTAAAGCAAAAAACTTCACGCCCGAGTATCGAAATACGTTTTTCGATCAACTGGGCGTAGAGTGAACGAAAACTGCCGTGCGTAAAGAAGTGTTTTACGCATAATCGATCGAATAAAATTAATCGAGTTACGCAGTGAATCCTGTCAAATTGGGCACCTCCGCAACCTTGGTATCTACCGAAATTAGGCGCCTCTCGGTGAAACCGGGAGAATAACATTTCGTCTTATGGGAGATTTTGCCTGCATATTGGGCACCTGTCTAAATTGAGCTACATTTGCTTTTATTAATGTATGCAATTGCAAGTTACATCATCTTCGTAAATTGGGCACCCATTTCGGTGGCCCTTGATTGCATACTTCTGATGCTTGCATGAAAAATCATGAATGGTTTCAAGTTTTTTAGGAGATGCAGAGTGAGATCCAAAATGGGATTCTCAGACTATTTCTAAAATTTAAACAAGCCAAGATCCGTGACTTCATCGATAGATCGGGCAGAAAATTGACAAACTCTCATCATTGAGCTCACGTATTTCTTGTGCAGCCTGTATTCATCATGTGAAAATGTTTGTATTGACTTTCTTTTCATTGAAATTTGCATTAATTTGAGCATCTTATTTCGTGGCTGAAGTGAGTTAGACATAAATCTGAACATTTCTGAGAATTCAATGAGTTAGGATTGTATGTAACGGAGAATTATGAAGTATTTCATCGATCACTTGAGCATTTTATAAATAGTTTGTCTTGAGAGAAAAGTTTTTACAAAATTAATTCACCCATCTATCCGCAGAAACTTGTGTACGTCGTTCTGGCGATGATGACATGACTCAAGTTTACAAAAAAAAGTTCCCAGAAAATAATGCCTATCTCTGTACATTGGGTACCTGCCTATAATGGGCGCATTTTTTGGGACCGAAGGTGCTCAATATAGACAGGATTCAATGTAGTTTCAAGTTAACAGCAATATACGGCGAGTTCTTCAGTGAATCCTAAATCTCAAAAATAGGGCAATCTCAGCTAAGCAATGTTTTGTAGTCAAAAGATATAAAGATGATCCATTCAACATTGTGTAACAAAGAAAATTTGCATGGATTCTTTTCATTTTTTGCCATGGGTGTACCAGAGTAAACGTTGATAAATATTCTTAGTTCTAACCATGATACCATAATAAGCAGTAAATTGATGAAAATTAAGGGTTTGAGGGGTAGGTGTGCGGAAATGAATATGGAGAGGTTTTCTTCCTGGAATTCTCGCACTATCACAGACTATTAGTCTTAACTTGAAAAGTTAGAATTAGCATACTCCTCATGATACATTCACCGTCTTCTATTCTGATTGGAGTCTTATTGCCATAACAGTATACCTATTCGCAATCTCTTCCAGATCATGGATTGATAAATGAAAAATTAGTTCGAGCTAATTTGTTTTCAATTATTTTGATGGGTCGCAAAGAATTGCTCTCGGTTCCTGAAAAGCAAATTTTTCATTGCGGATGAAGTAAGAAGCCTGTTTGGTTTTTTTTCTTACGACAACGATGAACATGTTTCGATGCTAGCGCGTGCTGCAATTCACTCCTGAGCAAACTTTTGCCTTTGGCTCAAAAAAGTATCATTTTTGCATTTGTGATGGAGATCTATGTCCCTCGTTGTTCGTGGTTTCGAAAATAACATCTTCTATCAAGAATTACGATCCGCGTTTTGAACCCCGACATCCGGTGTTTTGTGCATCAAGTAAATGTCGAAGTAGCCTCTTACAGTGACTCAAATCGGATGTATTTGAATTTCACGTATCCTGATAAGTATTGTCAGCGACTGTCTTAACTTTTCAAGGCATTATTCATCGAATCAGTTCATGTTGCAATAGTACCGAACAGCTTGTATCAAATTCGAGGTACATTTTCTCCAAGCTCATGTGCGCTTTTTAAAATCTAGATATTCCTACACATTTTCAATAACTCCAAATTCATATCCTAGACAGACAATTGAAAATGATCCAATAATGAATGTCAACTCAAAGTTGTATCATCTGAGCTTGTCTTTACAGGAGAACCGATGGAAATCTGATTGAAAGGATGTTAAAATGTAATGTTATTGTTTCGAATTCAATTCGATTACATTTTTTAGGAAGAAATTACTGCTGCAGTGATTCGTCCAGATGATAGGAAATAATCGGTTTTTATCAATGATTCCTTCGCAAGACGTCATATTTTTACTGAAAAAAAAAGTTTTAAAAAACGTGCGATTTGAAACGCATCTCATATTTTTCCATCGATGTCGTATAGTATATCGCCGTTCTAAGTATCCGCGGTAACCTTCCACCTCGCAACTTTCGCAGATATCGAGGGTCGTATATTGCCGTTTTGATTAGGTGTGTATGCAGAAACGCGGAAATTCGAGAAGTCAATGAAAAAGGTGTCCCTATAAAATTTGAAATTGATTCCTCTCGAGTATTCATTTCACATTATACATACTTACGAGCGACATCAATATCAATCCAACCGAATAAGGATACAGATAATACCCGTCGAAATTAATAGATCATGCAAAGTGCCGCAAAATTGACGACTACTCCGAAACGCTTCGTCGTAAGAAGATTCTGAAAAGAAGCATTTTGAAGGCCACGAAAGAATTCATCAATTTGTGAGTTCAAATAGATCTATTCTGAATTTTTTTTGTACCGAAAATTGATGTCGAAATCGGAAAAAAATTCTTCCAGCGAATCACCTATAACTTTGGCGGGACTTGTCCGATCACAAAAAATTCCAACAGTAAGTATATTGTTGATCGTTCAAAAACTTTAAAGTGTGTGGGGTAAAGATTCTTTCTACGACCTCTTCGGTTTGAGCCCCAAACTTCGGGAAGTAAACTTTTTAATAAACGGACGTTTATGGAGATACTGGACCACGCCTCAACCCGATTCGCTCAGTCTCTATTCTGTGATCAGAAACCATCCCAAAAACCATTGGATGACACAGTTTTGACGTAAAGTTGTCTGAATTTTTAAAATATGCTATCAGATTTTTACTTCGATACGATCGATAAGTGCTTTCATACTTCTTGCTCCAAAAACACGCTCAATTCCAGATTATTCTCTTCGGGACACATCAAGGAAGAAATCTGGTATCATATTCGAAAAATGCATACAATTCTACACCAAAATCATTCTATCCAATAATTTTTGGGATGTTTTTTAATCGAAGAATATAACCTGGGCGGATCGAATTGAATTGGAGCGTGGTCCAGTATCTTCATAAGCGACTGTGTATGGAATTTACTTCCCGAAGCTCGCGGCTCGAACCGAAGAGGTCGTTCAAAAAAACTTCAAAGGCAAACCTGTGGTTTACGATCTATAATATCCCGTTAAGGGGATGTCAAAGTCGAATTTGTTCAATTGTGATCTTCAAAAGTTGATTGTGGGGGCAATATTCACTCAATCCACTCGATTCTTTTTTGAAACGATAGATCTGGAGACTTAGCAGGGCTTCTTGGAAGCACTTTTTTTATTTATCTCTTAGATTACGTGGGAAAAATTAAATAAGTAGCGATTTGGAGTGTCGGTAAAGTGCAGATTTCTCAATTCAATTGTAATCTTCAAAAGTTGATTGTGGAGGCTATACTCACTCAATTCACTCGTTTCTTTTTTTAACTGATAGATCTGAAGCTGTAGCAGGGCTTCTTGGAAGCACTTTTCTGATATATCTCGTAGATCTTGTGGAAATAATTAAATAAGTAAGGATTTGGAGTGTCGGTAAAAGTTGACTTTCACATGTCCTTAAATTGTCTGTGATCGTACAACACCCGCTAGAGTTACAAGTAATCTGCTGGGAGAATTTTTTTTCGATTTTTGACATCAATTTTTGTCATGAAAAAACTCCTGAACCAACCAATTGATAGAATTTTTCGTGGTCTTGAAAATTTTTTTAGAGAATCTTTGTAAGACGAAGCGTTTGCATAGACATTAATTTTGATGGGAGCTGTATACTTTGTGGTTGGAAGATAGAAATTGGTGCAAGGTAGATAAAAAAATAAATATTTAGCAGTGCAAATCATTTCTCTTATTCAATCATCATAGAGGAATCAAGGATAATAATTTCACAAAATGGAACAAGCACAATGAATGCACCATCATAATCACCAATCCTTTCAAGTGAAAATTCATCGATGATTATTTAAAACTTGGTTATTTACATAACAATCGTGAATTACAACTTCTACCAATTTAATGATGATTGAACCGATTTTTGAACTTGTAATAGGTAACAACTGCTCTAAAATTATGTCAAATAGTTGTCAACATCTTTCAAAGAATGAAATGTTCCAAGCCACTAACTATAATCACGAAATTTCATTTTTCTCGAAAATTTCTCTACTTCCATCATAATTTTATTGTTTTAATCAAATTTATTCTATGCCATATGATCATCTACACTTCAGCGCACATGCGTACATAAGAAAAATACGATCTCATTCATACAACTCAATTTGATAGTCAAGGTGATGCTGAAAAACATTACTTGCATTCAGATCGTGTTTCAAATACACGAATTCTAATACCCCTCTGCGCGTCCATTAAAATATATGTCCAAATTGTTTAGATAGTATTGATTATTTAGAAAGCATCATTGTAAGCTTAGTTAAGAATCACATGCACAGTCTGACTTGCGTATCCATCTAATCAAACGGACAGAAAACTTGTTCTGGGTTGAAATTCCTCATGAATTTTTCTCTTATGCGCATTTGAAAAATACTTTTTATTAGAAAATGACACTAGTTCATGACACAATGATTTCAAATACATTCCAACTTTCGCTCGCCTTCGTGTATACTCGATAGTATGTGGGATCCATCATCCTGTTTTCAACTACTGTACACAAGACTACCTTAACCGGAAAACCGGTCTTGTAATTAATTAAAAATTAAATAATAATATCGACTATACTTGCTGCTCATTTCATCTAAGGAGAAAAACATATCATACAGTGTTTGTTTACAAAACCAGGATTTACACTAGCGTTCCGACTCGCTTTCATGTATAATATGAACAGAATAATTTCTTATCACACGTAAAAAAGCAGTTATATGTACATATTCGATCAAGATTGGGTATTATTAGCATTTATATTCGTCTTTCATCTTTCATTGTTAACGCGTTTAAAAAAGCTATTATACTTTTGGTATCTTTTCTAGATCGAGTTATAAACATGACAACAGATTTGACATTAATGATTTTATGATGTTTGTCATCCTGACGCGGACTTTCGAATGTTCAGAGCACAAGCGAAAGTGTTCACCATGGTGTAGTCACATCGTCAAGGCTTGATCTATTCCAAAAGCTAAAAACTCATACAGATTCATGCAATTGGCAAGCAATTGTGAACTCCTTTGAAACTTCAGATTCTTTTTTCGCACCATCTATTCTTCAAGATTTACGCTAACCTGTGAACACACGTAACACACAGTGTATCATTTTATGTAACCTGAAACAATTCGATGACATCCGGATAGTCGTGGTGATTTATTGGTTCGGAAGTTGATTCGATTCGAAGGTGAGTAAAAATCTGTCAAGGTATTATTAGGTAGGTGAGTGAGAGAACATTATTACGATGATCTTGAAACAAATGTAATAATAGAGGTAAAATTTGATTCTTGGTTTAAAACGTTGCGATAAATTAAATATTGGAAATAAAATGGAAGTGTAACTTAACTTTCGGCAAAAAACCAAGTTCATAAAATACTTATCTAGGCCTTAGCATTTTACGGCATGCTATGCGAACGTTCATTAGTTCGGTCAAGATGACATACTTTGTAGCGAAACGTGGATAAAAAACGCTAGTTATAGCTAATTTGCACTCACATGGGAGTCAGCTCGCCACAGTATGCGTTCACACTTTCAATCGCTCAACAAAGTTTCGCGGGAGCTTTGACACTCTGACTCTTTATCGTTCGTCTATTCTTGAAATTCGACATTTCAAGACATTTCTTTTGTCATGACCTGCATTCTATTTTTGAAATACTCGTCAAATTTTCCAATCAAACATTTGTTCACCGATTGTTAACGCTCATGATCTTTAGTAACTATCACTAGGATGAAAAAATAGCTCCAGTCACAGATGTCAGTCGGTCCTTCACAAGATTTGTATTTACATGCCTATACTCGTTGCACTCGATTCAACACTCGATAACTTTGCGTGATAGGTACACAAAAAACTGCATCAGCCGAAAAGACAACAATACGACTTTGTAGGTGATATTCGCGATCAACATTTGATTATAGATCTTAACTGTCACTTGGTGATGTATCACAACGATTAGTATGTAAAGGCGAGTGATCAGAAAGCTCTTGTTGATCTTGCTGAGTCGGCTGCTCTAACTGATTGTGTGGCTTACGAAATTCAATGAAATTTTTCAACTGCCCAACACCTTTACTCCTGTGCCTGTACAAAACAAGTCGATTATATAAAAAACGAATCAAGTATAAAATGTTCAAAGAGGAGAAAACAGTACGACTACCTATTTGCTTTCTCACTCGAAAATTTTGACTTTTCAATATTTACGCTCGACTTTGTGCATTCAAAGTGTTTAGAAGAAACGCTCCAACGGTCAAGATTACATGAAAAGTTAATTCATATTACGTGGAATTAGAAACCCACCGTCGTATCCCTCGATGTTCGGTTGCATTACTTCCTGATCCCGTGTCTTCTTGAACCGCACTACGGACTGGCAATCTCGAATTATCGAAAATTGAATCGAAAGATAAAGTGCTGTACTCCGATGGTTCCTCATAATCACTAAAAACGATAGATACTCATATGATGGAAAATCAACAACTTTTGCATAAATAAAGGGATTCTAAATTCAAGTTGATTACGGAGGAAATTTTTCATTATGAAACGAGTTGTCTGCTGGAATTTGTGACACAGTTCTTGTGAGGGTGGGATGAGTTGTTGGTTGACCACCTTGGCCATGCTGCGATTCAGAATTGCCAGGTTGTGAAGAATAACTGCGATAAGAAAATGTGATTTTAGCTTTCAAAGTTATTCGTCAATATAATACAGCCATCAACTGTGTACTCATATTTTCTTGAGGAAAAACTCATAATTACCTCTCGGATGCTTCCTCGGCTCCGTCTTCACTAGTTTCCTCAACTTCAGGTTCTTCTTCGGGACACAATCCGTAAGCTAATTCAAGAGTCATTTTTGCACTGTTGCTGCGCTCTAGGAAGTAGCCATTTGTCGATTCATTCGACTGAGCTGGCGGTGACCAATTGTTATATGCATGTGTATAACCACTAGTTGTAGTGTACGGCCTCTAATTATCAAGATATGTCTTTATGAGTATTTGATCGAAGTTTTATGATTTGAAAATGGAATAAAACTCATCGACCTATTAAATACAAACCTTTTCTAATTCGTCTTGAAGCCAATCAATGGCCATCAACCATTTCTTCTTTAACTCTGCATTCTGGTACAAAAACTGGTGCGCTGATCTACATTTACTGAACAGTTGTACCATACATTTTATGCATTGATATGCTCGTTTTTGGTAATGGCTCCTACTTTTCTGCATAATATCGAACAGCCCTTCCCGCTCATCTGGGACTCCTACAATTACAAAAGAAGACAAATGCATACTCAATAATACGGATATCTGCTCGAAGATGAAAAGCACTGCTCGAATCCGGAAATAATAATCACATAACGTAAGTAGCTAGACTATAAATCTAAAAAATCCACGTGACGCGGATTGACATCCAAATTCTAAAGAATAATCCTTACCTTTCAAGGCGTTATGTACACGGTGCATCTGCCACGAATCTTCCATAAGGAGCATTTCGAGTAGCAAATCTGTATGATGTTTTAGCTCGTGAGTATAAGCAAAACCAATTTGCCACAGTAATTCGCTCAAGACTGTTCGCGAAAAATGAGGATTTTCCCAACAGCAATATTGTAACAGTTTGACAGTTTCTTCAGTGACGCTTGCATCCTCTATCAGCTTTTTCATGTAACTTGTTCTACTGAAAAGTATATCTGCGGCTGCTGGCTGAATTGGCATGAGGTATTCCACAGCACAAGCCGGATCTCCATAGGGATTTGGGAGGGGTTGGCCGTTGTTTTGAGCATTGCTGGATTGAGCTCTTGCTGACACATCGCAGCAACGTATCAAAACACTAACAACTTGATGTAACTTTGTCAGCTCAGGATACTGATATTTTATCACTGGGCCTGGCCCTTCGTCAATCGCGACCAACATAAAGGTCACTGGTACATTAAGCTGAGAAATACAGTGAAATTAATGAAATTGATCGTTGAAAAATATTTATTGTACTTATAGTTACGTGAAATGTCTCATTACCTTCAGAAGCTGTAATTTTTCTTGTAAACCAAGTGAAATATAGCTCAAAAAGAATGAAAAGTAGTGCGGTAAGTGGCGGCCGTGATCTGATATTTCGCGGTGTAGCAGCATAAGCACAGAATGCAAGATGTGATCACTGAGGGTTGCGTTTGGATCCAGGAGCACCGCTGCAGAAAGAAATTGGTCAGGACTGTTCGTATATAAGTTCATGGAAGGAAAAATGTCTGAATTATACCTGGAGCATTCAGAGGTGGTGAACAGGGACCATCTTGTAATGAAAAATGAGCTAGGAAGACTAATATTTTCATGAATGCGCCCCTCACTTCTGTACTAGGACAGCTCAACAGGTACTCACAAAATCTAAAACAAATTTCAGTCAATGTTATCATAGTCAGAATATTCCCATATGACTTACCACTTATGAAATAATGAATTCACCTGTGAGGATGATTGAATAGTACATTGTGAGCGAACCACGAACGGACTGCTTTGCTACCCATTAAATGATGGCACAAAATTTCATGCCAATCGGTTGCGTTTCCTCTCAATGTCTTCTTGGTATGGAATCCAGTATAAAATAAGAATTTCGAAGCCAGTTGCACTGAGAGCATTGACAATTCTTCGATTTCTGAGTTCTGCAAACAAGGTTGGCATGAAGAAGATCAAAACACGAATTTGTACACAATGAACAATGAATGACTCACCATTTTTTCCAAATTCGGTCTAGTGCCTTGGTGCGGATTGCACGATACAAGTTTGCGAATGAATTGGAAGTATTCAATATTAAACTGGTTTCGATTGTGCAAAAATTTGATATTCTGCTTCCTCACACTGTATTCTATGGCTGGTGGCATTTTCGTCACTCCTAATTTCGTATCTGTAAGATAAAACCATAATAAAATGAGCCCTCAAAAAGAAATTGAAAGATGCCAACATGACAACTATAAGGTTTTACCATAACTGTGAAATGAATCTATTGGTCTTTCCTGACAATTTTGCAAATTCGGCAGAAATATTGCCAAATTTCACATTGAAAATAAAATTTGCAAAATTTTCAGGAAAGAAAAATAGATCCATTTCATAATTATTCGAAGTATCCTGCAATAGAATCAGCATTCAATAATAGGTTTTACCATATCTTACAAGAAAAAGAAAAAATAAAATTCCGAGACAGGAACAGAATTGTTATTTTCAGATGAAAGGACTAATATATTGACTGTCGATCAACTTACAAAGGGATAATTCGTTCACTTTTTTCATTGGGATATTTTGCTCTGCGTCATTTCTGGTATAGAAAAGCATATACGCATTCCACCACCGTTTCTGTCTGCGGTAATTCGTGCGCTTCAAGATATGATCGAACACTTCTCCCATGTAATCACCACCGAAGCATTGACTCTTCATTTCATCCTCTTCCTCCATCTTGCACTCGGTTACATCACCGTCGTCAAATTTATACCACTTCCCTGTTCCATCATTTTGTCTGGATAAAAGAGTTGTGAGTTAAAGCATTTATATTTGTTTTCATGAAAAGTGAAACAAAACTTATAAATTTTTTTTTTTCATCAGATTGAGCAAGACGAAAAAATTTACCTGTGTAATATGTACGAATAATAGTGACCACCACTCGCTTGACCACTGTGAACTACAATGCCAGACAGTTGGTATTTGGTACAAGTTCCCTTGATTGCTTCTTCGTGGTCCCAGTCTACTATCTCTCCTTCTAATTTTGCGAGTCCCGATACCGTATAAGGCTCCATATCGAGATCTCTCGGAAACTCGAAATAGTCGTTAAATTTTATCGCACAAACTCTTTCAAAATCATACTCGAATCTCTTCAATTGTATACCGAGGATGGGGGGTAATTTTTTTACACACAAACGCTTGACCGTCACAACCTAGAAAAAGTTTCGAATTGACTCAATCAATGAATCTTCCGACATTCTTGGCACCGAAAATGAATTGATACGCACTTTCTTGTTACACTTATCACAGTGATATGCGTCTGCGCCCTCAAGCAACTCTCCCTTAACATATTGCTCCAACGAATCCAATAAATTACTATGATTTCTAATATCAACGCTGATCACGCTAAATGGTTCCTCTTTGGAGTACCTAAAAATATCATCGTGATTGATCACTTACTAACCAATTATCTTAGATGATCTATTATTCGAGAAATCTGCATTGCACACCTGTGTGGACAGCCCTTGCAAATTTTTTGATCACTGTAAGAACCTCCTAGTATCTTGCTCATTATTTGCTCATGCCCGAGGGCTTTGAGGGCTTCATCCAAGCTCTCAACGAGACTCATGAAAAACTCAACTGCGTCTTGCTGCTCGCGAAGATTTACAGGCTCACCCTGCATTCTGGAAATGACAAGATAAGAAGAATTTGTTACATAACTTGGAACTCTTTGCAAGAAGAGATCAATCGACTTCATCACAACTCACTTGAAATGTTTCCAGAGACCACGTGGTATGTAGTATTGAAGTTTGCTGTAAGCAAGATGACCAAATATTGCCTGTACTTGTTTGAGGATGCCAACGTTGTATTCCTTGCGCGATTCATCGGCCCCGCACTTTTCCTCGTTAGTGTCGTTATCACTCGCCTCAACAGTCTGGTCATTTTCGGTTCTTTCCTCGCCCGAGAAATCTTCGTTGGGATCTGTAGCAGCTCCTTCAGCGGCGAGCAGGCCTACCCTGATGCTCCTGACCATATACAGCTGCTGCAGTACTGAGTTCATGTAGCAGGTTGCACCGGCGTTCTTTAACCCAACAAACCCATTAGGTGGGCGAGGACCAACCGCCGGTAAGTAATCCCAGTCAACCAGCGGCTCGTCTTTCTCCGAGTAAAACATGTCGCAGAGCATTTTGACTAGAAGTTTCATATTCGGTACACAGCCTGTACACAAGCTAACCAGTAGATCGAATGCGGCACTTATGGATTGTGGAGTACTGCAAACGGGGCATGACTGAGACGAGGTCAGCTTGCCCGTTTTATTTAGTTGAAGATTACAACATGATGCGGGAAAGATGAAGTCTTCTACCAAAACCTGGAATAGCGACAAAAAAATTTGCAGTCATTTTGTAGGTGCATAGAGCAAGGTTTCCAATTTTTTCATGATCTGAGATCATGGAGAAGATATCAGGCCAGAATTTGTGTAAAAAGTATGCACAAACCTTGATCAAATGCACGCCTCGTTTTTCATCGGACCCAAGTTCAAACTTTTTGCTCGGCGGTAAAAATGACAACAACTCCTTCGTGAGTCCAAGGTGACCTTCTAAGACAGCCTCATCTACTTGAGCATCTCCAAGTTCTTTGACACGGTCACGAACTTCTTCGAGCCAAGAGATTTCAGCGCTCAACCAATTCTCAGCAGACCCCATTGAACAGCCCAGACTATGTGCATGATTAAGTAATCTACATACAAGCTGTAAAGCATAAGAACGTATTAATCCATGAATCCTGAGTAATGCAATTGGCATAAACATAATATAACTTGAAAACAATGTCATTACCTGAAAAAATTCGTGACTTTGTTTTGCATATTCCATAACTGTGGTGTTTAAAATTGGAAGTGTACAAGTATTGAAAAATTGCTTTGCGTTATCTATGGCAAGTGTGTTCATCACTGGAAACAGCGGAGCAATGAAAGATTGAAGTGGTAAATCGCCGCTGCTGCACCAGGTGAAAATTAGTAAAAATTGCTCTGCAGCAGTAGCACGAATTATTCTTGATGTGCTAACTAGTACAAGGTCAATTATAAAAGTGTTCCACATGTCACACTCAGATGCACTCAGGTTCATCGAATCTTTTGCGACGTCTTCTAGGGCTTTTGGATTCAAAACCAATGTTAGAGTCAGTACCTCCAAAGCCTCTTTGCAAACTGAAAAAATGCGTACACGATGACAAGGTTACTTTGGAGTCGGAAAAAGTAAGTGAAAATCGTTATTCTCTTTGATCATATCGATGTCTCACTCCTTGAGAAATTTATAGAACGGGCATTAAAAAACAACATTTGTAGACAATAAGAAACTTATTGAGGGTCCGTTAAAGATTGAGAAGTCAGGGGCGAAACAAAAATGGATATAATTTACAAGAGCAAGTTCTACATTGATTGGGGAGATAGAGAATAGATGCTTGGATCTTTAGGAGGGTCGCGTACAGATTCAACAATCAATTCAAATCTTACCCAAAACGTCACTGTTGTCCAAAATCTTCTGTTCCTTAGCAGCCACTGTATGAATTTCGTGTAATGATAAAGCCGAAGCGTCAACGTGATTTAAATTGCCACTGGACGCAGCCCAGGACAGTCTAACTATGGCACGAATGGTGGCAACACTAGGCAACTTCCAAGTCAACGCTAGTCGCAATAGCGACCGATCCTTGTAGCATTTTCCGTGGAAGCAATCATTCTTGAGATGAGGAGCGATTCTTGCAGCTACATTTTTTAGCATTGACTCGGTGTTCTGATTAGGAACACCATGAAGGGCTTGTTTCAGAGCTTGTTCTCGGGCACGTTGTTCACTGGTCATTTGATAATTCGCATCCGATCTCGATCTTTGCTCAAACACAACAAGAGCCATGAAGTTTGCTATCACTGTTAGTAATAATTTACACAGCTTGAGATTTGTGAAGTAGGCAGATCTTTTTGTCGTTTCATCTGCATCAGGCAAGAAATTATTCTTCGTAAAAATGTCCAATATGACACCAGCTTCGCCACTTCTTATCAAGTCCAATTGAAATTCACACGCTCGGTCCGAAATGGGATCCAATGCAGGCATCAAAAGGGTATACAAAACCTACGAAACGATTTATGTAACGCCATTTGTAAATACTACTCATGACAAAAAACAAAATTCCAAGTAGATTGTAAGAGTTTGAATACTTTACCTCTAAATTGTATAAAACTTGACTTGGACTTGCTGTAAAAAACAAAGAGTCAACATTTGTGTTTGACTCGTCAATGGAAGGATTAGGCGAGGGCTCTTCCTCTTTGTAACGTCCAAAAAACCATTGCAAACGTGATACAGTTAGAGTATCGGGTGGAATTAACTGCAAAAGATGTCGTGCACCATCTCGCAATTGGGGATAATCAAGAGTACAACCCAAATCAGCCAATTGAAAGAGGAAGCTGATGTATTGAGACTTTTGTGACAACAGCTGAAATAAATGTATCGATCATGACGTTTGATCACATTTGCGGTGATTTAAGATTTCATGAGCGCCCGAAATGTTGATCAACTTACCACTCCTGGTAAGCTACTCTCGGCTTCTTGATTAGAATTGGATGAATGACATTTTTCTTCCACTTTTCCAAGGTATGGATGATGAGGGGAACTGGTAGAACTATCGGAACTACTATCTGGAGAGCTTGGCATGTTGGTGTTGGCTTGGCTCAATTTTGCTGACAGCAGCTATTTGATTGAAGAATATTTGTCAATTCACATCGTTTAGATCTATGAAATTCCGGATTTCCAAATAATTTCAACTATGAAGAGACTCACCATTTTGTCCCTGAGAGGAATTTGTGAGAGGAGTTTCCGATCATCAGTTTGTTCCAAAGACTCTCCATTGATGTATAGGTCCAATTTGACATTGGTGCCATTGGCTTTTATTTTTCTGAGTATTTGGCGCCGCAAAGATGCTAGAGTATCGTTGGTATGAGTGGATATTTCTATATCGTCAACATTTCGTGCAGGACTGGCGAATCGAATGATCAACGATAAGTGCTTGCCACGCGCGGCCCTGAAATTGGAATATAATCTTGACATGTGCAAAATTGATAAGATAAATCTTGAGGATTCGATAATAAATTACCTGTGTAAGGGAAGAATCTTCCTCTCACCGGGAAAGGCTGTGTCGCACTCATTAAGATACTCTTGTAAGACTTTCATGACACGACACATTTTCATGGCTTCCGATTTAATAGCTTCTTTGCCATCAATATCTTTTTCATCCCGCTCACCAGGAGATTCTTCTCTCAAGACAGATACGGTGCTGTAATGAGCTCTCAAACGATCCATGCACTCAGATATATAGGTCTCATGAAAAGCTACGACTGAAGATTGCAATCGTGGACCGAGATTAGTATTGACCTCTTTCAAGAGTTCAATAGCACGATTAGCTATTTCTTCAGGACTATTAGTAACAACCTGGACGGTCAATGGACATAAATTAGAAATAGCTTGAATATTACACCTTTTTTTGGTGGCTTGCAACATCTCTCAAAATGGAAAGGTAGATAGATATTCAGAGAACGTACCCTCCACAAGTAGTCACTGCCAATCAAATCGACATCATCCATTAAAACTGTTCGACGTTTTTGTTTCAGTTTACCTTCTTTAGAATTGACTGCTTTGAAAAACCTCTCAAAACACTTGATTCCACTCTCGGTGAGTAACGTTGGATCCAATCGCAATAGATTATTTACAAAAAATTCCTTATTGATAGCAGGATCCAGGTCAGGTTCATCTCCCATCAATTTAGAGAACCACCTGAAGCATGCTTCCCTGTCTGAAACAAAAACAGCTTGTTCTGCCAGACACTGCCATATCTGTTTTGCTTGATCGGAGCAGAGCCATAATTGACCGTCCTGAAACACAATTTTTTGATTGAAAAAAAAAGATCAAAACCAGAGCCGAATGACCGTGACGTGACACTGACCTTGAGTAAAAATCTCAAGAAGTTGAGCCTTTCTTGCACTTGCATAATATGATTGTAACGCTGATCTGGTAAATACGTATTTGGATCAATGTTTGGGTTTTCTTTTACCAACTGACGTATTTTATCCATATATGTTGTCAAACTGTTAGTCACTAATATAACGACACTATGCTGAGTTTGAAGACGTCCTATAACTTCTTGCCTGAAAATGAGTGAAAATAGTAGTGAATTGAATGTGATGTATAATGAAGTATTAGAGAATAAAAATTCATTCTACTCACCTGTAATATGCATGATGCGATCTTGGATTATGGCCCATATTTGGATTTTGCTCGTAAAGGCAGCATATTTCGCGGATAAGTTTCAATGCAGGAAGAGCCCACTTGTCCCCAGTTTTGAGCTCATCTACACACTTGTCCAACCATATTGTTTTCTGAGCATCTCTCTCTTGTGAACAAGAGTAGTCCAATATTTTTACATGAGCGTTTAAAGCCTGATCCATTATTTCTGTGGGCACTTCGTCGGAATGAGCCAAATTCCAAAACAGCATCAAAACCTATTGGGCCAGATTATTTCATGAGGAAATTGAGTAACATGCAAGTTTTACTTGAGTGAAATAATTTAAAAAGTTTATAAAAATACTCACCTTGTGAGCCATGACTCCATCTTTGTCATCCTCAGCCAATCTCCGAATCAACTCTAGAAGCTTTTCTCTTTGTTTCTTGTTGGCAGTTCTCCAACTCGTCTGGAATAGACAAACATCAGAAATCTTCTCATACTTGAAGCGTAGAAAAAGGATTGACATGGCAATGTGAATTTTTTTACAGAAGAAGATTTCTTCAGTCACTACTTTCTTTGTACCAAAAGCCAGTAAAAATTGTATTCACGTTCCAATTTCTGATCAACTCCAATACATTCTCGAAACCAGTCACATCTACTTTCTAGCGACACTTCGAGCGCACGGATTTCGTTCTACTTGATGTAGAATAGAAAAATATCCGTGTTATACCATCAAGAAAAAAGACAAAAATAAATTTGGATGGTAGGAGCGCTTTTTACCGTAGTCCAGCTCTATGGGATAAGTTATTCAATGATAAAAATTCACGATAGGCAAATACCTGGAAACACTCAAAAAGATGATCCAATTGTTCGGGACTGAAGTCCCACGCCAACCTGGCCAATAAATCGTGAACATTCTTCACAATCGCCTCGTGTTTGCCAGCTTGTGCAGCCCATACGGCATCCAGGTCCTCAAGAGTCAACGCACGTTCTTTTATGATGAAGCGTAAAATTTTTTCGAGCTTTTCCACATACTGCGGCTGATGCAACGAGTCTCTAAGAACAATTTCTAACACGCCATTTTCCTTGATCCATTTCTAGATGAAAATTCAAGATTGTTAAAATGTATTTGGAGTATAGGTACGAGATCTTTGGAGATCAAGACGAAAGTACTCACCGCCATGCGTTCTGCAGTCAGCCATTCTTCTTCTTCAATGTTAGGAGTGCGATGTAGGTAATGATTGACACTTGCAATAACTTTATTAACTTCATTCAGAGCGTTCATTTTTCCGTTGAAGGAGGAAATTTGTAAAAGCCTCAAAATCATCTTCAGTCTCAAGATTTCCAAATTTTTTATCATTTCTTCTTGATAAGGTACTCTTGAAACAATGCATTTAGCTGCTTTGATTATGGCCGATATAGCATCGTTTTTCGATTCATTCTTTGCTTCTTTTTTGAGTTCTGCATCAGTCAAGTTATCTAAAATTTGAGGCACCATTTGCTGGAAAACAGGAGGATACGTCATAAAAACGGAACCAAAGAATAAATAACTTCATTGATATGATTTAAAAAGTGCTTACCACTATGGGCATTAAATATTTATTTATTGTATTAACTGTTAATAGTTCACAGCACAAACCAAATGGCTTAATTAATGCATAAATAACTGGCACTGTTAAATTTCGTCCACTTGAAAATCTCTTGAGTAAAATTTCAAAACCGTTAAGACTACCAAATCTGAAATAACGGAAAGGATTAGAATTTCAATGCCAATTTTTTGATCTAGTGTAAATTGTGTCCATACTTGTTTATAAGATCAACAAGCCAGCCACGAGGATTTCTTGCATCCTGAGGAGACCGCGCATATATTTCATCTTCAGGAATATTGCTACCAGGAGGTACAGTCTCAGAGGTTCTTGATGCATTAAACGTATGAAATCTAGGGTATTCAAATCAAGATATTAGTCAATATTGGGTGATTATTTGAGCATGAATGATTGTTTGCAACTCACTTATTGTTAGGATTAAAAACCATAGCAAGTAAATCAAGAAGAGGAAACCAGTCCTCTTCTAATTTCAAAACACACAGTTCGACCAGCCGTTGGCAGTTGGCATTTATATAATTGTGTATGTTCATCTTCCAACTATTGACTGCATCGTCTGTGAGAATTTTTGTGAAGGAAATGGTGAGACCTTCTCGAAAAAACCGCTGGCATGCTTCACTTTGAACGTCAATTCCTGCGGTCACAGATTCAATATTTGAGGAACCTATTCAACTACCTACAATCCTTCATCTTCAATATTTGAGTTGTATAACTTACCTTTCCTGCATAAATCAATGCTGGCTTGTAGCAGGCACTCAAGTTCTTGTTCTGGTAAGACTGGTACCACCCATCTTGGACTAGATATCTTGTCATCCAGCATAGCAAGCTTAGCATGGGGAAAATCAGGTTCTGTCTTCTGCTGACTGTTGTCATCGGCCCCAGCTGTGGTCAGCTCGTTTTGGCAATCAGCTGGGGCTGTGCTATCGCTAATTTGAAGGGCTGACAAGGTCTCCGCCAGCTGCTGCTGACCAGGCGAATGGGGTATCTACAAAGAAGCAATAATAACTTTGAATGCTACCGCTGAAAGAGTACAAAGAGCACTCAAACCAAGAGACAAATTAGAACCAACCATCGCGGTCTGGCGGTTGTCGGTGGGGTCGACCCCAACGCCCTGGCCCCTCGTGGCGATCGTCATCCTGCGTTGCGAGGCCTATAGAAGCCCGATGCTCCGGGCACGTATGCAATGGGCCAAGTATCACCAGTAAAGGGCATCCAGCAGCAGTGTCATCAAACGCTCGGGGTAGCGTCTTGGAGGAGGCCTAGCTTCGCTAACCTATATCTACACTATCTGAAAAAAGCAAGTACACAAAGATCTCAGAACGAGGAACTCGATTTGGTACACTGTAGTACACGTAGTAGTGGCGTAGGTGAAAACTTGGTAAGTCTCATCGAAATGTTTCGGAAAAGCGCAGCGCTAAAACGTACGTGGTTGTAGCTAGCTATACCTACGTAAGAAACGAACAACAGACGGAGGTGAGAGAAAAGAGGGATGAAGCAGCGAGCGCGCGGAGCTCTGCCGCGAGAGGAACACTGAGTGCGAGAGAGAAAGAGGATGATTTTCGGCACCCGGCCCGTGTGCAGACCGCGAAACGTCGAGTGTGTTAGCCGCGGAATAACCGCGAGCGCTAGGGGACAAGGTGTAATCGTGGATCCCTCGCACCCGGGTTTTTCAACAGGACTCACCATTGGTAACTGGAGTGAGCTATCACGACGACGTCGCGACTTTTCGGAGCAAAACCGGTCGGTAAAACAACGAGCGGCAGCCGGGGCGTGAAACTTTTGTCTTTGAAGACGACTCAAGTTGTCACCGGCGACTATGTAAACAAGCAGCTGACGCTGTCCTCGAAGATGCTGTACTAGGAGACACAAGGGACTACAGCACACTAGAGGATCTACTGTGGGGGCTGGGCCGGTCGGTGTCTGCGCGCGGTACACACACTCAACAATTCGAGTCGATTCATGTCGGCTAACCTTGGCTAGCTCGAGCTGCTCCGTCATCGACCACGACGATGACTTTTTGACCCTCGGTGATGCTCGTCTGCGCGATCCTGGATGGAAAACCGGGCCAATATCCGGACAAAATGGCGACTTGCAGCAGCTCGCTCATGCCATGGGCAACGGATGCACCATTGCTCTGCTGCTGCTGCACTACTGCTCTGCTCTTTTTCGCGACAGCTGGCTCTGGATTGGGAGTGGCGCTGCTGGCGGCGGCAACCCCACAATTTTAGAGATAATCGTAGACCCTCCAGAGGCAGACAATGCACCAGGTGTCTTGTCAAGTCATTTTTGTTTATGCTGGTACCTGATGATGTCTGCGACTAACTGCACTTTTCAGTTCAGGTCGCGGAGGTTTCGGAGTTGTAAGTTCAGCCGAGCCTCTATTTTTCCGCAAACGCAGAAAAATGGGGAAAACACGCGACTTTTGATGAAGCGCGCAGTGTCGCCGAGGAATGTCAAAAATCCAGACAGTGGTGATCTCAACGTAAAGTCTACTATATTTGTACATACGGTCTAGCTATTCTTGTTCATTCTCAAACTTTTCTCTCTCCGGTTTGTCGGTCATCATTTCGAACGCCGGTTGTTTTGTTTAGCTTGCTTTATTTACTTACGCATCTGATGACTGACATATCAAATCAGATGTCATCGTATAATGGAAAACTGACAGTTTGAAAATGAAAACTTTGCTTTATACGATTCGAATGATTCCAGATTTGACTTTGAAATTGATTTTTCAAACTGAAAATACGAAAAAGCGTTATTTGAATAAAGATTAGAGTCTACTTTTACCTTCCAGGATTTTTTAGAGCCCATTTTTCAATTTTCAAACCAGACTATGGAAATATGCAAGTACAGATAAGAAAATAAGAAAAATCAGTTGTGAATTTTTTTCTTCAATGGGGCTTCTCATACTTACCATGATTTCCTCATTTCTTACGAACGAATTGCTCACGCACCTCGATATACAGTACCCACCAAAATAAATGGAACACGGGTTCTTTTACTGAAACAGCGATTACTCCGACGTCCTTGGGTCTACGGCAATTTTACAAAAAGCATTGGAAAGATGAGAAAGAAAGCCATCAATTCATGTCTTCTAAAAGTTTTTTAAACCCAGAACTCATGGTTTTGATTGGCTCCGAAAAATGAAAAATGCTTCATTTCAATCAATCATCGATCATTTATTGAGAAAATACGATAGCGTAAAAGTCCTTGCGGGATCTTGTATGTAGATCTTTTCAAGACCTTCAAAATCATTTCTTATACATTACTCTACGGTGTTGTGCACCCGAGTTACGAGCGGTCAAAAGAGAGCAAATTTACACGCGTTGAGGGTAGCGGAGATGCCAAAAAATGCGTAATCAACGATTTTGACGTGAAATCTTCTAAAAATCATAAAGTATGAATCAGTTGTGTTTCAGAACTCGCTCGAAACGACCTCAGACAGCTTGAAGGAGAAAAATCTCATACCTCTAGATCACCAGTACCCTCGACCCGCCCCAACTTCTCTTTGCCAAATCACTCGTAACCCGGGTGCAAAAAACCGTAGACTAATGTATAAAAAAACGATTTTGAAGGTCTTGAAAAGAGCTACAAGATCCCGCAAGGTTTTTTGCGCTATCATAATTTCCCAATGAATGGTAGATGATTGACTGAGATGGAAAATTTTTCGTTTTTCGGAGTCAATTAAAACCATGAATTTTGCGGCAAAAAATATTTCAAAGGACATGAATTGATAGATTTTTTTCTCATCTTTCGAATGCTTTCTTCAAAATTATTGTAGACCCAAGGACGTCCGAGTAATCGCTGTTTTAGTAAAGGAATTCATTTACGCGGGTACTGTATACTTATAATAAATCTGTGAATAGTATCTCGTAAATAATATCATCCCAAGATTCCTCCGTAAGAGAAAATATTTCAACAATGAAAATAGTTTTCACGAAAAAACCATGCAATTCATCATAATCATACCATCAATTGATCGCTAATTGTTACGTTAGTGTATTCCAAGAAAGGCTCCATGCATATAATTTGGGTTCATCTTCCTTGATCAAAATTTTGGACATTTGCCTCAGATCCACCGTTCGATCGAATGTATTGAACCAGTCATCTTGTGTTTCTACGATCTATTCACCGAGAATTTATCCATTATCGAACTTTATCCTTGAGAGACAATTATTGTTAAAGTTCCATCATTTGACAGTACTAATGACGATACCTAAAACAATGAAAAATTTTGCGACTCCACGCACCTCTTCGTTGAAAAAACAATCAATTACTGATTCGTGTTAGAATGTAAAAATATGCAAATTGATAAAGAAAACGATTTGCTACTATGGCAAAGTCGAGGCTTGTTTCGCAGTCGTTTCGTAAATAAATACTGGCTCTTGGATATTGGTTTGTAGCTTTTTTCTGGAGCTTGAAAATTTTTTTGACGTTATTTAAATTCGGATACTCTCTCCCGTTTCTCACCCACATGTATTGATCTGATTCAGAAATGAATTTCTTCGTGACGAAAATACGTCCGGGCTAGAATTGTCATATAAGTTTCGTTTGAAAAAATCTTGCCTCAATAGCTCGTAGACGTCTGATCCACAAGTTTTAGTCAGCTATCAGGTTCATGAAAGAAGAAATTAATAAAACTTCAACATTTCTCGAAATGAACAAGAAAAGTGCGAATTCATGTAACTATTTATTACTCAATCACATCTACTCAAAAACGAAAAAAATATCTAACATACCTGTTGGGTGAGGTTGCAATTGTGTTCGGAAAAAGTCAAAATCGATTGTGTAAATCTAAGAAGAATATGTAGAGGAAAGGATCAAATTCCAGAATCTCTCCTACATAATGGTCGTTATAGTTACTTTACGGTAAAATGCTCATTATTGCCTTAAGTATACTCAAAAAAATTCAATTATTCTATGTGTTTTATACAATTTTGACGCGCAACTCCAGTATCGTAGATTTTCAATCTCAATTAAAAGTACATTCGCAATAAGTTGCCGTCAATTCCATCCAAAACACCCACCATATAATAGTTTAAGAACGCTATTCTTATAACTTCTTCATACTTGAATAGTTGAAACCCGATTAGAAAAGTAACAATATGAAAAGCAGATGAACAAAGGAACATGAAGGGTTAATGTATTTACAAATTTCATGTTCACTCTGTTACCCAGAGGAGGAATATGTAAGACGTGTCAAATTTTACAATTGTGCAAAGTTACGTTTCAAATGACGCCAAACTGTGTTTGCATTTAGTCAGTCGTTCTTTGGAAGATAAGTTACTTTTCATAGATAGTAAAATATCTGCTAAATCGTTCGTGGGATCAATTTATGATTTACACCGAAAAATCGATGAGTGATCAATCATATAACTTCATATGCTCTTCCAGACACCAATATTTCATTTTGGTGAGAAATATACGTCAGTAAATGACCGATGTATGTGCTGAAATCTGAGAAAATTACACTTACATGAGATGAATCTTAAATGCATGATAAGTATGATCTGTGAAAATCAAAATCAGCAGTATAACCGATTCACTGTTATCATCCAGTGTTCAATTGCCAAGCTTGTATAAGCATTAAGGATTTGAGATGCAATCAAGCATCATAAAACCAACTCTTCCAATTCCTTGATCAGCTCTGCTTCTTTCTTGATCTTATCCAACTGATTTATTTCCAATTGTTTGCCCATTCCTTGCTGTTCCTTAAGCTTTGAAATTTGATCCAATTTCTGAAACATAAAGATAAAATACTTATCATTGAATGTTTTAACGTTTTTTGGTGAAAAAAGTGAAATTTCTGCAGGTATTACTCTTTCTATTGAACTTTATAAATAGAGTCGTTGCAGGCACGCATAAAACTACTAGGTGGTCAGCGAAAAATCGTTGGACTGGGTGCCGCTCATTTAATTAATCAATCAAGGTCTTTTTTCATGTAAAATGGACGAAGGAAGACGTAACTATAACTCAATTTGTATTTTTAATAGGAATAAACATACATAGCAATGTGACGCTTCCTCGCCGACTTCGAGTCATTCGAAATAATTTAATGAATTTTCAATCAGATGCACTACTTATAGCTATGTCGCGATGTATCAATTTTCTAACGAGGCTCCGATCTGTTTAAATCGAAGAATCTAACAAACATTGATCGTAAACTGTCAGAAAGGGACCAAAGCTGTATCAAAGAGTTGTTCTCCAATTCAACTGATAATATCGAAAACTGATTAGAATGAAAAGGTACTTAAGGATAAAACTTTAGAAGAAAATCTGACAAGGTCGAGGATCTTTTCCGCTACCGGCATACACGGGTAAAATTCATTCAAAGCATTGTCCACATGTTTTGCCAAAAATTGACCTTCAACAACTTTTGAGGGATGAACTGCAGGTGACTCATGAATCACTAACCGAGAATTAATACTCTTCACATTTTGTTCGGGGCGGAAGTATCCAAACACAAGTCTCTTGTACACCTCGCGGGCTTGGATTTACATACGCTTCTCATTGTCTGAGATCGATCCAAGTTACGAATCTAGATTCGTTGATACAAGGGAGATCAAAAGCTCAAAAAGGAAAAAAAATTTACTTAAGGGTCGATCTTTATATTGGGATCGTTTGGTCTTGGGAAGTAAGTCGATCAACGAAATAGAAATAGCACTTTTGCAACACAGGCGATCAAAATTTAGTATTAGACTCGTCTCAACGACATGAGAGCGTAACAAATGATGTCTGGTTCGAATCATGATGAACTGAGATACGGAAATAATTTGTTACTTACACTCTTGATTTTCTTGATCTTCTTATCTTTTTCAGGATCACCGGTAAGTTCGTGATTACCGGAAGTCGTTGCATTACTCGTCTTAGGTGCTGCGCTGTTCGTCTGTCCATTTGAATTGACGTTGCTATTCTGCGTTTGAGACAGAGCTGCTTCTTGTTCTTTCTTGGCTTTCTGTGCTTCACGCTTCTTCTTCATTTTGAGAGCAGCTTTGGAGGGGTTTGACTCAGCTGGCTTAATCTCATCTTCATCGTCGTGTAGTTTGAAATTTATTTGATGTCCTCTTGCAGATGGAGGCCGATATACTTGTTTGGACGCCAACGGTTGACTTGGAACAATACCTTCAACAGCTTTGTAACTAATAGTTTTTTCTTTGAATGTGCCAGGTGGGTATTTTTGCCATACAACTTCCCACAATTCTTCTTGCTTGTTCCAAGGTCTTTCATATAATAACGTTCCGGTGTAGTGATAAATATTGAATCCGTTGCTAATTCGAAGTCTTGGAGCTGTTGTTGCAGTCATGTAATGCTCACCATCCGGTGACCATTCTAATAAAGTGGTGTCTGGAGCTTCTGATGTTGCAATCAATTTTCTATGTTGAACATCCCACAATTCGATTCCGCCTCGCAAATTTCCAAAACCAGTGAGGATAACGATATTGCCAAAAGGGTTGTAATAAACAGCATTCCGATGTTTAGTTCCAAATTCAAAGATTGCTTCACATTTCAAGTTGTATAAAGTTGTCTTTGATGGCATGAAGCCATATATAACGATGAATTCGGTATTTTTTGGAGACCATTGAACAGCATGGATAGGACCCTCTTTGCTGAGCATTACAAGGGCAGTTCGACCCTTTGTATCCAAATAGTGTAAGGTTTGTTTGCCATAATAAGAAGCACCAGTCTTATCAACTTCAGTACTAGTTAGTAGTAAAACACTACTACCCTGATTATTCCAGTAAAAGTCGACCCGATCATCTTGGAAAAAACTCTTGTTTGCTATTGGTTGACCATCTTGGAATTTAGGATATTGAAATAATCTACCAAAAGATGGCTGGCCAGATTTCCCTTTGGATAGAAGTAGACGATTATTTCTTTGTTACTAATAAGCAGTGAAGAATAATCTTGATATTACCTGGCATGTAACAGAGGACATGGTTTGGGGAAGCACCTGGTGCTATACTAAACTTAGCAACCTTAGCAAGGTTTATTCTGTGTGAAACTGCTTCAAAATTAGCATTTTCATACAGAACAACATCGTTATTAGCTAACATACCACAAATTTTTTCATCGTTTGACCACTCTGGTTCCCTAAAATAATAATTTTTTCAAGTGAGTATGGAGCAAGCTAGCACTTCATAAATTGGAGAGTAGAAACACATTCGAAGACTCACCAGTCTGCTTGCTTCTTTTGGGTGAAGCTCTTGACCAAATTACCATTACTTGGGTCCCATATGTGAAGATTGGGAGCACCTTGAGGATTTGCTTGGGAAACTGAAAATATTTTCCATCAGGTTAATGCATTTCAATTGTAAAAGTAGACTTGAACCTAAACTTCCTCTTACCAGTGAAGGGCTCCCATGTCATGAGATAAGTATCTTGTGGTGAAAATTTAATCGATTGCACTTTAGGTCTACTGATTTCTGCAACAACTTTCCATGTCTCACATAGTACAATCTTGAGAGAGACTCCATTAACCCATGCAAAGTAACGACCACGAGGACTAAAGCACATTGCTTTACACGATTTGCTGTCATCTTTTTGGAATGCTGACAGTGGTTCATATGCAGGAGGGCCATGGGAGAGAGTGATACCAGTTGACCCCCTGACTGAATGTTACAATACAATAATTGATTCATTAGCTACATGGCAGGATATTCAAGTCGATTGTCATATTAGTCATTGATCTTGGAATCTTTGAATAAAGAATTCATCACAGTCACTATGAAGGGTTTTTGGAAGAGTTCACATAAATGCTAGTCTTCAAGATCACATGAGAATTTTTGATGTGTTTTAATCGATCAACTATCACTCAACAATATCTCAACAGAAAGATGATTCCAAATTCGTGGTTTTGATTTTTATTGAAAGAAGTTCATTGTATCTTATGAATCATTGCATGTAATAAACCACGTAAAAATCGGTTCATCTAGATAAGTGAAAGTCGAGATTGATGAGAAAGTTAGAAATCCTGAGAAGTAGATCAATCACTACTACGAACATGCTTGCTGTTTTAGGAGATTATAAAATAGATGAGCTAGAATTTTTTTAATTTCTCAGTACTTACTAGCCACACATGGAACAATTAACGCCATTTTATCCTTTCTGCAATTGTACCATGTGGTGTGTTCTTAACCTTTCATGCAAGTGGATGGAGTATCATCAAGTATCGATAAGAATCGATCCCTCTCCTCTCTCTACTGTCCTGTCGCCGTACGATATAACCTAAGAGCTCCAACCTTACCTGACGATATGAGTCATTTTATTTTTCAGTAAGGGTAGAGATTTTCAGCCAGTCTCTGACTCAGTACTTATAGTCTATAAGTACCGAGTCTATAAGTTATAGAGCACGATCATCATGTTGATTGCTGTATTGCTTATCAACATGTCATTTTGAATCCAAGAATCTTCCTCTGTGGTATGGCCACTTCATCTTTCAGGTAAATCATCCTAGGAGAATATATAAACAAAAACACTGTAACACTCGCTGTAACACCTTGATGTTGACTTGTAGAAGCTGCATCAAACCAATCAAATGTAATAGAGAGATAAAATTCTATTTTCCTAATTTATTGGATGTTTTAATTCCAAATTTCTCATCAACATATCAAATTTTACTCTAGCAATGTTGATGAATATGGATTTGAAAGGCCTAAAAATTTCAATTATGAAATTTATGAAGAATTCATGTCAGAGTACTTGAAGATATTGGCCAAAAGAGCAAAAAAATGGGCTGATATTATTGGGCAAGGAAAATCACTGCAGCGTAGTCTCACCATCAAAAGATATGTGCGGAAAGGAGTCCCAAATGAGCACAGAGGGCCAGTAAGTTGTACATACCTTTGAAGTTTGATTGATAATCATGAGTCTGTTTTTCTGTGAGACATCAAGTCAGCTTTTACTCTGATCCTTGCAGGTGTGGCTATTTGTTAGTGGAGGAGAAGAGTTGAAGAGTAAGACTCCAAATTTTTATCGACAATTACTGACTGATTCACATGATCCTGAGATCATCAACATAATCAAGACAGATCTTCCCAGAACTTTTCCAGATAATATATTTTTCAATAATACCGACATTCATCAACGTCAATTATTTAATATTTTGTTAGCTTTTGCTCACCAAAATCGTGAAGTTGGATATTGCCAAGTGAGTATAACTCCATAAAAGTCCCTCTGAATTTTCTCAATGTTTTCTTACAGAATTTCTGTCTTAGGGCTTGAATTACATAGCAGGTCTACTTTTACTTGTGACAAAAAATGAAGAGACTGCCTTTTGGTTACTAAAAGTATTAATAGAAAAAATTCTGCCTGAGTATTACACTCCGTCTATGAGAGGATTGCTAATAGATATCGATGTTTTAGCAGAGCTAGTCAAGTAAGATATTTTCTAAAGCCTTTTAGTTGCAACTTGCAACTTTTCTTGTACTGAAAAAATTCTCTTTGACAGAATGAAATTGCCAAGAGTATATAACCATGTCACCTCTATGGGATTGCCTTGGGCAGTTATAACTACAAAGTGGTTCATTTGCCTGTTTGCAGAAGTCTTACCAACAGAGGTAATTAATAGCTCACATAATTCACTGAAATGAACAATTTTCCCTATGAAATCTTTTTGTCTGATTCCAGACAACTCTAAGGATGTGGGATTGCCTTTTCTATGAAGGCAGTAAAATTGTGTTCAGAGTAGCATTGACATTGATCAAGAGGAATGAAGATAATCTATTAGCTTGTAAAGACTTTACAGAGTTGGCAGAATGTTTTAAGGGAATCACTAAAGATAAGATTGTTCTTCAATGCCACACTTTCATGCACGTAAGTACATTTTTTACTTTTTTTCAGTGAAAATTTTCTTTTTGTAGCATGATTCTTCAGAATAGATGATGAATTAGGTCATTATTCATCACATAAAATTCATCCATATTTCAGAGTATATTCAAAGTTCCTGGATCATTGAGCAGTAATACTATTTCAAAGTTGAGACTAAAAGTAGAACAAAGTCATAAAGAGCAACAAAAATCCAAGGAAAGGTAGTGTCAGTCTCAATTTCTATCCATAAATGTAGGACGTGATATTAAGCTGGGTCAATTATTCACTTTGTCATATTTTCTTTTGTACAGTGCTATATATTTTGTGATTTAATAATTAATTATTGTTATTGCGTGTATTAGAAAGTTTCTAGAACAATACACTCATGTCAGTGTGTTTCAATTGTAAAACTATTGTTATTGTAATTGATAGTCACAGATCAACAATTTGTATTTCAATCACTTGGATAATGCAATGACTACTCCTTGACTTGAGATATGTAAAATTTTTCCAATCCAATATCCTCATCAGATTCTATTTACGAGAGTGATGTGTGGAGATATGTAAATGAATAATCATTTTCTTCAGAAAAGTATAATTCTCCAATATGTACATTTACAATTAGCTATTTACATTTTTATATTACAAATCCCACATAAGATGAAGTATTCAAAATCTATGCAGTTCTCAAATGTTGACATCACAATGCCCAACATTCCACACTCTAAAGTATTCAGCAAGGTAAAATGATTCACTTCTCGAGGAGATCTTTTGCTTCGTTTATTTTTGATGCCAAGTAGGGTGATCCTAAACATGAGTTTAAATCAAGTATAATTCGAGCAAGGTCTTTGGAAATAATTGAAACCTACCTCCTCGGTCTGGATGATTAGCTAGAATTATTTTTCTGAATTGTTCACGAACTTTAGATTTGGGAGCTGTTGGGGAAACCCCCAGAATGAGAGCTGCTTCTCTGCGAGTCATTCTGGCCTCAAACCCTCCTTTGTAATATTTGCTGTTGGCTAATGCCTATTTCATAATAAAATGAGAAAACCATGAATCTCATTGGCATTGAACACCAGTGACAGTTTTTCAAAGAAATACCTGTGCATCTAAGGGTGGCATATTCTTGACAGCTTCTGACATTTTTTGTGCCAGGGCTGGCATTTGCTTCAAAATGTATCGACCAGCAAATCCAGCAACAGCTAGTCCCAAACCTGCAACTATGGCTGTCGTCTGAAAATAAATAAGGTGTCTGGTCTCATTTTTTCATTCAATGACAAAAATGAAAACTCCCATGCTAATCTCCACAAGACGCTGGCTATGCTATTACACTAATTAGTTAATGATCGTCTCAATAATTCACTATGGGTATGTGTTGATACTGTTAATTCTCTTGCAAAAGCATGTGCAACAAACACAACACTCATTGCATCACTTCTAGGTTAAATATTTTCACCAATGCCAACGTTGACATAAATCTTCTTTGATCGGTGAAAGAATTGATGGATTAACGGCTCCGAGCCTGAGGTTTTGTGAATTGAATATCATTTAAGAAGGATATGAACTATTACCATTTTTCCTTTTTCCTACTGTTATGAATCGCTGGGAACGTCAAGCAACGTTACCCTATCGAAAAGAAGACCAAAAGGATACTGATTGCAGACGACATTATAAGTAAATTCATGTAAATTGTTGGTCTCGTCGCACATCACGAGCATGGCGGTCACATTCACGGTCATAATGTAATGTGATGGTCTCGAACAGTATTACAGACACACCTTATGGAGTAAATCGTATTTGTGTTTATACATGCGATGCAGACATGCAGCAGAAAAGAAAAGAAGAAACGGAAAAATCTAGCTAAAAATTTGGAGGGATTCGATTGGCTTTCTTTCCAATCTATCTTCGTGAGCATCATCATCAAAAATTATTGATCATATTCAGTTATCGTATTCTTAACTTTTAAGTAAAGTATATTCCCATACATTCTATGAAACATGGGTGGAGGAGACTTGGTAAGTTCATGAATAATGTAAACTCAGAGGTATATTTTTTATATTTTCTTCCTAACTTGTCATGCCCATCATGAAAATTCGATTTTTAGAATCTGAAAAAATCATGGCACCCATCTACAATGAAAAATATGGAGAGAGTGTGGAAAGCCGAGCAACAAGACCATCAGGAGAAAAAGAGAATTGCAGAGCTACAGAAAGAAATTGCAGTTGAGAGAGATAAAGAGGAGATGAAAGCTTTTGCAATGGAGCATGGAGCCATAGAAAGGAAAGATGATAAGAAATTAGATTGGATGTATAAGGGTCCACATGAGAATGTTAATCGAGAAGATTACTTATTAGGTCGCCCAATCGATAAGCAATTTGAACAAATTGTCAAGTCTGAGAAAGCATCACAGGGAGCCGACACAGCCAAGAATCATGTAGAGCATGGTTTGTATTCAATGTCTTACTATTTCAGATAAACCATTCTATAGAAGTGAAGCAAGTGTTGGAAGATCCTAATTTTGTTGTATGTTTACAGAATGCATTCCTCCTTCTCTGAGGTTCTTCTCTGGGAATGATCAAGTTGACTTGGCTAGGAAGTTGCAAGAGGATCCTTTATATGCAATTAAAAAGAAAGAAATGGAAACAAGATCCCAGCTATTGAAAAATCCAGTCAAAATGAAGCAATTGAAACAAATGGTAAGTTTCTCAAATTTGGCCTCTTTCTTTCATATAATATGCTTAATTGCTTGACCATGGTTCAATCATGCTTGTAGGTAGCCCAAAAGTCCAAGGAATCAAAAGAGGGGAGAAAAAAGAAGAAGAAGAAGAAAGCTTCCAGCGATTCAGATGAGGATGATGTTGACAAGAAACTCAATCAATTACTAGCCGACAAAATCAAAAAGTTGAAGGATGAAATAAATGAGGAAGATCTTTTGAGATCTATTAAAAAGCAGAAAAAGAGTAAAAAGACAAAGAAGAAGAAGAAAAAAGCAGACAGCAGTGATTGTAGCGATAGTGAATCAGACAGTAGCAGCTCAGACGAATCCCCAAAACGTAAAACAAAAACTTTTAAGGGCGGAGATGAAAAGACTCATAAGCAAAGCGAAATTGACCATAACAGTAAAAATAGTGGTTGGGATAAGAGTTGGGAAGAGTATAGTGGAAAGAAGAAAAAACACTGTGAACGAGAAGATGAATACAGGCATTCAAAAAGTGAAGCCAAAAATCGCTCACCTGAAAATCACCATGACAAAAGGTCAAAAAAGAGAAGAGGTATTAGTCCTAGCAGAAATTCGGAAAGTAGGAAAAAACATCACAAGCCTGAAATCGAAAATTCAGAGCATCAACGTAGAACGTCCAAGTCTCAAAATCACTACAATGAGCACAAAGAAAAAAAAAGCAGGAGTAGAACCGGGCACTCAGAGCATAGCAGAGAACGCTCTGAGGAAGAAGAGGAAATCCAGAAGCATCATCGAAAGAGTCATAGGTCTGAAGGTCAGTCTCAGCAAAGACGCGAAGAAAAGCGGAAGAATCGTAAAAGAGAAAACTCTGAAACCAGGAATACTAGTATGGAGGAAGAGGAAGGAAGACAACCTCATCAATCAAGGAATTTTGGACTCATGGTAAATGCAATTAATATAATATTATTAAGGTCTTTTGTAACTAAAGTGTCTAGATTTACGTCTTGATTATTTTTTCATAGAAAGCAGATGGTTCTAAAATATCTCCCCCGAGAAAACGGTCGTTGTCAAGAGAGAATTGCAGAGTTAAGACTGAACCCGTGAAAAAGGAACCAAAGTGGGTTCCCCCCAAAAAACACAAGTTATCTGATGAAGAAAAAGAAAGGCGGAGAAAGGAAATGATGATGGATGCATCTCATCGCGATGAAGAGCGTCGAAAAAATGTAAAAAGATACGAAGAAGAGGAAAAGAGAGAATCAATGAAAGAGAAGTCGTTCGACAAAAGTTTCCTTCAGTAAGTCACCAATTTTTATAGATTAAATAACGTGAGAATAAATAGATCAAGTGATAATTATTTTATTACAGGAAACATCTAGCGATGGCCGCAAATACTGAGACTCTCACTTCAAGAATAAAATCTAACATCAATAACATTCAACGAACAAATCGTTCAATGGATAGTAACTTCGCCAAGAGGTAATCAAGGAAGGTCCATGATATCCTCATCACTGGAATTGTAACATAAACGGTTGTACATAATCCTCAGTATGTAGGTAAAATTATTTTGCATTTCTTCACTCTAATAAATGATCTTTATTTGAATAATTCAACATTCAACAAAATTTCTAACGCAAAGGCACGGCCTATAGTACAGAAATCATTGACTGCTGACTCTGATCAAGTAATTCTACATAATTCATCTGTTTCTAATGCATCATGCGTTTCTGAGATATTCGTGACACAGTCCCCTGTGAGAACATTATTAACAATTGCTCTTGCCAAACAACTTGTTGTGAGTGAATAGTTTGCAGAGAAAAATGAAGTCATGTCATCTGTTTTCCTCAAACCATGGTCCTGAAAAATTGAATGATTTCTCATGTTAGTATGAGAGGAATGATTATTATAGCAATACAGTTTTACCTTGCAAAATATAATGAAAGCATCATCAACCAATTTGTTCAAATTCAGTTGCTTCTGGAAAGTCAACTCAGGATTTCTCAGGAGAATTGTTGATACTATGTTCAAGAGCTGTAAACAAAACGTCAAATGAATTACTATAAAAGAATCATCTTGAATGTTACCAACACTAGTGAACTAGAGTGACCCCTTTTTCAGTCCGTGGGGAAAAACATTTTTCCAAACATGCTATTCATTCAACAATTGGATTGGATGTGGTGAAGAACAAATCAGAGTTCTCTCGTAATTCTTAACTTATAGGTACAATTGCGAAATCGAGTTTTAGAATATTTGAATAGAAACTTGATTCTCGGATCCTTGGATGATTCTAAAAACGTTTGCAGACTTTTTTTCTCTAAATCGTGTGAAATTCATCATTCTATTGACTCATTCACCGCGCTCATTTGAGGACAGTCGCTCTTAAAATAGTTGGTTTTGAATTTTTTCAACAATACCTCGACCACAATCTGCCTATATTCTGGAATATTGATGTGATGAAGGGTAGATTCGACCAGCAGAGCGAACGTGAGCTCTGAACGAGTCATGTTTGACAGAGTCGGTTGTTGAGGTATTTCTCGTTCATTCACACAAATACCACCCGGGCATCGCTCTAGTACTTCCCAAACTTGATTATAAAATTGAGATGGTACTCTGCACAGACTTCCCTCGATTTTTCTCCTTCCAAGGATAGATAGACTTTGGAAAAAATTAAGCCTTTATAAGTATACCTTGATATAGCAAACAGTCATAAAGTTGATTTCGGTACATGCTCACTTTTCGTCAGATGCCCATTCTTTCACGGTTAAAACTTTGATCAGAAGTTGCCTCACTTCATATGGGCTGTAATTTTCGATTGGCTTGAACGTTTTTTCAATCATTTGTAAATATAATTTCATGGCCTCTAGAACCCACCTACGAGAATGAAAAAGTTGTTACTCATCTTTTTGTCAGAATTGTGGAAATTTCATCATGTTGCCGTACCCTATCCGTATTTTTAAAATACCCTTGAACATTTCTGGATTTGTTCCAATGAGCCTTCCACAGTACAGAAGTACTTCTTGTTGTAAAACTGCATGAACGACGTTATGGGGTTGGATGGTGGAATACATAACAGACTGAATTTCGGCTGGAGTCATTGGTTTGTCAAAGACGGTCTCTTGTTGCCCGATAACACCAACAGTGATCTAAAATATAAATATTGTTTGGAGATGATTGTGTGAGATCATCAGCAATTAGATTTTATCATAGGGGAAATATTTTCACCTGTTTGCCCTTAACGAGAACACCTGTAATGAAAGGGCTAATACTATCAACAGTATGATTCAGTAAACTGCTGCAATAACGAACCACCATCCAATATCGCAGGTCTCCTGCCTGTTGATACAGGGATCTCAATATATCTCCGACTGAAATAAAGGCCTTTTTTAAAATATGTACAGGTGTCCACGCGGTTTTGAAATTTTTCCTGATGAATGGAGTTGAAAAAGAAGATGAAAGTTTGTTGCAATGGTTGAAAAATTCTACTTGACTAGGATCATTCTCGCAGTCGAACAATAAATTATATCGCGAAGAATTCGACTTTTAAACTTTTTGCATACTTTCTGAAGTATATTCGAGGCATTTAATTATGTCGGAGGCAAACAGGGTCAATTTCGTTGAATTTCATTGATTTGTGGTTTCACTTGAATCTATTTTTTAGGAAATCTATCAAAAGCGCTACCTCTTTAATAATCGTGGTGATTATGATTCATAGAGTTGGGATTTCGGTATGATATCGGTCATTTAATAGAACTCAACGAAATTCAACGAAAGTGAACACGAATTTCTTTAAAACCTCTGGAAGCAAGCTACGAAACTCGTGTCTAGATCAACAGCTATTTCCTAATGAAATTTTCGGAAATGTTGAAAGAAAACGTAAAGTGTGCTAAAATTATTGCGAAACTCGTCGAACTTTGGAGCGATTTCTTATTTGCAAAATATCAAACATTTTTGCAGGAAATTTTCCCACACTATACGCCGGTACCCGATAACGGCGGAAATCATGCTGGTTTATACAAAATCTCTAGGAGTCGTATATACACGGGTCAGAAATCATGGAGGTGTTTTGAGACCAATCGGAACGCCGATATTCAGATGAGACTTACTTGTTGAGCCAGCTATTTCATAATGTTCACCCTCTCTTTGCAATAAAATTCCGTAAAGTTGACATTTAGCATATAGGCCCCCGGCATTGCGGATTGCTTGTAAAATATCGGGCGTAGACTTGTGTTTGAAGTTGGACAGATCATTCACATCCTCGTTGTACGATAATGCTTTCGGAACATCGGTTAAACTTTGATAGCCGATGTAATCGTGTTCCAATTGCTTAAACTGATTCAATTCTAAATCTGTCTCCATTGAATTGATGAAATCTAGATGCTCTGCGCGTAATGACATCCATAGAATATTTGAAAAAAGAATTACGATAACTTGCAAAAACTTCGAAATCGTTTGGATTCTACATGATTTGACTGAAAAATACCTATGCAAGATGACGATATCAAATTCTGAAGTCGACCTATCCGAACCTTTGTTCCGTCACAATATCCCTTTTTCAGCATAGCAAACAGATCAAGCATTTCTTTGAACTGGGGATCCCTACAGTCAGAGAATTTTCAGTTATTTCGTATTGCTATTGCTATTCCTTCTTTGGAAATAATCAACAACGAAAAATGATTGGGCTCACCTCATATGCTCCTCTCGGATCAAGAGACAAACCGTTGGTCGGCCAGATAATCTCCAATATTTACCTGACAATGAAAAGTTTGAATAACCGTCATTGATCAACAGAATAATTAGAACGATTTCTAGGTCCTTCATATCTGTAGGGCCTCAAATTACCAACAAATTGAAGCTCAGTCTTGATATCATCAATCAGTAAAGCCATATCTCTGTACAAGTAGAATTCTGATACCTCAAAAATGAGTGGATAGCAGAGAACAGTCATTCCACAAACTCTATAAATCTTGAGAAAAATATGCTCTTCTTACTGACTTATTTAAAGAAGAATCAATAGAGAATGAATCGATCAAAATTTCAAAACAAAATTCCCTCGAAATGTTGTTTTTTTTTTCATTTTGGAGTATTTTACAAGGAACGCATTCGATTGATCGTTCAAAAATCTTTCGAGAATTTTGGATCTTATTATCTTTGCAATAATTATAATTCAACTCAACTTCGAATCTTGTGGTATTGCAAAAATGAGAATAAATTGTGCAAAAATATTGATCGATTGTTCTCATATTATGCATATATTCCTGATTTATTCAATACCTTACTAGTACCCAAAGATCCAATGGGTCTTGCAGGTCTACCTTCGAGATTTAATTTACCATTGACACCAAGGCACTGATATACTTTGACCAACTGAGTAGACGAGAGTATTTGAACAGGTTCCACTTCGTGAGGCGTTTGAGTTTGGATTCCATATGTAGCCATCATAGCTTGCAGTCTCATTGATTCCGCGATCAAAACTATTTGGACTACAAGATCTGTATGTGTACCCTATATATTTGAAATAAAAGGTTTGAGTAATGTAAGATCGGGATGTTGAACATGCTGGAGCAAATACATAGATCAAAAGCTGAAAAAATTTTCAGAATATATAAATCATTGCCGTACATCACTTTAGTTTTGCAGCAATAAGATGCATATATGTCATTAGGCCAAACTCAGCAGTTAAAGACAAATGAAAGGAATGTTTAAAATTGTTAAGCATCAAGACAAGCAAATTGAGCGGATTACAGAATTAAATTTTTGTATGTATCTGTAAAAGATCTGGCAGAAAATGCGGGTATCCGATTCCCGAAAAAATGACTCGGAAATCTGCGTGATTCCAATTCAGATAGGAGGTACATTCGAAGTTTTCATGGAACTTTTCTTCAATTTCTGTGATATACATAATCGTCACGTTTTTACGATAGAACTTATGAACGTGGGCCTCACATAGAGAACTCAGATGCAACGAAATCGGTAGGCAACGAATCAATTTTGCAAGGGTCCTTTGCGATAAATTATGCGCGCAAATACCAACTTCTATTTGTTGCCGACGGAGAGGAGAAATATAGACTCGCAAACTCGTCGATATTGTAGGAGTTCGAATTGGGGATTTCTAATCCCTAGAGCTGCACATTGAATTTAAATGCATGTTTCATTTTAATGGCGGAGGTGATGATGTGATAACATCTGTTTCAGGTCAAAATACCCCATATTCAAAAATAAAAAAAATGATTCAACTACATTAAAAAATTATGAATAGCTTAACACAATATCTATAACCGATTTCTCATTTCTAGAATTTGTATAACTTCTGTCAAACTGAAATTCTAAAGCTTTACAGCGTGACGATTCTATTTCCGATTCTCATACAAAAATGAATAGACTCTTTCCAAGTGACGGTCCCAACGGTTTTTTTGGCGGCAGTAGAATCAATTCTTCCAATTGAAGAGATAACATGAGCATGAGTTTCATGCTGTTAGTAATTGATAAAAGTATACTAGGTGAGTCCTCTTTGAGGCAGACAAATGAAAAGTTATTTTGTTCTCGAAAATATGAGAAAAGCTTATCTGCGTTTTCACATCAGGCTTGCTTAGAGATTCTAGGAAACGTGAAATTACACTGATAAAACACTTTTAGCGCTACTTACACTGCTTGGTTTTGCCTGTATGAAACGCAAAAAAAAATTAATAACCCACAAAGACTATGAATCTCTAAGATCTCACAATTTCCATAAAATATTGTTATCTATAGTGTCCATCGATATTCATTTCTTTCTAAGAAGTCAGAATTGATGTGAAACCGACTTACTATTTCCGTAGTGGATTCAATCTTACCTGAAAAGCTGAGTATCGTCCCGCTTTCCTCGGTCGGTTATAAGATGGTAAGTACCGGCGAATTGGATCCAATTCGTTGATATGCAGCAAATTAGCTGTCAGTAGTTGTGCTATAACAAACATGGCCTGGTTCCACAAGTAAATAGGAGCAGATTCATCTCCGCCCCTGTGGCCTCTACCAACATCACAAGGAATCTTCATTGTGCTACCTGGTTCACTTTTTTCAGCTTCAACACTGTCTTCAGGAACATAGTAGTACATGGGAATTACTGGATCTGGAAATGATTATATTCTGACTTACACAAATCACTTCTCTCACAGGCAGTTTTATGAAGTTGAGAGCAAGATTCCATTATCAACTATTGGATAAGTACCTAGTTTTTCGACACTTACCGCCGTGAAAATCTTTTGAGATTCTAGCTTTCAATAAATTCTGATACTCTTCAATTTGATCTGGCAATGTGTTGAAAACTCCATCTATTATCATGAAAATATAAAACAGTGGCCATTCACATTCTATACTATCATATTCCTAATAATAAAAAATGAGTGCTTGTTAAATCACGCGTTCTTTCACAGAGAATGATCTTGGAACAAATAATTACTTTAATTTCACCAGTGCTGTAGTACCGTTTTTGAGGATCTTCCATAACAGTTTTATAACCATCTCTACCAAACCTTTTGAATCCATAATTCCCTTTCAATCTCCTCACTATGTTTGCTTTTGTCTCATTATATAAAACTTCTTCGTGGGTAGAAAAAGCAGGAAATGAAATTGTTGGTAAAAGTGCAGCATCTACACTCTTTGTGGATAAGTGTGAGAAGAGTATTTTTTCCAAAACTGAAAATTTAATTAATTGATGGAAAGAGTATTTATTACCTTGGAGCTGGATTCTCTTGGAAGCATTGTCTCAAAAATACTTCGATTGCGATTATGAGCGTCTATATCTACATAGATCACAGACCATGATGCTCCTTTTTCTCCAAAAAGGTTGCAACCATTGATAGCTTCAAGAGCACTTTTAGCTATGCCAATTGAACTGGCATGAATCTCTGGTGTACCATCATTGTATCTACTACCTCTCTCCCACATTCCAAAATCAGGAGTTCTGTAGGCTCTTTCAACATAGTATACCAGATTTTGCACAAAAGCAACCTCATCTTGTGTGTATATTATTTGAAGTCCAGATGAAATCATTTGCACAAGAAAGATCAAGTACAGTGATACAACATCAATCTAAAATATGCAGAGAATTTGAAAATTGCTGTGGAAAAAAGAAATGACAAGCTACAACTCAATTGTTCACCTGTAAATGATTGTACTCATCATCATTGAAAACTTCATCCCCTGTGTCCAAATGAAACTTGCAATGCAGAGCAAAACGGTTTGATTGATTCTTTTTGAACATCTCTATCCTTGCAGACTGTTTCATCCAACATTCTAGAATCCCTCTCATACATTTAATAGCTGATTGTCCAAGTTCATAAGATTTGCCTCTGTCATCATCGATTCGCCTATGATTGCAAAAAGAACATGATACAGAATTTATTCTTCATAAATGATTCTCCACAAAATTACCTGTAAGCTTGATGCAAACTCCAAACAGCTGCTGCTGAATATATGCTTTCTCTGATACTGCCAACCACCTTATCGTTTGATACTTGCGGAAATAAACCAGTAATAGTTGACTGATATCGAAGAATTTGTCTTTTAACTGTGAATGTTCATAGCTCTTTAATAAATATCAGGAATGTCAAAGTGTACAAAGTACCTACCTATTCCATAATATATATCGAGCTGCCTTATTGTGTCTTCATAATTGGATATTTTCAAGAACATATCAATATCAAAGTCAATGATGCTTCCATGGCGAGCATTTCTAAACGAAGGGGTCCTGAATATTTAAATGAATATAATGAGTAAGCAGTTCATGCTTTTTTGATCAAGATGATTATCCTTATATCATACATACCGCACTGTACCTGAGGCACTATTAGCTATCAGAGTGGCCATTCTAGATCTGCAAATCTCATGTGCAAATTCTTATCAAGTGAATTTAGATCACATACCGTCTGACTCAAAAATTATGTATTTATTTTCAATAAACATTGCGTTAGAGGTGACATCTAACATCTAATAATTCCTAACTTTATGTGGATGCAACTAGTGTCTATACTTATAATTTTCACGCAATACGATTCTCAGCTGAGGTTTATTTTTATTCTGCGTGCCGTTGCAGAGAGATTATTGAGACGCAGTGATGTCGAATTTTTCGCGTGTCCTACGAAGTAGCAACACTGTTTGCAGGAGATTTTCAAATTAGAACATGACTGGATTACTGTAATGCAAATATACATCAATTTTTGCATTCTCGACCTCGACTTGACAAATCGGCATCGGATGTGCGTGGAGGTCGGGACAAATTTCACAAAAACCAGTGTTTCGTCTGCTGTGGAGCAAAGAAACACGAGAATTCAATTTGTTGACTTTAAGTTCATCTGATCATCAATTCAGTGTTTATAATCATTTGCGAATGAATCTTACAACTATATGGTTTGTTGAATCTTTGTGTACGCGCGTGTGCCATGAATGGAATAGGATTAGTGCGATAAAATCGGCACACAAGTATCTTTAGTGTATATAAGTGCTGAAGTGGCACTTTCGGTATCATATCAACATTCTGCCAGCCCAGTGCATATAGGATAATAGGATGGGATATGACTTGACATAACCTCTACGTGGTTGTCAATTACTCTATGGTTTATACATATTTCAACATATAATTACTTGTCATGTACTTAGAAAGCCGTAAATATTCACAAATCTGATTTCTTGTGGGATCAATCTGGACAATGGATAAGGAAAAGATATCAGCGGCCAGAAAAAGGGTACAGTATTGTTGATTTCCATGTTGATTTCACACCCAACATACTTCATCCCAAAATCAATTGAAAATATCTCATGAATCGTGACTGTCCTATTGTCTAATCATTGAGTGTAATATTCTTTCATTTTTCAAAGCTCAAGGAATTTCAACGTCACAAAAAAGGCCATGTTGATAAGAATAAAACTCTAGAAAATTCTGACACTTCCCAAGAACCCAATGCTAGTCAGGTAAAGATTAGTTCCATGTTTCATTCCTAATCATCAAACTCTTTCGTGGTTATTCAAACAATTTTTATGCATCTCACAGGTCACATCTTTGGATAGCTCATCAAGCACCACAGCAGATGTAAATGAGTATTTTCAGAAGAATGAACTGAAAGAACTATTTCCCGATGATACAATAAAGTCTAGAAATGAGTCTCCAGATGTTTCTGATGACTTAGGGCATAACAATATATCAAATATTTCTCCAATGCCTAGTGATGTTATCAGTGAGCTCCAGCTATCTAATGGACATCCTCAAGATTCGTCATCAATGGATCAATCTTTCACCAATCATCAACTTAATGAGAGTGACATTGATATTCTCTCTAAAATGCATCACGACATCAACCAGACTGATGCAGGAAATCAGGATTTTCCATCAATTCAGTTTGATCAATCCAATTTCAATTTAAGCACTTCTAATTCACTGCAAAAAGAACATCTTTTGCAAATGGCAAATGCCATTGAAGATGCTGTTGTAGAGAAACACAACTGGGATGAGGCAAAATTGAGCACCTATGATCTAGAACAAAGAAACCAATTCCTGACTTCGTGTTTAGAAGAGCAGAAGAAATTGGTACATCAATTACATATCCAAGTTAGCCAATATGTAAGTATATACCAAATTAAAATTAAGTGTATTGAGTTAGAGAAAAATAGATTGGATATTTGACATGTTTGATTTTGAGAAGACCAACAAAATATCCGAGTTGGAAGCAGTTATAGCAACTAAAGATGCTGAGTTTCAAAGCAAATTTTTGAGAGAAGTAAGTCCTCTGAAAGAACAAATACAACTAGATGCTCAAACTATTGGGATTCTTGTGGGCGAAAAGGCAGAGTTGATCGCTACCAACACTCAGTCTCAAGCAATAATCAAACAGAAAATTGGTAATGAACTGACCTTGTGCATTCAGATGAACTTTGACCTCCCCTAATTATTGACTAAACTTTATATCCAATTACAGAGGAAATTAATGACCTATCAGGAAACTTTAAGATTTCTCAACAGAGAGAACTTGAATTGGAAAGAGAAGTTGCATCTCTCAAAAAATTGATAGAAGAATCAAGTTTATCTCATGAAAATTTGCAACAGAGCTACAATGTCTTGCACAAAGAGTGTGCTGAATTGAAGTGAGTCAAGAAGTTCTCACGATCGTGCAAATCAATTACACCATTAATTTTCGTTTTCTCTATTTAGGAAACAGAAGGATGATTTCGAATTGGAAATATCTGAGCTGAAGCAGAAATTGAGCTATAAGAATACAGAATGTTTGAACTTGCAACAAGAGCTACAAGAAAAAATGTCACTTTTATCTCTAAATGAACTCAGGTTACAACAGGTAAAGAATGAGATCTCATCATGAAACTCAAGAAAAAATTGTGTAACTCCTGACTGCAATTAAGCCTGGATTTTTCCTTTTTTAGCTCACGAACTCCCCTCAAGATTTGAATACTTTTGAAACCCAGCATCAAACTACCAAAGTTCTTGAGCAACAACTATCACAAATGAAAGAAGCTTTACAAAATTTGGGTATTGAGAAAGAAGAAGCAAGTAAGAAATATCAAAGTTACGCACAACAACTTGAGGAGCGGCAAGTAAAACTTTTGAGTGAGGTCAGTTGAAAGTTTGAGTGTGAAATCCTAGAACTTGATTTACTTACATTTATAAGTGCTTGGCAAGTCATTGAAAAACAACAGCGTCATTTTGATTGGAAGATTCAAACTGTGTAGATGGAAACGATACGGTTTTGTCTTCTTTTCTCAATATCTTTATAACATTTTTCAGTTGGAAACGGCAAAGAAGGTCATTGTTGACTCTGAAATACGCGAGCAGAGTTATATTCAAAGATTATCAGAATTAGAACAACATTTGCAGAAGAATCAGAAAGATGTAGTAGAGAAACCTCAAGAGGATCATTTGGAAAGAATTGAAATGTTGACAAAGAGTATGGACAATCTCGTTTTGGAACAAGAAAATTTACAATCATTGCTCAATGAGAAAGTAAATCCTTTTTTTGCTAATATCATGACTGATGTAACAAAATACTGGATTGAGTGAATAATCAATTTTTGAATTTACTCAGGACAATGAAATAGAAATTTTGAAGAAAGAACTGAAGGAGCTTGAAGAGATGAGGGATCAGAATGTTGATGCTTCCAAACTAGCTGTGGCTTTACAGAGTGAACAAATCGGTGCTTCTCGAGCGGTGTCTCAAAATCAGCAACTTAAAGTTGATCTTGATGAAATGCACGAAGCATACATACAATTGGTAATTGGCATGTTATTATTATTCACGGGAGACGAAAAGTACTGAAAATATTTTTTGCAGAGCAACACAAAATTGGATCTGACAGAACAATTGCTAGCTGAACGGGCCATCGGTAAAAAGTTGAATACTCAGCTGAATGAATTTGAACAAAAAATTACCGAATTGACTAATCAACTCGCTGAAAAAGATGCAGCCTTATTGGAACTTGAGAAGGAAAAATTGCGTATGGCACAAATTGAAGATCAAATACAGCACTATCGAGCCCAATCGTTCAGTGCCACAACGGCTACTCAGAAAGAACTTAATGAAGCAGTGGTGAGGGTCTCTACATGATTTGAGGATGATTCTTTGTACATGCAGTATACAAATAACATAATTTCTTAGGCCTCCATGGAAGAATTGAGGAAAGAGCACCTGCTCGTCTGCAAGGAGCTGGATAGGATGAAAAAACTCCTGAATAATCGCAAGTCATTAGAAAATTCGATTGAGAGCCAGATTAAGAGTAATGTCTCATTAGACATCAGCAGAACTGATGGAGTATGTACTACAAATGATGATGTTGCGAACGCTCCAGCTCAAATTGAAAATTCTGAAACCGATTCAAACGATGAACCAAGTATTATTCCAACCATTCCTGAACCAATAAAGAAACTTGAAGAAAGATTCAAAGAAACAATGGAGAGAGTTGCTGAGCTCACGGATGAAAAACAGCGCCTTGAACACCTTGTCCTACAGTTACAAGGAGAAACCGAGACCATAGGTAACTATATTGAAGAACTGCTTACATATTTTACTCAAATTGGATTTTTCGTGGAAATTGAATTGTGTGAAAAAATTTTAGAAGAATATGTGACTTTGTACCAAAAACAAAGGGCCATCTTACAAGAAAAAGCTCGAGAAAAAGAGAACACTTTCAAAGTATTGTTGGAGCAACGTAATCAACAGCAAGAGCAATTACATAAATTGAAGATTCTAGTTGCAGAGTTATTAAAGATAAAAAGTGATGATACATCAATAGCAACAGCTACTGTAGCAGAAGAAAATATGCAGCTTACAAATAATGCTGGTAAGCTTGAGGATTCTCCATGTAGCAATTTCGTTTTGGCAAAATTGTTGACAAAACTTTTTTTTACAGACGGCACGGAACCACATAGTATAGAGGTAATTGATGGGCAAGTAAATAAAGTGGATGATACGGCTCATCGGATAGAGGAAACAAAATCACGAATATTGGATCTCTTAACAAATATTAAAGATTGTAATAGCTCTTGCTTACTAGAACCAAATTTTCATCCTTGTCCGTGGTGTTCCGGCAAATTGATAACAGTTTAATGATCACCAAAGTGTGTTTGGATCTGGCTTGAGAGAATGTTTATATTTGTTGTATTATATGAATCATGTAAAGATCAGTCAGAAGAGCTGTCACAAGTGTAAATAGTCATATTAGAGATCAGGAATGATTTTACTGTATCTAATATCGATATAGAACTATATTGAAATGAAGATCATGTGCAATCTACAACAGGCAAGAGATGAGTATTTGTCGTACTACATAGATACGCTTATCAATTTTTGATGGCATTTTTATTGAATCTTTCTAAGCTTTAGTCAATAATCTTATTTGAGTGGATAAAATGAAGAAAAAAATTCATGCTGAGCTTTGTATAACCAAGTATTGTATAGAGCTATTATAATATATTTTCTTAATAATCAAGAAATTATGGATCACTATTCATTCACGATGGCACAACCATAGGTTCTGGTCTCATGAAAAAGGCTATGTGAAACTAAAAGTTGCTGTTAGAGCTCCAATATAAGTACAAATAAAGTTTCGCAACAGGGAAACTTCAGTGCTCATGTTTTCAAACTGAGATTCCTTGGTTTCTCAAGTTTTCTGCATAAACTCGAGATGGAAAGTGAGGGATACTAGTGAAATGATTCTCGTGTCGTGCATAGAATTTCATTTTTGAATAGAACAATGATTTGCAGTAAATAATACTCACAACAATCATCCAGTACAATTTACCACATATTTCAGCAAGAAATTCTAAAAGTCGCCATCCTATTATCTTCAAATTCATTCTCAGTCTGTAGACGCATTTTTTTCAATATCTTACATCAATTCTAAAATAAAGTACAATCAGTCATTTGTTAAGTATAAATTGGCAGTAAAAGCGATGTATAATTTCAATATTTGTACAATGCTATGATTGTTGTATCTCTGCATGAGTACATTCTTATAAAAACATTTATAACAATTCGTCTAGATTCTGATTCGCGGGATCCTCTGAGAAGATGAACGTACTATCAATTCTACAACACAGGACCAGCTTAAGATTTATCAGTAATAACAATTCGTAGCTTTAAGCAAGTTTGTTGTTAGAAAAAGATATGTTTGGAATTGTAATGTCAGCACTTTCATTTTGTACAACGATGTTTAAATCTGAGGAGAAGCTTCCCAGCGTAGATATAGTGCCATCTGAGTTGTTTGAATTATTTGTCAAACGATTCGGAGTCGATGTCCTACCTTTAACTAGAACAGATTTTTCTGTGCTTTTATTTGCGTGTTTTATTGATATGGATGATACGTCACTGATTTCAGGTAAATCATGCGCCGTACTACCATCTTGTTGTTGCTGCTGAGCCTTTTTAACAGGCGAAATAAGCCTATTCCCAATATTGACAGGTGTCACATCTGAGCTTGATGAGGAGCCAAGAGCACTAGCTTCGCGAGTTTTCTTTAAAGTTGTAAATGCCCATGCAAGGCCCAATTTCTTGAGGGCCAGACCCATTTCTTCTGGAGATGAAGGGCACTTGAATGAATTTGACGATGGGGTAGACGTTATTTCTGAGACGCCAGATAAACAGGAAATGCTTGTAGAACTCGTTGACGACAATGGTCCTTTGTCATTCTCTTGTTTATGTTCTTCATTGACTGCTTGGTCTACATCTTGCTTCTGCCCAGGTGTGTCAGATTTTGATTTGCTTTCATCATATATTTCACTGATGAGCATCTGGTCGATATTTTCATCGGGTAGGGATTGCATTTCAGAAATTTGGCTGATACGAAAGTCATGATTGCCATCCGTATTATCTTGGCTTTGTTGCAACTGTTCAATAATAACATCAGGCAGAGAATGCATAGAGTCTTCAGAGGCACTAATTTTTGCTTCGATAAGCGATGCATGTTTCTTATCAAAAAATTCCAACGATTTATCTTGCGATTTCTTTGGCGACTTATCTGCAATTCTTGCAGTAGACTTGCTCGAAGTATTGAATGAAAGCTGAGGGGAGCGATGCGCAGGCAATGGTGCTACGTGGACGGAGGGTTTGCTCTTTGGCAACTTTGCGTCAGTTTTTTTCGATGGAGAGGATGACGTGGATTGAGTTGCCTCACTTGCAACAAGCTTTTTTCGACATCTATTAGAAGGACTCCTAGCGCTGATTTGGCTTTTGTTGATTGTGTCTGGGGTGTCAAATTCAACTATGGTAGATAGCTCATGTACAGGAGAAACGATTTCGGGCCTGAAAAATGTTAGAGGGGATTGGCATTGTTTTCTATTGCAAACTAGTATTCAGGAATTATTTCATGTGAATACAATGCAAATAACAATGATATCTCACCTGTAGGGTCCACTGATGAGAGTAACCGGTGGCCTGGATCTGCTATTAGTAGCTGAACTTTTGATTCGTGGAATCTTTGGAATGCCCGCCAGCAGTGGTACAAAATTTGGATTACTCATCTGTAAGCAAATAAATGGACAGAATAGGGATTACAATTTGAAGACTAAGAGGAATTAGTGACTGTCTCAAATAACAATATTTTCTCACCTCCAAATTTACAGATTGATCATTTTCAGCTACAGACGTATCTTCCTTGCTCGCCTCCTCTGGTTCGTTCACATCCTCCTGACTTGGTTGCGGAAGGGGATTGTCAGAATTTTTGAAATCATCATTGGGTACGGATTTATTAATGCTTTTACTTTGCTCCAAAATCTCCTGAGACAGCTTCTCGACCATTTCATCGTTTTGTTCGGGCCCATTTAACAACGCAGATGCTGTTGAGACTTCCGCTGTTTGAGCGCCTGCTGCCGTTCGAGTAGTCGCCTCAGTAATCTGCGGCACGCGAAACCGATCCAATCTAATGTTGACCCTCTCGTTATTGACAATCCTGGGCTTGGTTCTCCCGCGGGGTGACGTCGGCGAGGAAACTTTCGTCTGGTGCGAAGAAGCTGAAAGTACTTCGGGCGCATTCGGCGAACCTTTGGAGGATGATGATTTTTTTGCATTATCATGATCTGTCGCGGACTTTGCTATCGCGATACCTTCCCCAGATATCAGCTTTTGAGAATCCATCAGAGTCCGCTTCAGCTGCGCATGAATCGCCTCGATGTTTTTCACCAGCTCGTCACCACTCACTGAAGATTGAGAGTTGGGGATTAGTTGACAGGCTGAATTTGAATCTTCCTGAGTCGCCATAGAAAGCTCCAGTCCTACAAAAATGTAATGATGTTGATAATTGTCAGTTCTGAGCATTACTCTTTACATGAAATAATTTTTCTAAATCACGCATCATACTTTCAATCAACCATTCACTGATTCTGTATTGGAAAACATATTTAGTTATCTCAATATCAAAATCTATGCGGCACGTGAATGTTCGTCATCATGCTTTACTTTGTGTTAACGAAATGAAGCAATTAGACACTCACCTTTCTGCTCGTTGCGCACTTTTTCTATGAGATCGGTGAGGGAAGCTATACGTTCGGTACACACATTTTGCAGATCCTCGTACCTCTTGAGGATTTTGGGACAGTGGAGCAGCGCATAACTGTGCGTATCCTCGATCTGATCATGGAACAGCTTACAGCCAGGATTTCTACATGTACAAGCACGCGTCTGGCTCGTCGTACCCGCAAAAGAGCCAGCCTCTGACTGCCTCTGCCTCGCCGACGTTGACTGCAAACTAGTCCGGGTACCCCTGGAGGTGAGGCTGCTGGCCTCCGGCGTGTTGGTGCTCTGCGTGTTGATGACGGACATGAATTTAAGGCTCTTGCTGACTCTGCCAGGCCTGGGCATGTTCGAGGGCAGTTTCATTGTTCGGGGCGAGGGCGTCTCGGGTGATGACACTGGGCTCACTTGGCTGCTCTTCTGTCTGTACCGCTCATTAGTCGAAGAGTCTAGTAACTCGAGGATAGGCGTGCTGCTGTTCATGGCATTGAGAAGAGCACCAGCCGTAGCCATCGGTGGACTTGCGTATGTCGTCGACGTGTCCGACGTGTCCTGCCGCTTGGAAAATACCTGCTTTGTGTGGAATCGAGCGAAAAATTTGCTGTTACCCATAGTATCCGAGGTTGAGTTCATCTGTGAACTTTCTGTGCTCGAATCTATTGATACCTGCGTGTACTGCGTCCTGTAGGCCTGTTTTTCAGATCCACCCCGCTTTTCCTGAGATCTGTGTTGCTGCTGTTGCGGAGGTTTCTTTGGACTTGAGTGACGCGACGATGGAGCAGATCTCGAAGATTTTTTGCTTGGAGACCCCGCTCGACTACCTGGCAGAGAATGGCACTGGCCTGAAATTATTAGAGACTCCTTTTGCGCCGGCAATTCGGAAGATTTCTTTTTTTTGGGCAGCACTGTTATTTCTTTCTTTTCGGGATCGATGAGAAGCCCTGCAACTTCGTAAGCCATGCCATCCTTTTTTTCGAAAGAAATTTTCACAGGAGTCTTGGCTACGGTATAGCGCGTTGTCTTTGAAGCATCCTTACTCGATCTAGCACTTTTGTCTCTGTCTGGATGTTCAACGGTGATTTCTTGCTTACCAACGCCTATCACCACGTCGGTCGCGCTGGATGAATTGCTACTACAACTACTAATACTGTCTGCATTTTCTGGGGTGATTATGGTAACTATTGGCTCGATAGGATGAGCCTTGGCTTCGCCGGACTGTTTCTGTTCCATTTCAACCTGTACCTGCTGATCGCGAGTCACCACCTTGGGTTTTGGTGTGTGCCTCGAGATGGTTCGAGCAGGAACTGTGTTCTTTTTTATCTTACTCGGTGTTCTCCGAACAGGCTGAGCCGCTTCGTTATCTGACGTATTGACTACTCGAGGTTCCGGCGTGATAGTTTTGGGAGGATTCCGATTTCCTTTCTCTTGATTTCCTGAAGTAGACGACTGATTAAATAAAGAATTAACACTAGCATGAAACACATCATCGGGTAGGTCAGCTCCATATTCTTCCAGCAATCTTCTCTTCATTTGCTCGATCTTGCTTAAAAGCTCTGGGATTCTTCTTTTGCGAATAAATTCAACATCTTCCTCTGATAGGCTCTCTACAGATCCTTGTCTACTGATATAGGGTGGCTCTCTCCAAATTGGGTTGGGCGTTGGCTTGGAATGTATGTAGTCCCTCGGAGTTATCGTGATGGGCCGCTCCATTTGCTGTTCGAGTCCAAGATCTCTAGACGACCGCAAAATATTCTGAAAAGCGCGATCCATCCTTTTCTGTTTCTTCAACGACTCTTCATTTGTCTTACACGGTGGCCGCAGTTGATCCTAAGGAATAATTCGGAGTTTGTACCACATTAATTCTTATTCTTTCGATGATCTTCTCATATCCTCCGATTTTGTGGAAAATTTACATTATCACAAAGTCGGTTGAATGAACCATTATTCGATCATCAGAACTTCTCAAGCAAATTGATAAAAAATAATAGGGCGCAACGAGAAAATTTGCGTGCTTTTATATATGCAAGAGTCACATTCCAACCATCTCACCCCAAGATGAAATAAAATTCAACCAATCAACCAATCAATTAATCACTGCGCAACCAAAACGAAAGAATCATTCACGCATAGGAATACTCAAAGATATGCGACAGACTAACCCCAGCTCCTGAAATTTGACTAGCTCTTAATTTTCGCTCTTCTTTGGAAAGCTGTTCTAGTTTTTCCATAAGAGCTCGATAATCACTCCGAGTTTTTTCTCGTAGAAGTGCATCTTGTGTGCGTTGCCTTGAATTTTCTCTCTGATTTGCAAGCAAGGCAGATTCTTGACTCCTAGATTCCAAAATTTCCTGAGCCATATCTTCCGCATTCGGCTGATTTTAGTACGGAAGGCCGTAGATTAATAAGAGAAATCTTGCGTATTCTGAGTTTAAAAAGACAGAACAAACCTGATTTTCGACATTGATCCGTTCCACTAAACCTGAAGGTCTATCATACGCTTTCTTTTGGCGTGTTCCATAATCATACATGGTTATTTTGCTTGAAACAGGTGAAGTATGAGTTTTTGAAGTTTTCTTAGTTGTCTCTGTTTTAGATTGATTGTCAGAAAAATATGAGGAGTCCTCACTGATAGAAGAAGATGAAACAGATAAAGTGCTACTCAAGTCAGATGAACTGTCCTGTAGTTTCTTATCATGGCATCTAAAATTAAGTATCATAAGGTATTAGTTCATAATTACATAGTTACCCAATACAATAAAAACGTACCTAGAAAATGTATTCAGTTTCCCGCTACCAGAACTTGTCACAGGTACAGATTTTCTGGGCTCATCATCATCAGATTGATGAATACTAACTACACTGGTCCCTCTTGGAAAAGTACCTGAAACTGTAGTAGTATAGTTAGGCACACTATTTCTATCATCAACTTTTGTTTTGTCTGCACAAGAAGCTGTTGGAGTCCCAGATGCATCTTTTTCATGAAGTGATACAGATATACGGGAAGGAGTTTTAGTCTGTGTTCCATGAACCTGCAACCAAATAGGTAACTTTATAAGTAATATCACATTGTGTAGGAATAATTTCAGGTGACTTATCACTACATCAATCTACCTTAGCTTGTTTGGGTATTTTTTTCACCGGTGTTTTTTTTGAAACTACACACTTCGCTCTTTTTTTGACAGTTGCTGGAGTAGTCCTCACATTTTCTTGTTTATGTGGTTCAACCATGACATCACAATCAACGGTGGGATTCTTTGGCAATTTTGATACCATAGAGGAACGCTGATTCTCAATTTCTCTAGCTTGACGCAATCTTTCTTGCTGTTTGGAACGGGGGCTAACAACCTAAACATGAAATCCATCAATTTTGGTGAGTAACTCGATGAATTTATGGAAATTATTGGACTTGTGTGATAATCACTTTGTTTGCATCTTGCAGTCGTTGCACGGCTTCAGTTCCTCTTGCCTTAGCCTGAGCTCTGTTTTTCTGTCCTTCCATCAACCGAATACTCTCTATGTCTGGCTGCTTTGTGGCATTTTCATGTGCATAACCAATATTTTCTGTATCTTGATACCTACGATGTAACTCCATTAATCTTCTGCTGCGTTCTCTCTTCATTTCTGTGTTGCCATCCTGTTCAAGACGATTAAGCTGCTCTTGTTCTATCTGACGCGCTCTCTCTAATAGTTTTTTGGAAAGAGCCCTAGATTGCTCTTGTACCTTATTGCGGAGGAAATCATTGGTGTCAAAGTTAGCATTTAGAGTTTGACATGTAAGTCATCATGACTCTGAATGACGACAAGAGAACAGAATCATCATATAAAGCTAATTCGACTTCACTAAGTAATACCTATTGCAATAAAAGTAGGAATATTTTGATAAAGTATTTTACAAGCGAGTTTACCTGTTCCAATCGTAACCTCTTACGTTGCTCTCTCTCAGATTTCCTGATATTCTCCAAGTCTGACAGGACCATTTTACCACGGCGTAAGCTGATTGGATTTCCATTGACTGTCACATTTATCGACATTATTTACACACCACAAATAAACTTCAAAACTCTTGAATAAACATGTCTGAAAGTAGAGCAGACCAAACATAAACATTCAAGTCGAATTTTCGACGAGGCAACGTATCTTCGAGTCCTCGACCAATCAAATTCAATTTTAGACCACATTCGGCCATCTTGGGTATTTTGACGCCTCTGATTGGCTGGACATGGTCACGTGACTTTAAGCGCGTAATTCAAAAGGATTGACCACATGTTTCATGCAGCACTATCATCTCGCTCGAAGCACACTTGATACTTTGATTTATGCATATATGCTATGGAGTGAATACTTTTGAAACTTCTTATCGAATAATTTGATGGCATTTCAGCCTTAGGAATATCCTGACAGAAAAATATAGTATTCCACGAAAAAAATTGTATCCCGTATTGATTGATCTTCTACATCGTTTGCGATGGTCTTTTACTTGGGTTGTTGTTCATTTTTTCATTTAGTCAAGTAAAATAACAATAGCAAAAAATAATGAACGCAGTCGAGGACAGCCGAATAAATTGATTTTTACTTATGGACATGCCCGATTTCCGATATTTGTGATAACTTCCATTGGGAGCATAATAAAAATCTTATATATAAGCAGAATGGTCGACATCTTTAATTGCTGTGCGAAGGAATATGTGATTCTAGAGACGGAATGAAGAGATGCGTATTTTTTGTTTTGCTAGAACCGATTCTCTCAAAAGTTGTGCAAGTTTTGAGTTTAGAGGTAAAATGACGAATTTCTCAAAATAAAACTCATAAAAGTCACTAAAATTTGAATTTACTCGCCAGGCAGTCAGGGTATTGTCGCGAATCTTATTTCATCGTGTTGACCCTGCTGAAAATAATTCCGTGGGTCCAACGGGTTGTAATCACAAAGCCATGGGGCACCGTGGGACCCGGCCCTGGGGAAAATTTTTAATCTTGAAATTTGCGAAATTTGGTATCGGAGACGTGCAGCATACAAATTTCGACCAAATTCGACACTTTTTGGAAGGATAATGGTCGAAATGTGTATGCTGCACGTTTCCGATGCCAAATTTTGCAAATTTCAAGATTGAAAATTTTCCCAGGCCCAGATCCCACGAAGCTCTATGGGGACCCATGGGGTCTCATGGGGTCCTACGGAATTGTTTTCAGCAGGGGAGTGCATGTTCCTATTACACCAATTTTTATCGCTGTATACTAGAAATACCCGCGAACAGCTCATTGGAATCGCTATTCATGAAAAATGGTCAAAATTGAATATCTCGAAAAAGTATTGATACTTTTGGCTGAATTTTTGTTTGGGATTAGATTCGAATATTATAAGGAATAAGATAAAATTATTCCGAACTGCAAGACAGGATCGGATCGAGCAGGAAAATATGACAATCATCTATTGTATCTAGATCTACTCTCATGATGCTCAGGGTGTCCTTATCTGCTTTACAATAGCCCAAGAGTCTCCTCTGGATCACAAAAATGAAGAGACACTGCCATAATCTACTGTAATCAATGTGTATATGTTCAATATTATGTAGTCAATTTGAGATATATGAAAATAGGACTGAGAAAAGAGTGGTCTATCAATTTTCTACTAGAAGTCCATCGGAGCCACATTGTTTTTCAGAGGAAGAGAAAAACGAGGCAAATATATATAAGAGCTTCTTTCATCGCAAGACAGAGCAGCTTTGATAGACTTTTGGAAGAAAATTGATAGTGCATCCTTTCCCTTATAGACTCATTTCCATTTATATCTCGAACTGACTACATAATATTCAACATATACATACTGATTACGGTAGATGATGGCAGCTCACTTCATTATTCTGGATCAGATGAGATTCCTGAAATATTGTAAGGCAGATAAAGGCACCATGGGCACCATGAGAGTAGATCTAGATACGATTTTAGATGATTGTCATACCTCTCATTGTGATACTGATTGAAAAACAATAGAAGTTCAGCGCTATTGCTCCTTGAAGGATTGAAAAAGATTTTCTCAAAATTTTTTTTTTCCTGATCGATCCGATCGTGTTCTGCTGACCGAAATAATTTTACCCAATTCCTTATATTCAAATATAATCTCAAACAAAAATTCAGCCTAAAATACCAATAATTTTTCGAGATATTAAATGTTGACCATTTTTCATGAAACGATTCTTTGAGCTGTCAGCGCGGGTTCTTCGGCTATACAGCGATGAAAATCGGCGCAAGAACATGAACTTAATACTATGAAACAAGATTCGTTCGAAATGCCCTTCCTGCCTGCCGAGTAAGTTCCAATTTTAGTGACTTTTATGAGTCCCATTTTGAGAAATTCGTCATTTTACCTCTAAACTCAAAACTAGCACAACTTTCGAGAGAATCGGTTTTAGGCAAAATAAAAAAAGACGTATCTCTTCATCTCGACTCTAGAATCAAATATTTCCTCGCTATGAGACTATTAGAGATGTCAACCATTTTCACCGGGCGATGATTTATGTATTCAGCCTGTAAAATCAAGTGAAAATTAACTAGTTGTGGTTGAAATTCCCTCACTCATTTACAGTCAGATTTGTGCGATCTAAAACTTGAAGTTGCACAAATAGCTGGAGTCAAAATTGACTTCAACAGGTTTAGAGAGCGGTGACTAACAGAGAAACACATGAGAACAAGAATAGAGCTTCTTCATCGTGTTCTGAAGGTAAACAGAAAAATCAAAACTTTCAAATCATCTTGACTTTACTTTGACTTCAATTTTTTTTGTCATTTTGCAACCATAGCAATCGATTGTTTCCGTATTAAAAAAATTCTCTAGGATCAGGAAGTGAGAATCAAAGTGAACGGGTCAAATTGTCCACTATTCTATCGATTTCGTGATATTGATGTGGATATCTTCAAATTAATTTTGTTGAATAATATAATTTGATATTATCACTGTAAAACGACAATGATATTCCTCATCACTCAAACTATTTTTCCGATGAATCAGGTGGTGAATGGTGGTAAGCAAAAGTCAATTTTTACTTTGTAACATTATACTTATATATTTTATTATATGTATATATGTATATGTAATAATTAATAAAATATAATGTTTATAATGTTAATTGTATGTCTACAATACATTATTATCTCGCTTTCCAGCATCGTCATTGTCGTCGGTTCTGCACAAAAACGAGTAACGCAACTTTGATGGCTTTTTCAAGAACTGTATTGTACGCATGGTCTGTGTGACTCGAGCTTGTATACAAAATCATTTCGGCTCTCATTTTGATATAGAGGAATCATGATAATCCCTCATGAATAGTAAAAATCAACTTGATAATTTGGTGCAACTGTTTGTGTTTCATTTTTCTATTTCTCTCAATAATCGAGTTTGTTTGTTTATTCATGCTATATTTGTTCATTTCGCGTATTTTTTCTTCGTCATCATAAAACATTTAGTTCAATCGAGAAACCGGCTCGGTGAAAAAAAAACTCTGCAACATGTTCTTTAGAATTTTTCTCTTCAATTCATTTGCTGTTAAGCAGATTCTTTCCCCGATCCGGTTACTCAATAGTATTTTCATATATCTTGCTTTTTTTCACCGTAAATATATGTATCTTTTGCAATATATTCATTTATCTGTTTATTTCATGTATATAGATATATATATTTTTATATAATATATTCATCTAGTTTTCATTTTCATTTGTTTACATCTATGTATTCTCAAATAGAGAAAAGAGAGAGAGTTTTTCGTCCTATTACGAAGCTTATGTTGCGCGCTTATCGAATTTGCACCCTGCTCGTGTAATATCTTTAAATCATGCGGCATGGCTGATACATACAATTAATCGTAACAGGGTATTAATGGCTTCCAGACCGATGAATCGCGACAAAATGCGAAGAAAAAAGACAATGACGATGATTACGACATTACGAAAACGAATGAAATTTTACTCTCGTTTAATTTTATCCCGATTATCGTCTATTACAATATTGTTGTTGTTGTTTTTCACAAGTTGACAAGAAAAATTGATAATGTCCAGGATAGACATAAAACATAACGTAACAACCCAACGATAAATGCGTGAGTTCTTATTTCAGCTTTACAACTCATCGGTTCCCGTGGCTTCCCTTCCTTTCGGCCTTTGTCATTTTTTTTCCATTGCAATCGGCTCGCCGCAAATAAAATAGTTCATACGTATTTTTTTTTTCACATATTCATGTATGTCGTATGCATTAGGTATGTTTCCTCCGCTTGTACACAATCGGCTTTCGCGATCTTGTATCTATGATATTAGACATTTTTAAGAAAAATGAGCTACTATAGGTTGATAACTATATGAGCTACTCATCCAATCGACTTTGAGATAGATCTATGATTGTAATTTTTCGCACACTCGCATACACAATTTTTTTGCTTTTCATCATTAGCGACCGCACACAAATATGAACTTGCATTCAAAAGCCGTCCAACATCAATTCATTCGTACAAATACGCATGAGATTCAGCGTAAAAGCACAGCTCGCCCAAACTTTTGCATTCGAATCCGATGTACAATCACGTGTATCTTGATTATTATGCATCTACTCGTCTCAAAAGATTTTTTTTTTTCATCCAAGATATCGACTTTCTTCATCTATTGTATACTATTTAGCAACTGTTACCCATGAAGCATTCATGAAAATCGGATTAATGGATCATTTTTTTTTTTTTAGTATTGCTACAAGTCGTTGAGTGTCGGCAGTAATGTGCAATTATTTGAATTTATTTCGACAAGCTTTCTCTCATCTCAACAGAAATATACAAGCTTATTGAACTTGGATTTGCGCTATCTCGTATATAGGCAAATTTTCATTTGAATATCGATATTATATCGATTTGCAGATATAAATTTTTAATACTGCTGTATTGCACAAGGTTGTCTCGAGCGTAGATTGCGTATACAAAATATGGAACGTCGTTTTTATTTTGCATCTCTGATAGATACTTTATGAAAATTAGCACAAATTTGACATATTTTTTTTTTTTTTTTTAATCGATGAAAGAATTGAGAGTGAGGTGGAGATTGTAAAGCTCGTCATTTGCACAGATTCATTTACAAAAAATAATCCATTGAGAATAGATACAAATATTTTCACATTCCCGACAGTATTTAGTTATATATAGATCGCATATTTTCTCATTTGTACAATATGTGATAGAGCTATCAGAACGTTGCGGCGCTTTTTGAAAAGGTACTCCTCGGTGTTTTACGGGTTGATTTTTGTGCAAGAAAAATAATTCGGGCACGAGTTCTACCGGGTAAAAGGATAATTTATCGAACATCGGCTTGAATGGATTGCATCGAGTAGATTGCGTCTATAGCTTTGTACGCCAAAATTATTCGACGTGCAGCTATACATATAATGTAATATGTGATTGATATATATATAAAACCTCAGCTGATCTCGTGCCCAAAATTTCTTCTCGATCGGAAGCGGCGCTGTGTACGCATTTGGTATTATCATGATCTCTTTTTCTACAATTTTCAACTAAACACGTAACGAATCTATAGATATATATATTTCATTTCATTAATTTTTATTCACGTATAGAATGCGAAATGCTAGTGATCGTTTGTACGCGGTGCATTGCGAGACGAGACTGCGATTTGCGGATTTTTTTTAAAATGTATCATATAGCTACCGTGACCTTATTACATTATGCTCTTTCTATGTTATCCATAGATGTAATGATTCTTCATTTTATAATCTCTTGTAATTCCGCTTGGGTTTTCACTTATTACTCTCTGATAAAAAAATATGGACGCGACTGAGAATGTCGATTTCTTTGTTTCGCACTTTGTTATAATTGCTGAGTGTTTTTTTTTCTTTTTGTAAGCTATATATCCTTTTGCGATGATGATTCGTTTGATAGAAAGTATCGTTGGACGACATGTTGTGCATATTTTTGTTGAAATGAAATTTTTTAGGTTTTTGGAAACTGACGTGACTGCAAAAGAGATTGAATCTGAATGGTCAAGAATGAAAGAATGAAAACTCGTCGATGTCACTGATGATTGGATGGCGATAAAAAGAATCGACATTTTTGGTTCATACAACTTTTGGTGCATGGTTGACGTGAAAAGTTTGAAATTTTTTTATACCTGCATAATGTCTACTGCATCTCTTATACGTTTTTATACAGACAAATATGTTTCTTCATCTATTTTTTTGATAATATACAATTTTCGTCCACGTTCCCTTGGAGTATTCATCATTTTTTTATAATCGAAAATGGGGTTTTTGACTTTCACAAGAATTCTTTCAACTACGTAGAATGAAGTGAGCATGCGATGTTTGCATTCGGTCGAGTGAATTTTTTCATTTTTCAACTTATGCTTTTCGGGCGTTGAACAACTTTACCGTAATCAATTTATAATTGGAGTAGCACCACCATCATTCCTTGCTTTCACTCGCTTCATTCACTTTTTATGTCATAATGTAATAGCACTCGCGCGAAAGCGCATAATCAGCAAACTAATAATTTTCCTTAAATAGATCCGAGCGCATTTCATTCATGTCTATAAGAACAGTCAGTCTTAAAAAAGTCTTTAGAAACATATAGACTCCAACAAGAGAAGCCCCAAAACAATTTGCGTATCATCAAAACCTTCAATCTGATCGAAACTGAACCTTTTTTTTGTAAATTGTATGCCTGCAAGTATCTATGTGTTTCTCGGCGACTTTTTCAATACAGAACATTTCGCTTCGATATAGTAGATTCATAATTCATTTCGTTATCCGCGCAACTTGTCAAAATCTCGGAAAGGACCCGATTTTAACAAGATATATATATATATCTATTTATGTATGTATATTTGAAAACTCCTTTTAGTCCGAGTATTGCGAAATACTAATGAGATTATCTCTCATTCATTATCACTTTCAACAGCTCATTCTTACATTATCTTTCTCACTTGCTAAAAATCATATAATCTAATCTGAGTAACATTAATCAAAGATCTTGGAGGGTATCCTAAACTGATAATAGTAATCATAATATTAGATTTGCATCGTATGGTCGACCGAAGAACTAAGCCCTGCCGAGTTTCAAGAACATTGGAAGAAGAACTACTCAACAAATAACATCTTCCGACGATCAGTTTGCCCTTCGCAAAAGATGATCTTGGTGATTCCATCATAGACTAACAATAAGGTAAAAAAGTTAAAAAAAAAATCTGAAAACCGTATTCAATTTTCGAACTAAAAGAAATAGAACATTAAATTTCATTTCCACCTATCAAAAAATTCCATCAGCATTTGATACATCGTAAATATTCAAAGTTACACGCAATACGTATTGCTCAGTATATTATGCAAGGGGAATTCTCCTTGAAAATCTTTTTGGCGAGAATTGGGCAGTGATTTTTCCTTGATCGACTCGGAGGCAGTCGGGTCGACCATACGTTCAAAGATTGCATCCAGAAAATGTGTATCCTTTACATTACATGAGATCGATTTGGTATGATATATCCAGGCCATCGAGGTATCAACGACGAATTTTCTTCTTGCTTGACTTGCACATTGCCAAGAGTGATTTTCGCCATTTTTTTTGTACGCGTGCCTCGAGAGAGCTTCAATTTATTTCTGCCATTCGAGGCATGCTTTTGACGAACAGTGCACGATTGCGATTAAACACCGATCGATCGACCGCAGCGTCAGTCGCGTCATTAATTCGCGCAATAGGAATTTTGCAGAAAAATTCACTCCGACTTATAATAATACTAATTTGCGTTCTCCCTCTTGAAGACGTGGTCCAACTATACGATTGGCTTAACGTTCCACGACGATAATTCTAAAAATCATTTCTACGCGACTTTCGTCGTAAAGTATTTCATCAATATCTACAACTTTATATAGAGCACTGTCTAATTTGAACTATTTACAGCTAGATTTTTCTTTATGTACAAAAATACAGATAAATAAAACGATGGAATTTGGCAACCAAAATAATAATTAATCATCATTTTTTATTTTGCTGTTATAAAAAATGTGACAATAATAATGATATATTCAGTTATGTATATCGTCAATAATACATGATGCAGTCGAGAAAATCATAATACAAAGTACTTTGTCGGTTGGTCTGATCATTGTCGCACGCTGGCGAAAAAAATTTCTCAAACAAAGTCGATCGAAGAGAATTGCTATATTCGGAGACGAGGGGAGATCAGAGGTGAGTCTCGTTTTCATAGAGAAGTTATTTGTGACACAGAAAAATAAATTCGATCCCTCTGATCCGAGTCATCACAGACATGCGCTACAATGAACAATGATGTTAGAAAAATATCGACTAAGAAATCATTACTGGCCAATTGTAAATGGTTAAAAAATTTGTCAAAATACACAAGGACAAGTCGCGATTCGTATGATATAGTGGCGACTAGTCTCGATGAAAGACGTATAACTCGATTATAAAATTGTCGGGACCGAGATATTCACGAGCAAGAGCTTTTTTGAGACGAGGTGATGATGAAGAACCTCGTCATCGTTGATGGATGATCCTAGACGCGTTTAACGAGAGGGAGGAAGCGAAACAGCGGAGCAATCGTATAAGGTATGATCAATGCGTGGACACGGCTCGAACGATCGATTCGAATCGAAAACCGAGGCGAGTGTCTCGAGAGAGCGAGAAAATCGCCTCGACCTACATATAATTTGTGGTAGGCTTTTTTGCACCGACAGCTAATATTCGCGAATGCATCATCATCGATGGATACCAAGGCCCGGTTACATTATTCTCACATGTATGTTATTATACAATACGCAGATGCGACTTTCTCAAAAATCAATGAATGCTGTTTAAGTTTCATTGACTATCTCAAAACAATCATATCAAGCGAACCTTGATTCACTCTCGAATCAAACATGAATTCGTAAATCTACGGTCTAAATCTTCGGGGGCTGGCAGTATTATGCGTTGGTGTCAGTGGTGATGAGCCAAAGCTCGTCCTCACGCCTCACCGTTTATTTCTTCGCGTGATGCTCTTTCCAATCAACGTATGTTTACGTGGTGCCAGCATTATTCAACCGCAACGTCTTCCGAGTCGTCTCCATTTTCGATGCCCCGCGTTCTCGTCGACCCTCCACTTTTTTTTAAGCGCGTCCGGCTCATATTGCAAGTTAGCGTCGGCGGCCCGTGGGGCTCTCTGATTATTACGTAAAATATCACAATTTGCTTTGAATATTTTTTTTTTACGTTTTTTCCATCTGTAACATTTGTCTTGGTATCTTCGTCTAGCGCCTCCTTGGTAATATCTCTCGCTCGGGCTCGTCATCTCTTTCATAGGGTGCAATCTCACGATCGCTGGTAGACGAGAGCGAGCTTTGGACGAGCGAGAGCTTCTTACGGCGCAGGGGAGAGAGCTTTCGCGACGCGAGGGCCCATTTATGGGATTCACCCTGGCCGTGCCATTGGCCACGCTTACGCGGACAGCACAGCCGTTTGCGGGGCGTCATTCGCGAAACGCATCTCGAGGTTGCGCCGCTGCAACTTGGCTGGCTGACCCTGGGACGGCCAGGCGACCACCTCGGATACGGATACCGCGTCGCTGATATTGCCGGGGTGGTGGCTGCTGTTGCAGCTGGGTTGCAGGGTGGGTGCGACCAAGCAAGCTTGCGGATCCTCCGCGGGTGCGGATGCCACGGCCGGTGCGCAGCCTGACGCCTCCTCGGCATAGCGGTGGTGTGGCGACGGTTGCGCTTGCAGGAGCAGGAGTCGGGCCCCAGACGCTCGGGGCCCGCGGGCCGAGCTCTAGTCGTTGAACCGCGTGCAAGCCTTCTTCCACTTGCACTGCGTGCACCAAAGCTCCTTGTGCTCCATGCCGTATACCTTGCGGCACTTCTTCGTCTCGCCACGCACCCGGCGGGGCGAGTGGGGCATCTTGCCCAAGGATACCGTTACCACGCTGATGTTCTGGGGGTTGTACGGCTGCAGAGCTGGTCGAGGCGCCGGCTTGAACTGCTTGCTCGGCGAGTTCTGTTGGGACAAACGCAAGAGCGTTTGTTAGTACATCTGTATTCCTTTTGAACTGTACAGGGGTGAGAAATAGCAAGGGAATGAGATATTGTGATCTGGAGGTGCAAACTATGCGTATTGTGAATTATGCTATGGGTTAGATTAGCGAATTCACAAACCTGTGAGGCAATGGAGAAGACGTCTCTGATGATGATGTCCTGAGCATTGGAATTGGTGTTCATGGGAGTATTTTGATTGGGCGAGGCAGCCAGACGTAGCTGCTTTTGGTATTCAGGATCTTCGCTTCTGGGCCTCACCATATCCCAGTGCGACTTTGTGGGAGGCGAGCACGCAGGCTCAAGCTGCTCATCCACAATATAGAAGTCTTCCTCGTGCTCAGCTGTATTTTGTCCACTGTGGAAGAAGATTGTTGTCAAACACTGACATCTGCACTGATGGGATGTTGCAAAGAGAGAGTGATTGCTAATTTGAAAAAGTTTAATCTACGAAATGTAGAAAAAATTCTACGTTTGATGTTGGATCATGCTTGACATGATGTACAGCGGTGAGGAAAGGTTGATGTGAGAGAAGATAGGGCCAATACTCCAGAATTGTGATGTACTCACTTGAGATGTGTTCGGAGCACATGTTCAGCAACAACTTCCCAGGTGCTGCCAGTTTCACCACATCTTATATTTCTGTTTTCTCCTGTTCTCCAGGTACATCTGTAGATAGTCATAGGTTTCTGAAACAGACAAGATGAAGAAATCTGTGAGATAGAGTTGTCACGACAAATTGCGCAGTTGTAAACATGAAGTGATCAACACACTTTTATGCGTTTCTTCAAAAAGTTTTTGGGTTGTAAAGGGATCATGTTGATTTCTGATATTATAAAAACGACTGTCAGCAAGAGAAATTGCGAATAACAATAAATATGTAAGGCACTGATCGAAAATTCTTGAGAGTATATAACCTCTACTGCTCTCGGATAGACGAGGTGAGCAGAAGGCACAAAATACACACTCCCCACTTGTTTGATCTACTCGCATTGCGCAAGTGGTTTGGATGCGTACTGCGCACATTTTCGAAGTTTTTTAAATTTTGTTCGCAGCGCCATCTAAAAACATGTTTGTTGTGAAAAAAAAAGTCGGTCTGCTGTTAATGGAAAATTCGTTAGTCACAAGTTGTAAATAAATTCGCAACAATCGCAACATGGGATCAAGTGATGTTCGCTTTTCCGTAGTTTGAGCTTCTATCAATCTAAAAGTTTCAACAGGCGTGATGGAGCTGAAGGGGCAAAAAGTCAGAAGTAAGAAATCGAGTCGAAAGGAATGCAGGCAAATGTGCGTAAGAAAATATAATAAATCTCGGTATAGACGGATGAAATGGGCATTTCGAAATGCATTCCTGTCCAAAACATTCATGCTCAACATCAACAAGAAAATTCGTCGAGAACTTCGTACTTCGGCGGATATCTCGGTACGATATCCGTATCAGTCAGTATCATAGCTGAGTTGAATTGAACGTCTCATATAATTTGAGTCTGATGATGATATCTCTGTGTAACGAACTTTGAGATTCTGAATACCCGCGAATGTGGGTGTTAATCTTTGCGTCAAAACAGATTTAATCGGTCGAGACGCAGTTATTCTCTGTATAGAGAGATAGTGAAAGAATTTCGGGAGCCAAGTTTTCAAGTACACGCAGATAAATACGTGTTTACAAGTATTTCAATGATCATCCAGCGTGAATGGAATGAGGTCGCATCGTCATGATATTGCTCGAGATATAGGTGTATAATTACATTAGAATAGAAGAGGAAAGGAAAGGAAAGAGAGACAGAATGAATAGACAGCGAATCTCGTCACAACACAATAAAGAACTCGCGGCATCATTACATGCATATTATCGACGATGTCGGTGTGAGCTACTCAATAAGTTTGGTGACGCCGCAGTTAAAACTGCGTAAAAGCGATGTAGTTCTGGCGGTAGCTTCGGTATAGCTGCAGAGAGATCATTGAGGCCATATTACGGAACGCATCACAAGAAGAGCGAGAGGAAAATTTTTGGGCCGTATAGCAACGCAACGACGATCGCCATGATGAAGAGCCGGTGTCTCGAGGATCGATGCTGTGGCAGCCACGCTTCTTTGTTTACATGCAGCACCCACCCAGCCAGACCAGAACCATCAGAGACCAACCACCACCATATCCGGCAAAGTAGGAGAAGAAGATTTCTATGCGGCTGTATATATCTGCGTACATGTGAGTTAGTTTGCTTTTGCCTCTCTCTCATTTCCTCTCCTCTCGTCCCTTTTACTCCCCTCCTTTGAAACCTCTCCATGCACGTGCTTATTGATCCACCGCACCGGCACCGGCCGGCTCCTCCACAATTTCTCTTCTGATGCTTCTCTTATATCCCATCATCATCACAAACATTTTCTGCATCAAGCGTTCCATCATAGAATTTGCGCTCTAAATTTGCGTTGCATGTTGCCAAGCTGCCCAGTTTGAACTGGGAAACAGCTTGCTTGACTCAAATTGCATGTACTTATAGACTTTGCATGCACTTTTGCTTCAAACTACATGTACCTCTCGACATGTTACCTATATAGGTATATCCTCTCGTGATGGTTGGCTTTTTGTTGTGTGAGAAACACTCACGCGAACCTGTCTCCCATATCAGGATAATAGCACGCGAATTTTCATTTTGTAGTCTTGATAGACACGGATGAAAATATTTGACTCGGATTGTGTGCCAATTTTTTTGATAATGAATAGTATAGAACTTTGGATATACTACACCAATCACGCGGATGTCAAATTGGGCAATGCATATATAATAGGTATTAGGAAGAGTAGCAATGATCGGATTCTAGAACCACCCCTGACTGAGCCTTTGTCTCGTTAAAACGTGGTGTGCGTCTCGGTGAAATGGTGAATGCGACGACGACGCATGAAAATGCGTAAAGTTGTTTTCTTTTTATTGAATTCACAAAAGTTTTTTTTGTTCTAAATCGCATTATAGATATATAAGTATACCTGTTGCCTCTACGAAACCGAATGACATCGAAGAGTTATGTATGCAAGAGATGCAAGCGTGCAGGTAGCAGCCAAAAGCTGATGGATATAATACGAGTCAATGGCTTTTGGTTTGTTCGCCTTGACATTTCCTTGGTCTGCGTTAACAATGGGCTGCTAGATACCGATCAGTCAGGAAAGCTTTCTATACGCGTTTGCTGTGCGAGGTGTGATTTTTAAATTTTGTGAAAATGCTTTGATTTTCGTTTGCAAAGTATGATTCTTATCTTAAAACTTTTTAAAAAAATCAGTTTCCAAATTGTGCAAGTCTCGTGATCAGCTTAAAATATTTTGAAATCTGTAATGAATAAGGAGGGATAAGTAGGGAGCACTCATGCATTTCTCATAGAACAAGTATAATGAGTCAACATTTTTGTCCGGCGTAACTAACTCATCTGTTACTACTTGAATCGAGGTCATCTTTTAACGCGCACTCGCCGAAAACAGGCTATGAGCTCCACTTACATTTTCGCAATGCATCGCAGCATCGCATCAGAATATGAAACGTCGTAGAACGTGCAATGACCGTTGCAGAAGAATTGTCTCGTCGCTTCTTTTTGAAAAAAAAAGTGACAATCCGACAAAGAGCTTCCGTCGTCGAAACTGCATCATTAAAATAAAAAAGGTTTGCGCGCAGAGAAAAAAAAATCCTGAGCACACACAGCGTTTACGATCGCGCGACAACGACGGTCGAACTTGAATTTTATATATTTCGGGGGTTGTCGGATAATAATGGTGACAAAGGGTACGTGTTATTCCTATATACCGTAACATCGTAGTCAAGGCCAGCTGCATTTTTCCAGGACTCTAGCATAAACAAAGGAAAAGTCCATGGAAAATCGACAAACTATCTCTCACTCTCATACTCACACCATGTAATATTTCGTGAGAAAGGGAAAAGCTATAATATCGTAGAAAACCATCAGAGCCGCATCATCAAAGTGCGCAAGCATTTTTTTTGCTTTTGAGTGTCCGGGGTGTGTTTGTTAAAGTCAAAGTGGCGCGCGAAGGGCACAGGACATTTTTCGGGAAAAAGGTATCCCTTTGTCCCGGATATGAGCCTACTGCTATGCGGGACACTGACTCTTTCGACGCTCTAATGGTGTCGATGTGAGTATGTATGCGTGTCTGTATATATTTGTATTATGCAAGGACGCCCTCGCGCGCAGCTGGAATCAGAAAATGGCCCTTGGACGAGAGCAGGGAGTAATAGGGTCCGGAAAAACGTCATTTACACCGCAAAGCATTCATGCGGGTATTTATATCAGAGTTGGCGGAACCAGGAAGAAAATTATTGCGTAGTTCTGACATATACGCGATATGATGAATTGGAGTATCGCAACCGTTATATTTATGGACTACAAACTTAGAACTACCCTCTGTGTGGAAAATGTGTATAGGGCCATAAGGTGGCATCCGATTTCCTAGCGCAAGGCGTGTACATTTTGAAGCACATACGTTGTGAAACGTCAGAAGAATCTTGTGTACCCCACCAGAAAAAAATGCGTTGCATCGGTGATACAGAGAATATTTTAAGAAAAAGGCGTAACTCCGGTATGTGGAATACCGTCATTCGAGCCGTCATTTGATCGTGATAATCGAAGTGTAACGACGCGCCTGTTTCAAATTAAAAAAAAATAAAAAATTAGTACGCCTCATGTAGGTGCAGATAAGCTTTTGACGTAACCACATGAATGAATTTGAGAAGCGGTATTTTTTTAATACACACAGAAGTATCTCGGTATATATGTTACGTACCAAACCCGAAATCGTACACTTCGCGAACGGTACAGCCGATTCTGTACCATTCGCGAATGGTACACCACCATTTGTACCGAGCCCGATATTCCGGGTTTGGTACAGCAAAGTCTTGTACCATTCGCGAACTGTACAGCCGCCTTGTACTGAGCTCGATATTGAATCGCGCCATATGGCTCGGATCGTGTTTACAAATGAGAATTGTCTATAAATGATGATTAGCGTTTAAAATGATATGTATTGACGAGTTCAGTCAAGTACAGGTAACGATCGAGCTTGCACAATGTATCCCGATAATACTATTCCTGATGAGCTCAACTCAAAATTAGATGTTCTTGGAACATCCGATAGTTGTAAGTTCATAAAAAGTAAAACAGAATATTCTTACACACGTGACACACAGTTTGATAACCATTAGAATCACTGCACGGGGTATGTTCGCGTATCTTGTTTTGATGACATAATACATCTTGTGGACACCGCCAAACCCAGTTTCATCATGAATCTATCTTCATTCAATATACTTCATCAGTAAATCGTAGATTTCGGATTTTTCTACGTGATATCTCACTTCGTCGTCCCATTGTAAGAAGAAATCCTCAAAATCAGTCTCATTGTCTGAATATTAACATGATAAGGTTAGGGGGTTTATTGTGATTTAGTACGATTTTTTACCGGCTTTGAGAATTTCTTCTTACAGAGCTATTTTCATTGGAAATATTAGACGAGGAATATCGCCAACAATCAATACATATGTCAAACTTTCAATCTTCTGTAATCCAGAGAGGTCTTGAATGATTTCTTCTCAATTTCACTAATTAGCCTCGCAAGGTATCGTCATTCTGTCTCACTTTTTATGAACTTACAATTATCGGATGTTCGCCTAATTTTGAGTTGATCTCATCACGAATAGTATTATCAGGATACATTGTGCAAGCTCGATCGTTACCTGTACTTGACTGAACTCGTCAATACATATCATTTTAAACGATAATCATCATTTATAGACAATTCTCATATGTGAACACGATCCGGGCCATATGGCGCGATTCAATATCGAGCTCAGTACAAGGCGGCTGTACAGTTCGCGAATGGTACAAGACTCTGCTGTACCAAACCCGGAATATCGGGCTCGGTACAAATGGTGGTGTACCATTCGCGAATGGTACAGAATCGGCTGTACCGTTCGCGAAGTGTACGATTTCGGGTTTGGTACGTAACATATATATTTGGGCGTATAGGTATTGTACGTTAATCGGATGCTTGGTTCCAACGTTGCATCCCTTTATTTTAAATTAAGATAGTAAAAAATAGTTGATGGCTGTGAAGTCTGATGGGAAGCATCATCAGCGTGGGCGTAATGCGAGATAATCTTTCTTTTTTGAGAATCTCATAGCGGAGGACTGCATAGGCGGTGCAGATGACGATCTCGAAAAGAATATAAAATAAAATGAAAGAGTGAGAAAGTAAGCTAGCTACTGCAAATAGTTAGACACTTGTTGCGGGGTATACGGCTGGCAACTGGTATACTAGTTTACCACGCCCGCGCAGATCAACAAGTACATTTACGTATACGTGCTGAGGATTTTCCTCATATTATCTTTCTGGCTTTCTATACTTCGGTCTTTGTGCGCAAAAAAGGAGGAGATAGTAGACACCATCAGTGGAGGCGTGCAAAAGTACCAGATGACGCGATTCTGATGATGCAAGACATAGAGGTTAGATATATAAATGTGTATATGTACCGATCTGGAGCAAACTTCCGTGATGAGAGCTGCAAATATATAAGAGAGTGGGTTGAACTGCAAGTATATAGCGGCAATATAAGTACTTATCCCGTCACGCCTACTGTACAAAGTTTTTGTGCAAAAATAGGATCTAAATGGTGCGATGTGGAGTGTTATGGCAGAGCATGAGAATCGTAGTGGGCCAGCTGTTTAGTGCAGATTTTTTTTTTTTCTGATCCGTGACGCGGTGGTGAATAGGGCAAAGATCTCCGCTCTGATGTGATGATTGCATCACTATACTAATGCTGCAAGAAAAGCTAGATCTCGGTATTAGCTTGTGGTTATGAAGCAATAAGTTAAATTCAACGATTCAAAATTATAATCGTTTCGCAAATGAACCCGGTGGTGGTTATCTTAAACCGCAAGCTCATTTCAAGTAGTTTTTACGATGTACCTACTACAACAAGTATATCTATACAACCAACATGATTCTTTTGTATAATGACATGAAAGTATCCGTGTCAATGAAATTCTCCTAGGATGATGCAGTTGTTTATTTTTCAAAAGGAATACCCTGACCAGGAGAGGTCGTCACATCCGGGTCACGGATTTGGCTGAAACTTTGGGAATAGTTTTCAATTAGTGCCAAAAGATGAAACCCAAAATTATAGACCCTAACGCCCTCAAGCATTTCCGAGCTACAGCCAAGGACATTAGCATTGCAGGTATACCTATATTCATGATTTTCAACATGGGCTCATATAGACAATGCTAATGTCTAAAGGTGTAGCTCGGAAACGTTTGAGCGTTAGGGTGTATAATTTTGGCTTTCATCTTTTGGCACTAAAAGAAGACCATTCCCAGAGTTTCAGCCAAATCCGTGATCCGGATGTGATGACCTCTCCTGGTGAGAGTTAACTGTTAAGGGCCTTATAACTATGCGAACTCAATCTCAAGAGTATGTGATATACCTATAGATATTTTAAAGATTATTCTACTAATACTGTTGCAAAAGCCGCAGTTTGCCATTGTGATATAGTCAAAGTTACATTCATTATGTAGATTTAGAGCTGAGAAAGAAAGAGCTATACATTTATTATGCGCGCACGTTGCAAGTATATATCATGCACAAATAAGTACACACAAGAATAAGAGAACATAGTACTTATAATAGTGGGAGAGAGAGAGAAGGAGAGGGAGCTGAGGGTCATCAGGCTGCATCGTACAATGCACTCCACTTCTCTCTCCTGCTTCAACAAGCGATACAGATGCAAGAAAGGTTGGATATATAACATAGACCGGGAGCTGTTGTAGATTTTTCAAGGAGGACGAGTCGTTTTCAGAGAGGCGTTCACCTCTTCTTTTCGAATGAGGAGAGAGAGCCGATTCCCGAGGGGTTTATATATATCCGTATAGTACCAACGCATACTTGAAAATGTATGATGATATTGTCGTTGATGTTGAGTGTGCTGTTGATGTTTATTACTAAGCTTGAATTTTGTGTGATTTCTAAAGGTTGCGACAAGTGGATACTCATCGAATCTCTTTGCGAATTTTACGTATTCCAAGTTCCCTAAAGTTTCTAAGGGTTGAGATGTGCCTCGTAGCAATTTTTTGGGATAAGTTCTATTGATTCGCAGCTATGTTAATAGTTTTTTTCGTAGTTTGCAGTGCTTCATAAAGCATCGAAATGTCCTTTCGGTCTCCCTGTGCGATCCCTTAGACCCCACATATCTTTATCTGGCTTGACTTTTGCTACGTAGCTCTAGGTACTTCCTTTTTGTACCAAAACAAGTGGAAATCAAGTCAAACTCGTCTGGAACTGAAATAATTTTTTGACCCAAATCACTCCCCATGACGATTTTGGCCTAAAAAATCCCACTTTCGGTGAAATCACCCATATATGTTTGTCCAGTGAAAAGAGAGTGAGCTTTTGTTTCTTTGATATGAAAAATTGTGTGGAGTTGATTGAGGTTATGGAAAGCCATTATTTGGAGATACTGTGCTTGCAAGTGCAAGCTTTGCAACGGTACTCTATGAGGTTATGTGCTACTATGATCAAGCTCATCGATCAGTTTATTAGTAATTGAATGATGATAATTAGTAAGAGCCGAAGAAGAAGGCGTGGAAGGTCGAAATAGAGTTCTCACATGGAAACAGTAACAAAATTTGTGAATTCAAAAGGGTTTAACGAAACGATCAACAGAATTTTCATTCGAGTTTAGTTTGTCCATCAGATACTCTATACACTCCATACATAGCAAAGGGAGTACATTATAGTACCTATAGGCATACAGTGAGACCATAGAGAGAGGAGAGAGAGGGCCGTGGGGTCAGGGACCGCAAGCACACACCATCAGAGAGCTGCGCACAGAAAAGCCGGCCGGCCGGCGTATGTACTCACTTCAACGCCCGCGCCGTATACACTTTACTATATCGTGTATATGTACTCTCTCTCTGCATGTGCTCTGTACGCTATCATCATGATATATATCCTCGCAATCCCAACTTGCTATTCTCGCCCTCTCTGTGCTTTGCTCCGTCGTTTCGCAACGATGCGATATATGTATACTATATAGTATTTACACACATTGGCTTTGAGCTTTTTTGCATGTGTGGGAGTGCGAGTACACCTATACTTATATGCCAAAAGGTTGTTCCTAGATATCTCGTGACCGATGCTTTTTTTTTGCATTTATAAGATATTAGAAAGAGAGTTAAGATCGTTGGTTTGGATCTTTTGCGTTCTCGATGCTTCTACTGTGTCTTGAGGAAAAGAGGTTGTTGCTGGAACATAGACGCGTTGGTGTTCATGGACCTCATATAGCTTATGTATATAGGAAAACACCGTATCGTCCTCATCTCTAAGATATCTCTCTCTTTTGCAAGCTCTATACAGCTGCCATTGATACTATGTATACCTCACTACATCGCAGCGTAAAGCTCTCCTACTGACTCTTGAGCTTGACACGCGTTGCTTTTGAGCTATGCATCATCTGCGACACACGGACATACTCCAAATGTATACGCAAAAGCTCTCACACACACACACACACACACACACTAGAGAGTTAGAAACCTAAAAGCTCCCAAAACTCGAGCTTGCAATGTACTCGCACACTCGTTCTTAACGCCTAATGGATTCGTTTCAGAGCTTTCAAGCTCAGATTTTTCGCAGCCATATGTCTACTATTATACTTTCTGTTGTTGAGTGAAACAAAGGTATATATATCAGACCATAAAATGATGTCCGCAAGTGCGGTACGAGCATCTCATGCGTCGTCAGTAAGTAGTAACAGTCAAGCTTTATACGGACATCACCACACTTTAACCGCGTATATTATAACAGTGTACGATGCATTTGACAAAATTGAATAAGAGGACAAAGGAATGTCGCATACTGGCACACGCAACAACCTACAAAACGCATATCAGAATCCAAAAGACTTAGAACTGCGGTACATAATACATAAGCTTCAGCTGCTTCATCATACACCATATCACGCTCAGTGCGAGGTCGTTGCGCCTATGCTTAATACTCCCTGTATATAATCCAAAGCTTCTTTTCCCCCATGCCACTTATCCTCCTCCTCCTCCTCCTCCTCTTCCTCCATCTTCCCTCTTCCTCTTCTTCTCTCGTCTACTAGTTACGTGAAGTTGGCCCGCCACTTTGAGATGAATATATCAAAAAATCAAGCAAAAAATCTCGAATTCAATGGTGCAACTCTTTTAATTTGAACAATTTGACCATTTGAGCAATGATTTTTCAAAGTGCTGAAAAACAACCCCCCACCAGAACGCAAAACATGCTCATTACTCCGCGGATAAATGCAGTAGGAAAACCCATGCTGGCTTAAATTGAAGCTCTTAATTTGACCATATCGGTTCAATCATCAGAACTCATCACTATTTACGCAAAATTGCCTAAACAGGCTTGAAAGAGTCCCCATGTATAAGGTATAGGCAGGTGCCGACTGGTGGGGACCATGCGCACCATGCGTGCTCCTCCTTCGCTGCCTCTCCTCTGCCGGTCTATACCTTATACATGGGGACTTCTCCCAGTCTGTTTAAACAATTTCGCGTGAATAGTGATAAGTTCTGATGATTGAATCGATATGGTCAAATTAAGAGCTACTAATTGAGCCCGCGTGGGTTTTTCTACTGCATATATTCGCGGGGTAATGAGCGTTTATTGTGTTTTGGTGGGGGGTAATATTTCAGCACTTTGAAAAATCATTGCTCAAATGGTCAAATTGTTCAAATTAAAAGAGTTGTACCATTGAATTCGAGATTTTTTGCTTGATTTTTTGGTATATTCATCTCAAAGTGGCGGGCCAACTTCACGTAACTTCGTCTACTTACCTCAGTTTCTATACATTAGCAAAAGTACATTAAAAGCCAAGCATAAATGCTATGCCATGGCGTATAGGTATACCGATGATGGGGGAGGACAGGACAGGAGACAGGATAGAACTGACGGTAGGGACACGAGAAAAGAGAAGGGCGGAAAGGTATAGAGGGGAAGCTATACTAAGAGAGGGGGAGAACGCGCAGAGAGAGAAAGAGAGAGAGAGAGAGGCCGGGGTAACGCCCGGGGAACCAAAACAAACCGGCGAGGCTGCATGCTGCTATGATGTTGTGCCACGCCGGTATACCCCATATACATGTGTAAGTATATCTGTGTGTCAGATACCAGCTGCGCAGCGTGCATGGCGCGCGCGGGAAAAGCTTGCGGCTAGTTTGTATGTGTGAGAACCATGGCGTGTTATATCCATACCCGCGTGGTGCATCAGCGCAGCAGCAACAGAGCAATGTAGTATATAGGGTCGTCGGGCGTTGACCCCTGTATAGCTTGGTTGCTCGATCTCTCCCGGTGTGCATTAGATGCCGGCCGGCACGGGAAATAGCTAAGGTGGGTATGTGTCCCATAAGGAACCATGGGATTTCTCCAAGAGGGGGAACGAGCGACTAACTATGTCCTATACGACGCTGATGCGCAGGAAGAAACCGGGACAAAGAACTCGGAAAAGCCAACCGTTCTTTCGGGAAAACTCGCCCTAAGGACGCTTTCGAACGCTGACTGTTTTCTCCTCCTCTGCCTTGACGGTTGGTATTCTTTTTTTTTTTTTTTATAAAATTTGAAATCGATGATGTATTTGAGGTTATGGCAACGATTGCAAGCTCTTCTCTCGAAGATGGCATAAACGTGTGTGTGTGTGTATATATTATTGCGAATCAAGAGATTGTTATCGGTGCACGCAGCACGGTAGCATATTGTGGATGCGCATATTATCGTACGATGTAAGCTGCAGCATGCAGCAGCAGATGGTAGCGGTGATGCGAAGTATAAAAGAGCGAAAGAAGGAGAAAGAAACGCTGTTGCAGTGTAGCGGACAGTGCACCCGCGCCACGGTGAGCAAGGTCGAGCAATCACCCCGCGATAATATCCCTACTCTCTTTTTTCTTAATACTCACTGTTTCTGGGCTGTGTGTGTGTGCTCTTCTCATTTATGTATTTCGCGATGCATCCACGATGGTTATGTGTAAGAGTATGATGTTCGAACGATCGGTATTGCATTTATGGCGGTTATTATACGCACCGATACTTCAAGTGGCGCACCAAAAGAAGGTAAATCAGAGCAGCTGCATCAACGGCCTTGCTCTTTCATACTTTTCACGCATCACAATCTCTGCATCAGTCTCTGAAGGATGTATACACAACTGTATTCGTAACATCTTTTTCTCGTTTGGACTTTTTAACAGCTTACTGCTAATCATCTTACACGGTAAATCGTGTCATCAGATGTTTAAGAACTTTCTTCAATGACAACGACTTCTGTTATGGAGGTTACGCCATTCCACGATTATAAGCTTATTGCATCATCGAAGTAAAACTAATTTTGTAGGTGAGAGAATAAATAGTATGTATATCATGAAGGAAAACCATGAAGAATTAAGAAACGAATAGTTTCAGCTCTGTCAAAGTTAAGGGTCGACGACACCGTCATAACATATAATACTTATGGAGCGCAAAGAGAGACTCTTTGCTGAGCTTTGCTTCCTCTCTTGGATATATATTATATACAGTTTGTAAGGCTATGCTGACTCACGGGGTGTATCAGAGCGCGCAATGGCCACTGACCTGATGCAATATCATCGTGTTATGAGCAGCAACGAAAGAAACAAGCTTCTCCACACAGCTTCTCTCTTGACCATTATGGTAGTGTCATCACGATTTTCAGGTGATTATCTGATCGGTACAGAGTTTAATATTGTCTCACGATCTTGGAAACAAAAAAAAAGCTCCTTTGCAGCAAGGGATGCTGTCTACAGATTTCATTAGTAGCTCCTCACACGATTCTGCTGCTACTGCTGTTGATGATGATGATGATGCTTTGAGAGGTTCTTATCTGTGGCTAAGAATCGCACTCATGTGACCCATAGATCTTAATTGGCTCGTATAGAAGTTGAGAGGTGTATAGACATAGGCTTTGCTCGTCATTAACAGATTCTGTGCCATAATCGTTGTAGTTCAGTAGCTCTATGTAGCTTTTATCGAGGCTTTTATCTCATAGAGCAACCTTCTTCTTTCTTGTGACGTTGTGAATCCTTGAAGCTCCCGTTTATCTCACGATCGATGGAACTTCAAAGGCCAACGAAAAAATTTTCGAAGCTTGAACTGCCAATTATAATTGACAGAATGTCATTGATCAAATCATTGATACAAATCTTCATAAATGATGTATTGTTCAAGCTATAGATTTCCTGATAATGATTTGGGAGTGCTCACTATTCAAAATCAATGTCGCACACTTGTGACAGTATCACACACAGTCTCTATATTCAAGATTGGATGATGTGCTTTGACTTGGAGGAAAACCTTTGAGCAAATGTAAACAAAAGCTTGCAGCAAGCTCTGACACATATTAATTTTGTATGGAGATGCAACTTCAAAAATTGTAACCGTTGAATAGAATTCTCATCAAACGGCATGCAAAGGGCTTTTTGCGCAGTTGCCGAGATGGCAACAAAGAGCTCATAGAAGATATATATATATATATATATATCCTATGGCAGAATGTAGCATCACAGCGGCATCAGAGGCATGATGCACACGGGAGGTTTGTAGAGGAACTGATGGGAAGAAGAGGAGCTAGCGCATGCGCATAAAGCTTGTTTACGTCGCCATCGTTAATGCCGGCCGGGTTCTCTTTGGAGGAATAGTTGTTGCTGCTCTCCATCTGCAGGCCTTCCTCTTTGCGGGATCTTCTTTGGGTAGAGGGACGATGAGGGAGAGAATCACTACAGAAAAGAGGATAGAGAAATACCGGTTGTTGGCGAGGAGCTCGTGCAGCAAAATGCAGTTGAATACGCTTGGACTCTCTTACATAGTTTTCTCTATACACTCCTCCAGCAGAACCACCATAATGCTAACAGTTTGATGATGCATGTATATATCCTTCCAGTATCTTTTAATCCAACTTTGTGATGATGGTTTAAAGAAACGAGTTCTGAACTTCGCATTATACATTGCACCGACTTCCATCTTGTTATGTGCATTTGAAACCGGTTCAATTTTGTAGATGGTCAACTCCAGTCTTGCAGGTGTTTCATCGATTTGAATTTTCATGAATTTTCCCACTAAACGAATTATATTATGTAGATGATAACATAGAAACGCCAATCTGAGCTTCAAATTGTGTTAATTATGACAACGCAATGATGTCTAACAATAAGTGTATATATTACACCTAATTACAAGTCTGCGTCACCAAAATCAATTATTCCACGATGTACAGTAGCGGAAAGGAGGAAAAATTCTTCTCCAATGCTATAGACAAAGAGCAACCCAGTAGTCTGATACTACTACACTCAACTTGAACAAGTCGATGTAAAGAGAGAGAGAGAGAGAGATGTCGTTGACCCGCTCTCATAGCCGTTGAACACAAAACGAGGGAAAATTCCAACTCAGTCAGACAAGAGACCGTTGAAAGTCATACCAACGATGACGGTGATGATGATGATGATTATGATTTGACTTTGTGCGAGCTTAATTATGCTTAAATGTGTTCTTCGTGCATGCTTGCGGAAGAATTGCCTCCGAATTTGTTTTGCAAATTGCAACAATTGCGCATCTGCTACACACTATACTTTCCTTACTTCTATACATCTCGTTCTAACAGGTGTCGGTGTCTTATTCACTGAACTTGGAAAACTGGCGCATTCCAATGAGTGTATTAGTATACAGCCTTTGCCATTATCCGTGTGAATCAAGTTTACAATGATTTGCGTGTCATTGCACCAAGAAGAATCGAGTAAATATGTGAACTTGTGTGAGTGTGTGTGATATGTATGAATCGTGATGAACTAAAAGAGTGGCAACAAATGGTCCGCCCTTTTATACAGGGCCCATTATAACCTATACACATACTTGCGAAAGAGTAATTGCATTTACATCAGTTGTATGCACCGAGAACCTTTTTACATATCAGCAGTTGAGCTTAATACGCCGGCCGGCCGGCCAGTACTTATGATTGCACACGTGAATGATAAAAAATATATTTATATATATATACAGAGACAGAGAGCGAGAAAGAGCCAGTTGTCACGATGTATATATGCATAAAGTAGGCATTATGAACTTAGTCTGTGTTTGTGTATGTACAGAGTGGATTTTGCTCGGTATTGCTTACCGGCGCGTCTGAAAATAACAGGTTGCCGTATTATATCGCAGAGAGACAGACGAATTGCACGCAATTTCATATAGGTACAACCTCTTTGCGATATGTGTATACTTATATATAAAGTATAGTGACTTTGTACGCGTTGCAAGCTCACATCATCACAGTCACACGACACGACCACGGCAAAAAAAACCGCGAATTAACCTCTATGCAAGGGTCATATCCACTCTCTCTCTCCTTCTCTCTCGGGTCACTTTGATGTAATTTTTGTAGTCACCCTTTATCGTGTATTCTTATATGTAAAAATGTTAGTCAACGATCTAATATGCTCTCATATACTTTTGAGTCGCGTGCGTGTATAGGGTGATTACAACATGAAGTATGCGCGCGTTCGTGCGATTACAAAGTATAGTAGTAACTGGGTAGTAAGGTGATCGCGCCCTTTTGTTCATATATATCACGCGATATGTATATGCCTATATGAGCTCGAGTTGCACTCAACTCAATTTTCTCGTCTTGAGGTATATATACAACGACGACGACGACGGCGACGGAAGTTGTGGTAGGAATTGAAACGATCGATCATCCTTATAGTGTGTATGTGCGAGTGTATGTGTGTATAGCTACTATTATACTCTGTCTCAATTTTTGGTCAGAGTGATCGAATTATCAGAGGATATGAATTGAGAAATTCTTTGTCCTTTGTCTGTTTTTCATTCAAACAAAGTAGAATATAGGATAAAAAGAATTTTGTGGTGACGTACGAAGGTCGGAATGTTCATCTGTTGCTGTTGATATATAATAAGTAATGGTTGAGAATCTTGGGGATATCCAGAAAGTTGCAAGAATCCGACAACCGGTACTTATATTCACATACTTTTCCTTCTTGGGCATAATCAAGAGCGATCGAATGCACGCGAACCTTCAGAATGTATACCTAGGATATATAAATTTTATTATTATTATGATGATGAAGAAGGTTATGTGAGTCTTAGCGTCTAGAAATTGGAAAAGCGTTTAAGATGGAAAAAAGAAGAAAAAGACAGTAGATATAACATGTCAAAGTGAACAATTCAGACCGGGAAGCGTTGCATGCGCATGAACATCAACCAAAGCGTGGGTTGTCATTGTGGCGTCAAAAGGGCCCTCACCACCTGAGCGCATTATAATGAAATCGTCACCCTATATAGAGCTGCAACAGCGTATACAGAGTCACGAAACCAAACGACCAAAGAGAGTTAGAGTGGTATAAGAGGGGAAATACGTGAGGGTGCATGAACTTCTTCCGCGATCCCTAACTTTGACCATCATAGCATCAGGGCGATATGTATAATGTATGCAAACCAACCAACCATCCAACGCGCTTTGCACTCATTTTTCAGAGACCCCATATTATACTATAGTCAATCTACATTATATTCTGATGTGTTGTACTATTGCGGCTTTTATACAGTTGATTCTGGTAGTGATTGCGGATTTTAGATATGATACACCCTCAAACGCTCGTATGTAAAGTGAAACGAATGAACGAGCTTTGAGGTTAGACGGACTAGATTTATTCATATATTTCTGTTGATGATGATGAGTGTAATGAAGAAGTTGGAATTTAAAGATACCGTTACTGCAAAATCAAGTGTTGCAGAACTAGGCGATGACGAGATGCTCTACTTGTAAATTTCTGCTTGAGAGAAGATTATGATGATGATGATGATGGTGGTGGGAGACTGATGTGGAAGATGTAAGTGGTGTAGCGAAGCGAGGTACAACTTGGATTCTCAAGACGAGTCTCAAGATGTTGTCTTGTTGTGTGTATATGGGGGTCAATCTCGTTGGCTCATCTTGGCTGCTTCATGGTTCCACTTCAGTATACATCACGATATAATGTGAGCTTTTCATCGCGTACGTGAAGTAAGTCTCGTACGTGCAAAGAATTATAACGAGAATCGCAATGAGAAAAGTAAGTAGAATCAGATCTATGAGCTGCAAATTTTCCAAGTATAAAGCAATCTCTAACTAGCTCAACTGTCATTTTTCAACTCATCAACTGTCATTCAATTTTAACCCGCGTCATAACCACAAAAAATGTCAATTTAATAGAGCTTTTACCGGACTATCGTGAGCTCAAAATTTGAAAATTCTTTAGATCTCTCCTATTAAAGCTCAACATTTTGAAGCTCTGGCATCAGTTCAACTTCCTCATCCAGATTGAGATTCTTCGCATTAACGCCAATTTACGAGCCGCAATATATGTACCCCAAATTGTTGATTTGAGAGCCAAGTGCGGAGGCTAATAGAGCTGGCTCGTCGTTAATTTCCACAAATGCGCCAAAGAGGCTTGCAAAGATAGCTAAAGATGTGAAATAAAGAGAGGGGTTAAGCTAATATTAGAATGCTGGCATCTTTCTGACTATATTGTACAAACGTCTCGCGACGAATATTAGATCAGTGGAAATATCGGGTAGACTGTGCACTGGGTCAGGGTTATAAAACGATGTTGGCACGCCGTGCGACGACCTTTAAAAGAAGTTTTCGCTTTGGCTTGGCTTCCTGAATTTAATGCTACATTTTTAGAGTGCATTATATGGAACCAAAACTGATTCTTTACTTGAAAATGTTTGGAACTGAATTGTTAAAGACATAGCATTGTGAAAGCATTGTCAGAAAACTTATGAAGTTTTTATCCAATCAATGGTTCAACCAAAAATCAATCAACTGGTTGAACCAAATCAATACAATTTCACAATGAAACTCAAATCTGGGTTTTGCTTGTGCGAAATTTTTTCAAATCGTCTGCTTCTTTTTTGTTTCATTTCGTGTTCGGGGATAATCAACTCATCTAAAAATACATAAGATTATGGCGTGTGTGTGCATTTTTTTTCGAAGGAGTAGCGAGCGTTGACTCTACAACGAATTTTAATCAGAATGCAATATTTCGATGAGCTTGAAAGATGAAAAAAGTATGAATTCAAGAGGACAAAAAACTGGTTTGGTCGCGGGAGTCATCGTTTAAATTCAATCGCAAATATATCATAAGACACACACACAGACACGCACACAAAATGATGAAGCATTCAACGAACATTTTTAATACTTTTCAGTTGTCAAATTGGGCTTAATAAAGCCTGGTGTGTATGAGTGTCCCCAAAGGAGGAATGTCCTCCTCGACATTCAGTTGTATCAGAGGACTTGTTTCGTCGTCGTATATATAGTTAGCATCAGAGAAGGATGATGACGCGTTTAGGAGCATCAGCCGCGTTGCTATAGCCATCAGGGGTCAAGAGCCGTTATCGTCCAGCTCACATGCATGTATACCTATATACAAAACTCTGTCAACGTTGGCAACAAGGAGTAGACATGCTTTGTATTATAGACAAAAATTATTACTAAATATCTCATTATAATTGTTCACGCAAGCCTCCTAATTACTATGTGATAATAATATAGTCTAACGCTTCATTACACAATTGATAATATTCTTTATCACCTGCACAAACAATTTCTTCTCTTTTTGTCTTCCTGGCACTTCCAATCGCTACGCAAAACATGATGTAAACAAGAGAAAATTGGAGCAGCAAAGAGATAATAAATATATAACGAGCATATATGCTATTATGCTATGATGCCTGTCTGACCGTATCCGGGCTTTATCTACTGCGGATAGTAGTATAATGAAGAAACAGTAGTCACATCCGGGTACGGCAAGACACATCCTTATACCAAAAATCGATTATTTCGCATATTAATATGCATACTACATGATATAGATTTGCTTGTGTAAATCTGAAATCACAGGAGCAATGGTTGAGATATATCGTATAAGATGCATCGTTGAAGTATATAGCGTAGAAAGGAGCATCAGCCCCTTAAGAGTTCAATATCCAAGCGAAGGTCGTGCATTGTTCACCAGTTTGCTCCAATCCGGTCTTCTCTTGTCTCTCTCTCTTTCTCTTTCTCTTTTTTACTCTTCTGCTACACGCTCATTATATACGCATTATGTGCCTTGGTAGAACGATCGGCATCACCGATAACTTGCCCTAAGACCATATCACCTTATAATACCTGCTGCCGTTGACGCTGAACATCATCCAGAGTGATGCACCTGATTCCATCTTTGAACATAACCTTGATCTCTTCTCGCATCTTGTACTCTTGGATACACCGGTACACGAGATAATTTCACATTAGTGACATTTTGACACCTCTATGATGAGTTTTTACATTATACTATCACAGTTGATGAGTGATGCGCGAGTTGGGACATATACTATGTACCTATCGCAGCGGTACCAATTGCGTGAACACCTCGTGTAACCGGCAACAAAGTCACGTGTATAATGTGTGATGAGACGTAAATGATGTATATCGACGTTTGTGTGATTTATTTTATCACAATTTGAATCTTCGGTAGTATAGAATCACTTTTTGAATGCACTATACCATGTACTTATATTGATCACTAAGCTTTCTAAATCAAGGTTTCATCAACTTGATACTCTACTTGTACATTGTTAAATGTAAAATTTATCTTGACTCATTGTCAGTGAATTTTGTGTTGCAAATGGGTATTGAATAGAAGCTCATCGACATTGAATTATTCAGGGGAAATATGCGAGTATATACGATATTATCCAGTTGTGCAAAGTACATTCAGACGATAATATGTAATATAGTTGAGCGAGCCAAGGACAACAGCATAGGAGGAAGAAGGTCTTTTGGCATGGCAACTTTTTTTTTGCCAGCATGTCTCCTAGCTGTCACTGTCCACAATCACCACCGCCAACACGATGAATAATTCACCTGGTCTCAAGATGAGAGACAGGTTGGGTGGAGTATAGTACCTATACGAAATGAAGTCTCGTGACAGTAGGGGAGAGTGGGGCGAATTAGGACAGGGGCGAATTAGGACAAGCAAGATAGCTCGGTTGTGGGTGAGTCTAGGCTTCCGCCGCATAAAAACATTTTCAATACCATCACAGACAATGGTTTTTATCCCGGTTAGACCTCCTGAAACGATACTGGGCGTCCTCGCTGACGTAGGGGTGCTTTTTAGGGGCCTCACGCGGTTTATTTTGGAAATGCAAGAGTTTACGCTGCTCCTGCATAACTGGACGGACTTCATCGCCATTTGAGGGTCAAAAACTACATTACAAAACAAAGATTTTTAGCCATCGTGGGTCAAAATCGGCCCACTTGAACTCAAGTTATCGCAATTTTGCGAAAAAACGCTTGGGGGCATATTAGGACAAAGTGGACGGGGCGAATTAGGACAATGCTAAATCCCATATAAAATCGGTCGACCGGTCGCGAGTCCGTGTTTTTCGATGATAATTACCCGTATCTATGTATGTTATATAGATATAATATGATGTATATTGTATATTGATACACATTATGTATATTATATATTATATAATATATATATGATGTATATTGGGTATATTATATATGAATGATGTATATTGGGCGTTTTTCGAAGCGCGGGAGGTTGAGGGTGAGTTGGGTTATCGAAAATGGGCGCAGAAGTGAAGTTACGATGTGTAATGACGGCCATAGGAGTCGGATTGGAGGCGAGAAGTCGCTTTTTACGTGCTCGAAGGTAGTGCTCGATTTTCGCATTTTTACTCTCGCATTCGCTGATATTGGGTTGAATGTTAGACACTATCAGCGGGATCCTTGACTTAGGGCGAGTATGAGTACCTCCAATATGAAGAAAAACTAATGAAAGTAGACTCTTAGAAGTCGCGAGTCGATTGCTAATTTGCTGAAGACGGTAGTGCACCAATGAAGCGCCTATTTCAATAATGCTGAAGAATGACACAAAAATGGCTCGCTTTCTGAGACTCTAAGGAGGATATAAAGGTCGCGGGCGAGTTTCCCTCTGTATTTAGGGTTACTACTACGTGTTTTTGTGAGCAAACTTGACTGTAATAGTTGAGGAATATTGCATTATACCTCGATCTTCAAAGGCTGTCCTAATTTGCCCCCAAAACTGTCCTAAAGTGCCCCCAAACGCGGGGCGAATTAGGACAGATTTTTTTTCTCAAACTTCAAAAAAAATTATGAAAGCGGTGACCTGGAGGTCTGAAATTTTTTTTACAATATATTCAATAGTTGAACTTTCAAGTCCCGTAGCGCGCCTATTCCCAAGTATCGCCAGATAGCCCCACTGCAAAACCTGTCCTAATTCGCCCCACTCTCCCCTATAGCTTGAAGGCACACTGATATACCTATATACCACATACAAGGAAAAGTGTCTTAACCGAGGCCCTAATCTGTTTTTACTGAAGATAAGCATAAGCAGGAATATACAAACGATGTCCTGCGAATATCTTTAAAAATCTTGCAGTGATAGCTTCAGGCAACCTGCAGATTTAGATCGTGAAGTATAATATACTCAACAACAGAAGCATAGCATCATCGGGAACCCAGAAGTATTAATCTCTGAAGAGGAGTCTATAGGAGTCTCCAAGTCCGGTTTCTCTTCTCTCTAGGTATCTCTATCTCTTTCTCTCTCTAGCTGCATCGTCTCTTTCTTCGTACATATAGCAGCAACTAATAGCCACAGTGTATACATTCAGCGAGAGTCCGTATCTCTGTCAGACAGTTCCATCACCTCTTGAGTATAAGTATCCAAAGCTCACGGCTCAACAGTCTGACCGCTAAGCCAAGAGTTTCACCGTTACAAGGTATATTAGAGTGAGTATGCCGTGATGCGCACGCCCGTGATTTCGGCGCGGGATTTTTAAATCGAACTTCTTCTTACTACTCCACACCATAACGTTTATATGTGCATATAACGGTGTGTATGTTATACAAGTTTGTTCTCATATTTGATGGTCAAACCAAACTGTTCCGCACACTTACAATTATTCAGAGATTTGATTGACACTTGTAAGAGAGAGAGAGAGAGAGAGAAAGAGAGAGACCCGATTCGGATACAAAATACGCCATCTTTTTTTTCGTTTCCTTCACACCTCGTTTGAATTTGCAGTTTATACAAGATTGAACGCGAGACTATACATTTCTTCTTCTTCTTTTTCACTCTTCTTCTTCTTCTTCTTCTTCATTGTCTTCTTTCCTTATTATCTGTTTTCTGTTTTCTTTGGCATCGTCATCATTCGAGTTTGTGGGAGGTATATAACACTTGAGATTATTGACGTATATACTCAAGAGTACGTCGAGCGATGATATTGAATTGAAAATATAATCTTGTGAGAGGTTCTTGAAAAGTCATATTGAATCTTTTATGAGTGAATATATGTACATGTACACGGCGTATACGAGTTCGCCAACCCCCAAAATTGTCACTGAGGGTGTGTCGAATCGGACGTTCACTTTCCGTTATGAGGGTGAATTGATGAAAAGATTCTATATACAGTTGTTTTTACTGCAAAAGCTAAGAACGACTTTTTGATATAACAAATCATCTGTTACTATAGATCTCCCGAGTAAAAAAGCTCGCAAAGGGATTCTCGTATACTAATATGGACCATTATGATATAGCTCGTTGATGTTCCCTATCATCATCAGCGATGTATAAAGCAGCGGCTGATGAGTAACGACGAATCACCAAGGTCACGGACTCGCCAAAAAATTTCTCCCACTCGTCATATATACAACCTATATCCATGCGGTGAACCGACTAATACAACACATCGATGTCATATGACGAATTTGCGTCGTATATGTTCATCCGTCTGACTGTCTCGTCGTTTTACAATCGTACCTCGTATCGATATATGAATGTATATCATCGTCTCGCCTGTGGCCAGCCTTGAATCTTTTCGTCATGTTTTTGTATGTCTACACACACACACACACACACACTTTGCTGACACTATTATCTCTCTCTCGCTTGTGTGTATTCTATTTTCACCTGGTTTTATGCAAAAATAGCACTATACTCCCAAAAAGCTCTATATAGACGCGTCATCGTAGAGCTTGCAAGCTCTTGATATAGATACACTAGGCTGACGCACTGTGTTGTTGTTGTTGTTGTTGTTGTTGTTGTATACTTAGTAAGTGTAGTGTTTATATAGAGATTATGAAAATGACAGTTGAAATCTTGATTTTCTAGTGAATATATCTGAGCTTTCGTAACTGTTTTTTTGAAGGTGTTTAGTGACGTCATGGAGCCAACACGTCATATGTATTTGTTGAAAGAGCGGTGATGAACGAATCTCAAAATTTCTAAGAATGAATGTGACGTGGACATATATCAGTATATGTATAGAGATCAGAGATGAGTTCGAGAGAGATGAGTCAGTTTTCATGAAATTCCCCGTCAAAATTCCGTTTGACGACAATCCGCAATCGAGTATATCACTCGTCATGATGCAGCGTTAATAACAGGAAGAGAAAAGGGTGGCAATTTCTTGAGAGTTTCATCATACTATGTCGAATGCACGAGTTTGCGATATGATGAAATTCAAGTGAAATTAAGTCATTCGAATTATTTGAACTAGCCTAGGATGCATATTATTCAACTCGAAGACCGCATTCGAAAACTAACACATACGCACAAAAATTAGAGTGTGTATCCGTGCTCATCAATACTAATTCATGGTATTTGGAAGTATTAGCAGACGTATAAGAAAACGCACCGCAACAGGTGACATATTTTGCGTTCAAGTATATATATATATATATAGGTATAAGTAAAGTACCGCAAGCTGGCGATCGAGTCGCAGCCTCTCCAGCTCCACCACTTCATTACCTGCTCTTACTTGACAATCAGCTGCTGCTGCTGCTGCATACTGCACTTTCTTTTCGCTCAAATGAACAAATTCCCTCATATATATATATACTTGTACACTGTATACCATCACACAACATCAGCTGTTATACCACGTATGAATATCAACTGACTTTTTAAACGTTCCAACAGCATATTTTGCTATGCATCTCTCTCTCTCTCTCTCTCTCTCTCTCTCTCTCTCTATTTTACGCCAATATAACCAAACTCTCTCTCGTTTCACGCGTATCAGTTTCGCAAAACGCCATATTAATTTTATGAGCTCAAATTATTATAATCAAAGTGTAATGCGTGTAGCTCGAGATCGAGTTTTATGATATTTTGTTTATATTAATCTTATACATACCTACACGAGGCATAGCGAAAGTATATTTTCCTATATCTAGTTTGTCGATCTATAAGTATAATAACGATGAACTCCCGCGTAGAAATTGAAAATATTGGCGACATGTCGCCGAGCTATCGCGAATTCCCATTTGCGACAGCTCTGCGATAGGTCGGCGATAGGTCGGCGACATGTCGCCAATATGATTTTGCGACAGCTCGCCGACATATCGCCAAACCTGTATTTGCGACATGTCGCAAATTCGTCGACAAAATTTTTCAAAAATTCGAAATTTTATTCGATTTTGTGATTTTTCATGGAACGGGAATCGATCACAAGGAATCTGAGATTGAAATTATGGGCTTGATGGTACTTTTATTTAATTAAAAATAGGCTCTTGGTGTACAAATTCATCTTTACATATCTTTTGACTTCTTGTTTAAGAAATTCCAACGTTTTACGTTCATAAGCACATTCACAAGGTCCAAATAATTAGAAAAATTTGATCGCAGTAGAATAGCGCGTATGATACATTATTACAAATTCGTAAGAAAACTCGCTCAACACTCTGATCGTCGGGCTAAAATCACTTGATCTTATAATTTTTTGTGACACAGCACAGATATTCACTTCTCATTTTGGTGAAAATGATCAAGCTGATGAGTTTTGAAGCCGCATCTCGAAATCCGCAACACATTGCTCACTCGAGATGCCACGTCGTCGGGCCTCCCCATCGGAGCAAAGACGCTTCCGAGACGTCTGCGACTACTTATTGCAAGGCTGATGTAGGTGGACACATCAACCCCATGGCTGACTCTTTGTCTCGTGGAAAACAGACGGCCAAACTTTGACGGGCGAGACTCGATAAGGCATGCTTCCGCGATGATCATCCGGCGTAGCAGAACTCGCAGAACCCAATGCCATCCGTAGTTTTTCTGAAAAAATCACGCACATGCATTAGAAATGCAGCTTCTATTCTTGATACAGGTGGATGGTGATCAGGAAAAGCGAGATATAAGAGGCACATTTTCAAGATTTGAAAAGTAAACACTGCGTGCAATAAGGCGAGGTTATGACGGTCGACTGCACGTGAAAATTCATCGAAACTTAATTATATCGGTCAGGAATACTTATCTGATTTATTGAGATTAGCCTCCGCATCCTCGGAAAGCACCTTCTGCGATAAAGCTGCTCAGCAATACAATAATTATCCCAAACGCCAAATGTCAGAGAAGATCGACAGAAAAGCCCGGTTGTGTGAATTTATTGTTGTTTACATTACCCGAATCTGAATAATATTGATCGATCGTCTTGCTCTCACTTCGTACCGGTGAATTGAAAAGTATACAGACAACTCGTTTCTGGTGTAATGGCTAAAGTCATACCCGCATGAGCAGCGGGCAGATATAGCCAACAAAAAGAAGAAGAAGAACTCGTTTCTGCCTCAATCTTCTCTGACATTTGGCGTTTGGGATAGTTATTGTATTGCTGAGCAGCTTTATCGCAGAAGGTGCTTTCCGAGGATGCGGAGGCTAATCTCAATAAATCAGATAAGTATTTCTGACCGATATAATTAAGTTTCGATGAATTTTCACGTGCAGTCGACCGTCATAACCTCGCCTTATTGCACGCAGTGTTTACTTTTCAAATCTTGAAAATGTGCATCTTGTATCTCGCTTTTCCTGATCACCATCCACCTGTATCAAGAATAGAAGCTGCATTTCTAATGCGTGTGCGTGATTTTTTCAGAAAAACTACGGATGGCATTGGGTTCTGCGAGTTCTGCTACGCCGGATGATCATCGCGGAAGCATGCCTTATCGAGTCTCGCCCGTCAAAGTTTGGCCGTCTGTTTTCCACGAGACAAAGAGTCAGCCATGGGGTTGATGTGTCCACCTACATCAGCCTTGCAATAAGTAGTCGCAGACGTCTCGGAAGCGTCTTTGCTCCGATGGGGAGGCCCGACGACGTGGCATCTCGAGTGAGCAATGTGTTGCGGATTTCGAGATGCGGCTTCAAAACTCATCAGCTTGATCATTTTCACCAAAATGAGAAGTGAATATCTGTGCTGTGTCACAAAAAATTATAAGATCAAGTGATTTTAGCCCGACGATCAGAGTGTTGAGCGAGTTTTCTTACGAATTTGTAATAATGTATCATACGCGCTATTCTACTGCGATCAAATTTTTCTAATTATTTGGACCTTGTGAATGTGCTTATGAACGTAAAACGTTGGAATTTCTTAAACAAGAAGTCAAAAGATATGTAAAGATGAATTTGTACACCAAGAGCCTATTTTTAATTAAATAAAAGTACCATCAAGCCCATAATTTCAATCTCAGATTCCTTGTGATCGATTCCCGTTCCATGAAAAATCACAAAATCGAATAAAATTTCGAATTTTTGAAAAATTTTGTCGACGAATTTGCGACATGTCGCAAATACAGGTTTGGCGATATGTCGGCGAGCTGTCGCAAAATCATATTGGCGACATGTCGCCGACCTATCGCCGACCTATCGCAGAGCTGTCGCAAATGGGAATTCGCGATAGCTCGGCGACATGTCGCCAATATTTTCAATTTCTACGCGGGCTCTCTTTGGAATGTTCAATCTGTAGACTAGCTTTCTGCTACGGGCAATTTCAGACCGAATGCGATGCACATCACATGTGTATACTTATTTCTCATATATAAGATGCGTGAATCGCGTGCTTTAAGCCATTTTCAACGCTCGATCTCCTCATCCGCGTTTCAAAGACGGGAAAAAATTCGAATTGCAGCACTGATACTCGAGTACTTTGGCCTTCGCTGTGATATTCTCACACGTACACTTGAATTCTTTTTTTTTCATCTTTTTTTAAATAAAGTTTATACGCATAACTTTGTGTGTATGTGATAGTGTTCCAACCAACGCGATTTGGGCCGTGCGTGAAAGCGAGTCACGCTCTTATAAAAAAAAAAAAAAAAAAAAAACACACCCATGCAGCGGTACTCACATTCATGAAGTAAGTAAGTAAGTAAGTAAGTAAGTATAAGTACGAGCCGAGTCACTGACGGAGAAAGTGCTGCTGCTCACGATTGCATATATCGTGTACCAGATTGCATTATGCTATGAGATTTCGAAAGCTGTGTAATGTACGTATCTCGCCGCGTAGTTTTATACCTGCGCATTGTATACGTACACGAACTATTTACGAACCATTTCGATCGTCGCTTCTTCTTCATTAGATCGCTGGACATTGTATATTGATGGTGTATACAAAAAAACAAAAGGTAAATCGAGCATTCCCCCGTCCACTTATGCACTCTCTCAAATATGTGTGTGTGTGTGTTTTGTATACATACACAAGCTCGTACAATCGAACGATTGAATCAAGAACGCACATACCATATACACACAGACACTATAAATTATCGTGACCTTGGCAATTTCGTCGCTTATCACTCTTATCATCGTCTTTAACAGTTCGATATGTCGATGCTATATACTTTTACTCGCCGTCTATCATACATTTATCCCCTTCAGCTACAACAACAGCCCAAAAATTATTATCATCAGAGGAACTTGGGATAGTATAAGATACGTTATTCCGTCACAGTATTATAAGATGAGAAATCTGCCATGACGTTATATTACTTCTCGCCGAAATGTGCGAATGATAAAAAAAAATCAAAGTCGATGCTCTTTCTCGGGGGTATACACCTGTTTCAAGGACAATATTTACGCAAAAATTTTTTTTTCACACGCTTATGTTATATATGACGCGTCTCTTGGATAAGTCGTAAATGTCACGTTTTACGCGCACCTAGGTATACACTGAGACGGATCAATGACTATGACTATATATATATAAACGTTCACCGTGACGGGCAAATAACGACCTTGACCTGTCTTATGTCTTTCCATGGTCTATAACCGAATTTCTGTCTGCTCCGTGTTCTGTACACTTTTCAAACTAATACCCGCGTACAGGTATGCCGATATATTTTAAAAGACTCATATACATGTACATATGTGGACAGTGGCTAATTTAAATTTCGCGAGCTACGAAATGTGCGTCTGTATAATAAGAAGTTGTAGGCGCAACGGTATATATATAGCGATGATATGTTCCGTTATCACGCCCAGACGAGCTACCAGACGTGTTAATTCACTACCATCACGAATACATACATACATACATATATGGCTATACAGTGCTAATGCTCATTTTGCGGTTATGTATATATACTTATATATTAGATTGTGTCCATCGATTGTGATTACCGTCACGCAATTAGCGCAGGTGATTGACGATGTATATGATTATGACCCATACATAATGTTGTCGAAGTGAAATCTATAGTATTGAGATTTTGAGCTTGAATCGAGGTGATGGTATAGAATTGTGAAGAAATACGTTATATGAATTCTGAATTTAATCATTTGTATTTACCGCGTATAGCTCTTGAATTCTTCAAGTTGTAACACGCAATGATGATTGATGAATCTATCGCCTAGATGCATCAATATCCTATTGATATCTATGTGCCTGAATTTCAAGCTACACCTACGCTGCGGTTTTCCTCTTGAGATTTCATCCTCTACAGAATTTCGCAAGTTATACGTCAAGACACAGTTATAAAGGCATTAGAAGATAACCTTCCTCTGACATAGCTCTTTCATTCACTCTTTCCAAGAACAATTTTCAAAAGATGTACACTTTTGTGCATTGCAGAATGAGTTCACTCAAAATTATCCGCGAGTAACACAACGCACCTGCGTTGCAATCTTTTTCGATCAATTTTTTTCAGAGACAAAGAAGTCGAGTTCGTTGCAGTATATGATGGATATATAAATATCAACATTACACAGAGCAATTGAAGAAACAATTTTCGAGGAAAGGTTTCAAGTACATACACCTTTTTCGAGTTAATACACTTATACCCAAACGCATAAGTATACGTATATAGCTTGTGTATAATATTGAAAAAGGAAGAGAAAGTAAAAGTTGCCAATCATGTGCAGTAAGTCCAACAACATTGTGCGATAAAACTTGCATCAGCTGTTGCCACCGACGATTGAGAGTATAATGACATATTCGCAAGGTCTCTTACACTGATGCGTGCACTTGATGGTGACGGTATATGGTATAACCCATCACCATCATAACTTTCTGTCTTGGTTTTTCTCTCTTTCGTCACATCGACAATCTTATTTCAGGGTAGTTTTCACAAATACACATAGCTTCAATATATTATGTCCATTATACTCATACATATCCGTGAAATATGAGTAGGTGTATAGGTATAAGTATATAAAACTGCATGAACTACTCGCTGCACGCGTTAAAAAAATCCTTATACAGGTATAAGTACTGAGTATACGCGAGCAAACGTGGATATATATACCTATAGTCGATCATTAGCGTCAAGGTCATATATACCGAGATGAAGAGACATGTAATGACAGATTGAATTCGCGAAAATATCATTACTCATCGGTTGCATTCCAGGCGCGGAGGAGGTAACCTTTGCATTTCCTACGTTGGTATAGGTATATAATGGTGGTATAGTGTGAGAGAAACGAGGAAAATCAAGCCGATTGAAGTAGTTGATAATATATAAGGTATTACACGGTGACACGCGTGAGAAAAGTCATATTGTTCTCGATGTATAAGCTTTTAGCATTGTTTCAACATTGGTGACCATGCACGACGACGATGACATATCGTAGCCAAGGTTTTAGTCTTTGAAACGTTCGAGGTAACCGTCATTAGTTAAAAACGAGTAACTGCTGGCTGGTATGGGAAGCCTTTTATGTGATTGTAATACTTGATGAATTGAAAATTCATCATTTAGTTTTGCAAGACCTGTCCCAAAATGCTGAGCGATGCAAAATTTAACAAGATTATTTTTTTTTTTTTTTCGGTGGAACATGCTTTAACCCTCTATAGCGCCCAGTGGGTCCTGTGTAAGCGTGACTGTGAAAATATCCCGAGAGGAGAAGCACAAAACAGCTTGCATGCACGAAAATTTCAAGATACTCTTCAAAATGGATCAATAGAATCAAAATCGTTCGTGTAAGTATTACACGTATGTGGATTTTCTACTTCTATACTAGTAATTCAACACCACTGTTTTCCGGGTTTTCGTGTGATATAATTCCCTCTCTTATCCACACACATTTTGAATTACGCAATGACATAGCTTGGCTATCTCTCTTGTGTTAATTAAAAAATCATGAATAAACTAAATATAATTAGCGCAGTGAGAGAGGTGTATCATGAATTTTTGCTCATTATACATTTCAAAGCTGAGTTAATAACAATACAATTCCAACTCATTTATCCGCGATTATAGATAGCAAATTCTCATTGCTCTTGCAAGATATCAAACTAGCATAAATTTTAAAACCAGGAAGTGTATAACAACTCTTACAATGATGTCTCGATATCACTCAGTACCATTCTTCTCCTTCTTATTTTTTGTCAATTTATGACCTAATGTAAATGACAATAATACAAATCACACACATCTCAATTAAAAAAAAAAAAGCTCTCAATTACATTTCGATCAATTCATGAATTTAAACCACTGTGCGCGCAAAGTGTATATATAGACAACGAATGCGCGCGCGAAAAATTGTGCATGGAAAATTGTACTGGATGTATATTACGCAACTTTGCGATACGAATGCATAACAAAGCCGGCAGCTCGATATATAATATAACCGATTGAGTGTCATCGCGTTAGTGCACCACATACACATACACACATGCATTTATCGTGTATATGTGTATGTAGGTGTGATGATCGAAAACCGGGTATATAACGAGCTCAATGAGATGCATTCGATTGCACTTGTAGTATTATATGATACACTAGCTGCGTGATGCTGTATATCAGCATATATACCACCAGTACGAGACAAACTCGTTTTGCCATTTTATCAATGTGTAACACAAACCTGATGAGTGCATGTGATGACAGTTAGCAACTATACAAGTTTATTATGTATTTATTGCAGCGGGTTTCCGATGTGAAGCTGGCCTTGCTTGGCATTCAAAAAATTTTTTGCACGGCTAATAAGGTTAATTCAAGACGCGTGTGCGCGGGTTCTGTTACACTGGTCGAAAATTGACATATTTATATTACAATGTATCCTTATTTATAAGTCAGCTGGCCGATTTCATTTGATATAATGTATTTTAATTACAAGAGCTTGCAATTGTAATGAGTTCCTCGTGTATATTCACTTATTATCTACGTATTTCACGGGCAAAAGTGCAAACTGTTAAGCACATACACTAGTTGTCCGCAAGCGGTTATGTAACGGTGTCACACACTCTATGATGTGTGTAACAGTCCATTTCACTACTCATATCTTTGATTTGCATGAAAAATCACATACATCTGAGTTTGAACTCCTTAAAAACATATTGTATCAATCAAATGCATTTTTTCCTTATCAGAGATGTTCAAGCAATGAGAGAAGGTCAAAACTTGAAAAAGAAAAAAGAAAAGAAGAGTGGGGCGGTGTCATGGCCAAGTAAAAGTGTCATTGCCTCTGGCAAAGAAAAAATTCCCCAATGAATCTTTCTCGCATGCATGTAGATCCATAATAATATATACTGATGCTCGATTCTTTTTTTAAAACCTCGATATTATCGCTCGACGGCGCGCGCTGCAGTCAATAACCGATATAAAAATTCGTAAGTATTCAAGGTCACGTAAATTGATTGAGAAAAATCTTGAGTAAAAGTGACAACACCATTCTCCAGCTTTCATACATCACATCAATATCGCTTGGTATTCACCAAAATCGATGAAAAGCGATCGTGTACTTCAAGTTTACATGCGCACATGCATGTGTATGTACATATATATTTGAAAATTCTTAAATAGTCGAGAAAGGGAATTGAAGCTTGCGTAATGATTTGGCTAACGAATTTGCGCTTGCGCATCATCTCATTTTAATTTTACATACCAAGTGTATCGGTATACCATGCCTATAAATGCAATTTCTTAACGAGTGATGCGCAGAATGTTAAAGAACAGGTTGCGCGCGAGCTTTTATACTTCCTGAAAGCTCTCGGTGGCGTCCCGTGAAACTCCAAAAATAATCTTTGCAATTCACGTATATATACTTAAAGTCAGTAATTGCATCTATGTATACGTATATACGTATATATAGCGGTATACTCATGCCGGCTTCTTTGGCGTAAATGCGAATATATAAGCCGGTAAATTTTGAGAGTATTCGATGTTGACGGCCAAGGTCGCGTGTATTCCACTTGAAACGCTGATCTCATCTTTGCATATAGTATGTAAGAGACACTATTACTGTGTTATCGACTATATATAAGTATACTTATGTACTTATGCAGTCGACTGCAGTTAGTTAGAGTACCGAGTATATTAAGGAGTGAAGATTACAACATGACCTAATTGACGTAGCTTCGCTAATTACCGTATTATAAGCCGCTACCGGCCGGTTTACTTATTTAGTCGTGTTGTGGTGCCACTCCCATTCAACATGTACGCCTACAATTATTATTGTTATTGTTCGTCAGCTGCTTAGAATTTTAAATCTCGCGCCTATATACTTACATTATATGTATATTAGTTAAGTTTTGTCATGTCACACTGTTGCATGCGCGAATAATTGTGTCTATAATGTGTTTATTTACTGCGTTCGATACATAGATGATGATGATGTTGTTTGCTTGGAAAATTTTACGTACCTATTTAATTTTGCGCGTGATGCACTAGCATTTATATTTTGCGTCAAAGCGCGATACATATTCGTGACGTAAATATCGGTAACACGTATATGTTAGAATATATGAACGTGACGATGATTCGAAAAATGCATTAATCGGTATGCAATTGTTTTAATTTTTTCTTTCTTTTTTCTTGTCACTAACGATGTAAGTGCGGTACACGATGACGCAGTAAGTTAATTCCTGCCAAATCACTGAAAAGGGGAAACTGCGCGCAAAAGTTCCGAAACTTGTAGGCATGCTTGCACACGCTGTTTTCCCATCCGATTTCCTTTTTTTCCCGTAAGGTGCCAGACTACACCACACGGCATGTGTGTGTGTGTGTATGTGTGTGTATAAATATTGCAAAATGAGTGTTTCTCCACTCTCGGATGATGATGTGTTTTCAATTTTCAGACGACGAATATTATAGTGTTTTTCCGGGCTATACGGATAGCATCACGATGGCCTCTATTTTTTCACGGCTTGTTTTCATCGTAAATGATCACATATGCTTGATACACGCAGGGGACCATGAAAAATTATCGTCACGTGCGAGATTTTTAGGTCATGGTTTTCGTATTAGAAATGCGAAGTGATGACGTCAGAATAAAATGGGAGACGACAACAATACACTTTGTTGATGATGGAAAACTTATAATATGTTATTAAGTGTGTACGGATCGCGGATCGGTATCTCATCCATGCTATATATATATTAGCATAAAGTATAGTATAGCAAACCGATTTCGTAATAGATCGTTTCCTCGGTTCTGATGCGTGTTTTTCCGTTGTTGCATTTGTTCTTCTTCTTAGATAATTCACATATTTTTCTTGCAACTATTATACGTCTATATAGTAGAACCTGTAGATAATTTTTCCATTCTTATCTCCTTTGAAATCACGAGGAGAAGGTCCAATATAATACACACTTGTAAAGATTAAGATTGAGTCAAAAAATAGTCTTATACATTTTGATAAAATCGATGAGTTTTTGGATGCGAGCCAATGCATGTACAGTGTGGAATACTGTATAGGAGAAGAGTAAAATTCGTTCCATAGTACGATGATGTGCATTGAAAATCAACGTATGCATTCATACAAAGAAGTGCACTCGGGCAATGCCAAGGACAACGATGACGACGACGGCGCAGTTTGCACCATCAGTCGATATGCATCTGGTAGAGCCTCGTGACATTCGAGTTAACCGATCGATTTTGCTGCTCCTGCTGCTGCGCATGTACAAACTTTTTTGAAGATGCATTTCGCAACACATGTATTAGTCATCTAAATCGACTGCGACTAAGTGAATCAAGTCAAAAGCTGAGTATATCCTGATCTTAAATGTTTTTGAGTGAACATCGAACTTTAACTTCGCGAGCTGGCAGTTTGAAATAATCTCTATTTGCGCATGCGTCGTGCATCACTAATAATAAATGTAGCTTTCAAAAGCTACACAGCTGATGTAGAATATTGATATCGGCATCCTACACTTGTATTCACTCGATCAGCTGTTTCTTACCGGTCTGTTGCTATGAGGATAATAAATATATGGCATATTCGATGATATAGTGTGACCGGCAATAATTTCCACTTCCAAGTCTTGCGTTGCCGGCATGTGACAGTGAGCGTGAGCAATTGCGCAAGCTGATAGCAGTATACCTATACCTATATACACATTATACATTATACTGGCCTATTGCGTAACTCTATAAGCGATATGTATATGGAAGTTGCTCCTGATGGCGCTGCATATATGCGCGAATCGCAAATTACGATATTTTCCAGTAGAAAAAAAAAAGATGCAGAGTGGTGGTAAGCCATTGCATATTACTGCATTGGTTGAATAGAAGAGAGGAGAGGAGAGGAGAGTACTTATATTGCAGTTGGCACGCAATGAAGGAAGTGCTTGCAACTTAAAACGTCGCCGCGGTAACGCGTCGTTACTGCTATGTGCGACCTTGATCTTCTCGTGACTCCCCTCCTTCTGCTTCTCCTCCTCCTTTTTCCCCGCTCCATCTTTGAGTTTTAAATGCATCCGTGTTGTTGAATTTGCAAGAGTTTGAATCAGTGATGCATATGTGTGGTTGTAATTGACGATATATGATGAGCTCTGCTAAAGGTATATGTATCTGCATCATCAAGCTCCATTTGAGTAGTGTAATTTTATGTCTGACGGATTTTGACTGTTACTACTTGAATTTTGCAGCAATTTTGCCGTTGGCTGGATCGACGTCTTGTTATGGCCATAGATCTTGTTCTGTAGAATAATGAGTTCTGAATGGCAATTTTCATGCTGTCCTGACGAATATTTCTACTGATTTTTAATTAATTTGAACACCACATGAATATGAATGGACCCTTGCTCGAATAAAAATTGGGTAGTGATTAGGCTGCTTTCTTGACCCTTTCATGAATTTTACGCTTGATCGCACAGACTTTCAACATCGTCTCTTCGTGTTGACTATGAAAATTCCGCATTCGTCTGATCGATTCTCTCGCACTTTTCTTCTGACCAAAACGCAGTTGAACAATATTCTTGAAGAATAATACTCTCGGCACATCGTAAAACAGAGTAAAATATAGTTAACGATGCCCAAGACTACTTATTGTGAGTATAGTACCAGGCTTTCTCATTCGCAGACGATGAATATCGCGAGCTGTCAATAATAATCGAGTTGCTGCGAAGTAATTTCACGCTCGACTAAAGTAGCCGCAACAGCGAGTGAGAGAGAGAAAAAGAGAGATCTGGAAGCATATATTAATGCCTTTTCAAGCCAGATTTGCCACTAATACTTCAATTTATCGATTTCGATGTTGCCAAAGTCATTCGCCACTTTCTCGCCATATTGCCATCAGTATAGCTATGTCGGCCAATCTTGGAATTTATAATATTTCTTCTCTCATCGTGAATGCATCAAACCTCTGCTATAAAAATTCAGCCCCGAGGCATCATTTTAACCTATCAAGATCAAGATATTCTTTACGTATATCTCTTTACTGGCATCTATGGCAAAAAAATTTACACGCTACACTGACACAGTATACAGGGGCTCACTGCACCTTATAGAATTAACCATCCGCAAAATAAGTGATGAGCCCGGGGCAAGATTGCGCGCATCAGTAGTGCCAATTTCAGTGCTGCAACCAACGCTTTTACACATTTTACACGCATACTTATAACACAAAATTATAAATTACATGTAAGTATATATCTGTAGCGATCAACGCGGAACTGAAAATAAATCTTGCTAAGAGCGGCATAGCATACTTTTACATGTGACACACACATACATTTAAAATCGAGTATACAAAAGTGCATCGTTGCACAGTTGCAAGTTGCATATATATAACATCGAGCTGGCGCGTGCGGAGCGCAACTCAGGGCCGCGCTGACCTTTACGGCCGTATTATATCCATCTCTTTCTCTGTGTGAGTTTGACTCTCCACACCAATACAATGATATACATATGCCAAAGCCGTTCGCGGATTACATATAGTGTATATACATGTATATGATTAGAATTGAAGTAGTGGTGCATGTGCATGCGCATATCGCGAGCGTGTCCTTCTAAAACGACACTTGAGAGTGTGATATATATACATATATGCGGCAAGAAATAAGGGGAGGGACACGTGCCGGCCGGGCTTCTTATATACTCCGTTTGCGACAATCCCGGCCATGTTCTTGAGCTATTTTGCCGGTTTTCTGCTGCACCGAACCCCCACTCACTCATTCCACACACGAGCTTGTTTTATAACCAACAATGGCTATTCAGGGGTGCGGCATCTTGAACAAATTTTTTTTTTGCACAGAAATATTCGCACCTATTGGATTTTTTTTAAACTGATATTCTCAAGTAGTTTTTTCATACTGTATGAACACTCCCAGGACATAGATTTTGAATATATCTGGGAGAGCTTTATTCTTGAACTCGTTCTCAAAATCCTGAACCTAGATTTCAAATTTGAAGGAATGAGGATCAAGTTGCGATTATCAAGACACCTCGAAAAGTGTCTGATTCGAATCTAGACTGCAGCCCATGGACGGAAAAGCTTTTTCAGATTTGTTCGAAATTTCTGTTCAGTGAGTTTACACTCTACAGTGTATCAAGCACATTGTAAAAGATTCGTAACATTTTCAAGTAGTATATTCTATTACTCCTGAATTTTTAAAAAAAATTTGAAAATTTTAGACCAGCTGATGACGAGTAAAATTGAATTCAACTAACTAGCTGAATGAAATTTCACTCAGCTGGTTCGAGTTTTCTCATTTCAAGGTTTGAGCAGTGTACTTTGATTTCAAAATGAAATGATTTGTTCCTAAATTTGAAATTGATTCGTCTCTTACGCTTCCTACACAAGTCCATTTACATTGTAAAAATTGACTGACGATGCTGGAAACTGGGATTGAATGAAGCTCAAAGGCTCTAAAAAAGAAATCCTCCGTCCTCGCTAATATATCCACACAAAGAAGCGGAAAAAAGACAAAGAGAAGGGAGACAGAGGGAAGTCGTTGGAAAAGCTGGGGGTGGATGTAAAGGGTGGCAATATAACCGGGCTGCTGATACTAGTGAAGCCAAGGTCACTCGGCCAGTGCAGCAGAGCTTGCGAGCTTGCAGCGTCGTCATTGCCGCCCCGCTACCGGAGCATATACATATATATGTTCAATATAGTTAGCTAGCTAGTGATGGCCTCGAGAGCTGGTATATAAAGGCGGAAGTGAGCTCGTTGGATCGGCTGGTAGGTGGTGGTGGTGGTGGTGGTGGTGGTGGTGGTACCGGCTGCATGCGGTGCATCGCATGCGCAAAGTGATGAGCTACCACCCCGTTTGCAAATGTCCCTACCATTTTGGCAGCGAGCTATACATTGAAAAATTGACTCCTTCTCCTCCAATGATCCAAAATGCTGCGCATGTATGGCAGATTCACATGTACATGTAAATGTACATGTATGTGTGTGTGAGACAGTGTATAAAGTAGTGGATGCATGTGCAAAGCTCATTTCGCAACGCGGAAGTATCACTGCTGGCAGCCAGAGAGCAATTGAGAAATACTCTTTTTGGCGTGCAAGAGTTGAGAGCTTTGTCTTACTTTTGTTTTTCATCTGTGACGTCGATTCAGTCTGTACGAAAAATATTTACTGTTTTTTCTTTTAATTTCTTTGGTGACTTTTGACCGAATGTCTGCCCACACGTTGGTCTTGTCTACTTGTTTTACTTGTATGATGATCATGGGGGTTTGGAAGGACAGTGATTCACTGATTTTTTTTTGTACAAGGGCGAGCGAAAGCTACTTAGATCTCCTTCAAAATGTCGAAACAAGCTGAATAAAGTATTTTAGATGTAAATGATGAGAGTGCACGAACGTGTTCTAGCTTACGCAACGATTTTGCGACCGTGATGAAGTTTCACGCATCAATTGACGCGCCCGAGCTATATGCTCCTTGAGTCCTCGTATGTAACAACTTTCCACGCGTGTAGTTTTTTTTTTCATACGAGAAACCTTCACCCACAATCGTTGCAATGGCAAAAAAGGAGACTAATTCGACTAGCCGCTGCTATACATCACTTGTAAGGTTTGCTCTGAAACATGGTTAAAACAAGATTTCCATGGCTATAATTGAAATTTCCTTCAACGGCTCGAAACTAGTCTCTGATGCCAATTTAAGAATCTAACGTAATATCTAGATTGAGATCTAGGTAGTATCCATGCGCGCTTATTTTTGCTTCTGATGCCAGATGGAATCATCAGGAAGATGACCATCTTATAGGTAACCTTGGAATGCACGAGTAACCGCATCATTTACACCGATCTCTCACTTTTTATTATTTCTGCAATTGCAGTCATAGCGGTAATACTGCAATAAGCTAATAATCAGCCTGTTTACTCATGCGCTGGTTGATGTATGCGCTTTTGTCATCTTTTTCTTTCTTCTCTGCTTGTACTTTTAGCAAGCTATACAACTGAAAGTATTTCGTAAGCGCGAATTGCAGCTGCGATGCCTTCCGCGCCGCTGACACAATCGTGACACATATATATAATTTCAAGTATTTCCAAGTATCCCGAGTTCTTTGCGTTTTAAAAACAATTTTTCGAAGCTGTAAGCCCGGAAAATTGAATTTTTTTTCTTCTTCTTCTTCTTGGACTTGTATAAAAAAACTGCTGAGTCAACGTTTATCTGTTTTTTTTTAATACCAACACAAGTACTGCTTTAGACAATCTAATTTTATAACTGTTACCACGGCGTTTAGTTATGCGTAAATTTATCTACAATTGTCGATCGACATCAGAGAGTCCTTTGTTTTCTGCAAGATGGTTTTTATCAGCTGAACTTGATCATGCATACACAACACCTTTACGCAATAATTTTCCACGCGTACAATTAAAACTGGCCAACTGTAAAAACGGAGCTCGTATACAAGATCGAGAAAAAAATATTCCTTGATGGTTGGGTAACAAATGAATGTGGCACTGACAACCGCGCACCACAATGACGAGGGAGAAAAATTTTACGCCAATACTTACATAGCGTCTTATTGCTATCGTACGAAGCGAGAGTATAATCGCAGATTGTAACATGCGCGAAAAGGCAAGAAATGAATAACTAAGGAAGCCTGTTTTCTGCGCGTGAAAAAGCTCATAATTTCAGATAAAAAATGAGCCCTAGTTCTGTCATTAACAGTATAAATGCTCTTCTCGGCAAAGTAAATTTGTTTTGATTGCGTAATTTATATTTTCCTGACTAAATCGACTCTGAGAAGTCAATCGAGCGACGAATTATAGAGTGTCTAAATACACAACTATAGTCGCATTTCGACATCCACTTGAGGGAAATTTCTCTTGCTGACGGGGTCGAGTTGTGAAAAAAAAAATATATATATAAACGTGGGAGGCGTGAGTGGGATTCTGGAATTTTTGAAAGTCATAAAACTGCACAGAAGCAGCGCAGCAGTTCAATGGAAGAAGCTGGATAAAATACCGCAAAAACTTCTTGGTATTTCCAGATTGTTCCTCGAGCCATCAGTATGCTTTGTGCGGTAAAAGCAATATAATTCACTATCAGTCAAGGTTGTGAAACTTACGACTTCATTATCTGAGCTCGAACCAGCATTTGGGCTGTCCCTGCAGTCATCGTAATTAACTCTACACCTGATCTGTAATCAGAATAAGAAAATAGCCGTGTTGTAAATTACTGTACATAGATATATTCAATTCATTCGGTATAACAAATAAGCTAATATTGACTTCTAGAATGGTTTAAACCATACGAAAGATCAGGCATGCCAGATGAGGCTAATCTATAAGCTTAGAAATTGGTTTTGCTTCGCAAGCTGTCAAATCGTTTGTTTTAATTGGCAGAGCTTGAACGTGGTTCAACGCTTATACACAGAGTGACTGACAAATTGGCAAAATCAATAGTCTCGTGACATTTAAGAAATTAGACCCTTTCAAATAGAATAACTTATTGCGACATTCTCGTTTTTTATGACTAATAGACATGTGCTGGAATAGGGTTATCAAAACAGGTTTTTCGTATACTCTAGAATAGATTTGGATACAGTTGACGAAAATAAAAAATGTATCTTCTGTTGGCCCATCGAAAACATAAGATTACAAATCAAAAAGCCAAACAAACATTTCGACATCAGAGTTAGGTATATATCGCTCGAAGCAAATCGGATCGATTGGAATGTCATCGATATCTCGAAAGAATATCCACTTCCGCGTTTCTATATAAGTGTATAACCTAACAGAATATCTTGAGGTATATAATCTCAGAGCCAAGTAATACTTCACTATATACTGTTGAAAATTGTGCAAACTCAAGCGATTTCAATCAAAGTGTCAGATACAAGCTTGCGCGTATCAGATACATAAGACAAGACAGAATAGAATGCAGATCGTCCGGGGGCCGGCCGGCCGGTAAAAGGCAGTCTGCGCGTCGTCGGTGTGCGATGTGAGTCTATTTTGGTACAAGTTGCAGGGCCGCGGATTGCTAATTTTGGCTACTGTATACCAGTCAGAATATATATACATCAGAGCCTAAAAGGCATCATCATCAGAAGCTCATCGCCGAGTACTAAAAACCCCTCTCGGATTGGATAACAGCTGCTTCACTCAATTACGAAACAGAGATGAGCGATCTGCTCCCCCACGCGTATTTTATGCTCGATCTCCTGCAACTTGTCACTTATTTTCCCGCATGCTATATATTGTAAAAATGTAGATATGTCATATCTATATCACAATAACAGACACGTATTATTACAGATGCAATAATAAAAAAAATGAATAATACTCGTGTGGTAATGTACAAAGCTTGACTTGAGAATTATGCAACATTTTATATGTGTACTACCGATAACGATAGTATAACGCAGTTAATTTTTCCGCGCTCGAGTAGACCCGTGACTTGCTTGATATTTATGAAAATACCTCACTATGCGGCATAGCTTTAGAAAGTTTTCGTTTCAGTCATTATATATTTTTTTTTTCGATACTTTTCCGCGCTTCGAAACGAGCTATTATAGTGTACACCTATAATAGAATGGTACATAATGGTGGTGTGCTTTAACTATAGAATTATACCTAAATAGTGCTATACGGAAAATTGTAAGTGCGCTGACAGAAAACGATCGAGGCCGGTTGAATGACGCGTGCAACGAGAGAGTTAGGTATATATAAAGTATATAAGTACCGGTCAGCTGTGTTATAGGTATATACATGGAAAACCGGCGATGGAGATTTTCGATTGTACGCCGCCACCGCCGACGCCGTGAAAATAGCGGAGAAACGATTCGCCGGGTAAGTATATAAGTGAAAGTTGAGCTCGTTGCATATGCTATTGCCAGAGCTCAATTCTGGGCTGTGCATTTTACAGCTTGGCGTGATTCAAAGAGGAAGGAAAAAAGACGGAAGAGTTAGCGATCCTAATGAGCTTTCTCTTCGCGCGTAGCTAGCGTATGCTGCCCTAGGAAAAATCTAGAAGAAAATTCTAAACCGTGACTTGTGGTAAGATGGAAATCGAGACGTTTGGTTGAGTTTGCGGTTTGTTAGATGCAATAATATTATGTTGACACGTGTGCAGTGAAAAAGTTTGAATCTGAATTTTGTATAAAAGAAACTTGCTGTGAACGCAGCTGGATGACCTGTTATGGAAGTACAAGGGTGCGTCTACAATGGGAATTTTCAAAGCAAAAGACGATATAATGAGATGCGCAGATACGCATGGAAATTTGCTCGATTAGTCACGTTGAGATTTGCTAATCGACTAAGTATCGGTACCGCAGTTATATACGCATTTGACGAGGAAATTGTTTACCATTGCTTTGGCTGATGACATAACGTTCGGTGCGAGATATATTCTGCGCCACTCTGCGTATAACCTACGTACAAACAGCTCATCTTTGCCATTCAAATCGCATCAATTCTCTGCCGCATTAGAATTTCTGCACCGCACCCCTCCTATCTTATTATCCGATTGAATTCATGAGATTCACACTTCTTAGGCGTTGTTACAAGATTGCCTCTGAATTTAAATTTTAAATCATTCGATATATAATCAGATAAATACTCGTCATCCCAATATCCCATGCAGATCTAACCTCAAATATACCGATTCCATATTTGTATTTGTCATAATTGCTCATCGATGAATAGAATTTCATTCGTAAGATATGGGTGCTCGGTATGATTAATGATGACAAAGTAGATTTACTCACCCTCTTCTTGCGTGGTCGATCAAGATCGAGGTCTGGAACGATACCCTCGTCGTATGTAAAATTAGGGCTGCTCGAAGATGATCCATCGGCTTGATGATGATGATGGTGAATAGGTTGGTGGTACTGATAGTAGCGCTGACTGTGTGGATGAGAATGATGATGCACAAGGTGGTGTGGATGATGTGGATGATGATGATTTAACGGCGCACTGTTTGCCATTGAACTCGAAGCTGAGGAACCATTACTACTTGAGGGCCATAGAACGTTGCCCTCGTCGCTTAAGGGTGGACTTGGTGTACCACTTCTGTAACTTGCTCCACTACTCGTGCTGCTGCTACTCGATGAATTGCTTGTTCCACCAACACCTGGAGAGCCTACCACTACTCGGTTACTGCTTGTGCTTACACCGTCATCCCACGAGCCTGAAATTTTACAAAAAAATTCTTCTTAGTCTACGAAAGTGATCAAAGTTGTTGTGGACTAGGCCTTATTAAGATTCAGGCCATTTTGATTCTTAATAAATGAGCGAGGAAAGGTTGAGGTCTGAAGATAAACTTGCAGTTCTAAGGTCTTGTTTTGAGAGATAAAATTGTCGTAAATTGCTGTCTCATTCGATCGAAGAAGATTGTTTTCTCATATTCCAAGTACATTTTTCACTGAATCAGCCTTGGCAGCTCAGCAAACCGTAAAATTTTGCAGTTACGCAGGCGAATCAATCATCAGAAATATTATGTTTTCAGAAAACCAATGAAAAATTTCAAGTTTGCTGGTAAAGTTATCACTGATTATTGCCTGTATATCAATCAAAGCAAACAGCGCTGACGTATTTTTCGTCACCACAACTCATCGAAAATTTATGTGAATTGACATTATTCGCCATCATTTCGCGTGAATGAATCCAAAAACATATGCAGACATTCATGTAGAAGTTTTGCATCACTCCAATCGATCAAAGTTTCAGTCGAAGAATCATTGAATTATCGCGTCGTCGTGCATATATGAACTTGACAAATATACATTCTGGTCGTTTCTCGATCGTTATGAGTACATTGAACGATAAGCCCAGAGAACATAACGAAGTCAATTATCGTATTATCACGACGCCGTTGCCTTGATTTCTCGCGAGCATCATTCGGTTTGTGCAGGTGTTCTTTTGGTCGGATACGCATGTGTGTTATGCGAACCTGTGAAGATGTGAGTGCGTTACAATCACACATACTTTGGAAGATTTTTGATACAATAAACTCAATCGACCTTCCTATACAGCTGTCGTTTTACAAGGTCGAGTTAACGAAAAGGAAAGTTATCGGCCCCATTGTATCTTGATGCAAATTTTGAATTTTACCTTGTCGCAAAGTTGCGACAAGTAAAAAAAAATATTTTAAGAAAAGGAAAGTAGTCCTTTTGTGAGCGGGTAAAGGGACACACATAAATTGAATGCGTTGAAAGTAACGAAGCCAACAACTTGACTTCCTCATCGGTTGCTGTATAAGTAAGTATATAGAGTGAGTGTGCTAATCTCCTCGCGAGGAATGGCTTCTGAAATTTCTGTGAAAACATTGACCGGCTTCTGCTCTCACACATTTACCTTTGAGTGCAGGGAAGCCCTTCTAAAACACGATTTATCTATCCCATATAATACGAACCTTTTGCACTAACAAGTACATCCGAGTGAGAGCTGAGCTTTTTGCGCACGAGTAGAAAATAAAATAAACGACCTCGGGTGTCATTGAGGGCATTACTTAAGCAAGATCACGGTTCTTGGATCATTGAGTCATTATCTATAGTGTACATTTCCCGGTCAATGGAATGAAAAAAAAAAATCAATGATTCTATAGAGAAATGATGACTTACCGTAATGTTGTTGGCAGTGAATTGGCAGAGGATTCTTGGGTGGTGTCGATAATGACATGAGCACCATTGCTGCTGAGCATTCGTCCATGTAGCTGCCCGATTCCGCGAGCTGATTTCCATTGTACGAGCGTTCGGAATCATTGCTCGAGCTTGGCCTCCTCTTTCGTGACCTGTTGATCAGAAAAATTCAAAATTTTCCATCTTCTATTTTCAAGGGTCACTCCAAACTTTAAAATGTCGATGTTTGTGTGTGTGTAGGAGTGTGGTTATCAGTTGAGTGGTGCGGCTAAGCTTGAAGGGGGAGGCGACACGACAAACGTTCCGTTGACCCAGATTTGAAAACCCGCGCCCGCTTTTCCCCGTATGTGTACACATCTCACACAACCGGTGCAGCAGCAAGTACGTATTATATAGACGTTATATACCTCAACCCGTATATATGCCATTGTATATTGCTTTGTACTAGCAATGTTGACTGACATACGTATATTAGTTTCCCCTTGGTTAGAAGAAAAGCCTATATGCAGCTATCCTATGTATTGATTCTAAAAGAAACACGGAAAGGGCGTCGTCTTTCCGTAACACTTATGCTGCTTGAATTTGTTACCGAGTATTATTATGGGTACACAAAAGAAAAAAAGAAAGGAAAAGAGCTTAGAAAAAAAAAGAGAGAGCTGAAATTGACGCAACAGCTATATGTATATATGGGAACTCAAGTATTGTGTGTGATGATGGAAGACGCATCAATCATATAAAAGTCACACACATCATTATGGTTTTCGAAATGCTCAAACGTCGCTCCCTGTAAATTTTCATTTGTTTGAGTCTGCTCAGGGACTAACTAATGATTCCTGTGTGACCCAATTCGACTAATTTTGGGAAGAGTGTGGAGGAGTATGTAAATAGAACACACGGATATACGTTCAAACTGGAAAGTGACGAAAGAAAAATTTAGTTTGAAATTAATTCTAGAGAGCGTAATTATTCCAGTTTCTGTATAACGGGCTTTTCGTACTCCTCATGCAAACACAGAGGCATGGAATTTAGTGGGAATTTGAATTGTGGGTCTGGTTGCCAGTTCGCTGAATACGAGGTCAAAACCACCGAAAAAATTACTTTTTATTTGAAAAAAGAGCGGCAAGTGCGGCGATTTGCAGTTGGGATAACTGTCGAAAGCTTTAGAATTGAATAGAACTAAAATAATTTCGACCTACGTACGATAATCGTTGCAAAGTCAACCAACGCCCAAATTATACTCAGAGGGTGCAAAAGGGGTTGATAACGGGATAACCGCTTTCGATGCGGTTTTAACCGGGCGAAACTTATCACGGTATAGTCGTATAAAAGCCCGACGCAAACCCGTCCGTGTCCCACTTTCACCGTTTCAACCCGTCTACATAATACCTTCAGCTGCATATGAGCTAATATACACACAAAAAGGTAGATTGAAACACGCATTTGCCCGTGATATCGCAACTGTAATACATATATATCGAAAAAGTACACACTCTGTGCTTACATATTATTATATTACTTTTATATCGCGAGTTGCACGCGACTTTTGCGTGCAATACCTATAAGAACGCAAACACATTATGTGAAAATCTATGTGTAGCACCTTATCCACACGGTATAAAATAAAATAAAAAACTAGAAGGCGATGGACTGCACGCGCGCGTCCAAGCCGCTCCTAATTCCAAACCAACTTTTTGAGTCGAGGCCGTATGTCTCAAATGCAACCGAGCGGAAAAACAATGTGGCTATACTCCATTATACTTATAGTGTATTACAGTATATAGTTGTAAGTATCTCGTTAAGTTTCGAGAGGCCGTTTCGTTTCTTCATCTTGAGTAAAAGAAGAATCATACCGGCGGCATCACGAAAGAATTGTATACGGTGGCGGAAAACTATGTCAGCGGCCAATTAGCAGAAGTTCCATTTTTCAGTGCGAAACGACGCTGAAGTTGCCACAGCTTAGCTTTAGGAGGATTCTATGTAACGACCAAACGATTATCTCTCTTACTGCTATTGAGTTCTACGGTGTTGTAGAAAAGAAAGAGAGAGAGAGATCGTTCCGTAATTATGCTCTTACTTATGGTTTCGAGGCCTCTTACGGGACCCTGAATGCCGGCGATGACTGGAAACTTATACGCACGGATTCGTTTTTTTTTTTTTTTTTTTTTTTTGTAGAAGTACTTGGTACAGCATGACTGTAACAATGCACAAGAAATTGTGGGCAGTGAAGCAACAGGGCCATTTCAAAGACCATTTCATGAATCTGAGGCTGTAAGTGTACTTTGAGAGCTTGCGTAAGTTTGACCTATCCGTAACGGTAGTTTGGTTCTTACACGTTCGATTGTTGCACGAGTTGTAAGATTTTGGAGAACATTGTGAATATTGTATTACTTTTGGGAAATTTTCCAAGAAAAAATTAGATTTATGATAAAAATCGAATCAGAATTCCAATATCAACGAAGGCTACAGAATGCAAAGTCATCCATTTAGTGTGAGCTACACATTTGAGACTGATTTTCATCAGTATTATGAGAGCTTGCGGTATTTTCAATGTTTCATTTTGAATAATTCTGGGTCCGAATCCAACAACAGAATGAGCATCAAAGATACTAAACCCAGCCTTCAAAAAATACTATTCAAAGCTCATATCTTTGCCTGCAAGCTCTACAAAATGACTTTGGCGGGAAAATCAAAATTTAAAAAAGGTTCATCATTCAAGCCATCACACACCAAGCCAGATACATCGACTGTATCAACCTAAACCTTGTACTCAGACTATTAAAAAAGAGTGCTCAAGATTGCGGCATTGTGTATGATGGCTACAGAGTGCAAGTAGTATTAAAAAAAAAAAAGAAGTATAGGCGCTAAAGCGGCCGGCATCGCGCATATAAACGGGCACGAGGACAGAGCGCTCAAAGGCCGGCCGGCTTTTCCTCCCTACTCTTCTGTATTAGATGCCTACTACACTGTTCTAATATACTGCACCTATATATACTCACATTATACCGTATCTAGCCCCTCGCGACAAACTGTCATATACCACGCGACCTTACACACTTCAACTTACATATATATAAGAGACAGATTGCCGGCCGGCCGGTGGTTTTATATTCATTACCGCATCAAATCTTCGTATATCCCTATAGATGCAATGCAGAAAAGCCGCATGGCCTATTTACAATATACCCACACTTGAGAGATCCATAAGAATTAGCAATGTAATGTGTTCGGTGAATTGCACCAGCCCCGCAAACCCACACGCGCGCCTTAGTCTTGAAGAAAACGGCGCAAGGATAACCACCACCAGAGTGTATTAGTATATAGGCTTGATGGAAAGTGCTGTTTCCCAACGCGTACAGCCATTCGTAAGAGACACGATAGAATTTCAATGTCGGCTGCTTCTTCTTGTCTCAGAGATTCAAGCTCTTCTGGATATTTATGCCACGGCTATTCTCGTCAAATTCTTTATGCACTATGTGCAGATTATTCAAACTTCTAGTGTTCAATATGCTTCTATATATTATAAAATGAAAACCAAGGGTTTCAAATATTTTGGTGACTAAAAATATGAGCTTCCACAAGAATTTAAATGAAAAGTAAGTTAAATTATAGGAGGACAAAGTGTATGCAATGTAAGAGGTTGGATCTTACATATTTTGGCTAGTATTAGGGCAGGAGCTTGCAGATCGGACGGTATTATCACCACCTCCACAGGGGCAGCAGTTTTGATGATGTTCCGGGGGTCGTAGCAGCATTGTCGTCGTCTGGTGATGCCGTAGACGACACTCGCGCAGATATATGATTTATTTATTATTCTACCTCACGTCGCTCGTCGTGTTCTTAACGAAGATGTCACTATACGATAATATTACACAAGTTGCACCGGTTACAAGAACGTAATAAAAAAAAAACAAGAGTTTGTGCTTGCGGGTAAAACGCGGGAGCGTTTAAAAATAGCGATGCGCCGCGCTCGTGCCGTTTCGAAACTGCGGCGATGAAAATGGGTCGCGAGCGCAGGCTATGCTCTCACATTCTCTGTCTATATAGTATATATATATTTCCAAGACCCCTCTGTTCGCATATATCGGTCGACGCGCCCGCGCACTCTGATATCTACCACACCGAACCGGCTATATGATGCTTATATATATATACCTACCCCCCGTAGATAGATATATATAGAGAGCTTGCAAGCTTGCAGGGGCCGGCCTTTGTTAAAGTAGAGTGGGACTACTAGCTTTGCGCAAATGTGGGTCAGGTCACCCTCGGGACCCCCTCACGCCAATTCCCAACCCCTTTTCTGCCCTACATTTAATCCGTCTGTTACTATACTACTATGTACTACTACTACGACTACTACAATCATACTATTTTCAAGTTTTGCAGAGGAAATATATATATTAGGTTATAAGTAATAAAGCTCGATTGTGGTTTACCATGACGATGAGTATAGAGATGGGTGCAGTCTCGTAGGTGGAAAAAAAAAAGTGATATGTAGGGACGCCTACGCACTCCTTAGTATTGCATAATCGCATGGCATGCATGCACACGGTACGTAATATTAGAATCTATGCACAAGTATATACACAATGAAAGGTGGTCTTATATGTGGTGTATTATATGGGCGTGGTATCCGTATATGCGTGTCGCATTATTCAATTTCGCTTTTCTCGAGCGTTTGATGCTGCTACTTGCTATAGGAAGCATTCCTTCGTTGTTCAATTCGATGGCCAACGAGTATACCCGCACCCATTGCCATTGTGCCGAGGTAGTCCGCTTAATCAATTTTTTTTTTCCTTTCACGATTGATGATGAGCTTGTCAAGGATTATATATCTATGAATGTCACAATTATCATAGCCTGATGAAATTCTCGATTGAGATGAACTGATTGAGCTTTGTGTAAGATTGATTTAAAAAATGTGTTATAAGCAGACAAAGAAAGGGATGCAAAGTGAAAAATCGAACCCTCGGTGAAATGACTCGGATACGATTTTTTTTTTTTTAAATGGTTATAGAGAAGCTCATTTTATATAGATTCACCGTAGCGTAAAGCTTTCATATATATATATATATATATATCAGTCCCTTACACATTCCATGGAATATTACTGTCAGCGCAACGTCAGCTTTGCGCAACGTTGACACAAATGTCGACCTACATTTGAAAAAAAAGCTCAACTCACAGCTCTCGTGGTACACTTTATATTATACGGTGGCACAAGTTGTGTATTATATATAACTTCCCTCATATATACTGTAGTAGTCTATAACGTGTATGTGGTATTTTCTGGACTACCTTATTCCCCCTTAGATAAGTAAACGCAGACCCTATGAATATGATCAATAACGGCCCCATCGCGATATCGCAGCATAGAGCCGCAATCGTATAATACATCATGGTGTAAGCCTCTCTTACTCTACATCATCCGCAAGCTCCCATATAAATACTCTACTCTATAGAGTATCAAATCGATGCTGCATCGAACATTTCTCTATAATACCTAGCTCTTCCTTTATGGCATTTCCTCATGGATGAGGTACATACCTATACCTAGACCCATAACCCAACAGAATCGACCTAAATTTGAACGCTTTACTCACATCAGAGTCTGATGTTGCGTAGCAACCGCATCCTAACCTCATCGTATAATACTGTATATGTATGTATATGTAATACCTAACCGGGGGTTGTTGTAGTATATTATATCTTCACCGGGTAGAACCGGTATAAGTACATACAAGGTAGGGAGGGATGAAGGAAGGGTAAGTGGGAGGGTGGTAGCCGAGCATTGACCCAGTTTTAATGCCGGCCGGGCCGCAAGAGAGGAGCTTCTCTGCCCGGGTCACCCACTGCCTCTCTATCCATGAAAATGGGTCGTGGGCCGTCCTGGATACATAACCTCACTACCCTCCTGTATATACTATACGAGGATTGCGCTTTTAGGTATATATGTATACCTCGGGTGACCTGATTTTACCACCTATATACCTGCTGGTATGCATTCCATAAAGCATCCTCCCGGATGACTTTATTCGGGTCAGAGGTGGCGGTAGTGGTTGTGGGTGGTGCGGCCCCGAGCCGACCCCATTTACTTTCATTTTCGACAGCTAGTTGAGAATTGTTTTACACACACACACACACACACACACACACACACACAAAAGGTATACCTAGGTGTGGGAAGTGTGTAAAAGAGAGAGAGAGGCCGGGCCACTGGGTCACTTTTGTGAGAAGAGCTTTCGGGTCAGAAAGAAAAAGAGTAGGGTTATATACACCGGAAAAGGAAATCTAGGGTGCGGTGTCCTGATATCGGGGTGTGTTGAGCTTTGACCGGGCGCAAAGAGAGGGTGGCTTTTGTGTATATATATATGTGATGTGATGATGATGTTGTATAGGAAGAGGAGGTGGTGCGGGCAAGAGGATAACGGACGTCGACGCGTTCTACGTATATACCACAGTTTCAAGTTTAGCTGGTCATGGCTGCGGCCCGCAACCCAGATAACACGCTCTATCGATTTCTCACGACGACGACGACTACGGTGATGACGACGACGACCCAAGCCACGGCCTTTCTGTGCCCTTTTCTCATATTATATCATGTGCACTGTATACTACATCACAGAGAGTACACACATCCTTTGAGTGCGACATAATCGATATCTACGTCGACGCGTCATATATCAAATTACGTCTAGTACATATATTCGCTCATATTATTGTAATCTCACCCTTTTGTTCTTTCAATTGCTGTACGAGTGTCTCGGCTATTGGCCTTTTTTAACACGATAAATACTTCAAAAACGATCATTTTAGTAGGATTTTTACAGCTTCAGAAATTGAACGATGAGAATTTTTACTGTCGTGAGTGAAATGGCTGCGTGATCATTGATTACAGAATTGAAAAAGGTGACAACTTTTTTGCGACGAATGAGAATAAGTTATTCGTCAGACATGACAATATTTTTGCTAATTTCAATCAAAATAGTCCGCGGAAAGTTCATGTGTCCGAAAATGAAGTTTTTTTTCACACCTCATATATCTTATTCAGCATGGATAAAAGTCGGGGCCTCATGTCAGGAAGAATCAGGGACAAAATCTTGATTTCGAGCTCATCTACTCTCGCGCTACCTTCTTTGTAATTCTTGCAATGATTTGGAAAGGCTGAAGATCAAGAAAACTCCAGATATCCTGAATCAATCCATAAAAATCAAATTAATAGAACTTTCAATTTGTGCGACACTTCGCTGAATGATGCAAAATCGGTTACTTAAAAAAGAAAGCGCGGAAGTTCAAAGGTTTCCAAGACAAAGTGATTCAAGATGTCTGGTTTCCTCTGATGCATTATTCCGTCGATCGACCCCCTTCTTCTCTCATTGACTCGAGTCACTTGTGCTGCATTGAGGAGCCGCGTCATTATTGAACTTGACTCGCTGAGCCACTAATGCTTCCAACAAATCGATGACGGAATCACTACTACTCGACCCCACGCGATCAAACAAAGCGACGTTTTCTCAACTCTTGCGTGGAAGCAACCCTTCTCATCCTCAAAAATCTGATAGACCTTGACGAACCACTTTTCATGATACTCATATCTCAAGCCAATCCATCTCAATCTTCAATGTACGACTTGAAGCACACAAAGGAAGTCAACAGCTTGCAAGCTCTGAATATTCGAATGTATGTGTGTGTACGTGTGTATGAGTCTAAGTGCGAGGATGCATAAAAAGCTGAACAAAGGTCGAACGAAGGTTGCCAACTGCCCGAGGGGCCTTCAGACCTAATATAAACAGGTGCAAGCTCGCAAGTTCTCCGAATACGGACCGGCCGGCGAGCTTTGCTCAGTTTGCGGTGCTTGCACGTGTCTCTCTACACTAACACACACACACATACACACATATATATATATTGCAGCTGCACTCGACCCATTGTCCTAGTTTCACCAGAGACGAAGACAGAGAGAGCTTGCAGCCGGCGCGGCGCTAGAGAGCTTTCCTCTCCAATGAGCCTGTATAGACACACATATATACGCATGCACAACGCTATACATATTGAGGGGGTTGCATTGCCGGGTTCTGGACGCCCCACCCTTAAAAGTGAGAGAGACTGACTCTCTGTCGCCGTGGCCCGATATTGACCCGCTGCGCTGCTACCGCCAAGCCGTTACCATCCGAGGCCACACGCCACTATTCTAAAGATATTAAGGGTGGGAGAAAACCGCGCAAGCTCTTCCCTATCGTCCCAAGCTTTTTCAGTTTCTATAGAGCTTGCGGTTGAGCGTTTGGTGTTATTCATGTGTATATGAGTGGTAGGGGTGTATTACACACCACGGTGCAAAGCTCGTGACCCAATTTCGTTTTCATCCGCAATGAAAGCCTCCAGGGGACTTGAATATCATGTATATATATATATATGTATGGATGTATGTACGCGTGTAAAAGTTCTAAAGTTGCAGTTCACCAAGTGCGCTTTTACACTTGGCTGGAACTTTTGCACGTCTCAACGCAACCTCTCGTCACAAAGAACGCTAGACGCGCCCCGCCGCCGCTTCAAACCTTGTAGTGTAGGCTATGAGCGAAGCTTGCAAGCTTTTATCTGTGTAAAAGTAGTTTAAAAAGCCGGCTTCTTGGCGTTTTTAGTAGTCTTGCAGCTTTTGAAATTTTACTTGAATTTTTCTTTTGAAATTCGGGGCTGAAATCAGGTATTTTCAGTTGCAAAGTCTGATGAAAACTAACGTAAAGACATGAAGAGATTTGTAGAGAAGTTTTGTGAAGATAGTGCGCAGGTATTATACAGTGGTGGAGCAAAACGAGTAAGAGTTGCAAAGTTGTAAGCCGTCGTAAGTAAGCTAACGCGTTCTCGTGTTCCTGACCTATTTATACGGAAGCGGGTGACACGAGCCGCACCAACACATAGGTTATATATATATATATGTATACATATATATATATGAAAGTACACAGATGCAGACGACGAAGCCCGTTTGCCGCCTCTTCTTTGCAAGCTCGAGAGTGAGCTGCATCGATCGACCCGGATTCGAGCTCTGCTTGCGGTGGTGGTAGAGCGGTGGCAGCGGCAGCGGCCCTATACCCGCCTGGCACCGAGCGCGCTTTGCCGACTCTCTTTGTCACTGATGATGAAAAACCGGCTTCGAGCTTGCAGACCGGCTTTGCAAGCTCGGCATTTTGCTAGATGAAATTTTTAACCTGCTTCGCGCAGTAGCATGATTTTATTTCTGGATTCATGAGTATTATGAATTGATATTGAGCTTTGGTGCGTGAATATCGTAAAAGTCGTTGAAAAAAATTATACAATTTGAGCGTGAAAGCTTTTTTTTATCTCGATAAAAAGATGAGTAAAAACCTATGAAAAATTCCAATTGTGTAATTATACTTGGATTTGGTTTTGAATGTCATGTGAGTTAAAAAGAGAGGTGACTTGTATAAATTCATGTAAAACAAGATTAAATCGTAATTTCCTTTGATAAAATGTAAAAGAATATCGCTCGATGCGGATACACAATATAATTGAACAATGAATTACCCAGATACAAAAATTCACATGAAATTTTGGGTAACACCTCTAATATACATAAAAATACCCTCATTCTGCAAGAAAACGAGCGAGCAGTGCATGTAAATATCCTTTTTGCAGTTACCAATTAACTGGACGAGCTAAGACACGTATAAGGAGGAAGGACATCTTTAGGGCTCACGTGTGCTGACAGGTTTCTGCGGAAGTGGGTGCTTTGCTTATAATATACAGGTATATTCACTTCAACGTGTGTGTATATATGTATATGGGGGATGGGCGAGGTTATGAGCCGTCGCCCGCGTACATCCTGCCCCGAAATCGAGACCGACATACATACATATACGTACACTCGTATAAGATGATGGCGCAATAGGTATACATGGTAGATTCCGAATTGCGGAGAATTATACTACCATGGGTCGTAATATATGTTGGATTATATGTGTACAGAGCAAGGACGCCGGTAGCGACGATTTAGCAGCGACAAAACGTTCGCTTTCGTGTATATATTCACATATATCTCACTCTCTCTACTGCCGGTGTATGGCAATTTGCGCGCGTGCAGCGCTTGGCCGAGTGGAACACCGAACACTGCCGCGCTGCTGCATCGCTCTTACGAGCTTTATTAGCACCAAGAGTGATGTAGGTACACATATAACGTGTATGCGTGGAGATTACCGCCGGCCTCGAAATGTCCGCAAAACTGCATTCATGTGTGTGTGTGTGCGTTGCGAGGTTCTCAATTTCGATACGATTTTTCTCGTTTCCGGCTTCCGTCTATGTACATATATAAGTATGGCGTGCCGCTATTATTACGAAGGACGAGGCTAAACTATTCTGGTATTTCATGTTTAATGGTAGCAAAACTCATCATCGGTGTTTTGTTGAATGACCATAAAACACTTGAAGCTTTTCTTTGTGTATGAAGTACTCTACAGTTAAAATATGTGCCTCGTCGTCAGGTATGACCAATGGTTCAATCGGGTACGTCAGGATCATGATCATTGACCGTGTTCCCAACTGAACTGTGATCATACGTGACCACCTATGACCATTATGTCGAAGTCATAGGTTTTCATACTTGTAGTTATGGGTATATTCATGTTGAAAATGGAGCGTTTATTTGCCAACTTGAAATATTTCTCGAACCGAAAGTTTCGAAATAAGCGCCCTCGTGGCTTCAACCTTAAGGCCTCCGTCCAAAATTGTATAAAAACCTTGCATATTTATTCGATCTACGATATTGCACAGCCAAATATGAATTGCATTTGTGTAATATGTACCTAATACGACTAAGTATGCAGACCTAATAATTATATTGGTCAAAAGGGCACATACATGACTACATTTTTTTTTATGGCTTTTTGAACTAATATTTCTTAACCATCAATGGGTGTAATCACCATAAGATTCGATATATCGACTAGCTGTGACTGGGGCAACTTTCAAAACCGCGAGAAGGCCTAGAATAAATCGGTGTCGCATGTTCGATATCAAAAAGCCAACCGGCTCACCGGCCGGCTGCGGCTGATGGTTGGCATGGATGCACTTGCACTTGTTTCTATATATAAAAGACGTATATAACTTTGCTCGCGGTCGCGAATCGACCAAATTGTATAAATACTAGTCATCATATACAAGTGGATTGTACTTGTAGTTTTAGTGTGTATTACACACCACTATATTAGTAGCTCGTAAAATTCGTGGCGTTACGTACACTTGTTGCATCGTCGCGTCGATATAAAGTTATCGTCGTCGTCGTTGTCGTCGTCGTTGGTCGACATCAAATTATCAGATACAGACTAGAGAAAAAGAGAGTGAGCTTTTGCGTGTGACAAGTGAAAGTGCATAATGTAATATATGTATATATATGCTTTATACGAGTATAGCGTAAGGATATGGCTCAATTCAGTCTTTATTACACGTAAAAGCTCAACAGTTTGTCAAGAAATCGTGCTGCATCAAAAAATTTTGCGCGTGGAATTATTCATGACAGAGCGAGAAAGTTATTTACATGAGTTTGTGTAGATATATTTGCACTTTCCAGAAGTATTTTGCTTTAAACTGTTGATTTTTTTTTTTTACGGAAGTAGCGATGCAAATATTTTGTATATCTACGGTTGGTCGCGTGCACGGATAAAATAGAGATGTAGGTGTGCGATGTGGTTACATTATTATGGTGGGCGAGGGTCGTCACGTCATCATCATCATCATCATACATGATCACATTTCTGTATGTCCTCGTACATTTGTCCATTATCCACGCTTGATGCGTGCTTATACTGAGCAAGGACATCAATACACTACACGACATGGATGACTCGTATAATTGAAATTTCACAATATGCGGAGGTGACTCTGTTTCTATATACGTTTTCATTACTTTGTCCGATGCTTATATGTGTGTGTGTGTGTGTTCAAGTTCATCACCTACTGACCGAGATAATGTAGATTTTCCTCCTATTCATTCACCCATGCATGTACGTATATACCTTGAACAAAATTAAAACTCATATTTGATATATCTTGTGATCTGAAGTAGGTGAGAAGCTTTTACTGGACATTATTATTGTTATTTTTTTTTTTTTTTAACCATCTAACCTCAATTTTTCATCATCACTATGACTTTAAAGTATTGCTATAGCTTATATATGACCTTGCACATCTCATACAAGATGATCTTTCTATCAAGTTGAGCTTGCATACTTACATAGAAGCGAGTATATACGAAACTTTTGCAACTCATGCATTCACGTTGCTATTATGTATGCACATATCATACTTACATGTATAGGTACATATGTGCTAGTTGAAAAGATATTCATCTCTATAGTTGACATATTCGGACGGTGCAAGATGTGCATAAAAGCTGCTGACACATTTTTTCCATCCCGTGATTGCGCGAATATATGTATATGCTGCATGTGTATGTACATATATGTACTCGTGCGGGGCTGCAAGCATGCCAAGGTCGAAATACGACTAGTCGTCGAGAGCGTGTCTAGGTTGCAAGCTATATATATACGAGGCGCGGCTACACACACACACACACACACACACACATATGGATGAACTTTTCAGAAGTCTTGCATCTGAGTGATTCTATCGATGCTGATGTCTATATAGATGAGGTCTTAGACAGAGATGAAAGGGGACAAGTTGATGATGTCGGCGCGTATATGGTGATTTTATGGAATGTTCGTTCGTTATACATGTACAAGTCCTTGAAGATTTTTTTATAGAGTTTGTTACGATAGACCTTGTATTCTATTCAGTGCAATTTTTTAGATTCTGGCAGAAACTTTGACCGTGATTGATGGTCAATTCGATTGTATCAAGCAGTTCGAGTAAACTATTCTGTTAAAGATCTTTGATGAAACTCTGCAAGCTCTGTTCTGATAGTACACAACGCGATATACCTTCGTTATCTTTTTCAATCCAAGCGCAATGACCATACGTCTTATATCAAATAAAATCCTCGGTACACCAATACTGAAATTTTTTGAGGTAACGTTAAAGAATATCACCAACCATATAGATACGTGGGATTTTGTACACATGCTATCTTTGGAACGACGTAAGATGCATAAAAGTCAATACGTCACATATAGCTTAATTCCTCAAATTGTCAGCTATGAATGAATGATACACGTGAACTACCCATATATATTCTTGTACATTTGGTGATCGTTAGATGGCATTCCATAGTGAGAAAACCAGTTTGAATACGGTGATATATACAGGTGTATTGAGCGAGTGTATTGACGAGATAATGGGGCAATAATTCAAAGATTGAGACGAAATTTTCTCCTACTTTATATATTAGTGATGCCAAGTGGGTCGACGTCCATACCACATTATTTTGTGAATAGACATACAACACACTTGAATGGGGAGATGAGCAATGTGGCTATATCGTCGTAAAAATAAGAATAACGGCATCGAGATATGAGAAAAGAGCCACGAGAAAGTAACTGGACGTCACCTAATTATACATCATGAGGTGGGAGAGATAAATATATTCCTATTCGTGATACGAAATCACGCATGAATCAAATCGTTTACGGTTGAACAGGTGTGTACTCATAAGGTAAGGGTATGCGGGAGTTGATAGCTATATAGCTATGTATATAAGGCCGGAAGACGAGCAGTAAAGTACATCACACATACTTGAAACGTTATAGTTGCGATGACTCGTTTACGGTCGTTTATGACTCTGTTTCGCCTGCGTTGGATCCTCATTCTCATTAATTATTATTTTTTTTTCTAACAAGGTACGGTCTAGATGTGCACTACAAGCCTTTTGTATTTTCATCATAGATTTGTAAAATTTTCAACTCGCAGTGTGTTCTTTTAGACAGGCATCAAGGCCCGGTTTAAAATACATGAAGTGCAATTGTAACGGTTGTATGGGACACTCGCGATGACGTCGTCGTCTGTGAATCGAATTTAAATACCATTCACAATAATGCAGGTAAATTTTCTTCAAAAGTCACTCAAGACTTTCTTCTATTGTGTACCGTCACTTTGCATGTGTGTAGTGTACATTTGGAAAGCAAGGCACAGATGTTTCTCTCACTCATTGTATTATGCTTGAGCTTTGTATACGTATATTTGTGAAGTCAAAAATTGTGATTCAATTCTTACTATGTATTGTATACAGTTACAATGTGTCACATGCAGGTGCTCCTCCTCCATGACAAAATATAACGATGTATCAGTGAGAGTCTCAAGCTTTCCACACTGTTTACCCAATTCGTGATTTAAAATGACTCCTTTCCCGTTGACACGGTATGTATGTATGTATGACGAAGTAATTCGACGGTGACGTATACACTGCCCTTATCAAGCGCAATGTGTAAATGCGAGTGCATCAAGTAGTCTTCAAAAGTAGACGAAAATTCAAGTTTAGAGAGCAGCGAGGTTCTCGACATATATAGCGCTTATCAAACTGGGCCATCACTAAAACCTGTCCATTGCAACGCTATATGCCCACTAAAATTTCTGTTATAGCTGTAGGTGTGAAAGGTATAATACATGTACATATATACACCTACATAACCTATCCGACATTCAAGCTATATCTGTCGTACATATTTTGTACTTCTCTGTCTTATATATAATGTTACGGTTGAGATAAGCGTCAGTTGAATTTCGTAACTAAAACTCTCGCTGTCAACGCCGGGATACACCTATATTTTCTCTTTCTGTAGTGCTTGCGAGCGACTCTGATAGCGTTGTAATGGTTCTATCGTCCTGAGCTTGCGCGCATGTAACAACACGCAAAGGTCCAATGCTCCAGGTTTTCCCTTTCGAAATGTATAGAACACGTATGTAACGGATCGATATTATATGGTTTGAGTGTAAGAGGGCTTTGTTTATATATATATATATTGCAATGGTGGTAGTGAGTAAATAAAATGTAAGTATATATAGATATTCGCGAGTGGCGCGCGCATCAGAAAAGCTTTACTCCCGAGTATATAGGGCAAAAAAGAAAGAGAGGGATGCACCTGACCTATATATAGATGTGCCGTGTGGCTAGCCCAGCCCCTATATTGATTGACCCAATTCCTCTGAAGCGCTGCACACGAGATTCGCGCCCCATATATTGAAATATAGTGTGCAGCACGATGCGGAAAACAGGTCAGAAGTCAGAACTGATGTGAGAGACTACTGGCATCGCTCGCATGGGAGCTTGCGGAAATTGGAATTCAAACCCTGCGCGCTTACATTTTTATGAGCGAACCACTCTTTTTCTAGTTTTATCTTATTAGTTTGACTCGAGTTGGTTTGACAAAATATCCATCATTTTACGATTTGAAATGTTGATGCTCATGCAAGTACATAAATGAGATTTCATCATAAAATTTTCTCTCAAAGATAGAAAATGATGATTCAGAAGAGTCCGAAAAAGATCCGGCATGATTCAGCATCAACTGAAATCTGTTTCATTCACTACGTGACCGTAAAACAATTTTTCACACCGCAAAATGTTGGAATTCAAATCGCAATTGTAAAATTATGATATGAATACCCCGAGGAGTAGCTTAGAGATCCCACTCAAGGCCGGCAAAACTATCGGCGAGACTACCGGCGCGGCGTGTCGTCGCATGAATCGCAATAACCGCTTGGCATACAAAATTACCCGAGCTACACGTCACATCCTTTGCAATGTCCAAGTGCATTCGGTGGTAGAATAAGAGGCATCGACGATTCGACTTCCGGGTGATCGAATTGTAACGGTTATTTTTTTAAAGTTATTTGCCATACTCCCACGTACGAAATTCAAGAATTCTAACATTCTCAAAATTCATCACATTCCTATGACAACGACGTCAACACTGACGACTCTATTCAAGCTTGTTCAACTGAATTCGACGTGGATGGGCGCAACAAGTAGCTGTACGACCACCTCGATGCCGATTACGAAATAATACCCCCAACGTCGATTTTAGTGATGACGATGACGATGACGATGACGAGTTCAACGATCTCGTTAACCAATTCCGTAAACGTTTGAAGCATCATCAACGTCGAGCCTCCAAATTCGATTTTTCTTCGCTCATTCGCGCCCGGGTAACAAAGCTATTTTGGCGCGCTCGGGATATAACGTACAACATACATCAACCCAATGTCACAAAAATCTCTTGCGTTTGCCGCGCGCGGGTCAAGTTGAAACTCATAGCGATGACTTTCAAAAAAAAAAAAATCCTCCCATGGGATAGCATAAACAGCTAGCGCCCTCACACTAACAAAAATCCTCTCTTATATATAGTGCATTCACCTCCCCCGATCTAATGGCGGGAAAATAAAGAACCGGGAAAAGCCATACAAGCCGACAGAGACAACTGGGATGAGAGGCAAAGAGGAAAGAACCAGAAGAGAGGATATGCATTGGATTGCCGCCGCCCGGCAACAGCTTTAACTAAGTAAGCGCGCTTTGAGGGGTCTCTGAAAAAGTCCCCTGGTGACTGATGGAGGAAAAAGGATGCCAGGCCGCAGAGTGAGAGTTTCAAATTTCACAGGGACCCGCAGCCCTTTCAAATACGCATCCTGAACATCTTCATCACCATCAGAGAATCCATATTGTACAGTTGGGTGAGGTGAAGTATAGTAGCCGATTGCATCAGGGTGGCAGGTTGCGTACTCTGTATAATTCTTTTGGATAATGTCCTGCATGCATAATCTAGTGAGTTTCATGCCCATTGACAGTGTAGATAAGTGAGGTACTGATTCGTGATCAGCTCAATGGTTCAAAAGTGCATTCATCCTCGCATACGAATTCAAACGATAGATTTTTGGACTTTCAATTGTCATGCTAAGATGGCCAACGCCCTTCTCTTCTCAATTGTTCATAATCCTTTCTGTTCTCGTCAATCCACGTTGATTTATAAAGTCAATGAGCGTACGATTGACGGTATCAAAGGATTCAATTCAAGAGAAAGTCACTTTGCCACCAGCTCATCTCTATAATATTGCACCCATCATTATAGGGTTCATTTTGCGCGTCTCTTTGTGTATAATATGCGCAGTAAAGAGTGTCCTCTCCCGTATATAGGATATCTGAGCGGATTTGACCAAAATCCCTTTGTTTAGGATCTTTATAGCCATAGGAGAGTTTGGCCAGACTATTTGGCGCGGCAAATGCAACGAGTGATGTCGCTGTTATATTAGGCACAGCTGCATCAAACCTCCAAAAAATGGCGTCGTCTTCAGGTAAACGAAAAGCCGGCCGGCGTTTTTGTCCCGCATGGGGCATCCATATTATATCCTGATGCATCCATGTGCTTGCTCTTGAGGAATGCACTTGGTATGGTGGTGTGGGAGAAGAAAAAGCTAATATAGACGAAGACCGCCCGCCAGCAGATGCATCAGTGAGTGCAGTGGCCTCAAAAGTGGCCATGCCCTTGCGCCCTTGTGATGCATGGAAAATTTTACCCTCCTTAGGATATTAGTCCCTTTGGTCTCGCCCTTTGGTGGTTATGGGAGCCTGATGCATCGATGGAAACTGCGCAGTTTCTTTTTCTCTTCAGTTCTTTGTGTACATTCAAGAGTACATATATGTGTACCGATGCATTTTTGAAGGTGCATGTATAGAAATGCGGATTCATTGGCTGGGTAGTTTTCCGTGCACAAAGGGCCATATACCCTGCAGTCTGTTGCCCTTGCTTTTTAACACGAGCTGCTGCGGAGATGTTTTCTCAGGTTGTCGGTAGGATACAGCTACAACCGAGAATTTAGAGTTGGAGATTCTGTAAAGAAACGTTTTTTTTTCTCTAGAAAGTTTCGAAAAGAAAATCTCCGCAGTTGAAGCTCAGTTCGAAGTGAACTAATTCTTTAGTGGCTGCCCTACCATCGTTCCAAGATTTCTTTGTTAGAGAAATATGTGTAATTTTCAAACCTCTGCGAAAATCTTCAAATTTCCACAGAATTCACACAGAATGAACAAAGATTTTTCTATCATAGTCTCAGGTATATATACTTCGCAATGATGCTTTTCTTTCAGCAGTAGATGAAGATAAATGTTCGAACCCCCAACCTCGTTATAGGACGTTTTCCTTTCCTTTAGCAATACAAGAACTTTGGCGAAGATCTATTCTACTTTTGTCAATTTTTAGGAAACCTTGGTCCTGTAAATTACGCAGGTGTTCAGTTTCACTTCGTATTTCTTTCCTTCACTTCTGACGGAGCTTGCTGGCATGAGAACTTAGCAAATTCCCATACTCGTTGTAGGTTGTCGATGCTGGTGAAAAGTAGTCGTTGGGCTTCGTATGTCGTCGAGTGTACAAAGTTGAACACCTAATTGCGTTAACGCAATGAGCGACGACGACGTATCGACCAACCCACACAAATATACAAGATAGTGGTTTCGCTATACTCTCGTGACCAAGTTTCACAGCGGTGGACATCAATCTATACAGCCAAACGAGACGAAGAATAGCTACTCATCCATACAGGACTACAGTGTCTCGAAGCCGTTAAAAAAACTTGATCAGTACAAAATAGCCATCAGAGACTCTGTTGCTATGTCGCATCGATATATATATATATCGTCTCGCTCGAGGCGAATGATGAACAAAACGTGAGATAGCAGCCGCATTTTCTGCTTTCGCAATTCCTAAAATAGCCCGCTGTTTATAAGTACATCTACTTATCATAATATGCATGTACATACACCAAAGTTGATATCATGCTTTCGTGATATGTCGAATGATGAGAAACCACGAAAGTAAAATGGAAAAAAATGTTTCCGAAGGTGAAAAAGATCATGATCGAGCCTCTATCAAGTACGCCATCGAGGTAAAATTCAACATTTCCGCCTCGACACGGTTACCTAGGCCACATAACATTGAAAACAGTCAGTCAGTCTGGCATATTCCATCAGTTAAAATACGGGAAAAAAGCATTATAGGTAAAAACGATTATGATAGTCGCGAACGCGACGATTGGCGTTATCTCGTGTGAGTTTGACATTGAACGATGTCATTATCGATGTATAAGTTTACGTGCGTATGAGCATGACCTCGACGTTTCAAGCTTCTGTGAGCACAATGAATGAATAAATAATCGATTGCTAACGATATTACGCTCGCCTGCACGTTGGATTGAAAAAAAATTAAGTGCTTGATGCTATGATCTAGCTCTGTGTAATTCTTGATTGACCAGTTTGTCATCGAACTATCACACGTTATAATACTAGATTTGACGCACCTCATGTTATATTACCCCTTTTATCCATTTATGTAAAGGCCTTCAACGGTTGACGCGGGACAACCCCTTTAGGAAAGGGTTGAATATTATTACCGGTATTTAATAGAAAAATAGCTTGCCCGAGCTTTTATCGATTATATTATATCGGAAGCTTGTGGAAATTATTTTTAACACCTCAACAAAAATAACCTTTGTGAGCGTAACAGATTTTCCAGATACGGCTTTTCACACCAATATAGGTAAACTGTATATTGCCACTTTGTAAAACTTGATTGAAATTATTTTACGCTCCGTCACGTTCAAGACCCGCAGTGAATAATACCGGCCGGCCGGCTATGATGTTTCACTCTATTGCACGTTTATGGACGCCCCCGTATATAGCTTGCTTTGTGTGAGCTGGTGTTCGTGTATTAGGGTCCAGTCGCAGACGACGAGGTCACCATGGATGCTTTTGAATTTAATATGTATAGACATTTACTGCGATGCGCAGGTCCAGCAATGATATAGCCTTAGATTGGCTCTAAATATAAAGCATTCATTCAGGTGTGTGTCTCTCGAGGCTCATCTTCTTGCAGGTGTCAGACAACGTGAGCATTATAATATAAGGTAGGCGATGTATATGTCGTAGGCGCTTTCGCACTCTGGGGGTTTTTCCGGATGGGAGGGAGAAGAGCCGATGCCTGATTGAGTGATCCGGCCTCTTCCTTGTATTTGAATTTTTTACCCGATTTCATGGGCTATAATAAGGATAATATGGTGAGCATCGATTGAATGAAAATGAGTTACGATGCACTTCAAATGAATTAAAAGATGCTGCATCATCGACAAGGTGAATTTGTTTTCTCCAGGTATAGACTTTGAGGGTGGAGAAGTTGATCACGTGTTTCACATAGTTCTAGAGGGCGAAAAATTCAATATTGATCTCAACATAACTTTTCACGAGTCTCTTCACACTTTATCATTGAATTGAGCTGTAAATCTCGGTTCGCCATTATCGTGTATTACTTGTATTCCGAGAGTAAAGAAAATAAACTCGGATGCGTTTGATCGTTCTACGCGTTTACCGATAAAATGAATAAGTCACAATCGATAGAACCACTTACATGGACTTTTACAACTTAATTCAAGGTGGAATTCTAATGTATAACTACGAGGGTATTCTTCATTTATCCGTATTTGAATTCCGTACGTAGGTTGCTATCAATGGAATTTTTGAATGACGCAACCATGAATGGGAGCGCAATCAACGCAATTGGGGTAGTCGGGGTGTTACATAGCATAGGGGCTGTATTTGTGTATATTGTTGTGAGTGTGATCGAGTATAGGTGTTATTACATTATTAAGGTAAAGTACTCACCCAATGACGTGGGGCACGTCGATAGAATTTGACGATGCTCTTTTACGATCGCTGCCCATATCGGCGAGTCTGGCAAAATCTGTATCAGTATCGGCAAGCCTTGCACTTTTTCGCGACTCCAAAAGCCGCACTTCGTCGATACGTTTTGTCAGGCTTATCGTGCCCTGCAACAACAAACAATTTTCGCACTTTAGTATATCACCAACCACCTTTATTTATAACTTTTTTTTTCTCATCACATCATCATCATTCTCACGCTATATAAATAATCTCATTTCCCTGGATAGATTTCACACACCTGTATCATCATTCACGCGTATCCTCTATCAATGGCGGGAAATTCAAAAATTCAAAAACTGAGTAAACTTTGTTACTTCCAAAGAGCTCATATATGGATTGCTATATACGTTGTTGAGTCTTGCTCATCGCGTTTTGTACTGATTTAACGCGCAGCTCTCTTTCTCGCGGTAGTTCGAGAGTTGATGATGGCGAGATGGAGTAGTATAAAGTACGTCACTAGTAAGTATCGCGTTTGTTGGGAGTTGTGTGCTCATTCGCGTGCCACGTGCTTATATTTTCTGTCTCTGTCTTGTCTGTGTCATGTAGCTCTGATGATGATAATATGCGCGTCCGCTAATGAAGAGCTGATGGAGCCGGCCGGCAAAGTTTCCACCTCCCATTTGACTCTGATATACATAATAACACTCGCGACTGCGTAGATCCCCGGTGAGGTCCTCTCTCATTCATTTTATGGAATTCCCTCCTTCTCCTCCTCCTCTTTTCAATGATTCCGCATAACCCAATACACTACGTCAGACGTTTTTCCGCTTACCCGTTGATCAGATAATACATGTTTACATGGAAATCATCATCGCACTCGCCATCATACGTCTTAATAATCGACACATAGCTAATGTACCGAGTTTACTGTGAAATTTTAAGTACTTGAAATTTTAACGTGAGAGTGATAGGCGGTGGGGTTTTCATTGTAGCAGATGTCATATGGAAGAACAGCAGGTTATTGTCCTATTTCTTCTTTAATTTTCTTTTCACAAAATTTATCTATTTACCTTATATTCAAAGATCAGTTCGTTTCACCGATGAAACTTTTTCGAGTTAACGAATCTTGGACTGCAGTGTAAGAAGTTTTATCAGAGTTCGATGGACCAAGGTGAGAAGCGAGGTGAGAAGATTAAAAAAACATAAGAGTGGGAGTATCAGTTTTTTTTACTCATTTTGGAAGAAGAGGTGTCACTATATAATAATATGGTCACGAAGCGAGGAAGGAGGAGAGGACCAGCGCGTCATCGACTGCGAATCCGTTCCGAGAATTCATTGCCCTCACACGATATTAAAAAAATTTGTCTGCGCAGCATCACAGACTAATCGAATGAACACGAAGGCCAAAAAAAAAGAATCACAAAAAATTCAAAACAGAATCGAACAGTACACTCCATTTGTTTCTGATTCAATTGAAACGAGTATTATGTCAACGAGTTAATCGAATGTTTAATTACGATACTGAAATTGTGAGTCGAGACTGATATCAGTCCCTGTGTATATATATATATATTTCTCAATCTAACCGTTGTGCAATATAGAATATAAGTACCGCGCAGAGTTCCGTTATTTTAACCTCTTTCACTTACAGCTGCATATGCATGCAGTCGTGGCGGTGAAAAAGTTTAGGTCGCACACTTTCTCGAGCGCAATCCACCACCGCGTCGTCCATGGATTAGAAATTATTGTAAGCGTCAGGCGTAAGAATTGTACCTCTCACTTGCTCACATGCATACATACATACATACATACATACATGAACATATACTTTATACGATCTGTAATCAGCTGTTTTGGTGTGTTGAACACAGATATACAAATTGTCGTGTGTATACACTAATTGATGGACTTGAGATTTAGAATTAAACAAGTGGGGGTGGTGAGAGGGTAACCTATACTTCTTATTACTATATACCTTCAAGATTCAAATAACGTAAGTACGTAATTCGATAATCAGCGCGCGCTGTTCGCTCACGTCGTGTGTGTGTCGCAAGCTTTTTACCGCGGCGGGCGGGAAAATCGAAAGTAGTTGTAGACAAGTGAACGCATTCACTTTAAGGTATATATGTATATGCTCGAGATCATGTCGAGCTTGTCTATTAACAAATTGCAACACGCGTTGTATACGTGGTTCAGACGCTAATGTCACATGTACCGATTTCGTTGATTGCATGATTTCGTGCATGATTTGGAGGTTATGAATTTGAAAGTTTGAGAGAGATACGGATGATGCCATTATGATCGATTAATGGAGAAGCTAATGGACCTATTGCTTTTATAAGTATAGTTGTGGTATCACTGCTGCTATATTGTATGAGATTTGTGCTGATATGCACCTGTATACTCGTCAATTAGAGAGAAAATTAGGCTACTGATTTGTATGTATGTAGACGGCGCGTTTCGAAATTGAGAGTATAGATCTCGAGTTGACTGCTGAAATTGACTGGAAAGTATAGTTCGATTTATTAGAACACTGATTAAATCTTCATAAAATTCTACAGGTGCAAAGTTCCCTGGTAACCTCTCAAATATCTTTAAAAATGCTCCGATGCGTAAAATTAATATAAACTTATTATGCGATAGAGTCAAACATCAAAACTTGATAGAACAACTTTTCCACCTCATCGTATCACATATTCATGCGCGTTTTTGCGGTATATAGCGCGGAAGCGATGGCTCAATTTATCATCAGTGGTAATGTTATAACACGATGCATCGTGCAATGGAATATTTATGAAGAAAAAAAAATGTTGTTGCTGCATTCGCTATTCGTACATCCATATATCGCAATATTAAACTGGTTAGCTAATCCCTTCGCTCTCTTTAAAATATAAATCTGTGGTACGATGATGTATGTACGTGGTTTTCACACGTAAAGTGTACACAGCTTGCGTAAACATATGTTTGCACCGCACGCATCGTTATTTTGGTATATATATATATATATATATCGCAGTGCATATATAGAAGCCATCACTAGAAAAATATGATTGCTACGACTAAGATGATGGCAACGATGGTGATGTAAGAGTTGCATCGCGGCGTGAGAGAGCTTTACTTTCAGCGCGCGAAAACTCGTTAATTTTAGTTTAGGTATATAGGTAGAGGTGTAGAGGTATGTTGGTGAAGACGCGTAAATTAATTTGTTTGAGAGCTCGTTGCGCTTATTTTCCTTGTATAAGCCGTATGGACTTGTTGCAAGTGATGCTTCTGGGCTCACATATCTTAACGAGGAAGGAAAACACAAAAACAAAGCGCGCAACGAAAAAAAGAACCACTATAGCTATAGGTATACTGCTGTGTACAAGATAATTTGCAATTGCATCACAGGAGTTGCGAGGTGATAGTGTGCTTCGAGCACATCGCGATTCGTCTTTACCAATGTACATGTACCTACTTATGGCTCCTCATTTTTGCTCTTTTAAAATGTTGCTTGAAAGAGAGAAGGAGCTTTTAAACTTGAAAGTACAAAGTACAAACCAAAAGAGATAGTGCTTTACGAGACTATGACATGTATGTTATACTGATTGGTGTTATGCACCCGCGTAACCGTGATCAGCCGGTCAAAACAGCTGGGTTGAAAGGTATATACATTAGAGGAGAAGTGGAAGAGGTTATATGAGGCACCAGTTTGCAAAAGGAGGCTCGACATGTATGAAGAGAGAGGAGGCTGTGGAGAAAGGCTTTTGCTGAGCGCAGCTGAGCTTTACGGTGTGTTGTCATTTGTTATCTCGTTGGCTGTGAGATTAACCAAACACATGTCTTATGTCGCTTTGACCACTTTAACCAACAACACCCACAGCTATGCATCTAAGATTTCAATTATTTTTTTCTATATCATACCTACGTACAGTGAGGAGAGATGAAGTCGATGTATCACATGGCTTGGTTACCGCAACATCATCTTCATTCTAGCATATTATACGAATGTAGCACTTTAGTGTGCTTCGAAGTGAATTTAACGGTTTTCTACTTTTAGAAGCTACACAGAACATACTCAGTTGAAATAGAAATTGAGTTGCATTGTGGGGTACTACATATAGTGAGTATAGTAGCTACACATACACAATTACACATTTTACCTCTCTCTTACTCTTATATTGGGAGGAGAGAGAGGAGGTATTTAGACGCATACACTTTCTCTGCGCTTATACAGTGGCGGCACGGACTTTCAAATTTCCTTGCGGTTCTTACACCCATTACTATAATACGTTCACTATATCTATGTATATAAATAGATTCGATGTGAGTTGAGAATATGATAGTGTATGATACGAGTGAGAGAGAGAGAGAGAGAAATAGGTACATGAAAAGCATCTAGAGCTATGCTCTTGCTGCATCTTGTGCAGGATGGCGATCGACGACGATGTATACCGGCGAGTCATTGACCTTTGGCTCTCTCTCTCTTTCTCTCTCTTTGCTGATGCACGGCAAACGCGATGCCGTACGTATATTGTCTATGCATGTGAAGAAGAGAGTTGTAGAAAGAGCTTTAGCTCAGCTATGTCGTGTGTGTGTGTGTGTGTGTGTGCTTACAATGCAGTATATATGTAGCGCTCAACAGCTGGTATGCAATGCAATCACGGCCTATTAGAACCGGATTCTATTGTATCGAATGATTTTCTCAACGATTTTAATACTTTGGTGGGAAACTGGTTTTTTAGATATGGTATGAGACATACCGATACCTGAAGGTGAGTTTATCGATTAGGTAAAGATGGATTACCTTTGTATATTGTGACTTTTTAGGTAATTTAGATTTTTATCACCTCTGTGATTATAATCTCTACATTTAAGTCATGTCAACGCCTTCACAATCGTTGTAAAAATATTTGAAATTTTGATTTAAATTTCAAGTACCTGACTGGTATCCCAATAAATTTACTATGACGACTCGGAAAAATGATTACGCTTGGCCTCTCGGACGCCTCTATGGTGAAAGTTTTCCTTCACACTGTGGTGGAGTCAAGAATTTTTTTTTAACGAATTTTCTTGACCGAGCGTATTATCAAAACGCGCGATATAGTATACGACAACAGGTTCTGGAAAACTTTGCACTAATACGAAAGCTATTCTTTTCGATAATTTACCTATTGCTGTAGATTGTCCAATGTTTGATTTGAGGAAGCACCACGCACTGATTAGTCATGAAAGTCACGAACGCGAGACGATGGATGTGACGAATGCATCTAAAAGCACCGCTATTTGGGCGCATTATCTTGGGCCATCGTCCTCTCTTTGATGCATCATACATGTTCAGTTGACAAAAAAAAAGTATATTTAGAAGTTTGAGGATGTATAGGCGCCTCTTGCCGTATTGTCTTTCCTCGTGTACCTATATATATGTAAATACTATACACGCAGGTATCCTTTTGGCGGATCGGATCTAATGGCCGTCTAGACGTTATTATACACTTGATCAGGGTGTTACTATAGATGGGGTGACGATATATATTAGGGAGTGACGAGACATCACATACACTACATATATATATATACACACGAGGATCAATTCATTCGGAGCGATGCAGAAGAAGACATGTCAGACTATATATGTATAGTCGACGTGTGGCATAGATAATATAAAGGCGAAATTCGAGCACGTCTTCAAGTACAACCTGTACTCTATATCGAGGGGTCTGACGACGTCACCTGCGTTCGCACTATCCATACAGTACACTGTATTCCCCTTGCGATCAGTGTATAAAGTGTACATAGGAAGTCTGATGTATATAAAGTGCCGTACGCCAGGTATACCAATCGACTGTCCCTCCCTCACATACACGAAAAAAGTCGGCAAAGGAGCAGACAACTCGATAACTATATCCCTCGTCCTTTGCACCTTTCGATTTTCTCATACTGTCTCTTCCTTCTCATTCTTCTTCTACCTTTTTTTCTTCTTTCTTTTTTTTTGACAAGTTTGTGCATCGCTGAGGTTATGGTGGGGGTGGAACCAGACGAGAAGCGACCTTGCCCATCGTCTGCCCGCATTCGAATTCTTCATTTTTGGCTAATATGTGTGGGTATCCCCTCACGTTTTCGTCGACAGGCAAAAGTCTATATATACAATACCGATAAATATATATATATCGATATCGGCACACCGGTCAGCGACGGACAGCAAGTATGTGTACACTTGGCGGTAAGGTGATTCTTTCCGATGTCTCGACCGAGTATGCCGATCATCACAACAATAAGTTGTGAGTGAGGTTTTCGGCGCGCGAGCTCAGCAATCTAAGTTTGATGATTTAAACAAAAATCATTTAGAGTTGGATTGCTGCGCACGCGCGCCGAAAACCTCACTCACAACTTATTGTTGTGATCGGCATACTCGGCCGGGACATCGGAAAGAATCACCTACCGCCAAGTGTATACATATACGTGATACCGGAAGGGTAATTGCTTGATTCGATAGTCTTTGAATGGCTCTCACGCTCACTCTGATATTTGGGAAATTTTTATTTCTTTTTACAGGTGTGTGCGTGTGTGCTTTAGTTCTAAAGGTAGGGTATATATTTGGGTGATTGATATTGGGCGGAGTTTGGTTCACTCGATTCGCAATCTTCGAACGATGTGCATAATAAGAGTATCACGTGTAAATATATATATGTCGCAGGCAAAGTGATCAATTCGCCGATGTATACAGTCGCTAGCGGATGTATACATTACCTAGGCGCTGTATACAGCCGCAGTCAAAGTGTTCAAGAATCGCTGCTGCAGCGTCGGCGAATAGTTTGCCTAGGTAATGTATACTTTGACTAGCGACTGTATACACTACCATAGACCGACTCGGCAAAGTATTCACCGATGGCACGGGCAACGGCTTCGCCTATATAACAGGTCAATGATGGACATTTTATTCTCTATATTGGCGTACGTGAATGCACCAATGAATAAGTTCCAAGGCTTATTTGAAAATTCACGCCTAAATGTTCCCAAACTATTAATGTAAAAGTTGCATACGATTGATATTGAGACTATGGTAAATGATAGAGAAGAGAAATATGAAATTGAATTCAATCAAGACACTAATCACAAAGTCTTTCGATAATAATTGAATAGCACTTTCATTGAAAAAAAAAAACACTTATGACTTCTAATTTGTTTGGTACTCAAAAGATTAGCTTGTCACTCATTTCGAACGTATCGTAGGCCTTCAAAATTGCTAACATCGCGTCCAGCAGGTCAGAATATGTATAAAATCATGTCTCCGATGCCCCCTTGGCCCACTACAACGATAAGTCACCATATTCTCGTATCTACAGAATTGGCAAAAAACGTGACAATAGCTATTTGGGGGTGAATTAGTTTTTCGCGATTGAAAAAATTTTCCCGTGTATAGGATCAAAGTAGAGGTCGGATCCGGCTTCTACGTCGAAAAATACACAAAAAAATTATCGTCCGATAAACGCACTACTTCTGACCCAAAATTTCTTGGCCAGCCAAATTTCTTTTCAAGTAAGCATTGGAACTTATGTATTGGTGCAATCACGTATGCCGATATAGAGAATAAAATGTCCATCATTGACCTGTTATATAGGCGAAGCCGTTGCCCGTGCCATCGGTGAATACTTTGCCGAGTCGGTCTATGGCAGTGTATACAGTCGCTAGTCAAAGTATACATTACCTAGGCAAACTATTCGCCGACGCTGCAGCAGCGATTCTTGAACACTTTGACTGCGGCTGTATACAGCGCCTAGGTAATGTATACATCCGCTAGCGACTGTATACATCGGCGAATTGATCACTTTGCCTGCGACATATATAATCTTACGAGACGTTTGTGTGTAAGAAAGAAGCTTCTCTGTTGCACTCACTACACGATTGTGCATCGGGGAGAATCGTGAGAAAGTTGTACATCATTTTGTGTGGCTAATGGAGTGAGTTGTCTTGCATTAGGTATCATATACCTTGATGTGTTCGTACATTTTTCGCCTACAGGTCTAGTAAGTATGGGTCTATACAAAGGTAAAAGTGCACAGATCATCAAGAAAGAAAGAGAGAGAAAGAGAGAGTTGCATTGCGACACGTGCCCGCGCGTCGCCCGTCACTCTTTTGAACACTATATATCCAAGGAGGGGGTGGGTAAAGTAGGAAAAATGAAGGTGGAGGTGATGTATAAAAGGATAGTCGTAACGGGCGCGGGTGAAAGTGCATGTATCGTTGTGAAGCCTACTTCGCTCTCTCTCTCTATCTCCATCTTAGACTCCAAATCTATCAAACCAACAATCCTTGCGCAATTTAATTCTCTCAAATTTCAACTTACATTCCACAATTATATTATCGTTATATATATATATATATAAGTATAAGCTTGGAATTTGCAAAAGTTCTCGAATATTCGTAATATGACATCATTGCAAGCTCAATCATCAAATGCATATAGACGCAGAGTTGAAAAAACTCGTTGGTATCCAAAATGACAATATATGTTTTTATATATCTCGACATGCGCATATGCATGCATGCACGAATGACGCGCGAATATATAAATGCTTTTATAGTGCAATTGATAAGACACGCTCATCATCAGCTGATTATGATTATAATGATCCGAGCTTTGACTTTTCACAGTGTATCGACATCATATATGTATCCTTTGAAACGTGTCATCGAAAGTAAACCATCATGCACGAATATGAGATTGCTTTGATATATATATATATATGAATGTGTGCGTGATGAGCAGTTGATGAAACATGACGGAAGTAAGTAAGAAGGATATGTATAACAGAAAAAAAAATAAAAGAAAAAAAAATCGTGACGACCAACGACGATGAAAACGCAGGAAAAGACGACCGCATTCTGGTATACATAGAAATCAAGACTTGCTTACACACAACAACGTTATAACTGTAAATGCCACACTTTTATATATATCTGTAAGGCTTTCCTTATGTCCTGCGCGCTACGAAGCGAGCAAGTCTGCTGTATACGCATGATAACGGATTCATCCTCTATATCCTTATAACTTGTTGCTCCTTTTTTTTCTGCGGTATGTGTTACATACTATTATAATACTATCTATTATCTATTTCGCGGTCTTCTCTGCTTTGCGGCTTCAAGAAATTATCTTGCGCAATTTGCCAGTACTAGATAGAACTATATAGGTTATACTTGTTTGCTCGTCTTCGATGTGTATGCGCCACTTCCGCGTGAGAACTTACACATACATACAGTAATGAGCAGCTCCTGGATTAACTATTGTTCGATACATGTACAATCAAGATTTGATGTATGTGAATACCTATATATAGTACATTAATGAGTTGTGAGAGATAGTATTATGAGCGTCACGTTGATAACCACGTATATTTGTACGTGCCGAAAATCGTTAATTAGTGACCTCGATATAGATACCGATATACCCATGATATATTCTCAAGTATTTAATCTGGTTCATATTGTTTGAAAAGAAAGAAAAGAAATGTACAGTGTGGCAGTTGCAATGATGCAATGATGCAATGATGTATAAAGGAAAAAGTGCGTTCGGCACTCTTTCCGAAAGTGACAATGTAAGTATCTCGTCAGCTGAAGCTACTGCTTGACGTCAATCTCTCACTTCGAAAATTTCACTTTGAGATATACGTTATTTCGAGAGTGTTCGACGGATTGAATCGAAAAACGTTCGATTTTTTCGAACGTGTCCGTATCATACTTGGAGTGATGGTTGTTAAAGCAGTTGAAGGTGTATAATAGACTGTAAATATGCAGTTTTGGTAGCCCCCGGAGGTATTCCTTTATATACGTCCATTAAAAGTCAATTAGGAAAAGAGCGTATCGCTGTTCTATATAATTGATCGGTATGGGCCTAACCGCCATATCACATATACAACCATCATACTCTTGTATTCGTTTCCATACACCATACAGCATATTTATGGTGTATATACACCAAACGCCCATGGTTCACGAGATAATAATTGCATACTATACGAAACAACAGTACATTTTCCACTCATTATATGTATATGCGAATGTGCAATTATTCCTTCACGCCGATATTATTAACTTTGCGCGAGCAACTTTCCGCACTTTGTATAATAGTGTATCAGTCGTTGTACACTCAATATACTTACAGTTTATACACAGTATACAGGAGTATCATCAGCTGATATTCACAGAAAATTGATGCCGGGAAAATTTAAAGTGCGGAAAAGTGGAACGAAACTTACCGGTGCTTTCACGTGTGTGTGTGTGTGTATATAGATTTTCTTCGTATGCTATGAGAGCGCATGTATTTAATAAGAGGAGATTTTATGCTGTATAGATTCTAGATGTTAGAGAGCAAAGATTATGAGGATGATGATGGGCTGAAGGACGAGTTAGTATGTGTAATACGGTGAGCGGTATAAGTATACCGATGCTTGCAAAATTCATATGAGCCGTTATGCGTCTTCTTTCAAAACCGCTAAGCAACTTTTACAGCTCTATCCTATATTATTCATATCTCACTATACGTATATATACTTATGTTACTTGTTATGAGGATAAAACGCGAGATTTGAGAGGATGATGTGCAGATTTATACTGTATAGGTGTTTTTGCAACGGTTCAAGGACGGCTTTTGTCTCCTCATATCATCATCAAAATCGTTAAAGATGTTGCACTTACCATGAGTGAATCAGTTTCCGCGGGGCATCATCAACTTAATCTCCTTCTTTCCTTCACTTGATTTTTTTTTCTTCTTTTTTCTTCTTTACAAAATCTCCTTTGTCACTTGCAAAAGACTAAGTGGAAGATCCAAGAAAATCAAGTCCAGATTCTTGTTAAATACCTACAGTCGAGCAATTTGTCGCGAGCTGAATTTAATTTTCGCGCCAACGACCGTGTGATACATAAGACGACAAATTATTTATAGTAGAATTGAAATGTGAAGGAGACAATGCTGAATGGCGAGAAAGATATAAAAATCGACGATATGAGCATTATTCGAACTAAAAATGTTTCAAAAGAGAAAAAACAGAAAGAAGAAGAGGAGAATGAAGGTGCTTTGGACGATTGATGAGCGCGATAATATTGTAGTCGCGCTAAACGCGACGTGGTTAAAAAAAAAATTTTAAAAGTGCAGACTGCAGAATATACAAGCTTTTGTCACGATGATGAGTTTTGCTTTGAAAGTATAATAATTTGAGCTTGACGCGAGTTTCGAATGTATCGTTACTCACGGATTTCTCAAAATAATTTTGTTAACGAATTCAAGAGCTTCTTGTGTGTTTTGTATATCGTTTCATTGAACTTTGTCCTCTATTTTGTGCATATCACGTCGCTTTGTGCAAGTACAATAAATGTGATATTCCGTCTCTCTCGTGTCGTCGAACGTATTCACACACAAAACAATTAATTAGTGCACGTTATATAGTGACGAGTACGCTGGAAAAGCTGCTTTTCTCTCTTGAACTCGAATCGCGCGAAATTTGAAACCCAATTTATGCGGTCTTTGCATCTTATCATTATATCGTTCTAAAATCTCTTTTTCATATCATACAACACAAAATGAATAAAAGGCTATATAAGTAATATAGGATACATATATTGCGCGTATATGAATTCGATTAAAGATGCAGTCGCGAATCATCATCATCGCAGGTTTCGAATGAAGAATCGAGTTGTTGAGTTTTTTTTGTTGTGCGAATATTTAAGTGTAAGTATGTATGTATATATACAAAGTTTGATGTGTATAAAATTGTCCGACAATGATACTCGCGACTGATAACAAAGAAACTGATTTGTCGCGCTTGCGCTGCTGCTGTTGCTGCTGTTTATATGCTACTGTTGATTATTTTATTCTTATCGGACACGACGACAACGATAACGACGATATGATTCGATGATTGTCATAATGTGTGTGTGTGTGTGTGTGTTGCAGCAAGCAGATGCTCAAGACTGTTAAAATAACAAAGCGATATATCGATTGAGGAAAAGAGCGTGCATTACTTATATATGCGCGAACGATGATAACGATAATATTTTGAGATTAATTATTGCAGTGATTAAAATTTGATTGTCGAGTTTTTACCCACAGGATTAAGCATTGTTATTATTATTATTTTTCTTTCGATGGAGTCTGAAATGTATTTTTTAATTACTCCGTAATGCAAGCTCTCGGCCGTTTCTTCTTTTGTGCATCAATAAGCATTGAAATGTATATACTCTTGCTGCAAGATTTGCATTTTGAAATTCTTGGAACACGCGACGCGGTGGAAAAGCTGAAATTTTCTTAATCGTATAGCATATATAACCCAGATAACCAAACTTTCTCAAGATTTCGAATATAATAGCGTGAAACAAAATGCAAAAATAAATAATTTGCCTCATCTGATGCGTGTGTAAAAGTAATAGAGTAATGAGATCGCAAGCGTTGCAATCGAAACGATTATAGCTCTGAAGTTCGCGTGTATATCTATCGGTATATCCGGGAATCAGTCGCAAGTTTCACGCATAGCAGAAACGGGCCTTGGTTATTGCAATTGCCAGCTCGGTTTCTAACGGGGCCTCTCTCTCTCTTTCTCTCTCTTTTTTTATGCGCAAATCTTAAGAGGCGCTCTATTCGCTATTCTTGCATATTATAGCGGCATTGAGATTGAGAATGATAGCTCAAGGCTCTATCGCGGCCGCGAGTTCATACATAGGCTTCTAATACACTCTTTGTTCGCTGACTTTCGCGTTCACCGCGCGCCGCACAGCTATCCTTTCTATTATATGTTTCGCATTTTCCGCCTCATCAGTGCTTGCATGCAACATGTGTGTGTATATATATATATTATATAGCGAAATGTAATGATTTTGCACGTGCGGTATATATACATATGTGAGCCGGCCGGCCGCTGTAACGATTGTGTATATGTGAGTAATGGCACACCTGAAGAAAGGAGATTCATATATATATATATATAAGGAATCGGGCGAGGACAAAGTCAGTGCCGGTATCAGGTATGGTGGCCGTGATACATAGTGCTTGTGCAGCTGCTGCATAGCGGATCTATGAGACAGCTTGACGCTATGATGCATCAGTGTGTATATATATATGTATAATAATAGTTAATTGCGCACGTGTGCATACATACTCATAGCTTTTTTTCACTTTGATAACGACCATTTTGCGAATGCGCTATTCTTAAGGTATGCGTATATAAACAGACAATCGTTATACTGATTTTCCGGGAAGAATATGTAATTCCGGGTTCCGTTCTCGATTTCCTTCATACTTATTCTCGTATTTCCACTCACTTTTTCAAGAATTCTTTATACTGAACAATTTTATGAGCAAGTATGTGTGCGAGTACGTGTGTATATCGCATACTTTCGAACGTTTTTCCGTCAAACGAAATGATTAGATATACTACGTTTCGTTTAATTTTACGGTAAAATACGTGCAGATGCTTCGGTGTATAACTTGTCCCAACTGATCCATCAGCGTTTATCGGGGAATGCAACGATTTCGCAAAAACGATACATCGCGTCCACGCTTTTATTATATTACACGCTCGAAAAAAACCGTATAATATCGTTCAAAGTCATCACGCCTACGTACATTCAATAAGTACAGCGAATATCATTTGCGCGAATCATCTCGATTTTGTTCGATAGTGTTTTCGCACGTGCGCCAAGCTACTATGATAATAATGATAATAATAATGATCATAGCAAGATAATTCAGTGGCAGTGAAAGAGAACAAGATTATATCTCGAGCCTTTTGAAAGCTCGTACACATATACTCATGTAGTATACAAAACGTCCTTGCGATAATATTATAAAGGAAAGTATCCGAGTATCCATAAGTGTGTGCAGCTTTGTGCAAATTGCATCAAAGTTATAGAATTATGATTCCCGTACATATGAAGCAATTTGTCGATCATCATCTCTCTGTTATAAGTATTTACAAAAGCACCTTATCACTATATATCGTGCTTTTTGATTCTTTTCTCTCATTTCGACTCGCCTCGTTAACTTTGTATACACATAAAATAGCTATTCATCACGTATTGCATACACACTCACATTGATCAGTTATATATATAAGTATGTATGTATACAAAGTTTCGAGACGACTTTGAATTTGTTCTCAAAGTCGAGTACTTATGAATTCGCGATTCTTACCACTTATGTACAATATTATGAAAAATCAATGCAAAACAAATTGTTTCACATTATAAGTACGCATATATACGCAAAAATAAGTGTTATTACAGTTTTGCGGTTTTGCGAAAAAAGCTTTGGTGGCTTACGAAGAGTTTGATTTTTTGTTATAGGAAAAAATATGACATGGAAACAAAGTTTAGCGCAATACACAGAATAGCCGTTGAAAATAAAAGAGTCAACTATTTAATTTAGACTTATGATTGTGTATATAACACAAAACGCGAAATTCAACGGAGAATTAAGGTAAGTGTACCCAACTTGCCTCTGTACCCAACTTGCCCTCATATGCCGATCCCGGGGATGGTCACTCCTTGGCCTCCCGGCAATTTTTTTTTACGTTTGTTATGTTGAAATATGAGAAAGTAGGTAGTTTGTGTCAACCCCGAATCATTTCTGCATTCTCCAAAAAGTATAAAGTGAGTTTTCCATTTTTCGTGTTTGCACGGCTAAGAAATCACCGAGGAAATCGCGTTCACTAGAACCGGTGCCAAATTCTTTGAGTTCAACCAATCTTAACGTACTTTAGCGCATTCGATTCCTTGTTTCAAGACCTTCAAAATCCATTTTCCAAAATTGCAAAATTTGAATATGGAGCTGTTTTATGTGCAAAACACGGAGACGATTTGTAAACAAGGATGCCAATATCGGAGTGTACCTAACATGCCCCCATACGTTTATCTCGAAAGGGCGTGCAGAACGACTTTTTTTACCACTCAGAACGTGTTTATCACGTCATAATAGGTCAGAAATAGTGTTTCGAACCACCAAAAAGCTCCAAATAAAAACACTTTATCGCCGATTTACATCATTTATTTCGGAAGAATTGAGATAGTTCGGCTCCAATTGATTCAAATTGGACGTAACTTAATGCATTTTGAAGGTCTTTAAACAAGCTTTAAAATGAGCTAAAGCACGTTGAAAATCGTTGAAGTAAACCAAAGTTATTAAGAAAAAGGCTTAATGGGGGCAAGTTGGGTACACACTTTTGTAAACTCTCAAAAATCACCTTTTGGGAGAATTCAAACAGTTTGGCTCCAGTTGGTTCAAATTGAATGTACCTCAACTTATTTTAAAGGTCTTAAGACAAGCTTTAAAATGAGCTAAGGTACGTTGGAAAATATGGAGATGGGCCGCAGTTATTAAGAAAATGGCTTAATGGGGGCAAGTTGGGTACACTGACCTTATATATATGTTTGTCTTCGTATCCCGACACACGCATCATTTTAGCACGATTCAACACTATAAATATGCTTTACGTGTGAGAGTAGTTGATGGAAGGATTGAACAAAGGATGATTTTACAAAGTTGGAGCAGAGAGAGAGAGAGAGAGAGAGAGAGTTGCGGCTTGGCCGAGCTTTCCTTATTAAATATTTCTTCGTTTTGACCGTGTATAAGTATACACTGCATTGCTCAGGATCGCGTGTGCTGCACAAAACTCTCACGTACACATGCACATATTATAAGTATACGGATGATGCACTTTTACATGTATACTCACACGCTATAGCATTATAATCGAGTGGCTGACTATTATTATATTATAGAACTTGCCGGCCGGCCGGCTTTCTCTTATATACTTGCGAGCTTGCTATATTATATATATGCAACAAGCGCTGCTTTACTTCCCGGTTTCTCAATGATTATAAATGCTCCTGTGTATATAGCCTTGCCAAGTATGTACGTATTCAACTACACGAGTATACTGCACACGCGTATATGATACGTGAGGTTTACTCTTCTGAGCTTTACTTACAGCAAGATCCGTGTATGACTATACATAAATGAATACGTATAGTTGAGCATTGTTGTTGTTATATATCATGAAATACACGGATATACAGAGGTAGTTTTGAAGTTGAGTCGTTGCAGCTTGATTGTATCCGGAATTTTGTAGTTCCATTGAATGCGACACAGATTTTAGTATAAAATGTTCCATATATAGGTTGCGATTAATTATTATTCAAGCATCAGTTGTTGAACTTTCAATTAGATAGTATTTGGATAATTGATGGTCAAAGTAAAACACATGAAAATATTCCAATTTTTCAAATGAAATCGGTTGACATTTTAAACACATCACAAAATCAAATTATATATATTATGACACATTATAGAGCTTGCGGCTCGTTCGTCGAGTAAAATGTGAGTTTCTTCTTCTTTTCATAGCTCTATATAGATAGTGCCAAACTTTTGATGCTGAAAATTGTGAATGAATCGACCATACGTCGGCCTATAATATACAAATCGGTTGATTCACGCACGCATCTCAATCTCACTGCGTGGGCAAACTATGAGGTGGCATATTTATACTATATCTACATAGAGGAAGTATAAATGACGCTATACAAGACCACTCAATATGCTATTTTGCGATGACTCGCAAGCTCGCAAAGTTAAATGCCATATATAGAGTACTGTTTGCTCTTGATGGCTTTCATACATCTCGAGGGAGTCATTTACGGCTCTCTTTTAATCAATGGTTAGACATAGTTGAGGCTTGTGCATTAGAGAGTGTGGAGGCGTCGATATATTATGACGGTGTTCGCTTGCAAGCTCGCGCGCAAGGATCGAGTCAAGGATATGTACTGCGGCTGAGATTAAAGGAATATAAGCTTTAGATATACACGTGTTTCACCACGCTAAATTGATGACTCTGTCCATGCGGTTACAGCATCGATTGAAGAATGAGTACCGACATGCAGTGGTTTGGAAAGTGACAGAAGCCATTATAGAGAGTAGTTCAGGTATAGCTACATTGAAGCTATCCTACAACTACGTGAGTAGGCTGAAGTTATATTTGTCCATGGTCAATTTAGTCAGTTTGCATCATCGCACATCACTATAGCAAGCTTTCCTTTTCGTTTACTATATTTCGTTTAGATTTCTTGTTCAAATTGGTGTACAAGTCATCATATTTCGTTTCTTTAATATTTCCCCTGGAGCTTTTTTTCGCGCCAAAATTTGAATCAATTCATGTGAAAGCCTCTTACTGTATAAGCATTCGTGTAAAACAGGTGCAGCAGCTGATTTTATCGAAACTACAAACGACTTAATTCAAGCGTGACGATTTGAAAATTGGTGCTTGATTGTTCGTCCCACCGACCCATTTACCGCTATACCCCATGTAAAGCCATCGGCGTTGATCCATTGTATCAGTGCATCACCATTACAAAAATACCTCCGCCATACATAGAGCTTGCAACGAATGTAATGTTACCCATCGCGTGACCATCTTTTCTGCTATAATATGCTGTGTGTATAAAGATTTTACAATTCGTGTAAGGTTATAGTCTCTGGAATGATGTAACTACGGTATAAATCTGTATAACATCCTTTATGCAATTAGCATACAGCTGATATGTGCGATATGAAATTGAAAAATCCCACGAAGGTGGTGAGCGATTTCCCCCGAGCATAACTTGGGAGATTCCCATCGACTCCCATCAGAGTGTCACCGGGTATTGCCGAGTATGAAATATTAGTTCGTCGGTCATTGCACTGATTTCATACAATATTGATTGACTGATTGAAATTACCCGCTCATTGTTCTTTCTAATTTGTAAAATTATCTCTGTAACCGGATTCATTGCTCTCGTTGCAGCCAAAATAAAGCTAATAATTTGAGGAGTATATAGGCTTGTGGAATTTCCAAGAGGGCGATAATCAGCATCATTAGATATGAGCGATTCTCGTTCATGATATTCCCGTAATATAACAAAAATTCCCAAAAATGTCAAAAGCGCATGCAAGACACACTAACTAAGGTAACTAAATTTGATAAACGTACAAATATACACTCTGGATATCGCTTATATTTCAAAAATTGGCGTTACGATAATACCCGCGAGACTGTCGACAGAATAGGCATCTTGCATTTTTTTTGACCCCCCAAAAAAAAGGTTTGGCAAATTTGAGCAAATCGAGATGAGTAAGGTGCAATTGGAAAGAAATTCCCAAAAATTGTTTACAACTTGCGCAAATTATTTGAAAGTCAGACGATTGTGTCACACGGTGCAAGTCATCCTACTGTCAAACAATATGCGCAAGAGAAAGAAAATCTTTGGGATCTTTTCTTCAATTGCACAATACTTGTCTCGATTTGCTCGAATTTGCCAAACCTTTTTCTGGAGGGATCAAAGAAATTGCAAGACGCCATACAATAGCGGCAGTCGACGATTTTGTCGGAGTGACGTCACACAGTGCAAGTCATCAGACTTTCAAACAATTTGCGCGAGATGAAAACAATTTATGGGGATTTTTTTTCCAATTGCACCCTACCTATCTCGATTTGCTCGAATTTGCCAAACCTTTTTTTTGGGGGGTCAAAAAAAATGCAAGATGCCTGCCAGCAAGAGGCATGTGTTTGCTTACGGCGTGCAATATAACCATGTGATGCAGCTGATGATGATGGAAGCGCATCGGTGTCACTGTGTCAACTAACAAACCGCGACTCTGATGCCACTGTGCAATGTATGTAACCATATGACGTCATTTAAATGCAGCCATCGACGCCCCCTTCATCTTCACGGTTCTATGTATAGGTATACAGATTATGTGCGTGCATCAGCTATTATTACATATGGAACTCGAAAACCATCTCGTTATCTTTAGCCGGCCGGTATGTCGACGGCAAGGTCTATATATACATGTTTAACAGAAGTTGCACATACTATTTTATACCCAGTCGAAAATCTGCTCAAACTAAAGTATACCACTGCATGGCAGCCAATGTGAGATTTTCATTACCCTCTTTTCAGAATATTGCAAGCTTCATTCGTCCGCGTCTATGCTCGTTAAATTTTGCTTTGTGTATGTGAATGTGTAATAGCCAATGCCAAAAGCGCGAGCAAAAGCGTATGTGCGTGATGTTGAGCTTTGCACAGTGTCAGAGCTTCCGCGTTTTGTATATTGAGTTTGAAATTCTTGTATTACAGATACATCATCTGGTTGTTGTTCATTTTCAACACTTTTTTGAGCTTATAGGTTTTATACATATACGTAAATCATTATTTTTATGTGATAGTGTCTTATTCACAATAAAATTTTGCAAGCCCACAAGATTACAGTGAGAATCTCAATGTTCAGTCCAAATCTAACATATGTAGTGCGTATATTTATCCTCAAATTCGAATTTTTATACGTAGCGAGAAATAAAGGGAAGAAATCGTTTTATTTTGCTCTAACACCAATATTGCGTCGACAAGTTGCATATTCAAGTTTTCGCTACCGTTCAGCTATTCTACTGCCTATGTTGAACTAGGAAAATGAGGTCACCAATGCCACTTCCACTAATGCTTATATCAGTTCTATATCCAATGTATCCTATGCATCTTCATCACCAACAACCGCGGCAATCGGCTATAGTCGCACGAGACGCACCATCGCTCATCATCAGCTGACGATTTTGATTTTTGAAATGACGCATCTCTGATTTCTGACTCGCCAGCATTAATCATTCTAACTGCACTATTACAGCGTCAATTTTACCGTCTATATCGAATCTCATTTCAGAATTAATCCATCAGTAGTTTTCACTTGGTGTACCAATGAAAAGTCTCAATCTGCACAAACCTTCAAATATCGAATTGAAAATTGAAAATTGTACGTTTCTGGTATGATTCAACCCACATTCCAAGACCAAGTGCATGCAGACCGGAAAATTCTTTCAGTATTACGGGTACACTCTCGTGTCGAGCAACGTGCTTTAATCGCAAGCTCTTATCCAACAATCAAATGCCACAATTCCATAAAATCTACCACAGTCGCTTGCCATCATAGGTCCATCGGCAAAAATTTCATTACTCGTAACGATATATATGTAGTGGAGCTATCGGGGTTTCGATACAGTTTAGAATCCTCTCAACATGTTTAAATTTTCGGATATCTCACTAAAGTGGAAAGTGAAATTGGAACGATGTAACGAACATACAGTAGTGCAATAAAGCACATACACGCGACACACTATTTGGGTATGTACATATAGATACAGTATGCAAAAATGCGCTTTGGCTTATCTACATGCAGTGCACGCTTTGTACTTCGTATACATACTTACAGCTGGTTTAGTTAGCGCAGTTTTGTGTTAGAGTGTATATATGTATATGTGCAGCGCGCATATAACCGGGTCTTGATGGGCTGCGCGAATATCTGGGCCGCGGGCGCTCCGTATCATCTGGGTCACTGGGTCTCCCTCTCCTCTTCTTGTACAAACTAGCATTATATATATATTACTGCTACTGCTCAGCAAAGCTATCGTAACCTAGGCCCGATTCCACTCGGTCGCTATATATACTCGTTTTTGCATGTATGTGTTAAAAGGTGCAAATACACATGACTGTGCGAGTGTAACATATATATGTATACCGGCTTCTGTATGCATGCGATGCTGATCTGTCTTTTACTCGTTAGCATAGATAGGTTATGTATCTCTTCCATCATGTATATTGATGCGCACGCACGCCTGGCGATCAGCTGATGTATGAGATGAGACTTGAGAAAGTGACATAACCTTACCACCATGAGATTTTAAATGTCCCATACCACATCATTCGTTTTTTTTTGTGGATGACATCGAACAAAACTCATGGTTTAGCCTTTCTCTTTAGTCTCTCTACTCATTACTCAACTATGCATTGTAATCTCGTGGCCTCGAGACATCACAGCTGCAACAATCACTGCGCCTACTACGACCATTAGTCGTTAAACAGTCGTGTTAGACCTTGCTCAAACTACATACCGCACCAACCAATGAGCTTAGAGCAACAACAAAAGTGAGAAATCGCTGCTACAATGCGATGTATCTCACTTTCAATATATTTCACAGCCTTGCAAAGTCAATGTTGCAATAATCGTAGTATATAGTCTCTTATCGGTACCCATCATCCACCAAAGACAAGAACAACTAACTATACCACTCACTTTTTGCAAGGGCACCAACTTAAACTCTAATACCCAAGTGTTTCTAGATTGAGCAAGAGGAATGAAATCGGACAACCGTTACATTACGCATTCTCTGTTGCAGCAAGTTTGAGATAAAGTGCAATGGTCAGAAGGAGTGTAAGAGAGAGAGAGAGAGAGAGTGGACGAGTGGGTGAGTGTTATACGTATACGAGAGTGAGTTGCTTTGAGATCTTGGACAAGTGAATCGTGCGGTGATGCATGAGCTCTTATAATACACTTCTATTGCTCTCTGATGTTGCTTGGATGGTTGACGATGGCCCAGTTTTCATTTGTTACCGTGTATGTAATGCCACTCTCGCTTTTCAAGTATATGTGTATAAACACTGATGCTGTCACATCGGTGTATCCACTGATGGCGTACGTGTGGGATATTTAAGGTGGGAGTCAAACGAGAGTGTATTTATCCGTACTGCTGCTTTCTCGACGATTCGAGTGCACACGAAATCGACAGTTTGACGGGGTCCTACCTTTGCTTCAGCTTGCGTAACCTTCTCTCTTTACAGCTTGCTCTCATATATTCTACAGACTCTTGGTATCAAGTCTCTTATCGAGACACTCCTAACGTGACCTGCATTACAATATCCTATCGATTTCTTATTTACCGCAAGCTAACTGACATTTTTCAATGATTATTCCATTGTTTGTGCATTTTATACAAAGCTCACGATAATTTGTACAATGTATCAGGCAAATGAAAATTTTCTCGTACTGAGAGCTTGGCAATCCAGAATCACCCTGAATATCATTGTATTGTAATACCTCAGAAGTAGTCCTTCCATGTTCAAATAATACTGCAAGCTCATTGAAAGCTTCATTCAAACTCTCTTATATCGCTCTTTAACTCAAAAAAAAACTGCTGTTATTAACGCTGATACTTCTGTTGAACCATATGGCATCGACTCACGCTCACATCAGCTGACAGTGTATATATATGAAACCTAGTGAGAGCAACAGCTGAGAGAGAACAGAAAGGAATCTGGTCGCGACTGCAGTCTTACGCGCTTACACTTATCCATTTCGAAAGTCTTCAATAAGAGAACTGCATGAGAGTGCAGCTCACAGCAGCTCGCGACCTTTCACCGTCATCGTCGTTGTCTTTGTCGAACACACACACAGACACACACTTACATAAATACACTTATACATTAACATTGGCACACCTGATCGGTATATATTATGCGCTCCTTTCAATGTGTAAATGTATATATTCTTGTGACGTTTAGAACTTGCGCAACGTTGCGCAGCTTGCAAAATGTATATAGTCAAGGGGGAAACTGTTCGTCGGTTGGCTTAGCTTTTAGTTTTCTCTCTCTCTCTCTCTCTCTAGTTTGCTCAGTGGCTGGGTAACCAACGAGCTCGAGGTGGTATCATCAAGCCTTGATGCTCCCGCTGCTGTGACACACTGACCCCGTTTTGCGAATGCAGCCGGCCGGCCGGCTTGCAATCTGAACACATATAGATAGAATATTCCTAGTTTCATGTCTATCTAGCTCCACCTCCTCCTCCCATTTGCGGCTCTCCTCCCCCGTTTTATACAGATGACAATTGGACCGTGTCGTTCTATATGATGATGCAGTCATTATGGGAGCTTTTACAGACTCTTTGTTGAGGAGAACTGAGTAAAGTATCTTGAATTCGAAGATGTTGATTCAATATCATCTTATTGGGATGACTTTGATAGTCTGAGAGGTTATGACTGCATAGAGAAGTGCAATGAGAGTGACTGGTCTTGAATACATTGATAAGCTGCTCTTTGTCTCTGGCCACTGATTCATACAAGTTTACAATGCATTTCTAAGCTTACCAATGTCTGGTCTCTATAGGAGCCAAATTGTGTGTAATCTGGGCATCATTGTTTGTCAATCTTTGCCTTATTGGCTGCTTCATCATCTTATCTCTATAGAGCTCAACACAATATATAAGTAAGTATCGTCGTTACGAAATATTTGAATAGTCTTCCATGATTCCGTATAGCAACAATAAAGCCGAAGATTCTCGTCTATTTGTGTAGCTATGGCACATATAGACCAAAAGTTGAACGATTGATAAATGACTGTGGTAGCTATTAGAGCTTGGCTTCCGAATTAGCTTGAAATCGTTATCGGACCGAAAACATAGAGAATAATAATACAGATGTTGACGCCTGATGGTAGAATTGATAATTATTGACACTCTAGTATCATTTTTCGGAGAAAAACACATACACAAATTAGAGATCAACGTCCTCCCGTATCAAAAAAGCTACACAGCTACATATACATCGCCTATTGATTGCATATCTTTCATACTCCTGAAGCTTCAAATCATGGTGCAAGATCAAACACATCGTATATAAGTATTTCGAAAGCGTTGTTTTGCATCTGCAAAGTCATAGATCTTGTCAAATCTCAAAGTAGGATCCAGCATACATAGCAGTAAGTCTATTATACTAGAGAGGATGGATGCAGTCCTGTTGAGGTTATCTCAAACGGCAGGAAGTCACGCAACAGCTCCAAACCTTTTCGATATGGCTGCTGTTGTTGTTGTTGCAGTAGCAGCTGAATCGACGTGAGGATCAGCTGATTGCCAATCTAACAAGAAAAATTGCAAGTAGCGGCGCGTGCGATCGCCCTAGGCAGATAAACACGTTCTCGTATTAGGTATAATAGACTGAGGTGGAGGCGCGAGGCAAGGTCGGCTCTCTCTTTCTCTTTCTTTTACGCTTGCTATCGATTGTAATTTACGATGGCTCAACTGGAAGCTAGACAAGAGAGATTAGACCAGAATGTTGCAACAAAATCCTGTGGAAGACTCATCATTGCGGTGATTACGCCATGGCTCATCAACATCTTTTACATTGCGTGATGCATACGGTTGGAACAAAGCAGCTGAAGCTTGTTCCAAACAGCTGGTTTGTGTGTTGTTTGGACTCTGGATTTTATTGTATTTTGGTGAGTTTGAGATTATGGTCCAGGCTTATCTGACAGCAATTCTATTGATGTTGGAAAAACATATTTTCCATGACTTTTGCTGTTTTCTTACTCATAAAATACGCGCGCGCGCGCGCGCGTGTGTGTGTGTGTGTGTGTGTGTGTCATATTTCCATTGAATCTCCTCTATCTGTACAGTAATAGCCGCGTCTTTTCAAATACTTGACTAACAAATCTGACAGTTGTGTATTCTTGACCATACTTTCTTCCGTGAATCTGACAAACCCAGACAATCAATTCATTGAAAATAGTAACTCCATGATCATGTTTCGTGAAATTTCTCACCACATTATTTTTGTACATGAGCTATGGGCATTTTACACGTATGCAGAAATATTCACACGCTATACTTATTTCGTATTCATCAATTACATAGCATGTATACGTGTTATAGTACGACTGTCACAGCATAGAGTGACTGCAAAGGGGCAAGCGCAGTATACCATAGGGTCACGTTGGCTGTCTGATGATATGACTGGACATGGAAAAGTCTCACAATTTCGCACGTTATTTGATACACAATATATACCCCATATCCTGCAATACCCTATTAAATCTACATTCTCAGATATGTATCGGTAAAACTACATAGAGGGAAACCTCGATATCAGACTATACTTATCCGTCCGTCACGTATACAGTAAAGAAAAAATAAAATCGACTGGAATGCATATAATTCAAATGTGGGTTGTACAAAGAGACCCCACATTGCAATTTTGATTCTGATGTGTCGCTATATATACACTCTGATGATGTCGTCGTGCGATGCACATTCCGGCACGAGTTTATACATTTCGCAAGACTGATATACCCTCGACATATTACAGAGTTTATAGGGTCTATCTTTCTTTCTCTTTGCCTGAGACATACTTTGCCGAGAAGCTTATAATGTTGACTTAACTCAGCTGATGCTCATCATTTTGTATATTGCATATATCGTGAAGTTGTACTATATGGCGTGAGACGGTCTATGTATGTATGTATATAGTAGTGGTACGATCGTTCCTCTTTGCAATTTCTAAATTGCCACGATGCAATGCTGCACCACCACTTTTGAAATTTAATTTACGCGCGGGATATCTTATAGTGTTTAGAAAATATCAGCTGTTATAAGTAAGGATATAGATTTAGCGGGTGTATTGCAACATTTACGAGCGTTTGTTATTTTTTTTAGTCCTATCAATAGTTGATTATAAAATGTGGGTGAAAGGCCGCTGTGATATATAATATATGTAGGTATCGACCTTCGAATTCACCATTATAACATTTTTAATTCTGATTTATGGGGAATAAAATATGTACAATTATGCAAATTGTATTAATTTATCAGCAGCATGGCCTTTGTCAATTTACACATAGCTATTTGTGACTGTCGGTTGTTCTATTAGACATGCAAACTCATACTCACTAAACGTGAACAAAGTTACGCATGTATTCGAGCTGTTGCATACGAGATTAGGGCTGAACAAAAAGCATCTCTCTCTCTCTCACTCTCTTGTTCTGTATTTATAAGTGGAGAGCCGTCGTTTTATACTATGCAATGCTCCACAAATTGGGTCAATGACATTAGCGCGCGCGCGAATATATATCGCTCGCGATCGCTTAAACTTTGCATCAAGCCAAAGCTCGTTATACGCGTTGCTCAAGCATTATTTCGTTGTTCTGCAAGCGGGAGCTCTTTGTCTAGCCGGTCGCCGGCCGGTTATTTGACGCTATATACATATAAGCAACCAATCGACATTCTAAATCGCGGCAATTGCAACCGAGAGTTGCATATATTTATTCCATGGCCTCGAATTGTCTGTTACATTGGCAAGTTAGAAATGAGGTTATTCTCGAACTTCAGAAGTACACCTAAAGTACACCTAAAAATTGACAAAAATTGATTGATGAAAATTTTTTTCATTTGTCTATGAGAATTATTGTTTTTCTTATTGACTCGATGATTGGTGTGATGACAATAGTGAAACAGGTTTCAAATTGTATGAAAAGGTGATGATGCCTTATTGCATTGTCTTACACATCAGGTGAATTGAATTTGCACTCGAGAACTTTGACAGGAGCTACTTGTGAATTGAGCGCAAATTCAGATTCGGTATGAATATAAGTATACCAACACTGCATATATCAACTCGAACCCTATTGCGATGTGCATTTCACCGGAATATTAAAAGACGATAATAATACCACGTCTGTCATCAGTCACAGCCATATGTACACTGTTTCTCGCCTTTGCAGAGAGAAGTTCGTTGTAACACTATATGCATTAATAATATCAAATACTCAAATCCACCTGCTGAGAATACACCTTACCTCTATACATATAGATATATTGTGCAATGACCCCTACGATGGGTTTCCAAAAGAAGGGGTCGCGACTCATCGGATTTAGCATATGGGTGGCGCTCGCGGGGTATAGTATAATATACATATAGTATAATAGACCCCGGAAGTGCGCTTATTCATTCAGACGGCGGCAGACATGCACACCGGCTAATTATCTCAACAACAAAGTGTCAATTTGGATGCTATATTATAACCCTGTGAGAATCAAATTCTAATCTTACCTATCACACACATAGCTACACTTTTATATACTTATACGGAGGGTGTGAAAATTATGTCTGAGAGAGTCAATGCAAAGCTTTTCAACTTGTAATGCAATGGCAAACTGTGTGTGTTGCACACGCGTATATTATAGTGTCCTTGAATATTGCAATACGTATAGCCACCATCGTTAGCGTTCAATGCTAAACGCGTAATGTCAGTACAAGTAGGTATGCAGTATCGTGAAGTAACAACTGTATGTGCATGTCACATTTTTATGCGTGATCTCGCGATGTATATGTACAAGTTGCACATACGCTTAGGTGTATTAGGGTGTGTCCACAAATGATGCATATACAGTGCATACGTGCACATGTGCAACTCATCGGACTCGACCAAAGATCAAACGGCTTACATCAGTGAATTTCTAATTTGGATTGGTTAGTGTATTTTCTTGGTTACTGGTTGACCCAAAGCAGAACTCGACGAGTGGTCCGTCTGGTTTGAGCTGAAAATTTGATGAGCTGCATATGCATCATTTTTGGACACACCCTTAGAGGAAGAGCTCGACGGTACAAAAGTATAGACAGATAGGGGAGAGTGGGGCAAAGTGGGCACCGTAACATTACGAGGCTCTCAGTAATTCGATTCAACTCTTTGAGAAATTTGAAAGTGACCGATCGAATGATTGAAGCCTGAAGAATGTGATTGCGTGGCCAAAAATTTTTTTACGAGCCGTATTTTTCAACGAATTCCAAAATGCTGAGACTATGCAATTCTGCCCACTTTGCCCCACCGTAGGGTAAAGTGGGCAGCGGGTGGGGTAAAGTGGGCATTTGAAAATCCTCGCTCCCCGGTATTGTTTTACGTTAATTTGAGTATTCAGATGGATGCACGATCAAATTCTCTTTCTATTTGACTACTCATATCACTACTAATTCGAAATGTAAACAAACAATACGGCTTCGGAGAAACTGTTGTTCGAGGTAAGCGCTTTACCCCACTCAAGGTGCCCACTTTGCCCCATTTCATACTTTTTTTGGAACGATGATTATAATTAATAGAGAGCATTAATTGAGATTCTGCGCATGGGACAATGGAGATAAAGGCCTGAACTTTTTGGTAAACCCATTCGTGGTATCAATTAGGTCCGTATCTTGTAAGTCGCAGTTCACGAAAATAGAGAGAAAGTCAGAATTCTTAGGCTAGAATTACGATGTTTATTTTTTCAACAACGCCAAATAATTCAGGCTTCTAACTTCTTCCAAAGATAGTATGTATGAAAAGCTTCCAAAACCAATTGGAATCAGATTTTTATCTATCGCCAAATTTATTTAATCGCGATTGACCACTTTACCCGCACTGCCCACTTTACCCCACTCTCCCCTAGCTATAATAAATACGTTGCGATGATAGACTCATTGTTACATTATCGTGTAAGTTTGCATATATACGAGGCTGTTGCGCAATATGTACGACCTTGCGCTTGTCACGGTTTGTAACAGAAACGCCATGAACACTATAAGATTATTGCGCCTGTTATTGCATGCAGTCGATATGCACTTATATGCTGGTACCGTATTGCAATGAGCGAGTGAGTAAGGAAATAGAAAATTTTGTTGCGTGAGCTTTTGTACGCGGAAATAACAATCTCCTCATAACAGAGTCTATGGATAAAAACTATTATTATGTTCTATATCACAGGGCTGAATCAAAAGCTCGCGAGCTAACCTATAAACTACATGCAGAGAGCTTGCAAGCATGAAACCATGACATAATGGGATTTAGAATAATTCTACCACTCAGTTATCTTTTTGTTGGTGACCAAATTGCTCATTTTAGAATATGGCATAGTCTGATTGCATTTATATACACCAATTGTCAACTTCAAGAGTCGCTCTAGATATCGTATAATATATTGCGGGCGTGTGCAGAGTAGAAGTAGCGAGGAGGCTCACTCTCACTTTTGCACCGCATCAGTATCTCGCTCGCGTTTCTGCAGCTGACCTACGATATAAGTACACCACCACTCGCTTCGCTCGTTCTGTGACCCACTTTATTATACTATGCTGCACTCACTCTCTTACTTTAGTCCCTCTCATATATATATATATTACATTTTATAGATCACGATCTAATACAGGCCTAGCTCTATATTATCTCAAAGTTTTATCGTCGTGCTTGCAGAAAGTATTATATATGGGACTCGAACGCGGACAAAGAGCGTTCGGATTTTTCAGGATACATGTAACACATGCATACACGACCTCCAAGTACCTATATACACATTTATTTTGTTCATAGTACATGAGTCGAGAAATGAGTATTAGAGAGGGCATAGTATTTTTATAGTGGTACTAGACGGTGTAACTTGCGAAATTTGCCCGAGCACTACCACCATTACTATCATCTTTTCTCTTCTATATTGGCTATTTGCGTGTCAGTAGGGGAGGTAAAACGGCGTGACAACCAGCGCTCCGGTGGCCAAAAAAGGTGGCCCAACTGCGGGTACGTGTAGCAGGGCTTATATGAGGGAATCGCACAAAAACCCCTTATTTCGATGAATTGTGCTTCGATTATGATGAGTGAGGAATGAAATCTCATCTACAGATCATGTAGATTCTTGCGCAATTCTTTTTGAGCCTGTCAAACGTGCAGAACCCATACAATTGAGCAATCTCGGTAGAAATCGGAGGGCCTCAATTTAGAAATAGTCCTGTAAAACTGATTCTAATAGCTGTATGCCTCTCAAATTTCACACAGTCGTGGATAAAGGTATACCAAACAATATCATGTAAGAAAAATGTGATTCCAAGATACTTCCTAGCATACTTTTTTCAGTTGAAAGCATGCCAAATACACCATTGTGTTTACGGATTTTTCTAATTTTTTAAAAGAGTTTTGAAGAAATTTTGAGTAAACATTCAGCAAGTTGAACATCTAACGAGGGTTTGGGTAAAATTTGGAGTAATTCCGACAATTAGTATTCGAGATCTGATGAGTTACAATTATTAAATGCGTGAACTCCAATTTGCGGCGTTTCTGGACGCACACAAGCAGCCCGCGGACGAGTCACACCGATACACAATACTTGCGCACGGATCCGAAGTGGGGAGACTTGCAAGAAGCCAATACTCCTTATAGTTTTTGTTAGTTGAAGGTATTACATGGTATGTGCTAGTGGATTGCAAAACTAGATAGTTCATCTTGGCTCAGTTGCATCTATATCGGAGGCTGTAAAACGATGATTTTGAATCTATCAAATATCAGTAGAGAGAAATGTAGGCGAAAGCTCTTGAATGTATATATATAAGGAAAAGTTGGACACACTTAGCCGAATGAATTTTGATTGGCACGCGCAGTTGCTTGAAATATGTGACTGCATCGAGGGAGCCATCGTGCCATGGCACCCGACTCTCTATACACTGCGCGCGTGACCTAAATTCACGAGTCAAATCGCGCGATTGACGGCCACTGTGCCACGCGCCCGATACTTGCATGTCATCCTCCCCCTCATCCATGCATCATTTCTTCTTCTTTCTTCGGTCCATGAATATATATATTTTTTTCTTTATAATTATTATTATCATTATTATTTCTATGAGGAACAGTGGGCTCTTAACTCGTCCGTGAGATATAGACACTCAGAGAGCTTGCAAGCTCGAGAATTCAAAATATGGAATTAAGTTGAAAATATTTTCACTTATGCCTTTGAGCTCTGAAGAATTCCCACAGCATGATAAATTCAAGCTTAATTGAATTTTCTTCAGATAAGAAAAGTGAGTTGACGATGAGAGAGTCACTTTCGCTATTTGAGCTTGCGTAACCATTGTAGGCGCTGCAACGAACCTCCCGCACTCTCTCTGACATTTCTGATGCTGCTCCCAAAGCGATCCGTGCGGCATAGGCATATAGGCATTAGCACATCGATGCACAAGCGTGACATAATCCCTTCACAGCATCTACTATATTTCTAGCTCTAGACTATAGACTTAATCAATCTCCACACATCTACATCTATACATTTATACGTCTCTTTGAGGAAGTAAAGTTTTATACTCATATCCTCATCCTGGCTGGGTAATTTTGCCAACGTTGCGAGTAAAGCTCTAATATACCTCGAGACGCTTGTTGATGGGGATGACCTCGAGAAAATCGCTCTAATGCTTGCCGGACTAGAAGGTTTGGCGCCCAGTCGTTCACACACACGCACACACGAGCGTGACTGCGAATTCTTAGTAAAGCCAAGATCTTATAGATCTATACGTACGTTGGTCATCCAAGACGAGGTCAGGAATGCACTTTTTTTTTCTTATTCTACTTGTGGCATCATAGAAGTTGAGCGGAACCGTGAGATTTTCCAATAGAAAGAGAGAGGGGGAAAAAAGTTATTGAATCTTACCTGTAAGGTCGTACCGAAGTATATAGACGCGTTATGGTTTTTACTGATCATGGGAATGCTCACGAGTTATGTACGATATAGAAATTCAATGTGACTCAGCGGAAAAATGTATAAGCGACAATCTGAGTCACACACGCGTCTATGCTGCAGCGGTTCGGCGATGTATAAGTATAGTTATAAAAATCGCACGCAGAAAGTGAATCGCTTTCACCGAATAATGAGGCACATACACTCATATTGCATGATGGTATATAGCGTAAAAAATTTTACGCTTACACGATCGTTATTGCATATTTAACAAACTGCTTATAAAATCATATCCGGAACTTTCATATTTCTATCTATATGAAATCGTGAAATACACACACGCAAGGATATCATGATGAGCCGACCTCCAGTCGGTTTTCGGCTTATTATACTCTCGATTTTTGTTTCTCTTTGAGGAATGTCCAACAATCTCGTCTAGGATTTACACGAGCCAATTGCATTACTATAACACAAGAGCGTTTGCAATTCTTACTGCATGCCAATTGTAAAACCAATTGGCATGTACATATATACAACGAAAACTTTGCATGTTTGTGTATGTATTCAAAGCCGGCATTAGAACCGGCCGGCTAATACTTATAACATCGTGATGCCAGACCCCTCGTCGTCTATCTTTGACTCGGTAGCCCGGCTATAATAAGTATTCTGCATCTTGCCCAATCCGAGACTCTATAATCGTTATAATACTGCTGCTGCAAGCTCTTCTCTATAGCTAGCTGCTCAACAGAGAGAAAACTCGGTCATTGGGTCCCTCGTCGTCGTCGTCGTCGTCGTCGCGCGTATTTTCAAAGCCGTATTTCCGTGCCAGGTCGTCGAGACTTTAAAATTGCCGGCCGGCCGGCTAAATCTCTTTCTTCACTCACCCATTTGTCTCGATCTATTTCCTCGCTTCAACGCCTCTGTGAAAATTGATTACCTCTTGGGCTTCATGGTGCATTCGATATTTTGAATCTCCAAATAATGAAATTCATTTACTTTTTTTTTATTTTTTTGAAAGATTGAAAATTATTGTCAGGTGAAATATCGATTTTTTTGGTCACTGCGTGAAGAGGAAGATCTCCCGCAGAGTTCGTAGGCGTTTAGGCTATTCCAAGAGAGCCCAGCTCTTCGCTGATGTGACCCAAACAGAAAGTGAAATTCACGCTGCGGTGCGACATTCGACTCATTTTTGACATCAGAGAGACTCATCAATCATGTTGAATTTTTCTTAAGAAACGCGAGGTCGTCGATTGCCACCAACTATTATTATATACCCGTAAAAGACCATCACCTCGTCCAACAAGTTTCGCACGACTCTCTCCTTCTTTCGATCACTGCAAGTGACCTGCAAGCTCTTTTTTCTTTACAATAAATAATACACCAACACAAGCTAACTGTGTACGATACAGACTCATCAGAGACCTCGTCAACTAATACTAATAGTACTACTGCATTATATATAGGGGCGTGACCCTGTGAATAGGTACCCAAAAGCGCTACCACTGTCACTGAATTATTCAGAGACGCGTCTACTTACACTGAATGCGCTTTCATCGCTCACGTTTTGCGACTACCCATTCCATCTCATTCCATTTCTTAAAGTCTGACTGGTACATGCATACAAAATCGCCCCGGGAAGGTTGCAATGGCAAAAATCCACTAGACGCGAGCTTGAGAAAGTTTGAGGAAAACTCTTGGTAAATGAGAGTGTATTAGTGTGTGCAGTGAGTGGATTCAACGATATATATGTAATGCATGCATCCATTACATATATATATGTGCACACGCGCAAAGTCTAGTCGAAGAATATATATGGGCCAAGCGCAGCCATCAGAAAACGGCCTCGCCACCACCACTCCCCTTGATGTATCTCGCGCGCTTTGTGCGGCCTGCGCTGCATAGCAGCAGCAGCAGCCAGCTGTAAACGGGGTCAGGAAAATTAGATTTTCCGATTAGCGTGTACAGAGCCGTTTCACTGTATATACATCTATGTGGGAGAAGGGACACCCTTGGTCAGATAGATATCATGAGTAGATAGGAATCATGATGCAGCTGTCGATTTAATTTAGTGCACTCTTTGGACTCGATGAAATTTTCGTTACATTCTGTATGATTTCTGTAACTTTTATTGTGTTATACTTATGGAATGGGTGGCACCAATCCTCTGATCTGCGACCCGTAGTTTTGGAACAGTTGCATAGATAGATAAACGAGGCAGCTGCATACGCATTATTGAAAGTTCGGAAGAATAATGATCTGTGCATGGGGTCAAAGAATTCCATTTGGATGGTTCTTTGTTATTGTACTGATGGCGATGAGTTGCGATTACACTGAAATCTCGTGCGTATATGTCATGTTGGTCTTTCTTTTCGATTGCAAGCTTCAGCTGCGCAAGTACTCTTCCTCGATCTCATCACCCCTTTGTAGTTGGCATTAAAACTGTACTTTCATGAATCGTCTCTTTTCTTTGTTTTCTAGGTATGTTGCCAACAATAAAATTTCAATGTACTTTTTCAATGCCGATCCATTTATACTTTTACATTACACGAATCCAGGAAAGTCTAACAATCGTTTAAAAAATGAGTACCCAAATTATAAAAATTTCAATCAGTCACTGATATGAGCTCATAAGCTCCTCAATCCCAACACGACACGTTCCAATACCTACCAAAGACTTCACACATATACACAACAATCTTAAGAGCCATGCATACTTATGACGACACTCCAGGAGCTCAACCGATGTGTACCTTATATAGCTGCGCGCGAATATGACGAGAATTCGCGAATGGGAAGAACCGAAGGACGGACCGGTATATAGAAGAGATACACCAAAGCTCACAAGTCCGCTATGCGATGAATGCAACCCAGGAAGAGCCGGCCAAGCATTGCGAATGGCATACTCATTGCATCGACAGTAGTACTAAATTCCTCGTGCCTAGTTAATTTGAAAGCCATTAAAAGTTTTTGTAATAGTACGAGATATTCAATTGCGTAGTATGACGAGTTTTAAGTAGTGAATGCTACAATAAAATCGATATAAAAATCAACAGCTAGCATTACGGTTACCGGCAGTTAACGGAATCGCAAATTGTACAAGGCGATAAAAAAGTTATTCTTCCGGAAACGGACTCGACACTCGCAGCGAACCTTGATTCTCGATAAATTCTTCAGCCACTCTCAGAATATCATCCGCACTCGTCCAAAATATTCACAAATTCTCTCTTCTAATCATCAAATACACAACATCAATCACGAATAATGAATAAAATGTTGAAACTTACTTCCTGTCCAGACGGTGCCGCAAAAATGACTTCGACTTCGTCAAGGTGCTCCCTATGCTGTACCACTTCCGCTTGAATCTCTCTGCCATTATATGTCAAAAACACCCTCTGTCCACTGAGCAACTTAGCTGAAGTAACACTTCCAAATCCGGGCCCTATGAGGTCCCTGTCAGAATATTCGGCCTTGTTGTCCGGAGGCTTACCCTGGCAATAGCTCGCGGGTACAGGGTCAAATCTGACCGAGTACCTCGTGTCTGGTGTGATATTGAGTCCACCCTGGTTTTCTGTTTGATGCGGCGATGCCGGTGTATTTACCGCACTGATCGATCCGCAATAGTATTTGCCATCAGGTCCCGGAGCACAGACTCTGGTACCGATTATACTACGTTTTGCCAGCCTCTTACCCGTTGACATGATTGCTCTTGCTTGGTCAGAATTAAGAAGCTGATGACTTCGCTGATAGCGTCGTCTTCGGCCTCTTTGGGCAATCGGATGACCGGTAATGGGGTTGACGTTGATGGTGTTGCCGGCCGTTACGGCAGCGGCCGGCTGCCGCCTTTCTTCTACGAGCTCCGTGGCTAGGCCGGTTCTCGCACTTTTTTTTTTTTTTTTAAATTATTCTAAACTCACACCCACTTGTCACAGTCACTGTCTTTTTCAACACTTAATTCGTCACTGATGAAGTCTCTATATCACTGACGATGACGATTGTCTTGACACTGTTCGTATTGCACTATTTCACTATAAACTAATGAACAATCTATAATTCTATCAGGTTTAATAATTGGTGATGGGATTTCACACACAAACTATTCCGGTGGCCTGAGGTTCGTTACGCACTCGACTTTGACGGATGCACTGGGTGCGCCTCCTCCTCCTTCTCCTCCGGTTAATTCAACAATTAATGACGTTGCCGCCGCAGCAGCCGCTGTTGTTAACGCAAATAAAATTGACGATGCAGATTCTGCTACCTCGTCGATACAAGATTCACCGCCGCTCGACAGCACCAACATACTACGTTGACAGGTATGTTACTTGATCGGCTCGCGACAGATTATTCAAAACTGCACACAGCTGCCTACTCACTCGCTGGGAGTAGTTTCGCAGCAGGTTTATCACGATGATATATATTGACGGTAACCTACAAATCGGTACTGTCACAGATGCTTATGAATGCAAATTTGACACGTGGCTATGTGTAATAATACGATGTCTGCTGTTTGATAGTGGCACGGGTATTATAACAATATTCAATGAGAGTGCGCAAAGCAAAGCGATTGTTGCCGAGGCACAGCTGACAGCGTACCGGGATGTACTGAGGAGGTCGTATAGAAGCAAAGTTGGTGCCGGTGGTGGCGGCGGAGAGTGAGCCTGTCTCGCACACGCACACAAGTTGCATCCACAGCACGGGAGGAGAGGGCAAGAATAAGCAACGCCAGCAGCACTAGCAGCAATACAAGCGAGGTAGGAGACAGCGGAGGGGAAACGAAAACACACCGGCCGGCCCCCGCCGTTGAACAGCTGATAGATAACAACAAAGCCACGTGACCCCTGACAGCTCGCTTGCTATCGCTTGCTATTGGTCAAACCGGCTGACCTACTTACTCCGATTGGTTAAATCCCCACTCTTGCTACCGGCACACGTCATCCCCCACCACTGAGTTCCTTTTTCCCCTGAAACTACTGCAGTGCTGGTGTGGTACGTTGCCGGCTTCGTTATGTACCGGCGGCGGCATGGCGTGGTGTTACGGGAGATTTCCCCTACCTCGCATCAGATGCACTCGCGCCCCGACAGTGGATAATCCTAAGTGCAGTTCTCAGCTACACATCACTTTATATACGTATACAGTCCCTCACCCACACTAATGCAATAAAGTCGAGGCTAGTAGATCGCGATCTAGCGGCGCTTTCCTTTGTCCCTCTCCTATTAGCTAGCTCTGGTAGAGAACGTCCCTGGTGCTGTCAGATCGGGATTTTTCCATTGCCCGGGGCGTACGGCACTTTCAAAATTGTTTTTAGCCGGCTTTTTTTTACAGGTACCGTTTTCTGATGATGTTATTTCAGATCATCGTGAACTTTGAAGGTTTGCAGTTTTTAGTTTGTTGGCATCAGCGTATAGTTGACTGTCATGTCACGATCGTAGACGAGATCGTAGAAGTGATTTCTTGGCGCACTAGATTGCATAACCTCGAGATAACCTACAACCTAAAGTCGGTTAAACTGGCCGAAAATGGTCCAGACATGGATACTGGTGGTTTGAGATATGGAGACATGATTTCCATCCACTAAGCTCAGATTTTCTTTGTTTACGGTGTTTCTAACGGACTATAGATAATAGTAAGCATGGCTGCTAGCTGATGTTTGTGTTTGGGCGAAGTTGTTGCGTTTCGCGTCAGCTGAGCAGTATGTAAACCATGCAGTAAGTGTGTGTAAAATGTAAGTGGGGGTATCAAGGGGTGGTAAAAAAAAAGAGGAGAGCGGTCGAGTGCAGCAAAGTTGAACCCGATGCATGGCATGCGCGAGAGAGGAGAAAACGCCGGGTGACGACGACGCGTGCGCACTAGATCTCCCGTCTATACATATTTCTCGCCGTATAAAACCCCCACCGAGCCAAAATCATCAGCTGCGAGCTTGGCAACTCAAGACTGATCTAGCAGTTTCTTTCCCTCCCGCTATCTCTATAACTAAACAAAAAATTACTCCCATATATTGAGGATACATGCACATGGCACGCGCTCGATCTGATGCGACGTATGTATCCCGGTGCATGCAGCTTTTGTTATTGTGTGACTCTTGCATATGCGCACTAGAATCACTCTGGCTGGCTGGCATGGCCTAGCCTACCTCCCAATTATATTCCCCTGACTCCCTTCCCGCTTCCCCTTGGAACCACTCTCTCAGTTGTTCCCATAGAGATACAACGTAGTATCTGATTGCTGGTGCTTCGCGTTGCCGGGCCCACCGCATCCCGTACCGTCCAAGCCGTCCAACCAGATACTCAAACTACTTGGGAATGATGGCTCCTTGTTGCGATGATACATCAGAGAAATTTTCTTAGTTGTTCCTAGAGTACAATTAAATTTCAAAGTTCAAGTTGTGAATGAGGGTCTTACTGCGAAAAATATGAGGAACAATTTCATTTTCAGCTGAGAATTATGTCGAAAGGACATTTTAAGTCAATCACAACAAAGGAAAAACTACGTCGTCTGTAACTTTTTTTCATGGTTTTCCAATAACACTGGAAAGGGCCGGCCCTTTCGGATCCCAAAATAGAACAGAAAGCAAAGTCTAAATGTTTATGGATTGATTCGAGATTTGATTCTGATGCGCTTTGTGTCGCTGGTTGTCACCCCACGTATCATTAGATGTCGGAAGCGTCTAAAACTGACAATCAGTGCTCTGAATCTGAAACTGACATATTGCTCCTGTATAAATATAGCCAGAGAAGATGCAGCTGGGAAACCGCTATTTATCATCTAATACTCGAGTCAAACCAGTCAAACCACATCCTGAAATACATTCAAGAAACAAAGAATACGAAATTGTCATCTCAGCTTTGTATCAGCTGCAACGATTCGATACAGAGATTGGAGATCGGTAATCGGTTCATATGCTCGCGTCATGTATAAGGAAAACCTGATAGAAGGCCGCAATGCGCGAAAGCCGGCAAAATGCGAGGTACTTGGTGGTGTTGTTGCTGCTGCGCAGCTGACTCGTGGCGGCCATTTTCGCACATCAGCTGGCGGAGACCACTGCCGGCTTGATGTAGCTTCGCTGACGACAACACTGCAGAAGCAGCATCATCATCTCAGCCGCAGCTCCTTTCTCCTCTTCACCGTGCCGGTCTCTCCCCTGCTCCCGTAGACAAGCATCATCACATCGAAACTACGACGCACAAGTGCGCAGTTGGCCAAAAGCAACTTACCCGACAACATGACACCAATATTCGAGATATTATCCCTTGTCGATATACCGCTACCTAAACATGTTAATCTCCAAGGTGTCACAGAAATGTGAAATTTGCAAATGAGAAGATTTTGCTAGAAAAACGGATCGTCAAGTTTTCTCTTCACGCTCATTCTTTTTGAATCTTTGCATCACGGCCACGGCTTTTGACGCCGTATAGAAAGCGTGTTGCCGGTGTTGCTAATCATCTATATTGCAATTCTAATGCCAGAAACAAGTGCGCGCATCTCGAAATTTCCATATTACTGACACGCATATCATGGCATGTAAGATTTACATGCATGCATGCACCTCGGGGACAAAGGAAATGCGCACCACGATGCGCACGCGATCTAGAGGCCTGGCTCTTTAAACGTGAGCCGGTATCGGTATACATATACAAAAGATATATAGATATAGTTGATAATAGTAGGCAAGGCGACTCGGGTTTGCGAAGTGTGTGTAATCGAGCGCACATGATAGGAGGAGGGGGTCATCAGCTGCGCGCGCCCGATCTATAGTGACGAAACAAAGCCGGCTGCCTCTCCCCTTAACATACCCCACTCTAATGATACCCCTTGATCCAACTCCCACTCACCTGAGAGTGCAGAACGCACCCGGCATCGCCACCACCGGTATACCACCGCCGCGCCGACGCCGCCAACACCGCCGCGAGTAACCCGATGCAATCGAGTTGCAGAGCTCGGACACTATCTCCGGTTTATTCCGTATGCATACGCATTTGACAATCATAAGCAAGTTCTTTCGTCATTTATCTCAAGGATAAACTGTCATAATCCCTGTTGATGAGTCTTGTCATTTGTTAAAGTATATTCAATGCACTTTGTGGCTCAAAAAATTCTCTTCTCGATCTACTGATGGACTAGACGAATGTATAGTGAGACGGAATCTTGCAAAAATGGAACTTGGATCCCCTTACTGAAATGGCAATATCTACGGTAACTTTGAGTTAGACATTTTCAAACAGTATTTGAAAGATTACGAAATGATCCATCGTTTCATAGGCTCTATCAAAGGTATTCCATGAATCGTCCAAGATAATATCATCAGCATTGAAAATTCAAAAGTTTTCCATTCCAATTATTGACTTTTCATTCCCGGGGACGTTATAATAGCCTAGATATTTCCATGGCATCGTATAGATTTCTTCAATATCTTCAAAATCCTTCTTTCTGAGCTTTTTTCACGGATGAAGACTGAAGCCTCATTGTCCACGAAAGCCACTCCATCAAGAATACAATTGCACATGATTCAGGAATAAAATTTCCTGTATTTTTTTCGTATTTAACTTCAGTTTCTCCATGTATGGAGTCAGAAGGATCCGCGTTTAGTTTAATATGAAACAGTACATTTCTGATGTCTTGTTTTTTCACATATATTTCAGGCCCTATATGGGACTGTTGAATACTCGAGCGGAGCGGCGAGGGAAACTAATGGTCCTCCGTGCTCGAAATAGCCGTGCGGACAAGGTGTTTATTTTTCGATCGACTATGCATAAGGCAAAAGGCACTGCTTTGCCCACGACAAGTTTCATTCACTTCACGCCCAGTAGTTCGAAATAGTATATTATGCGTCGAGTGCCAAAAAACTTTGTTCTTTGCGATAACTTTGTTGGACGTCGACCTTTGTTCTTTGGCTCTCGACGCATAATGTACTATTTCATCCCGAGGGACCCAAATCGCTCCTGTTGGTATCGATTTTAGTCCAGAGGTATATGATTATCTTTATAACTTGGAAACATGGTGGGCCCGTATTCTAGGACGAATTTAGCTGAATCCCCCAGAAGTTTGGACTATTAGGTTTAGATTGAAATCATGAGTCGATGTCATCTTGAATGGTTCTTTTCTGTTGACAATTCTTCTTGGTGAAAAATGAAGAGTATCAGTCTCTTAGACCTTATGAGATTCAAATATATCAGCTTTGTTCTTAATAATCGTTTGCAAGTCGATTGTAAAAGACCGCAGAAAACATTCTACATTTTATAAACAATCCTGATAATCTTGAGAAAAGCCGAAAGGACCCCTTCCCTATCATGGTGTCTCTAGGAATTGAGGCTATGGAGAGCTATATGGGTGATTGAAGAGGAAACCTTCTGAATTTTCACTGCCGACGATCATCAATATCATAAACCTCAACCTCGACTTCAACCCTGCATGAAAATGGAACATTTTGCATGCTCCATATTTGTGGAATTCATCGTTGTACCTATTTGCATTGTTAACATTTTCAGGGTTCAAGTCTTGCGTAGTTTTGTTATTCTTGAAGATCAGAAAAGTCTTTTGACGAGGTTTTTACTTCGTCATTCAACAGAAAACACCAGAAGCTCACCTCCTATATGTATTACCATTTGTGCAGGCACTCAAGCTTGTCATACTTTTATACGAAAGAAAGATAACAGTTGAAGTGCATTTGTGAAATTGCAACATCTTCACTTTGTGCTTATCGCACTGCGTGTTCAAACTTCCGGGTCACGCAGTTACATTTCCGCTGAGATGCGTATTTTGTTTCAAGCTCATCGCGAATAATAAGATGTCACGCACATAAATGCACTCATCAGAGCACATAAAACATATCTTATGCCTCGTCTTATGCGCACCAATCGATGCGCAAGAGGCAAATTGATTCACACCTTGCTCGCACTCTCTGAGATATCACAAGTTGAGTACTTAAATCTGCATATCTCGAATAAGACGCGAGGATTGGAGCTTTTGAGATCGAAACGAGTTTTACGGGAGAACGTACACTTGCATCGTATGTATGTATGAGACACGCGACACTCGTTTTGCGGCTGATCAGCAAGTCAACTTGTGCATGCCGTAATCGTGCAGCAATGATATACATATTTATCGTATATTTATACGTGTAAATCGTTTAACTTGCACATGGTGAGGGCACGCACATATACTCATTCAAAATCGCCCGCCCGCCTGCTCGCTGGCACTGATTGCTACCGGAATTTGCGTGCGTGACAAATATTTGATTTATACGACTGGTATTATATCGTCGAGAGATATATATGTAGTTATCGCGGAGACACGATGAACTACCTGGTTATGCGTACTTGCGAGGCTAACGATATAAATGTGTTATAAGCCCGCTGACAGATTTTTTACACCTCGATATCTCTGGTTGTCTGGAGTGTGGTAACTGAAAAACTGGGTAGAAACACGAGTTATGATCAATCATTCCAAATGATTGCTGGGAATTGCTGGGATTTCAAATCCCAGGCTTAGTTTTTGATGTTATCAATTTCTGCGGAACTATATACGCATGCCTATACTGTTTGCTATCCAAAATTTTAAGAAGTTGGTGTTTTGCTGGCCTGAATTTTAAAATTTCCAGAGAAGATAGTGTTAATTCTTTCTTCAACGAGATCAATTCATGATTCCAGACTTCCTGTATTCATCGATCAAGCTTGAATGGAATGGGAAAATTATTAAATCGTCTAACCCTTGTAGAAAAAAAGGGCGTAGTGCGAGCATAGCGCTACGGTCGTACGGCCATACTACGACCGTAGCACTGAGGCCGTATCGGTACGGTTGTATTACGGTCGTAGCTACGATGCCAGTATTGATTTATTGCGGGATGTTCTATTCATGCCAAGCTCGTTTGGTCTTACAAATGTATTTATGAGTGAAAGAATAAGATTCTTACATTTTTCCGCACAGTTATCAAAAAGTTATAAAATTAAAATAATTGAAAGCCTAGCCAAAATTTGTCCGTCAGCATCTCGCGTCTCGAGTTGCCTATCGGGAGGGAGTGAAGGGTGATGGGTAAGTCGATGAGTGGGTGGGTTGGTGGGTGAGTGAGGGTTAGTGGTCAGGTAGGTAGGTTGGTGGATGGATGGATGTACTTGAACTTTAGTGATTTCAGTGTGAATCAACAAAGTTCAAGTGATACTTACGTTTCACTGAAATTTCAGTGGAAATCGCTAAAGTTTCAGTGAAAATCACTTATGTTAACAGTGTCTATTAGATCCTAATAGTTGTCTATTTCAGTATAATTGCATAATTGGATGTAAATAACTGTTTCGAAATTAGTGAATTGACTGACAAGGGGAGGATCTGACCTTTGGATCACCAATCCTTTCAAAAATTCTTTTACAGTTTTGTGTCACCTAGAATATGAAGAATCCAGAATAACTCCGTCAAATGGGCCTTCTGTCCAGAGTTACAAGCAAAAATGTTAGCGTTGCCAGTATATCTATATATATCACTTTTTAACACGGGCCTATATGGGCAATGTTAATGTCATGGGCTGTAACTTTGGACAGAAGGCCCATTTGACGGAGTTACTCTGGGGTCTTCATATTCTAGGTAGTACCAAACTAAAAAAAATTTTGGACAAGATTGGCGATCCAAAGGTCTGGTCCTCCCCTTGTGAGTCAAACAAGATGGGTAATACGAGTATCCATGTTATTCATTGCTGAAGAGAGAAATATCCTTAGTGATTACTTTTTATCTAGATACAGATTGTAAGTGGGATAGGATTCATAAGGCAAATAATCGTAGATTTCGCAATATCCTTCTAACAAACAAAAATAATTATTTTAATTATAATTAAAACCTTAGCCAAAATTTGTCTGTCAGCATCTCGCGTCTCGGGTGGCCTTTTGGGAGGGGGTGAAGGATGATGGGTGGCCGTATGGGTCATGGTTGGGTCATGGTTGGGTCATGGGTGGGTAGGTGGGTGGGTAGGTTGGTGGGTGACTAGGGGTTAGTGGTCAGGTGGGTGGGTTGGTCGATGGATGGGTGTACTTGAACTTGAGTGATTTCAGTGGAAATATACAAAGTTCGAGTGATACGTTTCACTGAAATTTCAGTGAAAATCACTCAAGTTTCCACTGCCTGTTAGGTTCTATTAGTTGTCTATTCCAGTATAATTGCACCATTGGATGTAAATAACTATTTCGAAATTAGTGTATTGACTGACAAGGGGAGCACTTGACTTCCGGATCACCAATCTTCCCCAAAATTTTTTTACGATTTGGTATCACCTAGAATATGAAGAATCTAGAGTACCTCCGTCAAATGAGCCCTTTGTCCAAAGTTACAGACTATGATATTAGCATTGCCCATTATAAGCCCATGTTAAAAAGTGAAATGTATAGATATACTCGCAATGCTAATGTTTCAGCTTGTAGCTCTGAACAGGGGGCCCATTTGACGGAGTTACTCTGGATTTTTCATATTCTAAGTGATACCAAACTGTAAAAAAATTTTGGGGAAGATTGGTGATCCGGAAGTCAAGTGCTCCCCATGTGAGTCAAACGAGATGGAAGGGTATACAGGCGTCCCTCGTTCAACGCGGTTTTGGTCAACGCGGTTTTGGTTATACGCGGTTTTTGAATTGCCACCTGTTTTTTGTTCAACGCGGTTTGGGACTTGCACAACGCGGTTTTGAAAATGAAATTTTTGAAAAAAACTTCGAATGGCGGCAGCATCGATTTTCTTAGACAAATAAGTCTTATGGTTTGAACCCCTAATCAGAAAATGTAAATTCTTATAATGTATCTGTATCTTATAAAGTAATGTATCTGTATAATGCTGTTTTTTTAGCAAAGTAAAATCTAGAAAGAAATAGTAAAATTATCAAGTCTTTTCCATAATGCTTGAAAAAAGAAAACAAGTATCACCTTGCAAAAGCTCTCCCGCAGCTAAAAAGCCTCGAAAAGAGATGAACTTGGGAGAAAAATCGAAAATTTAGGACCTATTGAAAACAGGTGTAAGAGTTGCAGAAGTTGCGCGGAAATTTAGTGTAAATGAATCAACAATAAGAACTATTCGTGAAAGTGAACAGAAAATCCGAGAAAGTTTTATGGTTTATCATCACTAACGATGATTTCATTATTAAGAAGACTCTTATTTGATCCCAAATTCACAAAAAAAATCGGTCATCGTTAGTCGATCATGAGTCTTGGTACGCATCCCCTACTTCTCCATAAGAGCAATGCTTTGTTCAACGCGGTTTTGTTCAACGCGGTAACCTGCCGGAACGTAACCCGCGCGTTGAACGAGGGACGCCTGTACATTAGGGCGGGCCGAAAAAATACTTTTCTCGAGAATCGATACGGGCTAGTGCGCAAAAGTTAGGTTTCTATATGTAGATGTGAAAAAACTTTTGCTGGGCGCTGAGAAATAAGATTTTAGGTTCCAGCAAGAGTCACGAAGTTTTTATCAAAATTAACACGGGTTTAAATGGGAAATCGCCAAATTTACCCCTTTTTTTCCCCTAACTTTTCTTGTATCTCTAGCGTATCAAAACATTTTTCAACGTAGTTCAGCTCATTTTGAAGCTTGTTCAAAAACCTTGAGATTGAGGTGAAGTACGTCTCATTTTGGTCAACTAGAGCTAAGCTATCTCAATTTCCGCAAAAGGTGACTTTTATCGAAATAACCAAAATAGGCGATTTTACGGTGCTTGCTAGTACAAAATGGGCACTATATAGTGTATATAGGCACTATATAGGGCTACCTCTAAAAATCTGAAAAAAAAATTTATTGATCTAGTTTTATCTTGAAATTGAAATATCCGCTCGTGTGGGAAGGATCCAGAAAAGTCGGGAAATAAGTTTCACCCTAATACACATAATCTCGCTTTCACAATGACGAAGCTTAATTTTGAAGTTTGGTGGAATTCCACTTTACAATGTTATAGAAAAATCGTATAGAAAAAAATTGATTTTGAGTGAATTTTTAATCAAAACTTCCATTTGTCTGAATTCTCTTCAGACTCTATAATAAAAAACCAAAAAAATTGATAAAGGATAGAGACACCCCCTTGTTTATTCTTCAGAGTTTGGGTTTTTCTCAGTACGTATTTGCTTTTTTTTTGCATGAGAATAGAATCGTGAAACAGTATCATATGCGTTGATTGCCGGAAAACTTTGTTCTTCACGAGACGCGTATGCTGTTATGTTTTATTGTGATTTATTCCTCTGGAATGGATCAGACAACACGAAGAAACCAATTTAAAGATGAAAATTGAATGAACTTTACGTGTTTCTTCAGAACGTTCAGCGGGACACTAATAATACCGGGCGAAACTGACCTCCTTTATGGTGATCATTAAACTCGACTGAATTTTCCGTATTGATCGTAGGTATTTATTTGGAGAGCCATGATCAAGCTGGGAAAACGACTTTTTAATACATCTTCGTTCTCAAAACAGACTAGACAAGGATTGGGAGTGCTAGTGTCAATCATTTTGATAAAAATTCAGGTCAGAATTGAAACGTATTCCGCCAGTCGCAATGAAAATAAGCATCTCAACGTATATATTACTTTCACCTCCACTATTTATAAAAGTTTATCGGCGTAAGCTGCGATGAGAACTTGAAATTCCATTTTACGGTACTCTTTTGCCGATCGAATTTCACTTCTTTGGTATTTCCCAATACTCGCAAATCAAAGCCTCGTAAAATTTCTGGAAAAAAGACTAAAAGATCTTTCCTCACAATAATATAAGTCTCGTAAAATATTTTCTCCATGGCAAACCAAACTCTACCAAATCAATTTGGATGATTTTCGCTCGTTCAACGGTCCCGCCGCAAATAGAGACAGAACTGCAATTTTTGGCTTTGCAGCGAACGTGTTAGCCACGACTTCAGGGCCCTTTCACGTGAACTTCTAACTTTGTAAGTTACAAGGTGAGAATTGCCGCAATAAAAAATTTAGTTCAAGTTTCCATTTGCTCGCGGCAGTTCTCACTTTTGTAACTCACAAAGTTAAAAGCTCACGTGAAATGAATATCATGATCTCTATTCATATCCTGTCACTTGAACTGTTCAAAAAAATAACCTACTATATTGGGTACGATCTATATAAAAACTCGCCACATCGCGGTTTCAGACAGCCATCACCCCGATCAAATTCGTTCTATTTAACCCGTTGTGAACTCTATTATCTCCCGATTTGCATACTTATATATCTGACACAACGGAGCTATACACAAATTATAGATACCGGTGCGACTCGGCTTTTCACCGCAACTTTTGTTTCGCGCATCAAATCAACCCCTGCGCTAATGAAACGGAAGCTCAAGTGGTTATACACAATGATGGTATTAGACCAAGCTTGCGCGCGACTTATCTCACATCGATGGTTTTCCGGTTGCGCGTACACATACTTGTGTATCTATTCTGTGGCTCTTTTCCTGCGGCGGGAAGAGGCGAAAGCCACAAAACAGATACTGTATTTCTTGGTTTGAAAGCGATCTGGACGTATAGACTCAGATTTTCTGTTTTGCGATAATATATCGGGTATCAAAATAGATATAGATGTGTCTACACAAGATTCGCCAATTTTTTCCTTTGTTAGGACGACTAATTTTCCATTGGATCGAAACATAACCGATTTCGACAGAATCTAATTTAGCCCGAGTTCAATTTCCGATCAGCGTATACATTATTTTTCCCGTGATACAGACAAACAATGCTTCGGCTTATTATTGTTGTGAAATCGGGCTGACTTTCCTTCCCGGAAATCGGCAATGATTTTCTCATCAAAATATCTCATCAGTTCTATACCGATTCATATACCGATCTCTGCTCTCCATCAGTTCCAAACAAATGCATGTAATATGTAAGAAGTGATCGTCGCAAGAGAAAATATCATTCTGGGCGCCCAATAATTGCATCTTCTTTGAACAACCAACGCAATATCGAACTAAATGTATTGCTCGATCGACCGATTGAATTCGTGCACCATTACAAATATTATTTTTCTCATTACACTCGAAGATACCGGTTACCATATAAATATCGTTGCACCAAATTCTGCATCATATGGCGGTCGGATGTTCCTCCTATGACTTGTATCGCGGGCTAGGCTTTGAGCTGGAATGTAAATTACGCAAAAGCCATAGCAGCAACAGCAACACAGCAGCCATCATCAGGAGGAGAACGAGCCAGAGAGAGCTGCAGCTTGCTTTAGAAACCGCGTAGCCATACCGTTAGAATCGTTGCACTCGAGCTCGATCTCTGTACTGCACTCTATGGGATATATAAGATGGGATGGGATGGGAGTCATGGCCTCACCCGCCAAGCCCCCTGGGACTCTCTCGTTCTTTCTCGAAAGGTATAATACACCTTTTGCTATATAGTTTCTATATCGTGAAGTCTTGACGCTCTCCTTTCCCTTGAGAAGAGGCTATAAGGCTTATGTTGCACCAATATACTTACTTCTTGCATAGAGTATATCACAGCTGGGATATGCTTTTGGTCTCTAGGATCTTGTCTAGCTAGCTAGCGATTACGAATTAGTGAGAGTCGACGCGTGACGGAGCTGCTCCACATAACGTTCGCTTTGCTCCGCGTAACATCTCACTTCACTTCTTTATTTATTGTGCACATCATACACACCAGCTCTATGCGAGGCTCTATGTCGATTTCGAGAGCTCGAAACTTTCTAGTATATTATTCTAATCCATTCTCACGATATTAAATTGATTCTAGCTGGTAGGAGGTGCGCTATCCTGGGCTTTTATTATTCGTAATTTTTCATATATCACAGGAGAATCTTTACTGACGACTCATCGTGATTTTCATTATGTTATTTAAATAACGAGATCTTCAACGAATTTTGGTAGTGACAAAAGTTCATGAGAAAGTATAAAATGATTGAGTCGAGAAGGCGCTTTTGATTTTTGTCAAAATGATTGTGCGCCTACCTGGGTTTGATGCGATAACAAGTTTCATTAAAGTTATTATGGTACGTATTTTTAAAACGAATTTGATGATTCTGGCAGAAGTTGTTCTCTGAAATCGCTGTAAGCTCGTAGTTATCCGCCGGGATCGCGGAACGTCGTAATTCGTTAAGATTTGACGATCTAACGGTGACCTGATGTTTCTTCGATGGAAATCTGCACAGAACCAGGAAAATATTGTACATCTTGCGATAGTAGTACTTGAACAGCCCCGTAGCGATCTCGATTTTTTCACAACAGATTTGCAATTGGGTCACGATATATGATGCCTGCGAAAAATAGTTGTAGAAGCTGATGGTGCAAAAGCGCGTCTCTTGGCATAAAAGATAGTCATGGAGAGCACCAGCCGGCACGGCGGCGTCCACGACCCGGCATAATCGTAACTTTTTTTTCTAGTATTTCTGCACGGATTCCTCTAAGTAGAGTGTAATTCCATTATTCAACCTAACTGTACTACAAAGTTCTGTCGAGACTTGGAAGATATCTCGATTGAACCGGAAGAACTGAATCAACTATTACAAAAGGAACTGTTTAGTGACCCCTTCAATTTTTTTTATCGGTACCAAACTTACTGACGACCTGATGGCTTGCGTGTTGCTTTCTCCTTCGTTGCGTATTTGTATGTAGCCCGGCGCACAGCTGAAAAAAATTCTTTGCTCGGGTTGATAGACACGTGAATCGCGCGGCAGAGAAATGCCGAAGTCATCGTTAGTTGATTATCAGCTCGTAATGAGCGTGCTACTTTTTGGGACTAATGTGGCATAGCGCCGCGGCGCCGTGTCATCATTGCATTTTCGAGTCATCGGCCCTCGCTCGATCATCATTTCAATTTCTGCCTCTTAGATAGCTTTTTAATGACATTGATAATTACCCTCGTATCTGTCACGGCGAGGCTCGAATCTTCCATCACATTATTGTGTTGCAGTTTTATGTGCCCAAAAGCTTTTATCGAAGAAGATCGTTATTGATGAGAAAGTGCAATGACCGGCAATTTTTTATTGAGGACTCGCGTGGATTGCACTACAAACGGATGAAAGATTGATGACAGATATATATACATATATTCTGTTTTCCAGATGTTTGATTGCAGTTCCTTTTCTTCTCCGCCAAGTTAAAATATCATAAATTTTGAGAATCAAACTAGTTTATAAGGTGTGAAGGAATCGCTGTTACCGGCTTGAAAGAAGTTCGGTGACTTAGACTGCTGGCGCGCTCTGTGCGCTCAAATTGGAACAGAATTCTCGATCTTGAAACAGGTAACGATTTCGAAAAAGAATTCCAAAAGTTTCGAAATATTTTTAAATGGCAGACAGAGATTTTATAAGTTTTTTCGCAGTACTAGGGTTGTTTTCTCCAAATTTTGTTAATTTATGTTACAGAATACTCATAATCTCGCGAGAGCTTCATCTGTGCGCTTATTCTCGAAACAAAATGCGATTACTAAAAAAAGGTTCTAGAATTCGTCTACCGCTGGTTGAGAAACAGCCAATTCTTGTGATCTTCGGATAAATTTTTGACGTGTCGCAACTACCATCAAGGGAGCCTGATATGAATTTAAAAATACGTCTAATAGTATCCAAAAATTGGTAAGCACGGCGTAGGCTCATTATTGTTCACATAAAATATTCAAAATCCTTGATGAAATAATATTCAGTAAGTCCCAAGTTCCTCTCTCATGGTCTTATTGTTGAGCGGTAATCGCGACAAACTTAATTTTGTAAAGGGTGGAAAAGATAGAAGAATGAGATGATACGATCGCGATGTGAGGAAATGGGAATGACTTTGAACCATAGAGCCGTGCCATTTATACTGATGGGTTCATCCCATTTGATATTCGCTGGTAATCTTGCACATAGCATTCCGATACCGATCTTCATCATTCATGCGCATTTCAGCGCTCAATCAGTATAACACCTCGTGAATTCGTTATCGTTATCTGAAGATTTCTTATTTTCAAACCCTGATCAATTCCATGTTTGTTTGCAGCCAATTTCTGTGGGGTCTCGATGATATATGAGACGTCGATAAACTTGCATGCAGGGCGGCAAATTCCTTTTACTCTTCATTTAGGAAGGTATTTGCGCACAGACGATCAAAAATACAATTACTCCATCAAAGAATGAAGAGCTCCTGATTCTTGTCATACACATCCGCCTGCGGATTGATGGCCTCGAATGATAATACTCCATACTCACATCAGTGATGCAGTTGTATGAGGAGGAAAAAGAGCCGGAAGATTGAAAGTGAGCGTGATCGCATACAAAATTGATTCAGCGAATTGACCTCGGGTTACCGATACCTATACCGATCAAGGGCTCGCATCAGTGCAACCGTTCGTTCGATGTGAACGCGCATCGAGTACAATGGCATGCAATTGAAACCGCATCGCACAATACCTATATCATGTAACCACAGACACACTAGAACCCCATTTAACGCATCGGATCGTTTATTCAGCTTAAAATAATTAAATCCTCTTATTCTCGCGCAGCTTTCAACACAGGCTCACCATGAATACTGGGACATTTATATTTAGTAATTATTCGGAATCCGACCCTTCCGCTTTGATCACGCAGGTAGAAAAAAAAGAATTTTCTAGAATTTGACGTAAATACGTTGTATGAGAATATTGTGTGTGCCCTTTGCTGGGCAGATCTTGAGCTTGGCGGGGACGACATTCGGTTCATTGCAAATATTACCTTGAGGTCCCTCTAAATTCCTTCGACTGACTTTTTCCAATAGAAACCTTCGGCTTCAACTGGACAGAATCTCAGTCAATTCCGACTTTATATGTTGACTCTTGCGCTGTTGCTTCAAGATCAGTATCAGGATAAAGCGTGAAAAGACATAAATTCATTGTATGGGAGTAATTTTTCACGGATGTCAAAATTTGCTGTTCCAAAGGACAGGAAATTTTTAATTGTTCTTTGAATTTCCAACTTGGGCTCTTATATCGTTGGTTATATAAATGATAGCTTTTGTCTAAATTATCCAGTATATGCTGAGGAAGAAGTCATGATACGTTTCGGACGTTGAAGAAAAAAAAGTTTGAAGTCGAATTCGTGCATGCGGAATTTTCATCTAGAGCCGCTTTGTACCTCTCTTGTACTTCGATGGAAATGCGAACCACCTGTGGAATCATCTCAAGTGATACCGCGGAATCGAGTTTTTTGCGGTCTTTCCCATAAACCGATCGATGATCTATATTTACCCTCAGCAGCGTGATGCACTTATCGCATCAAAATCGACGATCTCTCGCGCCGTACTTGCACGCTTGCGCAGTAGAGCATCAAACGCCCGCCCGGGGATCGTTAGCTTCGCGTTCGATGAAAACGGGCCCGTTGCAACAAGTGCAGACGCGCTGCAAAGTAGCTGGCGCCACCTGCAACATTGATTCGCTCGCCTCGATCACCAGATCGCATCGAATGCATCATCGTAACCTGGTGCGTCATCGTCGTGGTCTACCGGAGTGTAACCCCTTCAAAAATCGCGATCGTGTATCAATGTAAATCAAGTGTTGTGTGAATCCAGGTATCCCGGATGACGGTACTACTGAATCAATCTCCAAGGCCGCGTAGTGGCACGAGGTGGTGACCATCATCAGATCATCGTCATCGTCGCGTGGTCGTTGAAATGCAGCATCAGCCCTGGATGTATCCGTGGTGATCCGGAATCGATCGAGGTTGCAGATCATGGAGCGGTTGCTGCTGCTCGTCGCGCTTACTTGCTCGGGACAGGCTTTGCTCATCCTCAGCGGTGGAAGTTCGGGCTCGCCGCTTAGCCTTCGACAGGAGCTTATGCTAAGCGATGGACCTCAACAGCAACAGCAAATTGGAGGAGGAGCAGCCGGGGTTGGTGGTCAGGGTAGACACCAGTGTCCACTGTTTTGTGAGTGCGACACGTGGCTTGAGCTTGCCAGGGCGTCGTGCACTGGACGTGATTTACATAGTGTACGCGTAGGTGTGCCCTACGTAGTGCAGGCACTCGATCTTTCAAACAATTCGGTTGACAAGCTCGAGGATAAGCAATTATCGGTGAGTTTGTATCATGATTTTTGATAGCGAAGATTGGATTTTGACAATCAATTTTTGTCGAAAAGAATGGCGTGGGTGTCCGCTAAGGGAAGTAAGGGATCTATACATATATATGTCGGTATCAACGGACCCTTCAAGTCCTCGCTCCCTAAAATTCGTTGCATGCGATCGGACCGTTCTTTTTTTGGGCATCTCTGCAGGGCGTCTTTCGTTTTTTACGACGCGTCGGACCCTCACGAAAGAATTCAACTTTCTGGTTCGTGCGAGTCCTTGAGTACCGCTTCACGTTCATTCATCCATCTCGAATCGATCTTACAATAAGAATCCTTAACGATTTTCCGTGATATCATAAGTCGGCAATAATTTCTAAATGATATTCTCCTTTCTCATGACATGGATGAGGGTGTAGGAAAAGGTTTTCATCTAAAGAGATGATAAGATTACTGCTCGAGTGTTGAAGTAAACAAGTATTTTGTGCTTATGTTGTGGAACGTCTTTTGCACGATTGAGCCTATGCATGGTTCTCAAGGATCTATTTTCTAAGATTCTTTATAACTTTTGCATAGGTACTGTAATTTATTTTCAGATTTTTCTAGAGCCCCCAACATTATTTGGATAATCAAAAAAGTACTGTTTAGTCGGGAACTTTTGTCCCAAAAACGCGTTCTGATTGTCTGAAACTTCTGTGAAGTCATAAGTTGTAGGCTCAAATTGGCCCCAAACCAGCCCAAATTTGGTTTTACAGGGTCTCAGAAACAAAAAAATTACCTTATGTAAGTACATGGGTCATTGAAAAGTGTGATCTGTATGTAATAAGTCAATTTGCGCAACCTTTTTCAAACTTCATCCTTACAATAAAACTTTGGGACTCAAGATTAGCTCCTAGCATATCCAGCGTAACATAATATCTAAAAGTTCAAATGGGCTCAAGATTATCTTTGTTGTGATCGCTCTTGTCTCCTGTGTAAGAGCTGGGGTTATTTGTCGACTGATTAATATAATATAAATGTAATAAACTACTAAGATAGCCAAGCAATAATTATGCATGTATACATCATGCACATAGAATTTTATTTTAGCGACAAGAATAATACGCTTCCAACACTGATAACATGTATGATCTATGATCTCTTCTGACATGAAACATTAGCAACTAGTTCTGCACTCATGGTGATGAGTTGAAGGTATCCATTGTCTTATTAAAGTCATTGAAACTAAAACCTTTGGATGTTCTCTTAGAAGATGGGCAATTGAGGGCAGTCAAAAGATGATACATTTTTCTGATCACCAATCCCTCTCAAAAATTCTTGATTTAAAATTATTCCATCACTTACACTGCTAGAAATCAAACCATTCGTGGTGTTCTTAAATGTTCAATTCACGCGCCAGACAGTAGATCGAATTTTCATGACTGATAATATCGGAGTCGCTGAATGATCAACTTGATTCATTGTTTGAATAATTTCGTGAGGGTTGCGCCGTTGTTGCAACTCGCGTATGAACATAATGAATGCTGATCAGCACACAATAAACTCTGGCTAAATTTAGTTTTCGGATAAAAAATCGTCACAATGCTTGCATTGGGAAGAGATTCGTTTTACCCGTGAGATTGTCGACGATATATCAATCGTACATATGGAGATATATCCCAGAAGCTTTTGGATGTCGCTGTCACTTCACCATTATTTGGGCTGTGTGACGTGTAATGAGGCCTAATCAGTCAAATTTTCTTCGTTTAGATGTCCTGAAAGTGGACACAAAATTTGAAGTGGATTGGTGGATGTGAATAGATACTAGAGCCGCTCAAGTGCGAGAAAATACCCGAAAATCGACAAATTGACGTGTCACTCGGCCCAACTCTCAAAATTCGTCAAGCTCTCGTGGATCTATAGCGTACCACAGCGGATTTTGTAGCTCTGCAGACAATGATCCAAAGTTGTCAATTTTCTTTTAGAGGGAGATGTACATCGATGTCCTTAGCCATGACACACATTGGATGGTCTTTCACTCCATTTTGATAAGAAATCATTATTGCTGTTCTTAGGTTCATACACTTTTTAGCGCATCCTAGAGGAACTCCACTATAAACTCATCGTGTTACTCGCGCAAAACCGAAAAAATTGTGACTCATTGCAGATCCATGTTCATCAACGGGAAAGTGGAGGAAATCGCGTTTAACTGAGAAAAATGAGCGTCAGTCGTGGTATATTCACACCCCGTTTTTGGTGGTGTGCACTTGCTGTAACCCACTAACGCTTTCCAAAATACCGAGAAATATTGAATAATAGTATCGAAATACCATATCCACTACGCTAACGCTCAGACTCTACCGTGTTTTAAAGCAGTACGAATGGGGGCTATTGAGGATTTTACATTAACAAAATCGTCACTAAACGCTCCATAAAATCTTTCAAAAAGTTCAAAGATATTCCGGATTTGGATGAAAATGACTGGTATCGTATTTGATATTTGTATGTCACTGAACGATGATATCTGGTAGGACCGAGACTCTTCATTGTTTGGTGTGCTCATGACACCTGTCCATAGATCGTGAGCCTCCATCATTCCTACTGTGCAATTCTAATCATGAACTATAAAAATTGAGACTCTTTGACGTCCACTCAAGTATTTTGCCCCCCCCCCCCCCCGGCCGGCCGACCCACGACACTCACCTAATCAATGAAATTTTAGAAATGAATTTTTTAATAATTTCAAAAATGCAGCACAAGACTTTGTTCTATAAGTCATTCTGCGATTCTTTTCAGATGATCCAAATGGGAGATTATGTTTTAATTCGGAGTCTTCAAAGAAGTTATTTAGAGAATTTCAGACATGTACACAGCGTTTTTCTAAATTTTCACTTTTATAGGCCAAAAGTCAAAAGTTTCTAGGATTTCCACATCTAGGTTTTGATGAAATTGATGAGGCATCAGCATATGATATCTATTGAAATATATTTTACAGCGTGCTGGCTTGACAAGATTGAAGTACTTGAATCTGTCGATCAATGCCATCAGTGAAATCGGGCCGAACGCCTTCGATGATTTGAAAAATATCACGGTCCTCGACTTGTCGATGAATCGTTTGGATTACATTGATCCAGATACATTTTCAAACAATAAAAATCTCCGTATCCTCCGTCTCGCCGGAAATAAATTCAATCTGCATGTGCCTCAGCTCCGCAGCACATCACTAACGGTGAGTTTTCACATCATCTATATATATATATTATTTTACTTGTCTACGAAATGTTTTTCAACAACATTTTCTACTAAATGTGAAGTTTTAACGCCTTGAACGCATATCCTTCAATGGAGTTAACTCTCACTCATTGAAATGTGGTATGATCTTGTTTGTAAGTTACGCATCATAATTGGTTAGTAAATTCATGAATGATTTCATTCGCGGTGCGATGTGAGACTCAAAGAGCTTTGTCTCCTCTTCAAAACGATGTTATTACATCTACGCAGACGTTCGTCGCATAACTCGTCTGCGTGCGTCTACCTCACGAAATATATGCTCGGACTGGATAAGAGTATTTTGTGCTAGTTTGGGAAGAGGAGTACTTATTTGACCAACCACTGTCCTATCAATTTGTGTTTTCTATTTCTTGCATCTTCTGTATGAATCGTGTCTCAGTACAATTCAGTTTTTAAAGAACGTGATCATCATTTGAAAACTAAAACTCGTCTCTAAAATTCATTTGCAAAGCTAGGATTTCTTGTATTTTTCATTTTGAATAACATTTTTTTCTTTTTTACAGGAACTCGATTTCAGCAGCTGCCGTATCGCTCGACTCTTACCGCAAACGTTTGAGGGTCTGAAGAGACTACGCAAGCTCGACCTTTCGAACAATGATCTCGTTTTTCTGGACAAAGCCGTTTTGTCTGCCATGCCTTTCCTGAAAGACTTGTCGTTATCAAGGTGAGTTAAACAAGTTGATTTCTGATACTCAATTTGATTCTGATATCGGACCATCGCTCTAATGCTCGGAGCCTCATTCGTCATTCACAGTTCAATATTCGTGAAAGTTATCAGTTTCGTATATCAAATTGTTGAAACACGCAATAGTATGCGATGTGTGCAGTGAGTTACTCTCTTGATACGAGGATATCATCACAACATTAAATTTCATCTCAACAGTCAGGGACACAAGAGTGCAATGATGCAGGTACCGATTCATTTAAAAACATCGATACTTTACGTGTGTATGACACATACTAATCAAAGAACTTCCATTCACGCTGCTAAGTTACCACGGACCAGACATTGATTAAGTGACTCCATTTCGCGTGTTATCGTAAGACACTATCCAACCGATGATATGATAATGAAGTCAGTCCTAGTAACAATCTTCTCATCAGTTTGGATGACTGCTAATTCTACCTGTTATTCCAGAAATCACTTCATGTGCAACACCAAGACAACGGACCTGAATTTATACCTGCGTAGCGCAAACATTCGCACGGAGCTCATCTGCGAGAGACCTTCAACCAGTGGTGGTGGTGCCATCAGCCTAGACCGATTGATAGCTATGAAAACTATGAGCGATGCTGATCCGACGGGCAGATCTTCTCTTCCTCTGCTGCCAGGTGATACCGAACCCTCGGGATATACAGTGAGCCAGCCGCATTGGCACGTGCCTTCTTGGCGTGATCACGAAGAGCAATTTCGGCCGCCGGAGGAGCTCTTCCATCGTCAACCCGACGAAAGCGATGTCGACGACGCCGAAGTAGCGGATAACGAATTTAGGGTGAGCGGGACCACGAATGAAGGCTTTAACGGCTCGGGCGTCTCGCCGTTCTGGTTCCTTGTTACGGGATTCCTCCTTGGTAGCGGTGCAACTATGATTCTCACCTATCTCTGGCTATCCACCACTATATCCTGCCTCATACCGAGAATCCGGAGAGTCGAAGCTGCGGACACGACAGATGCTAGCAGCTCTCAGAGGGTATCGCTGCTCAGGTGAGATCATGTCTCGAATTTTCACCTTCTAAATTTAACCAGATATGAAAACTTCAGAGAAACCAAGAATTTTGCATCGCTTCCGAGGTTACAGTTATGAATTATGATTGAGTTGAAAATTGTTTATCTGCTGAGGAAAAGGAACCCTTCTGGTGACTTTCGTAAAACATCCGGCATCCGGCAAGATTGTTCCAGATTTAAAACATTCATCAATTTGATACTTCAATTGAAGTAACTCGTGCGATTTACTTGGTTCGAGCGTGCTCTAGTCTTTCTCTGTGCAAAGTTTTATCGAATGAACTTCAATTAATAGAGAGTTCATGTTCATCGAGCTTGAAAAGAAATGAAACTTATTCCAGCTCCCGGTAAATCTTATCCGGGGAAAATTTTTCTCGCGTCTGGTTGAAAATGATCGTCAATCCAACTTGCTTATCCACAAAATAACAGAATTCTCCATTTTTTTTCAGAAATCTGTGGCAGCAAGATAGCATGGGGAGCACAGAAGACAACGCTAGTAGCGCTAACGGCTCGACGACGACTTCGCCAACAATAGGTCACATGTTTCTGCCATCTGGTGCAACGGTGACGCCATCCTGTCCTGGCACTCCCCCACCGCCTTACCGCGAGGTCATGCTCCACCGAAATCTGTATCCACGTGCCGTCATGGCAGCCGCGGCACAACAGCAGCACCAGGTTTCCGCGCGGTGGCTTGTACCGATGAGTGGTGTTGGCTCGACAACCACAAACCCATCGACCACTTACAACGGCTGAGTTTTCCTTAAGCTCTCTCTCACAATCATCAAGGAATCCTCGTGGAAGCTGCGGAGATTGCTCTCTTTATTTCTATATTTTTCTTGGAATTTTCCCGTGCACCTGTTTCAGGAGTATACAGCTCCGTGTACGATCGTTGAGTTATATAGCGTTACAACTTACGTGTTGAAAATACTAACGTCTTTACGTTTAGTTATTCAAAATACTTGAATCTTCGATTCCTACAGTGCCATTTGATCGTGATGCAATATGACGTAGGTATGTAAGGAACCCTGCACTGATAATTAAGTATCTTGACTTTTTGCGACGTTTCATTTTGGGTGGACATTACTGCTCCGCATATTTTCTGGAGCATTGAATTCTGAGGTGAACCCTGTCGATGTGCCTCACATTGTTGTTTGGAATACCTCCCATTGTGTGAAAAGGATTCATCGATATTTCTCGTTTTGTCCAAAGTACCAGTGTAAATTTTTGATATTCTTGACAGATGTGTGATGGAATATTGATTGGATTACCAGTGTCCATGGAAGTTTTTTTAAGGTGATTCTCGTACTCAAAGGACATTTTAAACGAAGATGTATTAAAAAGCTGATGAGTATCGAAATACCAGTATTACGCAAGGAGGATTCGAGCAATGAGAAATTCGACAATCATAATTTTGAGATAATCGACGATTCCTTCCGGGTTGGGATTTTTATCCTATATCAGAGAATAACTTCTGGAGATACCAATTAGCAATGGTCAACTCCTGTTGAATGAAAGTGACATAGGTCATACGTCACGAACCTTGTCTTCCGATATCCTTCAACAAATTGTTGGTAATTTTGTTTACGCGTCGTTGAGATGTTTTCGCTAATTCTCGCTACTCGCTTTACTTTACCCTTGAAACAATTGAACTATAGTTCATTGATCATGAATCGATCATTGTTGAATGCCTAACGCTAGCTTCCCCAGTTTAATGTCACTTTTAAGCTCCTAATAATCATGTCTGGGTTTAAGTATGTTATTAATGAGGATTACTTTAGTTTGCTAGTCGAGCGAAAATTAATACTTATTGATTGCGCAACCTCCATCACAAGAGAAAAAGACATCTTAGAACTCTTTTCCACCTCATGAATGTAGCCAGTGCGCTATGCAACGGCGTGAATCGCACAATTTTAGTTGTAAAACTTGCTGAACGCAATGATTGTATGTACATTATAATGTGGTCTTGCATTCTTCAAGTTATTTGTAATTTAATTCTGAGTATAAGACCAATTGTTCAATATGTATATATTATTCTACATAACAAAATATAAAATTAAACAGCAATAAGTCTCATTAATTTTCATAATAACAATAGATATATGAATTCATGTTTCATTTGTACCATCATCAGGTGGAGAAGTTAATTGCTATAATGCAGCAACATTGCTTTTATCTAAAATTGCATCCTGAGCCAAGACTTTACAACCAGATGCTTCTATTATGCTGTCTGTCATTTCGTGGCTATATCTTTTTCCCTGGAGATTGGTGATCACACTAGCATCCTGAGTAAAATCTGATGGCAAGGTCATTTTTATATCTTGGACAACACCTTTTTCTACCTCAATGATGAGTTTCATGATATTGTGAACGTTTTGAGAGGGAGCCTCCAGTAAACGAGTCACTGTAAATTTGGGGGATTTGCCATAGGTCCAATCCCATGATTTAAATTCTTCCGTCAACTTTTCAAGTCCTAGAATATGGTTGATGAGTAAAATGCCGCCAAAACTTGGATAAGAAGGCACAAGTAACAAATAGAAAATTGCTCACCTGGGAACCAATCCTCTGTCGGATTAATCATTTGGAAACCTTTTTGCTGCTCAACTAAACTATGCCCACCATCCTTTACTGATAGTGCCTTGGTTCGAAGATATTCCCAACCAACAGCTTTTAGGAGAGTATCAATGTTGATTTGAGGATTGACCTCCGTCAGATTTTTTACAGGTGAACGTACAGATTCAGTAGCATTAGTAGTAATTCCGGTCTGGGGAAGGAAAGGTAACTTTCATCCTCATGATTTCAAACTGTTTTGTTACAGTATTATTCACTTCATGGGTCCATTTTACGTTATCCATGATTTCTTACCTCAGTTTTCTTGAGAGCTAAACTAAGCACTGATTTATTGGCATTTATCAGCAATGTACAGTGATGGTATGCGTTGGGGCGACCCAATTTAGCAGCTGTGCCAGATATCTGTGAAGGGAAAGATAACTATTGTGATGATGCAAATTATACTTTTTCATGATAAATTGTAGATGCTTACTTTGAACTCTCCATCAACAAGAATATCTTCTTTCTTGTTGATGAGAGATTTCAGTCCCCATTCCCTGAACAATGATCTTGTAATTATCTCCAAGTTATATCTCCTATTGTATCGCTCTCGTGGTGTAAAAAAAGACAAGTTGAGATTGCCAGCATCATGGTAGACTGTACCTCCCCCACTATTGCGTCTAGCAAGAGCAATACTGCTTTGTTCAATTGCTGGGACATTGCATTCTACCCAAGGATTTTGATGCCTTCCAATGACAACACATGGATCATTTTTCCACAACAGCAATACATGATGTTTAGTGAAATCATAGTTGCGGTAAAACCAGTCTTCTAGGGCCAAATTGGTGTAAATATCTGTAGACTGAGATATGAACACAGACTTCTTGATATCATTTTCATGCACATTTTTTACAGCATCATTTGAAGCATGGCGAGTGAGTTTGGAGAAGTTCCTAAAATATTACAATATATTTAGTGAGAAAACGAATTGTAATTTGATAGACATGGAAGGGGGCAACATTTTGTGTGAATAAAGTTGAACAAGTACATGCATAAATCCAGGGTGTGTTGATGTAATACTTTGGAAAGAAGTTGAATACTGAATCGAGTATGTTTTATTCATTGAGGAAAAGTTGGAAACTAATTATTTGTAGACTAATCACCCATAAGGGTGTAAAATAAGCTAACTGACATACCCAAACTTGGTGCAGAAAGCCTTGGTCCTGGAAATGCTGTTCACAAAGATCACAGACATTCTTTGGCTTTATAAAATACTCTCAATTCCTTTTCACAAGCAGTCAGGTGAATCAGTCTTTCACACTTGAAAAGACTTGCTAGATACTTTTGGCTAGCAAAATCAATAAAGCAGCCTTTCAAAAATTGATTGAGCAATCGCAGGATAATTTGAGAGTACACTCAAGGTCAGCGAGCTCTAGTTACAAGTGTACATCATTCTAAAATTAGACTGGCTGGCGGTTATAGAGATGAGGTAGTCGTGAAGAGCAATAGTCTGGTGCAGCCACTTCCAGGTATGGTCCAGGGTGTTGATGCGGTACCTGATACCCAGACAATCTCGGCAGTCCTTTTGCATTCCTCTGTGTGAAGACAGGTCGGCGGTGATGAAGACAACTAGCCTAAATCTAAATTTGTCTTCGGCTAGCGCGTGACAAAGACACAGCTGCCTAAATGAATTCGAGGAGGCGAAACACAACAGCTGATCGGATAGTCCACACTTCACAAAGTCACGCGGCAGAGAAATTGAGACACTTTATGAGCTGCTACTGATGATACCTCGGATGATACTCAACCTATGAAAATCACAATTCACAGAAGGCTAAGAGTCCTAAGGGATGCACGCACCAAGTCATCGTTCGCGATCAGAGCACAGAAATCGAATGAATGAAATGCGGAGAGATTTGGGTTTTATCAGGGCAATCAAGTCACAAGTGAGTGATGTGAGCAGCGCGGGGGGCAGACGACTTTATGCAGACGACGTGACCTGCAGAGTGATGATCGCGCTGGATCGAGCCACGATCGAGGCATACACACTATATAAATATAATATGAGCTATAGCTATTTGCCCTCGATAACGAAAGGTTATCTTCATATGCTGATGCCTCTCTTTTGCATGATTTATAAATCACAATTATTCAACGATGGATTGGAACATTCAAATCGAGAGCGAAAGTTTCCTGGTTGCGAAGAATGAATAAGAAAGCTCTGCAGCGCCATTCTCCTCGATCGTGATCGTAAAGTATCGGCGAAGTCACGTTGCGATCGAGAATATTTTTTTATTATTTCTGCGTTCTGCGTTCCTCATTTCACTCGTGCTTTCGCTTGATGTCATTTCTCTTCAAATAATCACATTATTCCAACCATGTGTTGCACATTTTAAATAATCATCCAAGTGCGGCAATAGCCGCGATCATTGTATACATGCTTTTGCAAATAAAAAAAGCACCAAAGGATCCCAGTATGTATATATTCAACGTTTTTTTGAATCGGTAAGAGCAGGGAGCTTGCGAGCTTTGTAGTTTTGAAATCAGTTTTTGCACGCTTTCTTCCATCCGTCACGTTTTCTGAGTTTGTGTATTATAAGTGCGAAGCTATGAAATTTAACGATTGAAAGTAGTTTAGTCAGTATATTGAAGTGCAGTTTCAAGCAAACCATAGAGAACTCGCAAAGCTCGTTTCGCAAATCGGTTCATATTGAATTTTGCGATGAATTTTCAGTTACAATAAACGATCGTACCGTTCATCAAAAATTAATTGGATTTCTCCACATAACGGTTGATAACTACGAGATGAATGTATAAAGCTATAGATATTTATTGGGTCAAATATTTATTATAGACTTCTTGGATGATTATTATGTGCCAAGAAATATTCAGAGGAGAGAGTTTTCTAGCATGATTTCTGCGTTTGCATTACTGATTGTGTGATATGAATCTTTTATTATTGATGTGTTGCAGTAGGGTATTCCTTCCTCAGACTTTAAAAATTCTCAGAACTGTAAAAACAGATTCATTAATTCAATTAAAATTCGATCGTACTTGTCACTAATTGACTGCCAAACACGGTACAGCAAACCTAATAGACTCCTCATGAATCATATTTTTGCGCTATGATTGCATACCTATCGATTGAGAATCCTATACCGCCGGTATCCGTAGAATGAGCTTTGAAGAAAATATGTAGATTCGATGTTTGACTCATATAAGGTTGATACATTAAATGAGTCCCAGTTACATGAATTATATTCAAACACATGAAACAAATGCAGATGGCTGCGAACAATACTCAGGATATATATACACAATAAGAGATAGCAGAATCGATTATCAAACAACTCTTTATTACTCCATGGCAATGATCGAACGAGTTTCTCGTGGGGAGCTCTATTTCGTTTGTGATAAACATTGATTTTAGCGTGAGATCCCAGACTTTTTATGGATCAATTTGGGGATCTGAGTTATCACCAAAATTTATTTAATAAATATAATCTGCTAAAACTCTCGACTTGCGCATTGTATACGTATACATTAATGAAGGATAAATTGGGAAGACATTTGCGAAACCTCAATCTCTTTTGCATGACTATTCCGAATCCGCAGTTGGATTCAAAAATTTATTGATGGGAACGTCTGATTGAGATATTAGTTTCTTGTGCAAAATCGATTTATCGTAGAATTCTTTTTGTTCATCTCGAATATGATGGTACTTGTCTATGGCTATTAAATGAGATGAAAATTAACAGGAGTGTTTCAAGGTGGGAGTACGAGCCATATAACAGTTTTGTACTATAGTACAAAACCGATATGTGCATATGTACATGAAAATAATCATTTGTACTGGGACATTTTCTTTGAACGGGGATCAAACGACCACGCGGGTTGGGAGAAATTACCTTGACGTCTGCGTTACTTCGTACACGAAAATCTGCGGAATTTTGAGAGAATCCGATGTTTGGCCAAACGGACAACATAAGTTTGGATATTAACGTAAATTGGAAGTCAGCAAATACATGGAAATTTGAAAATCTTTCAGCGAAAAAAAACTAAGATTGGTTCAATATTATCTTTGTACTTTAGATGTGACTCGGCTATATTATATTTTAGATATGCCAATTGGCCATTATTGTTTATGAGAAGTAAGTACCCAAGTGTAGCCAGTACGTATCAGAGCTATTAACTCCTTGGATAATTCATTGTTATCTCCTAATGAATAAAAGTTATTTACATCAAAAAATTTATGATCACGCTCTTCAGTTTTACATGTGCTCAGCAACATTGTACTGACGGAGTGTGCAGTTTATAAATTGAGATTCGTTCGACGAGAAGTAATACGATCATCAGTGTAACGATGATTATGCAAACATAGAAACTAATACTTAGCCTGATTCAATGTTTTTTTGTCACACTGACAGGCCATAACGTAAACGTGTAATACTCATCAAAGTCTGATTTTTAAAAAAAAGGTAAGATAAATGTACCAGATAGATGACGTTATACTCTTTCGAGCAAAGTTTCTTGAAGATTCTCCACTTGAGATAAAATTCAAAGAAATTTGCTGCTACTGCAATTCGGGTGACCTTGTTACCAGATTTTTTCTTGTATAAAGCTCATAAATACCCCGATGTTTCTGCTAATTTGTTTCCGCGATCTCGTGGCATATTTTGATTAAATATATCAGCTAAACATGTTCACCAAAAAATACGTGTTTTGTCTTACATTTTAGCGAAATCATTAACTGGTGCGAAGGGAAGGTTTTTTGAATCCAATGATAATTGACTGAATTGATGTCACTGATAGATTTCATTCCATTCAAAAGAAACAGGCAAGTTGACATAGAGATTAGATCATCAGCATATTATTCTTGGAGAAGGTGCAAAGTAAATGCATAGAGCAGCTGAATTTTGAGCTTAGATTTTAAGCTAAGACGGGATGAGCTATACCATTTTGGTATATTTCAATATTGTTCAACTCGACACTGCGAGAAAAAATTTCCAAGATCAGATGAAAATTGCCCTGAATCACAACACAAACCTCCTTACCCAGTGGCATTAAACTTTAGACGATTAGTGTATGATTTTGAATGTTTTTTGTTTCAGTAAATTTAAGTAATCACTCGGCTCACTATGAAGCTTGGCATGAGTTATCTGAAGCTGAAATTCAATAATTTGACATAAAAAGTTCACTCTCCTTATGAATATAGTCAACTTCTTTGTTACATATCCATTCTAAATTACAGATTGACAAAGGATAGATCATTTGAAACTTCTGGAAATTTGTATCAAAAGCTCAAATACTTGATTGCGGGGCTTGCGACAGACATCGTTTTCTGTCGCTTCCTGCTTTTTGATATGTTTCGTTGATATAGAAAGAAATTTTCCAAGGTATTTGTAATTTTTATAGACTGTTCTTCCGTGTAATATGCTTGGATAAAGTACTAACAAAAGAAACTCTATAATTCGAATCTCAAGAGATCCGACGAAAAATTCGAGTTGAGGACTTTTCTTTTAAATGGCACTCGGCATGTAGTGTCCTCAATAAGATAATGTATTCTAAAATCAATCCATTCTTGAATTGCATCATCAGATCATGACATATACTCGATTGAATTTATTGAAAAAAAGTACCATGAGAATTTTCAATCTGTTATTACAAAAAGTTACTCATTTTCGTTTGATGTGGGGATTGCAGTCTCACACGACCGATAACATTCTCTCATCGAGACAGAGCTGAGAATATCTCGTTCCCGATCCCTCCAGCTCCCTCAGAATATGATCAGTGGGCACTGAGAGCTTGTTGTACATCATGAGAAATTACAAACTTGTCAATTTCAGATTCTCGATTGGTGCCGCTTTTTTTTCATTGTTTAATTCACTATTCGATTCCAAGAAAGTCACATCTTCTAAGATATACTCATCCATCAAATAGCCTTGCACCGCGATAATCGTTATCGAAATCAACAAATTCGTCAAAAGTCCAAACCACTCATACTGAAAGTTCTTGTCACAGCACCCGCCAATGCATGCTCGTTGCTCGTTCAAAAATTCGAGTTACAGAGTTTTTGGTTCAAAATATAGTCGAAAATCGATCAAATTTTCGCCTTGAAGAGTTTCTGCCGGCGATATTTTTTCGAGTTAGAGAGTTTTTCTCAAGACCCCGGCCTTTTACTCCGAGTTGGAGAGTTTTTCGAATTAGGGAGTTTTAAGATAGAGACTTTCTACTGTATTGAAGTGTTCCAAATGGAATTCATCTTTGAGGAAAGTGCGTATCGGGAAAATCGATCATCGGATGTTTATCCGCGAATGGAAGAGGGTAGATAATATATAAGCAGTGATAGAAAGTAATGAGGAACATTTGTTTTCTACGATATTTAGTTCGGAGATCAGTGATCAACTCACTTGCTATTTTTGCACATTATATATTCAATACCCAACTTTTTGCGATTATTATCCCTCTGGATGAGAAAAAATCTTGCTAAAATCCTAAAAAATCCTTTATGCAATTTTACGATATCTGAGCGCTTACAAAATTGCATAATAGTACATTAAGCAACATGGGCGAAAAGGAAGATTCCCGCACGAGTGTCCGGAAAGAGTGCGAGAAAGTAATTTTCTCGCACGATTCCACTTTCTCGCACGGTTATTATGTTGTAATCGAAGGGTTTGAATCCGCCTCCTGAAAACACATTGACATGCAAGGTTGACTTGCTGAATTTTTTTCTAAGTTTTCAATTTCTTAAAAGTATTTCGATGAATTCATTTTTGCACAGATTTGAGTTTTGCACACTAAGTTTTGTCAAACATAGTGAGAAAGTTACTTTCTCGCATACTTAGCCGTGCGATAATGACTTTCCGCATTTCTTTCGGCACGGGTACCTTGCATAGAAAGTTAACTTTACGCAGTTTTACGCACAGCGTTGCATAAAATAGCATTAGCGCCTTGATCATGAGGTTCCCCGCTTCTGAGCGATTACTTCGACCCTCGCCGGCGGCTCGGGCCGAAACACAATCGCTCAGATGCGAGCTACAACCTCATAATCTCCGCGCGAAATCTACTATTTTAGTATACAGAAAATACTATAACCGGACCCCTATAACCGGCGCAGAATACTGAATTACAAAAGAGGCAAAATCTGGATCAAATATTTCAAAATCTTAGTTCTATCACTTTTTGCCCTGATACCAGATAAACGTACATTCTATAACCATCAGAAACACGCTTTGAGACTTCAGAGCTCGTCTAGATAGGTATACGTTTTTCTTTATCTATTTACTACAGTATATGGATATCACGTTTAAAATTATAATATTGTCGACATGTATCTGGCATTGGTAATTTCATGGCTTATGTGATTGATGAAAAACAGACTGGCTATTTGAAATGTGCAGATTTTACCCGCTAGACTGACAATCTTCTGAAATTTTGAATAAGTCTCTTAGGAACGAACGCACAGCTCATAAAGACACCCTCGCCAGTGCGGGACGTTGCTTATACGTGTTTCATTAATAAAAAATGGGTATTCGAGTGCTAGAATTACCTGCCTTACGAACCGCGCACGATATCAATTATTTCATTAGTTGTTCCAAAGTTACACCCCCCCTCCCCGTTCCAGAGTTGACCCACTTGAAGGTAAACTGAATCCCTATCACTCTTCTTATTGCGATGCTCACCTATGATTGAATCTCAATAAAAGGAGTAAGTCAAAATTTACCGTTCACCATCAATGGTTATAACCATTCACGTAAATTCAATTGATTTTACTTAAATTAATAAAAAATAATGGTTTTTTAGAAAGATCTGTACAAAAATATTTGTTTGATGGTATATAACAATTGAGGGGGTGGGTGGAAAAAAGGAGTAATTGCAGAACGGTCATTTTGAGAAAATCAATAAAAACTTAGTGAGAACCACTACGGACATAATTGGACGAGTTGACCTGACTTATTTCGAAGAAAATAACATTCTCGAAATAGCCCTACCCGAGCCGGGGGATGAAATTCGATTTTGAGCTTATTTAAGCAATTTCAAAAAATGCACTTATACGCCCTTTTTCCGAATACAAGGTCAAATTTCGGCCTTTCTCCTCACAAAAAAAGGAATTAAATTTCGCGATCAAGTCCAATCGTCTCCAAATTTTTTGAGAGTGTTCCTGGGTATGTTTTGAAAGATATCTGATTGCTAGGGGGTGGATCGATTCATGCTCCACGGTTCTATGGACGCGAAAAGCTTCTATTTGTCGTGTGAGAATGACGAGAATTTCATTTCACCATAGAAGTGTGAAAACACTCAATTTGAAGGTAAAACAACATGTTTTCATCGTTATGTTAGGTGGAAAAGCGTTTCCAGGCTCTGGAGAATTTTCATCAAATTGTTCCTCGGTAATTAGGCCCTTTTTCCAGATCCGCCCTCACTTACGCCCTGTTACAGAGTAATTACGCCCTTTTAAATCTTTTCAGTCAGGTACTTAAGCCGTTTTTCCAAATCCTGTTGGGCTGAGCAAAAAATTAAGCCCTGCTTTTGAAATCTTATCACAGCAGTTACGCCCTTTCAACATTCTATCATTGCACTTACGCCCTTTTATCGTGGAGATGAAAGGGCGTAATAACGGTTAAGCCCTTTTATCTGACCGACGGTTTTTGGGGTCTTACGAGAAACGGATTTCGGAGGATGGTAGATCTTGGTATAGGGGCTCAAGAAAAGCGATGTCTGGAAAAAGGGCATAATGGCGGTTACGCCCTTTTTCCACACACCCCCTCAATTGTAATGATGAGATTCCTCGTGAGAGTCAAATTCTGCGCATATACTCTCAAATACAACACACGCATCCAATGATAAAGTATAATTACACCATAGCTAATAATGCGCTTTCCACTTTGCAGTGAAACCAGAAAAATGGAGTATTTTCATGGATTTGAGATTAGCACCTTTGCATATAACTATTAGCCTGCTGCGATACGTGCATGGCAAACAAAAAATATCAAAATATAAACAAAAAGTAATATCATGGACATTGTGGACAATTTTATATGCACTCACAAAACTCTACTCGTGAGATTCCTTACGCATTCCAAAAGTCTTATGACACTCATGCTCGCGCGTAAATCTTCCTCTCTACAATTATTGGGTAATATCCAATGCCATCAGGAAAGAGAGAAAACAATATCAATTCATATCATTACAGAAAGAATAATTCACATTCTATTTCAATTATTGCAGTGATTGTAACTGTAAAGAGTTGCAAGATGAGAGTTGTTCCAAAACATTCTCCATTCATACAGGATATAACTGAAAATTTCTACGCAAGTCCATCACGGAAGAATTAGCAAATTATCATCAAGAATTTTCGAGTGATAATTTGGATCTCACAAGTTCCCACACACGGTGCTCGGGAAAAGATGATAACAAAACTGTCGACAAAAACTAAACACGTGGTAATTTAGTACTATGCCCAAAGACCAACATCCCCTTGAATTGGAATTAATTTGAAGCAGTTCCCTTTTTGGAAATACGAGCTTTATTCGTATTTTGACATATTGATCAAATAAAGCTCTTGCAGCGCTTTACTAGAGACAATAACAGCTCCCAAAGCTTATAACTTGAACGCATCCAAACCTTTTTCAACATGCTTTCACTCAGAAATCTTAGGTATTTCAAGGTCTTCAAAATGTACCGAAACGAGTTTGATTTCAACTAACAAGGGTCGAGCAATCTTTTTACGAAACGATACCCGAGATTTTCTATTCTAACGATTTAAGGCTTTTCGGGCCCCTAAAGCCCCTAACTCCTGAAATAGAAATACACCATGCAGAACATGCAGGAATAAGGATAATTGTTGATTGAGTAGACCTCATGAGATGTAAAAATCTGCGTTGAAAAACAAAATTCATTGAGCATCTCAACTACTCCGAGGACTCGGGTACACGAGTATTCTATCGGTACGCGAAGATTTCTCGATTGATTTGACACTGAGGATTTCTTCATTTTCAATTACGAAAATATGCGATGAAAAATTTCGTCCATCAGACAACCGTGCAGTACCCCAACCCTAGAGGAGAGCCTGGCCTGAAGTACTTCAGCTCACTACCCAACCCCAAACTCTCAGTCGGCGACAGTCGGCGAAGCGAATATGCGATCGTCTGCTCGTTAAGACAGTCACTCACCTGCAGTCACCTTATGTGATGGTTTTGCGGTTTTTACGTAATCCTATCAATTAGAGACCCTCCAGGTAGGGTCTCTACTATCAATCTTACACACTCACCAATATTGCCAAGTTCTCGATGAATGAACCACCAATATATGTCAGTAAGTTCAGGAGATTTTCACAAATATGGACTTCTTCAAGCTCGTTATCCAGTGAAATGATTTGATTTACCAAATCAAGTATTCTACTGAAAATTAAAACTCTCATGTGACCGTGATTCTCCTCATTTGCTATTTTGATTGAGCTTATTTGGTAAAGCTGTGAACATATAGTAAAAGTGATGTACAAAAATTGTGGGTATGATATAACAACTTTGGCTTAGAGCTAAGTTGATTAAGAATCAATTCAAGTTGATCCAAATAAAATTATACTGTCATCTTGCCTCATACATGAGGTGATTCACTCATTCAGCCTTGGCCAATGAACTTTGTATGAATACCTCTGGCAATTAAATTGCCATCTTCTTTTTTTGAAAGTTCTACTTCAAGGAATGCTAGAGTTCGTCCTGCTTTGACCGTTCTTGCATCAATCGATATAACATCTCCTGGAAAGGCAGGTTTCAAGAATCTGCAATAATTAAAAGAAAATTGATCAGTATGATCGCCAGTGGCCTAGATAAAAAAGCAATAAAAATTCTTTACGTCACATGTAGATCCACTGATACACCAGGATGTCCTGCTTTGCTACTCATAAGAGCATATGTAGACACACAATCAACTAGTGTACTCGTAAAACCTCCATGAAGAGTACCAGCTAAATTTAAATGTTCTTCGTCAATTTTCAATTCTGCTTTGCACTTGCCATCTTCACACGATATGAGATTTACCTAAATTCAAATTTTTATGTTATGACAACTCTAGAAAAATGAAACACCTTCAAAAAAATTTTGAAGAAAGATGAGATGACTCGGAATAATAAAATCATGTGATAGATTTGATTATTTTGCTCATCATAAATAATCTTGGTGGTGAACTCACGTTTTTCATGCACCTGCCAAAGCAATTTGACAATCGGGTCTTTTCGAATATCGTCTTGACAAAGTCTACCGTTTTGGCTGCCGAACCCATTGTTAATGTTGTAACACGATTTCAACTCCGGATTGTGTACGCACTTGATTGATGCTATAAGAAATTCATTAGGCCATGACAATACGATTTTGTCGGGTGTATCAGTCACTCCATTCATGAATTCACATTTCTTAGTCCATATTGCGCAATCATATGCGAAACGATGAAGGTTAGGAGTTGAGGAGTTTGGCTTGCTATCGTATCGCGGACACTGCCCGCCGCCGTGCCGGCTCGACGCAATGCCGATTACCGAATCTGTTTGCGCTTCCGGTGCAGAACCAGGTGACTATTTTCTTCTCAATATTTCAATTAAATGTATAGAAGAGGCATTTTTTCATGAGTGATAAGGAGTTATGCACAAGTGTATAACAAAACTTTCTTATTTTTCTCAACTGCAGAAATACAGGTAACAGAGCAGCAACTATTATACAATTCTATTGTCCTTTCACAGACTATAAAAAATATTCATACAAAATTTTACTGAACCATATTTATGACTAGTCCATCATACTAAAGGCCTCTGAATCTGGAAGCTGTTTTGGTCCATCGCCTACTTTTGTACAAATGATATACTTTAGTCTTCCAGGTTCTTGTTTACTTAAACTTATCTTGCATAAGAGATCCTGAAAACATATAGCTCATACAATCAGCAGATTCCACATCTGAGCTTAACAGTCAACTTTAGTAAAATACTTACAGATGAAGGCAATGCAGTCTTGATAGGGATTCCCTTGAGATACCCATTGAGGTGGTTCTCTGACATAGGGAGAAAGTTATTCAGAACCCCAACAAACTCTGAAACATCTCTCTCTTTTAAAAATATGGTTGCATTGGAACCAGCATCAAATGTGTATGCTGCCTGAAATAAGTGATGCATTAGTTTGATGTGGATAATTCATCTGGGCCAATTTCTTATGATCATTCTACATACTTTGACAGATCCTTTTGCATCATTGTATTTGTGGACTAGGTCAACAATGCTGTGTGATATGTCATTCATATACACACATGGAGGATAAGCTGCTAGACAAGCTGCATGCATTTCATTAGAATCCCTCATTGTAAGTTCAGCAAAAGTCGTGAAATCTTTGTTCAATATAGCCTTTTGCATCTCGTTTATTCTATCTGGGATGATTTTCTCAACCTTGTACTTCAAGAACTTCGAAGTTTCCAAAGTTCTTTTCATTCCTTCAGCGCTAGATACTTTTTTCTTTGAATCACTGACTACCAAAATCAGAATTCTTATTTCTGACCAGTGGGTGGCAGGAGCAATGGGTCTAGCAATACTGTCAATGCCTGTGGGATCATTGCCTGAGTACCATCTAACAAATCCACCATAAATACTGCGACAGGCGGATCCAGACCCAGCTCTGGCTATTCCACTGATGTCTCCCTGTTGAAGAGGTAGGAGTAAGAAGAAATAATTACATTTAATGAATGAATAAGAGCATATGCGTCTCGCGCAGTAAACGTTTTTCTTCACGAATCTCGCACTGGATGTAGGCTTCTCTTTTCGTGAAGAAAACGCATTTACCGCGCTCTCGACAAGTAATATAGAATAGTAATTTTTCCAAATTCAGTCTCTACAAGATTTGCAAGAACGACCATCAATCTTTAAGCATCAATCGAGTTCTACTTCAAAATGATCTCTCATTGAAAAGAAATTACCTCTGTTTTATAAAGCTTTGCCAGTGCTGTGGCAAGGCAAGCATACCCAGCAGCACTTGAAGCCAATCCAGCAGCAGTCGGGAAATTGTTTTCAGATCTTATATGAATCTTCCAATTCTCCATTTCGTTTGGAACTTCAGCTCGTTTTTTGACTAGAAGTTCAAATAAAAACTGATGAGCAGAGAATTTTGATAACGTTAGTAATGTCTGATTGAATCTCACTTTCTCTCAAACAGTTTTGTAAGCGCGAATTTTGCATTGACTCCTCTCTGAAAAACGAAAAGTTTGAAAGGGCTCATGATAAAGCTCAGAACAGTCCTCAGTTTACAAAATGAATCAACTCACTTCCCATTCAGCCAAATTCTGTTCTCTTTGAAATCCGGACTGGCTGTCACGGTTGTTTTAGCACAAAGCTGATACGAAAATTTCCGAAAATATTGAATTGAGTCGAAATTGGTTTATTATGAATATTTCGAAATAATTTTGCGAGCTTACGTGATCCATATCCAAAGTTGCACTTATAGAGTCATTCACGGGTAGGATCAAGTTTTCATCACGTTTCCCCCCTGTAAAAGATAAGTTTTCATTATTATATGAGAACTTGAATCAATCCCTTCACCCACACTAAAGATTTCAAGAAAGGAATTTCTTCATAATATACATGCACAGTTCAACTTACTAAAATGTGAAATTGGATTATCTTTTTCAAAAATACAATTCTAAATTTTCAAGAGAGATCTTTGGTAGTCTACTAAAGCTTGCATCAGAGTGAAAATTTCTCAGGATTATTCGATTTGGATTAATATTAAAATGACAATAACTCACAATATTTTATAACGGCTATATTGACGGGAGCCACGCAAGTAACGGTGCACATCATTTCGAAAGTATTCGGTGCCGATGCGCCGACGCCTCGTAACAGAGTGAGCGTTTTCTCTCCGCAATTCTCGGCCGTCGAGCCTCGAGTCTTTTGAGGGCTGCGGTGGATCTCGCAAGAGAAATGATTTTACTCGCCAGTCCTTTCTTCGGACTTGCTTATGAATTGACGTCACCTCTTCTGCAGATCTTCCATTGAGTTGTAGATCGTGACTAGTGTCAAGCTGAAAAATTTATTATTCCACTTGGAGTCAATGAATACTTTCCGAATGGAACGTGAAGTCCTCGTCTCATTTTCATTTGTTTGCATTGCGAGGACTTCGCTTCCGATTCGAAAAGTATTCATTAACTTGAAGTGTACATCCATACTCTCAACATTTCAATCATAAAAGAAGAAGAATGTTCTTTAGATAGCTGTTTAAGAAGTTTTGAAAAATTTCATTGTGAAAGAACTTGAGAATAATTGCATTTCACTCATTTCTTTTTTTCTTCTTTCTTTTTTGAAGAAATTCAATATTCATTGTGAGCTTTGGCACATTAACATCATACAACTGATGCTATTTTTGAGTCAATTATAGCACTATTATCTTCCTTGGATGATAATCAACATATTAAGGATTGTCATTGAATGACATCTTAATTAGAATTTATTTTTTATTGGTGACATAAAATTTGATTGATTGGAATTAAAGTAGGTTTACGAATAGATGAATTTGAAGTTAGGTATTAAAAAAAATAGTTCCTCTGGTTTTGGTAAAGATTCAGTGATATAGTATATGAAAAATATGTCTGGTAAGCTATCTGGATCTTGACCAATAATTTGTAACTTATTTCTAGAATCTAGAATATTATCAGTGATTCATTGAATTATACATTTTACAAACAATTTATTCACTAATCATAGTCTCATCTTCGACAAATCAGAAAAACCCAGGCTAAGATCTTTTGTTTTCACAAATTTTGAGAGATGAATTTTATTAATCTTTCACACCTAGATCCTCAATTCTGACATATACTCTATCACGAGACTTTGAACACACTGGAACATCATACCTTTTATGAAGGGGGAAAAAAGAGTAACAGTTGCAGTTTCCACTTGATTGTGATTTGTACAGAATGAGTGAATAAACCTGTTATAAGTTATTCAATTGCTTAATTGATGTAATTTGTCAAACCAGTTCAAACTGTGCAATCATTCCACTCAAGAAAAGTCTGATGGAATCAAATATAACACATTTCAGAGATACTCTCTCAGAATTTCAATTGGCAGGTAATTCTGCTCACATCCTCCTGGATTGACAGGGAATGATTATTTGTTACCTAATTTTTTTTAACAGAGTAAGGCTTCGCTTAGTATCATAAATTAAATCATCTGTGTGTGATTTAAGGCTAAAACATTACTCTGGGGATTCAAGAAAGGTAAGCGCACAGGGAAGAAATCTTAGTACTACGGTAATTCACGACTTAATTGAGATGAAAACCCGATGTTTGATAACGTGAAAAATTCATTAGGATACATCTGCACAAGGGTGGTTACACTTTTATGTTGTTAGATTTATATATTCATTTCGGTTTAATTAACAATGAAATTGTGGAGGAACTTGATACCTTGGTAATGCCGTTAAAATAGCAGGATACTGTCGAAGTCGCATGTTTTCCAAGTAATTCACACATTTCCTCAAAACACCTGATACAATCGAGTCATGTTGAGCAGATTACAGCAGACAACTTTGAGAAACAGAGAAAGGACAGCTTAGGTTGGGTTGGTCCGCCGGCGGCGTCGATATGTTAGGAAACGTGATTACCTTCAACGCGATGGATTCAGGATTGCGATGTCGTGTCGTCTGCCAATGGTTGTTTTGGGAATTGTTGACATATCTGCAATATCTGATACTTACCCCGGTCTTGCCGTCAACATTAGCTAAAAAAGCGTGGAAAAACTATTAGATACCAATTTATAATTCATGTGAACTTTGCAAGTGAGTCATTGAAGATGTTGCAGACGCTACGGGAACGATCCCAAAAACGTAAAAAGCTTTTAGCACAAACAGTGAGTACAAAATGTATTGAGGCATTCGACGTTAGGTTGGAATTCGACTTTTGTTTCGGGAGTTTCAACTTAATTCTAATTATTTTTCAGCTCGGAGTTGCAAGTGTTGACGAGTTGCGGCAAGTTTTGGGAACTGATATTGATGATACACAGAAGAAGAAAATCAAAACAGTTGTAAACAGGAGTGAAGAGGATTTGAAAGAGAGACAAAACAGCTCACCTTCAACAGATGAAATTGTGTATAAAGACTCATCTACATTCTTGAAGGGGACACAGTCATCTAATCCTCACAATGATTATTGCCAACATTTCATTGATACGGGCCAAAGACCTCAAAATTTCATACGAGATGTAGGGCTGGCTGACAGATTCGAAGAGTATCCAAAACTACGTGAACTCATAAAATTGAAAGATGATCTCATTGCTGAAACTGCAACACCTCCAATGTACTTGAAAACTGACTTGTCTACATATAATCTCAAAGACTTGAACTGTAAATTCGATGTGATCCTCATTGAACCACCACTAGAAGAGTATCAAAGGACTTGTGGCGCAACAAATGTACAGCTTTGGAACTGGGATCAGGTTGATTGGCTGTTATCTAGTGTGACACTCTGAAAGTTGCTTCTTTTCTAATAGCAATTTATTTTTTAGATCATGGAACTAGACATTGGTGAAGTATCAGCAAGTCGCAGTTTTGTATTTTTGTGGTGTGGTAGCAGTGATGGACTAGACATGGGTAGATTTTGTTTGAGGAAGTGGGGTTTTAGACGTTGTGAGGATATTTGTTGGATACGGACTAACATAAATAATCCTGGCCATAGTAAGAATTTAGATAGCAAAGCAGTGCTACAGAGAACTAAGGAGCATTGTTTAATGGGCATCAAGGGAACAGTTAGACGATCAACAGATGGTGACTTTATCCATGCCAATGTTGATATTGACCTGATAATTTCTGAAGAGCCTGAATATGGATCTATTGAGAAACCTGTTGAAATATTCCACATCATAGAGCATTTCTGTCTAGGCAGGAGACGGTAAGAGTGATGAGTTTTTGACTATCTTTGATATAAATTTTGCACGAGTAGTGATACAAAAAAAATATTCCATCTAGTTTTGGTCTCACTCTCCACAACTACAAATGCTTGACAGGCTTTTCTACATTGTATTCACTTTCTTGCATATCAGTCTGTTAGGTTTCCAGGCAAAAATGTTAAATTTTGTACGTAAGTAAGAATTTGATTTCATATACAAAAACTGATAGATGCGAGATCGCATTTTAAAGTGCAAAATCGTTTGTTTCAACTGTGATCCGGTATTTCTCATCTTACTATTCAAGGGTACACATGAAAGCGACAGATTCCTTTTTATACTCAGTCTGCTAATGCATGAAACATTCTTCTTCATCTCACATATCATTTGTATCGTTCATTACATGATTCTCATTCTTATGACGGATCAGTAGACGTTTTAATCGCGTAGGATATCAGACAGGGGGAAATTGTAGTAAATTGCGATATTGCATTCAATTTTGGAGATGGTAATAATAGAATCCAGGTAGTTGAGCAATACACAGGCAACCACTGCTATTTACGGTCTTAATGATATAATAAAAATGCCGCGAATACCGGAATCTTGTGCTTATGGGTAAAGAGGGTTAAGTATATCTACTTGTGGATCAGAGAGTATAGTATCTGGGCATTTCCACGACAGTCGCACGGACGTTCGCACGGTGTTTTTGATGAGAAAATAAACTATAAGTTTGCTCTGAATGAATTTTAAGAGACTCTGATCCTAGAATACTACTCCTAGATACTTTTAACACTCTGAGGAATTTTTTCAAAATTTTCCCGATGATAGGTTCGACGTGAAAAATCAATGAAAGTTGCTTGTCGCACGGAAATTTTTCCATGGATTTTGGTACATTGGACTTGTTCATCAACTATCTGCATATCTATGGACGATGAAATTCCGTTTTGAATTTGCCGAGATAGTTCATGAATCTCAGTTAACCAAAAAATTTCAAATCTGTTCTTAGCTCAAAAATTCACAGCTTGGTCGATGGATAACCAGATGGAAATACCATGTAACACGGACGTGTTGCACGGACAAAAATGTTCGACCATTTTCGGATTAATAATTGACCACTCTCTCAACAATTTCGATCAACGCAAAAAATCTTGACTTATAAAGCGACTCATTGAGATTGTTTGAAAATTATCAACAAAATATTAAATGCAACAACGGCTTTGTCATAATCGCTAACAGCGAGGTAAAATTTCCCTCAAAAACCTGTTGTACGGATGCAAATTTTGCTTTTTTCAACCATGACTCAATCATAAATAATTTTTCATAAAGTGTCTCAATGGTATCATGTAATTCATTGTTTTTGCTATCAGTGAGATTTTTTCTAGAATTTTTGAAGCGTCATAAAAGCATTAAACAATTATTTTTGTCTTTTCCTCTCATGTCCGTGTTTTCGTGGATGTGCCCATCTAAACAATGCCAAACGTCATCTTGAAATGATCAAGCATCGTAAATTGACTTTATACAAGAAAATTACGAAGTATAAGTATGAGAAGAATAGGAAACTTTTGTCATTCACTATAAAATTTGTTGAAAAAATCAGTCATGAGCGCGTGGGAGGGAAAATCGGTCACTTTTGGCCGGCAAAATAAACGAATATAGTCACTAATACAATTGCTGTTAAGTGGCTATTCAAAGTTTTTGAGACTCCCGGCGTTTTTTCTCCAGGAGCGAGCAAGTTCAATATTTTCACTTTTTCCGCAAGACTTACTACTTATTGTCACGCTTTCTAATTGTCGGAGGTGCATTCTTCACACCAACCATACAATGACTAGAATTTAGATAGTACATATGTAGGTACACTAACAATTTTGTCAGGTAACCAATTAATCGGTCTTTGAAAACCCATAGCAATACCAATATCCCGAAGATGGTGATCGTTCAGACCACGAAGTTGTTCTGGAATGACACATTGGAATGAAGTCCAACGTAAATTTATTCATGAGCTATATTGAGTCGAAAACCAGGGAACGCCGCATTTCGGGAACCGCGAATACCGGGGGTTGCCTGTAATCCCGTGTCTTCTTTTTAAAAAATACGCTGCTAAAAGAGATTAGCAGAATGCTTTCTCCTAGCGAAATATGCACGTTTGGTCAATCCAATTCATGAAACATTTGAGCAGACTGATTCAATACCGAAACGAATTCGCGATTTTCACAGATAATATTTATTTTTCCCTTGCCCAAGAAAAGATATTGCCTATCTTCATTATTAACTTGATGATACAATTTTTTCTTTCACTGCTCTACACATCTTTTGCGTACTTATATGTACGTTAAATTAATGATAGGGCTCGCTTCAACGAATTTACAGATCGATTTGATGCTTAACCACGGAGGTAATTTTATCTGATGCCTTCATTATTTCACTAGAACTAGATGATTACCAGAATCTCCGACTATTACATTATCACTAAAATTCTACGTTTTTCATTAGAAATACATTTTTAAGCCATTTGTAATTTCTAAGCATCCAGATTTTTTTACTCACCAATTAGTTTACCATAATCTTCGATATCCCGTGACACCATCCATCACTTGGTTGATGTGGAATTTTGGTACACTCAGTTTGAAAATGATTCAAATGAAACTTTCGGTGGAAATTTGGATTTTTTGGGAAGGAACTTCAACTTAATTATGGTTTACGAGTCAACTCAAATTTGGTATTAATCAATCGATGAAAAATGATGAAAGAATATCCATTTTGGGTCATTGAAAGTTCGGTAAATTACTTGAAGAGGAAGATACGGGAGAAAAATGGATATACATAGAAAGTGATTCACAATATTTCGAGCTATATTCTTGAAGAAGTATATGAACGGAATTTGGGGCATCTAAACTAGGTGCTTCTCAGCTATATCTATCATTTGGTTGAGATAGAATTTTGATACAGTTAAAGAATGATCAAAATGAAATTTTTCGTGAAAATTTCGATACTTTTTGGAAACAACTTCATTTGAATCATGGATTACGAGCTCAACTCGAATTCGATATCAACCAATCGATGAAAAATGATGAATTATAAGTTATCTTCAGGGATATCCACCAGAAACATCAACCAATGTAATTTTTCCCAGCTTGCACCTGTTTGGGAGGGATACAACTATTAGACCTGGATGGCTCACTGTTGGTCCGGAGTTGACGAACACAAACTTCAACGCTGACATTTACAATAGCTACTTCATTAATAATCAGATTACGACTGGATGTACAGAACGCATTGAAGCTCTGAGGCCAAAATCACCTCCCCCAAAAGGCAAAGTCGCGGGTCGTGGCAGAGGTGGCTTTAGTCGAGGAAGAGGCAGAGGCAGATGAAATTATTGGAATCACTCCGTTTCTCTCATACCTTTCATATGTAAATGGTTGCATCAAGCCTAGAGGACAATAATGATACTTAAGCATATTTTCATCGCTTTCTCATTGTGTAAACTTTTGGAAAGAATGAAATTCGGAGCCACTTCAGATATGGGGATTGTATAGTCTTTTAAAAATTTTGTAAACCTACCTGTTGTCGTTTTTTTCCATTATTGAATTTGCCATGTGTATGCTATAGGAACATGAATGTACATACTACTCAATTGTTTGAATTTCAATAACTTGAACGTTAAACAGAATGGTTTTGTAATTTTATTTATTGTCATAGATTAAATTTTGTGGGAAAGATGACGTTTTGATTAATATAATCGTAAAGATTCGTAAGTTTTTATCATCATTCTGGACGATTTCAATAAAAGAAGGATTAATCACTTGTGGCACAAATTCTTTTTGGGGGTATTTTTCAAAATCGTCAATTACTTGGTTGTACCTCTGCGTTTATTTGCGAACATCAATATTCACATCGCTAAAGCACTGCATTTAAATTATTTTACATTGGATTACAAACATTCCACAAAGTCCATACATACAGTCAAATGCATTCTATCATAAATTAGATATTTAAATTTAAATCACAACGAAATCGAAACAGTAATTTTTCGATGTCTAACATCGGAGTGCACAAGTATTTTTGAGCATCGTTTAAAGAGTTGAACTCACTCTTAGAGCGAAAATTTCATTTTTAGACCAACTAATGGGAGTAAACGTCATTGATATAACAATATTGCACTTGTGCCTCCTTTCCCATTACATTCAGTAACGACAATAATTCAAGTACGCGATTAAATATTGAGGTAACAAATTGCCGACAGTCCAAGAGTGGCATATTTATCATGAATGTTGAACAATACAAATTTTGTGCATTAGAATGGAAAAGGGAAGAAATTTGAACAACATGGATTAGATTTTTGTCAAAGAGTATTTTTCCCTGTTCTCGAAGTTTTTGAATATTTCGAAAACTCTACTAGCCGATCTTTTGAAGCTCGTCTATTGGTGCATTGACGACAATAGTGAAAACAATGTTCTTGCAAATCTTCAAAACTGAAAGGACTGTCAGTGTAAGTCTTGTCTGAACTAACAATTCTTGTATGCCACAGCAACAGTCAAGTGGTGGAAAAAGAGAAATTGCCATAGCGGTCACATACAAAATTGGTTAAATGGCTTGGATATGCTTCAGTTCAAGATATAAATACTTGTCACTGAATTATTTGTAGGGTTATCAGTGTTGTGTGAATATGAGTCTCGAAAATATTCACTATCGTTATCAACTGCATTTTTCTATCTTTATAATGGATTGAAATAAGATTTCAGCAACCCTCTGAGATCAATTTTTTGAAACAGGGAAAAAATTTTCTTCATTAGAATATGCTCAAGCTATTTAAATTATAAATTTTTAGATTCATTCGTGAAAAGAAACGAACTGACTCGAGATTCCATGTCTCACAGTCGCTTACATGAAATAGAATTGAACAGTCAAAAAATATTTTGTCAAAAGTCTCAAACGATAGAGAACGAATGATCAATCTGTTGGAACAATTGAATATACTTGCTACAACTACGCATTTGGCGTTTGAAGTAGTAAATTCGAGGTCAAAAAGCGGCGAGTCAATCTTATATGGTTATACAGTACCCGCCAAAATTTTCGGATCATGGATAGCCTCAGTAAATGAGCGATTACTCTGGCCCACTTTGTCGTAGAGGAAATTTGGAAGAAGCAAATTGAAGATCAGAAGAAAATCTATCGATTCATGTATTTAGAACATTTTTTCCGTGCTTTTTATGGGGTCATAAGTGACGACGAAAAAACAATTTTCATTTTCTTTAGTCAAACACCGGTAATTTTGTCGGGCATGTTTCGATCGTAAAAATTCCAACGAAATCTTGTAGCATTTTTAATACCTCCGTGTCCTTTTTTTCAAAGTTTCCTCTACGACCTTTCCTGTCCGAGTAACGAGCTTGGAGAGGAAACTCTATACAACATAGGGTGCTGCTTATGGAGATGCCGAATCACATTTGCTTTTGCTCTGTTCTAAAGAAAAAATGCATAAAAAATGTTTCAACACATGATTTCAGGAACACAGGAAAAGGTCGTAGAGGAAACTTTAAAGAAAGGAACATGAAGGTCTTAAAAGAAGCTACAAGATTTCATTGGAATTTTTACGATCGAATCATGCCCGTCAAAAGTACAGGTGTTTGACTGAAGAAAATAAAATTTGTTTTTTCGGCCTACTTATGACCCCATGAAAACTACGGAAAAAATATTCCAAACACACGAATCGGTAGATTTTTTTTGATCTTCAATTTGCTCTTTCCAAATTTCCTCTACAACAAAGTGGGCCAGAGTAATCACTCACTTACTGAGGCTATCCATGATCCATTAATTTTGGCGGGTACCGTACCTCAAGAGAAAACATCTTAGGTTGTTTTTGCGCCATGGTTTCGCAAAATTTTCAACTCTATCGCTGGTTGAATTTTTTTACAAGCCTTATTTGAGTGTTGGAAGGTTCAAAGATCCAAGTTTTCTTGCGCATCTGAAATGGATATATTCCAAGCCATATTAAAAATGATGATAGGCATATATATTGAACAAAATGTGATTGTTCTTTTTTTTTCACTGCATCAACAAGCCTGAGAAAGTTTAGGCTCAGATGTAATAATGCCGTCATATCGGTGAGATAGAAGACCGTGAGCTAAAAGGACGAGTCTGCCATCAGCAAAAGCATCAGCATTATAGAAAACAGCAGCAGCAATGATGGTGACAGCCAAATACAGCAAGTTGCGAAGTTGTCCAGTGTGTAGAAATTACGAGAATCACTTTTCGATAGGCTACTCGATACAAGCGTACCTCGAACCGCTTTCCTCGTAGTTTATTATCGATTGACAGAGGTACAGCGAATCCTGCACTTGACAATCGCAGGCTCGATTGACGAACCTCAAAAGCCATCGGTCAAACTTTGTACAAGTCATCATCACAGATACGTTGACTCTCCTGCAAGAAGACTCAACGTCAGATTTATCTTTCCTGAGCGATATCTTGTGATTTTAGTAGCGTAATTTTACAATGACATTGTTCCCGAGAAACTCATTCAGAGACACATTCGAATGCTAATGGAGATTCGAAATTTTCTAGTTCAGATGATTATAAATCTTACATGAATCATCGACGAAATCGCTAAACGGAACCGACTTTTGAGGTAGTTTTTGATACGAAATTCCAAAGTAGCATTTTCAAGAAGCGAAATTTAGAATCATTGTATCATGAAATGAAATCTACAAGTTGAAGCTATAAAGAACCCATTTCTTCGAGATTTCAAGGCTTGCAAAACCTTTATAGGTACTGTTAGTGTCGTAAGTTGACGAAGTGAGATTTGCTTTCACCTAGCGGCGTCGAAAAGTCGGGAAAGTCAGAGGTTGAAGAACATTCCTACGCGATGAATTTCTAGGTATCCTATACGGTTTTTCTAAATCAATCAATATCATCCGTTAATTGGATTTGTATTGAAGTCAATTTTTCGATGTTTCCATTATGAATGATATGAAAAACTCCACCTTTCTAACGGATTTTCACTTGTTTCGTGGTTTTTCCGTAATAGGTTGGAAGGGGTGAGCTTCATCAAAAAACCCTGTGGAACACTTTTTTCTAGGGTATAGAAGATTTACAAAACGATGTGCTCACATTCATAAAAAACTGGATCTGACTTAGGTAGTTTTGAAAACGTACAGAAAAAATGCAAGAAATGTATAAGCTATGCGATGTTTTCATTTGCCTGAGGATTTTGCAACGGATGTTCCTCATTTTCTAAAAATATAAGAGAAAGCTAGTAGATTTTCGGAAAGTGAACGAAATAGTACATTCCGATACATGGGTGTGAAAACTTCTTTTCGCACCCGCGTGATGCATCCTGATGGGTTCCAGGCTCGGGACCCACTATCGTATGGAACGGTACTTTGCGCACAGTTTGCCAACTTTTACAAACATTTCATTACAATATTACATTTCGATACAAGGGTGTAAAAACTTTTTTGCATCCGAGTGATGGGTTCATCACGAGGATGCGAAAAATGGGTTTATTCTCGTGTGCCGAACTATACCTTTTGAAAACTGCACTGAAAAAGGGGTTAGTTGCGCCAAAGGAGAGGGTTTTTCGTCACAAAGTTCGTGTATAAAACATATGCAATCGGCTCCCATAGGTTATACACATGTAATTTGTGACAAAGAACCCTCTCCTTTGGCACAACTAACCTACCTCTCTTTTCAGTGTGTGAGTAAGAGTTGACAAACTGTTCGCAAACTTACACCCTATGTACAGAGTATCGAAAAGTATAATTCGATACACGGGGAAATCCATTTCTCTCATCCTCGTGATGATTCCGATCCTCGCTGACGGCTCGGGCCAGATACCCACCACTTGGACGCGGAAAACAGTTTCCACACCCTTGTATCGAAATGTATTATTTTGATGAGCTGTGAGTAAGAGTCGACAAACCAAGCGCAAAGTCCACTTTCAAGCACACTTCATCAAAAATCTGTTTTACACACTATACAATGAAACTCATATCTTCCGAGATATTACGGAAAAACGAGGGAGGGTGTCACGGAAGAGGTGGAAGAACGCGGAAATAACTGGAGATGACAAATTTTTACATACCATTTATAATGGAAAATTCGAGAAATCGTCTTTTTCTCCAATTTTATCAAAGAATTTAAATTGTCGAGGAAACAACCGCAAGGGTGACTAGAAATAGATCGCAGGGGCAATTTTTCATATCCTTCAACGTTCAACCCTCTAGACATTCTGAAGTAGCGTGTCACAAGAGTATCAGGTTATTTATTCAGATACATGTACGGTACCCGCCAAATGGATGGAACACAGATACCTTCACTAAAACAGCAATTACTCCGACACCTTGGGTCTACGGTAATTTTTCAAAAAGCATTTGAAAAGGAGCTATCAATTCACGTCTTTAAAAAATTGTTTCAACTCAAAATTCATGGTTCCAATTGGGTCCAAAAAGTAAAAAAATTTTCATTTCAACCGATCACCGATCATTCATCAAGAAATCAGGATAGCACAAAACTGTTCACGGGATCTTGTAGCTCTTTTCAAGACCTTCAAAATCGATTTTTTTACATTGCTCTACGATTTTCTACACCTGAGTTACAAGCGATCAAAAGAAAGTAAATTTGTACGCGTTAAAGGTAGCGGGAATATAAAAAATCGCGTAATTCACGATTTTGATGTAAAACCTTCTGAATTCCGAATGATCTGAGTCAGGTTTGTTATAAAATGCACTCGAAACGTCTTCAGACAGCTTTATAAAGAAAAACCTCATACCTCCATAAGTATCACTACTACCCTCGACCCGCACAAATTTCTCTTCACTTGATCGCTCGTAACTCAGGTGTAAAAAATCGTAGAGCTGTAGTTAAATTACCCCCGAAAAGACGCTCCTGGCGCGAGAAAGTGGCTAAACTCGGTACAACACGACGTGTGGGCTCAAACGATAGGTAATACCGTCAATAATCGATATTATTAAGAATTATTGTTTAAAAATTGTGGCGCGGTATAAATAAACAATAAAAACATGCATTTTTTGACCTTTATTCAAAAAATTGATATTTTCCGACTTATTGTGGAAAAACCGAAAAAAAGGTCAAAAACGCGTGTTTTTGTTGTTTATTTATACCGCGCCCCAATTTTTAAACAATAATTCTTAATAATATCGATTACTGAAGATATTACCTATCGTTTGGACCCACAAACGTGTTGTACCGAGTTTAGCCACTTAGTGATCGAATTTCGAGGGTAATTCAACAACCTAAATGCATAAAAAACGAGTTTGAAGATCTTGAAAAAAGCTAATACAAGATCCCTCAAGCAGATCTGCGCTATCTTTATTTCGAAAATGAGTGGATCAATGATTGATTGTGATGGAAAAATTTTCATTTTCGAAGCCCCAATTAAAACCATGAATTTTGGGTCTAAACATTTTTTGGGAAGTATAAATTGATAGCTTTTTTCTCATCTTTCAAATGATTTTTGAAAAACTGACGTGGACCTAAGGGCGTCGGGGCGATTGATGTTTTAGTGAAATTATCCGTGTTCTATTCATTTTGGCGGGTACTGTATTTTATCTCCTGTCAGTCTCAATCAGCTTGAATTAGCCCATATTAAACATAAGATTCCATGGTCATGTACGATCACATCTGAAACCGGTTTGAAAATGTGTTATTTTTATTCCGGGAAGACATGATATAATAATTTACATCTGGGGTAACATCAATACTTCACGGCAATGATAGAACATTGCTCAGGGAAATCTTTCTCGGAGTCATTCCCAGATTTTTAGTATTTGAAGCACCGCAGATTGAAGATTCACATTGAATATGATTTCTCGTGAAAAATGTCACTTTTTTGAAATTCGAGACCGACTCCTGAGAGGATTCTTTTTCAGATGATCAGTATCTGATGGTAGAACAGTTCTGAATAGAATTTGTGAAACAACTTTCAGAAATAAAAAAAATGTTTGAAGCGAATTTATGCATGATCATATATGACCATGGAATCCTCGGATTCCATGATCGTATATGTTTATGGAATCGTATGTTTTATACATGGGAAGTTAATCTTTTAAAATGTCTCTCAGTTTTCGTCAAAGCAGAAGAGATATACGTGTGGGACTCTGGACTAAGCAAATAAGGTAAACAGAATCTGCTATAATCGGTTATATCTGATATTATCTTGCCATTTAAAAAGATTTTGATAACTACTAGCTCAAGTATCTCTGAGAAACGTGATAATTGTTATAAAATATAATATTCGAACAGATCCATGGCAGATCATAAAATTCATATGGAATGACGATGATCATTCAATGGCGATAATTATTTAGCAACACAAGTAATCGAATTTCATTATTATGGATGCTGTATCTGTGAAAAGCCATTTCGTCATATATAGACTACTTGACGAGTGACTATACTCTCTTAAGCCAATCGCACGCTATATCCCAGTGGATAGAAAGAAGCGATCCATTTCTGATTTCGGGATAAGTGTGTATCAATCATTTTCCTCAAGAAGCAGTGCATTAAAGAAGTGAAAGAGCAGATTTTTTTCTAATAAGCTTGGATATTAGACTAGTTTGAGGGTGACCAAGAATTACGCTGCGTATAGAAAGTTCATTCTCATAAATTATACAATTGATGATGAACATTTTCATGATCTTGTAGAACGTAAAAATAATGATAGCTGCATCGCGTGATTCATGGAACACACCTCAGTTTGATGTATGTACCCATAGTGTGAAGATTAGCGTCCAGCTATACCCATTTGTTAGTATATTAGCCACATTTTTGGTGCATTATAGTAATGTTGAAGAAGCAATGCTCATCAAGAATAGGCACCCTTCACCAACAAGAGGAGTAGCGATCAAAGTGCTTACCCACAACTTTTCTGTAAAATAATTGTGGCAACATGGAACGCTACTCATTTTCTGTTTGTAAGTGAGACCAAGAGCGACTTGTGTTTCTATTCGTATGTATTTTTCGTATCAGTATTTCTAAGAAGTTTATAAAAACGTATTTTTCATCATTATCATTTGAAAATGGCAATCACCCTGACCATATGATAAACAACAGACAAAAATTCGACAAATTACCTTGTATACAAAACCTGAAACTTTTGACTGATCCAAAGAAATGATTACCTGGCCATGTTAATGAATCAGACGACAAAGGGTAGATTTACTCCGGAGCGAAGGTTGATTACGTCTTATAAATCTTGTATAATTCCGAACTAATTCAAAATTGAAACGCAGAGGAGCGATGAGTAATGTTAAGAATTAATTACTTGAATAAACCTGAAAACCATGACAGTTGAAATTAAGGATACCGCTCTAAATCATAGGATTTTGGGTTTCGGTCAAGAGTCTTACAAGTGTACTCAAACGATAGATCTCAGAACCTGAACAAGAGTCTTCATGGCCGCGAAACTCAACGCTCCCTTCATTTTGAGTTATTTTATCTAGAAAAAATATCCTTCATTGCATAGGAATAGCGAGAAAAGGTGCCAATTTCGATCAAACGTGACTCGTGTATAGGTGCCTGCACCTGATTTTTGGGCTAGTTTCGAATATCCGAATCTTTGCGTGAGAATATGATGAAATTAACAGCGTCAAGTTCAATGAAATTGAACGATCAAACTGAATCTATGAAAATTCAGAAAGTGCGAGTTTTACCATAACTGAATTCGGCAACCGTGTGAGTCATTGCGGACCTAATTCTTCGGCTGATTTTGCGATCTCATTCTTTTTTGTACTCAGAAGGGTGACTGACTCATCGTTGATCAATCTGATGAGATTTAAAGAGTTTACCAAGAAGCTAGATTAATTTTGATCATAATCGACTTGATTTGATTGTAGTTTCATTAAAATCAAACTAACTCCTTGGTTGCCTTTCCAGCTTTCAGCAATCGATATATTTTTTTCAGATTTATCAAAGGTGAGCCAGTCAACCAGCCCATCTAGGTATAAAAATACGAGATTGCAAAATAAGCCCAAGAATAAGATACGCGTAATTACTCACACGTTTGCCGAATTCAATTAATGATAAATCTCGCCCATCCTGAGTTTCCACAGACTCACAAGGAGACGTCCAATCTCGCGAGTCGTGGATTCATCCCAAACTTTGGGAATCATCTTGTTCTGGTGAGAAATGAAGGTATCTCATAGGATTTACCCCCATAGGCCTCCCATACTGGTATATAGCTATGAAGATTAGCATTGGTAGTATATCTATATGACGACTTTCCAACATCTAATCTCCACAGCTATGTACCAGTATGGGAGGCCTATGAGAGTAAATCCTTTGAGATACCTTCATTTCTCACCAGAACAAGATGATTCCCACACTCTGAGACGAATAAAGGACCCGCGGGGTTGGACCTCTTCAGGTCAGTTTGATCGTTCAATTTCATCGGGCTTGGCGTTGTTAATCTCATTATTTTCTTAGGCAAAGATAGATCCAGATATTCGAAACTGTCCCGGAAATCAAGAGCATTCACCCATACACGAGTCAAGTACGATCGAAATCGGCACATAACCCCGCTATTCCTATGCAATGAGGGATACTTTCTAGATAAAATAACTCAAAACGGAGGAAGCATTGAGTTTTGCAGCCATGAAGACCCTTATTCTAAGTGTTATGAGATCCACCATTTACGTATACGCTTATGTCAGGAGTTTGACCGCGCGAAACCCAAAATCCTATGATGTAGTGCGGGGTCCTTTGGGCACGAGTCAGTAATGTGTGGTGGATTATGATACATATCTGATCGGAGAATCAATTGTTCTCTTTCATTATTTTCTGTGGTAATATTGATTTCTACAGTAGGAAAAACACACACGATCAAATCAAATATTTTCGATGTCAATAAAGAGACTTCTAGAATCCTTGCTAATTTTTCAGTCATAGAGAAATGAGATGTGGTTGGATTCATCTACAGAAAACAATTGTGACCGATATGACTTGGGTTAGAAAAAATTCATCAAAATGGTAGGGGCAGAGGGATGAAGAGTGAATATTTTCTTTCTTGCGAGTTTCATTTACAAACTTCCAGTCAAATTTCGGACTATAAAAACCAGGTCGAGGGTGAAACGGGGGTGGCACGGAATATCAATCACAATCAAATTATCTTATCGATACTGATTGAAGAAAGAGGCGAATAGTTGATTGAGAATTGTGGATTATACATTTCATGAGAGCCTCTTATGTGAGGTATCTACAACTCATCAACTTTTAAGACAAAAATATTAGTGATAATGAGTGGATACAAGTCGCATTTTTGCTGAGATGAAGCAGAATCGAATAACTTGATTGGTCTTAAAGCTTATCTTCAGTGGTGCTCAAAATTTTGATGAAATTTATTCAGATAATCTCTAGGTTTTCTTTACGCCAAAGACGCAAAAGAAGCAGTATCAAAATTCCAGTATACTAATGTGTATCAATTGCGATAGCCATGTATTTCAGTTGCCACCGTTGAAATTAAATACATCATTAAATAATACACTTATTTGTCGTTTTTCAAAACATTGATCCATAATTATGACAGTACGAAACCCAATCGATCGGGTTCCCAATTTTCTTCAAGATTTTTGAATGTAGACACTTTTTAATAGAATCACGCACATTTTCGCCAGATGTTTACAGCTACTGTATATCAAGATTGAATCTTTTCAAATTTCTGCTTGTAACGAATTCTATCGAGACAGTAAGCAAAATCTTCTGAGAATTGTCATATTTTTTCACATAGAAAGAGTTTTTGACAGAGGAATTAGTTTCTCTTCCGTTAACTAAGCCATGTATATACATATAAGTACACTCGAAGACTAGCTGAACTGTCCAAGCTATAGGAAAAAAGTGAGACAGAAAGATCGTGAAGTGAGCTCTTGGTGGACAGATCAGGTGGTTTCCCAGTGTACATACAGTCCCCGACAGAATTAAGTGGACAGTATGCAAAAATTCACAGATCAGTGACTCAGGCCCACTCTTGAGGGCTTATGACACTAAATAATGCACAATTGGATTCCCGAGCATCTCACGTTTACTCATGAGGAGGGGTGACTTCAAACATTTGCGTGGTGGAACTACAGAAGCCATTTTGTACGAGCACCTCGATTTTCGATCGGACAGAATTGAGTGGACACGCACTTTAGCCTTTGGAAATCTAAATAGACCATCCGCCCATGCATATAGGGCTTTTTAGTGACCAGGGCAATCCCGTAATCACTGATGCTCATCCATCGATGGGTATAGGTTTCGCGGAATCTCGTTACATGTGAGTCCTCCCATTGAAATGGGAGGACTCAAGAATGAAGAGAATTATGGAATACCAGTCCTGGGAGTCCACTCTTGTAGCCGTATTATCAAGATCTTGCATGAAAGGTGTCCAAAATCGCCTGTAAAAGAACACAGAAGAAAGGAAATCCTCCAAAAAAAGGATTCAATCTGATAGCGGCTGCTCGGAATCATTCAAATCTTCAGTTGGATGCACCCATGGAGTTTTTTCAATCGTTGAACCCAAAAATCTCGAGTTAAGATGGTGATCAGATGGGTACAAGCATTACTCCAGATGAAGGGTAGAAGAGTACAACCCAATATGTAAGCACAGATGATAAAATGGGTCCCAAATGCTTGGAATTGATGAACATGTGATTTGGAATCAAATTCCAGCTTATTCTGAAGAATTTTGGACTCATTTGATCATCTACGTTTACATACTGGGTTGCATCTTTCCACCCTTCATCCAAACTGATGATTGTACCCATCTGACCACCATCTCAACTCGAGATTCTTGGGTCCAATGATTGAAAAAACTTCATGGGTACATCCAATTGAAGATTTGTATATGATTCCGAACATCCGTTATCAGGTTGAATCCTTTTTTTCGGGTACTTCCTCTCCTCCGTGTTCTTTTACAGGCGATTCTGGACATCTTTCATACAAGATCTTGATAATACGGCTACAAGAAAGGACTCCCAGGACTGGTATTCCATAATTCCCTTCATTCTTGAGTCCTCCCATTTCAATGCAGCGCGTTGATGCATTTTTCACAGTCAAATTGAAGAAGAATATGAAAAATTTCATCTCCGGCCTTCTCGTCACGTGTAACGAGATTCCGTGAAGCCCATACCTATCGGTGGACGAGCATTAGTGGTTACGGGATTGTCCTGATCACTAGAGAGCCCTATATTGCATGGGCGGATGGTCTATTTAGATTTTCATAGGCTTTTTAGTGAGTGTCCACTCAATTCTGTCCGATCGAAAATCGAGGTGCTCGTACAAAATCCCTTCTGCAGTTCCACCATGCAGATTTTTGCAGTCGCCACTCTTCATGAGTAAATGTGAGATGCTCGGGGATCCAATCGTGCATAATTCAGTGGCATAAGCCCTCAAGAGTGGGCCTGAGTCACTGATCTGTGAATTTTTGCATACTGTCCACTTAATTCTGTCGGGGACTGTACGTCAATGATTTTGCTGAAGAATTGATATATTTGTACATTTGTCGAATAAAAGTAGTATCAACATCAAAATTATTTCATCTTTAATACGATAACATTTATAATGACCAGGGTTATTTGGACGTTACACGTAATAAATTAATTTCATTGATTATGACAAAAAAGGGAGCTTCGAGGCTCATTATTTTTACATTTGTTAAAGAAAAATGATATAATTGAAGCGTAATTCTTTATTTCGGGGGGAGATTATTCACAATAGTTCATTAAATTTATGACTAGGTACTTTTCAAGTTCGAATGCGTTGAAGAATATGAAGATATTGAATTTCAAATTGCGGGAAAGCTGCCAAAAATATTTTACGCGTCTGTAGCAGGAATGTGGGTTTTTTCACTTGTTGTGAAAATACTCGCGTTTCCGCTAGAAACGTATGGTATGTGATTCTTCGCGAGGGAAAGATGTTTCTCCAGTATTACTTATACTCGAAGCGTAATACTTATGCTATCGTCGGCCAATTTCTCATACTCCACAGGCTAACTCGATTTCTGCTCAACAATAACAGTCTCAAAATTAGAGTGTGCTATATTTAGAACCCTGCTAAAAACAAATAGCATGAATTTCCAGTCATAATTCTTCATGATGATCTCGAAATATCACATTGGTGTTTTAGTAGTGGCTGCACTATTAAGAAAATCTTCGGAGAATGAGGAAGGCATCAATACTCTTCGGGTGAAGTTTCCTGAATGAACTGGTAATTGTCGCTGAAACGCCTTGGGAATTGTATTCGCTATTATATTCAAACGCCATTTAAGAACAAAGTAATTTTTATTTATTGTTCTTAGATAGTTATGACATTCTTCTTACAAATCATTCAAAACACTTATTAATAAACAATACCAAAATCTAATAATCCACCCATATACGCGCTGGTGTGGGCACATAAAGGTATCACAAATTCTTCAATAATAGTAAAATTTGAGGTGACTTACAAGTTCTTGTATAAAAGATTTTTTCATAGATTTAAAGAGCATATTCGGAGTTGTGTAGGGTATCAATACATTTTATGCATTGAGAATCTCAAAATTCAATCAAACTCTCAATGGTCCATTTTGCTAGAGAACTTTTCATGCATTTAAACGGCTCACGATTATCGCATCATGCCTATTGAAATTAATATGATGCGACAATTTTGAGCCATTTTATTTGAAAAAAAAAAAAAAAAAAAAAAAAAAAACAAACAAACAAAAGAAAATGAGAATAGTCTCTAATAGATAAAGTCTAACTCATTCTTCGTGTGCATTGAGTAATTGTTAATTCGTACGATTGAGTGAGTATCGTCCTTTAGTCAAATTTTACATTTAGAAAAATTAAATGCTTTTGTTGGCAATAGTTCCTGTCCAATTTTCAGTTTTAAGATCGTAATAAAAGTTATTGGAAAAATTCAAATGACTCTCTACGAACTTGAACCGTCCTCTAATTATGTGAATGAATGACAAATTAACTTCGTAAATCGGAATTGGAGGACTGATTTTTTTATTTATCCCTTATGAACCTCGGATTTGAGGCTATTCTTTATGAAATATTATTGATCGGGGTTTGACCGTCGAGATGTTGAACGGCGATTTTTTCACGATGTCAGTCACGTGCATTTTTCTTGATCAAAATGATCTCGACTATCAAACCCCGATCGATATTTCTCATTAAAAAATGGCCTCAAATCCGAGATTAATAATAGATAAATAAAAAAATTAGTCCAATTCACGAATTTGATATCAAGAATTATTTGAAAACTGATATAATCTCAAAAGTGATCTAACACATGTGAACTACACAGAAATCTATCCTATACAGTAGATAGCGTATTATTATTGTGTACCGGTATATAATAATCCTTCGATGGCATTGATTAGATACAATATTTTGATGTTCTCGTTCTACAATATCACTTCACTGTTCTTTCGATCTTGCTGCACTCTATATCAATTCTCACTTTTTGAAATCAAAACACTCATAATAAGCCAATCTTCAGTGTGGTAATCATTATACACCGATGTCTGCACTTACATACGGTCACTTTTCAATCGCGATTTGACACTACTCATCAGCACTCGTGAAATATCAATTTTTTTCAGTCTCGCGTTCTTCCTTAGTCCATTTTTAATATATATCTTCAATAGAGTGTTATTGACTCCTGCAATTTCCTTTTTGCGAAAATAATTTTCTATTCTACACATTTTTCAATACAGTCCTTGTATATCATACATTTCATTTTCCTATTTTATTATGATCATTATGACCCGAATCAGCGAATTAACGCTATCTTCATATGCCGATAACCATAACACTATTCTCCCTTTTTTCGGCTATAATATCTTCGTTGATGATTTGATTTGTGAACTTGCTTTTACGTAGCTTGCTTATCTTCTTGGGTAGAAACTTTAAAGAGAAATAAGATGGAAGTCAGTGATATAATGTGCAATGTTGATAAGTTATTGTAAATATATTATGGGCAACCTTGGGCTTATAGTGTATCACAATACTTGGATTTATTTTTTATTCGAATCGAATCGATATATATATATATATATATATCACTTAGGATATCATCAATCGAAAAGAACTTCATCAGATTCAAATTTTTTAAGCTAGGCAAATTTAAGCATATGAATTATAAAAAGTCTCACAATTTTCTTTATTAAAAAAGGTTCTAAAAGTATTGGATGAGTATCAGAAACTTTGCCAAAATGGCTAGTTGAACAATTCATTGAAAAGCTAGCACATTATTACATTTCATTCATTCTACTCCCGTTCAGAAGAAAACCATGACTCGAATGATTTATCTCCGAGATTTAAACTCACTCTAAGAAATTTTTGAACTTTGCATCAATGATAGAATTCTGATTGTCTCAATAGTTTTTACAATAAACATAATAATTGTTATTACCGTAAACCGGGGTGAATATAGACCACTTTTGACCTTCCACTGTGATTTTCGTGGTCTTATTCATACCAAAACATAATGATTGGGTAGTAAAAATTTGAGTCGTGAGCTCAGCTACGAGATACTGTTATCAGGTTTTGATTTCGACCCCACGGTTTTTCAAAGACTGCAAAAAACAGGGTGGACACATTCACCCCGTCGACAGGGGTGACGGTGTCCACCTACGCCTCCAAAGCGCACAACTCGTGAATTCAAGATTTTAAATTCATATCAAGATACTTTATCATACGTATTTTGACCCGTTGAACATCATCCCAGTGGTTTAGGAACGATACAATGCAACCTAGTGGGGTCATACGAGCTAATTAGTCGACCTGGTACTTGGAAAAAAATCGAAATTTGCAATAAATTTTCAAAAAATCACAATACGGGCTAGAATGGATCAATTTGAACTTTTGAGGTCGCATTTTCTTCGTTCTATTAATACTTTTGAGAAAAAAATTGTTCGCTACCCGTTGAGGTACTGGATTGATGTCAGAACTGTTTCTTCATCAAAACCTGTTTTAGCAATAATATTCGCTGTGTTGAGACCACAAGACAAAAAATTTTCCCCTGCGCGAGGTACCTCACACCATAGTTCCCCAATTCAAAATCATCATCTAAACACGACTACGTGGTTTATTTCGAGCTAACGCGTCAAAATTCTCTGCTAGCCACAAAAAACCTGTTTGTTTGGGACATCAATTTTCAAACTTCATAATACAGCAAAGAAAGTACTTTAGAGTCCATTTTCATGGAATCAAAGTTATTCATTTGGGAAGTAGAGATTTCAAGCTTCAAAATGACCTCCGGCAGGTTTCTGTAGGTGCTATAGAAGCGAAGATATGATGCTGACAATCTTTTTGGGGAAAGCGAATATATTCATCCCGGTGGACACATTCACCCCGGTTTACGGTATCAAGAGTAACATCTTATTTGAGATGAATTGTGATACAATTGATTGAATTTCCATTATAAATAAAATATTTGTAGGAAAGTATGGGCAGTTGTTTCTAATTGATCGTAAGAGTGGATTGAATTGACATATAACATGCTAAGATGAGCTAAACATTCATGTGTTTGAAATACCCTATTTTCAGTTCAATTTTCTTGTATTGAATAACGAAAGGGGGGAAATCCAAGCCATTACATGCTCTATTCATCATGCAGATGAACGGTTTTTAGTCAGAATGAATGTATTCTTTTCACAAAAGAAAACTCGAGAAAAGTTGCTAGTGAAATTCGTCCTTGACATTCAATTACAGCTAAGGTAAGTGTACCCAACTTGCCCCATTAAGCCGTTTTCTCGATAACTCTGGTCCATCTCCATATTTTCCAACGTATTTTAGCTCATTTTAAAGCTTGTTCCAAGTCCTAGGTACGTCCAATTTCAACAAATTGGAGCCGAGTTATCTTGATTTTTGCGAAAGAAGATTTTTTGCGAGTTTTCAACAGTGTGCTCCTAATTTGCCCCCACGTGAAAAAGAGGCCTATTTCCATGTAATTATACGGGTTTTTCGTATAATTGAGATATTTCGGCTCCCAGACCTCCAAATAAGACGTACTTTAACTCATTTTTTAGCTTTTTTTATCCCCTTTCAAATTTTTGAGTGAGATTGATGTATTTGAATGGATTAAAGAACGAGTGTGGTAATAGAACTATGGGGGCAAATTAGGAACATTGCACTTTTTCTAGTAACATGGCCGCAGAATCGACTAAAAATCGAATTTTGCAATTCTGCTAAAAGCATTCTAAAGTTGGGACAAAGACAAAGAAAATGAGTTGAAGTACGTTGGAATTGATCACATCAATTTTGTGTGGCATAGATTTTACATAGTGACCAACAAAAAAGAAGTCGAAAGTACCGAAAACCATTTTTTTGTTGTAAGAAATGCGCGTGTCATTGAGGATCGGTCCAGAACGTTTATTTTCTCATATTTTGACGTAAAAACATGAAAAAAAATGCGCGGCAAGGTCTGCGGGTTCGTACATTTGAGAACTGCAAATGTACTGGGTGGGGTCAAATTAGGCACAGTTACCTTATAATGAAAGATGAACTTTGCCGATGAAATATTTGCAAGCATGAGTGGATGAGTGAAAGGACGAATGATCAAAGCATGGTAATCGGAACCTTTTACTTTTTTCTGAATTGAAGGGGATAGTGGTTAAACTTGAGTCAATCATAATCAATAGGCTCTCAAAATTCACTTTTTATTGATTACTGCCCATTTTTGTTATTCTTGCAAATGACTGTGCATTTCAGTGATATCATCATAGTATTCAGAAGCTACAAATGTCAATGCAAATTCCAGTTAAACGTTACTCTTATCCATTCAATTTCACAATTGATCACATATACTTTTCCCGGTATTGAAAAATGTATCATACGTTGAAGACTGCGCCCATAAAAATACTCAAGGCAGTACTTCAAAAAAGTCATAGTTCTCGCAAATTATGAAATTGTTTATTATTACAAAAGCGATTGCTAACCCACCCGACATTTGACAAATCGTGAAAAAGCTTTGTAAAGACAAAATCCTGATAATGTTAACGCATTTGTGTTAAAAACGATGTTAAAAAGGTTCCATTTCTTGGAAACTCCTACCATCTTTCTCTCTATTTTTTCAAGACCACATGCTTTAAGAAATAGTGTTGGACTCTGATAGGTTATTTTTGTTTCAGACACATAACTAATGATATTGTGACTTTGCAACTAAGGAAACAGAGGCAATGAATGAAAAATCAATGACTAAGGATTCAACAAAAAAAGGGTGCTCAGATTCTTTTCGTTCAAAATTGGGTAAAATGATATCAGATACGTTTTTCATAGCCAGCTTAACGCTCAGAGGGCTTTCAGCTATCACCAATGTTTATCATGTGTTTCTCGATCACTTTATTGATTATGGCAATATAATTTACGATGGTATTCGTATAATTTTTCATGACAAATAAGGAAATTAAGTACACATTTACACGCAAATCATGCAATAGTCCATCAGAGAAATGTATCGCCACAAATTATAATGCGACTCATAACAAAGTTCGCATTGCCATTAAATCGCTTTTAATTTTGGCAGATAGATTCTGGCAGGAGATGTATGACGATGATCGTTGATATCACGGGAGAGCTCACAAAACGTCTATCATTCCTCCATCGGATAAGAGGCGATAACGTCCAACGCGTTCACGCTCCAAGTCCACTGCAGAGTATCCAAAAGTCAAAATTTTGATATTATTTCCTCAAAGTTTACAAATACATACGGTAATTACGGATTGACAAAATCCTATCCGACTGACTACAATAGCGGGCACACTTTTACAAACACATATTCGAAAACTCTGATGTGTACATTCGTACTACTAGTTATTTGAAATTTCGAAAGATAATTTTCTCGATAATCTTATATTTCAATACTCTGTAAAATCTCACCACAAAATTATAAGATCTATGAGTAAAATTCGATTGCCGAGCTGTACTGTCAAGATCGATGGCCTACATGATTTAATTTACTTTTTAAATTTCGATTGGATTTAGTGGATTCATGAGTGTGGGAGTGATTTCGAATAGAGGGTACAGCTTAGAACAGCGAAAATATGGTTCAATAATGATAAAGAGATGAACAATGTATCTGAATAATATCTAAAAGTATTTTATGACAAAGCATCAATGCCACACAATTCAAACGATGTATCAAATTTATATTCATGCATCATGCAACAAGAATCAAAACTTGATTAGAATATTGCAAAACTTGATGAGAATGTGACAAACACATCTCACTTAGTAATGAGGAAACTATATAATTTGCACTTTCTATCATACGTCAAGGCCATGCGGTAGACGCGAAAGCTGATCTTTGTTCCAACTTTACTCGAATTTTCCTTCGATTTGTAGTAAACGGCGAGTTGTCGCGCACTTGTTATCATCAAACTCGAATGGCTCGATTCGTCGTTTAGCCCAATTCGCGAGAGAATCGGATAAAAGTGGTAAATACAATGTGCTCATTTTATAGGTTAGGAGGTACCAGGGGTCTACTTGTTCCCATTTTTTCACAACACTTATAATTTAGACTAAACGGCGAGTTGTAGAGTATAATTTAGTCAATTACAATAACTGGACAACTCATCTCAATCTTTGTCTCATCAAAATTTTAACATAAGATGTAAATAGAACTCCACAGCCGAGTCGCACGGCTACCGCATGCCCTTAAGGGCAAATCCACGGAGTTTGGACTAATTCATTTATCAATGACGAGATAAGAAAGAATGGGTTGCAAAACTGGTCGAGTTCTTTCATTTCGTTCAGAGTTAGTAAAGGCTCAAAGAGATGTCGGAGTGCTATCCTCATTGCATACTTACCGGCATTTTCGACTTTCGATTTGGTAAATTTTTGATTTATTACAAATATTGAAGCTATGGCCCATTCCAAATGTTTCAGCGAATCAGCGATAGCTTTACTAATTATGATATCTCAAAAATTTATAGAATCAACTCGAAAGTCGACGATGCCAGTATTCGACATCAGCTTGAAGAGAAATTCTATTTCATCGATTTGAAACTGACGAATATGCAAAATATAAGTAAAAAATGCCGATTCGTGCACTGTGAAACTCGTTTTCTGTTCGTTTTGAAGTTGCACAGTGAATAAAGGAACTTTGGAGGTGAGAATATCATCATCTAATCATCAAACAGTTTCTAACTACACTCTAAACTATTATGGCACACTCAAGCCATTTCTTTATTCATTCTTAAACGAATAACATATTCCGAGCCCTCGAATGGATTTGCCCTCATCTTGCCGGTTTTTAATCAACTGTTTTATTCAGAAGTATATAACTCTTACTTATAGCGCTACCGAAAATTCGATAATGCGCTAATTTTGGCCGACCACGAAGGAATCTTCAACCATAAAAAATATGATGGACATGATGGCTGACAGCGTTTCATTGACAGCTGAAATTACGCTATAGTCAGAAAAGTCGGTACATCGTCTATTTTGATAAAGTTGAGTCCGACGAAACATCATGGTAGAGTAAATCTTTTATAATTTGGGTATGGGGCCATACATAATACATTGTATAAAAATATTCTTGAAAATATGAGTCAATCAACGAACATGGTACAAATAATTCTACATAGATACTATAATAGAAGGGTGCAGCTAATTTTCAACAAACTCACTTTTGACCCGACTTCCAAGCTTCAGAAGAAATCTTTGACTCGAAAATAGTCATGACGACGAATGGCAAAAGTACAAAATTGAAAATTTTCTGTATTTTCTATTTTTCTACAAAGTAGAGGCTTATTAAGACTACATTCTTGGCATGTCACAGATTTTCGAATTTTTTTTAGATTTTTATGATGTATCCTGGCAAAGTTATCACAAATATCGATTTTCGAGTATGTGCAAATATTCGGTTTTCGAAATTTGTATATTTTTGAACAATGCAAGGTTATTTCCAAGAGGAAAGTCGAATTACAAATATTTTCATGAATTGATGACAAATTATGGTCACTGAAAACGCTGAATCTTAATAGCTCGCAGAATCAGAATTACTGTCTGGATTTACGTTATCTCAAGAATTCATCGGAATATCGGGAAACTCAAAAATGTCGGTAAGTGTGCGACAGATATAGAATCCCGGCAAAACCGCAACAAGTATTTATGTTTGCAAACTTGAATGATCATAGTTTATTTCTTTATGGTACTCATCTAGATCTAAACGTAGAGTCTTGAAATTTGAAAGAGTTTCACAAGACAAAACCAAAATGGATGAGAAAATGAGTTTTTCAGTTTAATGGTATCGTAAGAACCGCAGACATTTCGTGTCCAGAAAACCATAATGATAATTTCCTGCACTCAAAAACTTCTCGAGGCAATAACATGAGTAAGGTATGTATCATAATTTTGACAAAAATGTAGTAAATTCAACTCTCTAGAATAAATCTTGTACTAATTTTCAACTTCTTCGTCATAGGATGTCAGTCAGGTATTTTGATCGAAGAGATAAACATTTTTGAATTGACGAACAATGTCCCGAGTCGACTCTCGAAATTCTATGCGGTTTGAAAGAACGCATAGGAAGCGAAAACTCAACTTGAAATTTTTGGCTCAATCCTATGGAGAATTAGTCAATATATATATGTTGTTATAGCACGACTGCATTCAAAATGGACATGAGCGTTTCATTACTTTCTGCCTTAATTGTATAAGTATACAATTTAGAGGGCCGAAATACTTTTTGCTTCATTTTCACCGAGTCGATTGAAAAATAGGATTATCTCAAATCTCCTTGTGCGTGATGTGGTTATATACACGAGGGAAATCGTCAGAATTGTGTCGGTAGACTATTTCTAATTCAAGGGACATATTTACAGAAACAAACCCACCCTTATCCATGATAAGTGTGAGTAAGGTCATGATGGTGATGATAATGATGAAAAATAAAAGCTGGGATGAGACAAAAAAATTTTGAACACTGACTACTAATGAAACAATTAGCTACATCTACTCTAATCAAACAACAAATTTTGTAAAAGCAAGCAAGTATACTCGTGAGATTCCTCTCAACGTACTTTCCAGAGTGGTACAAAGGCAACGTGCGTGAGCGTAGACACGAAAGCATCCCGACGATCATCTGGTTTCAACTTTTGATGTTCATGTAAGCGATTTTGTGTCATTAAGTAGAATAAATTCCCTTGAATAAAATTTTCCTTAACACGTTCAATGCGGTGACGAAAATCGCGCTCGGGTTTTGTGTGCAATGGGCCCAGCAGTGGGGCCCATTTAGAGGGATATTGATCACCGCCGCACGCAGGAAAGGATGCGTGGGTCTCATCGATAAGGTCCATCGCAGTAAATGTGTTAAAATAGCTTGATTAGGATATGATGAGGATAAGACCGCCATCGAAGGCAAGGAATTAAGATATTTCAATGAGTGCACTGTAAAAATTGTATTAAAACAACTTTAACCAAAAAACTTCACTTGACCAACAAAACTTCGACCAGACCAATTGAAATGAATACTTTTGTAGAGGTCTCTGGACGACATTTTTGGGACAGAAGAACAAGTTTCTTCGCGTTTTCGTGTATAAACAAATGAAGAAAAAAAACACCAGCGGCGGCTACGCGAGCTTTTTAGGAAAAAAACTAGGTTAAGCAACGTTACCTCGGTTCAGTATCCGGATTGGTGACCGCTCGCTTGGTTCTGTCAATTGAGCGTCCGGATCAAATAACCCTAATACGAGCGCCTTGGCGGACAACGAGAGCTAGTCAGGTTGTACGATCCAGACGCTCAATTCCTAATGCCAGACAAGTTATGGGCTCCGAGAACTAAGACGGGTGGTGGGTCATTCGGATATGAATCACAAAAACGTTGCTTAACCTGCATTTCGCGGACGTTTTATCCGATGTTTTCACAAAAAAAACGAGGTAACTTGATTTACAGGCCCAAAATGTCATTCGAAGATTACCATTTACTAATCTCATGGGTCCTTTTTATTGTACCATACCCACAATAATGTAGTCGAAGTATTATTAGATTTTTGAGATATCGTGATTCCGATGAGTAACGCCTGTTCCGCATGGTTCATAAAATCGGCGTCACTATCCAGATTTGGGATATCTCAGAAATTCATTGCAATATTCGGGAACTTGACAATGCCGATATGAAGTATGCATTGCGCTTGGGACTCTGATATCCCTTTAGTATGTTCAAAGTTACAACGGAAAAGTGATAAAGAAGTTTCGACACTTATTTATGATCAGATGAATTTTCCACATAAATGCACTACTTGTAACTCATTTTTCTAATTCTTAATCTTTGAAAATTCGTCACAAACAAAGACCTGGGTGTTGGTGTATTACACCAGGTTTTGTAGTAAAGTAATACCTGTGCAGAGAAGTTGAGGATTCAATATAACTTTTATTACAACGGTCCTTCAACATTCACGTGATATTTCCTTGATTGAATCACAATAACTCGATATAACACTATAAAAATCATCTGCTGCGTCAAAAAATATACCATGATTATTTCAAGCAATCAATGGTCAAGATATGAGACGAAATTTATTTGTATAAAAATCTTACATTACGAGAATCGCTCTACTAGGAATAGAGATAATAGTCCGGTCTCCAGCCACCCTTCCGCATGTCCGTGAAATCCAACTTCGGAACGATCTGTCTCAAAAACTATTCGGCGAAAAGTGTCCACCTTCGTCTTGGTTTCAATCAACACACATATAGATTCGAATAAGACAAAGGTGGACACTCTATACCGTGTTTTGTATTAGATTGGTACTATTAGTCACGGACATACGAAAGGGTTGCTGGAGACCGGACTATAATTTCTATGAGCGATATTTTCGTGCACTTCTAATAAAAGCTACCTAATATAAAAAAAGTGCTTCTGGACGAGGCACAAGAGTAAGAGTTTTAAAATAGTGGATCACGCACAAGAGCATTTTATTTTAGAATGTAAACGCACGTTTGTACTAAAATCACACAAATGCTTATTCTTCAGCACTAGTGAGTGGAGACATCGATTTTGTAAGCCGTATCTGGAGCGACAAAGCCGCTACCAGTTCTCTAAATTATACAATCTTTGTTCATTGCAGTACTGTCCATTAGATCAAAATGATCAATTTTGTTGATCAATGGCTCGCGAGATACGTGATCCAGATCGATTCTGAACTAGATAAGCTATAAAAGTTGTACATTGTCATATAATAGACACGGTCGAGATTCATGTGGGTTGATTTGGACGGATGACTTCTTCAATGAAGAAGTAATTTAAGATTAAGAGTCAAGTATATCAAATGTTTAAAACTAATTTTCACTTGTAAATCCTGAAAATATTGTTTCAAGATTAATAACCAACTAAATAGATGTTGAGTCTTTTTCTCAGCCTCAATGTGACACCTCAATATAGGTTTGGAGTTTCGTGATTGGAGTGGATGACTGATCGTTTGAGCACTTTTGAGGAGTGATTAAGGTAATAGGATCTCTATATTGGGTGACTGCATTTCCTCCAGTACCTTGTACATTGAGTAAACGACAAGCCAACAGTATACCTAAAAGAGTATAAATAGTTCAGAAGTCAACAGTAGTGTTGCAATGTAAGATATGGAAAATCTTGAAAACTTACATTATATCCCATCCACAAATAATCCACTAACACAATGAATACACTGTTAAGCTGAAAACAATAACCAAAAAATGTTGGAGGTATTTTTATTGAGCTATGACATATACTCAATTCTAGTATTGCACATAAAAGCTCCAAATTTATTGCCACTCTTAAAAAAGTTGAGAATTATAGGGGAAAGATTTTCATCATCTCGATTGCTAGTGAGCTGCAACCAGTGTTCGAAAGATATTAAAATTCAAGCTCAACTGGTTGGAAGACAAAGTTCGAGAAAAAGTTTGTGGTATTAGGTTATTTGAATCATTTTATAAGGAAAGGTGACAGAGTCAGCGTGTGGCAAGACAAAGTGACAACAAAGAGTGAGTCACACTCTAATTATTAATATTGTAGAATAATAATGAATAAGTGATCAATGGAAACTCACATAAATGTAATAGGCCCACAGTAACCATACTCCAAATAACAGTTGGAATGAGCAGATGATACCCCACATTGTTATCCAAGGTAACATGAAACCCCGCACTCCTCTTTTAAGCCCATGAATCATCAAAAACGCAGAGGATATCAGTGACCAAAAAAAGATGATTAGGAGTGTACCGTAGACTAACATAGCTGAGAAAGAGTTTGTAGCATTTAATAATTATTCAAGAAATTCAGCTTGAGAGCTGTTTGCAGTCCAATTAAAATGAAAAATTACTCACAAGATCTGACATCCGTTTCAAATAAAGGATTGTACAATTGAGTGGAGTCACCGCCATTCATCTGATGAACTATGAGTGTCATCAATATAAAACTAAGTGCCTGTAAAGCAATGATAAAATTCGTATAATAAAATGGCTAATAAAAATGAATATACTAGGGACTGTTGTTTCCAAAAGCCTATAAAGAAAATTTAAATGTTAAAAAGATTGAGATTGATTTTCCAATCACTCACCACACTGTATAATGCTATGGCTTTAACGGCTGTTTGCATGTTATCCGTCCAAATGAATGGCGACCAGCAAGAATCAAATTTCTTCATTGTGAAAAGTTTGAATTAAAGTACTTATTCTCTCAATCTCACAAAAAAATTGGTGGTAAACAGGCAGAGCTCCGTAACGCTACAGGTGCAACCGATTCCGATGCGGCATTGTTTGGGCGTCGTCTCGAGGTATGCATCCACGCCACGTTGCCATATTTACACAAATTCAATGCAGGGCAGTGTCATGAAATGCGTTGATGCCAGATCCTCAAGGTGCGCGGGCACTTTGAGTCTTTTGAAGTTGAAGAAAATGTTTCTAACACTATACTATTCCTCGCTTCTGTTACATTATCATATAAGTAATAAGTACAAATCCCTTCTATCTGTCACCGAAAGAGAGATTGACTTTTTACAGACTTGAGTTCGCAAAGGCATTTCAAATTTCAATATATAGTTCACATTTTGGTTTGCTCGGATTTTGGTCATTCGTGTCATGTTATACTAAGGGTGTAAAGGGACCCTGTCAACGAAATTGTCAGCTACAGGAATTCCAGAAAGACAAATCGTTACGTTCAACTCCTTCATACGAATTCACGCTGAGAAAAACTCCTCCACTTTCCAATTTTCCAAGATTATTGATAAACACGCTATAACCAACTCTCGCACGTGAAGACACGATCGGGGTATAGAAATACTCGCATTGAAAAAAGAAAATACCCGTCTCCTCGGAAATCTCTTGTTTTTAGTTTTTCCACGCTGGAAATCGTTGTCCATGAGCATGAAGGTCCAGATCACTGTACCTCGTCGAACATTCTCGATTAAAAAATTGAAGCATATACGCGTTTACGCAACAGCGTTTTGTTTTCTCGGAATTTCGAACTGTGGGCGTTTATGAATAAAATCTAAATCTTGAAATTACATTGGGTAGACTTTTGTATTCGGCTTCTGCATTCTATGTATTGAGCTTTAACGAGACTTCCACCCAGCTAAATGCACCGAGAAATGCACTAGAATCGCTGATTATTGGAGATAAAAAAATGCTGCATTCTGGGCACTTTGCTTCATTAATTGTTTACGCTGAGCGTAGTAATTTTGTTGATATATTTGAAGTTTTCACGTTTTCAGGGGGAATTCTAATTTTACTGCTATTTGCGTGATGTGATGAAAGAACTAGACGAACTTACAGCGTGACAGGTTATATTCAGGGAAGTCTCTCCGGCATCGCGGAGTGAATATGTCCAGGGATTTGTGGAGTAATGGAAATCGTAAAATATATAATGGTATTTTATAGCTGAAAATGGGGGGGAATGCCTTTTCACCGCGCGAGAACGGCTCGAAGACGGCGTTTTCGCCGTTAGAAGCTATGAAATGCATTCCAAAATACAGTGAATACTCGATGTGCACAATGTGGATAGCACAAGGATATCCTCCAAATAGAATCGTGATGGCAAATTCGACGCGTAAATTTTTTTGATTTGACGCCCTGTTTGACGAATCAACCTCTTGCGTTCCGTCAACTTGCTGGCTCATAATAGATGCAATAACTTCAATCAAACGGTCGGTCCTTCTATTTTTTCTAGTTGTTATTGAAAAATGTCTAAATCGAAATATCAAAGTACGCGCACCCAATGGCATTGTTCAGCATTCCCCTAGATTTTCCAAAATAATCCGTTTTTCCCATTCTCAATTGATCTTAGAACAGATTGAACTCCTCGAGCTCAATCTGTTCAAGATCTTTAGTTCGTGATAGGAAGGGTCTATGAGACGGCGGATTTGGCTAAATCTTTGAAGTGTGGTTAGTTTAGTTAGAGGTATGGTTTTAGCGACGAAAGGGGATTTCCGGACTAGCAGCCATTGGAACAGCGTCTCCGAGACACGGGTTACATCATTGGCATTGCTCATTTCAGTCCTTTTTAAATAATAATGTATGCATATAATTGAGAGGGTAGGTGGAAAAAGGGCGTAATGGCAGAACGGTCATTCTGAGAAAATCAATAAGAACTTAATTAAAAACCGCTACAGACATAATTGGACAAGTTGACCTGACTTATTTCGAAGTAAGTAACATTCTCGAAATAACCCAACCCGAGCTGGGAGATGAAATTCGATTTTGAGCTCCTTTCAGCAATTTCAAAAATACAATTATGCCCTTTTTTCGAATACAGGGTCAAATTTCGGCTTTTCTTTCTCATAAAAAGTGGAATTAAATCTCGCGATCAAGTCCAATCGTCTCCAAATTCCTTGAAAGTGTTCCTGGGCATGTTTTGAAAGATATCTGATTGCTAGGGGATGGTTCGATTTATGCTCCACGGTTCTATGGACACGAGAAGCTTCCATCAGTCGTGTGAAAATGACGAGAATTTTTCTTCACAAGGGAAGGGTGAAAACACTCAATTTGAAGGTAAAACAACATGTTCTGATCGTTGTATCAGGTGGAAAAGCGTTTCCAGGCTCTGGAGAATTTTTATAAAATGTTTCCTCGCCCTTTTTCCAGATCCGCCCTCACTTACGCCCTGTTACAGAGTAATTACGCCCTTTTAAATCTTTTCATTCAGGTACTTGAGCCCTTTTTCCAAATCCTGTTGGGCTGAGCAATGAATTAAGCCCTGCTTTTGAAATGTTATCACAGCAGTTACGCCCTTTTAATATCTTATCGTAGCAGTTACGCCTTTTCAACATTCTATCATCGCACTTATGCCCTTTTATCGTGCAGATGAAAGGGCGTAATGGCGGTTACGCCCTTTTATCTGCCAGACGGTTTTTGGGGTCTTACGAAAAGACCTTGGTATAGGGGCTCAAAAAAAACGATGTCCGGAAAAAGGGCATAATGGCGGTTACGCCCTTTTTCCACCCTTCCCTTCAATCATTATATCAATGCTGATGTGACAAGTCGTAATTCAAGAGCGATCGAGCGTTAGACTCAGCAAATTTGGGTACGTATCACCTTTTAGTCCTAAATGACGGGGTTTCTCGAAATTACAGCAATTTACAGACATGCACTCCTTGGAACCTTCTGGTGAGACTGAGAACATGGGCCTATTGAGTGGCATAGTTGTTCAAGAAAGAACGGAGAGCGACACAAGAACTTGGTCAGTGAAAATTTCAAGAGTATATTATACCGCAATAGGATTAAAGCATGTTCCTCCACCAATCAACGAAATTTCTAATCCTGATATAGAAAAATATTCCCTATCAAATGAATTGATCAAGTTTTGATCATTTCACAGTTTCAGCTTTTCCTGATATGACGTTTATTTAGATACTTAAATTGTCATACTTCGTGCGTTCTTAGGAAACAGTTTTCCATCAGTAATGTTTTGGCCTCTCGATTTATCCATTTTTCATCTCCAAGCCTTCCATTACAGATTGGTGTTAGTGTTATTTGACTCTCAAAAAATAAGTTGAACGTTCTCGTTAAATTAATCGTTTTATTGATACTCTAATTACTTCTTAATGATTATTATTGAAAATCCAATTGGTCATTTGCGTTGCTGTAACCACTATTATTCATTTGCACTACTTGGATGCAGGCTCTCAATTTGGTGAAGATGGAAATAATATACACAGACAGTCGAGTTGATGGAAATTTACAAACATTTCCACCCGTCGGTAGATTCTCATCAAAATGTCGGTAAAAAATATACACATTTTCAAAAAGGATCTAGATGCAAAACTACAACAAATTTAAGTACTGAGTAGACAAAACATTAGGCGTTGAAAGAAGGTGAACGGAAAGTATTAGATGATCGTCCGGTGCTTGTGTCGGCGTTTGACTTTGAACCACTTCTTTCATCCCTATCTCCACTGGGAAGTAATTCTTTATTGGCTCCTTCAAGATTAGCTCTGTGTTGGGCACTACGTGTGTTTTGGCTACTGTTGTGTAAGTGAGAGTGGCGTTTCACCACCAGAGATGCAGAAGACTCACCCGACTCCCAACCGTCTTCATCACCTGTGGTGTCGCATTCGCTACTTTCACCTTCGCTCGACTCACTTGGCGTCTTTTGTCCGCCCACGCCGATATGGACATTATCTTCACAGCGTCCTGTGACGGGCACACTAGTTGGGATGCTATCACCAAGTCGGTGCATGTAGAGACTGACCTACAAAAATTATGCATTCAAATGTTATTAATTTATCTACTCTGCGTGAGCACTTCCGTCAAAGATTGATCTGGAATTTTTCTAGTTGGTATGGTTTCAACTGTTCAGCATTTTCATAAGAAAAGAAAAAAAAAAAAAACTGTTCGACATTGTATAACAGTGATTACACTAAAACATTCGATACATTCAAGATCTTACACAATGCCAGCCTCGAAAAAATTTGGACTGAAATTGAACGAGTTAAAAGTGTACATTCTCCATAACTTTTGCAAGATATTATCACGAGATTCCAGGCCCAATATAGGCCCGTCGATCAGACTTAACCATTAATTTCGACATGGATTTGACACGGACGAAAATCAAGACGACCAAGATATTATAGAATGGCATGGAATTTGAGTTGTCAAGGTACCTTAAAATCTGGACTATACAATTTGTGGTGTTTATCTTTGTGAGCTCCATCCAAACCCCATTTATCTATTGCCAATACTAGAGTTGGTGGCACAGGGCCCAAGCTTGCAAGCGATCCTGTTCTCGGCTTCGTATGGACGATAGGTAATTCCATTGCAGATCCATCACAGCTCAATGCTCTCGTTGTTCTCTCGATAGGCCCACCATTGTCGTACTCCGAGGTCAGGTGATCGCGAACAAAGAAGGTGTTGAACCAAAAGTGAAAAAGTTTCTCCTGTGAAAAATAAGATTTACGTCAGATGAATGGAAAATCTAATTTTGCTTTAAAGAAAGTATTGATCTCTGAGCTGATGAACATACTTTTCGTTTCACTTTTGGAACATTGTAAAAGTCAACTCTTATGTCACCTCTCACAGGAATACTGGGTTGTAACGGGATACAAAGCGCGGATGTACCTTTCCTGACTTCAAGTATTTTTGAACTAAATATTTTTTTGTTAGCCTCTGATATCACAAATAAATCTGAAAGTTAAAATATATATTTAGTTTGGAATAAATACTGATTAAAAGAAACATTACTCTGGTGATTAGTATACTCACAGCCCTGCCCACCATTGAGAGATGGTATCGGATCTAATCTGATTTCTCGGAGTATTAGCGTGACTGGTTGATAGTTGAGACCATCTCTGACAAGGGTAGAGTAGTAGTTTACATATCTCCTTTGTGAAGGAATCGTCACCCCTTTCCTGCGATTAGCACAAGAATTTATTCAATTGCACAGCGTATGAATTGAACTGATTTAATATTCAATTTCTAGTTCTTTACAAACTGCCCTTACCTGTCAGTCGTTCTTTGTGTACCATAAAGGTTTAGAGCTTCTGATGCAGAGCTGCACTGTTTGCTGTGGAGTAGGTAGCAGCATATCATTACACCTGTTCTACCTTTTCCAGCTTTGCAATGTACAACCGCGACATTGCGATGATTCTCTGTTAACCAGCTATGGACGTCTTCACAAAATGGCTTTACTATTTCCATAGACGGAGGATTGTGATCATCAAAGGCATAATGAGCTACCCTTTCTTTGAACTTTTTACAGTCGTAAGATCGTTCTGAACATCTGATGGGATAAAGAAACATTGAATCAATAGAGTTCTTTAGCATGTGATTGATGTATAGGCATTTTGCAAAATCTGGTACTGACAGATTGTATATTTTGTAGTGATCCTTATGCTTGGATTCTAAAAATTTTCGCACATCATCAATATGATTTCTGTACACTCCCTCAAGCTTCTCGGCAGGAAATCCCATAGCAATTAGATTATCTTTAATATCTGTGTTTCATTATTAAGGAAGAATAAGATGATTCTAAGATTTTCAATGAATGATAATTAGAGATCATTGAATGAATAGATTAAAAACAACAGTACATAAAGGATACAAGTGAGATCAAGGTCAAACCCATCCTTTGTGAAACGTTTTCGACGTTTGCTGACAAGCCCTTTGATAGGATTAGTCATTTTCATGTTACTTATGGTATTAGCCATGCTTGGTTGGTTTTGGTTCAGCTCGCTTGATTCAAGTATCTCTGCTCCAGTCTCCTCCTCGACAGTTGTTTCTTTTTGACTCCCACGCCTACTGCAACCACTTTCAACCTGATAACAACAAATTCAACGGGAAGACACTTGTTAACAAAGCAATCTTCTCTGCAACTAAAAATTGAGGATCCAATCATTAGAACTCAGAGACAGAAACAGAGGCTATAAAAAATAGAGACAAAGAGGAATTTTTGATAATTGTTTAGTATTGGCGTACAAGCTCTTGTTCGACTTTTGAAATCAACAAATTAAATAATGAACAAAGAGTTTGAGGGATTGAGGATAAAGGTTATTTCATAAAACTATTTTGAAAAAATTTCAATATCTGACTTATAAATTAATTCAGAGCTGATGATTTTATGGTTACAGGAATGGTCAACTAATGTACTGTTACATTCAATGACAATGGAGAAAAAAAGTTTGGGAAAAGAAGCAGATATAGAATTACCTGTGGTCCAAGAATTGTGGTCTCATGTGAGACAGATTGTGGTATTCTTGGCTCTTCAACACAAACATGGAGAGGAGTTACCGATGCTGAAATATGTTCAGATATTTTGTTGTTCAATCGATTACTCGAGGGTCTCCTGCAGGAAAAGCATATACCCATCAATTCACAGAACATATGTCTTGGCTATTGTCCATCCTACTCAAGCTGAATAATGACAGCCTATTAAATGGCTCACAATGGTTAAGTTATAATTGAAAACTGTCACACAACGCGTTTGCACTAATGACACCAATAACCGTAAAAGCACATTGCACTACACTGGTATAATTTGTCGACTTTGATATCACTAGAATTTAATATAGTTTGTGGAAGCACAGTAACACTGCAAAGATCAAATCTTCGGGTCACATTCTCAAATATTCCATTGGAGAAGGTCACCAAACAATCAGCTATCTAAGTTGAATCAGCTACCAATGTAGCAATCACAGACAGTTCACTTGAATAGCATAAGCGACAGTATATGATAAGTGTCGCAGAGCAAATTTTCAATGAAGAACTTGATGTAATATCACAGTACAGCTCTGTCACAGTATTTTCCCATTACATGAAGATGGAACAGCTACACTACCAGTTGGTTTATCCTCAATAGGCTAACAATTATTGGTTCTGAAGCTCGCCCAGGCCGAGTCATGTTGCGTTGTGCTGATTGCGTCGCCTGCAAACGTGAGAGATCATCAAATATTATAAGTTTCAATTACTAAATGAACATGGGGATTGTCCAGGGTTCAGGGTTCAGGACGCGCTCGCTACATATCGATTATGCCTCGTCGTCAAAGAGTAACTATATCGAGGTTTGAACCTTGCGTGCAAGTGTCGATCGCGAGAGCAATTTCCAAATGATACTTGGACGCACGTGCTTGGAAAAGAGAGAGAGAAAGAAAGCGGTCTCGACGCGTGACCGCTGCCTCAGAATTCTCCGGGTCCAGCGGCGCTACGGCCAGCTACAGCATATATCTTCCTACCCAGACGGCGCTGTACTTTACAATGGGTAAGATTCTGCAGAGCATGCAGTAGCAGCAGCCGTGGCTATTCCTATCTCGCTCTCTCTCTCTCTCTCTTTCGTTTAGCAGGAGAATCGGCTTTTAAAGATCACAGAAGCGTCGTTTGTCCCGATCGAGGTTACCCTGGATCAAATGCTGTTAAACTAAATGGTTCAAAGCGGTAGTAAGAGGGAAACGATTCAAGGAGTTTGGTCCACGTACCCGAGGCACAGCGAAGCAATTTGCTGGCTGATGATGTCTAGGTGCACCGATGGAGTAATGCCGGCGGATGCACCGTCGCCGTGCCGCGGCGTGCGCTATGCTGCTGCTCTCTCTTGGTCTTCTTGCTGTTTTTTGTCTCACTCTTTTTCACTGGCTTCGAATCTGCTGAGGACGAACGCGATTCGCGAAGGTATCCGTCGTAGCTTTGAATGATAACCTGGACATCACGTACGTCGTCGTCTGATATACGTTATATACGGCTGCAGCTGAAACTTCGCTGGCAGCAGCTCGATCGCTCGACTCTTTCTCACTTTCTGTTGCTTTCTGTCCTGTATCCTCTCATATATCTACCTATCTCGCTCTTTTTCATTCTAATCGCACCGTGGCTATATGTGCAGTGCATTTATGCCTATACAATGCTCATATGGAACTGCAGGAGTTGCGGGGCGGGAGAAGAGAGGGTGGTACGACCGCGACGCGCTTGCGCGAACCATTCTCGCCCGCTCGCCCTCCCACTCCCTCCTCCCTTTTGACTTTGACCCGAGCACACTTCTTATGGACAATAAGGACCTGCTTTGATAATTGATCGTAGATCCTAGGAATAGGATCTAATATCCTCTATTTTGATGCGCAGCAACTCAAAAGAGGAATGCCACCTGCTGCACTGAATAAAAGCCTTCAATTCAATAAAGAATTGAGCTTCATAGTTTTACTTTGTTATTAGCAGATAGTGCTACTGGAAATTGCCAGTACTTCTCTGTTGAATCTGTTACTGCAGAAAAATTTCCAGCAAAATTCTTTTTTGGTCGAAATTAAGTTATCTTTTGGTTTCTCAAGTTTTAGACAAGATTTACTTCTTATGTCTTATTTGCGGAGATTTTTCATCAGCGTAACAGCAGATAAAAAGTGAGCGGTAGTGTATTTATTATCCCTTATGAAAATCACGAACACCCCTGGGCCGATGCTCCTTGACCCGTCCAGTTGACCGAGCTCAAAGGTATGAAGAAGGCAAAAGGTGCAATGAAATTTATTTAGAGCAAAATAAGTGATGGCGTGGATTCTTTTCATATGTAATCATACAATTTATCGAATTTAGAGGGCAATAAGTAAGGAGAAATGGCCGAGAATCAACTGCATGAGTTGCTTGAACACAATGATCTCATTTTATCGCTTACTTTGAACCGAAAAGTTTAAACTATTATCAACTATGACAATTTTTAGTGCAAGTGGCAATGTGATCATGATCTTATTTTGTAAGCGAACCTCGAAAAATCCACATCAGAACACCCTGAAATTCAAAGTTAGCAGTGTGGAGGAGTCACCATCAGTCACCATCGTGCAACTCGATACTCAATATTATCGATATGGAATTATGCTTCGGTTTCGTATTCTTCTTTTTGATAGATAACGAAAATTCCCATCATCCAAGGTCTCGTAATTTTGGGTATAGAGTTTTCTTTTCATCACTCGATTTTAAAAAGTAAGGTCTGTATAGGATGCATGCTTCAAAATCTTTGTACCAAGGTTACACACCCAACCTTAGATTTTTCAAGAGCATCTCGAAACAGACTCCGTCAACGACAGTCTAGCCTGTAATAAGTATTCAAGCAGTCAACTCTTTCTCAGTAATGTATAACTAAGTTTTGCCCTAACAAAAGACTCTCACTCACCATGCAAAAACGATATGACTCAGGGTTCTGAGTCCTCAAATCGGCCGCTGCACGCTACCTGTACTTACTTTACTCGCTTCAGAAATAGTGTGTACTAGACCAAGTTTCAATTATCATGACATCTTTTTCGAAGCATCGTTTCTACAGGTACGCAGCAAAATGCTAGAGAATTTGTGGCAGCAACTGCCAAGAAGTCGGCTGTATATATACGTTAACGAAAACACTGTCGGGATCATCTTGACGAAACCAAAAAACTTTTCCAAATAGTAATAAGGTGAAACATAGCAGAAGCTCTTACTTGACTCTTCCGTGTTACTTACAATGTCCGTCAATTCGCCGTTGAAGCAGGATTTCAAAAAATTTTGAGAAAAAAGTCACGTCACGAGTTCGAAGAGGATTAACAGGCTCCAGTTTTTGCTCAAGCATTTGCATGCGATTCGGCCGATCTTTTTGAGTGCAAGAGTTTCTCATGTTTTTAGGTCAGATCTAATTTTGAATAATTATTATTGAATTTTTTGTTTAAATAGTTGTCTAGACTGTCTCTGAGATGTCACAAAGACTATTCTAGTAGTTGCAGCATTTATCCATCTAGTTATTAAATTTTATTCAGAAAATGGGCGATCACAGTACAGAACTAAACTCTCTTTGTACATACAACCTGCATCGAACTAATTAATACACATGGTGAAAAATTAATCCAACAACCTTCCATCGAGTGCTTGAAAATAATCATCTCCTGATGGTATATACATGATGAAAGGTCATCAAAAGTTCATTCACAAGATTTTTCATGTATAGAGACAAATATTGAATATCATAATATGATATTAGCAACGATAATTATCTCCACTTTGTAATCAAATGAATACAAAGAGATTCGTGAGAATTATGCGATAAATTATAAATTTCCCAAAATATTGTGGATTTACTTAGATCTGCTACATAATCAGTTTTTTGCATGGTAAACACAGTATCATTCTTTTGATTTGTGCATCAGATTATCCATGATAATCAAAGATTGCATTCAAAAGTAGATGTTGATATCGAAAAATGTGTAAGAGTTCTACATGTTTCAGACTAGGAACATGCAATAAGTATGTACAAGATTTGATCAACACCAATGTAGCGATACTTCACCGTACTTATTTAAAATGTGTAGTATGATAACATATCTAATATGTTTTTTGGATTGTGACTGTGAGTCTTATCTTACTCGAACAATTTTTTTTCAATCCTGCTACTTTCTCACTTTTACGAAAACAGGTCATGAAAATATCGATGTACTGAAAAAATCTTTGTGGTTTGCGGGATTCATTCCACATCTATCGCAATTCTGTAAGCAAGGATTCTTAACCAACAATGATATTTAATCCCTGCAATTATATTTAGTGTGAACTTTCAATGAGTCTGAAAGCAGCAAAGTATCAGTTATCTGTCAAATTAAGAGATGAGAAGCTATTTTACCCTTCAGTAGAAACTCAAGTCCAAAACTAGGCTCTCAGATGAGAAAGTCTAATTTTATTAGTTCGCATGGAACATCTAGTAGATTGTTGACATGAATACCCTCTAGTACTCAAGTAACAATTGTATTCAATGTCATTCTTCTTATTGATGAAGTCAAAAAGTATATTGATGCCACTTAAGCATAACAAATGCGAGAGTCGTGTGAGTTGAACGTTCTGAATTTACGAATTCAGAATCCGACAATCTGTGCAATAATTTTTTTTTGATCGGTTTGTTGATAAACGCATAGCAATACGTATATGTAATAGATTGGGGTTGCTCGATGACCCATCCTAGGCACTGAGACCTATTTGTACATTGCATCTTTTCAGGGCATACAGTCAAATTCAAGTACTGACAGAAATTTTTCAAGCCAGATCACACTTGAAACTTCCAGATATGAATCATAATAAAAAAACGCAAAGTCTCTGTGTCACTTTAGAAAAAACGTTGTCAATTCTACCACTTACCAATTTGGTACTGTAATAAATTAAAAAATCGCACTTGGTAGGATTTACAAATTGAAGCAACTTCAATCTAAATCTAACTTGGCCATACTCAGGGTACCAGTATGCACTTTAGATGTCTTCATTTTTCTCAGTGAAGTGGTCAAATCATCCATAGTTATTGGGCGAACAGCATCGTGATAGACATCATCGTCACTACTCGCTCCAGAGCGTGTAGCACTAAATCAAATAGGAATAGCATAAATGATGATGGGTAGATCATTGAGGCACAGTCAAGAAATTTCAATAAGCTAGGCATTTTGTTACTCACTGCGAATTTCTTATGTAGTCTCTCACACGATATACAGATGCATTCCTACAGAGTTCTTGTAAATCTGAGCCAGAGAATCCATCAGTCATTCTAGCAAGTTGAGGAATATTGATATCATCTGCGACAGGCTCATTGACCAAAATCAACTCAAGAATTTGAATACGTTGCTCTTCATTCTGAAAATTTATCAATTTATGAATTAATACGAACAAGTTAAAAGCAACCAAGTGATAGTGTGACATACTGGTAAGCCAATATGGAAAGTTGCGGGCATTCTGCGGAGAATCGCTCTATCTAAATCATGTGGTCTATTAGTAGCTCCCATGACAATGACAGTGCAGGATGAGTCAGTAATTAGACCATCCCATAAAGACATGAATTGTGCTTTCATCATAGCTGTTGCTTCATGATCTTGAGAATTTCTAGCTCTCAGGAACGAATCTGTATAAAAATTGACAATTTGTCAGATATGCTATGCACACTCATTCTAACATGAAAGCATATGATCAAGAAGCATACCTATTTCATCAATAAATATGATACAGGGCTGAAGTTTCACTGCTAGTGAGAACACAGCAGCAGTAAGCTTCTGACTTTCTCCATACCACTTATCTGTTAAGAGACTGAGATCTAAGTTAATGAAACAAGTCTTGGCTTCTTTGGCCGTAGCTTTGGCAATCAAGGTTTTTCCACAACCTGGAGGTCCATGAAGTAGTACACCCTGTAATGTATTAATCAATGGCAAACTGATTGGCATGTCATCATAGGTTTCTCATACACAAATTGATTGTATATGGTGTTGCACGAGAGTTCCAAGTTAGATTTCTCCAAGTTCAGTCAATTATAAAGAGTAAAACAGATCAATGGAAGTAACGCAAGGTTGAGTACAACAATGAAATCATGGAAAACAAACAAAGTCATACAAACAAACAGTGATAAGTTGTGGGCATTGAGCCATAATCTAGGTTGATCAAAATTCAAATTTGTCATTTAAATTTGAATTCAGCCACGAAATTGGACACTTACAAGATGAAACTTCAATAAAGAACGAGTGTTCAATTGTACTTGCATACCTTGGGTGGCTGCGTGAGCTGGGAATCCTCAAAAAGCTCTTTCCTCTGAATCGGTAGTATAACAGTTTCCTGGAGCTCCTGAATAACATGCTCAAGTCCAGCAATATTTTCCCAGGATACACGTATGTCCTTGGGGTCTACCAAATGGCTGGCAATCATCATCTCATAATCGGTAAGCTGCTCCAAGTCAATGGGCCTGGCGAGTACAGCTGCATCATTTTTTGCTAGCTTACCCAATTGTTCCTTGGCCTGAAAACAAGCATCAATATGAGTCAGAGTCAAAGAGAATAGATTATGGAGTAAGCACGTGCTCGAGGTTAGGTATATAGATCTGACGCAATGTACCTTCTGCTTCGCCTTCCTCTTTTGAGAATTGTTGGGATCGAGTTGATTCATAATCCATTTCATACTGAAGAAACCGATGGCCGTGACAAAGGAGAGCCTTGCGACAAGCATAAGCACCTCGTAACGCGAGAAACCCGCACCCTCGGCGACGTTCATCCTGGACGAGGAAAGTCGCTCAGTTTGTCGATTTTTTTTGTTCTTTCAGCTTTCCTGTTTTATGATGATTGCTGACTGCAAATTCAACCAAGAGTTTATGTTCAGATCTGTCGAGGGTAGACGACGTACTCAGCTACGATGGAAGTTCATGGTGCAGTGTTGGAGATGATTATCTTTGCACTAGGATCTCGCGGAAGACGCAGCAGCTGATAATCGCTGGCCGCGTACAACATTTGTGCCAAATTGTGCAAAACTACACTGGTCCGAGTTGCAAATCGGCACATGCGCCACGCGTTCACGCACACAAAAGCATGACCGCATGCATCTTGTTGCAGCGGAGATGACGATGATGGCCGTTCTCAACATGGCGCGGACGAGCGATGTTTCTCCGTCTCTTTCTTGCCGATGGATAAAAACATTGCTGCCGCCTCCCCCTCCCGCCCCGGCTTATATAGCTCTAAAATCCTGAAATACTGCAGCCAGCTCGGCAGCCAGAGCTACGCGCTTGCATCCGCAATTCTTCTGGTTTTGTAGATTTTTCCGTTTTTTTTCCAAAAATAGTTGAAGTTTCATATTCAAATTTACAGGGAGTAGCTTACAGAAAAAAGTGATGAAAAGTGCAGATTACACTACCGGTCAAAAAATTGTGCACACCTAAAAAAAATTTCGATTTTGCTCACTCGACTGCTCGGATCTCCTTGGTCCAAATTAACTCTACTTGGGCTCATTTTGTAACTTTTTTCAAGCACTTTAAGAGCTATTTGGTATTTTTCTTGCACGGCTCAATAGATTCTTGCAAAATCGATCTAAAGCCATGCAGAATTTCACAAAAATCGGGGGCTATATGCGGGCCAATACCTAGTTGGGACTATCTTGGCCGAGAGACTGCCCATGTATCCAAAGTGGGTAGGCATTTCTTTTCGTCTTGTCCGGGAGAAATTATCATAGAATGGCATAGAATTTTTGTGTAGAAATACGCAGGTCAGTTCAAATTCTGCGAGTCACAGTACCTATATGGACGAGAAACTGCCCATGTTGCCAAAATGGGTAGCACTGTGTTGGTATTTCTGCGCACTCACCCTGACTACCCACATACATGAATGGCTATTTCTAACTAGGTGGAATTATCGTTTCGGGAAATGAAAAAAGAATTAGTACATTTCGATACAAGGGCGTAAAACGTTTTATTCGCGTCCGAGTGATGGGCGAGGTGATGGGTTTCCGGCCCGAGCCGCAGGCGAGGGTCGGAATCATCACGAGGATGCGAATAATAGGTTTTACGGCCGTGTATCGAACTATACTTTTCGATAAACTGTGAGTAAAAGTCGACAAACTGTGCGCAAAGTACACTTTTACGCACAGTGTATCGAAATAGTATATTACGCAACAAGTGCGAGAAGGTCAATTTCCGCACAAGTTGCCAAACGAGTGCGGAAACTTCTCGCACGTGTTGCGTATACTATTTTTTGCAACTGTGCGCGAAGTTGTAATTAAATGCACCACTGTCCGAGCAAGATCATCTTGAAAACGAAGTTTTCAAGAAAGGCCAAATTCAGAGGGAGGACGTGACATAATATTTTGGAACTGTGCGTGAATGAAAATGCATTAGAGCGAGAAGTTACATTCACGCACACTTCACCAGTGCGTAAATGTAAAACTGTGCGAGAAGTCATTCACGCATTACTTCTCGCACCTGTAAATAATGAAGAGAAGTCTCATTTTTTTACAACTTCGCGCACACAGTTGCAAAAAAGTTATTTAGGTAATTCTTCTCAGTTTTCGTTATTTTCCAATCAATTTTAGATTTAATTAAGGAGGAGATTCAATTTTCTTGACATTTGTTGCTTAAGTAGAGCTGTTAGAACTGTGTCTATGTTACTGGACTTTGGTGGATACAGTCTCCGACTTATAATCCGAAGGTCGTGGGTTCGATCCCAAGCAATGCACTCTGAGCACCAAAGTTCAAATTCGATCAAATCGATTGGAACACGTGGATTTTTCTGATTGATTGAAACTTCAATTGCATGGAAATCAATTAAAAAAGCTAAAAAATTCACACAATGAAGTTTTTATTTCATTTTCCGAAATGATAATTCATCTACTGAGTTACCCATTCATGTATGTGGGTAGTCACTAAGTAGGTAAAACTCGCACGAAAACCCAGATCTCTTTCTAGAGGGGTGGGTAGGATTTTGACTGGGTGAGACGAGCAAAAATAACCACACAGCTCTAACCGTTTTGGCACTATGGGCAGTTGGGTAAGGTCCTGACTCGCAAAAGCTGAACTTACCTACGTATTTCTACCTCGATTTCTACCCAGCCATTCTGTGCCATTCTACAAGTAAGGTAGGTTTTGCCCGAACGAAACGAAAAGAAATGCCTACGTCATTCTACCCACTTTGGATACATGGGCAGTCTACTAGATGGGTCAAATGCCGGCTGTTACCAGCCCACAATTACCCATCCCACTCTGTGGGAAGTACTTTCGCTGGGTACCCATTGGAGTGAGGTGGGATATACGGGCTGCACATTGTACATATCTACCCTGGTAACTTTACCTATAAGGGTGTGTCCACAAATGAAGCGTACGCACTGCTCACGGCTCACAGCGCATGCTGACGTGCGCCATGCGCTGCTCATCGGATTTTAGCCGGCGAGTTTAATGGATTTCCCGGAAGATCGTAATCCATTCTTGATCGCCAACCTCAAGTTCTGTATAAGGGAAATCCATATCACTCGCAGGCTAAAATCCGATGAGTAGCGCATGGCGCACGTGAGCCGTGGGTATGCGCTGTGAGCCGTGAGCAGGGCGTACGCTTTATTTGTGGACACACCCTAAGAGTTACCCACTTACTCAAGTGGGTGCAAGCGAACCACATTTAATATATATAGGTAAAATGCATGTTAATGTGCCGAGGTAGTCCCAACTAGGTATTGATGGCCCGCATAGCCTACCTCGGTAGGCTATGTGGGTAATTTTTTTTCTACGGGGCCATGAAGCGGTCATTCATATGAGATGATCGATCGATCGATCAATGCAAAGTGCAAAGGTATATATTTTTTATAATACTATGATCTGACTTCAAACTCACAAACTTGTAAAAAGTCCATCATGTTGTAATTCATTCTGTCGGTGAAGATTCGAATCTCGATTCGGATTTTTAGGAGACTGAGAGTATAGCGAATGGATGTTAATTTGTTACATATTTGTTCAACACTTCGAAGTATGTTAATGTAATCTAGAGGCGCAAATAATTTTGTTGCTTCCACCGACGGAGAAAACACCATTTCCGGTTGCGGAAAAATAAGACGCTTTCCCGCGACGAGATATTGTACATTATGTAACAGTTTGCATTACCACGATTATCAAACATGTCATTCAAATACTGCTCAGAAGAACGATGACCCGATAATGATATAAACGATCATGATTAGTAAAGCATAAATTCAAACCATAAAATTATAAGCCCACCAAAGTGACTATTTCCATGACGTTGCCTCAAAGTTGTACTTGCCAATCTGGCACCATCCCGAAATTATTCGGATATCCCGTGTTCGAAACTTTGGTGCAACGTAAGAATGTCTCTCCAGAATGTCTACCTGCATGTTTTCCCTAGGTCCTGGACGGTTTAGCCGTCCTTCTCAGAATGCGCAATAGCGTCCGGAACGTCTTCTGTGTTACTATTACTTGGAGAATTTTTTGTTGAATAAATAAATAAATTGTTCATTGAATTCTATGTCCCCGTCCAAACCCGTCGATCACGTTCGATTAGAAATGTGCCCACCTATTATAAGAAAGACGACGAGATTGTGGTTGAATGCAGCAAAGAGCCAATTAGCAACTACTTTTAAAAAACAATCGATTTAATTATTTATAATCAAAACCGTCCGAAAACGTTCTAGAAATAGATATAATAGAGGCAACGTGTATCTGGTAGATGACACATTAAATGATTCTAGGGGACCCCCATGGGACTCCTTGGGACCAGGCCCTGGGAAAATTTCCAATCTTATTATTTACGAAATTTGGCATTGGAAACGTGTAGCATACGAATTTTGACCATAATTGACCAAATTCAACCATTTTTGGAATAGAAATGGTCAAAATTTGTATGCTGCACGTCTTGGATGCCAAATTTCCCAAGTGTCAAGATTAAAAATGTTCCCAAGCCCAGGTTTCGTTCCACGATGTCCCATGGGGTCCCACGGAATTATTTTCAGTAAGGATCGGGATTTCATCTGATTCGAGACATTTGGAATTCAAATTTTAGGAAACGTTGTGGAGGAATTCATTGCTCGATGGGAAATTATTGACGACCTTTTTCTGAATCGTAGTGAATTATTAAAATTGGTCCGGTTCGAATTCGAAGTGAGATGAAGTCGTCAAGATCCCGAAAGTTCCATAAAATATTGTTGAATGTGATATAACATGATGATCACGCATTATGTAATGATTGATATTTCCTGCAATATCCATGCAGTAAAGGACTATCAAACGCAAGCACGGCACTCACGGGACTCCTACATTTTTTGAGAGAGAAAATATTTCACAAAATCGTGGATTCCTATCATTCCACCGCGACGTGGTGTAATATCTCGATTTGTAATTCCAATTTGTGATAATGTTTGATGGTTTTCAAAGCGCTTGTTGGAGTCAGGTTGCATAGGTACAATTATTATCGTCTTTGTAAGATGATTGGCACATCGAGCTCATGAGCTCATCAAGAAGTTTCTGAGAAAATATTTTGTTTGCTGTTGAAACGGGTCAGTATTTTTACCCGTCGCTTGACCCGTTGAATATTAGACTCACAGTACCGAAAGTTGGATGTTGACGAGGTCGACGAGATAATACCATGGAGTTGTCACACTCGGAATTCGGGTCATCGCTGTTGATATGTTATACTGGAGAATTATTCAAGCGTATTCAAGTGAAAGATATATGACGAACAATGCTACTGGGTGATTATTAAGATCAATTGAGATTTGGATTCTATTTTGCTACCACTTGAGTTTGTTTTTTGGTTAAGGCCATGCGGTAGCCGTGCAGTGCAAGCTAAATTTTGTCCCATGTAGGTTATTCTCGAACTCGAATTCTTTTGCAGACGACCAATCTAAACTGACTCATGTCTTAGTTCATGGTTAACCTCATCCATAACAAAGCTCGTGAAGTTTTGGACGTTGAGCGCAGACTGTATTGAGCTAATAATAAGTCCCAAGTAACGCAATCTGACGCAGTCACGCACTTTCGCAGGTGAGTAAATGGGCTAATGGTCTATTACTCGTTTTGCACACTCCGATCGTTTATTTGAAATAATCCGGTAGTTATAGTTTCTTGTAATGAAGAGTGCGAGATCAACCTAACCTCCTGAGTGATGTCACATGTCACATGACCAGCGTTGGCGTAGTTCACTAGATGACTGTGTTCAGGGTGCATTTTTAACATGGGGAAATTGGTCTGAACATTGCCGTTTAGAGGATTTTACAATATAAAATGCATGTGATGCGCCAACGCTGCACATGACAGCAATATAATCTATGCTCATCCAGTTTATTGCGTTAAAAATTAGGCTATCCTCGTGCAAAATTCAGGCCTGTGGGACATCTCAGACGTAATACGGGTATCAAGTGGCCTTGTTTTGCCAAATTTCCAATGTCCTTTAATTCACTCATGCTATTCCATAGCTATGCGTACTCAATCGTTTCTTATCGACAATTATGCAGTTTTGCATTGTTCGGAGGTTTTGATATCTATTTCTGACCCTGCGGCATCCTGTTTGCACACTACGGACATTGTTGATTTCATATTCTATTTGATGGAATTTTGAGATATCGCACATCTGATAAGTAACGTCGATTTTATGGACCAAACAGAATCGGCGTCACTCATTAGAATTGCAATATCTCAATTTATCGAATGGTTTGTGAACTCGACAATGTCGGTATCCGACATCCTCTCATCAACACCTAGTGCTCGCGAAAGCACCCCAAGACCTCTTCGATTTACTGTCTCATGTATACAACCTGTTTCAGAATTCGCGTGCACCCCGATAAAATTAGGTAGCGGTGATTTTGTTATTTCGATTGGTGAGATCGAGAGATTTTGTTACGGTTTCCTGAGTTTGTAACTGTCGTGTGAAAAAACGTATTTTTTAGCGTTATGTCAGTAACGTTTGGTGTGTAATGCTTAACGGCTAGCATTACACTAGAGCGTTACATTGTGTATTCTGCTTGGTTATGGCTCGGAGGGGTGTGTTTTTCGGCTGCTCTTGTATTGATTGTGAACCGTGATTTTTTTGCGCGAGCTGTTGGTGTCGGGAAATTAAAAATTAATTAGGTGTGCTGTGCGTGTTGGGGCGTTTGCGTTTTTGTGAGAGCCGTGTCTTCGGCGGGTGCGGTGGCAGCGGCATTGCATAAATTCATGCGCGCTTCTGCAGAGGCAACGACGCGGTGCTTTTCGCGTTCGAGATTGAATTTTTGTGTTGTGGGAGTCGCGGAGAGTGTTGTTGAATAATAAGGTGGGTGGAATAATGTTGTGTGGCATGCGTTCCGAGAGCCGACAAACAGACAACCGTGGCCTTGGCCGCTGCAGCAGAAGGTGGGCATGCCGTATCGTAGCAGAAATCTCGTAGCAGATAACGCGGCACAGGTGATGCGATGTGTCTGCTGCGGGCCATGTTTTCGGTGCACCAATTGCATGGCCCGCGACCGGCTTATGCGAGATGATGCCACGTGCTTGTGTTGTGTTTAATTTTTTTCGTCGTTGGAGGAGCATTTCTGTCGAATTGCCTCGTTGGGAATGTTTATTTTCTGCTGTGATGCGTGGCTTGAGCTGTCGTCCGCGGAGGCTCAGTGCGGACAAGGTAGCGGACCCAATGCGGATTGAGCTATTTTAAGTTCTCCGAGTGACCCTTTTGCTCGCAAGAGGTCATGCCTCATTTCTTCACTTAGGCTAGGGGATTGGATGATTCAATCGACCTGATTTGGAGTTTCGTCAGTGATCCTCTACTTAAGTGCCAGAGATTAGTGCTGTTGAGGTGGGTCAATGGAGTTGGGTTTCGCGTACGCGATAAATCGTATGATACGTCACATCATTTTTTGCGCGCGCTCAATTACTGAATCATCGCGTTTGTAAGAAATTGTACTGATCCCGTTTTTTTTCTTTCCTTTTCAACATGAGCTTCGCGTACGCTATGGTCTAACTCGCTCATGCACGACAGCGATTTCAGCGTCAACCATAACATTTTAGTTCATACTCGCGTATGCTAATTTCGACAATTTATCAGGTGTTCATTTTCCCTTTCCGCGGTGCAGATCATCTTTTCGGTAATTCGCATGAACGGAGATGATGGTTCACGCTATGATTTTACCTATGTAAACAACGTGAAATGACTCTTACACTTTATCTCTTGATAAACTTCGGGGCTTTTCCTCCAACACAAAGTCTCGTATTGTGAACTTGAGAGATTCGTCGCCCTGTGGAATATCGATGATTGTTACTCCACGCGTAACGATGTCCACTGCAGCCCCCGCGAGAAGCTTCTTTCGCGTACGCTGAATTTCCTAGATAGGAAGAAAGGGACCTTTTTCTCGTAATCGTATAATTGAGAAGCTGACAAAGTATCTGGAGAAGGTGGGAAATTTCCGTGTGCGCGGGCGACTTTCCTCTTCGCGCATGCGACAGTTTCCATTCTCTAACTTGTCTGTCGAGGTAATTTCGAATTTCGCGCGCGCTATGTGAGTAATTTTCCCGTACGCGAAAGATATCAATCCAAGCTCAACCGCCACGAGTTTCGAACTTTTGCGTGCTGAAGTGAAAAATCTTTGCGAACATGAAATTTTCCCAACCTGAACTCGTTTGGGCCGAATTTCGGATTACCGCGCACGCGGAAAATTTTCCGGCCTCAAGTGACCTGGTCCGAGTTTTGGATCTTCGCGTGCAAATAGCGATCGCACACGAAAATTCAACACTTTCCCAGATCTCTGAACTTGCTCCAATACCACTGTAAAATTCGTCATTGCCAGTCATAATCAACTATCACGATGCTTCGCTATCTATGAGACTGAGTATTACAACAATAGGGAACCAACATTCCTGATGCACAAAAGTTGTTGTCTAACAATCATTCGGATTGATTAGTAATTATTGAAGCATATGCTCAGCTCCTCGTCGGACAGCCAGACCCGATGCGGAGAGCCTCAGACCCTGCAGCGGCTGCGCATGTTTTGCATTTGAGTTGCACGAACTTCATTCTGCCGTTGCGATGAGTGAGCCTCTAGAACCACAGGAAAATTGGGAGATCGAGATTACTCAGGCCTAAAAATGGCATCAATTGAAAATTCGAATTTCGCGTTGATAACGCATGAGCTCAGTTCGTCGTCGCCCAGACCAACACGATGCGCGTTGGACTCACACCCTGCAGCGGCTGCGCATGTTTTGATTGACACTCGCTCAAGCTCTTCTGGAGCGTTTTACTGGTTTAATTCTGAGTTGGATTGAAAGTTGTGGTTCTGGAATATCAACATATTTTCAAGATTATTCTACCTTTGGTCTCTATGGCTCTAATACCACTAAAAAATTCGTCATTGCCAGTCATAATCAAGAATCACGACGCTTCGCTATCTATGAAACTGGGTATTACAAGAATAGGGAGCCAACGTTCCTGATGCACAAAAATTGTTGTCTAACAATCATTCGGATTGATTAGAAATTATTGAAGCATATGCTCAGCTCCTCGTCGGACAGCCAGACCCGATGCGGAGAGCCTCAGACCCTGCAGCGGCTGCGCATGTTTTGCATTTGAGTTGCACGGACTCCATTCTGCCGTTGCGATGAGTGAGCTTCTAGAACCACAGGAAATTTGGGAGATCAAGATTTCTCAGGCCTGGGAATGACACCAGACGAAGATTCGAATTTCGCGTTGATAACGCATGAGCTCAGCTCGTCGTCGCACAGCCCAACACGATGCGCGTTGGACTCACACCCTGCAGCGGCTGCGCATGTTTTGCATGACACTTGCCCAAGCTCTTGTGGAGCGTTCTACTGGTTTTGTTCTGAATATGATCGAAGGTTGTGGTTCTGAACATTCGACATATTTTCAAGATTATTCTACCTTTGGTCTCTATGTCTCCGAAACGACAAGTTCAGAACGCCGGGAAAGTGTTGAATTTTCGTGTGCAATCGCTATTTGCACGCGAAGACTCGAAACTCGGAGCAGGTCACTTGCGTTCGGAAATTTTTCCGCGTGCGCGGTAATCCAAAATTCGGCCCAAACGAGTTCAGGTTGGGAAAATTTCGTGTTCGCAAAGATTTTTCACTTCAGCACGCAAAAGTTCGAAACTCGTGGCGGTCGAGCTTGGTTTGATATCTTTCGCATACGCGACAGTGGCGTGGGATCCGCTCTATCTTCAATCCGCAGTACGAGAGTACACTTCGCGTGCGCGAACAACTAGCGAGTCTGCGTAGACCGCATTCGGTAGCGATGACATGAAAAGCAAAATACTCAATTGTTGGGTGCACGAAACACTATTACGGTTGCGCGAAAAATTCCGCGTACGCGATAACGTTGCAGGCAACAAGCCGAAGATTTTGCGCGAGCGAGGAGAAGACACTTCCGCGTACGCGAAGCTCTTCCGTTTTCGTGTACGCTACGGTGGCGTGAGATTCGCTCTATCCTCAATCCGAAGTATGACGGTACACTTCGCGTGCGGGAACAACTAGCGAGTCTGCGTAGACCGCATTCGGTAACGATGACATGAAAACCAAAATACTCAATTGTTGGTTGCACGAAACACTAATACGCGTACGCGAAAAAATCCCCGTACGCGATAACGTTGCAAGGCAACCTGACGAAAATTTCGCGTGAGGGAGGTGAAGACACTTTCGCGTACGCGAAGCACTTCCGTTTTCGTGTACGCTACGGTGGCGTGAGATTCGCTCTATCCTCAATCCGAAGTATGACGGTACACTTCGCGTGCGGGAACAACTAGCGAGTCTGCGTAGACCGCATTCGGTAACGATGACATGAAAACCAAAATACTCAATTGTTGGTTGCACGAAACACTAATACGCGTACGCGAAAAAATCCCCGTACGCGATAACGTTGCAAGGCAACCTGACGAAAATTTCGCGTGAGGGAGGTGAAGACACTTTCGCGTACGCGAAGCACTTCTGATTCCGCGTACGCGGTACCCGTATAAGAATCGAGTTAGGGAAGGCGACGGGGCCCGTACGGGTTCCCTAACTGCCCGCTTACCACCCGTACGGGCTGGGCACGGGCATACAACGCTTGGCACACCGCCGCCCTAACTTCAAGTCAGGGAATTGGTGTGGCGCGATTGGGGCGTCATGCGGGCAGTGACCTTCTAATGTAAATCGTAAGATTGGCTGGGAAAATCTAGCGAAAATACGTTTTAAAATGGATAAATAATGAACGACAGTCATTGTACGAAGCCAGAAGCTAAATTGGGAGACAGTTATAATATTTTCGCGGATGAAGTTTAGTTTTTCCCATAGTAAATTCCCTCAAGCCCAGTAACTTTGTAGGTCAAGTCCTGTACAGTTCCGTCATTTACTATTTTTATGTTTTTTTTTTCTTTTACTCAAAGATGTATTCATTCTAACTAACAAGAAAATCTGATTTACCTGTTACATTTCAAGTAGAGCCTCGATGAGAAATGATGCACAAATGAGCAAAAATAGGGCTATGGCAATGACTTGAGTACTGGCGTCACTGAAATTGCCATTGATTATCATTCGCATTTTTGTCACTGGTATTGGACATCGAAACTGACAATTTCCCTGATGAATCTACAAGACTTTGAGAGATTCATGGTTAATTCCCTGAGTATGCGGAGGTGACATGCAATGAGCTGCTTACTCAAAGTACCCAACTTGTGGCATGACTCAGTTTGAATATCCTGTGTTTTAGAATTGATTCATGTTTTAGCACAGCAGGAGATGTAATGATATTTCTCACAAGACGGTGGCTATATGATGCTGGACCATTAATCGACTCACTCTTCCCTATAACTAATACTTTGCTATGTTGTCGCACTAATTGAGTCATCAAAAGCTCTTTGTAAACATATTCACATATGATTGTCAACTCCATGAGCTATGAATAAAAGTTTTCCTTCAATAAGGTTGTGATGTTAGATGAGGTGAACCATGGTTAACATTACAAAGTAATCCATCACAAATACACACAATTCCATTCTTTGATCCAAAGCGTTGAATTTTGGAAAAAAAGGTAAAGAACATTTATTGCATTTTGAAATTTCTAACCCTCCCCCACAAATGTCAATCAAATTCCAAGCATCTCTTACTTGTCTAGTGGAAAGAAGAGATACTGAGATGTGATGGGAAATAAACCTTCAATGGTGCTCACTGCATTCATGATGAATCAGTATAGTATTTTCAAACGCAAGTAAGATAAGGTTGAGATCAATACTCTAGAGTATTTGAGCAACGAGTGAGTGTTGAGTCAGCACCCTCACATATAAAATAAGCCACATACAGCCAAAACCTGTGAAAAATTAGACTATTAGGCATGCCTTGAAACTGTGTCTAATCACAGAATGAATATGCTTCAGAGTTGGAATTGAGAAACACTTCAATGAAACTGAGAATCACTTTTCTAATTTCTATTGAGCTGGAGCATTAGACTAGTTGGGAAATTGTACTATGAGAGCTCCAATCATGCGGGGCCTGGCTCGACTAAGAAGTTATTTGTGGTATCTTCAAAGTATCTGCACTTTGACCAAGACCCCACAGAGCAGGAGAATTAATCTAGTTAGAATCTAGATCTGTAAGAAGCATAACTTTAGGATTCTGCATCAAGTTGCTTTTGATACTTGTCACAAATTTATAACAATCATCACATCACTTTCATATCATTGATGCATTTCTGCCAGGTTAACCTCACTCTTGCATTTGTAACTAAAGAATCTCCATAATAACTCGCGTCTCTGATATCGACTCTACTAGAGTTATTTCGAAGGCGTCGAAGATTTTGGATCTGCAAGATCATGAAAACTCGAGCAGTTGGCTGTAGAAGGTAATTTTCCGTATTTCAGTTTGGATTTTCTGCTACGTTGTGAAAGCAGCAAGACGGACAGACCGCACTGAGGGCACCATAGTGGCACTATCAGGGCGACGAGCGGGCTGTGGAAGAGATGGGGAAACGTTCGGGCACCCGTGCGGGCGCCGTTCTGCGCAGCGTTGCATGCCCTGGTCCCGCCCTCAGTTTGCCCTAACCCCGCTCGCACCATTCCCGTACGGGGCCTAATTCTTGTTAGGGCATGCCCGTCCAAATTCTTATACGGGTAGTGGCGTGGGATTCGCTCTATCTTCAATCCGAAGTACGAGGGTACACTTCGCGTGCGTGAACAACTAGCGAGTCTGCGTAGACCGCATTCAGTAACGATGACATGAAAAGCAAAATACTCAATTGTTGGGCACACGTAACACTATTACGCGTGCGCCAATAATTTCGCAAAAGCGGAAATATTGCAAGGCACCGTGCCGAGAATTTTGCGCGAGCGAGGAGAAGACACGTTCGCGTACGCGAAGCACTTTTGTTTTCGCGTACGCGACAGTGGCGTGGGATCCGCTCTATCCTCATTCCGAAGTACGGGGGTACACTTCGCGTGCGCGAACAACTAGCGAGTCTGCGTAGACCGCAATCGGTAACGATGACATGAGAAGCAGAATACTCAATTATTGGGTGCACGAAACACTAATACGCGTGCGCGAAAAATTTCGCGAATGCGATAACGTTGCAAGGCAACCTGCCGAGAATTTCGCGCGATCGAGGAGAGGAGAAGACACGTTCGCGTACGCGAAGCACTTCGCGGACGACAGCTCAAGCCACGCATCACAGCAGAAAATAAACATTCCCAACGAGGCAATTCGACAGAAATGCTCCTCCAACGACGAAAAAAATTAAACACAACACAAGCACGTGGCATCATCTCGCATAAGCCGGTCGCGGGCCATGCAATTGGTGCACCGAAAACATGGCCCGCAGCAGACACATTGCATCATCTGTGCCGCGTTATCTGCTACGAAATTTCTGCTACGATACGGCATGCCCACCTTCTGCTGCAGCGGCCAAGGCCACGGTTGTCTGTTTGTCGGCTCTCGACACGCATGCCACACAACATTATTCCACACACCTTATTATTCAACAACACTCTCCGCGACTCCCACAACACAAAAATTCAATCTCGAACGCGAAAAGCACCGCGTCGTTGCCTCTGCAGAAGCGCGCATGAAATTATGCAATGCCGCTGCCACCGCACCCGCCGAAGACACGGCTCTCACAAAAACGCGAACGCCCCAACACGCACAGCACACCTAATTAATTTTTAATTTCCCGACACCAACAGCTCGCGCAAAAAAATCACGGTTCACAATCAACACAAGAGCAGCCGAAAAACGCACCCCTCCGAGCCATAACCAAGCAGAATACACAATGTAACGCTTTAGTGTAATGCTAGCCGTTAAGCATTACACACCAAGCGTTACTGACATAACGCTAAAAAATTCTTTTTTCACGCGACAGTTACAAACTCAGGAAACCGTAACAAAATCTCTCGATCTCACCAATCGAAATAACAAAATCACCGCTACCTAATTCTATCGGGGTGTACGCGAATTCTGAAACAGGTTGTATATTAATATTAAATAGTATATTATGACACTGCACATGGGTAGTTTTGTCCGAAGGACTGTTTATGGCACGAGCGAAGCGAGTGCTATAAGTCTTTCGTAACAAGACTAACCCATCTGCACGCAGTCTCATTGTCTCATACGATATTTTGTAGCAAGAGAGTCCAAGAATCATGTTCAAAGTTGCGATTTTTAGGTTAGAGTGCTATAAAATATATTCCATTTTCACCTGGGTTATCTATGATGCATCTGTCACACGTTGCTGTCGAAAATTTGAAGTTCATTTTAACAATTTATATTTAAAAAAACGTGGCTTTGTTTGACTCTGGATTTTCTATTGAAAAATCTCTGGCTTTTGTAATCTCAAAAATGTAATAGAATTCGATGAAAAAAATTTGCATAAAGTTATACAAAGACGCACGGTGCGCCCCTGGCGGGGATGAGTTACCAAAAATGACAACAAAAACTGGAAAAGTGGTGTTTTTGTACGAATCGTCACGAATTCAACCTGATTTCTAACGAAATCGTATCAGCTCGCGATTTCGAATGATTGTCAAACTAAAAATTTCTCATACACTGCTTATGGAGAAATTCAGTGACCCCTCATTTTCTTCGCTTCTTCGCGGGTTTCTCGCCAATACTCAGAAGAGGTGGGCAATAACAAAAAATGTCACGAACACGTTTTTATAGATTTTCTAAAGATCTACAAAATGATGTAGGTAGATTTATCGGGAAACAATTTCCAGAGGATTGCAGCAACATATTAAAAACCCCAAGTTTTTGTCAAAAACCCTCGCGCTCTCTGCTAATTCTCTACTATTTTCTTCAATATCATCAAGAAAGCTTGAGTTTCTCGATCAATCTTACGTCATCTTGTAGTTCTTTGAAGAATCTATAAATAAGTATTCGTGGCATGTTTCGCTATAACCCACCTCTTTTGAGTATTTGCGAGAAAACTGCGAAGATGCGATAAAGAAACGGAGAGTCATCGAATTTGTCCATATGGATAAAGCGATTATATAAGCGATTTATAGAAAATTCTTAGTTTGACAATTACTCGAAACGTCGAGCTGATACGATTTCGCTCAAAGTCAGGTTGAATTCGTGACGATTTGTACAGATACACCCTTTTTCTGTTTTTTTGTCATTTTTGTCAAACTTATCCTCGCCAGGGGCATTGAGAAATTCGGTGAATTTTCGTTTTCTTCGGATCCTTACGGTTTTCTCGCAAATACTGTGAAGAAATTAGTTATAGCAAAACATGTCATGTATACTTTTTTATAGATTTTCCATAGATCTACGAGATGACGTGAGGTAAGTGTACCCAACTTGCCTCTGTACCCAACTTGCCCTCATATGCCGATCCCGGGGATGGTCACTCCTTGGCCTCCCGGCAATTTTTTTCATGTTTGTTATGTTGAAATATGAGTAAGTAAGTAGTTTGTGTCGACCCCGAATCATTTCTGCGTTCTCCAGAAAATCTAAAGTGATTTTTCTATTTTTCGTGATTGCTTAGCTAAGAAAGCACCGAGGGAATTGCGTTCAGTAAAATTGGTGCCAAATTCTTTGAGTTCAACCAATTCTGACGTACCTTAGCGCATTCGATTCCTTGTTTCAAGACCTTCAAAATCCATTTTCCAAAATTGCAAAATTTGAATATGGAGTTGTTTTATGTGCAAAACACGGAGACGATTTGTAAACAAGGATGCCAACATCGGAGTGTACCTAACATGCCCCCATATGTTTATCTCGAAAGGGCGTGCAGAACGACTTTTTTACCACTCAGAACGTGTTAATCACGTCAAAATAGGTCAGAAATAGTGTTTCGAACCAACGAAATGCTTCAAATGTGCGTGCACGTCGATAAAAACACTCTATCGCCGATTTCCATCTTTTATTTCGGAAGAATTGGGACAGTTCGGCTCCAATTCATCGAAATTAGACGTAGTTTAGTGCATTTTGAAGGTCTTTAAACAAGCTTCAAAATGAGTTGAAGCACGTTGAAAATCGTTGAAGGGAACCAAAGTTATTAAGAAAAAAGCTTAATGGGGGCAAGTTGGGTACACACTTTTGTAATTCTCAAAAATCACCTTTTGGGAGAATTCAAACAGTTTGGCTCCAGTTGGTTCAAATTGAATGTACCTCAACTTATTTTGAAGGTCTTAAGACGAGCTTCAAAATGAGCAAAGGTACGTTGGAAAATATTGAGATGGGCCAGAGTTATTAAGAAAATGGCTTAAGGGGGCAAGTTGGGTACACTGATCTTAGTTGGATTGATCGAAAAACTCAGGCTTTCTTGATCTTATTGAAGGAAATAGTAAAGAATTAGCAGAAAGCGCTAGGTTTTTTGGGGAAAACTTGGACTTTTTCACATGATACTGTAATCCTCTTGAGTTGTACGATAAATCTACCCCTATCATCTTGTAGATCTTTAAAAAATCTATAAAAACGTGCTCGTGACATTTTTTGCTATCGCTTACCTCTTCTGAGTATTTTCGAGAAAACCGCGAAGAAGCAAAGAAAACGATGAGCCACTGAATTTCTCCATAAGCAATGTATGGGGAAATCTTAGTTTGACAATCACTCGAAATGGCGAGCTGATACGATTTCGCTAGAAATCAGGTTGAAATCGATGTTTCGCACAAAAACACTCCTTTTTCAGTTTTTGTTGTCATTTTTGTTAAACTCATCCCCGCCAGGGGTGCACTGTGGACGGGTAATTGTGTTCAATTAAAAATTCTATTGATTAATGAATTGCTACACGCTGTCATTGCATATTGAGTTGTAGCAACTCTTTTACTTTCGTATTTGTTGTTCATTTACATTGTTTCAAATAATTTGCAACCACTAAGCTCGTAAACCCGCCGTGGATTTGATATCGAAATAAATTTAAAATATTCAGCCGTCACTCAGGCTCACTACAGCTTGAATCTTGGGCACCGCGGAAGGCCATGAATGAGCCTGCGAGTGCAAATCCACAATCTTTTGTGTTATATGATGCAAGCGTAATCTGTTCATGTTTTAATGTCGTCACATGCAGTCCGTGGACTACATGCAGCGTGCAATCGTCCCACTTACTCTCAAGACCTGTGGTGGGCGTAGAACTTTTGCATTTTGCATCAATTACAATCTCACGGCTCATCGGGTCGCACTAGCGCTTATTGGAAACGATTTGTCACGGTGAAGACGTTGATAACGAATAAAGTTTGTAATAATTCAGCATCGGTGCACCGCATGACTGGCTCGTGCCATCACTCAACGAGAATAAATCAGTTGCGCCCGCGCCGCATGCAAGTTTGCGCTCTCAAAACTGCAGTAGATTCCAGATGCATGCATAGGCTCGCTCGCAGGCGTACTACCTAACTGATTTACCATTCAAACTTTGGTATACTGCCGGCACTTCTACTTCAGTTTCCTAGAAAATTGATTGTGCACTGCTTTCTGAAATAGTAAGCAGTCAAAAATGTGACGGCGGAAGAATTGCTTTCTTTCTTTAGAGGCCTAATTTGGTGCTCAGTGCATTGCAAATTACGATGCAGGTTTGTTGAACTTTTACTTCAACTTTTTCTCCTTTTAGTCCGTGGAATCCATCATGGCTGTTGATGATATAGTCAGTCTAAAATTGACTTACCATTTTTGAATCTAACATATAACTACTCGCCTAGGCTCTTATGTTTGTATTGTGGTTTGAGTGATCACTCATCAAGCATGATTTCTTTGAACTGTTTTATTTTCATCAAAATAAGGGAGACTTGTTGGATTTTGTCAAAGTTTAGAATGACGCATGTACAAGATAAAAAACTTGGTTAGATCGGAATCAGATTCTGAAGAAGAACTCAGTCTGTATAGTAATTTTTATAGTATTTGTCTCATCTGGTGCTGAATGATTGGTGTAAAGGAATTTGGGAATACTTCTTCTCGGTAAGAATATTCCTCCATTACATTTCCAACCCTAGCCACAAATCTGTGTAATCTATAAGAATGCATCTAGCTCGAGGGCCTGCAGAAATTTCTTCGATAGCTGATTAGAGTGTCGAAGAAGCTGAGACAAATCAAATTGAAGCTGTAACTATTCTTACTGTGCGTTGCATAACTTGAAAATTGTTTCATCGTCCCTCTGCAGTCTCTACGGAACACGCACAAGCAAAGCTTTTTGCAATTTTTTAAAAGGATAATTACACTTCTGAATATGGTTACGTGCAAGCTTATACGCGATGTGTACGGTTATAGTTGTTGACGATGCAATGGTCGAGCGACGCGCTATATGAAGGCCCTGCAAGCTCTTTTGAGCCAAACAAAAACGCGGGAAAAAGCTTTTTAGTTTGAAAGACCTGAATGACACGCATCCTCTTTTCTGAAGCTCTCTACTGCCCGCGGCAGCCTCTCTTTCTTGAGTTCTTATCAAAGTATACGCACTCCTTATTTTCTTTTCCGGGACTTCGAGTTTCATACTCTTTACCACGACGCGTACAAGGTATGCGCGCCCATTACCAAAGCGAGGCATAGAGAAAATTGACTCTGCTCTTCTTTTCTGAGATCTGAGATCCCAGATCTAGACATGGAACATCTGAAGTTTGAGCTTCTATCATTATATTCCTGCTTTTTCTCCATGCAGTAGAAATCTTTTAAAATGGAAGAAAAGGCAGGAAACTCGGATGTCCTCTCGTTCCTTTTGATATACATAATGATTAGCAACGAGATGAGCTTTCTTGAATACGAGAAAACATTGATAAGATGTTTGTAACATCGCCCTTTTCGACTTTGAGAATTGAAGATCTCATTTTCTTGCAGGGGAAAATGGTTGAGTTTTCTCTGTAATTTTCCATTTGCTTGCGCAGAGTATAAAGTTTCAAGGAAACTTCATCATTTTGAGAGATCCTATTCCACGAGTTACCTTCTTGTACACTACGCAGAGAAGATAAGAGTACGATGTAGCTGCTTTAAAAAAGTTTGATGAAGTTTTTGCGGTCTTATGATGTTTCAGGTCTTAGAAAGTTTCCATGACGGTTTACTGATGAGTTCGACATTTTTATATCAGTTTTACATACTTCTAAGTTATAAGCTCAAGTGAGTACAGCCTTCTTGGAATTAGATCTTAACGCATTTTATGGAATTTTACTCAACTCTACACCATCATTCATGTAAAGAGGGATTGGCAATAGTTGAGTTTTGTAAGGACTCGGATTCTTTCCATTCTTTCATTGTTTGATCAATGCTTGGCCCTTCATCATACGACCGAAATACGAGTGTTATTCTTGTGAGCCCTTGCCAACTTGGTTGTTGAAGCTACTGTACGTACTGACTGATGAAACTTCTCATTTGAATGATTACACGAGTGATAATACACATTATCCTTGAGCAAATTGCCATTCATTTATGGATTTGATTCAAATGTTGTCACATATCACCACATACACAATAGTCTTTTGGTTTCTAAATGAATAAAAAACCACCAGCCATGAACCAATCATGTATTGTCGTTAAAACTTTGCAATTTTACGAGAAAAATATATAAGTTGTGTTATCACGCATTAGTTATCATCAATGCAAATTCATGAAATTGAAAAAGATGAAACTTAATTTTCTGGGCAGAAAAGCTCTTCGTTGCATCTCTTGAACACTGTCAAAAAATTCTTTAAATTTCCACCCGTTCGAAGCTCAACGGAGAAATTCTTTTCATCTCGGGATAGGGCCAATTTTTGTCTCCGTATTGGGTTCGCAAGAGTAGAAGTACATAATGATGTTGGCTTCCTCAACAAACTAGAAAAGCTCGCGAGACAAGCTCTGTGTAGAGAGGCCTTTCCGCTCGTAAAAAGCAATGGTGTATAATGGAGAATAATGTCTTTCCTTGCAAGGACGCTCTCCTATACCTTCTCGAGCATGAAACGGGTTGCCTTATTTAATCCAAAATGAGATGGTATGGTGCTAAATATTTATGAAGAGATAGCTCAGTCTAATAACGTGAGCAAGCTGAGCGGCTGCTCGCTCGCATTACACTCAGTATTCAGCTACTAGATTACTTTTTCTTTTGCTACCGTGAATGTATACGGCGTATGTGAACAAGTATTTACATCAAAATTATGATGGGGATTGCAGCATTTGATTTTTTAAACTAGCGCCATTATTTAGAGCTCTGAGTAAGGTTTTTGGCAAAATTGATGGGGCATTCGTGCACCTGTTCATATATATTGTAAATTGCCTATCGAAAAAATGGAATTTTTATTTTGATTCATTGAATGTGATTAAACTATGCAGTCGTGGATTTGTTTTGTGATGTATTGCCAAGTGCATATACTCGTTAGTGCAAAGTAAGACCAAACACGTGGTTAAGAACTGTAGGAGGTTCTCGTGGCTGTTTATCTTTAAAAATAGAATGAAAGTAAATGAAAGAAAGGTTCATTGCTGGATATTCAACACTACTGTTGAGAAAATTAATGCTCTTTCTATGGAGATGATATGGAAACATTGGATTATGTAACAACCCGAAGAAATGTTGGTAAAAAAGTTTTTGAAAGTCACTAGCTTTTCAGAGAATAAAGAAGAGAAAAGAGAATATTTCTACATGAAGATGCACAACGGGGCGAGAAAGGAGTAAGAGCCTTTTCATGTCATGCGAATGGACTTTGCTCGGTATTTTGCTTCAAAGCTAGATGGTCTCACAAGAATCATATCAAAGATTTTGTATTATTCGCTTGGAAGGTTTCTTGCATACAGAAAATGGAATACAACTTTACTTGTAAAGGTCTTTAAATATATTTTTCTCCCTAGAGAAATTATGAGCTTTTCACCCTTGAAATGCATTCAATGTCATGTCACAGTATTCACAGATGAAAAATATGAGAATAAATAAAAAATGATGAGCAAACAACACTTCGGATCGTTGAAAACTTGATAAGTGAAAGGAGAGCTCATTATGCAAGTGTCTTCTATTTAAAAACTAGATTTTGGCCTTTGCAGGCGCGAGGACATTAGACCAATACCGTGTATTGTCGGTTAATTAAGCGATGAAACAGGTGCTTGCAACCCTCATCCGGGAAATTAAGTGATGGTCCGCTCTGCGCTCGTGGCGCGAGGAAAGCTCGCTTTCCTTACTCTGAGCAAGCGATCTCTTGCACGATGCGTGTCTCTTATACTTATATTGCAAGCTCAAAGATCAAATGTACAGCGGTTGAGCAAGTTTGTGTATACTGGTATATAATAAACTTTAGAGCAGAATACAGCTTGGGCTCTTGTCGACGTTAGGCGTTGCTCTTTGCAAATGATCGCCTCACGAACACTGCTCGCAAGCACCCAATTAATACGGCCGCCTTTATACGGCTCTATAATACCACAAGCTCAGATTCGTTCGTGTACCTACGAGCTACCTTTGAGATTGTCCAGTTCATCCATCTTTTACGAGGTTAGATATACTTGTTGGTTGTGCTTTTCACATGTAGAGAGAGATTTTGGATTGTAAAATATTTTCAGATTTGATGAGATTGCAGGAAATCACTAAGTATGTGAAATAATATTCAAATTTCAAATTAGTTGTTGGTTTTTGAAATCATTTTCAACTAAGATGGTATCTATATATGTTTTTTAGGACGAATCTCAAGTTAAACTGGACAATGATTTTGATTCAATCCGTCTTTCCGTTACCACACCATATAGCACGTATTCCATGATGAATGAAAAATAGTTCTCGGATTGAACAAATAGGGTAGCTCATTATCTATTTCACTATTTCTTGCAGTATAAAAGGACTTCCATCAAAATTTAGATAGAAGATATTGATATTCTTGATTATTTGTTGGATTGATCCTCATTTTTGTGAACTGTGCGTGGCATAAGGGCCAACTTACCTAATATCATATATTATTTCAATCTCTTTTGCAATTAGACTCTTTCTATATGTAACAGCATGACTTTGTTGAGACTCTCATCTTCGTGTAAACTCCGCGAAGGTGACTCAATCTGGTTCAGTACAACTTTCACCTGTTGTAAATTCTATGATTTTTTTTTCAGATGAATAATATTGGGCTGGACTCAAATGGCCCTTTCATATGTCCCTAAAATCCAACTTCAAACTCATCGTTCGTAGAAATTATTCGGCAAAAAGCTTCGGCAAAACCTTAGTCTTGTTCCAATTCACGCATTCTCTACATTCAAATCAATTCAAATGAGCATAAGGCGGGCTCTTCTTTTGGTAGTATTGGTCACGGATATACGAAAGGTCTGCTGGAGACTGTACTATATCCTGAGCTTTCACAAAAAACTGTGCATTCTTACTAGAGAAGAGTCTCTCATAACAAATTCTGATAATTGAAAATTATGTCTTAGGCTCCTCAGCTGATAATATACACTATCGGTCAAAAGTTTGAGTACACCTGAAAAACAAGAGATCGATTTTGCTCACTCGACTGCTCCGATCTTCTTGGTTCAAAACGACTCTACTCCAGCTCATTTTGTAGCTTTTTTCAAGCACTTTGAGAGCTTTTTGGTATTTTTTCTGCGCAGCTCAATAGGTTCTTGCAAAATCAATCTGAAACCTTGTAAAATATTATGAAAGTCGGGTCAACACGCAAACCTTTGCAAGTCTGACGGAAATCAATGGATTGAGATTATTCACAGTGCATCCAAAAGTAGGAGTCAAGAGCTTCAATATCCATTCTTGAAAATTATTCTAACTTATTTCTGGACAGAGCTGTGGCTGTTTTTGTAAGGGAATATTTTTCTCAAAAAATTGAAACAATCATTCAGAAATCTTGAATAAACTCATATCTAATCTGGTATAAGCACTGTTCTTGGTCCCTTCCAACAACAATACGGGAAAACTTGGCAGAAACCAAAGAAATATCACCGTGAGTCCGATTTCCTTGTCTTTCTTGAATTTCGGGACTCATTTCTGGAAAAAATCTTCTTTTACAAAAACAGTCACAGCTCGAACCAGAAATGACCTAGAATAACTTTCAAAAACAGATATTGAAGCTCTTGACTCCTCCTTTTAGATGCTTTTTGAATAATCTCAATCCATTGATTTCCGCCAGATTTGCAGAGGTTTGCGTATCGAACCGATTTTGATAAAATTTTACAAATCTCTAGATTAATTTTGTAAGAATCTACCAAGCTGCGCGGAAAAATTCTCAGAAAATCTTGATGTGCTTGAAAAATGCTACAAAATGAGCTAGAATACAGTCGTTATGGACGAAGGAGATCGGAGCAGTCAGTCAAGCACTGTTCTTGGTCCCTTCCAACAACAATACGGGAAAACTTGGCAGAAACCAAAGAAATATCACCGTGAGTCCGATTTCCTTGTCTTTCTTGAATTTCGGGACTCATTTCTGGAAAAAATCTTCTTTTACAAAAACAGTCACAGCTCGAACCAGAAATGACCTAGAATAACTTTCAAAAACAGATATTGAAGCTCTTGACTCCTCCTTTTAGATGCTTTTTGAATAATCTCAATCCATTGATTTCCGCCAGATTTGCAGAGGTTTGCGTATTGAACCGATTTTAATAAAATTTTACAAATCTCTAGATTAATTTTGTAAGAATCTACCAAGCTGCGCGGAAAAATTCTCAGAAAATCTTGATGTGCTTGAAAAATGCTACAAAATGAGCTAGAATACAGTCGTTATGGACGAAGGAGATCGGAGCAGTCGAATGATCGAAATCGAACTTATGTTTTTCAGGTGTACACAAACTTTTGACCGGTAGTGTATAGGGGCACTCTTTTCGTTATTATCAAGGGACCCGGTACCTCATCCGGTACCCTAAAAAGTATTCAAATGTATATATTGCCCAACTCGTGAGGGAGCCTTGACGCTAGCCGTACACCATTGAGATGAGTGTCTGTTCCAATTACACGTGGTTACAACAATTTTGGTGTAATGTAAAGAAGAAAGCACCTCAAATATAGGAGGACAAGGTACAGAGTGTCTTATATCCACAACCATGCAGAATAGGTATTGTCTAAGCTTTGCCGCAAGCGGATGTGTTGCTTGAGCGTGAGACTCCAACCTCCTTTAGCTCCTCTCTCGATGTAAGCAGGGACATTAATTGTACCGCAAGAGACGTAATTAACTTGTGACCGTTGAATTTCCCGTATTAAAGTGAAGCCTGGCCTGGTAGAGCGCTATACTACCAGCACCATAATCATCCCCTAGATGCCACATTTTCCCAGCTGAAGGGGCACGCAAAATGACCTCGCTCTGCATGTGTAACAAATTCATCCCCGCTCATCCCTTTCAGGCTTACCTGTACCTCCGTATACATTCCCTTGTTAACGCACTTGGAGACTCTCAACAACCCTTTTATTTTGTGCCAATTGTGCCCGCGGTGCGCTTGCGCACTCTCTAGCGAGGGATGGACGAATTTCTTTTCTACATTTTTCATGATATGGCTTTTTAAACAATCCGATGCGAAAAAATGTTCGATCGAGTGTTACACGAGATGAATTCATCTTCTTGCGGTTCTTTAGAAATGTAACGTGGGTGGTTACATCCTTTGTTGCCGGATTTGCTCTGACAAAATGTAAGACGCACGATCGACCGATTTTTGAAGCTGTGAACCATGCGTTCTTCGATTCACTTTGTCATTAAAGCGAAATAAAGTAAAGTTGATTAGCTTTTGCTGACATTTAAAAGATGTTCGTCAATCAACTTGTCGCTACTAAAATTTTCAAAAGACTTCGAACAAGCTGTTCATTCTCGATTCCCTCCAGCTGCGTTTTGTGATCTGTTTTCTTATTGGTTACGTAGAAGTTGATAAACCGAGCAAAAAGTGCTTTTCTATCATTTCTTCATCCAAACAATTATTAGGATCGGCAACATCACATGGGATGACTTCTTCAAAATACCTCTCGGAGATTTTATACCTGCGTGTTTCATGGGAAACTTGAATAGTCTCATCCTTTTATCACACTCCCTCCTCAACAGCTGAATTTTTAAGCAAAAACTGATCTACAGAATTCTTAACGCGTAAATTAATTCCATTATGAACGAGGAGTTTTAAGCAACAGTAACGAAAATTCTTCTGAATCTCTTTCAACCGAGGAGTGGTGGAGTGACGTCTCTAAAGCTTGAGTAAATTGGATATGGGGCCATATTGAGATCCAAAGTACAGGCTTTGCTCAAAATCTATCTAACACTCAAGCTGCTTAAATCGTATACATGTTGCTTAGATAAAATGTGTGAAAAATTTGGAATTTACAAAGAAAATATTTTGGAAGTAAAATTACTCCTCTTGAGTCAGCAAAATATTTCAGTGAGATATACACTCACCTTGTAATTTGGGGAAAGAAAGCAACTATTTTCTGCTGGCGTGCGAAAAAATTTCGGAATAAGGGAACAAAGATTCACGCTATGGATAAAGTCTACAAGGATTACTTGAAGAGTCGTCGGTAAGAAAGAAGGGGCTTTGCTGTGCAAGTCGTTTGAGCGAGCAAAGTATCGTCTCGGGTTGTCCCTTCGTTACACTTTCGCTTCTGACATCTCCCTCTTGGATTTTCGCCTTTTCTCAAGCTCTTCGTCGGAAGTAAAAGCGCAGTAAAAGGTATTATTAAATGGATTCGCTTTGAGAGATTGAGAGGGTGAAAATACACTCCACAAAGACACGAAAGATATATGACGCACATTCATAGATTGTTTGTCATTCTCAAAGAGATATTTATTTTGACAGTTTATAAAAGTAAGAATAGCCAAAGGCTCAACAACATTTGCATAGAATCAAATATTTATCTGGACGGAATCATGACATTATACACAATTGTTCAAATTATTTACAGTATTTTTTGATCCTCTTAATTCAAGTCATATGAGTTGTTTAGAGTAATAATATAGACTAATAAGGGGAGGACCAGGTGTCCGGATCACCAATCTTGTCCAAATTTTCTTCACGGTTTTATACTACCTAGAGTATGAAGAATCCAGGGTAACTCTGCCAAATGGGTCTCCCATCCAAAGATACAGGCACTGAAATTATCATTGCTCATATAGGCCCATGTTAGAAAAGTTATATATATGTTACCGTGAATGTCCGAAGTCAGTGAATCCTAAGATTCCCTAATAGAGCCAGTGAATGTATGTCATATGCACCTGACTTCGGACATTCATTAGTGATTCTCAAGATTCACTGGTCTGTATCGGTGAATGTCCGAATCGAATCAAAAATTAAATCTCGAAAATCAAACAAGATCGGGATTGGGTTTAAACAATTCAATCTAACCCTCTCATAACTGTCAAAGTAACTGTGCCTAGTTTGCCCCCACTCGAATTCTCAAATGTACGCACCCGTAGACCTTGCCGCGCATTTCTTTCATGTTTGTTACGTTGAAATATGAGAAAAGAAACATTTTGGACCGATTCCCAATGACCCGCGCATATTTCTTACAACAAAAAAGTGGTTTTTGGTTCTTTTGACTTCTTTTTTGATCTTCACTAAAAGCCATGTCAAACAAAATTGATGTGACCAATTATTCAGCATTCTTTAGCTTGTCCCAACTTTAAAATACTTTTTGCCGAATTGCGAAATTCGATTTCTATCCGATTCTACACTGAAAATAGTGCAGTGTTCCTAATTTACCCCCATAGTCTTCTTCCAAACTCGGTCCTCACTCCATTCAAAAACATTAATCTAACCTAAAAGTTTTGGAAAGAGGTAAAAAAAGCTACAAAATGAATTAAAGTACGTCTTATTTGGAGGTCTGGGAGCCGAAATATCCCGATTATACGAAAAACTCGTATAATCTCATGGGAATGGGCCTCTTTTCCCCGTGGGTGCAAATTAGGAACACACTGTAAAAAAACTCGCAAAAAATCTTTCCGTGCAAAAATCAAGATAGCTCGGCTCTCCGTTTGTTGAAACCAAACGTACCTTAGCTCATTTTGAAGGTCTTGAAAGAAGCTTTGAAATGAGCTGAAGTACGTTGAAAATTATTGGGATAAGCTAGAATGCCGAGCAAACCAAAAGAAGTGGGGGGGGGGCAAATTAGGCACACTTATATTACATGATTCACAAAGATTAACGTATGATGATACAAATTGCAACAGAACTAAAATTCGTCACCTTACGCGTTTGTACAGATCATGGCGTTGAAAAGACATGTAAATATAAATTTTTCTTTTATTTGTTACATTAATACAGACTGTGATAACACCTAGAGTTACATGAGAAGTTTTTGGCATTACGAGTTGAAATCGACGGTTCGGTCGACTGCGCGGAAATCTGGTTGATGATTGAAGTTTATTTCTATATTCTACGACTTATGTCAAGAAGGTGAGTTCGGACATTCACCGATGTACACCAGTGAATCTTGAGAATCACTAGTGAAAACCCGAATTGCGATTCTATACCGGACATTCACTAAGCCCACCAGTGAATGTCGGACATTCACTAGTGAATCTGTAGAGTTCCTGATGGCCTTAGTGAATCTGCAGATTCACTAGTGATTGTCCGACATTCACGGTAACACACACACACACACACACACACACACACACACAAGCAATGTGAATGTTTTTGGCTGTAGCTCTGAATGAGGCCTATTTGACGAAGTTACTCTGGATTCTCCAAAAACTGAGTGATACAAAACTGTAGAAAGAATTCGAACAAGATTGGTGATCTGGACACCTGGTCCTCCCCTTGTAAGTCAACTGTTGAGACTCGTTCATTCTGTGGTCTCCCACAATTTAATCATGAATAGAGGCCATTTGGGAATCATTCTCTAAGTCGAAGAATATGATAAAAAAGGTGGGAATAATCTTCTGCAAAGGATAAATTCAAACCCGCCAAAACGGGGGGGGGGGAATTTTCAGGCTGATTTTTTGCACTATTCAAAAGAGGACTTACAAGGGGAGAGCCAGGCCTTTGAATCACCATTATTCCTTTCCAAAATTCTTACAGTTTGGTACTACCTAGAATATGAAAAATCCAGGGTAACTCCGTCAAATGGACCTCCTGTCCAAAGATACAGCCACTGAGATTAGCATTACCCATATAGGCTCATGTTAAAAAGTGACGGATATAGATATACTGGGAATGTTAACGTTTTTGCTTGTAGCTCCGAACAGAAGGCCCATTTGACGGAATTACTCTGGTTTCTTTATATTCTAGGTGACACAAAACTGCAAAAAATTTTTGATGGTGATCCAAAGGCCTGGTCCTCTCCTTGTTAGTCCACCATGACTCTGAACCACTCATACTATAATCAGATCTCTAGTAGCTTTCATCTATTGAAGTATCATCCAAAATATGAAACGTTTCTCAAATTGTATCAAGCCCGTGAGAAAACCATCATTACTTCAAGATATCAACTCGTTGATAAGAGTGCTGAAAAAGCTAGACGGGAGTCTCTGGGCATTAACCCATAAAGACCGGGGCCATCTAAAAACGGATTAATGTGCTGTTTTTTGATCCAAGAAAATTCAAGAACATGCGAAAGTCCATCTTCATCGAATAAGCATTTGGATGTCAATCAAGGTGAGGCCGTAGTCCGCCATAACCTCTAAATCCCTTCGGAGGATATGTCGATTCTTACCCAACCAAATAACTTGGGATTTCATATGCATCCACAGAATGCATGTCTAAAGGGGCTACGTAGCCAAATGTGCCAATTTCCCACGAAAAAGTATCCAGACGAGGTTTGCTTGAAACGTCGTATGTTGCCGCTCATTAGCAGTCGACGTTAGTTTACACCTCGTTTGTATACTTTTTCGTAGGAAATTGACACATTTGGATTCGTAGCCCCCTTCAGACATGCTTTCTGTAGGTGCATGTAGAATCCCAAGTCATTTGGTCTAGTAAAATTCAACTTATCGTCCGAACGGATTCAGGGCTATATTCAATATGGCGACTGACTACGGCCTGGCATTAATGGTGGGCCACCCATGCATTTCACGCTACTGGTAATTTCATAGAATGTTCCAAGCCGTTTTCGGAAAAAGTGGCTACAAGAAGTTGTAGTCTGTGATCAAATTCACCTCTTAGAAGAAGAAAGAAATGAATCAGATAAGTCATTTTTCTAGAATCGTGAGGGCTGCATAGATGCCGATTGACTGCCATCCTCAGCTTGTTAGCGAAATTCCTTATTCAATCGACTCATTTCTTTCTCCAGAATGGTAGAGCGAATAATCATCTCCAATACGTTGCAGACACTTTTTTGAGATATCGTCTTCTTTTTATTTTAGAAAATTAATTTTTATCGTTTTCTTGCAAAATCGGTAAGAACCGGGTTTGCGACGACCTTAATTCAGTTCTGTACGTGTTCTGAGTAGGCGCAATGCACGTAGAATCTCAGAGAACATTCAAGAACGACACTTCTTAGACCGATCATCTGGAGCTCCACAATGAGAAGAGATTTATGACAACTTCAAATATTTGTGAATGTTCTTGGTCAAAAAAGTCTCCTTTACATCCCTGAAGAACACCTGTAGACTCGAACCTCATCAAAATCCAATGAGACGTATGACAGGGTTCGTACAAGGACGAGTCATTTTTTAACAAATGGTTTAGCCATATGATGTTTTGAAAGTAAATTAGAAACTCAAAGACCGTTAGTAGACCTCAAAAAGATTAAGAAATAGTCAGGTAAGACTCAAAACAAGATCTTAGATCCTTGAAGAGTATGAATAGAAATATTGACCCGGATGTATGAGATTCAATATACTGTTACTGGGCCATGCAGGGCCCACCAGGCGCTCATGATTTAACTTCAGTATAATGAATACCATAGGCGATGCATATTAATTCTAAGGTACTACCAGGACACATCTTTTGTTACAATGATCTTTGAGGCGTGTTGAGGTACGTTTGAAAAATGACTCGGAAAACTATCTAATGGATCATAAATTTACGATTCCATAATTGAAGAATCTAAAAAACTGATTCTTTCTCGGGTGTATAGGTAGAAAACTGAGGTCAACTTTGGTTTTGATCGCGATCAGTACGAAATCTACCAAACATCTCGATATATTATCAGGATTGATCATACGATCACTCTTTTAAACAGGCAGATGATTTTGGCAGTTGACATATGCTCTATATAACTACATTGAGAAAATTCCCTCCAAATTTCATTCAATCCCACAATTTGATCGACAACATTGCGATGTGCCAAAGACACTCGACAAGATCAAATTGTCTGCTACGACAGAGCAGTATACGTACGCACATCTCGATTCATTGTGACAGTCCATCGAACCACGAACCTCGTCGTTATCGTAAATTTATCGGAGGTACATTGACAGGCCTAAGACGAGAATCGCAAGTCAAGCGACAGACGAGCTGACGATTGAACTCTTTGGAGCAGAATTGCAAGATTCCTCGGAGGAAGAGCACTTCTGCCAGTACACTCCATTTTCGTATACATCCCCAATTGCATACGCCTGTCACACCTGGGCTTGCAAACCGAACCGCAACGATGGATCACCTGATGTCTTCACCTGCCATCCCCTGTAACAGATGCACCGCAGTTTTCCTTTACTTGAGTACAGTGATTTTTTGTAGACAAAGAGCCTGATCAATGCACATTTGCATTTATGGGGAATAAATGTACTTTGGTATCTCGGGGGATCAAATTCTATGTTTGATCAACTTTTTGATTTGTTAATAAATTATGGAAAACAATTGTTTGAGATGAAACTAAAATTTATGGTATGAATTTGAGGCTTGGATTGAGGCAAATGAATTTTGGAAAAAACATGATGTGGACTGAATAACTGGGTGGAAGTTATGGATTAATGATCATATAACGATCGAAAAGACCTCTTCTATGAAAAAGTGTAGGTTGACGTGGTTTTCTTCTTGCTCAACTCTTTTGTCACTTACAAACTTCTTATTGACTTACAAGGGGGACCCACGAAGTGCGGGTCACTAAATCTCACCAAACTTCTTTCACAGTCTTGTACCACCTAGAATATGAAGAATCCAGAGTAACTCCGTCAAATGGGCTCCCTATTCAGAGCTACAAGCAAAAACGTTAGCATCGTCAATATATCTATATATATCACTTTTTAACATGGGCCTATATGGGCAATGCTGATGTTTTTGCTTGTAACTACAAACAGAAGGCCCATTTGACGGAGCTACTCTGGATTCTTCATATTCTAGGTGGTACAAGACTGTGAAAAAAGTCTGGTGAGCTTTGGTGACCCGCACTTCCCGGGTCGCCCTTGTTAGATTGGATTGTAATTCTATTCTAATGAAGATTGCTCAAGTAGTCTTGTGAAGAAGACAATTTTTTTCGGAAACTATCCAAAAGTTTCATCATTACGTTTATCGAAGCTACACAATGCTTGAGAGTATGTAAAAGCCAGTCCGGAGGAAATCCAGATATTTCGCTCAATACATGGCGTTTTGATCGCCCTGTACATGCGATCGGAGATAATGATCAGTTTTTTGTCTAATTAACAATAATTATCGACAAGGCGCCTTTGATCCGTACGGAATCTCTAGATCAGGCTTGCCAACATATAATCAAATCAAGGCTGCCAACTTGACGAGACCAATGTCCCTAGGCGAATGTAAAAGTCCCTAAATTTGTTTCGATTGTGTGTATATATTCATTGATGAAACCAGAAAAAGTGCTTGATCTTGTTGTACAAGTTTTGAATTTTTTATTCAGAAATAACTTGACTTAAGCCCATTATCGAATTCAAATAAGCAAATCTTCTGCTGAGACAAAATGAAAACTACGGCTTTATGCAAGTTACAAAATGAATAACTGCCCCATTCACTTTGATGAAGTACCACACCTACCTCATCATTATAATGATTTCAATTGATTATTGAAAATAATCAATAAACTGGGGGCAAAACAGATTTAATATATACCCAACCTGAGTCAAAAATTCACGAGATAAGAAATTTATCATCAGCATCCTCTATACCACTATGATGAGTATATCTTTAATTGCATCCAAGAGATATATCTAGTGACATGATATACAGCCCAAAAGCTGGATCTGCATCCACCACGAGCAAAGTGGCCATCGTCGTCGTCATCGTCGCTCCTCCGCGGTCTTTCCATTGTGCACAGCAGCACCAAGAGCTGCATTGTTCGCTCAACTGGCGCGGGTAATTGCTTGTTTCTGTTCATTACCAACCAGCTCTCTTCAGTGGCTATTCTGTAGCCCTGTCCACTTTCATCGTCCACATACTATACCTGACTATCACGTTGTCGTTGAATCAGTATAATTTTCCCTCCGTACGAGCGTTTATAGGATATGAGCTTTATATCTGGGAAAGTAATGGGATAGGTACTTTGATACATGTATACTCGAGTGTGTTACAAATTCACCTGTTATCAAAGCAGGAGTAAGACCTTTGTAAACGTTTTTAATGGTTGTGTATGGTCATTTGCTTTATCCAAAGAGTGATCTCGTGGAATGGGCTCATGTTCACACAGCTTTTCCGAGGAATGTGACACCAAATTTTGTACCAGCAGCTTCCCAATATTCAATAATAGGTCTGAGTAATCAGTGAGTTTTCCATAGTTGAGATTTGAAGATGAAATGTGAAGAATATTTATTTTTGAAAACGGAGCCGTGCATAAACCACGTTGCCACTCTTGAAACTTGAGCTATAAACGATCTGAGAACAAATACATATTATCATCTAACTTTGTATCATCTAACTCTCATCGCCTCAAAAAGATAGGGAGAACAGGCCATGGGAGGGGGGTGGGGGCTAATATTCCTGAAAATCGGACAACGTGGTTTATGCACGATCCCAAAATGTCCTTTTGTTGACCCTGATGTGGGCCATAGCAAAGCCCGAAATGTAACAATTCTTCGACTAGTTCGTCATGACAGATCGTAGACTCGCCTATTCATGCCAAAAAATCAACCACTTAACACGTTCACTGCAACGGGTCCCGCCAGCGCGTCCTCTTTTGTGTGCGACGGGTCCCACGGGTGGGACCTTTCTTTGTTCGAGTTTTCGTGTGCACCGAACGGTGTAGGCCGAGATGTCGACACATCCAATGGCTTAGGTTGCAGTTCTTATAAGACTTCATATAATGAGTATACTCATTATGATATGAAGTCAAGAATATGTGCGCACTCGCCGATTCTAATATCGGACTTTATTTGTGCGAGTTAGTTGATGAGAACTCAATTTTCGCAAAAATTCCGATAAATTTCACAAAATCACCCACTAAATTGTGAATTCATCAAGTCTTTTTGAACTTTTTACCATGTTTCTTTGTTTATCCAAAATCGTAAGTCAAAGGCTACAAAATAAGCTCACATACGCGTGATTTGAGTGACATGGAGCCAAGTAATCAGAAATTTAAACGCGAAATAACTGTGAGGCACACCGAGTACATGGTTGACATGGCAACTGCACTTCCTCTCTCCTCAATCTGTTTCATCTCTCCGTGTTATGAGGGACTTTTTTTATTCGGAAAAGTTGATGAGTATCCCGAATAAGGACCTGTGTCTCGTTCATTCCTGATGATAGATAAAAAAAGGTTAGAAAAAATGGATTTTTTACGATACGCTTTTATTCACAGCTCTAATATTTTTCTCAACAGCTAAAAAGCATAAAATAATCTGAAATTCCATCAGTCAGCCCAGTTCATTTTGAGAAAAATCTTATGACATGCCGTTGCCTACACCTGTTATCTCAGAAAATAATTGTTGAATTCGGTGTTCATCTATCTCTCGGGGATCCCTCTCAACCCATCATGATGAATCTCGGAGAACATTCACTGTACCATAATTACAGATGATAAAAGCGTGGCGTGCTGAACTTCCGGGCAAGAAGTGCATGATCTATGGACATTTTCTCATTAGCAATCGAGAATCTAGATCATGGGAAAATAGCACTCCACGCTTTTATCATCTGTAATTATGGTACAGTGAATGTTCTCCGAGATTCATCATGATGGGTTGAGAGGGATCCCCGAGAGATAGATGAACACCGAATTCAACAATTATTTTCTGAGATAACAGGTGTAGGCAACGGCATGTCATAAGATTTTTCTCAAAATGAACTGGGCTGACTGATGGAATTTCAGATTATTTTATGCTTTTTAGTTGTTGAGAAAAATATTAGAGCTGTGAATAAAAGCGTATCGTAAAAAATCCATTTTTTCTAACCTTTTTTTATTTTATATTTTTTAGTCGGATGGTTATGCGTAAAGCATATCCGTGTCACTAAAAAAATATGAAACTCGCAGTCATCTCATCTCGAGAGCCTGTGTGTGCGCGCGCCGCCAGCTGCCAGCAAAAATGCATCGAAAATGACGTATGGATTACCAAGCCCTGCAGTAGAGTTTGGTTTGGTTGTTTAGCCAACCCTGGGCCGCTTTCGGTCTTTTGCTGCACGGAGTGGAAACGCGCGGCTGATGCATGTTAGGTTAGGGTGCACGAGAAAGGCGGAGAGAGAGAGAGAGAGTCAAAAAAAAGAGATGGAGCTTACGGGCGCGAAAATTTCAGAGAGCAAATCTAACCTAAAAGCTCATACGCGCGCTGACTAGCTCGGTACCGGAACCGCGTGTATGAAAAGGCTTTCTCTCTCTTGCTCTTACGGCGAGAGACGTGCCTGCTGACTAGTTGAGTACCGGATGCCTGTGCATGAAACAATATGGCCAAAGTGAAGTAGAATAAAAGCGTATAATAAAAATTACAATCGCGCTGCGCAGTTCATAAGTACCAGACAAAAACTCACGCCCCAGGCCAGGCTAGCGAATCACTCGAATGGTACTGAGAAATCAACAAATGTTCCCGAAAAGCTAAAGATTACATCTTAGGACCACTAATTTTGGTAGGTCAATCATTCACTCCCTATTGCACGATAGAAATTTTCGCGGGTCCTGGAAAGAGTCGGACTTTATTGTGTGCAACGGGTCCCACCAGCGGGGCCCGCGTAAATTCGTGAGGATTTTGTGAATAGATGTCACACTGATGAGACTCCAAAAGGGTCGATTTTTATAGGTGCAAAATCACGCGTTGGTACTCTCTCGCACTCTGGGACGGAATGCCGGTTCACCGTCGCAGTGAACGTGTTAATTTGAGATAAGTTGTTCATCAGGGTTGAGTTGAAGAAGCTTTTTATCCATCAGTGTGTCCAGATTCTAAAAATTCTGGAAACCGGGAATTTCCCTAAACAGTTTTTCTCTTCGAAAGTAACCTTTCTCCTTCTGCAGGGTCGCAATTCGCATCTAACAGTTTTTTAGAATAAAAAACCCATTCTGGAGAATTTTAATTTTCCAAATTATTTCAGTAACTGGACACTCTAGTTTATCCTTTTTGCCTTTATAAATTATAAATGCCTTTTCATGAAGTTAGAAAATTGATCATAGAATGCCTAGTAATATATTACTAGCGTAATGCCTCGCGTTGCTCGGCTTGTAAATGTTTCCGATAGGCGTATTAGTTTTCCGAAATGCTCTTCCAAATCAAATGATAGTACGTTTTTCAAAAATTTTATATATTTAGTTAAGCGGCGGTTTCTCACGTGGGTCTGAACTCATAAAGACCATGAAAGTTATCATTATATAACTCGATATGTGAAAATGGTACAGAACATATTTTCATTTGATTTAAAAGAGCATTTTGGTGAACTGATACGCTTCTCGGGGACTTTTACAGGCCGAGCAACGCGAAACATAACGCTAGTGTTTAATTATAAAAATACGGAAGTTTTCTATCGGAAATTCAGAAATATGATGTTGTAAAATATCGTTATGCTCAAATAAAGTGATTTCTAGTAGGCCAAAGAGATGTACATCGATTTGACGTGAATTAATTACTCAGTTGGTTACAGGGATAAATATACAAGTGACACTCAAAATTTTCATTCTGGGCCTTACTTCGTACTAAGATCAATATCACCAATGTCACCTGCTTGAGCCCATCGCGGATACACGTACTCTTTGAAGTTTAGCGAGTGTAAGAACAGTCGACGCAGAAAGAGGTGAGCTGCACAATATCATCGTGGACATTCACATCTGAAGAAAACATCGTAAGCGCAAATAATTCCATCAATAATTTGATTACTCGTTTTTCTGAAATCGATAGAATTACGGAAACAGGAAAGTCGAAGGGGTTCGAGTGATTCGAATAGAATAGGAACATAATGAATAGAAAAACAGAATTTTCTCCGAGCCTTCAGAAAAAAAGAAAATGTAAGAGATGAAATTTTTCCGGGCTTCGACAAAACAAATATATAAAAATGAAAATTGAAAAATTTCTCGGGATTTTGAAAAAACAAAAATATAAAAAATTATTTTATTTTTCAAAATATTTTTCCGGAAATTATCGAAATTTCCCACCGTGAAGCACATCCTGAACTTGCCTTCATTCTTCTTAGTCTCACTTAGAGGAACGCTCAAACATACGCGCTCTCTACCAGAGCCACATTCGTCTCCTCGCTGCCTTCAAAAACACATACGCGCGCGAGAGGCATCAAACACCGTGACATCAGAAAAGGGAAGGGGATTCTTAGTGATGCGCGGTCTCTCAACAGCCCGCAGTCATCTTCTCAAGCCCGTCGCGAACACACGTGCTCATAGAAGTTGAGCGAGTATAAAAACAGTTGACACATAATGAGGTGAGCTTGCAGAATATTATCGTTGACATCGACATCTAGGAAAAACATCGTACGGGTAAGTAATTCCATGAATAATTTGGTTAATCGTTACTTCTGAAATCAATATAGAACGAAAATATATTGGATAGAAATTCGGAATTTTTTCCGGACCCTCAATAAAAAGAAAATGTGGAGAATGAAAATTCAAAAATTTTTTGGAAATTGAATGAAAATTTTTTCCGGGGCTTCGACAAAACAGATATATGAAAAATGAAAATTCGAAAAATTTTCGGGACTTTGAGAAAACGAAAATATAAAAAATTGTTTTTTTTTTCAAAAAATATTTCCAAAAATTTTCGAAATTTCCCACTCTGAGGCACATGCTGAACTTGCTTTAATTCTTATCAGTTTCAGTTAGAGAAACGCTCAGGCGTTGGCGCTCTCTACTGAAGCCGCATTCTCCCCCTCCCCGCCTTCACAGACACAGACACGCGCCGAGAAGCATCACGACACCAGAAGAGGAGAGGGGATACTTAGTATCGCGCGCTCTCTCAACAGTTCGCGGTCTTCTTCTTGTGCCCAGCGCAAACACGCGTATTCTATGGAGTCGAGCAGGTATGACAAAAGTCGACGCAGAACAGAGTCAGCTTACAAGATGGCATCGAAGAGATCAACATACATAGAGGACATCATGAAGGTGAGTAATTTGAACCTAAATCTCGAAATTCATTCTTTCCGAAATCATTAAAACTAAGAAAACGATAACGTCGCGAATTCCAATAGTTCAAATTATCTGAATGTATGTAACATGGAATTTGAAAATTTTTTCCGGGGCTTCGACAAAACAAATATATAAAAAATAAAAATTCGAAAATTTTTCGGGACTTTGAAAAAACAAAAATAAAAAAAATTATTTTTTTTTTCAAAAAATTTTCCCAAAAATTTCCAAAATTTCCCACTCTGAGGCATATGCTGAACTTGCCTTAATTCTTTTCAGTTTCAGTTAGAGAAACGCTCAGGCATTCGCGCTCTCTACTGAAGCCGCATTCTCCCCCTCCCCGCCTTCACAGACACAGACACGCGCCGAGAAGCATCACGACGCCAGAAGAGGAGAGGGGATACTTAGTATCGCGCGCTCTCTCAACAGTTCGCAGTCTTCTTCTTGTGCCCAGCGCAAACACGCGTATTCTATGGAGTCGAGCAGGTATGACAAAAGTCGACGCGGAACAGAGTCAGCTTGCAAGGTGACATCGAAGAGATCAACATACATAGAGGACATCATGAAGGTGAGTAATTTCAACCTCAATTCTGAAATTCGATTTTTCCAAAATTGTTAAAATTCAGGAAACGTAATCGTCAAAAAATTCAATAGTTCAAATTATTTGAATATATGATACATGAAATTTGAAAAATTTTTCCGAGGCTTCGACAAAACAAATATATAAAAAATGAATATTCGAAAATTTTTCGGGACTTTGAGAAAACAAAAATATAAAAAAGTGTTTTTTTTCAAAAAATTTTCCCAAAAATTTCCAAAACTTCCCACTCTGAGGCACATTCTGAACTTGCCTTAATTCTTATCAGTTTCAGTTAGAGAAACGCCCAGGCATTCGCGCTCTCTACTAAAGCCGCATTCTCCCCCTCCCCGCCTTCACAGACACAGACGCGCGCCGATCATGTCATGACACCAGAAGGGGAGAGGGGATACTGAATGATGCGCGCTCTCTCAACGGCCCGCAGTCATCCTCTGGAACCCGTCGCGAACACACGTACTCTATGCGGTTGGGCAATCATAAGAAGAGTCAACGGAAAATGAGGTGAACTTGCAAAATATCATCGTGGACACATAACATTTATAGAATGGCTGAAGGGTGTACTCGATATTCGATCATTTATTCAATTACTTGTTTTTCCTTGAATCGTTAGAGTTACGAGAACATAAACGTCGAGAGTTTTGATGATCTAAATAGATGAAAGATACAATGAAAAAATTTCAAGATTTCGTCCGGGGCTTTGAACACAATGATATGAAATATAAAAATTAGAAATATAAAAAATTGATTTTTTTTGACAATTTTCCTCAAAAATTTCCGAAATTTCCCACCATGAGACAATTCCTGAACTTGCTTTCATTCTCATCAGTTTCAGTGAAAGAGACGCTCAGATATACGCGCTCCTTATCGGAGCCGCAATTTTCCCCTCGCTGCCCTCGCAGACACACTCGCATCGAGAAGCGACAACGTCACACCGAAAAAGAGTGGGGATACTTAATGATGCGCGCTGTCTCAACGGCCCTCAGTCATCATCTAGAGCCCGTCGCGATCACACGTACTCTATCAAGGGGGGCAATCATAAGAAGAGTCGAATAAAATGGAATACACTTGCAGAATACCATCATGGACATCAACATTCATAGAACGTCTAGAAGGTGAGTAATTGCATCATTAATTCAATTACACGTTCTTCCTCAAATCGTTAAAGTTGTAATATCGTAAACGTCGAGAATTTTGATGATCTGAATAGATTAAAGATTTAATGGAAACATTCCAAGATTTTGTCCGGGGCTTCGAAAACAAAGAGATAAGAAATAAAAAATTGGAAATTTTTACGGGATTTTGAAAGAATAAAAATATAAAAAATCGATTTTTTTTCGAAAGAACTTCCCGAAAATTTTCGGAATTTTCCACTCTGAGACACATCATGAGCTTGAGTTCATTCTCATTAGTTTCAGCGGAAGAGACGCTCAAACATAGGCGCTCTCGACCAAAGCCGCAGTTTTCCCCTAAATAGCCTCACAGACACACGCATCGAGAAACGACAACGTCACACCGAGAAAGAGCGGGGATACTTAATGATGCGCGCTCTCTCAACGGCCCTCAGTCATCCTCTGGAGCCCGTCGCGATCACACGTACTCTATGAAGGTGGGCAATCATAAGAAGAGTCGAATAAAATGGAATGAGCTTGCAGAATATCATCGTGGACATCAACATCTGTAGAACGTCTGAAGGGTGAGTAATTCTATCATTTATTTAATTACTCGTTTTTCCTTGAATCATTAGAAATATGAAAACATAAACGTCAAGAATTTTTAGTGATTTAAATAGATTGAAGATATACTGAAAAAATTTTAAGATTTTGTCCGAAGCTTCGAAAACAAAGATATAAAAAATAAAAATTCAAAATTTTTACGGGATTTTGAAAAAACAAAACTAAAAAAAATTTTCCCAAAAATTTCCAAAATTTCCCACTCTGAGGCATATGCTGAACTTGCCTTAATTCTTATCAGTTTCAGTTAGAGAAACGCTCAGGCATTCGCGCTCTCTACTGAAGCCGCATTCTCCCCCTCCCCGCCTTCACAGACACAGACACGCGCTGATCATGTCATGACACCAGAAGAGGAGAGGGGATACTGAGTGATGCGCGCTCTCTCAACGGCCCGCAGTCATCCTCTGGAGCCCGTCGCGAACACACGTACTCTATGCGGTTGGGCAATCATTAGAAGAGTCAACGAAAAATGAGGTGAGCTTGCAGAATATCATCGTCGACACACAACATTTATAGAATGGCTGAAGGGTGAGTAATTCGATCATTAATTCAATTACTCGTTTTTCCTCGAATAGTTAGGGCTTCGAAAACGAAAATAAAAGAAATAGAAATTCGGAATTTTTACGGGATTTTAAAAAAACGAAAATATAAAAAATTGTTTTTTTTTCGGAAAATATTCCCAAAAATTTGCGAAATTTTCCACTCTGAGAAAATTCCTGAACTTGCCTTTATTTTAATCAGTTCCAGTGGAAAAGACGCACAAGCATACGTGCTCTCTCCCGGAGCCGCAGTTCTTCCCTCGCTGCCTGCACAGACACACATAGGCAACGAGTAAGATCAAACAACATGTCAACAGAAAAATAGAAGACAATTGGTGATACGCGCTCTCTCAGCAGCCCACAGTATAGCCCTTTACACGGTCACGAACATTCGTACGCCAAAGAGGAAATCAAGTCCAAGAAAATCCTATGTAGATATATAAGAAGAACTTATAAATTACCATCATGAACATTGACCTCTACTACACAAGAATGGAAAGGTGAGTAATATCTATCAAAACATTATTTCCCATGTTCTCTAAAATTGATAATAGAACCAAACATCAAAATACAAACCTTTTCCGAAATTTTATAAAATCATGTACATGATGAATAAAAATTCAATTTTTTTCCGAAATAAAATCGAGAAGTGAATTAGATTTCCATAGTCCCAATCGAAACTGATGAGGTACCTCCAAAGACAGAATTTCCGGGCTCTACGATTCCAATTATTAAGTTTTTCCACAATAGAGATATCTTGCAATATCACAAAATTCAGTCGAATTGACAACTCATCCAATAAATTGGCCCCCATGGGGAGTTCAGTTTCATACCAAGGTCTATCATCCCACAGGCATCCAGATATCAAATGTGAGAATCACCCAGTGGAGGATTTACAAAAAGTTTTCAACTCAACGTGTTACAACCGTTCCAGAAAGATTAACTAAATCAAAACTACAGTAAGATGGCATGGATCCAAGCACAAGAGAATGACAAAAATCACATAAAACAAGGGAATCCATAACACCTCTGGAATCGAATCAACTTCCGAAGACATCAAATGTGAGTTTCATGTATCAACCCGTGTCACTCCTTATTCTAAAATATGTATAGAATTTTAATTAGATATAGCTCTATGGAAATTTTTCGAATATCATGATTCTATGAAATCGTCGTCAGAACATTAGATTGATTAGTTTTTCAGAGAACGTAAGCACATAATAGCCTTTACTTCTTTACTAAATTGGTATGCATGGTATCTCACAAATGTATCCTTGATCTTACAATTTAATTTGAGGCTAATTTTAATTACGAAAAAAATCAAATCATCTTCGTCACACATCTCAACAAATGATTCCCAACAATACACATCTCTTACATATCCAAGTGCAATCGAATACATTTACAAGTTGTAACAGGACTGTATGATGCCATGGCTCACATAGAGATCGAGACTATCATCTCTGAGATCGACATACTACAATCTCCTGTTGCCAAGCTGCTGTAAATGTAGGGTATTCTTCCAAAAAAAAAAACACAACACACTTACACCACTCTTCGGAAACATGTTGTTGGATTTCCTCTGATCTGAGCGCCACTTTGGTCCCGACACTGGCAAAGCAAATCGACGGGTCAGTCTCATCTGATCATGTCTCCTTCAACCTCTGTGATGGAGAGTTACATTTACACTGAAACGATATACACGGACCGATTCACACTCAATTCCACTCCATATCACACAACGAAGATGATAGATCGATATTTCTGTTCATTTCAATAAAATCTTCCGCAAATATCACCAGTGGTTATAAAAATATAGATCAAGGTATTGTTAAAATTAGTGCGTTCCTAGAATCGTATATCAAATATCCATAATTTCATTTATATATTCGTTTGTTATCGAATATGATTGAGGATTATCGTTGATCAATGTAGTGACTCCCATAGACGTTTCTCAATATTCAGTCTTTTGTTATGACAATTCTCATTCAATTTGTACGATGACTCAATTTTATCAACAAAACGGCAACATACGCCTCCCATACGATTGTATATCATTACTCCCTCTATTATAAGTAATCAGGATGTAAGCCTATAATTGTAATGATGTATGATGAAACTTTTGTTAAGAATATCACGTTCCATACTCTATATGTAAATATGTTCAATATGGATTGTATCAATATCTGAATCTCCTGAAACTCGATAAATAAAATCAAATGGTTGGGGAAATTGCCCCAACCATCCCCGTGTCGATTCATTTACTATAGAATAAGCATTCGAAAGAAGTACAACTCATTAAGCGATATTTTCGTACAATCTTCAATTGTACATTCTTCCAATCTCGAGTTAAAACATATGCTATTCATTATGAAATTCATACGAATTTTCAAAAAGAGCATATGTGACTTTTTTAATATATTGAAGAATTTTGAGTACTGATTCCAGCTCATCTTGAATCAATTTCAAATCATTGAGAGAAACATATATGAATCCACTATCACTTAACAAGATGAAATCATCGTCCCAATTTCATCAAAGAGTAAATGCATTCAAGTAACCTTCATTAACAGGATCCAATTCAAAACTTTGCTGATTACATATCGATCTAACTCATCCTCGTCATACTTACTCAAAACTACCACACCACACTTTTACGAGTTGCAACAGCACATTGTGAGTGCCATAACCCCAAAATTTTAATTTTTCATTTATCAATCTCCAAAATACACGTGCTATTGAGGCGGTATATAGCATTCAAATCTTCGCGCGTATTAGAGCCGATAAGGCAGATGTTTGCTTTCCTTTTAGTGTCACGCGTGGTGAATAGACACACACTAAGACGTAAATATGTATATACTCATACATAGAAACTCAAGAATATTCTATGAATTTCTATGAGGAATTTCTTATATGAAACTTCATGAAATCGTAATCTTTCTTTTGTTATGATAAAGCTCATTTTCTGAGCTACAAGATGTATATAGACACTTTTGAGAACAAGTTGATTTTGCTTGTTTATTTTATTTTGCACACTAAATATTCTTGTTAAAAAACAACAACGATTTTTTATTTTTACTTTCTTGATGTATCATTTCATTTATACTCTGAAAAAGTGTAATCTATCACAAAATTCTTCATTTAAAGGAAAATAGGCTCAAAATCAGATTTGTTGTAAATATTGTAAATATTCATTGCAAAATGTATTTGTGAGTAAAATAGCTCTTTTCAAAATGGAATTATCGATGACTAGAATAGCCCGATATAAGAAGAACTCAATTTTTCTCTTGATTTCCATTAAATCTCAAATTAGATGAAAAGCGACGTGCTTCTAGAAAGTTCCAGGAATTTATCTTTTTGTTTCTAGCAATAAATATAAAATAAATCAATCTGAGTTTTACGTTGAATTTATCTCCTTTTGAGATGATGAATCAAATATTGTATGCAAATTTCACGAAACTGCTCAATTAATATCATTTTTCCAATGAAATATTGTTTTTGAGAATGTTCGATAATCTATTCAGTCATCTAATCACGATATAGATATATTGTACAGCTAGAGTTCCAGGTATAAATACAGGCTCGTTGGCCCATTGCGGGAGGTTTATGCTCAGTTGAATTCGTGAGCTGTATCGAGCTTGAAACTCTAGCTTTCCAATAAGATAAATGTATTGAGAATCACAATAAATGGTACAATTCTTATATGAGATAGAATATATATGTGTTTTTCTCTTGAAAATCAAATGCATGACCTCGATACAGTTCCTAGGCAATCTCTTGGGGGTAGTTCGGCCCTAAGTACCCGGACTCACCAAGAAGCAATTGCCTGATTCAACGATACAGATCTCAGTTATCCTACAAGTCTGATAAATTTAATTATTCATCATGGTTTGTGGGATTCTGGAGATTTAAGCCTGGGTATCATAACTGATGAGTTTGTGGCCCTAAGTACCCACAACTATCCTTTATGACTATCCAGGTAATAAAATTCGCACTTATAGCTCCAGTGATTTCCGTAGAACGATCACGCGGATGAGCCTAAGTACTCATCTCGTTCTTCTGCGAAAATCATAAAAATTTCGGGAGATTTCCATCAGTCACGAGGCCCTAAGTACCCGCGTGGGGGTGGAAATCGAACGAGAAAATAAAATACGAAGTCTAATATTAATCCATGAATATACGCACACCTCTATCGAGGTATCCCGAATCCTAAACATTCATCCGGCTCTCCCCCGAGATCCAGAGCCTACATTTGTACCCTCACATATGGCGCCCAGACAGGGACCTGATAAGTGAAAAAAGCGTATATTCGTGGATTAATTGTGGTCTATTCATCATTTGTGCCCCTCATACTTTTTCAAATAAATAATTAGAGTGATTTACCATGATATGAGCGCGTTTTGTACGCTCTATGGTTTTTTCAGTCGATGTTGTAATTTTCGAAATCGTAAATTGAGAATATAATTCTTCAAAAATGATACCAGAATATCGAGGAGTACTTTTTAGTGAAAATTGCACTATACCGATCCAACAAATTCGCGAAGAGCTCGAAAATATTAACGAGGCGCAAGACGAGCAGTGGGACGCAATTTCAAATTTCGATGATAGATTAAAGAATTTGGAAAACACATCCCCTGCTCAAGGCCGTCATATTCAAATCATGAGAATTGACGTAAAAGCATTGTTGGATCGCGTGCATGATTTAGAACAAAAGTGCAGTGATTTAGAATACGAAATAAGATTAGTGCGTGATTTACATCGCACGAATATTGTCGAAAAAAGCATATATCGCTCTATGTATGAATATCTAACCATTCCGGTAAATAACTTCTTCATTTGGCTTCGGGGAATCCCAATATACATAGCTCGGCGTATGCGAGTATAACCCCTCCCCACCAGTTTCATGTAGAGCACGTTTAGTTCGCTCGCATGCAGCAACCTCACTGGTCTAGTGGCCAGCGTATTTGACTCCCACGCGGAAGCACAGGGTTCGATCCCCGGCCACTCCAAAATTTTCATCAATCAATTGCATTTTTTCTAGTAGATCTCATCACTCCAATGCATAATAATTCCCTTACAGCTCATAAGAAAGAGTATGCAACAGAAAAATTACGGTAATAAAGAATTATCGATTCTAATGAATCGAAACCTTGAAAACGCCTTCTGGATGACAACCATGTCTACACGCTTGTAGTTCGGGTCAGCTTCAGAATGTCTTCGAGTCGTCGATCGATTGCGAGTGCGGACAGAGCCTATATTTCGGCCCGTGCCACTCTAACTCGCATCGAAAAAGACGACGGTAATATTGAAAATCTGCCCCTACGCGATCAAAACATGCGTTTATGGACTGTGGCTGTCACGGAAGAGTTGAAAATCTTGGATGATGATCAATCTATTTTGGATCAAAGAATCAAAACTCTTGAGAAGAAAAATGAGGCCCTTTGTTCTAAATTAGAATTGGCACTCGAACAATTAACCCGAGTACAAAAGGAGAACGAAAATCTCCGTACCCAAAATAAATCTTTTCAAGATGAGATCAAGAAACTTTCCGAAAAAATCAACCTCACTGAGGAAATGCAAGATACCTTTTCAAATACCCTCTCGCTTTTGCGAAATGAACGCTGCGAAGAGATTGAAAAGGATATCGATCAATGTAAAAATTCCATCGAAGGGATCAAAATCACCCAAACTTTTCTTCAAAAACAATTCAATGATCTCGCTCGCACTTCATTTGGGTCATCTGAACCCATTGTGAGAAGATTAAAATTCAAACCCCCTGTCTTCAAAGGAGAAGCCACAGAGCGTCCCGTGAGATTCCTGAAGGAACTCCAGCAGTACATTGAGACCATGGAGTTGGATGACCAAGAACTCCATCTTGTGTTATCGAAATCCTTAGAAGGAACAGCTCTCAGTTGGTATAATCTCCATGAAAATGAGATTGAGTCTCTTATGGACTTTGAATGTCTCTTTCGAGAACATTTTTGGAACGAGAGTATCCGAAGAAAATTTAAAATGAAATTAGAATTTGGAAAATTCAAATCCGACGGCAAGCTAACTAGAGTTCAGTACGCCATGGAATTATTCAATATTGCTCTCGAGGTTGACGGGGGGCAAAATGACGATGAGATTATCAATCAACTCAGCTTCCACTTCGATCGGGAATTGAGAGCTGCCCTCCGATGTCAACCAGAGAGAACCAAATCTACTTTTTTCAATATTTTGGCTGATTTTGACTGCGATGACGCGTCGAACAAGAATCGCCAACAAAAACAAAACTCTTCTTGGTCTTCGAACAAGTTAAACGTTGAGGCCAAAGAGAAACGAAAATTGGACAAAGTCCCAAAAGATGAATCTTCGGATCCGGGAAACGTGCAGTAGTTGCATCTTGTTTCTCGGACCCACAAAATAATTGTCAATTTGACAAAAGGCAAGGTGCAACTGGAGATATAGAATTCAACCCAAACGCTTGTCCTCCCAAAAAACTACAGGGTGGTGGATACAAAACCAGGTCCTCGACCCATCCAATTATAACACTTCCGATTCAAGAGATTAAGGAATTCAATCAAAATCAAAATCCGTATCAAACTCAGAAATCGAGTGATACAACCTGCACAAAATGTGCAACCGAGTCAGACTCGCTCTCAAATAAAGAAGCAGTCTTGCCTCACCCGAGCAACCTACTAAATGGAGGCTCTGCTTTTGAAAAATCACCCTCAAACGATCATAAGGATCGGGAGGAAAAAAATCAAAAGATTTATAGTGGAGTGAATTTAAACCCACATGAAGAAGAATCCAAAATCTCAGAACTCACTTTGGAGGCAGGCAAAAATAAATTACTTTCGGGAGAAGATATCCCAATTCCATTTGCACCACCCACTGAAACAATCGAGCAGCGTGAGGATAATCGGAGCCACGTTCTCGAAGAGACGGCCATCAACCATATCCGCAAGCACACCCGATTTAAAAGGGCAGTGGGGGGCACAAGTGTTGAATGGAACTCCGCATTGAACAGTATTAAAATTTTGAGTTAACGAAATGTCACTTTATTGATTAAAATTTTCATTTCGCATAACGGAAATACAAATTTTAATGGGGGGCATGTGAGTGCCATAACCCCAAAATTTTAATTTTTCATTTATCAATCTCCAAAATACACGTGCTATTGAGGCGGTATATAGCATTCAAATCTTCGCGCGTATTAGAGCCGATAAGGCAGATGTTTGCTTTCCTTTTAGTGTCACGCGTGGTGAATAGACACACACTAAGACGTAAATATGTATATACTCATACATAGAAACTCAAGAATATTCTATGAATTTCTATGAGGAATTTCTTATATGAAACTTCATGAAATCGTAATCTTTCTTTTGTTATGATAAAGCTCATTTTCTGAGCTACAAGATGTATATAGACACTTTTGAGAACAAGTTGATTTTGCTTGTTTATTTTATTTTGCACACTAAATATTCTTGTTAAAAAACAACAACGATTTTTTATTTTTACTTTCTTGATGTATCATTTCATTTATACTCTGAAAAAGTGTAATCTATCACAAAATTCTTCATTTAAAGGAAAATAGGCTCAAAATCAGATTTGTTGTAAATATTGTAAATATTCATTGCAAAATGTATTTGTGAGTAAAATAGCTCTTTTCAAAATGGAATTATCGATGACTAGAATAGCCCGATATAAGAAGAACTCAATTTTTCTCTTGATTTCCATTAAATCTCAAATTAGATGAAAAGCGACGTGCTTCTAGAAAGTTCCAGGAATTTATCTTTTTGTTTCTAGCAATAAATATAAAATAAATCAATCTGAGTTTTACGTTGAATTTATCTCCTTTTGAGATGATGAATCAAATATTGTATGCAAATTTCACGAAACTGCTCAATTAATATCATTTTTCCAATGAAATATTGTTTTTGAGAATGTTCGATAATCTATTCAGTCATCTAATCACGATATAGATATATTGTACAGCTAGAGTTCCAGGTATAAATACAGGCTCGTTGGCCCATTGCGGGAGGTTTATGCTCAGTTGAATTCGTGAGCTGTATCGAGCTTGAAACTCTAGCTTTCCAATAAGATAAATGTATTGAGAATCACAATAAATGGTACAATTCTTATATGAGATAGAATATATATGTGTTTTTCTCTTGAAAATCAAATGCATGACCTCGATACAGTTCCTAGGCAATCTCTTGGGGGTAGTTCGGCCCTAAGTACCCGGACTCACCAAGAAGCAATTGCCTGATTCAACGATACAGATCTCAGTTATCCTACAAGTCTGATAAATTTAATTATTCATCATGGTTTGTGGGATTCTGGAGATTTAAGCCTGGGTATCATAACTGATGAGTTTGTGGCCCTAAGTACCCACAACTATCCTTTATGACTATCCAGGTAATAAAATTCGCACTTATAGCTCCAGTGATTTCCGTAGAACGATCACGCGGATGAGCCTAAGTACTCATCTCGTTCTTCTGCGAAAATCATAAAAATTTCGGGAGATTTCCATCAGTCACGAGGCCCTAAGTACCCGCGTGGGGGTGGAAATCGAACGAGAAAATAAAATACGAAGTCTAATATTAATCCATGAATATACGCACACCTCTATCGAGGTATCCCGAATCCTAAACATTCATCCGGCTCTCCCCCGAGATCCAGAGCCTACATTTGTACCCTCACAACATGATGTCTTGGCTCATATGGGAGTTGGGTTTCTCATTCCCGAGTGCGACAGAGAGTGACTCCCTGTTGCCCAGCTATTGTAAAACAACAACACAATACTAACGCGACTCTTCGGAAGCATGTTGCTGGATTTCCTCTGATCTGAGCGCCGCTTTGGTCCCGACACTGGTAAACCAAATCGACGGGTCAGTCTCATCGGATCATGTCTCCTTCAACCTCTGTGATGAAGAGTTACAATTTCACTCTGAACATAAAACACTCCCCAGTTTCAACTCAATTCCACATCATAAACACAAATCGAGGATGATGGATATCGAAGTCATTTCATCGAATCGAAGACTCCTCAAAAATTCGAATCTTGCGACGTAAATGCTCAATATGAAAACAAAGAACTTCCCTGATGAATGAATTCCCAATAATTAATCTTAATGACCGCGTAGCAGAAACCATCACAATGCATCAATTCAATTCTTCCCTCACGATTGCATCAAGCGAGTGATATTGGATTCATTTATAAAAGTCATTTTTAATACTCTATACGATACCGTTCCTCAATGTCAATTATCTATCCCTAAATCTCATGAAAATTACTTAAATGATAAACTGGTCCAGAGAATTCTCTCAACCACTCCCCAATGAAAATGACGCCCTCTAATGTAAACATACAATCTTTAATTGAACATTCTTTCAATCTCAAGTCAGAAAATATTCTAATCATCATTAGATTTCTACAAATTTCCAGAAAAAGCATCACCGAATATTTGAATAGATCAGGAAATTTTAAAAACCGATTCTAGCTCAGATTGGATCGAATTACGAATCATTTAGAGAAAAGAATATGAATCCACTATCACTTGACAAAATAAAGTCATTGTCCAAATTTCATCAAAAAGTAAATACATTCACGTGATTTTTATCAACAGGATCCAATTCAAAGCTTCTCTGATGAGAAATATATTCAACTCATCCTCGTTATACTCACTCGAAAATACCACACCACACTTTTACGAGTTGCAACAGCACATGATGCCTTGGCTCATATGGGAGTTGGGTTTCTCATTCCCGAGTGCGACAGAGTGTGACTCCCTGTTGCCCAGCTATTGTGAAACAACAACACAATACTAACGCCACTCTTCGGAAGCATGTTGCTGGATTTCCTCTGATCTGAGCGCCGCTTTGGTCCCGACACTGGTAAACCAAATCGACGGGTCAGTCTCATCGGATCATGTCTCCTTCAACCTCTGTGATGAAGAGTTACATTTTCACTCTGAACATAAAACACTCCCCAGTTTCAACTCAATTTCACATCATAAACACAAAACGAGGATGATGAATATCGAGGTCATTCCATTCAATCAAAGACTTCTCAAAAATTCAAATCTTGCGACGTAAATGCTCAATATGAAAACAAAGAACTTCCCTGATGAATGAATTCCCAATAATTAATCTTAATGACCGCGTAGCAGAAACCATCACAATGCATCAATTCAATTCTTCCCTCACGATTGCATCAAGCGAGTGATGTTGGATTCATTTATAAAAGTCATTTCTAATACTCTATACGATACCGTTCCTCAATGTCAATCATCTATCCCTAAATCTCATGAAAATTACTTAAATCGTAAACTGGTCCAGAGAATTCTCTCAACCACTCCCCAATATAAAATGACGCCCTCTAATGTAAGCATACCATCTTTAATTGAACATTCTTTCAATTTCAAGTCAGAAAATATTCTAATCATCATTAGATTTCTACAAATTTCCAGAAAGGGTATAACTGAATTTTTGAATAGATTGGGAAATTTTAAAAACCGATTCCAGCTCAAATTGCATTAAATTACGAATCATTTGGAAAAATAAATATGAATCCACTATCACTTGACAAAATAAAGTCATTGTCCCAATTTCATCAAAAAGTAAATACATTCACGTGACTTTTATCAACAGGATCCAATTCAAAGCTTTTCTGATGAGAAATATATTCAACTCATCCTTCCTCGTCATACTCACTCGAAAATACCACACCACACTTTTACGAGTTGCAACAGCACATGATGCCTTGGCTCATATGGGAGTTGGGTTTCTCATTCCCGAGTGCGACAGAGTGTGACTCCCTGTTGCCCAGCTATTGTGAAACAACAACACAATACTAACGCCACTCTTCGGAAGCATGTTGCTGGATTTCCTCTGATCTGAGCGCCGCTTTGGTCCCGACACTGGTAAACCAAATCGAAGGGTCAGTCTCATCGGATCATGTCTCCTTCAACCTCTGTGATGAAGAGTTACATTTTCACTCTGAACATAAAACACTCCCCAGTTTCAACTCAATTTCACATCATAAACACAAAACGAGGATGATGAATATCGAGGTCATTCCATCCAATCAGAGACTTCTCAAAAATTCAAATCTTGCGACATAAATGCTTAATATGAAAACAAAGAACTTCCCTGTTGAATGAATTCCCAATAATTAATCTTGATGATCGCGTAGCAAAAACCATAACAATGCATCAATTCAATTTTCCCCTGACGATTGCATCAAGCCAGTGGTATTGGATTCATTTACAAAAGTCATTCCTAATACTCTATACGATACCGTTCCTCAATGTCAATTATCTATCCCTAAATCTTATGAAAATCACTTGAATCATAAACTGATCAAAAGAATTCTCTCAACCGCTCCCCCATATGAAATGACGTCCTCTAATATCAGCATGCGAGATAGACGTGAACCGCTTCTCTTTTCATATTTTCATAAGTTCGAATTTCAAAAGAACGTGGAATTTCTCCTCGAAATAGAAATAAATTTAAAAATTCCAAAGTATTACGTAGGTTCACACTCGGTATGAGTAGAAATACGAAAATCATCATCTTCAAAGTCAAATAAAAAATTCCTCGAATATATTCAAAAAAGTTTCAAAAATTTGAAATCCATTCGTATGTATCATATATTCAAAATCAACGAAATAACAACCTCTCGATCTTCAACATTCCATCACTTTGTCAGTACGATTCGACTTCATCGTCACTCTATCACTTATTTCATTCGAAATCAACCAATACTCATGCGGATCGATCTATCTCTAACAAAAAATTAAAATGAAAACCATTAAATAAAGCTAACTCGAACACCAAAATTAATTCACATCTGAAAGTGAGGCGGCCTTGTCAACCGTAAAAAGTTACTCGGCTACCTTCGATGTTGAAAATGGCGGTGTCTCGAATTTTCTAATACGCTTCACTAAAATACGCCATAAAATGACTCCTAGCATGCACTTCATACGAAAATAGATAAACGAAACACATAAAAATCGATTGCTCCTAACCTTCGCCAACGGATTCGGAAGCTTGGGCAGTGTTCGAAAGGGCTCCGTGAGACCGATCAGCGACCGTCTTCACGGCAAGAATTAGCAGCAAATCGAATATATAATATCAACGTATAAATACATATAAATTGAATCGGAAATACATATAAAAAACTCAAAAATACGTCAAAAATACGTAAACGACACTCAAACACGTGTTCTATACATCGCGGAAAAATCTAGGGACATTTGACCTGGTCTAGGGACTTTTCGTGCCGTCAAGTTGGCAACACTGATTCGATTTTATGTTGGCAACCCTGATATAGGGATTCCGTGGGGGAATAGGCACCTTGTGTCTCTTAATATAATAATAATCTGTGACCACTCAAAAAGTAACAAAAGAATGATCAACTATCGTCAAAGTGGAATAGCATGTATACCAGGGTGTATCCTAAAGTAATATGTACCCGAATTTTTCAAATAAATTGAGATCCACGACTTCCATGCACGCTAAAATAAAAAATTGTAGAAGTTTTGTTACGCGCTGTACAAAGTATGTACACCTTATCTTGTATAGCCTGTAAAGAAGCAATGGGAAACGAGCAAAATTCCCTGAGGACTATACGCTAGAGAAACATGGTGCTATGCACTGTCCGAAGTGAGTCAGGGAATGGGTCTGCACAAGGATGGATAGCCGTCTAGTCTGCAGGAGGCGTTCTAGGCTTGGGGCATCTCAATGCAATACGTACACCACCCGCACCCTAGTATAAGGTATCCCATTGCTCTAACGCCATACATCATACACGCAAGGCGCAGCCGTTTTGAATTATTTACGCCCAAAGCTTGAGCTTAGACGGTATTCGCTCTTGCAAACCGTTTCGTATCAAATACAGCTTCCTTGTGCGTCGACGCAAACGCTCACGTATATCATGTGATATACCTACCCCTATGTTTTCGCACGGCGATCTTTTAATTTTTCATTCCCCTCGAGCTTGCAATAGAACTGAGAAGGGCCAACAAATAGGTCTAGTATATCTCGGAATGTAATATGAATATCTAGAGTAATTCTCGAGGGACTTTGCAGTTGGCGTGTGAATGCGTCAAAATTGCCTTGATGTTCAATTATTTCAGGAGTTGTTGATATTAGATGTTGACAGTTGCAGTCCCGCAGGATTTTGTTGCTGATTTATCGTTTGTATTTGGGCCGCGCGTGCTGAGATCGATTTACACCAATTCTAGCAAAAGTAATGTGGGCTTATAGTTGTCTTTTAAAAATCTTGAATTGTTGTTACGCGAGGGACTAATGAACGCATGGGACTACCTCAATGAAATAATATATACCATGTGGAAGATTCATGACACGTCATTTAAACTGGGTTAGCTTCAGCGAATTCCGAGCGACTTTTAGCCCTTTCTTTTATCGCTTTTGAATGAGCTAATGTTGAGTGACGATCTTTTAGCTGCTGAATGAGTCTTACAGCATCATATGAGTGATTCCGTCGAAAGTGGGATTTCCCGTTTCAAAGTTCCTAAAGGTTGGAATGTGCACTGTAGCAGTTTTTCGGGGTGTATTCTATTGGTGCACAACTATGTTAATAGTTTTTGAGACGATTCTAACGTCCCCATATTTTGTAGTGCCTGATAAAGGGTCGAAATGTCTATTCCGTCCCCTGTGGTAAACCGAACTTGGACTTTTGAATTCATTACGACGCACATGCAGAGTGAAAAACCCTTATGTGTAGCTATGCGCTTCAACTTGGGATGTTTAAAACAATATAATCCACTACTTTGCGAGTCAAATTTACATGCTTAGTTCGCGCACGGACATCCGACATTTTGAAGATGGGTTTAAACCAGAATTGCTCGCCCAGCACTAATTAGGTCGGCGAAGTCCCCGATCATCTACGAGGTCTTTTTAACCAAAGAGATCGTCATCTAAGAACCCTGACACTAGCCGAAAACTACCATCCTCAGCCGAGCGCACTAGGTATGTAAACGTCATTTCAGAATGGCGTACAAAATTTTTTGTCTTTTCCGCCCCCATGCTGTGCTCTTCCCTAGCGCACTATGTTGCTATGTAAAACACATTTTATTGTTGTATTTGGTTGCATTAGAGCCAATCTATGCGTGAAAAAGTTTACGATCAGATGTCGAGTCGTAGGAATAATTTTTGAGTCGACACGTTCATTCCGTCCCTGTCCTTTCCGTTCCCCCCGCAACCTCTTAAACTTGGCATATCTTCGTCTGGCTTCAATTTTGGGATACGTAGCTCTAGATACTCCCCCTTTTGTACCCAAATGAGTGGAAATTAACTCCCGATCCGCTGAAACTCGTCTGGGACTGAAATAATTTTTTGAACCACAGCACTCCCCGTTGCATTTTTGGCCCCAAAATACCGTCCCGGAATACCGCACAAATCGACGGAACGAGCGGCAAAATCACTTAAGCTAGTCAAGAGTTAGACCAAATGCAAGGTGGTGTCAAAATCAATCCAAATGTGTGCCAAGTCACTCCAGTTTACAATCTATTCAGAGTCGTATGTGATGCCGTCGCATCTTCAACTCCTAATGGTATCGATAAGAGCGAACATTGACCGTTAGTCACGGTGTTTCGAAAGCGAGAAAAATTTCGCGTCAAATGAATCGTTTTGAAAATGGTGATGATATTTTATAAAATAAAATTGGAGCTGATCCTTCTTATAAATCATTTAAAAAGTGAACTACGTGCTGAGGGGTGCAATATTTGTGAATACTATATGGTCGCTTGGACGGGAATTTGGTGACCATTGTAAACTAGCGAGCCGGTTTTGTTTCATTTTTTACATATTTAGTTGCGTGAGAGCTCATCTTAAAGTCAATCGATGATTGGCCGAATTACTTGAAGAGATGCAAGAGTAAAACTAGAAAGAACAAAAATATAGTTGATCAATAAGAATGAACTCGAATTTCTGATGTCACTCACGGATTTCGAAAGACAGCTGTGGATTGTTTGTGAATATACAAATTATAGTGTCAAAGAAAGCCGAAAGAAGGAAATTAATTATGAAGTAAGGAGCATCCCGTAACTGCCCCTAATAATTTACGTGGACACGAATCAAGCAGCGATTCAACTCTTCTCCTACCTACTCACAGACCGAGGAACTCCCGATCAGTAGATTCACTTGTTCGCTTAGACTGTAGTCTAATGGTGGATATAATTGTTCGGGACTATGGATAGTCTCAAGCAATCATTTCCATCAAGCAAATCTAGGAATGGCGTAAAGTGACGAGGAAGGATACAGATTTTGAAAGACTCGGAATTCCCCAAGCATCCAAATTCTTGTGTAAAGAAACATCATTTTGTCGATAAACTCGATTGGTTCCCATTCCTGGAGTGAGAAATACGACTTCACAGAGCAGAATCGTGGCATATTTCATCAACGCCAGACATTGAAAATTGCTTGATGGGAATGATGGTTCGAAACTATATGATTTGGACAATCAGAATGAGGTAAATCTGATTATCAAGAGTTTCTCAGATTTTGGTAGTAAATAGAACCAACCCGCTGTTCAATTCTTACCCGCAAAATTATTAGGAGCAGTTGGAGGATCATCCTTATTTTATGAATTCGTGAAATACCTTCTTCTGTGATGAAGCTATACCTGTCTTACAAATGTTATATGAGTAACAAAGAAATTTTCTTTGACCCACGACTCGTTAGGATTGTGAATAATTGAATGAATTCGAAGACTAACATCTAATTGACTTTGACATGTGCTTCTATATGATTAGATATGAGAGGAATGAGATAAAATTGGTTTGCTGACTTATATTGGTCATTGGTGAGTTTCCATGTAAACGACCTCAAAATACTCAAATATTGCATCTTACAGCTTGCAACACATTTTTCAAATAATCCGTGAAAAGGATCAGCTCCGACTTCGATTCAATGGAATATCATCACTATTTGGGACCACAAACCAATCCCCGTTTCCAGTCACCGTCGTCATCCGGAACGAACCTTTTCCGCTTCTACAATACCGTGTAATGTCAAATTGATATATAATTTGTTTCTTTTTCACGCCAGTTGCTAGTGCAACACTGTGCCCAGCGTTAATCCAGTATTCACATCAAACAAAAATTGCTGTCTGGGCAATTTGGGAAGCGCACTGTCGTGATGCCTTGTAAGCTTGGCAAGATGGTGCTGTCGAGCTATAACATGCACAGCCAGACAGGGAATTGTACAAATTTTATGAAATTTCAGCTTGAATGACGTGAACTCTGCCCCTCAGCGCTCGCATCGTGCTTTCTATAGGTACACACATATACCTATCTGTTCAGCCTAGTCTGTTACAGCCGAAAGCTTTGCCTCCCGAGAGAGCTGACTACATCGCGGGATGAAATTCTTCCTCTGCCGCGAGAAAAGTGAATTTCCATCCTTATTTCCTCTACGGATTTCTCTCGCCTATTCAAAGAGCGCCACGGGGAACGAACGCCGCGCCGCCGGTACGCCACCGATTTTGCACCCGGGCATTCATCATTTTCAAAGACTTGAACTCGAACTTGCTCGCTCTCCGTCTAGTATAATACTTACCTGCGTGGGCGAGGGAGAGGGGAAGGTACATTACGCTCGTATGACTGAAGTTTTTTTGCTCTAATATTGTAAGCAACAAGAAATACTTGATACATGCGTTTGAGGGAATAGAAAATTAAGTGTCGCTGAATGATGTAATCGCAATTCTCCGCGGAACCTTATTCAATAACCCTTGAAAATCAGAATTAGACCTCGGGGGGGGGGGGGTGGGTTGAAATTTGGTTATTGCCTTGAGATCGAATGTTGTTGAGAGACGTTTGACGATGTTTGAGCATGAAATCCTGAAGTTCTCAATCATGAAAAGATGCGGGGCTATTTCAGAATTGGTGTGATTTTCTTTGTTGTCTGGCCAATGACAAGGTTTTCTCTTTTGTTTAGAAAATCGACTTGGGTTTTGCACTTTTCATTGGAATCAAACGTCGAGTGGGCCTCAGTAAAATCTTTCAAATTTCGGGAGGGGGGGATTCAATTATTTGAAAAAATTTAGAAGGAGTTGGATGGAAATTCGGGAAAAGCTTGATTTTGGATCTGGTCACAACAACAATAATAGCCTCGTATCGGTTTAAATTCCCTCACGGTGAGCCGGTTGGTCGAAAAAGGTCGAGTCGCGTCGTCAGTAATTCCTTTGGGGCATGTTTCGAGATGAATTCGGCATTATTTTCCAACAAAAATGAAAATATTTCTCTTCGGATTTTTCAAATCAAGCAAATTTTTTCATTTTTCTCCTCGTTTTGAGGAGAAAAAAGCTGAAAACCTCGATTTTAGCAAAAAATTCACTTGAAAATCACTGGCAACTGTAAGAAGGATCAAAATATATGCGTGAGTAACATGAGCCGCGTACACAGTTGAATCGAGTTATCCTATTATCCGAATTCGCGCACAGATACAGTCGGTAACTTGGTATAAAATAGCAAAAAATGGTTCTGAATATCCACAAAATTTGCTAGATGCCGTGCCTGGATTTTATTTACTACATCCGAGATAGTATGTATGCTGTCTATGAGTCCAGTATTGAGGGATATCTACGCGATTTCACTTGCAGTTGCTGTGAAAATTCATTGAATTTTTTTCAATTTATGGCGATGTAGATGAGTTCAATGTGGTATACGTATACACGACGATGACAGAAAAACGCTGCCGTGATACGGAAAACCACGTATCTCCAATAGATTCCCTATGGAGATACGCAGATTCTTCCATACAACGACAGAACGAATCATTACTCTTCAGCAGTTTTTGGACTGAAATTATAGAGAAATCTTGAGGTTGTTAGAAAATTCTATCAATGGTAAACAATTTTTGAGAGATGGGCGTTTTAGTCCCAGTAAACCAATTACTTACCGAAAATCTGCCATGTTTCTTTTTCTTGGGATACTTCACGAAGTCGTTTCTCAGAGAGGTAAATCAAACAATGATGAAAAAATGCATAAAAGCCGATTGAATCCAATCAAAAAGTTCTGCACTGTCCGCACCAGCGACAGTCAAAAAAGATCTTTAATTCTCCAATGAGTTCCTTCGCTGCAATGGAATAATTCGCCTTTATTTGCATATCAACCATCTGGAAGATTAGGTAAGACCACATAGAAGCCTATTTGAATTACTTGAAAAGTACTTGACGATCTGCACAGTGATGACCAGAAATGGATTTCACTGGATTTATTCTCCATAATCGACATTTTTCCTGTTATTAGATTTCAACGACCTGGGCAGCTTAGACAACTGAAAGCATCGTATTCGTTTGCGTAACCCCGAGCGAGAAATCTCGGGTTTTATTGGAAAATGACGTCGAAGTGATCCCCGAAAAATACGCCGGACGAATTCCTAACATTTGCGTAACTGGACCTTTTTCGTCTCACCGGGACCCGTTTCTTCACCTTGAACGCGGGCAGATTACAATTGTCCATACTCATCTTACCCAATTTTCAGAGAATCTCACTGTATTTCTGCACTCTCTTGCCCTCATCTGTGTTCGTTTAATTTTGTAACGAAGCTATGCAATGTGTAGCTCAAAAATACATAAATTCATTACACATCGGATGTGACCATAGATTTGCCTTACCAAGAATTGTCTGCTCCTATCAGCGAACTTTTCTCATTTTTCAGAGCATAAACATGAGCAATCAAAGCGATTTATCATCCCTACCGAATTCTCTGGCTCAGACTTGCATTGATGTTGACAGAATGGATCCAGACTTGAAGATGGATGAAAAATATTGGATGCAAATATTTTGCTTGCTTCCAGCTGTTGATAGAATTAGAATAGAAAGAGGTACAATAGATATAGATAGATTTATTGTTTCCAATGTACAGCTTTTTGGCTTTTTACATATGTTATATGATCCGTTGTCAACTCCTCTTACCTATATTGTTTCATGCATAGAAAGTAAAAAGGCTTATAATCTAAAGAATCTTTGTACATTATTATTGATTCTCTTTTTTGCTAATTTTTCAAATTCAGTGGCGTATCTCGCAATTCCATACTTGATATCATCCTTCAGTAGAAAGAGGTACAATATTTATCTATGATTTTTCCCATTTGACATATTATTCAAACCATTTTCTTTTTCATCAGTATGCAAACAATGGAGGGAAATCAACAAATCATTGAGGAGCAAGCAAAAATCATTGATACTTGATGAAATCGGTTTGGGATTGAATTTATTGAAGACTCATCAGATGAAGAAAAAGTCCTGAAAATTATCGACCGATGCACTGGTAGTCTGCAGGACATTGATTTTTCTGGTCTTAAAAATATCACGACTCGAATTTTTGCCTACGTTGGAGAAAAGTTACGGAACTTGCAATCATTGGCCATCAGTAATTGTATAGATGGTTCTGATATAGATCTGATTGATGTAAGCATTGTATTCGTTCATGGTTTGAAGATTCTATAAATCAGACTATTTCTCAATTACTGTTTTTTTTATCGTAACGAATGTATTTATACTCAATTCAAAAAGTGACATCATAGTATGTTGCTTTGAAAACTTCGTGGTTGTTCAAAGCTTCTTATGATAGTGATTTGCTTCTTATTCCAGGGACTCGAAAATGAAAAAATTTGTGCAAACTACGTAAACTGTCTGTTATCGGCCCTGTCATGAAAGAAATTCCGAAGTTACCGCTTCTCCAAGAGTTGCACATCTCCAAGTCTGAGGTGGATGACCATTTCTTGTCTTTCTTGGTCACAAAGTGTGACGAGCTGAGAATCCTGTCTTTAGATGGTCAGTTTAGATAATCTCCTCAAATAGTAATTGAGCAACGTTAGGCACACAAAAAATGTTAATCACCATCTGAAAGTCTCAGCTCTTTCTTTAAGGTTCTGGGACCTACATGCTATTGTATATTTTGGTATTATCTTTCAAATGTACTGCCATAGTTTTTCTCGAAATATTGTCAGAATGAATACTCAAAATTCATCACCGACAAAAACCAAAATGTTCATCTTGTTTGCATGAATCTGTGCGATTTTTTTCAGAATTCGTTAAATATTTCACAAGCTTAACCTAGAAGAAGATGAAATGTCCATTTCTGCAATTTTTTAAGAAAGCACGAGAGCTCTAAACCTAGAGAAGATAATTTATCTTTATTTCGAAATTGTTGAAGTATATCAAAGTGATTTTTGTATGTCATTTCCTATGAGGAAATTCCGGAAATGAAGCAGATTTCGTTTAGTGTGCCATTTGGCTACTACGTTTTTAATGCTCAGTTTTTGAGTCACCGCCCTTAGTATGAAATTTTTTTCGTGAATAGAATCGAAGGCTGGTGACCTCGCTGGCGACCGAAATTTGCTACTGTCAAAAGAATGAGATTAGTAGATATCGTTTGCATAACAATTTCAATTATCTAATCTTTACTAAACACAATTGAGTGACTAATAGAGAAGTAGTATTTTAGTATGCCTTTCGAGAATGACGAAACTCTCGAGAGTGGTGGAATAATTTGATCATATCTACATAACGTTTCTATTGTATGAGTGTTATATCTGATAGTTTTTTTGTATCGCCATTCAACAGAGTAATAATTTGATATTTTCAGATTGCAATCGATTAACCGATGAAGGCATTCAAAACATTTCCAAGCTGCCGAAACTGGAAGATTTGGTATTGAAAAAGCTTCCTCTTGTTACGGGACGCTCTATACATAAACTTTGTAACTTGAAGGTGTTAACGTGTGAAAACTGTGTTGCGTTGAAGGACGAAGGTCTTTGTAAAATAATAAATGACAACTGTGGACTAGAGTCTTTGAAACTCGGAGCAAATGAGAACGTGACAAAACGATTGATCAAAGCTGCTGCTCTTGCAACAAAAGCTAGAACCAATGGAGTGGTTTTGAAAATAAACCTGCGCGGATTCTTTATTGGCGTACCGAGGACCGAGATTGAAAGGGCCAATTTGAAAATAGTTTTTGACAAAATTGAAACTGAAGCAGAAACGAAACCACGTCAACCGATTCCTATCCATTCTGTTGATGGAAATGAAGTAGGAATTGAAGCACGGACAAAAGCGCGGAAGTCGATTTCTACCTTTTCGGATGATGACGATGATGATTGTTATGAACTTGATCTCGATGAATTTGGTTATAATGATCTTGATGATCACTACGATCGTGATGAAGTCTGTAGGTATCTAATCTCATGAATGTATTTGATAATTCTGGGCTTAGATTGATTAAATGGGTTCAAATTGTTATTTCACTTTACTTTTTGTGTTGCAGATGATTGGACTGATGGCATGTACCGGTATTGATGAATTATTTCCCAATTAGATGGTTCTAACTTTTATGGCTCGTCTTTCATCATTTTCAACCACGATGGAGAGATATTCACCAATGATCCCACTACAAGAGATGAAAAGTACCAAGTTGTCAATAGAGATCCAGATCACTCAGTAGAAAGTCCAATTGAAAATGTTGACGAGATGGCTTTTGGAAATGATCCTTGTCTTTATGGTGGTGACGTGAAATGACAAGTCGTAGGGTCACATGTTCTCCATTCGAGTGCTCATTTTTGAAGTGAAAGTAGCCAATATCTAGGCTTAGTAAATCCACGCTCCCTGAAGATTTTTGTTTACTGTTTACATTTCATAAATATTGATCCGTAATTTGATTCTCCATAGACAGTTTCTATACTTCAATTCTCCAGATTCTTATTAGTATGCAGCGTCATGTTTTTCGAAATAAATTTCAGTAAGTATCAATTTCAGTTTTATTTCAAGATCACTGATTACAATCTAACGAGGTATGATATATCGATTTGAGTTGCACGATACAAAGTTAGGATTAAGGCTAAAATTACAGCTCTACCAGTGGACAGAAGGTCTTCCCGAATCTTGTCGATATAATCCTTCGAGATACCTTCACATTCTCACAAGAAACATGATTTTGGAATTTTGTAATGATACCTGTTTGAATCACATTACAGTTTGAGACTTTCCACGAACCCTGTACTTGATATCAAAATTTCAAATGTCAGATTCCGGATTATCTTTCCTTTTACGCTCACTCTCGTGCATTTTCGTGGTTAATCGGTATTTCGCTGCAATAATTTCGTATATCTCTTGTTGAATCTCTGCAGCTTCGTTGCACATATTCTCATAAGTTGTCTCTAACTCTGCTCTTGTTATTCCAGAACTCATCCCATAGCAGTTCAGTCCTGTAACAAATTATTATCAAATCTCAACTCACTGCACATCGTTTATTCATAAAATCCATCCATAAAATGTTGCTTTTGGTCGTATCAGTTGAGCAGTCTTGCTAAGTTTACATTACCATTAGGTCTTCCTTATCTGCAAGTGATGAGTGTGTGTTACAAGTTAAGACATATATTTCTCTGAGAGAATGGTGAGTCTGAGAGTCTGTACTGTACGTTGTATAGTCGCAAATTTAATAAATTCTACGATTTCCGAAAATGCTGAAAACCAATAAAAATACGCTGCTAAAAGTGATTAGCAGAATGCTTTCTCACGGCGTTATATGATGATAATTTTAACGAAGAAGAAAGTACCCTATATTTTGAGTTTTTCTTTTGCGGAAGCATTCCAGAGAGATTTGGGTCATCTAAAAGAAGGTTTTTCCAACAATATCTATTGTTTGATTGAGAGAAAATTTTGATATAGTCGGTTTAAAGATGATTAATATGGAGTTCTTTATGAAGATTCCCTTCCCCCGAAAGAATCTTCATTTGAATAATGTTTTACGGATTTTATGAAAATTTCGTATCAGCCAATCGATTCAGAATGGCGCATGAGTAAGTCTTTAGGTCATTAGAATTGAGATAACTGAGTCATAAAAGAAGGTACGAGGAAAAAATGAATATTAAGAAAAATTTCCCATTATTTTTTGAGTTATTCTTCTCATGAAGCTTCTTATAGAGATTCAGGCTATCTAGACTGAGGTTTTTTTAACAATATCCATCGTTTGGTTGAGACGGAATTACGATGCAGTGGGTTTGGTAAGGGTTAAAATGAAATTTTTGGTGAAAATTTTGATTTTTTCGGAAATTTGAGATTTGTGAAGTCTCAATAGAATTTCGGTATTAAGGGCATACAGTAGCCGTGCAGCACGGTCGTAAAGTTCCATTCACCACTTATGTGAAAAATTTTATGGTACAAAGTTTGAGATGAGTTGTTTAGATATTGTTATCATCCGATTTATTCTCGACAACTCAATGTTCAGCCCAAATCATTAGAATATTGCAGAAAAGTGGGAATCACTTGGCGCCTGGGACATCGTAACCTATAATATACGCACATTTTTGTTCCCAGAATACTCAAATTCTTTTGCGATTTGGGCTAAACGACGAGTTGAGCCATTCAAGTTGGATGATAACAAAGGCGCGACAACTCGTCGTTTAGCCCAAATCGCAAAAGAATTTGAGTATTCTGGGAACAAAATTTAGCTTGCACGGCTACCGCATGGCCTTAACCAATCGATAGATGATGCAGAAAAAACCATAGTTTAGGTCATTGAAATTGAGATAAATGAGTCATAAAAGAAGGTACGAGGAAAAAATGAATATTAAGAAAAATTTCCCATTATTTTCTGAGTTATTCTTTAGAGGAAGCTTTTTAGAGAGATTTGGGCCTTCTAGTCTGAGGTTTTTTTAACAATATCCATCGTTTGGTTGAGACGGAATTTCGATGCAGTGGGTTTAAAAAGGGTCAAAATGAAATTTATGGTGGAAATTTTGAATTTTTCGAAAATTTGAGATCTGTGAAAATTTCATGAAATTTCGGTATTAACCAATCGATAGATCTTGCAGAAAAAATCATAATTTAGGTGACTCAATTCGTGATGAGACCGTGTGAGAAAAAGATATTTATGTATTAAGAGTCGAAATTTGAGCTGTTTTGCTCTAAAAACCCCATGGATCAAATTTGACTGGGAGCTGAAAGCTGCCAAGTCACTGGGCTCTCAGAAATTGGATTCTGTACAACTTGTAGAAAGCCAAAAATTGATATAGTGGACAGTAAAAGAGAAAGCGTGTCCGATAGAAAACAACACACACACACACACACACACACACACACGGACAAAGGGGTGCAAAGATGAGTCTCTGACGGATTTGGAAGGCCATTAGGAGGAAAAGTGTTACCTACAATTGATAGATATTGGCGAGAGGAAGAGAATGGTCTAAGGCTTTTTCAGATAAACGGAATTTTCTTGAAGAAAATATTGGTTTTGCGGAAAATTTGATCAAAATTTTGCTGGGGAGAAAACAAAGCTTTCTCTTTAGAGAAAGCAATTGAGTCCATCCAACTTTCAATCAATATGTTAGTCAAGTCCAAACCCTCACACGGAACAAATCACATTGATCAAACAGAATTTTTGGAAATATTTGTTCGTGAGATTTAAAATCTAAAATAATTCAATTTTTCTTCTTATGCCGAGACTTTGGCGGATCTAGATCACTTCCCGGATCCTATGACGATATTCCGGAACTGATCTCTCTATGACTCAAACCCACAGGTATAATGTCAATCCAACTATAAATCGTCGGCCCCTACCGAAGAGTAGCATATCTACATTTCCACAGAAAGACTTTCACATTTCGTCAATGTTAAAGCATAGGCAAGATGAGCTAGTTTTCGTGTGGAAATTTAGATGCGTTTTTTTTTGTACGGGCTAACGAAATATTCAGAGGTCTGGAATCAATATTGCGATTGAACAGATCCATAGATATCTAGATTCGCAATATTAATATACTTCTAGGAGCTGTGTAATAAAAATCTTGAGACAGAGGACGGCAAACGTTGAACGTGAAAATGCACACCTGTGTTTTGAGAACAAAACTTGATGAAGTAAACAAGGATCATAAATATCATCACTAAATACACTTTGGATCTTTACATTGATATGGCATCCACCAATAATTCTCATTTTGATGAAAACAAAACATCCAACTGGTAAAGTTTCTTAATCCTTGTACTTAATCGCAAAAGATAAACACTTTGCTGCAACATTCAAGTTGCGAGTATTTTACAATTATCCAAAATCAATCCAATGAGTGATTAAAATTTCGATTTGGACAATGAACACCTTTGACAATTCGTGGTCATTCGAGAGATAGCGAGATCTTAGAACAGATGCTCAAGTGGCGGAATTGGTAAGCCAGTCTGATTTAGTTGTCATTTATCACTTTTTTCCTCAATAGAGGACAACTCTTAACACTTGGTCCTCATACAAATATAATGCTTCGATACTCAGAAACCTCACTAAAATTTTTGAGATTTTTTTAACCATCCCCAAAAGAGTCTTTGCAGATTATTCAAAATTTTTCCAAAGTAAGGATAATTGAAATACGACTTACCATCTCTTATTCTACAAGGACCGTCTTCAAATCGACAAAGTTTGTGCTTCCGAGCGTTTGTCACGAGTAGCTTCAAGCGATTAAACTCCATAACTAATTCAGCTTTTCGTCTCTCCAACTGAATGAGTGCTATTCGATTGGGGTCTTGTTCCCGAACTAGAATGGCAACATCGGATTAAGAATATTCAATCAGATCGAGAATCTTTGTAAGCAAGACTGAAAGTGTTATCACGAGTTGTGTGCCAGTAGTCCGGTTTTCAGCAGAGACCTGTATGTCTTAGGCAATTTTAACCATCCTATGTTACACTGCAGAGAGTTCCCACCTTAGGCTCATTTGAATGTAGAAAATGTATGGATTGGGAGAAGATTCAGGTGGGTATTTTTCGTCGAATAGTTTTTATCGAAGACAAGTCTGAAGTTGGATTTGAGGGACTTACCAGACTACAGCTACCAAGTTCTCAACAGGAAATGAAAAATTGGTCAGAATTTGAAGTATAGTTTATCAAACTGTAATATGAGCAAAATAAAGTGTATAAGTTCGCTAAAAAATTTCACAACTTGATGGCCGCTGAATGAACCAACAATGATCTGTTATCAAACATATTCTATTTTGTTCTTTCAATTTGGTTCTGTAATCCTACTTGAACTTTGATGCTATCATTATCTAGGATGAATTTGGATGGGTAGAGGAGTATTATTAGGAATCCGTCTATTTTGATACTGTTTTTCATTAACTTATCTCACAACTAATTGGCTGCAACAGTTTTTCGAACTTATGTTTGAGTTGAACTTGAATGATCATCTCGTTTCAATCAGTAGTGAGTCACTGAATTTCATTGTATTTTGGATCAATTTTAACAGATGATTTCAGTGTATACATATATGTTACCGTCAAAACCCGTAATCCATGATTGCCGGTCATTCACCAGTGAATCTTAAGATTCCCTAATCGAGGCCAGTGAATGCTGACATTCACTCGGCATCGACCAGAAATCGTCATCATTCACTGGCCGCGACCATCGGGTATTGATCAGTGAATGTCGGAAATCGGAAGTGTTGGGGGATGGAAGTAAGATAAAATGTCAGACAAGACGTACTTTTATCTCAAGTTTTTGAGCCAGCTAGGAATATAGAAAAATCGAGTTATGTTCAATGTACGTACGGCTTCTTCGTTCATAATCCATGAAATGAGAAGTTGTCAGTTGCATGTTTTGTCAAAGGTTTGTCGATTTGCGGAACACTATATGAAAAATATTTGTTAATAATAAGTGTTAAATGTCATTAAAAATTGTTGCTGAATCTACCTCGGAATATACCTATTACAACAGTTCATACTCTCATGGTATCTTGAATTACACAACAACTTCTTAGTTTTGCAAGAAAATCTATTGGTAGTGCACTTAGTTTTACAACTGCACTTCGACATTTCTTGTCCTCCTGGTGGTGAAATCTTTGAAGTTGCTTGCCATACTCTAATTCTCGTCGCGCGGTGCATTAACCTCACTCACATCCGAAAGTTCCTCAGCGCAAACTTCAAATTGATTTCTTGTGAAAAAGATTCTGCATAATAGTAACTTTCGTACCGATCTTGTAGAATTGATCAACTTTGACCAATGAGTTAAACGAGTATATGTCCCGGTTAGAGTGTAATATCTGTGACTTTATGAGATGATTAGTGATTTCACGACATGGTTGATACGGAATAGCTAGTGATTTCATGAGGTACTTAGCCATTTTATGAGATCACTGAATTCAACGCTGTGACTGCAATATATAGCCTGAAGCTATTATTGAGAGGGCTGAAACTGAGAGGGCTGAAACTTCACTAATCTTGCGGGCGGAACTGTTCCTCGTCATTGAAGTTTGAGTGAGTACCGTCAACCGGGGTAACTTTGGAACACGGAGGGTAACTTTGGAACAACCCATGAAAGAGTGATTATCACTCACAGTCGGCTAGGTAGATGATCCTGAGACTTTAATACCAATTTCTCCTACTTAGGGCACGCATAAACAATGTTTTGTACTGGCGGGGAGGCCTCCAACAGCTTTTAAACCATTTATAAGCTGACTTCTTCAAAAGTACGTTTCCAATCCAACAAACAGTCTCTCGGAAAAAGTGGTGTGGTTTCGACTTTAGCAAGTCGAATCAAGGTAGCTGAGCTAGATTTCACTTGTGTGTACACATATCTGGACATTCGTCTAGACATGATTGTTACATTGGAGTATTTTCACCAAGTTTCAATTTTGTAGAGCAAAAACTGACAAGTACGTATTTTATTCAGAAACTGGGGTAACTTTGGAACACTCTTTCATGTACTCTCAATTATCTCCCAATTTCTATATCATCATCAATTTCTACTCACTTAAGTAGTCGTTGATGAGAGCTTCAAAATGAGCCTAACAACGTCTCATTTCGACTCACGGAAACCGAGTTATGGCAGTTTTTGTCAGAAACCGACTGTGAAGGTATTTTCCTCATCGAGAGTTAGCCGTGGTGTAGACAGTGAGGTATGCTGAAGGTGTCCATGCTCGATTATAGAATTTGAATTGAACCAAATGGACTTTTACTAGAGATCAATGGAAAGCTAAATTTTTCAGCTTTTGATTAACGATAGTGAAAATCGATTGCGTGACCTAGTTTATGAATTATTTGACGAATAAATAATGATAATACTTTTGTGTTCCAAAGTTACCCCAGTCCGAACACGACTTTCAGCGCTCTTTGCTCCAACCAGACATGTCTAAATCGACCTTATAAGCACCGCAATCGTAATCTGAAACTGTAAGCTTCTGTTTTACTACAGATACGACGCGCTTCTGATGCAAGACATACAAGTTCCGCGAGGTTTAAGGAAAAAAATGCGATTTTTGTTCCAAAGTTACCCAATTTGACGGTATCACTGATATGTTAACGGTGCCTACTAATTCGCCGGTGAGATACAAAAATCTTTGGTGAATATGATCCACTAGAGCCGTTAGAGCTCTGAAATTTCAGTAAATTGATTACTGATTGATGCTCACTGAAACTTCAGTGACGGAGATCCGTCCAACCACCACGGTCACTGAGGTTTCAGCCCTTCCAGTGATAACCTCAGTGTATTGCATTTACACTGTGATTACATTGTATATACATTGGATCCAACAGTTGAAATAGATTGGGAATACACCGAAGGTCAGTGACTTCCTATTCTGACTGGAACGAAGACAGAAGAGTGATTCACGTTGGATGAATTAACGTCTTGGGACTCTTTTGGTTATGCAGATATGAAATATAGGTCGAACAACTCCATTAGAATGAAGAATTCCAAACTTCGTAAGAGCATTGGTCCTGCTCAAGAGCTTGGATAGAATTTCCGTCCCGTAACAATGTCAAATACACTCAGGAACCACCTGAATTCCTGTCTTATTCGCACTCGCGTGTTGTGATACCCTATCCTATAAATACGAGTGAAACAGGAAATCTCGAAGTTTGGACGGCTCAGGTCGTTTCCGAGTGCATCTGGGTTGCAGCGATAAGATAATATTACCATTTTGTAAACTTGGAGTCGGCGTGAAGCCATTTTTTTGCGTACTCTCACCTGATGTGGTATGAAGGGACTCCTCGCGCAAACTGGACCACTCGTATTCCATATTTGCTTGAAGTTGTTCGAGTTGTCTGTTTTGCTTTTTTGAACTTTCTGATGATTGCTCTTCCTCCTCGGGACTCAGAGCTTTTGGAGTCACTAGAATAAATACAGAATAGACTTGATCAAGCTCTGTAAGCTATAGTACATGACGCGTCGAGTGCTGGAAACATTTTTTCCTTCGGGAAACCGAGCTGGACGTGGGCGATGGCACCGTCCAGCTTGGTTTTCCCGAAGGAAAAGTGTTTCCGCACGAGACGCGTATGCAGTTTTCTACGTCTGTACGCAGAAACAGCTTGTTTCCAGCTACAAACACGCTGTTTATACGTATGGACGTATAAAGAGATTTATTCATCATTCTCATCAATTCTTCCGTCTAGAATTAGATTTACAGCTTTTCAAAGATATGGCGTGTTTAATGCCCTTCAGCACAGCAAACAATATAGAGTTGTTTTTCCCTCAGCTGTAAAGTAAACAGTAACTGCCTCATCTGACGAAGTATGTAAGTACTGCCTCACTCCATGTGAGGTGGTTCCGCCTATCTCCGGAGAGAGTATCCCTCCTTCTCTCGCCCCCTTTCTCATGGCGGAGTGGCCTTACATGAACCTGATACCAGTACAGCCTCAAATCAATATGCAATTACGTGAGTGTAATGTTCCACATCGTCACCTTGCCACCTTATCGCTAAAACAAAAACCAGAAGCGTGTATGCGACGATCCAACCCAACACACGCAAGTATTGCCTGAAATAGTTCCGGACGTCACCACTAAGTGGCGATTGGTTCACTCCGTGTGCAAATGAGTTGCGACCTCAACCTACGTTATTTGGAGAAAATCTTATGCCCTTCCACGCAAGCCCTCTTGTATCTTTCATCTTTTCTCTACTCTCTGTTCCTTCCTTCCTTCTTCTGGGACTATAACCTCCCACCGTTTGGCGCCCTCCGGGGAGCGGTTTTGGTCTGTTGGTGCCCGAGTTTTCTCGGGTGAATCCAACACTACCCACACTCTTGTGGGTGTCTATGAAGATTTCCTTTTCCCGGCCTACCAAAAAAAAAAAAAAAAAATTAGTGCGTCCAGATAGAACGCGCAAAAGATGACGGAGCCGTCCATAAATTTCCTCTCACATTGAGTTTTGCACAGTACCATAAGTGCACCCAACTTGTCTCAATATGCCAATCTTAGAAATGGGTACTGCTTCACCTTCCCGATAATTTTTTCGCGTGTAAATCAACGAAGAAATTGAGTTTAGTAAAACCGGTGCAAATTTTTTCAGTTCGGTGGATCTTAAAGTTCTTAAGCGTATTTGATACCTTGTTTTAAGACCTTCAAAATCCGTTTTTAGAGTTGGAAAACATCGATCTGGAACATGCAAAATTTGGAGGTAAACAGAAATAGTGGTTAAGAACCTGCGAAAAGCTCCAAATATGGTTGCACGGCGATAAAAACATATAAAAACGATTTCATGCATTTTATCGCCACTTTACATCGTTTTGAATGATGGGGGCAAGTTGCTTGGCAAGTTGGGTACACACTTTTATGAACTCCTAGAAAACACTTTCTGGGAAATTTTAAACAGCTCGCCTCCAGTTTATCAAAATTAGACCTACTCCAGCTCATTTCGAAGGTCTTGAGACAAGCTTCCACACGAGTTGAAGTACGTTCGAAAATATTGAGATGGGCCAAAGTTATTGAGAAATTGGCTTGATGAGGGTACCCTACATTAGTTGAAATCACAAAACATGTATTCAATAACAGTGTGGTGCCTCGAAGTCTCATTCATATATAATCAGGAGATGGTCCATTACTTCCATTGCTCCTATCTTAGAAATTGGTTATTCTAAACTCAAAATTTTACTCAACATCTGGGAGACCTATAATGCGACGCTCTGAAATTGAGGACTTGCTTCATCATACGATTATTATAAAACGTGTGATATGAGAGAAAAGTTTCCGATTCTATATACATAGATATCGGGCTAGAATAGTCTAGACTCGAGCTCGGTGGTGTATCGGCCTTCAGAGTTTCGAAAATTGCGTTTTGTTGTCGCCTGATGTGAATTTCCCTTCAAATCTCAGACAAAGGTTTCTCTTGAAAACCCTAGCAATTGCCAAAAAGAATTCTCAAAAAAGTGTACATTGAAATCCCTAATATGGATATGAAAAAATCTCAAACGAATTCTCAAATGTGTAATGCACACGCATTGCGAATGTCATCAAAATTTCCATGAACGAGTTGCCGTAATTTATGAAAGAATTTTGAACGTTCGAACATCCCACGTTTAAGAGATGTAGAATTAATGAAGCAAGTTCCATCATCAAGCAATAGTATATTATGCGTCGAGTGCCAAAAACTTTGTTCTTCACGATAACCTTGTTGGACGTCGGCGAAGCCACGAGACGCATATGCCGCTTTAGGGTGGTGACAGATAAAGCGCTACGCCACGATTTTGCGCCACGCCACGACGCGCTATCGCACGCCACGGGTTCAAAATTCATTTCAGCGAACCCGACCATCGATGGATTTGATTCATTCTCATAAACCATGACTTTTACTGTAACAATAAATCCTGTCCATCAATGGTCGGGTTCGCTGGAATGAATTTTGAACCCGTGGCGTGCGATAGCGCGTCGTGGCGTGGCGCAAAATCGTAGCGTAGCGCTCTATCTGTCATCGCCCTGCGCCGTGTAAATGCATGCTAGAGCACGCCGCATGACAGACACACACACACACACACACACACATCAATGAGCGCGAGCATGAGGTCATAGGCCAAAAGTCGTTATATATAGCACATATGTACAGCATCTAATACAATGGTGAGCATATATTACTAATATAAAGTATAGCGCGGCACGCGACGCCTGCGCATAACATAGCAAACGATCCCGTCAACTGAGAGCGTGTCCACATGGATTCCCAATCACGGATTCACTCGCACCGCGCCGAAAGATGACTCCGTCATCAAAAATTATGCCCGTCCTCCTCGGAAGGGAGATCTTCGGATCTTGGGAGAGTAACGACTCCACGGCCTCAGTTAACCGCAAGGAGGATCCTTAGTTGATCCTGGGAGACAGACGCACTCCCCGGCCCCAGTCCTCCGGCAAGGGAGACCTTAGTGTCTCAGGAGCTCACGACAACTCCCCCGCCCCCAGTCTTGAGCCCCAGCACCCATGTGTGTGCTTTTTCCATCTCGTCCGCCCCAGTGCGTATGAGCCCTGAGTGGCATCTTGGACCACTTCAGGGCTCTCGCTTCTTTGCAAGCCTCCCTGCATCTCTAGCCACAGGACCAGCCATAGCGCCAGTCCCAGCCACAGTCCAGCCTCAGTTCCAGTCCCACACTCAGCCTCGGCCCCAGCGGCAGTCTCAGGCTTAGCCACTGCCCAAGCCTTAGCCCCAGTCTCAACCCCAGCCTTAGCTCTAGCGCCAGCACTAGCCCAACTCCATGCCCAGTCACAGCCACAGCCTCCAGACTCGGGATCAGCCTTAGCTCCAATCTCAGCCTCGGCCAGGCCCCAGCTTAGCCACAGCCCCAACATGGACCCCAGCCCCAGCCTAAGTATCAGCTTTGGCCTCAGCCCCAGCCCACGCTCCAGTCCGAGCCACAGCCCCAGCCCCACCCGTAGCCCCAGACCCAGCCCAGCGTCAGCCACAGCCCCAGGCTTACCCCCAGCATCAGCCTAGGCCAAGCCCCAGCTCAACCTCAGCCCCAGCATCAGCTCAGCTACAGACCCAGCCTTAGCCTCAGCCTCGGCCCCAGTCAAAGCCTATGCTCCAGCCTTAGTCACAGCCCCAGCCTCGGCTGAGCCCCAGCCCCAACCTCGACCTCAGACACAGCCCAGCCTCAGCCCCAGCCTATCCATCCAAAAGGAAAGTTTTGGCTGATTGGATCTTAGAACAACTAATCGGCCCATCAAATCAACTAAGTAGCCCAATCCGTACGGGAAAGTCTAAAGTTATCACCAGCAACACCGGCATCACCGACGACATCAGCAACACCGGAAACACCAGCAACACCGCCACAGACCCACCAGATGACCAGACCCTCCCACCGACCCCACCAATAGCACCAGCGCTGCCATCACGATACGAGGCATCCGCACGGATGAAATTGGACAGGCGCTTAATTATTATAAACAATTGCAGTATTCTTCAAGTTTCCCTTGAATTCCTGAGACACACATAGATGGATTCTCACGGGATGAAGAACCAATTCAGTAAAGTCTTTGGGGTCAAAGGCGCACTGCACTTTCTTCAGTAATCTGCTCTGAAAATATTATGTAAGGAATTAAATAAAAACCTGGGAAAAGCATCTCAAAGTTAAAATGGTGATGAAAATAAGTCGAGGCACGTTGGAATTGGTTGAGCTAATATTTTTAGGCGTCATTCTTACTGTCCAAGTAGAAAAAAGTCAAAAGATGCAAGAACAACTTTTTTGGAGATGTTCAATATTCACCATATCTTTGAGGGCTTGCACAAGAGACGTCCGCACGTGTTCTGAGGATTTTGGACCTCTCCCCTCCCCCTTGTCACACTGTGTCATGTTCAAGCCAAATCCTCCCCTATAAAGATGTCACGTATGTCATGACCCTTCCCCCTTTTTGACCAAAATTTCATACGAGTCATTCCTTGGTAATTGCGCACTGCACGCTGACCAGCAATAGTACATTCCGCACCGAGTTTATGAGGTTAAAGCTTGCTCGCGAGCGATTCCTTTTCGGAACGAGCCGCACGGAATGGGGAAACCTCATGAACGAGGCGCGAAAGTTCTTTCTCGCAATTTTGTAAGCACCCAAAAATTCAAAAATTGCGGAAAGTAGCTTCTCGCCACAACTTTACTCATATAAATCCAAGAAGACTACTTCTCCTAGGACTTGCGTGACCAAAAAATTTAAAATCGACAAAAATTTAAATTTCGACCTATATGCACGAGGTCCTTCAGCTCTTAAACTTCCTCAACCGTCTTTGGGACTCGTAAAAAATGGTAATTTTGAAAATTGCTTCGAAAGAGACAAACCATTTATCCTAACTATCTCTGAAGGCTGTAAACTAGCCAAACACTTATCTTTCCCCTTTCTTCCGAAATAGCTCACTTGATATTCTGCACCAGTATTGCGGATACATGACATTTTGAAACGAGAACTGATATGACGTATTCATTCAAGAAATCATTCGATTTAGCAACCATGGGTACATATTATTAGAACGTGGATCATGGGAGAATTTACAATCTTCTAGAGAGGGCATCATTAATACAAATGAGTTAAAAGTTGAGCTGATAACCCCATCATGGTATCTACCTGTGATAGTCGGACACTCTCTGTTACTTGATATCCCAGGGTTTCCCTCGACTCCATTCACGAAATTATCTGAGTTCTTCGATTCTTCATTAGTATCTCTTGATCGCTCGTATCCGGCCGAGTTCGGTTGGCACCACGCTGTATCTGCGTCTGGTGTCATCGTTTCGAGAACTTCTGCTTCAGACGATTTGTGAATTAATTAATTTCCTTACTATTTCAGTAGCTACTCTCCAATTAATCGTACTATATGAGTGAAAACATGGATTAAAATTTCTTGTGTTCGAAGTCTTTAGCAACCAATACATTTTTACGAACATTTCTGAGTCTTAACTATTTTCTGAGAATGTTTTCGCATTTCATAACAATTCCATCTATGGTAAGTCAGACAAGATTTGATCTGTCGGAATTAGCTGATAGAAAACTGTTTTAAATAATGATTACTTTGGGAAACGATTTATGAGGTTTGATGGAGGATCTACATTCGTTTACATGGATCATTCGGATAAAAATCGAATGAAAATATACAAATTGGGTCATAGAGAATCTTATAAAGAATCAAATGAGTATTGGTGAGACCTCTTAAATGTAAGTTGAGCATACAGATTTTTGAATGCAAATTTTTGGAACGAAGGCTAATTTTTCGTAGTTGAAGACTTATGAGCTTCTGCAAAAGGTTAATTAGGTCGATGACACATTGATGAGGATCAACCGTGGCTAGTTTGATCGTAGCTATGAACTTATTGGAAATCAAGGTTATTGTGTTCATAATACCTATTCCTGATGGGAGTCGACTTGGTCCTGGTTTGCATGGATCTTTGTAAGATGCTTCAACATCGGTTTTCAACTTTTTCAAGGTCTCCTCCCAATCGTGGAGCAATCTTCTTTTTCTTATGTTGTAATCTGAAATTCATCCTCAATCCATAGTCGATGTTGCATCGATTTTAGAATGTTCAACTTTTTCAATTTCGAATTGGCAAAGGATGGGGAATAATGCTCTCCGAAACCCACAAGAAATAAGACGTTTGGAAATGTTGATTTACAATATCTACTAGAGATATTGACTTTGTTTTTTCATGATTGCTTCATCACAGTATTTACGGATGTATTTATTTTTAAATTCCATTGGATTTACACTGAGGTCACTAGTGCAACTGGCTGCAATGACTTCTTCAATAAAAATGAATAGTTCTACTAAGAGAAATCCCGTCGAATCTACTCCGAGCTGTACTTTTACAGATCTCATATTTCTCAATCTATCTCAATAGAAGTGGATGAATACGATCAAATGTTTGAGTAACAACACTGTGAGAGTGGAAACGCCTTCATCTTTAGTTCGAAGGCTGTTGTGTTTGATGGAAAATACGATAGATAAAGTAGTAATAATGAAAAAAATAGACGTTCTATTCAAGTGAGTTTGTCATCCTACTTTTCGGGATATCCCTCTAGCTTTTGTTTTGGAATTAAATCGTTCTCTGCCCGAATAGAGTTAAGAGGCACATGGCAGATATGGTCACTCGTTATCGCGAAGAACCGAAACCTACATTTGAAAGCTACATTTTATGGTAACAATCATAGTGTGGAACCACACATCTAATAAAGAGCAAAATTTACAATTCTATAGATGCGGTAGAATTTCCATTCAATAAAATTATAAATAAATATAAATAGTTTTCCCTCAGGTTGAGTGAAATGTATTGGGAGTCTCTAAGTCTAGGAAGATTTTGAGATTTTTCGATGGCTTAGAAATTTGAATAAAATATGATTGCGCACATACCGAATGTAGATTCTGTAGAGCTATTAGGATCCGCGTACGCCGATGCAGCACATAAACTGATCAAGGTGATCAATTCCATCTGAAATGAATAGAATCAATAGCTGACCGAATGGTCGAAAGTTCTCGCTGGCGTGTACCTATGATGTCTCGAAGAATCAAACGTGGGAAAGCAGTATGTTTTGAAACTATCTCAATAAAGTTTGAGTGTCATGATCAATTTCAAAATAACATCATGGACTGTCGTTTTCACATTTTTTATGACGTCTTGGCTTTACGAACGAAAATAATTTTTAGAATTACTTACTGACCAATTCCGCGATCAGCACCCTGTAAGGATCAATATTTCACCGAGAATACTTGCCTCAGACTTGAGCCCAGACTTGTCTGTTGAAAGTAAAGGGTACAAAATTGTTCTAATACCGGGAATCTCACTACCCACTTCACGTATAAGCACGCGGTCTAAATGGTGAAGATTCCTAAAAGTTGTATCTCCTCACTGTCGACTGTCCGCATTCTGTGTTCAATAAATTCTGTTTTCAGAATCATTTTTACATTATCAGCATCCACCACTAATAACTCCCAAGTCCTATCATGAACGATAATTCTACCACATGTTCCTTGTTTGCAATGAAGTGAGAATATTGACTTACCACGTGGAATGAAGAGAATAAATTGTGCTAAAAGTACTGTTTTCGTTGTCCTTCCAACTGATGATCATTCATAGAATAATTCATGAGACGAACGTTTTGTTGTTAAAGATAATACGGCGGGCGTTTGCTTTGCGAAACATATGTTCCAACCCAATGACATTCTTTCAATAGCTAAAAGCTATTCAACATTCAACATCACCTCTCGTTAATAACTTCGAACTTGAGAATCTAACGAAGAAAATTCTTTTTGATGTTCTTTTTTCGAATCCAAATCTCTACTACGTGAAAGAATAAGATAGAAACTATCTCTTGCGCGTTTTTTTTGCAGTCAGTCACGGTGTCAGTCACAGTGGAACACATTTTAATGAAGATAGGATAAATACAGCCTGTCGCAGTTAGTTTAGGATGACGCTATAAAGAAAACTAGATCTGAAAATTCCTGTAGTTTGCTAAACCTAATTTTTCATTCAAGTTCACAATGCACGATTGTTCTTCAAATTCAGTTCATTGTTCATACTAAACGATCATACAAGAGTGAGAGTTCTAAGCAATAATAATATCTGATGACTTGGAGTGTTTGAGTGCGTGAGTGTATTGTGCTCGGTCTCACTAGACAAATAGGTATATGATACAATTTCATGTTTATTGAGATCCCGGTTATCGCGATAAATGAGTATAACGCTCTGCTAGTGCGATGCTTGGTACAATGAGGTTCTTGAAAAGATATAGAAGACAAACATAGCTTTTGACATTATTAAGTAGCATATGTTTCGAGTTGCCGAGCTTATTGTTACCTCGATTGTCACCACGCAAGCTATCGGGAATTCCATATATCCTATTTTCTATATAGGGTCGATGCCCAGTGAATGCTTACAATTTCTGGTCGATGAACAGTGAATGCTGACAATCACAGTGACTAGTGAAAGCCCGAATCATGGAATCAGCGACGAAATCAGCTACGAGTTCCGGGCTTTCACTAGTGAATGTCAGCATTCTCTGGCCACGACCAGTGAATCTTAGGATTCACTAGTGAATGCCCGGCAATCGCGGATTTCGGGCTTTCACGGTAACATAGTGACTGTCTCAGATGAAAGGTCCGGATAATAGCCGCAAGATGGGTTTCATTATCATTTTTTTCGCAATGGTCCACAGATCGTTCATGCAATTGCAAGATGAAATGTTCTTGTCCAACTTATGGCTGTCTAGCCCACGGTCACGGTTAACATTTCCTAGCTCTCCATGATCGATTTTTTCTGCAGATACAGTCAAACTCGGTTATTGGACCGGCAAAATTTGCTCGTTATAACTGAGATTAACTCAAAATGGTTGAATCTACGTGTATTCTTCGTGAATAAGTGATAATGTCATCATCTAAACTGAAGAATATCATTCAATCGAGTTTTACTTCAAAATTGGACGATCGATGTTAAACACAAATAAGTTGTGAGAGGAAAATACTTGGATGTATATATAGATATGTAGATTCGCAGTCAAAAAGGTGAATTAAGATGGAAAGCTGATTCAAGGAATGCAATATTGAGCACTTCATCCGACTTATATCATAATCACGGTCTACAAGATTGTATCTTTCATGGAATCAGTGATCAATGTTTGTTCCTTGGCTCGAAGGTTGTGTTTATAGAAAATGTTTTTCAATCTTCAATAATGGTGAGAAAACTCATCATCAATATTTTTATAGTGAGATAAAAATTGTTCGAATCTCTAAGACTGTTGAAATCGTTGACTTGCTCACACCGTAGATCTTACAAAATTCACCACTGTTTTGTCCTTCCAGCGCAAAAACCTTCTTTTCACTACTTTTCATGTTGCTTGTATCAATTGTACTGGTTTCAATTTGATGATACCTGTTTACAGTTAGTGCCAAGCTCTCAAATTCACCATCGCGTAGTGTTGAAATTGTATCTGCTTGCTACAGCAGAGGTCCAAATCCAAATTTGGGCAAAACTTTTGTTCGTTATAACCGGAGTCTTGTTATAACTGAGCTCATTCCAACCAAGGCCGAATCCATTGACTCAGTACAGAAACCAACCAAAGGACCCAGCCGTAAATCGTAGGATTTTGGGTTCCAGCTAATCCCGTCTCTTTGGTACTTAAACGATAGATTTTCACGAGCTGAACGAAAGTCTCAATGGGCACAAGAACCGATAAGGTATCGTTTTTGAGTAATTGGTGATAAAAGTTACCTGAGCTTCCAAGCTAAAGTAGGGTTATGCAATACTACTAGAGACACCACGAACTCAAACTACTTGTTTCTTCATCTTCTATCTTGTGAAACTCGCAATATATTTGCAGGAGAGTTGGTTAGTAATTCACGATTATTCCTCTTTCGTCCTTTGAATATTGTATTGAGGAAGAGTCGAATATCGCTCGAGTTTGGGAGAGTGAGGGGGGGGTGGGATTGTTTGCAAGTCCAACAAATCTGTGATATAGCTCGCCTTTATCCAGAAAAATACTCAAAGAAGAGCTTTAGGAATTTATTCTCATAATCAACAGACTCTGTCAATCCCTGAGCAATCATCTTACACGAAATACCAGTTTTCTTCGACAAATCGATTTACTGAGTTCCCGAAAACAATGGTCAGCACTCATTTCCCACCGATGCGTGTAGCATACCTTCAATGCCTGCAAATCTCTGACTAGAATATGGTAACTCTTTTCAAAAAAGCTCTCTCTCTGGATAAGTTTATCTGAAGTTTTTCTTTTGGCACTTTACTGGACAAGGAAGAGCTGTTCCACATCTCTGTTGTACCTACAGACAATGCCTCTGACTTGACTCTCTCGAACTCGAGCGATTTTGGGTTATTTTCATTGCGAAGACCTTCGAAAAGCGAAGGTAAAAAATAGCAAATAAATCATTATCCTTTGGAATTATATTGCGAGTCTCACAAGATAAAAAAGAAACAGACTAACAAAGAGTTGAACTGCGTAGTGCATCTTATAAAAACGGCGTAACCCTATTTTAGGTTGCAAGCTAGGGCAACTTTTATCACGAATTACTCAAAAACTACACGTTATCGGTTCTTGCGCCCATTGAGACTTTTGTTCAGCTCGTGGAAATCTATCGTTTAAAATCTAAAGAGACAGGATTAGCTGAAACCCAAAATCCTATGTTTAATGGCGGAGTCCTTTCGGAAATTTGCTCGTTATAACCGAGTTCTATTGTACCTCACAAGTGATCTATATAGTTTTACATGTTTTAGGGAACATTTATTGTCAAGGAGAAGAGTTTGGAGCTTGATGAACATGTCCCAGTCCTGCAAAAAGCACCACTTATATGTGTGAGAGCGTCTGGATGCATCGAAAATTGCCTCTGCGGCTTGGTTTTTAGATCATTATTTATGGTGATTGCGTGGACCCGCAAGCCCCTTAGTGAAAGAGAAGTTTCCGGTCGGATTAGGCGTTTGCCACAAATTTACGGGCTTTTTGGTTCGCAAGTCGTTTACCGAGTGGGATCTGACGTCGATGGTGTGGGTGGTCACTACCTTATATATTTCGACAAAATTGCGCCCATCGGCGCTTTCATCGTCGTAAATAAAAGTCCGAACAGAGTTGAGCAAGCCATCCGGGGAAATATGTTACGTGGATTATCTCCTCCCCAACTACGCTTGTGACTATGGTTCTTCACTTTCAACTTTTGATTTCAATCCAAATCGCTCGGTAAATTTCATTATTTTCCAATTTATCTTCCAACAATTTCAGACTTGTTACCAACCTATATGAGTCTCTAGTGCATATCGTTACTGTAGAGTCTACTTGTATCGACGATCATAAAAACTAGGACATGTGTTTTCGATTGAATATGTGGCTCAGAAGTTAAAGAGAATTTTTCGCACAGTGTGCGTGAAAGATCTATAATCTTTCCGCACGGATTTGGGATTTGCTAAGTTAACTCTCAGTTGATAAAAAAAAGAAAAAAAAACAGCATTCCGACCCTCACCTTGGGCTTGAACCGGAAAATTTCACGCGAGATGTGGAATCAAACTCTTACACTCTTGTATCTTATTGTACTAAAAATTCATTCAATTCCATCGTGAGAGAATTAACTTTACAGTTCTGTAAAAAATTCAGAATACGCTTGAAGTATGGCTATTCAAACAAAACTGAAAATACGTCACTTGGGTTCCATTTGAATCATACATATTCAGATTCCACGTTGACGAATCATGCTATTATTGCTTTTCATTTATTCATCAATGGAAAGTGTTTGAGATCAATTACCAGGCCGTAAGTTACTTTTGCAAATTATCTCTAGCCGCGGAATCATTGTCAGCAACTTTGGCAAGAGTTCATGATAGAATGATTTGTGAGGAAGTACAAATTGATATTTACAGTGTCGTTCAGATTCATTTGCTCAAGAAAATTTTCATGAAGATTTTTGAACATTCTTTGAACGCGACCAATGTATCCTGGAATAATCAAGAATCATCGCCATCTTTTCCAAATGGTCATAATAACGAGATTGAGCTCATTCCTTACCTCTCATTCACCAATTAAATAGTCTAGCATTCTTCAATTTTATTAAAGCATTCACTAACACATCATTATTTCAAGTTGGTCCGTATTATTTTGTACTACGATGGGCTCCACCGATGGGACTCACGACCTTACTCTTTTCAATTTTGGTCGACTGATATTTGCTTATCGGAGAATACTTGCAACAGTAATCTATCATGTTTATTTATCATGACAAGAATATGAATAGTGTTACAAAAAACATCGCCCTTACACAACCAAGTTGGGCGTATACGAAGTTCAAGGAAGTAATTGACTAATACAGACTAGCTATTGATAACCTATAATAACAATTATGTACACCCGAACATGGATCCCATATTTTCCCTAGCATCAGCTCACTGATGCTATAGAATATTCAAGGAAATAAAGGTCTCGAATACTCTTAACAAAATAACGTAAATTTTCTCCAATATTTAGCGTTGGGGCTGAAAAATTCTCCCAAGGTCCAACGAGGGCCTTGAATTCATTCTAAGCCCGCTAAAGGAAAATCTCTGCAAGTTTTGTATGTAATTTCTCTCTGGAACTCGAAGGAAAGCTCATCTGCACGAAAGCTACTCATCTTCATTATTCGGAAAAGCGAACTTGTACGCCTCAATGGCAAAATAGCCCAGCAATCAATCATCAGAGATCAGTATCCCATTCAAACTCATCCAACGGTCTCTTTTCTATTCCAACGGCTCAGTAAATGGCTGACTTCAACAGCGCATCCGAATAAACGTTTTTAGAACGAAAGCCGCACGCGTCGCTCAAAATTTTCAATTTCACTCATCCGTCTCGCTACCTAGCGAAAGTTTGCCTCTGGTTGCTGAAAATCGAGCAGAAAGCGGGTGCGCGTACGCTCTAATTAAATTCCTCGCGTGAATAATTCCAAAAAGTCTCCGCGACTCGCAGTGCGATATCCGGATATCCTCCCGGCTGTCACTCCATATCGCACCGCGCTTCACGGGGTTGAAAAATAACGGAAACGGCCACGTCGGATGAGTTCGCGCATCAGACTGCAAAGGTCACGAAGGCTGCCATCGTGATTCCGGCTTGACGCCAACGTTCAGTTCTTCTGTAGAGTAATACCTTCATGCTAGAGGTAGATTAGAGCGTGATGAGGATGGAGCGCACTTTAAACGCCTGCCAACACTTCCTTTCGAGCGGTTGTGCTGAATGAACTTTTGCTTTGGAGAGTTGGAGAAAGTAGATTTATTTGGGTGTATTATTGGGGAATAATAATTATTCTAGAAGTGAATACGAAGTTTTAAACTGGTATTAGACAAATTCGACCCTAAAATTCTTCTAGGGACTAGCGTTATTGCTGCACTCGCTACCACTCGTTCGGCTTGTAAATGTCCTCGATAAGTCTGAGTCTCCTGAAGTGCTTTTCTAGTTTAATAATGATGGATGTAAAATGATGATTGGTGATTGATTCAAGATGCCAGGTAGAATTTTCTCATGAAGTTTGCAAAAATGGTACTATCTTGAGTTATACCTGCTGAGAGATATATAGAACTAGAAAATTCGAATATACTGTCCTCAATTTTCGAAACGGCTGACTTGGCTAAATTGAAGGCCCGAACTATCAACACTGGTATTAATAGTCGTTGGTAACCCGAAGGTTAAGAGTTGATCCGCGGCTTGGGCGCTGTTGTCTGTGTGGCGTAGGAATGAATTAAAGACCCTGCATAAAACCAGAGACTCGGACTGATTCTCAGCCCTCGGCGACTGTACCATTGACATTAACCTCGAGTGACCACGGAGGATTAATAGCAGTGTAGAAGATTTTACTGATGAGCTAGTTTTGATTTGACCGAACTGAGCCAAATTAGACGAAACTAGATCGCCCTAGACCGAACACCATCGAATTGAAACTAACTCCACCGAACAAGACCGAGCTTGTCCAAATCATCTCAAACTAGATCAAACTAGATCGAACTACGATGAACTGGGCCGAGCTGGACCGAACTAAACTTGATCGGACATAACAGAATCGAAATAGATGGAATTTAACCGAACTTGACCGAATTAGACTCATTCAGAAAGAACTAGACCCAACTGAAAGAAACTAGATCGGACTAGACCACACCAGATTAAACTAGACCGAATTAGACCGTTCTAGACTAAGCCACACCTAATTTGACCAAAGTAAACCGAATGAGACCGAATTAGACCGATCTAGATTCAAATATACCCCACTCACCGAACAATGCTTAATGAGACCGAGCTAGACCGAGTAAGACCAAATAAAACCCAACCAGACCGCACTAGAACGAACTAAACTGAATTAGACCAGACAAGTTGGACGAGATTCCAGCATCTCTATTCCCAATGTCACATCTCGTTCCTCACACCCCGTTTCTCATGCGACGTTCCTCATGACTCATTCCTCACGACTCTCTCCTCATAACTGATTGCTCATAACTCGTTCCTCATAACTCATTCCTCATAACTCGTTCCTCAAAACTCATTCCTCATAACTCGTTCCTCATGAATCATTCCTTATGACTCGTTCCTCATAACTCATTCCTCATGGCCCATTCCTCATGACTCGTTCCCCATGACTCGTTCCTCATAACTCATTCCTCATAACTCACTCCTCATAACCCATACGGCCATCCATCGCACTTCACCCCCTCCACATAGGCAACCCGATACGCAAGATGCTGACGGACAAATTTTGGCTGGGCTTTTAATTATTTTAATATTTTATGAAGTAAGCTCTATTGACACGAAGCTTTTAGATAGTCATGCCAGATTTTGATCATTTTGCGAATATTTTTGGTTGCATTCACGGATCAGTAGGAACCTTCGATAGTTTGAGATTCGGAACCTCTCTAGTTTTCGACCAGAAACATTTCATGGAATTTAAAAAAAAAAGATTAGCGGGACTGATTCTGCCCTCAAAGCGGACCGGATTGCCTTTCTATTTCTTAACGACTACTCTTCCTATTTTGCCCATAAACTTCACTGAATACAGAATCTCCTACCTCTTGAATATGATTTTTTGGAGAATATGGCAAGGTTCATTTTCTGGCATTAATCATCGTTGGCCGTATGATGCTCCGTTTTTTTATACTCCGCATCGTGAATTTCAATTTTTCGCTCAACTTTTCCAATTTTTCAGAGAAAAATTTCCTTTATTGTTCACAAAAAACCTACCAATCGGGACATCCCTGCGTTCATTCTTTATGCGTCCACAAGTAACTTTTTCAAGAGCTCATCTCTTCATGTCCCTGCCATCAGAAATGAGCATTTCTGCAGGCCCTAACGAGCTCTCCATTTTAAGCATACTCAAGAAACTTTCTTTGAAAATCTCTCTTCTCCCTTCCCTAGCTTCGTTTCTCCCTGGAGGCAGTTTCATAGCTTCAAGTGATAATTTTTTCAATTCATCTAGCAGACTTGGCCGCTACTGCACTTCGGCTGGCCGTGGTAGAAAAAATTTTAATGAGCCGCTTCTCAGAAAAGAGAGGAGAGAGTGAGAGAGAAGTTTGCTCGAGCACTTATAGTACAAGTTGAAACAGGCCGTAATTACATATTCCCAAAGTGCCATCGGGCGACACTTTACCGAAGAATAATTTTCCGTTAACTATTCTCGCTCATCTCACGCGTCGTTACGTTGCATCAGACTCTTGTGCAGCCATGTGTGTAGAAACTTACAAAAGGCCATAGTATATCTGCAATATTCTCCCTTTGGTTCCGAGATTCACCTTTCTATCCATCATGTGCATAGTCTAATATAAGCAGGTACTGTGTCGGGATGAGGATGATGTGTCTCCAGTAGAACGGTATATTCGAGCCCGCGTCTTGCACAAAAGATCACTGGAATACTGAATATTTGAAGGGCAAAATGTATCGCCCAAGAAATTCAGAGACTAGATGTGCATTTGACATCAAAGAGTATACGAGTTGAGCTTATATATTCGGGTGCATGCATGACCCAGTTCGATGGTAAAATTCTCGAGAGCAGCAACCTCTCTGCGCTATGTCGTAAAAAACTAAACGCGAATAAAAGTCACCCATGCGTTACCCGAAATCTTTTATTTCCAACCTTGTCGCAGTAGATTTATAGAAGAAGTCGAGTACGTCTAGTTGGTATTCACTACACATGTTCACAATAGTGCGATGTCATGATGAAGTTGTTATCGGATTATTTCTTGCATAAGTAGCTCTTTCTCTACCATTCTTCTCCTCTTTTCTCTTTCACACATTTTTGCTTCGGGCTCTTCATCTCTATTCCACTTTGGAGCGCTCGAAAAATGCATCTGGCTACTTGCAACGAGAAATTTAAGCACCCGTGGAATTCAATTTTCTCGATAGAGCCCCGCTGCGAAAGTGGATCATAATGGCTATTATACGATGGCGAGAGCAAGCTCCACTTCATGTCGGGTTAATATTTTGATCCATCATCTCTGAACATCCCCTCACGTTTATAAGTCATGCATTTTAATTTTCTTTCAAATAGCGTTTCCTGTATGATATTGCTTTGGCATTGTATTGCCGCATACCCTAATGATAGATTGTATGAATCCTATGATGAATAAAAAGAGCTACGCGTGATCGAGATAGCAATAGGATCGTGATGAATGTAAATTTCGAGACGATTCGCAGAGAAAGTTTTCCACGTTAAATTACATTCGCTCATAAATCATGGTCCATCCGATACGCCATATAACGACGTACAATAATCGGAGAAACGAGAATGTCGTGGCCGCAAGCGTGTCATCAGTGGGCGTAGATATTTTGTAGCACCGTTTGCTCTTTACTGGTATATGAGCGTTTCTCTGGAACTTTTGCACTTTGCTGAAAATCGTTGAAAAACGAAAAATGGAAACCGCTCAACACACACCTGGGACCTTTTGCTCGCATATTTGTGTAGTATTGAAAGTTACAAATCCACTATTGAAACTCATATAGAGTGACATCGCCAAAATCACGTTAATGAGTCGAACAAAAAGTAGTTTTTCGCCGATTTTCCAGAATTTCCTAAGCAATTATTTGGCAAAATTGACAAATTCAACGAATTCCTTGGGCTTTTTGCAGCTTCGTAAGGTCAGGGTATCCGATCACAATTTGCTTTATCAACATGGAGCTCGGTCCGCCAATGTGGGATGAGAAAAACTGAATTTTTTTCGTGAGTCACGTTTTTCCTATCTCACTTCAGAAGGTCGTATTCTAGACAGAAATATCGCACGAACATGAGATTCGTCGCAAAATATTCGCAATTGCATCTATTTTAGATACGCATTCCAAAAATTGAGTTCAGAGTCACGGCAGGAGCTTGGCGTGATCATCTTTGAGATGAATGAGACATGATTGATTTTTTATTCCCAATTTTCGAAGTCATACAGTTTTGGCTGAATTGGTAGCACACCATCGCGCTTCGGGGCCATTTCTCTTCAATATATCCTCCACCAAATGCAGCTTGAATCAACCCGAAAATTAGCGCGGCATCACCAGAATATCCGTAAGACTGCACGAGATTACCAAGTATTTCCACAGGATTTTCCCCACATTTTCTCTCTTTGAGTCAGCTAGAATGAATCAACTCTTTCTGATCATACAGAGGCCAAAGATATCTCATATTGAGACTTGAATGATGATATTTCCACTTCGATTGGGGCCGATAGGTTTGATTGTTCTCTTATATCATCATCCATAGCTGTATTCCAGCCGGTGTAAAAGTTCCAGAGAAACGCCCATATAAGTTGCCAATGCGCGAAGGTATTGAATTTGTAAAGCTACGGCGAATGATTTCTGTTTTTTTTTCATACATGCCAATCTGTTACGATTCTTTTTTAGTACAGTACGATGTCCATCAGGTACAGTTTGCTGAAATCAGTGGTAATCTTCATGCTGGGGTACTTTGTTCCATATATAGATATCTCATCTTCAAAAGATGATGTAGGACGCTAATGGGTTGTTTTACACCCCTAAACAAAGAATTACCCCTTTCAACGTCACAAATTGAGACGTTGATGTAATTCTCAACCAAATACCACTTCACACCATTTTGGGGTTGGATGGAAATTTTTCCTGGTTACTGAACATATTCCATGTGAAATAGTCATAAACCGACGTCATTTCTGTAAAAATCAAGTATCCGGCATGAAACACTAGCGTAAGTCAAAGTAGCACTCCACGAGTTGTTCACTCCCTCGACTCGGTGACCTTTTGGATTACTTACAATATGATCCGACGATCCGCCGAACTACTGACCTGTCACATGAGTATCGACCTACTGATATGCAACGCAACTCACCAAAGCATTGATCTGCTGACCTGACATATGGTCCACTAGCCCATCAACTTAGTGATCTGAAAAAAAAAAAAAAAAAAATAACTTCGTGATCTATCGGATGACCTACCAATCTCCTGATATGCCGTATAACCCATTGATTCATCGATCTACTAACAAGGAGAGTCACAGGGGTTCGGGAGCTGGATCTGGCTGAAACTCTGGGAATCATCTCCTTTTGGCACCAAAAGATGATACCTAAAGCCGCAGAGTCTACCGCTCAAGCGTTTGTGAGCTACAGGCTACAGCCCATGCATTGCAGTATATCTATATATGTGGAAAAATGGTATATATAGATATATTGTAATGCATGGGTTGTAGCCTGTAGCTCGCAAACGCTTGAGCGTTAGACTCTGCGTCTTTGGGTATCATCTTTTGGTGCCAAAAGGAGATGATTCCCAGAGTTTCAGCCAGATCCAGCTCCCGAGCACCTTGGACTCCCCTTGTAAGCTACCATATGATCTAAAGACCCACCAACCTATTGACCATCCATATATCTACAAACAGAGTCACCAACAACGAGTCAATCGGTTGCCCAAAAGCCTCGTGGTTTGATGGGTCGGTAGACCGTGCGGCAGGTCAGCAAATCACCGTGACGACAGGTCCTACGGCAGATCAGTAGGTCGGTGGATCGGTTGGTGTCATGGTATAGATCAGAAGGTTGATATGTATTGAGGTAGAGGTCAGTAGGCTTAGTGGGTCAAATCGCAGGTTAGAGAGTCGATGGGTCGCTGCGTGTCCCGGAAGGTCATCAGGTTGAACCCGACCCAAAAGTGTCACCCGGGGACCACCATTGACAATCTCACGGACTTCGCATAATACACATATCAATAGAGAAGTGAATGTTTAACGCGAGCTATAAGCGTGGCAGCCCCATTCGAGCGGTCACCAATCCGGATAATGAAACGCAATAACGATGCTTAACCTGAATTTTTTTCGAAAATGCTCGTGCGGCCGGCGCTGATGTTTATCCCTGTTTGTTGGGGCAAAAACACGATGAAACTGGTTTTTCCGACCCAAAAGTGTCATCCGGGGACCACCATCAACCAATATCGTGGCGTCGCATTCATCTTTATATATTCGTTGTGGAAAAAAAGCCAACCAGTGGTTGGATTGGCAGTCAACCAGTGGTTGAGGGAAATACTTCAACCACTGGTTGAAGTTTTTCCCACCAATTTTTTACAGTGCATCTTTCGTGGGGTCCAGCGATACCTCTGTGTGCTATTTACGTTTATTGGGTGTCAAATTTTCTGATTTTTTTTCCTGTTTTTCCTCGGCGCCATACATTGTTCAGGAATGTGAGCATCCGTGTGTGGTTCCAGGAATTTGTATGCTAGATCACAATGTTCATGGCTAGATCAAGTTCTGTGATTTAGTGACATTCCGGCACACTTCGAGCTTGGATCAAATACTGTACCCAATACGTAATTCGGATTTTCTGACGGCATCCCTTATCTCATACACCCAAGAAAAATGAAATCGCCGTCCTCGCATCAAGATCTCGAGATCACAACTGAAGTTATTAATGGAGAGCCAAATATAATTTCGCATTATGATAAAGCGAAAGGCGGAACTGATACTTCTCTTCAATTTTGTTATACGTGAATTGCCACAAAGAGAACAAACCGCTGGCCTGTGTTCGTCTTATTGTCTTTTGGATGAGGTGGCTGTTAAGGCACGGATCCTTCTACTATGTATCCTGTTAAACTCGAATGCTCCAAATCAGAAAACTCGACCATCAATTTATCTGAGAATCCTGACATCTTATTTGATGAAACTATTTTTGATGAAATGTATTACAATTTCAACTCTTCGGATTGATATATCCGTTCTGCAATCAAAGAAATCATCAGAGCAGATAATACAGTATACACTGAAGTTTAGACAGAAAGAACCCAAAATGAGACATGGAGTTAGGTGTGCCCTTGTTGCCCTCGCGAGCGAAATATTAAAATGCGCAGAGCGTGTACTTCTTGTGAGAGGCTCATGTGCAATACGCACAGCATAACCCTTTGAATTGAATGTGTGTGTTAGGGGGGGGGGGTCGAATAAACGGGGAAAACTTCATTATTCGTATGTGAAATGTATGGTACCGTTTTGTATCCATTCCTCATGAGGATCGACAAGAAAGAGTTTTCCAGTCGAAATAAATAGCTCATTTCCCAGCTTTTTCACGGTTTCCAGAGTAACCTTTTATTTCAACAACATGGATCCTTTGAATGTACAAAATGAATACTGTTTCTCAAAAGTTGGATTGCGATGTCAAGTGTGTCCTCAAGAGTATGATCTACTGCGAATATCCCCTTTAAGTTTCAATCAGAAATATCGAGTTTTCAAAAAGTTCTGTAGAATTTGACATCCGAGGGTGAAATTACAATTTCTTAAGACTCTCCCGTTTCAAAAATTTATACTGCACAGCTTCGTAAATTTCTTTCGGGCCTTTCATCAGCACAATCCTTCAAGAGGTATCTTATTATCCCAGAAAAAATGAGCAAAGCTAAATCTCTCGTCATTTCTAAGAGATTCAAGATTCATTGACTAGGGTTCAAATCCCCCCCCCCTCCCCGTGTGCCACCCACGTAAGTTTTCGGAAGTATGCCATGTAAGGGTTGAGTATCCAGTATCAAAATTTTCGGACTGATATTCTCCAACTTACCTTATTACCTTTTGAAGCTTATTTTGGGACCTTCAAATTGAGCCAATCCAAGTTGAATTTGAAGAATTTAGAGGAACAGTTTCGACGCATTTGCAGATGACACTGTCACAAGTTCCTGAGATCTCAATTGATGAATTCTTAGCCTAGTAAGATTTGAATGATCGATACTGCCCAAGGATTAAATAACATCGTACAATGAAATTCGTATTTATCAAAACCACTATCTATGTATTGTACCGATATTCGAGTGAAATACGTACGTTCAGATCGTAATTGATTTCCAGTGGCTCATGACTACTTTTTGTTCACGAGAAACGTTACTACTCTTATGAACCAAGAGTAAAGTTTGTTCTAGGATCGCATATCAGGGTTCTCCAATCTTTTCTTACAACTTCCAAAATATCAATATCCGAATATCTTCCTATTGCAAGGGAGAGTCCATGAGCTAGAATCAAAGGGCTCTCTCGTAGCTTAATTCTGATGACCGAACGAGGACCACAGGATGTTTCTTTCTTTCCTTTGAAAAATCAGTCTAGAAAATACTTTGTTATCAGATGGCTGTTCAACGGTAAGTAGTAGCTTTTCAAACCACCATACCCAGATCCACAGATAGCCAAGTCGCACAGATGTGGAACTTTTCATCTTGTGGGATATTGCGTGTGCAAAGCTCTATCATTACGATAGAGCTTTGCACGCTTATAAATTTTTTCTCATTTTTGAATACGCTCAGTACATCGTATTGTGAGTTAAGAGAGCAAACTTCCCGTTGATTCTTGCGCTCATCGCGTTACCATTCGCCTTGCGGCGAGCAATTAAAGCTTGGTTGTTAAAGAATTGTGAACAGAGTTTCATCCCTGAGGCGTGAGTAAGCTTGGAAAACAAGAAGAATGAAAGAGGAGCAATCGTGCTCGTGAACTCCGGAGATTGGAAAAAGTTTAATTGGCTGGCCGCGCACATTGTGTCTTTTTTTGATAGTGCCTCTTCACCCACGTCTGACTTAGATTTTTCCAATTTTCGCACCCGTCTGCGGTTATCGCATCTATTACGCGGTCAATTCGCAGAAATCGCGTGAATGTTTCACCGCGAGTTAAAAAAATGTCAAATTATCATCAATTTTCTCAATTCAATTCTGAGTATAATTTGGACACCTTGTATTGCATCATCAGATGGGTATTACGTTGCCAAAGGTTGCTCGCAAACCGTGCAGTTGTTCATTTTGCTCGTTTTTGCATCATCGTGTTCAATTTAAGGTAAGTCAGTACTGGTTACTATTCCATAGATGGCGCCACGGTAATCCGCATAGTTAGGGACCCTACCGCATAGCTTCATCCAAACAACTTCTAATTTTTAAATAATTGCAAACACTTTCCGGATCAAACCATTCGGTTAACGTGCATCGTGCCACGATTTCCAACCATTTAAGGTAGTACTAGTGGTTCTGATGAGTCCAAGTGCAGACTATATACCCGCGCTTGACTCTCTTCCGCCCGCGATATTGGTTATAATGAATGCACGCAGCAGACGACAACCTAACCCCGAAACCGCAGAAATGAGTGACACTTGGGCTTAGATCTTCCTTTGTAGGCTCTGAATCGGTAATCTGTTGGTTTTTACGTGATTTTCGTGCACTCTTCCTCTTCTGAACCGATTCTCGTGAAAATCTGTATGGTGGATATTACTCTACTCGTCATTTCCCATAAGCCGACGTGTTAAATCGACTTTCACGAAACTGCTCAGAACTTTTCTCTCAGACTCTGAAGGCTCTTGAAATTTTAGTTGAGGCAGTTTGAGATATCAATCTATCACTGTGCCGAATGTCGTAATTTTCTGTACGGCTTTTCGAGGACCGCTAAACTCACAATATTTCTTGAATGATTTGGAAAATGACAAACGTGCATGATCGCGTGGTCTTATGATGCAGCAGTGATAACTCAGGATCGCAGTTTTCCAAAACGTTCTATAAATATTGTGAGTTTTGAGACGTCACAGACTCAATGACTTGGTCGGAAAAGTGTGCAAATATTTAAAAACCAGATATTGACTATTATTGAATTCACACCATGTCGATCCCAAGTCATCTTGAAATTATTATGTTTATGAGTTGAGCAATTATCAGACCCTCTATTTCGGAGATCTTACATGCCGCGCATTAAGGGCATGTGAAAGCCGACTTTTACCGACCGAGCGGACCGTGCCAAGAGTAAGGGAGGTTGGGTTAGATATCCTCTTTGTATCATAAGGGAGGGAGCGGAGGGGACATTCGACATTCAACCAACATATCAGTCGCAATACGACCTGATATATATAATGGCTGTATCTCTATGCTCGAATCCATGCTTCTTGATGCATACATGGACTCACGACTGAATAGCTATCTGCAAGGTATACTGATGATGGAGATTACTGATGCGAAAAATAAAGGTTTCATTCATTCACATTTTGTATATACTTTCAAGTATATTTTCTATGTGACATCTAGTGATAATTCTGCTGGGGCTCACATTTTGTATATACTTGCATTCAAGTATATTTTTTATGTGACATCTAGTGATAATTCTGCTGGGGCTCACATTTTGTATATACTTGCATTCAAGTATACTTTTTATGTGACTCCTAGTGATACTTCTGCTGGGGCTCACATTTTGTATATACTTGCATTCAAGTATATTTTTATATGTGGCATTTTTGTTGAAATATCACTTTCACTCTTGAAAACACATTTTTGTACTATGTGTGTGTGTACACATTTTTGTACTATGTGTATTCATTTTGAGTGAAGTGATTTTTGCAGGAATATTTTCCTCGGTAACTTTTTCACCAAGCAATCACTCGTATGCACATCTCTACTCATCCTTGAGCTATTTTGTCAGTTGGAAGAAGAGAAAACCTGTTCAAATCTGTTTTGATTCTGACACCTAGCTGCCTCTCGTTGGCCAAAGTCATGTATTCATGTTACCGCTGTACCTAAAAGAATTCATGATGTTAGTATTACTACTCATGTTTTAGAATACATTCAGATTGTAGACTCAAATTTGAATCCATTTGAGACTCAAAACAATTGCAGAATTTCATGCGGAGCAACTCGACAAAGACAATTTGTTCCAAAAATTTTGGGATACAAAGTTCAAGATTAATAATGAACAACTAGAAATCAGTAAATACAGATAGAAGCTATGAAGATATTATTGGAGTACATACATTCATGACATTCCTTGGAATGGAGATGAAATCACACCGCTGGAATACAAATATCTCAACAAACATAATTGGGAGCTCGTAGCATACCCAAGATCAGCTTTCGCTTTCGAAGTCACTCAAGCAAGCTTTTCTGAACAAATATTTCAAGGTATTCTGGTTGAAAATGATGAGATTGATCAGAGATAATATAAGGACACACAAATAACAATGAGTTTCTGAATTCCACCAATAAATCCATGGTATTATGGAATTTACCATCTAAGTTCCCAATTCCAAGTCACAAAAGCTCCACAACTGGGCCAATTTTCAACAGATTAAAACAAATGAATATGGAATCACCCCTGTAGGATCTAGGGATCTCAGCAGACACAAATTGGAGCTCACTGCAATGTCCACTAATTCACTTTTGCTCTCAAATTCACCCGGGCGCTCCATTTGCACCAGGTGATTCCAAAATATTCTGATTGGAACCTAAAGTAGTATGGTAAAATCAATCAAACATGATTTAGAGATCAAATCATGACAATAAGATTCTTTTTATCAGTACATTCTTTGAAGAATGACCTTGTAACTTTTCAATTTCAAGTCACAAAAACTCCACAACTAAGCCAATTCTCAATAGATTCAAAAAAGTGAATATGAAATCACCCCTCTAAAATACAGGGATTTCAGCAGACAAAAGTTGGAGCTCATAGCAATGGCCACTCATTTACTTTTGCTCTAAGAGTCACCCGGGTGCGCCATTTGATTTAGGTAATTTCAAGATATTCTAGTTGAAACCTTCAGTAGCATGGTGAGATCAATCAAATATGTTCCAGAGGTCAACTCATGACAATAAGATACTCAATTTCACCACTTTCATTCTTTGTAGAGTGAAATCCACCTTGTGACTTTTCAACTCAAGTCACAAAATCTCCACGATTAAGCTCTAATTCTCAATAGATCTAAATGAATGAATGTGGATTCACCCCTCTATAGTATAGAGATTTTAGTAAATACAAATTGAAGCTTATTGCAATTTCCAAATATTTACTTCTGCTCTACGACTTACCCGTGCTTGCTATTTTCACCAAGTATTTTGACATATTGTAGTTGAAACATCAAAACAGAATCATCAGTTTGCTCTGAAATCATCTGAAGGCCTCCACATTACAGGAACATTCTGAGCTGCATCAATACATATTCTTATCACAAATAGATAGAGTTTGGTGAGACCGAAAGGTTGTAAACATTTCTGATGAGCTATCTCATGTATAGCATTTCTTGCAAGTTTGGTGGATGCATGCTTTTCCTCTCAGTTTATCGATCAACTGGTTCCTCATCTGATCTGTTTTCAACTACATAACTTCATCAATATCTTGGGTAATGCTAACTCCACATTCTGTATATAAATATTTGATGTCCACGAAAGACAGTTCCATACCTCGAAAGGCTCAGATTTGGATGTCAATATCAATGAAGCCTTGCCTCGCTGATTACTGTTCCTCTTAATTATTGACTCATTTCAAGGCTCAGAATTATCATCACTGTCACCCTTATATATTCACTGCTTTTCAAACCGAGGAGCGAATAATAGCCTCAAGAAACAGGTTTGTCACTCAGATTGTCAATACTTGAATTTGTTCTTCTCATATAAACATAGTTATTACTATTTTTCATATAGTTTTGCCAACGAATGAATTTTCGGTTCCTGCTTTTTATTATGTGCAAGTCAAATATAAGTACCACGCGACAGCTCACGACAGTCCATCATCGTTCATTCAAACAATAACAACAGCTGGTGTGGGCGGTAGAGGACCTAACCCAACCTTACCTCGACTCTTTCAAAATCACAGCTCATGGGCCTTGGGAAATGTTATACTTCCGATCATTTTCTGAACTATTTGAGGACGATCTCGGAAAAAGAACTTCCAAGTATGGAAGCTTTCGGATGCGATCTATCATTTAAAAAAAAAATCGATTTAATTGATTGGACGTTGCCTTCAAACTTTGGTTTCGAAGTCAGGCGTGTGAGTATTTTTTCAGGCAATGGTCAACTTCGAAACCAAAGTTTGAAGGCAATATTCAACCGATCAACTCGATTCTTTTTTTGAATGATAGATCTGATTCTAAAGCTTCCATACTTGGAATCACTTTTTTGAGATTCACCGTAGAACTCGGGAGAAAAATCGATTTGTCAATGGGTAGGGGTGTCGGTAAAAGTTGGCTTTCATATGCCCTTAAATGTGAATCAATTCCAATCCCCACTATATCATCGCTTCATACCTTTGCTATACTTCAAATTGGTGATTATGAGAAATCAAGTTTGAGCTGTAGTCATCTAGAATGTTATATAACTTTAAGTGATACAGAGCCATCCTAAGTGACTATTCTTAATTTGAATTCGCAATTTTCAGATTGACCTCTCAGCGTCAAATCAGATTAACTGCAAATATTTGTAGATCGTTTTTCCGGTAAATATCTGAAGATTGAAGCGAGTAAGCCATACAAGAAGAAAACTTTGGAGGACTGTTACTTCCTTCATTGAACAATTCATCACTGTCACGGTAATGAAGAAAAGAACCTTACATCAGAGTGTGCAGCAAAATCGCTCAAAGGAAAAAGGCAATCAATTCAGGGACTCTGTCAGACTTCAATTAATCACGAAATAGCCGTCCTTGGTGGAGTAGAAGAAGCCAAAAGTCTTAGGCCATTGTACGTCTGTTAATACCTCCCTAAATCTAAATTAGCCTCTCTCGAGGGTAAAGAATGTGAGCCCGATTTTTTAGCAAGGCCTCGAAAATCTGTAGTCTACCATTTTCGTACAAGCACCTATAAATAAATTAGTCGCTTAATTGATGAATCGTTAATAGAGCCTTAGACATCGTACATTTTGTCTCTACATACTTTTGACAAAGAGAACCATTGATTTGACAAGCTTGTCTGAAACCTCTGTACGCCATCGTCTAAATATGGCAAGGGGTGCATATATTCAAAACTGAATCGACGCGCCCTTTGATTCATCAGTGCTTCCGATGCGCAGCGTAATTTTAGCACCGAGTTTCATCCCTTCTCGTTATGTATGGAGCTAAATTGAAGCAACAGTGTACATATACATCGAGATGATTCGCATCGTTAGCGGCAATGCGTGTACATCAGAGCTTTGCCTGTCAAATGAGCTATCCTTGTGTTATGGTCGATATATATCGCAAACGTCTATGAGAGGTGGATTGATGTTATGTGTTCGATGTAGATAAGGAGGCTTCTGAGCTCGTTAGAACGATCATCTTGATGTGGTGGATTAGTTGATCTTGGAGGCTAACGATGTTTAGTTTGTTTGGGATCTCAATGATACAAAGCTTGATTACGGTAGCAGTACAGTTTGTGAGTTACAGTGTTGAGTAAAGTATTATTCATGTTAGTACAGCTAGGGTCATCCAGAAGTATAGGTAAGCCTTGAAAGGGATTGAACAAATTGCTTGTCCGGTCTCAATCGCATAGGCAAATGAAGGATCCAGGCCCTGGTCGTTTTGCAAATCAACTTTGAAAGTCGTATCGCGAAAGCCCCGTTTTGGCGTCTCGCGCGTATCGCCCGTGTCGCACTTGCGTGTCGTTTGTGACGCGATACGCGATACGTTGAGGTTATATTTTGTTTTTAATTCCTTTTTGTGTTACTCCTCCATAAATTCGGGGAATTTAGGGTCCTTTTAACCTGAATTCCATTCATCTTAACTCATTCCACAGCTTCTGAAATGAGTCTCAATGTGAACTCAAGACGATGTTGAATATTGTTGAATCGGCCACAAGTTAGAGACCTGTGAAGTTAGGGTGATGACAGATAAAGCGCTACGCCACGATTTTACGCCACGCCACGACACGCTATCGCACGCCACGACCCAAAAATAAATTCCAGCGAACCCGACCATCGATGGATTTCATTCATTCTCGTAATCAACGACTGATACTGTAACAATAAATCCAGTCCATCGATGGTCGGGTTCGTTGGGATAAATTTTTGGGTCGTGGCGTGTGATAGCGCGTCGTGGCGTGGCGCCTTATCTGTCATCACCCTTAGGGCTGGCGACATCTACGCCTCTCATTTTTCGATTTCTATTTGATGCAAATCGATTTTTTGTCATTTTAAGCGATAGGCTGACCGTTTCTCATTGCACGAGCTCGTTTCGTGTACTCAAGTTCAGAGGGAACACTCATAAGTGGATTTTCGAATCACTTCTGCGATACCTATTCCGGTGTCTAGGCAGACATTGCGAGCGGGGAGAGAGCGCGCGCCCAGGGTAAGCGTGTCTATGTAGACTCGGCCTATCAGTCATCGGTGGGTGTTGATGTGGTCCCGTAACGGTGCCCGGCAAGTATCGATCTGGTTCCGTACCGGTCATCGGCGAGTTACGACCTGGTCCCGTACCGATGCTCGGCGAGTGTGGATCTGGTCCCGTACCGACCCTCGAAGAGTGTTGACTTGGTCCTGCAACGGTCACAGGCGAGTGTCGATGTAGTCCTGTAATGGTGCCCGGCGGGTGTCTATGCAATCGTGTAACGGTTCTCAGTGAGTGTCAATCAGGTACCGTATCGGTCATCGGTGAGTGTCAATCTGGTGCCATACCGGTCCCCGGCGAGTGACGATCTGGTCCTGTAACGGTCCCCGGAGAGTGTCGATGTTGTCCTGTAACGGTTCCCAGTGAGTGTCGATCTGGTCCCGTACCGGTGCTCGGCGAGTGTGGATCTGGTCTCGTACCAGCCCTCTAAGAGTGTTGACCTGGTCGTGTAACCATCATAGGCGAGTGTCGATCTGATCCCGTACCGTTCCCCGACGAGTGACGATGTGATCCTGTAACGGTCCCCGGAGAGTGCCAATGTTATCCTGTAACGGTCCCCGGTGAGCGTCGATCTGGTCACGTATTGGTCATCGGCGAATGTCGATCTGATCCCGTACCGTTCCCCGGCAAGTGACGATCTGGTCCTGTAACGGCCATAGGCGATTGTCGATCTGGTCCCGTACACATTATTATAACTCATAAAAAATGTGTCTGATTTAGAAAATTCAATGACTCCACCCTCGTCACTCCAAAACGATTCCGGTTCAACTCATTTTGTATCGTTCCTCAAATACTTCAAGGACTCTTTGGGGTCTGCTCGCGCGACTCAACAGTTTTCGTTGTGTCAAGCTGAATTTTAGGGAAAAATCATAAAAACTCTGTCAAAAATCAGACCTCCGCAAGTCAGACCTAGGTTGATGGACCAAAATTATTCAAAAAGTATCTGAAAAGGGAAATCAAGAGCTATGAAATTCGTCCTCCAAAGTCATTCCAGGCCTCTTCCGGTTTGGGATATGATAGTGTTTCGTTTTTCTCGGAGAGAATTTCGATCGCTTAGAGTCGGTGGAGAAATCGTACTCACGGGAAAATTCTCCCCACTTCTCGTATGAGTTCTCCACCATCATTAGTGCAAGGAACAATGAAGAGTGATTGTACCACTCCAAATATGTGCCTTTTTACGATTTCTCAATGGCTTGTCCAATTTTGTAGAGAAATCTTCTGGTAGAAAAACTGTCAGATCTGAAACCAGGAACGACTTATAACAGTTTTTAAAGACAAATGTTCGAGGAGATGTTCAAGCTCTTTGCTTCCACTTTTTAATCTTTTTTTCATCTGTCAAAGGTCCGAGTTCTAACTCAATAATCACTAATTTGACTAAGGATTCGACTTGACCAGGCAAAACCCTGTTGTTTCGCAAGAAAACAAACCTCAAAGAGTCTGAGATACTTGGAAAAAGCTACTACATGAGCTGGACTTGGGTCGTATTAGAGCAATGAGACCGGAGCTACTGAATTCTGTAGAGTGAACTTTTTATCTTTGGGTCCACACAAATGTCGATCAGTAGTGTATGTATTTCTTATCACACGGAAAATTGGAGTTGAGGAAAGAGTAATTTTGCAAATGACGAAGAAGCGATGTATGTCATGCAAATGTTTGTAAAATCTGCCTGCTGGGTGTTCTTAGGGAGCTTTCATACAGTGAGAATCCGTTTCGACCCCAATTCTAAATATTTGTTTGTCGAAATGTCGAGTAAAATTACTTCTCGTAAGATCGATATAAGTAGATATCGATGGCTCAGAACCAGAAGAAACTATCTAAAAATGTCTGATCCACACGGAACTATCTTGTATCAAACTTAATACAAGATAGTTCCGTTTGAATCAGAAATTCTCAGATAGTTCCTTTTGGTTCTGAGCCATCGATATCAAGAAAGACCCATTTCGGAAAAATGACCACGATGCTGATCACAGGCCTCAGCCACAATGACACGACAGTGGATGAAAATCAAATTTTGAATCAGCCTCGTCCGAGGACAGAATGCTTTGGCCAAAGTCACTGCTCACGCGCTTGCGCTAGGACAGCTAAGCTAACGGCTTTGAACACACTGCACCAACGGCGACAAATGCCATCAGCCAAGCACTTCAGAATTCGGTCTTTCGAAAATACCACTGCGTAACAATCGGGCATGAAATCAATAAGCTGGCAGACATTTCATCCACATAAAGAAATTAAAAACAGAATATAGCCTCAACGTATCGCGTATGGCGTCACGAACGATACGCAAATGCGTAATTCGGGCGATACGTGCGAGACGCCAAAACGGGGCTTTCGCGATACGACTTTCAAAATTGATTTGCAAAACGACCAGGGCTTAAATCCTTCATTTGCCTATGCGATTGAGACCGGACAAGCAATTTGTTCAATCCTTTTCAGGGATTACCTATACTTCTGGGTGACCGTGTATCTGTAAAGAAAATCATTAGATCACTAAGAGTACTATTTTTATACTATGGTTATGGTGATTCTTTGATAAAAACCATTTTTTTCCATCGTATGTCTGCGATTCATTTGAGCTAATTAATTCTGAAATTCACCGCAGAGGTTCATCTTGAAAATATGTTGTTGATATACGTAATAATCTGCCTCGAGCAGCTGTGTGGGCACCAGTCTGATTTGATTGTAAAAATCGATATAAACCAAGGTTCCCCTCCTTGCATTCGATGACGTTTTCTTGTAGCACAACAAGGTTTTGAGAATCACGACAATGATCAAGTGGATTTGAGATTGTTTTCCACACGGTCAAGAATCAACAGTCCTTGATGATGAAATGGTGAATCTCTAACCTATTCATACATATGGGTAAAAATTTGATGTTCAACAACCATTCCTGATTGGAGTATTTAGCTGAAATATTTATTCTCTTTGCCGAGCGTATGGTTAATTGAGTATAGTGCACGAGCCATTCTATCGCCATGATCTGTTCTCGTATCAAGGTAAAGTATTCTGGCCCTGATACCAACGGAATCATTCATAGACAGAAATCATATTAAAATAATTGAAAGCCCAGCCAAAATTTGTCCGTCAGCATCTCGCTTCTTGGGTTGCCTATCGGCAGGGGGTGAAGGGCGATGGGTGGCCGTATGGGTCATGGTTGGGTCATGGGTGGGTGGGTTGGTGGGTGAGTGGTCAGGTGGGTTTGTTGGTGGATGGATGGAGTGGAAATCACTAAAGTTCAAGTGATACGTTTCACTGAATTTCAGTGGAAATTTCACTAAAATTTCAGTGAAAATCTCACTAAAATTTCAGTGAAAATCTCACTGAAAAATCAGTACAAATTTCACTAAAAAATCAGTGAAAATTTCACTGAAAAATTAGTGGAAATTTCACTAAAAATTCAGTGAAAATTTCACTGGAATTTTACTAAAAAATCAGTCAAAATTTCCCTTAAATTTCAGTGAAAATCTCACTAAAAAATCAGTGAAAATTTCACTAAAATTTCAGTTGAAATTTCAATAAAAAATCAGTGAGAACTTCACTAAAATTCCAGTAAAAATTTCACCAAAATCCCAGTGGAAATTTCACAAATTTTTCAGTGAAAATCGCTTGAATTTTAGTGGAAGTTCTACTGAGATTTCAATGAAAATCGTTGTAAATCGTTGAAAATCGTTCAAGTTTCAGTGGAACTTTCACTGAAATTCCCGTGGAAATTTCTAGAGTTTCAGTGAAACTTCCACTAAAATTTCAGTGAAAATCGCTCAAGTTTCGACCGTCTATTAGATTCGAATAGTTGTCTATTTCAGTATAATTGCATCATCGGATGTAAATGACTATTTCGAAATTAGTGTATTGACTGAGTCAAACGAGATGGGCAATAAGGGTATACATTAGGTTGACCTTTATTTCCCGACTTTTCTGGATCCTTCGCGCACGTGTGGATATTTCAATTTCAAGATAAAACTAGATCAATGAAATTTTTTTCAGATTTTTAGAGGTAGCCTATATAGTGCCCATTTTGACATACATTTTCGATTTTTGTGCAGTTTTGAGACGTTTTTCAAGAAAATTCGTCAGCTTTACTCGGCAAGCACTTGCAATCCAGGTAGAATGATGCAAACCGAGCGAAATAACATTGATTGGGATGGTCTTAGGAAACTTTCAACGCACGGAGCGGTTAGTTTTGGTTGGATTCAAGGGTCAGAACGGGGCCAGAACGGCAGAAATACAGTCCTAAAATCACTTTTTATCGCAGTTTTCGAGTTCTCCTGCGCGTGCGTGATTTTCTACGGTTTTAATAATATTTTCAATCGATAGCTCGCGCAAATTCCTTCGAAATTACCACTGTTGAAAGTCAATTCGATGCAATGGGACCGGAGTAGTGAATAATTTTGAATGAGGTGAAGTCCAAGATGGAAATCCGTGGAAATTGGTCGAGATCGCCTGTGATGCTTTCGATTTTGTCCAGCGTGTTTCTCTGGTGTCCCTGCGTCCAATCGACTTCGCCCAGGGTTATTTTGAAGGAAATTGACCGATCTATCGAAGTGAGTAGGCTACCGAGTGGTAAGTTTGATGGTGAGTTCTGAAAAATTGAAAATTTGATAGTTGTTAGTCGAATAAAAAATTGTTTTCAACTGTTGTGCGTAACTATATTCTTACTTACCAGCCACTTAACACGCCGCAATCTACTAATTTCGATAGCTCAGACAATTTCCTTTAAAATGACCCCTTGGCGAAGTCGATTTGACGCAGGAAAATCAGAGAAACACGCTGGATAAAATCGAAAGCATTGCAGGTGATCTCGACCAATTTGCACGTATTTCCATCTTGGACTTCACCTCATCCAAAATGATTCACTACTCCGGTCTCTTTGCATCGAATTGATTTCTGGCAGTGGTCATTTTGAAGGAAATCGCACGGGCTATCAATTGAGAACATCATCAAAACCGTAGAAAATCACGCATGCGCAGGAGAACTTGAAAACTGCGATAAAAAGTGATTTTAGAACTGTATTTCTGCCGTTCTGGACCCGTTCTGACCCTTGATTTCTACTAAAACTAACCGCTCCGTGCGTTGAAAACTTCCTAAGACCATCCCGATCAATGTTATTTCGCTCGGTTTGCTTCATTCTACTTGGATTGCAAGTGCTTGCCGAGTAAAGCTGACAAATTTTATCGAAAAACGTCTCAAAACTTCACAAAAATCGAAAATGTATGTCAAAATGGGCACTATATAGGCTACCTCTAAAATTCTGAAAAAAATTGTATTGATCTAATTTTATCTTGAAATTGAAAGATCGCACGTGCGCGAAGGATCCAGAAAAGTTGGGAAATAAGTGTCACTCTAGTATACATGTTATTCATTGCTGAAGAGAGAAATATCCTTCGTGATTAGTTTTTCATCTAGGTACAAGTCATAAGTGGGATAGGATTCATAAGGCGAATAATCGTAGATTTCGCATTATCCTTCCAACAAATTGAATTAATTAAGCGAAATTTCCAGATTCTTACTGGAGCTTGAGGAACTTGACTATGCGCAACATCACACCAACTCAATAGTTCCCAATCACAGTTACTAGGGTACATCAAGGAAATTATTTTTTCCGAATCCACTGTATTATGAAATCTCAACGTTACATTGTTGAACTACAGAAGCATTTCAGAGACACTTCCAAGCCGGACGAGCGTTAGCGAGGTAGGCAATAACGCTAGTCATACATGATAGTACAAGAGCAAATCTCAGGATTTTGGCCACTTTTGTTAATAAATGCGAATAATTCCAAAATGACAGGATGTACACGGCAAAATTTATTTTGATTTGTTTGGGTAAAGTAGCACTCAAACAGTGATGAAGTAGTCGCGCAACTCACTTTCTAGCTTCGCAGCGCATATGCAGTCGAATAATGAATATTTCCGTGCATTCAAACGGGGACCTCGAGTTACAATCATTCTGATGAATTTACTTCCTCGTAGAGATGCGGTGACCTTGATGTCAGAAAAGTGAGAAAAAATCATGTCCGACTGTTTACGGTGCCTCCCTATAACCTCTATTGAGATAATAAGGTACTCTCCATTCACTAAAATGCACGTTTTCGTGATTCTCAATTTCCTCAAGCCTTGCATTATTCCTGGGATGGATGTATACTGGAGGCGATTTTGATATACATTTTCTTGAAACAACGATCAAATTTCATGCGGTTCCAGATACAACGGGGTCCAGATGTTGATGTCCCATGCAAAATAGACGTTTTTCCATTGAATTGCTCACACAATTTTCCTCTTCGTCATAACCACAGCCACCAGGATGCGATGACATGAATGGGACATAGCTAGATATCTAGGCTTGATCATTCGAATCCCGTTCCCGGAATTTCATTTTCTCCATCGCCCTGATTACAGGATCGTAAGCAGGAGCAATTTTTCAAAATGACGAAAATGTTGTGATACACCAACAACTTCCATCAGTTCCCTCATCTCAATGAGGACGGCCGCGAGGCAAGAAGAATTCAATTCTTCAAAGTATAAACAATCGCCCATACGATTCCCAGGATGGTTGATCAATCGCCCTCGAACCTAGAAGCTAAGACGTGCACCTGAAAATCGTTGTGACAGCCAAAAAATCGAAATTTTTCCAAATAATACATCACGTATCTATGGTCCAAAGCAATATATGGACCCCGAATATTTCCAGTGAAAGACCCCAAGTGCCGCGAATCTTGTCACCTGAGACATAAAATAAATTCTGAGATTTGCTCATAAACGTGGTTTCTTCCGGCAATTTCCGGTCTGAAATGTATGCTGAGGATAGCTCTAGCAGCATTTCTCTCTGATTTTCCAAAGTCTCTGTATTGTAATTTCTAAACTATAGAAGTAGTAGGAATAACTCCTAACTTCGCCTCACTTTTAATTGACGTCAGATATAAAAAGATGAGAACTCTTGCACTCCGAAGCTAAGACAGGCACGTCTACTTCTTTTCTTGATTCATGTCAACAATTTTTGCGAGAGATTTGCCTTATATACTGCCAAAGATTTTGTTAGAAAATTTTGCTGTCCGTCATATAGCTACGATGTATTACGACGTAATCTCACTGTACTAGCTTACGGAGGTGAGGGAAAGTAATTTCATCGTAAATCCAGAGGCAATTCTCGCGAAAAAAGCAGCTTTACCGTAGCAGCAAACTCTATACAGCCGGGGTTGGAAAAATCCCGCAATTTCCCGTTGTTAGTTGGTACGGGGACGAGGGTGGACCGATGAAAGCTTCGCTGTGCGAGAAATCGGTGGTGAAAATTCGCGGCGCGTTCGTTAGCTCGGTCACATTTTCCGTTGGAGTCTACGCTTGTGGCTTAATCCTAGCAAGACAGGGGAGTTGAATTAGCACTACGGTTATACCTTCACACCTTACCACTGAAACGCGTCATTTCCTCTTGAGGTTATATGGCTATGCTGGTGTGTAGCTACCTCGAGTCTCGCCAGTTTCTGTGTCCGTTCGCGATGACACGATAAGGCCCCACTGTCGCCCACCTAGAGAAATATGACTGGCTGAATTATTATACGCGCTCACGAGAGTAAGAGAGAAAGAGACGAGTCGACGCTTAATGCATTATGGCCACATTCGCTACTTCTCTTATACTTTTGCGGAGGCCGCAATCGCTCTACGACACTCTACAGCCCGGTTTTCCATTTCCCTTTTAGAGCTCTTTATTACCCCAACGTGGCTCGTAGGACGTTGCACTGTGGGAATAGCAAAATACAGAATGTGTCCCGTCTTTCATCTTTACGCGTTAACAATCGTGCATGAACTCAATTAAGATTAGCTTAGACATGAGAATTGTGCGATTATTTTTGGCTCGAGATTTGCACGAAATGATATCATTTGAATCCCGTTGAATTTTGGACAAACCGTGGGTTTCTATAGGGTAGTAATACCATTCCTTGAAATGAGAGAAACTGATATTCAAAAAATTTATGATGAATGTGAGTGTGAGTTGAGCTGAGGAAAAATTGAGTGGTTTGTAGCGAGTCGAAATATCAATATGAGCTAAGAAATCAGAAACTGTTATCTGAATGATGAGTATTCTATTGCAGTTTGATAAATCATAATGAAGAATGCTAGTGTACGTTAGAGAAATATAGAATTATTATCTACATGAATAATATGAGCTCCCATGATATTCATGCTGTTCAGTCAGTAGACGCGAAATCACCTGGTTCCCGAAAAATATAAAGAAGTACGAAAGAGTACATAAGAAATTTGAACGATGTCTGGAGAACCACAAGCTGCTATGAATACGAATGCAATTTGATTCGGAGCATCCTACCCCTTGGCGGAGATAAGTACTTATTTCGACGATGATCCAAATAAATACGACTTGTTAAGAATTTGTAACAAGCCGTGGTAGTAAATACACTGAGATTTCACGATCAGCGTGCAACATAGTGACCACAGATACTGAGACAGGCACAGGTAGTAAAATCAGTGCTCAAAATTCGTCAAGTTTTGACTTGATCTTCATGTCTGACTATTGCTACACCGTTACTACTTATGATTAGAGAATCTGTACTGATCCAGACCGGATAGGTTCAGATAAATTTTAGATTTTCAGAGTTTGAAGTTGATATTTTGAAATCTGTTTCTACCCATGACCTTCTGAAAAACTCACAGAATATCATTTAGAACAGTAGACCATTCGTGTGATGCCGAAATCATTCCTTGGAAAGTGTTGACCGGAAATCAAAATTGCATGAATATCAATTCGAATTCTTCAGAAAACTGGAGTTGAGTCATACAACTTTGATCCAGATCGGTCCATCTTTTGCTCGAATATCTTACACAGTTTCTGTGTGTTCTTTCATCTCTATCTTCACATCGGTTGTTCTAGCCCGAGCGAACCGAGACACTCTTTTGAAGTCGTTGATCATCTTTCGAAATCTTCGGGATCATTTTGGCCAATGTAATGTCCTGGGCTCTTGCATAATTCAATCGCGAGTTTGTACAGCTACACTCTGTATGTCAGTTTCTTAATAATGGACTCAAGTTACAGGACCCGTTGCGTCTACGAGTACCGAACATCAATTCTTGACCCCGCAGTGATATAATTCACTTGATAATTATGGACTATACATTCGAGAATTTGACCATATAAAAGTGTTTGTATTTTTTTAGGATATCCTTTATACAGTATGTAGAGACATTTCGACATCGATAGGTTATTTTGCAACATTCTTCACCGAATAAAGGAAAGTCGGGAGCATCGAATACGATCTCGAAATTCCGGAAACATCACGTAACATAAAATCTACACTCTAAATATTCTGTGCACTATGTGTCTTCTGAATATTCCATCCGGAGCCTATTCCAGGTTCAAAAGTATGTTATTGGCGCAGATCTCACAACATTCCACTCACTCGAACCATGTTAATACATCTTGCGATGTCTATTTTGTGTAGGTTCATTCCAAAATATTCCTTCTAGACTGGCTATCTCTTTGCCGAGTCAGAAAAACAGAATCCTGAATTGATGGTACGGAGTGAATCAAAATAAATAAGCATCCTCCGAGCGATGGCTCCAGCTTACTAAAATACTCGTATACTCAGGCGAGGCCAGGGATACAGAATGAACGTGGAGGCATATCGGAATCTATTTGGTAATGGTCCTCAGCTCATAGCAAATATGTATATTATAAATATATAGGGTCATTGAGAAGCTTATCGCACACTCCCTACATACATATGAAAAGAATATTCTATCATTTCATGCCGTGCGAGAGATACAGATTTCCACTGTGAAATTGTACCCCTGCTGACTTTGCTTGTCGATGCTGAGAAAATTGAAGACAATCCTTATTCGGGTGGTATACAGACAAATATCACTGTTTGCTTTCCCTGCCATCGTTATTGAAAATCGATCACTTGTGCATTGACCTTGACTCAAACACGATTTCCTGCCTATTTGGATTCAAGCTACTCTCAGGAGTATAAATCGATAAATCTGTCTGGAGAAAACACCGTGAGTTGAAAACTGGAATTCTTAGCGCGTAGGGTTTCTTACTTACAAGTATCGAGTGGGCATGTTCAATACCGAACTTGCTCCTATGGCTATCAAAGTTGATGAAGAACGAATACGAAGAAATGTGCGAAATACCTGATTCATCAGGAATATGATGACTGTTTAGTTTACATTCTGCAAAATTGATAATAAATAAGAGTATTATCCAATTATTGCTTGCAAACTCATTTCGGGCACGGTAGGATTCATACCTGGCTAACGTGCCGTTTTATGTATCTGTAAGGTGGCACACCTTACAGATACATAAAGTGTCTTAGCATCCAGAATGGGCTAACTTATTCACTTACAAGGGGGACCCACAAAGTGCGGGTCACTGAATCTCGCCAAACTTTTTTCACAGTCTTGTACCACCTAGAATATGAAGAATCCAGAGTAACTCCGTCAAATGGGCTCTCTGTTCAGAGTTACAAGTAAAAATGTTAGCGTTGTCAGTATATCTATATATATCACTTTTTAACATCGGCCTAATATGGTCAATATTAATGTCATAGGCTGTAACTTCCGACAGAGGGTCCATTTGACGGAGTTACTCTGGATTTTTTATATTCTAGGTGGTACAAGACTGTGAAAAAAAGTCTGGTGAGCTATGGTGACCCGCACTTCGTGGGCCCCCCTTGTTAGTATTAAAATGTACTATTCAATGTACTGAATTTCTAAACGATTATCAAAAACAACAGATACATTAGTAGAGTTTCCTCGAGGGATCTTACAGTACCTTTCATAAAATATGGATCAAGTAGGGTCTCACTAAAACAGTGATATTTTCAATATACTTTGTCGCACGAGAATTTTGAAAAGAGCATCTAATAGATCACAAAAAATCGATCAATTCATGTATTTAAAACATTCTTCGCGTCCTTCTTGAGTGCCCGTAGTCGATGATGAAAATCTAAAAAATTTCTCCTTCAATCAATCACTCACAACTTTGACGGTAGTAATTCGTTCACAAAAATTTCTCACGAAATCTTGTAGATATTTTCAAAACCTACAATTTCCTCTTTTGGAATTCTTTCTACGACCTTTCCTGCCCACGTAACGAGCTTGGAAAGGAAATTTTGTATTACATGGATGGCTTGTGGAGATACCGCGGCTAGCACCTGTTTCGTCTCGCCTTTCTCTATTCTAGCGCAAAACAAAATATCATGACACACGATTTTCACGTAAAATAATCTCATCTTTCAGAACATTTGACCAGATTTTGTCTTGGGTTGGAGGCAACCCCGATTTCTCAAGTTTTGTTGGGAAAATTGATCAATTTCATGTTTTGTCCCTATAGATCACATTCAAGGCAAAATTTGATAAAATATTCTGAAAGATGAGTTTATTCTACGTCAAAGTCATGTGCCATGATATTTTTTTGATGAATCTTTGCACCAAGAAAACCGCCCCCCCCCTTATCATGACAAGTTCGATTTTTTCACTTTCTCTCGAGCCTCGATAGCCGGACTACCTGAGCAAACGTAAATCCATTTTCAATGAGCATCTCATAAGTTTCCATGACCAAGAAGAAAATAATAAACTCTGATAAGTCTGGAAGTTTTCAACTTGATTGCTCTTTTGGTCCTGAGGGATGCATAGAGAAAGTCAGAAGCAAGGGTCCACGTGTGGATTTGTTCGAAACAAAGGAGATGATTGCAGGAAATTTTTTTCTTTCGTCTTAGAGTCTGAGAATGGTTGTGAAAAATTTGCTTCAGCTCATCTTTAATATTTGCAGCAATGGAGGGCAGAAAATTGCTCCACTTTAATAGGAATCAATCATACCGAGCGTCGATATCCGCATTCCGATGACCGATTTTCAGTTTCATTATCAGCCGATTTTCTGGAAAATTTTCGACGAGACCAAATTGACTCCAAAGTAAAAATGGCGCAGTTCCCTATGTTAACAAATCATATTGCCAGTCATTTTGGAACAGAATTCGATACTACCATAAAATTAAGCAAAGCCAGACGCTAATAATTGTTAGTAATTATTGTCTTGCACTCATCATTCTGAGCGTCATGAGGTTAGAGAAGATGCATTCCGCTCCCTCAAAAATATGAGCTCCAATCAACCGAAACTATCCCATCCTTCATTTTTCTTCTGAAAAACCCGCGCTACATCGCTGTTTCCTGAAGAATAAATGCCCACCATCCAGTCTCGCAACATTGCACGAGCGGACAACTCTCCGGAGACTCCCTGCCTGCTGGTTCTTTGTTTGTCTGATCTTGTTGGAGGATGAAAGTTGCATTCAGAGATATTGGAGTCTTGTGAAGAAAGAGTAAGGGTGAGGTATTAGAGGGGGTTGAGGATGGATCACGGGCTGGAGCGCAAGTGAGGGGAAGGCAAAATAATCGATGCAATATGTCGAAAAACGAGGTGGTGCACTCTCGGAGCTGCTTTCTGCCACACCGGTATGCTCTCAAGATAATTCTATGGCCGGTCAACAAAGCGGGGTCCATGAAGAGAGCGCTAGGATGTTGCTGTTACTGAGGGTAGCAAATGAACGACCTCGAGAGAACATTTCAATGGCTGTCATTCTTTCCATGACTCGAATTATTTTTCCCGATCAGTATGTAACAATAAGGAGAAAATCATGTGCTAGTTCTTCTACTTCTTCTTTGGTACTTTTTCTCAATAAATTTTGACCAGAAATGAGATATTCATCTGAATTTTTTTTTCTTGTGAGCAATGTAATCTGAAGATCTGATTTTCTGACCCTTATTACTATACTCGGAATAGAAATGGAATTGTGTGGTCACATCCAAACAGGTGATTGAGTACCATGTGCAAGTACACGCACAGAATTTTTCGGTAAAAATCACGAGACTGGTACAGGAAAAATTACCCTACATGCCGGCAATCGTGGGATGCACCACCCAGGAGCGCCAATTTTTACGGGCATGTAGGGTAATTTTTCCGTGTACCAGGAAGATGCTTTCTCCCATGCCTTTTATAGTGATGTTGCTCTGTTCAATATTGATATCACCAGAAGTAAGAATGAAGATGATTCAGAAAGTTCCAGATAGTTTTATCTGTTTGTATGCTTCGACCTCGGATAATAATCTAGGCATCTTAATCAGAACGAGTCAAATAATGTACTCCTATACCGAAGTTTTGTGAGGATAGATAAGATGCCGAGCTGGCGAGCTCGCGGTACGCGCAGGCGCACCCAGCTCTCTTTTATACTGGTACGGAAAAATTACCCTACAAGTACCCGCAAAATTCACCCAAATTCAACGCACTTTTTCACCAAATTCGATACAATTTTTTACTTGGAATAAAATTTACCAGACAGTATAGGTAATTTTTCTCGACACTCATCCGCAATAAGTAGTTTGAAATGTCGGGCGTCCCACGATTACCCTAACCGTGCCCGTAATTTTTATTGAAAAATTCTGCGCGTGTACCAATACTAAGACAATAATTTTCTCTGATAGGCAACTGAATCCGGACCTAATATCATTCTAGATTGCCCGAGTAAATTTCTGCAGGACTATCATATCGAAACACGAATTTACCATTGCTAGTATTTTACAGATCCAATTCAAAATGTTCTACATGCATAGATTTTTTCGATATAAATAAGGAGACTGGTACAAGAAAAATTACCCTATATGCCCGTAATCGTAGGACGCGCTACCTTGGGGTGCCAATTTTTATGGGCGTGTTGGGTAATTTTTCCTTGTACCAAGTATGATGCTAGAAAAGTTTGGCTCAACCAATCTCGACTTACTTCAACTCATTTTCTTTGTCTTTGCTTCAACTTTGAAATGCTTTCTGCAAAATTGCAAAACTTGATTTCTGAACGCTTCCACGAGCATATTACTCAAAAGAACGTTGGGGGCCTAATTTGCCCCTATACAATATTTGTGAATGAATTCGTTCTTCATCCTATGAAGGGAGAGGAAAGAAAGTTAGAACGAGCTTGAAAAAGCCTCTAAACGAGCTCAAAAACGTCTCTTTTGGACACCGGGAAGTCATTATATTCCGATATACTGAAAAACGCATGCAATCTTATGGAAAAAGGCCTCTTTGAAACGGGGCAAATTAGACACACCTTTTGGAAAACTCACGAAAAATTTTCTTTTGCAAAAACTGAGATAGTTCAACTCCAGTGGGTTCGAAGTGAACATATTTCAGCTCACGCGATAAAACTTGAAACAAGACTCGGAACGCGCTGAAATATTGACATGACCCAAAATGGCGAGCAAAAAGAAAATAAAGATGAGCAAATTAGGCTCACTTATCTTACTCAAAACCGATCTAACACAATTGGCAGAGATTTGTTCCAAGCATAACATAAGTCTGAATTTGCGTATGCAGAGGCTAATTGACAAGTTTCAGTTTCCTCACATTGATGGGCATGAATTCAAGATTTCATTATCCCCACTCGTCAAATTCATATCATTCTAATGGGCTTTGGACAGGCTAACCATCAGACAAACTCTGAATGCAAACAAATAAGAAAAGGCAAGGTTATGTAAGTCTAAATACAAGAACAGACGTACAACATCTATAGACAGTGGATGGGCAGATTCTGTGCGTCGGAATTACGCGTGTGGATCAATAAATTGCGAACTGCCAGAGCGGGCACTTGCACACAGCGATCTCACCCTTCTGTTCTCATTCCCTCACATTCTCTATAGGTTACCTCTGAATATAAGCGAATCTGCGGACGAGGGGCGAAAGCTGCCCGTGAGGATTTGGCTGTGAGCTTTTGGTGGGGCTGCGTTTGCGGAGAGAGAGCGAGCGAGAGAGTCAAACCCGATGCTCTGATCGCTACTACCCATAGTCTATACGAATATGGAGTGTGTGGTGAGAGAATTGCGAAGGAAAGCGGCTCAGAGAGTGCGGCATCACCTTATCCCTTTTTGCCACCGGGCGAATATCGAGCTTTTGGCCAATGGATCGAATGTATTGCGTTTCCTCCGAGCCGCGGGCCGCATATACATACCTATATATCTATTGGGAGTTCACCCTCTCTGGTTCATCCTCCTCCTTCCGGCTCCGCTCATTTCCGCACTCTTGCGATCCGATTTTGTGGGGATTACTCGCGTTTCCTTTGCAGTGTTCCGATGGAATCTCTACTGCGAGCTTGGTGACATTTTTCGAGTTTTCTCTGTAGAGTTATTCGCTTGATCTCGATAAATGATGGAGGATATTAGAGAATAAAAACAGTATTTTTTGCTGAGGGTGACTTTTTGACGGTTTAAGGATTGATTTTATCTGTAATTTTGTCGTTGGTGGAGGAAGTGTCTTATCAGAGGAATTCATCTATGCGACCCTGAAGTCTCTAAAAGTTTGATTTCAGTCGGCTGTAGTGAATTTAATTTGATACTCGTTGCTACTCTTTTCATGACTTTCAAGCTCATTTGACAGTTTGAAGAATGAGCTGGACGACTCTCGGGTCAATTCAAAATTTGAGATCTAGATTATCACAATTTTGCAAAAAGTCGACTTTTCTCGGGATTGTGTAGGTGGCGGTACTCTTCTTCTACAAACATTGGCTATATCTCTCTGTCCCATATGACAGATATGACTTTAGCCATTACACGAGTAGGTTATGTAGACACTGTAGTATGTCGGTAGGGCTGATTAATCTTGAGAATACCCTCGCAAAATTCAACAAATGATGACTTGTAGCTATTTTTATCTCAAGTACGATGATTGGCTTCTGTGGCGGTACTCCATTAGGCATTAGGCTTATAACTTGCTCTTCGCGTTGCCTTTGCTCAAAACTTACCAATGAATCTCTAATGATTCTCTGTAAAAACTATAGCATGTGCTTCAGTCTAAATAGCACGAGTAGGATCACAGACATCTTCTATCATTTGTAGTGCGTGAGACTCAACTCTAACATTCTTACAACTTATGTATTTTCCAAGCAAAGCAACGGATACGAACCTGCAGAGACCAAGAAGGCCGTGTCAGTTCTGAATAGATTTAGAGATAGATTTTGGCTCACGATGGGAAAAATATTTCGTTTTCATGAATTCAAAAAATATGAGAACCAATTTGTAAGTAGGCACATCAATAGTTGAGAGAACATCACTGAGATTTGAGGAAAGGCGGTGGAATATCCCCCGAGAGGGAAACATTGGATATATCCACCTCATTCCTTCAGTGAGATGATAGTACCTCTCCTGAAAAATTTGAGAATATTTCTTACGCCGTGAAGTTTCCTCGAGTCAAAATAGGGTTTCTCTTGTTCGAAGAATATGGAATTATCGCTGTTAGTCCAATCCATCGTTCTCATTATGCTGGGAACAATATAAATTCAAGAATTACATCTTTGCTGTTCGAATCCGTACTCAATGGTATGCGATTCTACGATAAGAATTTTTTTAGTTACAACGGTATCTCATGAAGAAGAATTACGAGGGTAATGTTCGAGAGAAGTCGCAATGCTCCGTCGCGTGAATAATTTCTCCATTCAATAAGATCTGACTGAATAATTTTCCCATCTACTCAGTTACTCTTTACATACTTCCACTCAAAAAAAGCCATAAAATTTTCAAAAGTCCCCCAATCATTGATCCTACTTTTCTATACTAACTTGATACCCTCATAAGTCTATAAAATACTACTTCACGTGTCACCCACTAAGGCTGTCTATGCAAAAGTCATGACTACAGAATTGGAAATATTTTCACGCTGAGCTTGGCAGGTGAAAGACCTCGTTTCTGTCTATTAGCATCCTTAGTCACATACACATACACAAAACGGAAGGATACATGCGAGCCATTGCTTCGTGTTCAGAGTTAACGAAGCCAATGTTGAAAAAAAAATAATTCGATGCATGCACGTTCACGTTCATCGCCACTTTTACCACGTGCTCTCGCATACACGTACATAATACATCTAATATCGCACCGTATTATATACTCTTGTAAAATATTCAGTACGCGTTTTCGCATGGTACGTCTATTTATAGTCATACTCGAGTAAATACATACATGCACATGCCTTTGCTTATCCATCTAAACTATACACCTACCAACATCTCAAGTGCAGTTCTGCGTCAACTCGGATATGCTTGTCAGAGGGGCCGAACGCTGCCTATACCACGCCGCCCGCATAATCATCGCACAAATTGACTCTTGCAGTTGTTATATGCCCAAGCTTGTGGGATCTAATTAATCGGGCGCCACGAGCAGCCCACTCCTTCTCTATATATACTTCTCTAAGGTCTCAGCTTGGTTAGATGAGATGAACATCACAGAGTGCGGGTAGTGGTATAGCACAACTCTCTTTTGATGGATCGCTGCGTGCTTCGAAAACTTTTGCTCTTGAAATATAGGTAGATAGATAGACGAGCAGCGGAAGCTTTCGAAAATTTTGCTATGCAGAATTCATACTTGCGCCCTCGTTTACTAACGCAAATCTCGCTGCTCTGCTCTGCTTGCAGAGTCGCATCATGAAAAGTTGCTTCTGTTCGCTCCGCACGGCTGCGTTACGTCTATCTCACGTCAATTTTCGGATAATATGCTCTCTGGAAGCTTTTGATGCTTCACTCGTACGAGGTTTCGTAATTTTGTTATTGCTAATGGTTGATGCTTGGGATTCTACAATCTACTCTCATTGACATTGCACGTGATTGCAGCAATTTTGCATGGCACTCACTGGGTGGAATAATTGCACTTATCGACGAGTGTATTCCATATTACTAAAGAAAATGGTTTAATAGGGCTTTAGGGTTGAGTTTCCATAATCGTTAGGATAATTGATGTATTTATGTGTTTGCAATTAAAAATATCGTATCATGAGTGCAATTATATACACAGTTGAAATCAGACGTTATACAATCTTTTCCTGATTTGATGCAATTCAACAGAAGTGATTGGGTTCATCCTATTTGAAGAGTTTTACGTATATACAGAACTGTAGTGAAACCATTCAATTTCCCCACCGGGGAGCTAGGAATTTCCATCCGAAAAGCTGTAAGATCGGGAATATTGGGTCGACTCCGTAAAGAATTTCCCGAAGAACTCCAACCAGCTGATTGGATTTGGTAATTAAAATTCCAACAAATGTCTACTGTATCTTTTTGATACTTTGATCGCATCGAGTCAAGGAATCTCAGATATCATGCGTGATCTCATCACTCATGATATTAATCGTGGATCACAACAACCCTAAGCCTATTATTTTTCAGATAAGAGAAAACCTGATTACACCCTTGAAATAGTTTGAGAAACAACCACATCGAAACGAACCGAGGTGGTATTTCATGCAATCTTGCATTACGATTTCATAAGATAAGTCTATATAGCAACATCAGCGTATTATATACCTAACCTAAAGTCGATTACAGAAGGAGAGTAAGAACTTGACTATGTGTATTCTACTATTCGATATGATGAGCAACTCATCTCATCTTAGACTTCAACTTGCGTGCATCTGCAGCTTTCAATTACATTAACAAGAGAACACACTTAACCTTCTTATGACCTCATTCGACTGACCAAATGAAAGGAATTATATTTGGAAAATCAGACGAAAACATCGAGAGAGCCAACCGGAACCTCTTTTTAGGTTCAAGAAGCATTTTGGAGAATGAAATTTCTGTTTTTATATTTCCAATAGGAGCTGGCTGACTGAATACAATGGAATATTTGAATTTCAGCTAAAATACACATGGGTGATTCTGCACTGGGAAAGTGATGAAAACTGCAATGCAAAATCTTCCAAGAGTATCAATCTCTGGAATCGCGATAGCAGGGGCCTTACATACTAATATATTTTTACCGCGATGAAGTGGAAGAAAACCCAGCGATGATGACTTCATTCTCGCACCCGAGGGAGAAAAATTTAAGAATAAGGATCTTGTCCGGCTAATTTTCGAGGGAAACTCAAGATCTATCAAAAAACATGTCTTTGATCATTTCCAGCACGACACACCTCTGGGAAACTTCTCAAAACCAACGGAGACGGAATCTGAGAGTGGCCTCAGATCTTTGTAGGTTATGTCACGGTTGCTGATCCGCTAATTCTTGCAGATTACACGAGCCTTGAAATTGCGTATGTGGTACTCATGATCCTGAACTCTATGAGCTAGTCGAGATCCAGAACTCAATGTGGTGTCAAGATCGAGAACTCCCCGGGGAAAACGCAATGGGCCGTGACCCCCGGGGGCCACGGTCCTATGGTGGGCCGTGGCCCCCGGGGGTCACGGTCCTATGGTGGGCCGTGGCCCCCGGGGGTCACGGTCCTATGGTAGGCCGTGACCCCCGGGGGTCACGGTCCTGTGATGGGCCGGGGTCACGGTCCTGTGGTGGGCCGTGGCCCCCGAGGGTCACGGCCCACCAGTATGCTACAGACTCTCTTCGCTCTATGAGGGTCTTCCACTTGCCGGCATCACCAGATTAAACATTAGAATGGATCAAAATTCAATTTACCTCGCTTCAGTAATATTCTACTGTTGCCTGTCGAGAAGTGTCAGACAAGGCTCACGCTGCGTGGCTGAAAGGTGGCATAATCAGGTGGAGGTAGAGCCTTAAAATTGTAATGAATCAGTGATAAAAATATGTATAAGATAAGTGTACCCAACTTGACCCCATTAAGCCATTTTCTTGATAATTTTGGTCTACCTCAACAATTTTCAACGTGCTTTAGCTCATTTTAAAGCTTGTTCTAAGATCTTTAGAATGAATCTAAGTACGTTCAAATTCAATCAAATGGAGCCGAACTGTCTTAACTTTTCCAAAAAGTGATTTTTCAGAGTTTACAAAATAACGTACCCAATTTGCCCCCATTTAGCCACTTCCCCAACAACTCTAGTCTACGTCAATATTTTCCTACGTATTGAACCTTATTTTGAAGCTTGTTTTAGGTCCTTTAAAATGCACTGAGCTACGTCTCGTTTTGATGAAATGGATCCGAACTGTCTCAATTCTTCAAAAATCCATGATGATCGGCGGTACAGTGTTTTTATCGCCGTATACGCACATTTGGAGCTTCTCACCGGTCCAAAACACTGTTTCCTTCCTATTTTGGCGTGATAAACACGTTCTGAGTGGTAAAAAAAGTCGTTCTGCACGCCCTTTCGAGATAAACGTATGGGGGCATGTAAGGTACACTTCGATGTTGGCATCCTTGTTTACAAATCGTCTCCGTGTTTTGCACATAAATCAGCTCCAGATCCAAATATTGCAATTTTGAAAAATGGATTTTGAAGGTCTTAAAACAAGGAATCGAATGCGCTTACGTTAAGATTGGTTGAACTCAAAGAATTTGGAACCGATTTTACTGAACGCAATTCCCTCGGTGCTTTCTTAGCTAAGCAATCACGAAAAATAGAAAAATCACTTGAGATTTTCTGGAGAACGCAGGAATGATTCGGGGTCGATGCAAACTACTTACTTTCTCATATTTTAATATAACAAACGTAAAAGAGGGTTGCCCGGGGGCCAAGGAGTGCCCATTCCCAAGATCGGGATATGGGGGCAAGTTGGGTACAGAGGCAAGTTGGGTATACTTACCTTAGTACCCGTATCTCCTATCACTAGGGCCTTTGATCCACCAGCTCAACAGCGTCATTAGGAGAACAAAACTCAGCAGTTATTCGAAAGCCATAACCTTGAAATAGGTAGCTAAGAGATCATCATTCGGGTACATAACGGGATACGGGGCGTTCCTTGCTCAGGATGATCAAGGGTTTGTAACGGAATATATTATCCAATTCCGATGGATTTTCTTGATTTGAAATAATTATTAGAGCCATATCGCACGAAAAGATTGATACATTTTTTTTCGTTAATACCATGTTGATATAGTACAAAAATTTTTTGGTATTTTTTCTAAGGCCCCTGTGAGCCCTGGGGCCTATAAAAAGTCCTTCCAGGCCCCTCTCTAGCCTACTTCCAGAAAATCATAACTTCGACCAGACTCTACATTTTTAGACGTACCTGGGCGTATTTTCTTCCTTAAGACTAGTACTTCGGAGAAGAGAATTGCCCAAGGTCGATACTTGAACCTACCAATTTCCAGGAGCTATTTGCTGAGAGAACATTTTAACGATTTTTGGGCTTGCTTCAAAGTGATGTAACTCCCACTAGACATGTGATAATCGACTTTTACAAGTGGTCATTTTGAAGGTCTTGAAGAGAGCTACAATTTGACTACTAGTAGAAGTCGATTATCGAACTTTTCATAGGGGTTACAGTCGTTACAAGTTGACCAGTTTTGTAAAAATGCCAAACTTTGAGCTGAATTTGAATTAAATCGTTTTTCTTCCTTCGACCCCAAATCTGTGCGAATATGTTTTTTGATACAAATAATATCAATCAGAACAATAATCTGGGTGGGATATATTGAATTCTCGATTTTATTCAGCCAATTCAAAACACTCTATTTTGATTTTTTGCTTAAAATGACCTCACGGGTGTGGCTCGCATATGCTTCCATCTGAACTAGTGTGCAACAACCTGTGTGGGATTACTCTCCAATCAAATGTGTCTAAAAACTCCCGGAGGTGAGCCTCGAGCTGAATGCGAGCAGGAGATCCTATTTTACGTGTTGAAAATGAAACCGTCGAATATTATTCCGTCTATTTGAACGCAGGCGAGAGTTAGTGGGATTTCATCCATTCCAGCTCACAAATGAGATGAGCAGCCGAAAGAGGGATACGAACATGGTTGCCTGACTCAAAATGATCATCTAAACATGATTTCGGGGTCAGTTTCGCTCCAAAATATTCATTGTTGCTCTCAGACTAGAAAACACTATAGTTATATGTTTTTCGATGGAGTGCCTTCAGATGAATAAGAACCAAATTGATCATGAGGACGTGTTTAAATGGTCATTTGGAGTCGGGAGAACATGTTTGGATAACTGTTTTAGCGGCTCATCTCATTCGTGAGCTAGAATGAGTGAAATCCCACTCTCGCCTGCGTCCAAATAAACGGAATAATGCCCATATTCAACTCGTAAAATAGAACCTCCTGCTCGCATCTAGCTCGAGGCTCGCCTCCGGGAGATTTCAGACACATTTGGGGGTACATTGGAGAGTAATCCCACACAGGTTGTTGCACACTAGTTCAGTTGGAAGCATATGCGAGCCATACCTGTGAGGACATTTTGAGCAAAAAGTCAAAATAGAGTGTTTTAAATTGGCTGAATAAAATCGAGAATTCAATATCCCACCCAAATTATTGTTCTGATTGATATTATTTGTATCAAAAAACATATTCGCACAGATTTGGGGTCGAAGGAAGAAAAACGATTTAATTCAAATTCAGTTCAAAGTTTGGCATTTTTACAAAACTGGTCAACTTGTAACGACTGTAACCCCTATGAAAAGTTCGATAATTGACTTTCACCAGCAGTCAAATTGTAGCTTTCTTCAAGAACTTTAAAATGACCACTGGTAAAAGTCAATTGGGAACTACATCACTTTGAAGCAAGCCCGAAAATCGTTAAAATGTTCTCTCAGCAAATAGCTCATAGAAATTGGTAGGTATTGGAAGGAAGAAAGTACGAGGGGCCTAGAAGGACTTTTTATAGGCCCCAGGGCCAACAGGGGCCTCAGAAAAAATCCCAAAAAAATTTTTTGTACTATATCAACATGGTATTAACGGGAAAAAAATTTTTTGGGATTCGTTCCAGACCCCCCGGTGCCGGGATTCGATGATTTGCTCCTCGATTTGCTCCGAAATGGCCCATATTCAGATTAACGAGGACTTTATGCCCCGGCAGTGACACATTAATCGGTTGCCTTTTCTCGGAATGAACAATCAAAGAAAATTTCGTCCTTTTTCGCCTTTTTTGCCAATTTTAGTAACTTACATAATAGATAAAAAGATGAACTTTGTTTCAAATATTTAGAAAATTTCATTGTCTACAATATGGTGCTACATAGAACAATCGAAATATCAAGACAGAAGAGCCACGAGCAAAAAATGCGATAAAATGCAAAATCGCGCAGTATTTCATGATTCTAATTTTTTGCACAGGCCAAAAATATTCGAGAATATCGATACTTGTGCGCGAGTTCATATATATTCCAAAAAGTCGAAAAATACACCTTAAAATCTTCGGGAGTGAGATTTAAGGCTGGCACATTTTCGACACCCAAAGATCAATATTTCCATGTGATATGGCTCTAATAGTTATTTAAATTTAAGAAAATCCAACGGAATTGGAAATATATCCCGTTACAAACCCTTGATAATCCTAAGTAAGGAACGCCCCGTATCCCATTATATACCCGAATTATTATCTCTTAGCTACATATTCCAAGGTTATGGCGTTCGAACACCTGCTGAGTTTTGTTCTCCTCATGATGCTGTTGAGATGGTGGACCTAAGACCCTAGTGATAGGAGATATGGGTGGAGATATGGGTCTTATATGATGAATTCCACGCCAAAGCGACCTACGGAAAGGGGTCATCTCTCAGATTCTTTTTTAACCTTTTTCATTCAATCCTATGGCCCAAAATAGGAACTTCGGACCACCTATGGGGTCCAGAAAGAATTTCTCCTCTCCATTGCACGCACATACGTAAACAGACCGAAAATTCATCGTGTAAAAATCGATTTTTATTCACGAAAATGAGAATATTTCGAGTTTTTGGATAGTTATCGATTTGCGAGTTGCGGCACCTGAAAGGGCAGCAGAAAACCTATCGAAAACATCGTCGGAAATTCCTTCTCTGTGATTTGGGGGCCACCGGAAGGCAAACAAGTGTTTTTCACTGAAACGTTAATTCCTCGAAATGCCGTTTTTTTATTTTTTGAAAATTAGATATTTGACGTGAATCTTTGCGTTCCTCCGAAAAGAATGGGTTTCGGAGAAGTTTGGGGCGATCCAAGTGACTTACGAGCCATTTTTTGAAAACTTGGTCTTTTCGGTTTCGAAAAAGGCGATTTTCTGCTCATGCGCACAAACGTAGACTTTCGGCGCCATGTTCAATGGAAATCTGACAAAATTTCCTATAAAATGACTACCCGCAAAGTTGAAATTCATGCACTGAAACAGGATCTGCAACGATTAATTATATGGAATCAAAATCACATGAAAATTCAGCCCATTAACGCCTTTGTGGCGCCTGCTGAGATGACACATCTACGAGATCTTCTCGGGACTCAATTTTGAGGACGACATGGTTTCAACGTGAAATTGTCTGAACTTTCAAAATATGCGATGGAAAATTCATCGCATATTTATGCAATTTTGAATGTGAAAAATAGTATTTTCTGGCAAGAATCGAATGTAGCACCTTGGGTTCGCCTCAAACGGGGTTCTTCATCGCATATTCTGAAAGTTCATACAATTTTACGTTGAAACCATGTGGTCCGAATTTTTTTCAGGTCAATTTCGTACTCAAAATTGAGTCCCGAGAAGATCTCGTAAATGTGTCATCTCAGCAGGCGCCACGAAGGTGTTAATGGACTGAATTTTCATGTGATTCTGATTCGACATAATTAATCGTTGCAAATCCCGTTTCAGTGATGAATTTCAACTTTGCGGGTAGTCATTTTATAGGAAATTTTGTCAGCTTTCCATTGAAAGTCTACGTTTGTGCGCATGCGCAGAAAATCGCCTTTTTCTGGAACCGAAAAGATCAAATTTTCAACAAATGGCTCATAAGTCACTTGGACCGCCTCAAACTTCTCTGGGACCCATTTTTTCCCAGGAACGCAAAATTTCACGTCAAATATCTGATTTTCGAAAAATAAAAAGATGGCTTTTTGAGGAATTAACAATTTTGTGAAAAACACTTGTTTGCCTTCAGAAGGCCCCCAAATCACACAGAAAGAATTTCCGATGACGTTTTCAATAGGCTTTCTGATGCCCTTTCAGATGCCGCAACCCGCAATTCGATAGTTATCCAAAAACTCGAAATATTCCCATTTTGGTGAATAAAAGAGCATCGATTTTTACACGATGAATTTTCGGTCTATTTACGTATGTGCGTGCAATGGAGAGGAGAAATTTTTTTTTGGACCCCATAGGTGGTCCGAAGTTCCTATTTTGGGCCATAGAATCGAATGAAAAAGGTCAAAAAAGAATCTGAGAGATGACTCCTTTCCGAAGGTCGCTTGGCGAGGAATTCATCATATACATATTTTCATAACTAATTCATTACAATTTTAAGGCTCTACCTCCACCTGATTATGCCACCTTTCAGCCAAGCAGCGTAAGCCTTCTTATACACTTCTTATTAACAGGCAACAGTAGAATATTACTGAAGCGAGGTAAATTGAATTTTGATTCATCCTAGTGTTTAATGGCAAGTCGAAGACCCGGATAGAGCGAAGAGAATTTGTAGCATACTGGTGGACCGTGACCCCCGGGGGCCACGGCCCACCACAGGACCGTGACCCCGGCCCACCACAGGACCGTGACCCCCGGGGGTCACGGCCCACCAGGGACCGTGGCCACGGCCCACCAGGGACCGTGGCCACGGCCCACCTCTGGACCGTGGCCCCCGGGGACCACGGCCCACCTCTGGACCGTGGCCCCCGGGGGTCACGGCCCATTGCGTTTTCCCCGGGTCAATGCGGTACTCGTGATCGAGAACCCAACGTGGTTCTCGTGATCGAAGACCCGAGGTGGTACTCGTAATCCAGAACTCAACGTGGTAGTCGCGATCGAGATTTCTATGAGGTACTAATGATCCAGAACTCAATGTGGTACTCGTGACTGAAGACTCAATGTGGTAGTCGCGATCGGGAGTTCAATGTGGTACTCGTGATCAGAGACTCAATGTGGTACTCATGATCCAGAATTGAATGTGGTAGTCGCAGTCGGGAACTCAATGTGGTACTCGTGATCTATAACTCAATGTGGTACTCATGATCCAGAACTCAATGTGGTAGTCGCGATCGGGGACTGAATGTGGTACTCGCGATCCAAATCACAGTGTGGTACTCATGATCCGGAACTTCATTGTGCTAGTCGAGATCCAGAACTCAATGTGGTGTCGAGATCGAGAACTCGATGCGGTACTTGTGATCAAGAACCCAACGTGGTACCCGTGATCGAAGACCCGATGTGGTACTCGTAAAACAGAACTCAACGTGGTAGTCGCGATTGAGATTTCTATGTGGTACTAATGATCCAGAACTCAATGTGGTACTCGTGACTGAAGACTCAATGTGGTAGTCGCGATCGGGAGTTGAATGTGGTACTCGTGATCTATAACTCAATGTGGTAGTCGCGATCGGGAACTGAATGTGGTACTCGCGTTCCAAATCACAGTGTGGTACTCATGATCCAGAACTCAATGTGGTGTCGAGATCGAGAACTCGATGCGGTACTTGTGATCGAGAACCCAAGGTGGTACTCGTGAGCGAAGACCCGATGTGGTACTCGTGATCCAGAACTCAACGTGGTAGTCGCGATCGAGAACTCAAGGTGGAACTCGCGATCGAGAACTCTATGTCGTACTGATGATCCAGAACTCAATGTGGTACTCGTGATCAAAGATTCAATGTGGTACTCTTGATCCAGAACTATGAGCAGTCGAGATCCACAATTTAATGTGGTGCTCGTGATTGAGAGCTTCACTCATCAGAATTTTCATCACGGTTAATGCCATATTGACCAAATCTTGGAGCAAATACACTTGATGGGGTCAAGACTACATTTAATTTGGATTTTTTCCCCAGAAATTCTCTATCTGATTAGTAAGTGCTTTATTTCGCTCCAACCTGAATAGGACTTGTCTTCTAAAATTTGCCTAGAAATACCCTGGTTGTGACAATGCATAGCATTGTATTCAAAGTTGTTTGGTATAATTATTTACCTGCGATACAAGCATTTGACGCAAAATAGTGCGAGAATTAGCTGAAGTTTTTTACAGTAACCTTGACAGTAACGGAAACAACTTTCGGATACCTACGCGTTCATTCCCTAAGTTGGCTTCGCCCCATTTTGTCCGTGAGCACGGACGAATCCAGTCATAATGCATGGGTCTAGATAGGACATTTTCCTTTTATACGGTCTAAAAGTATTACACTGTAGAAAAAATATATCCAGCGAAGGTAGTTCTTGGATATCCTTTTGAGCGTTGTGATATACTACTAACCACTAGCGGGCTCGTAAATTTCATTACCGAGTACCCCACTGAGCTCATTTCATACATAGCGAAAGAAAACATCATGTCATCACACGATGCATTCATAAGAATATTCTATTCGACACTATACCATTTTGTTCTCTTTCAATATCAAATGAAATTCATTGTTCTGGAAGTTGGATGGATTTCGACAGTCTCAGAGGGGTAATACTTGGATACCATGCTGGGATGTGCAAATTCATAAGCTACTTGTCAAATTGCCACTCCCAGCGTTAAGTATCTACCAATCGAGATTGTGATGCACTTACAAACTTTTTAGAGCGTATTTGCCTGATATGTTCCGCAAGGAACAGTCTAAGGATCGTGTCAAAGTTTCAGGAAATCATAGATGCATTCCAATTCTTTGAATCGTCGTGATCAGAAAAGTCCTTGTTGCATGTTGACCCAATAGTAGTCTTACAAATAAAGGGCTCCGCACCAAATACATTGATTTTTGGCTCGAAGTAAATACCGATGTCTTGCTTTTCCTGAGGAGAAAGCTTTGCTTTCAGTTCAGCAAATTTTCGATCAATTTTTCCATTCAATCCAATATTTTCTTAACGAAATTCCTCTTATCACAAAAATGCTTCAATCACCTTGTTTTGGGGGAGTGGTAGATTAAAACACGTTGATCACGAGTAAAATGGAGTTAAAAACGATCCTTTTCACCGATTTCGAGATAATGTAACGTTAAAACTCTGCTCTCTGAGGTTACGGTGCCCCTTGTTTTGGATGCTTTCGAACGCTGCGGCTACAGCAGCTAGCATCGTGCTGAATACGACTTTGAGATGATTTCTTTCAAACTGATCAGATATTATATACCAGCACCTGCATCTATCAGCACCTGATCGAAAAATACTCAATTTTCCTCATCTGTACTGAATACTAATGAAGGTATCATCGAAATAGTGAGAGTTATCTTCTTCCGTCCCAAAAGTTCTCCACTAATGCTATGCTTTTAGTATTATGTAAATATTATAACGGCGCAGGAATATATTTTCAAAATTGAGGCGAAGGTTCGGAGAATATCGAAAATTATATTTGAACTTTTCAGGTGAACCAGAGCCCCCAAGAAGTGTACAGACCTTTTCACAATAACAATAAAAGTGTGCTTTTGGGCCTGTTCTCCACGAAATTGAGCGTCGCACTTGGTCCGCTGTGTGAATTGAGGACGAGTATATCTTTGAGAGATAACTGCCTGCATCAAATCCGATCATAAAACGCCGTGACTCACCGCAACACTTGAGAATGTGCTCAAATTTTGAGTGTCATGGAATTTTACAAACTTGCTAATTGTAGTTGAAAGAGTGTTGTGCGTGACGTGCAGGGTTCCTCGCCATTGTTATAATACTGTAGGTCACAAGTTACCCTCAGTCTCTGCACCGTTCAAGATGCAAATCGTTCGATCACTCATCTGATAGAAGCATTCGTGCGTCAAAAGAACCCTGAACAGCAAAAAGCTCTTCATCACACTTCTCACCCCCCTCAGCACTAATCTTTGCATAGTTGTTGAAATTCTATGACCAACCGCAAGCTGCATTCTCTATCGCAAGCTTTCGCTGGCATCAAGCTTCCGAATGAGTCTAGCACGTGCAAAAAAGCCGCGGGCTTCTGGGTGCGCGCGTGCAATCGTCCACCCGCAAAATTGAGTATCGAACGAAGCCCTCAGCACATTCTTGTATGTGTCTAGGTTGTCTGGACCCGAGCCAAGCTCTTCACTGATGGTGGAGGCTCAATTTTCATCTGTTCATTCTTCGCATCCGCCCCCTGCGGCCTTTCCTCTTCCATAACAGCCAAGACCGCGAATTATTCATGCACCGCATCCCGTCATACTCTGTACCTATCCCGGGTCTGTCTACTCTGGACATAGAAAGCCCGGGTTTTCGTCAACGAGGCGCAGGCATTGGATTATTGAAGAACCATGGTCACGTGCACGTTTTTGTATGGCCAATGATGAGTCCGACTGTGTTATAGACTCATATTGTCATGAGAGCTATTCTGAAAATGTATACGCAACGACGGGTGCGGTTGGCGCTGGTTTTTATCGTGCAGTGAATCGAGCTCTGATGGTTGGGAACTGGAATTTCAGATTGGACCACGAGATATGTAATAGCCGGAATTGGAAACGAAGCTGTGCAGAGAGACTATCTCTAGCATCGGATTAATCCCAGAGCCAATTGGATTATTGCCACCGCTCTCGGTATGCGCAAAAGAATGATAATCAAGTTATTAAGCTCAAGCCTTGAGCCAACCCTGCTCGGGTATAGCAAGCCTTGGCCTCATAACTCGATAAAGCCTCTTTTGAGCGTCGTATTAATGCCGGCCGTGATGGGGAGAAGGAGGCTGCGGGTAGACACTGAGCTGTACGGGTTATCTTCGGTTGACGGCAGGGAGATGTGAGTCGGTGGTTCGAGGAAATCGCCGCTGAGCCTTGATTTTTGGACACAGCGAGTCAAATTTCTGAGACATTATTGGATCAGGTACTGTGATTGTTGAGAGAGATTTTATAGAAAGTCACTGAAGGTAGATACATTAAATTTGAGTATATTCCCTGGCTTGTGTTGAAATAAGTAGAAACAGTCTTCGCTCAGTAGATTATTCCACCGCGATTTTGAAGCCACCGCGGCCTCGTGGATAAAGTCCTTGCCTTCAACGCAGAAGGCTGGGGTTCACATCTAGACCGGCAACAATTTGAATTTTCATAAGTGTTTTTCGGTGGTTTTTGGTGGTTTGGAACCCACCTTTAAACTTTAGGTCCCGCAGAATAATATCGAAAAGAGGTTGAAAATGGGTTGATAAAAAAAAAGGTTATCCCACAATAGCTTGAGATGTTGATTGACTTCAAACTGTTGTAATAATCAGCTTACTCCCTTATTTCTGTGTAACGTCACCTGTTCCACAGCTTCGGTTTTCTTTTTTCTTTGCATTGAGCGTCATCATATGAACCTATAACCTCGATATCAGGTTGACCACGTCCTCTCGAGAGGAATAACAACGACTAAATTTTCAATTACCTCCGCCCCATTAGAGTTACAGATCATTAATTGATCAAAAGTTCGTGGTTCGCTCAAAGAAGCAATGATAATTGCATTTCAAGATACACGCTTGATTAAAGAGAGCAATATACTCGATCAGAACCTTATCGAATGATGATTTTACAATCAATAAAAACAATTCCAAGATTCTTTTGAATATATTACTTTTTACGCAACATTAGAAGGGATATTAAGATCAATCGATCGACAGATTCCCAACCATTAATAAGTTTTGAATGTCTCATCAATAGACCAAACGACCTTTTGAGGATCCGTAACTCACTATAATAGACCATTGAAATACCATTAGATGATCCGTTGCCCAAGCTCAATGGGAAGACAATAATTCAGGATGTAATATACAAGGACCCACAAATCAAGCCCTCTTCAGTTGCCGTTCTGACCCCGGAACCGACTCCGCGTCAGTGGATGCGACAAGTTCCCGGAATTGGGGTAATTGCTGTTCTAATTCCAGAATCGACTCCGCATCAGGAAGTGCGACAACTCCCCCGACGAATTCAGATAATCATCAGTGAACGTTCTGATCTCGGAATCGACTCCGCATCAGTGGGCGCGACAAGTTCCGGGATTTGGAGTAGTAGTACCAGTTGCCGTACTAACTCCACGATATTCTGCGACCAGTTCCGCGACAGTTGCTGTTCTGATTCCGGAACCGACTTCGCATCAGTAGGTGCGACAAGTTCCGCGACAAATTCAGAGAATCAGTAGTTCTAACGGGACTGACTCCGCGTCAAGATACGCGACAAGTTCCGCACCGAGAGTCACCGCGAGTTGAACCTTGTGATACCGTCCGTTCTGATTAAGACTTCAGCCATCAAATACCAACAACAGCTCTAGCGACAATTCCAGGGACAACTCCAAACATCAATACCAGCATCAATACCAGTAACAGTTCCAGCAGACCATTCCAGCAGTAACCGGTCAATTTTGTATCCAGATTTGACCAGATTAGAATCGCCAATAGAGAAGAGTAAGAACCAAATTCCGAAATATTGTCGCCCACATCATTTATACCCATTTCAACGCATTCCGAACGTATCGCTATCACAACATACCGTGGTGTCTGTACCTTACGGGCGGTCGGACTCACTTTCCACACTGAGTACATATGAATCGAGCCGTGCAAAAAGGGACCTTCGTGCAAATGACAAATTGCCGGGAAAACGAAAAAAACTGTGTTGCATCTCTACCATTCACAATTCCCCAACGCCAATGTACATACACATACTTCTTATCAGTATGTACTATAATCTCCTCCATTTTTTTTACCAAGGATGGCCTGCAGAGTTGTTTTTTAATGAAAACTCGAGTGGACTTGGGTCCCTTTTAGCATGGATTTCTTTAAAAAGCTATGATTTCATATCAAGACGCTACCAAACTGGAAAATATTGAATTAAAACAATATCTTGATGATTATCATAGATTCATAGCGGGATTTAGGTACTATTTGCTCGGATTGACTCAAAATACTTCGGATATAATTATGAAGTTCATTACAACAAACAAGACCATTATAACTATCTAAATCACGTAACATTAAGATTCATAAGATCTGTAAATCTATGAATGTGTTTATTTTGGCTATTTGAAAAAGGCTCGCCACACGTTTTCGATCTTTTCCTCTCATCTCGTTCCCAAGATGAAGGATCGCTACGACTTTTCCGTTTCTTGCCATCGTTATTACTGTCACAATCCATATTCTAGATTTTATACACTATGAGACAGACAAGATCGACGTCTGCAGAGCTATCGGATGATATAGTAGATACTACAGCACTTTTTGATCATTTCAAAATTCGAGTTGAGTTCAGAGCGGAGAGTATACACCTATATGCCTATACATTATTCGAGGCGTGGCAAGATGTAAACTTTCAGCTCGTCGACCAACTGGCGCCAAGAATCACAGCGATCGATTGTGTGAGTGATAGATGTGATGATACAGTGCGTAAGTATTAGTGTTTGTAGGTTCTTTTATCAATCCATGCAAAAAAGGCCCCATATCCTGTACTTGGGTCCCTTTCTGCATGGATCGGGTCTCAGGGATTGGTTATATCGGGGAGATTTCTTATGCAGGTGATAAAGGAATGTTCAAAGAGTGCAAATATCACTTTATCTCAATTTCGCAAAAAATGGCGTTTAGGTCCCTTTTTGCATGGCTCGATTTATATACAAATCTTTCGAGATCGTTCTGATCTCATCAAGAATTGACACTCGAATGGGTATAAAATTGATCGATGGATTTTATGTGTATTCCACGCATGGGATATCAGAGAGCTTATTCTAAGTCTGTAATTAAGTGATTGGAAACAATAGGGATGGCATTCAAATGTGTTTGATTCGCAAGGATAGAAGAGGAGAATGTCTGCATTGGTTGAAATATGAAACGAAATACATAATTCATACTGTATAGGAATGATGCCTATTTCAACGAGCTCTCCACCGCAATTCGAAAATCAGCTGTCTCCGTAATACAGTACACACACAAAACATCATTCAAAAGACCATAATACAAACGAGCGGTCCTTCGAAGTGCAGACTCTTGCATTCAAACGTTCTCAAAGCGCCCAATAAAGGATCGTCCACGACGAGAATGCATTATTCGGTGGTGCGTTATTCGCGATAATAATCGTTCCGCGCCACTCCTGTTACAGTGTTCAACGTACAAAAGTGTCGACCGGGTGAGCCACTCGTTTTCCATGGCGAGTATATACTCTCGTACTGTATATACGCTGCAAACACACGACAAGCTATAGTTCTCAAAAGCACAATGAAAAAGGCTTCAGTGAGCGAGAACTGCGCGCGCACCAGGTTTTACCGACGTGAAGAAAGAGGGCTACTGAAATGTCAAAAGGGTCGTTACGCGACTTTACACGTGCGTGCCACGAGATGTTTATTTCTGACAGCGCTTGGTTTTGACAGTTCCTGTAGGTAATGGCCAGCTTAATTTGGACGAACTTTAGCACGCAAAAATTGCAATAAACCCTAAATCCAATTTCAGCTTGTTTTAGATGTGCGCTTATACAGCATGACTGCCGCAATCATCAAGATTTCTCATACAAGATTGATTCACTACTCTTCCATTCATTACCATTATTGCTTCATGTTTTGGAAAGAATCTTACCCACCTGGTTATAATCAAGTTTTTGCTTGAAGTCGAAGCTATTTTTTGCGTTACTATTGTGTATTTTCTATCTGGTGATGCCGTGATTTGATTTGTTGAGTTTACTGAGTGACAGTAATTCTACATATCGACGCCTCTTACGAAGATTAACACCTCTTTCCTTGTGACTGACGAGAATTAACATTTATTCGTTGTGAACACGAAGATGAACGGATTCTTCTTAGGTCCACGAAAACTAACACTTACTCCTTAGGGGCACGAAGATTAACGCATCCTCGTTAAGTCCACGAAGGCTAACACCTACTCTTTAGGGGCACGAAGACTAACACTTACTCCTTAGTGGCACGAAGACTAACACTCAGTGCTCAACGGCCCATGGAACTAGCACTTATTCCTGAACGGTATGAAGACTATAATACACTTGCACACGTTCTCGTTCGAAGGGACGGAGACCAAGTACTTCGTCTTAGGGCTACGAAAAAAAAAACACATTCTCTTTAGCGGCACGAAAATTAACGCATCCGTAGACTTCATTCATGGAGGGACGGAGACTGTGAGTATTTCGTTTAAGACGAAGCACTTATAATCTTCGTTCCTTCAAGAATCAAGTTTACGAATGTGTTAATTTTCATGCCGCTAAGGAAAATGTGTTACTTTTCGTGGCCTTAAGGGCATGTGAAAGCCGACTTTTACCGACCGAGCGGACCGTGCCAAGAGTAAGGGAGGTTGGGTTAGATATCCTATTTGTATCATGAGGAAGGGGCGGAGGGGACATTCGACATTCAACCAACATATCAGTCGCAATACGACCTGATATATATAATAGCTGTATCTCTATGCTCGGATCCATGCTTCTTGGTGCATACATGGACTCATGACTGAATAGCTATCTGCAAGGTATACTGATGGTGGAGATTACTGATGCGAAAAATAAAGATTTCATTCATTCACATTTTGTATATACTTTCAAGTATATTTTCTATGTGACATCTAGTGATAATTCTGCTGGGGCTCACATTTTGTATATACTTGCATTCAAGTATATTTTTTATGTGACATCTAGTGATAATTCTGCTGGGGCTCACATTTTGTATATACTTGCATTCAAGTATATTTTTTATGTGACATCTAGTGATAATTCTGCTGGGGCTCACATTTTGTATATACTTGCATTCAAGTATACTTTTTATGTGACTCCTAGTGATACTTTTGCTGGGGCTCACATTTTGTATATACTTGCATTCAAGTATATTTTTATGTGGCATTTTTGTTGAAATATCACTTTCACTCTTGAAAACACATTTTTGTACTATGTGTGTGTACACATTTTTGTACTATGTGTATTCATTTTGAGTGAAGTGATTCTTGCAGGAATATTTTCCTCGGTAACTTTTTCTCCAAGCAATCACTCGTATGCACATCTCTACTCATCCTTGAGCTATTTTGTCAGTTCAAAAAGAGAAAACCTGTTCAAATCTGTTTTGATTCTGACACCTAGGTGCCTCTCGTTGGCCAAAGTCATGTATTCATGTTACCGCTGTACGTACCTAAAAGAATTCATGATGTTAGTATTACTACTCATGTTTTAGAATACATTGAGATTGTACACTCAAATTTGACTCTATTTGAGACTCAAAATAATTCCAGAATTTCATGTGGAGCAACTCGACGAAGACAACTTGTTCCAAAAACTTTGGGATACAAAGTTAATTATTTACTAATAAACAATTAGAAATCAGTAAATACAGATAGAAGCTATGAAGATACTATTGGAGTACATACATTCATGACATTCCTTGGAATGAAGATGAAATCACACCGCTGGAATACAAATATCTCAATAAACATAATTAGGAGCTCGTGGCATACCCAAGATCAGCTTTCGCTCTCAAAGTCACTCAAGCGAGCTATTCTGAACAAATATTTCAAGGTATTCTTGTTGAAACCTTGAAAAGAATGATGAGATTGATCAGAGGGCACACAAATACCAATGAGATTCTGAATTCCACCAATAAATTCATCGTATCATGGAATTTACCATCTAAGTTCCCAATTCTAAGTCACAAAAGCTCCACAACTGTGCCAATTTTGAACAGATTGAAACAAATGAATATGATTCCACCCCTGTAGAATCTAGGAATCTCAGCAGACACAAATTGGAGCTCACTGCGATGTCCACTAATTCACTTTTGCTCTCAAATTCACTTGGGCGCTCCATTTTCACCAGGTGATTCCAAGATATTCTAGTTGGAACCTGGAGTAGGATGGTCAAATCAATTAAACATGATTCAGAGGTCAACTCATGGCAAAAAGAATCTCAATTTCATCACTACATTCTTTGTATAATGGAATTTACCAAGTAACTTTTCAATTTCAAGTCACAAAAACTTCACAACTAAGCCAATTCTCAATAGATTAAGAAAAGTGAATATGAAATCACCCCTCTAAAATACAGGGATCTCAGCAGACAAAAATTGGAGCTTATAGCAATGGCCACTCATTACTTTTGCTCTAAGAGTCACCCGGGTGCGCCATTTGATCTAGGTAATTTCAAGATATTCTAGTTGAAACCTTCAGTAGCATGGTGAGATCAATCAAATATGTTCCAGAGGTCAACTCATGACAATAAAATACTCAATTTCATCACTTTCATTCTTTGTAGAGTGAAATCCACCTTGTGACTTTTCAACTCAAGTCACAAAATTTCCACGATTAAGCTCTAATTCTCAATAGATCTAAATGAATGAATGTGGATTCACCCCTCTATAGTATAGAGATTTTAGTAGATACAAATTGAAGCTTATTGCAATTTCCAAATATTTACTTCTGCTCTAAGACTTACCCGTGCTTGCTATTTTCACCGAGTATTTAGACATATTGTAGTTGAAACATCAAAACAGAATCATTAGTTTGCTCTGAAATCATCTGAAGGCCTCGACATCACAGGAACATTCTGAGCTGCATCAACACATATTCTTAGCACAAATAGATAGAGTTTGGTGAGACCGAAAGGTTGTAAACCTTTCTGATGAGCTATCTCATGTATAGCATTTTTTGTAAGTTTGGTGGATGCATGCTTTTCCTCTCAGTTTATCGATCAACTGATTCCTCCTCTGATCTGTTTTCAAGTACATAACTTCATCTATATCTTGGGTAATGCTAACTCCACATTCTGTATAAAGATTTCTGATGTCCACGAAAGACAATTTCATACCTCGAAAGGCTTAGATTTGGATGTCAATATCAATAGAGCTTTGCCTCGTTGCTTACTATTATTGTTAATTATTGAGTCACTCCAAGGCTCAGAATGATTATCACTGTCACTCTTATATATTTACTGCTTTTCAAATCAAGGAGCAAGTAATTGCCTCAAGAAACAGGATTGTCACTCAGATTGTCAATACTTGGATTGAATCTCCTCAGATATGAACAAAGTTATTACTATTTTTCATAAAATTTTCCAACGAATGAATTTTCTGTTCCTGATTATTATTATGTGCAAGTCAAATATATGAGTACCGCGCGACAACTCACGACAGTCCATCACCGTTCATTCAAAACAATAACAACAGCTGGTGTGGGCGGTAGAGGACCTAACCCAACCTTGCCTCGACTCAGCCAAAATCACAGCTCATGGGCCTTCGGAAAAGTCATACTTCTGATCATTTTCTGAACTATTTGAGGACGATCTCGGAAAAAGTACTCCCAAGTATGGAAGCTTTCGGATGCGATCTATCATTTAAAAAAAAAATCGATTTAATTGATTGGAAGTTGCCTTCAAACTTTGGTTTCGAAGTCAGGCGTGTGAGTATTTTTTCAGGCAATGGTCAACTTCGAAACCAAAGTTTGAAGGCAATATTCAACCGATCAACTCGATTCTTTTTTTGAATGATAGATCTGATTCTAAAGCTTCCATACTTGGAATCACTTTTTTGAGATTCACCGTAGAACTCGGGAGAAAAATCGATTTGTCAATGGTTAGGGTCGTCGGTAAAAGTTGGCTTTCACATGCCCTTAAGAGGATGTCGGATACCGACATTGTCGAGTTTTCGGATTTCTCGATGGATTTTCGAAATATCGGGATTCTATTAAGTAACGCCGATTCTGTATGGCTCATAGAATCGGCGTTACTTGTTAGATTTTTGATATCTCAAAAATTCATCGAGAAATACGAAAACTCGATCATGTCGGTAACTGTACAATTTTGATAGGGCTCCAACGTCCACTTAAGACGGAATACTTATAGTCTTCGTCCCTTCAAGAAAAAATGCGCGAATGTGTTAATCTTCGTGCAGTTTGAGGAGTAAGTGTTACTCTTCGTGGTCTTGAGCAGTAAGAGATAATCTTCGTGGCGCTGAGGCGTAAGTGTTGATCTTCGTGGCGTACACAGTAAGTGGTAATCTTCGTATCAAAGCAAATGCTAATCTTCGGCCCCCGTGTTAGTCTTCGTGGGCGTTAGCGGATGTGTTAATCTTCGTAGGAGGCGTCGATATGGTACCATAATGGTAAACGCACGGAAGGATCAAGGAAATTTATAACATTTTTTTTAATGAAAATCCATAATTTAAGCTCTTCTTTTAGAGCCGGAAGAAGTCCGGATATGGACATTGTTATCAAGTTTTTTGATTTCTTGGGTGAAATCAAGCCAAATCCAGGAGAGCAATGAAAATTTCACAAGTTTATGTCCGTGTAGGGATTTCTCTGTTTAGAGGTGAACAACTGTGAGGATTTTGTTCCATGATCAGAATGAACGAAGAACCCTCATTACGTGCGTACAAGCGCAGTAGAAGCAAACACAAAAAGATTCAGATAGTGAGTTTGCTCTGATAGTTATACCGATCCAGTTGTCAGTTGTGGATTTCATAGTTGATTAGCGAAACTAGCTATCTTTCACGTGAATCTTGATGGAAATCGGCTTCTAAACATTGCTCACACCTGATAGCATTGATATCGTACATTCCGACCAATCAGTTTCTACCTGACTGTTTCGAATATTCATCCTATTTGAAATCATTTTCACAATCTTTAAGAGCTTCTGCATAATTATTCTGGGTTTTGATATATGTGGATTTGCTCGACTTGTTCCCTATTTTTCAATCATTTATTGTCTTTCAAGGATGTATCTAGCTGTCTACGTCGCAAACGCGATTTTCGACTCGTCCTCGTTAAGCGAGGACTCGTCAAAAATCGCTTTTGCGCGCAGCACAGCTACCCGATCAGAAAAGGTACTCAAACTGCAATCCAGCCTTGATTAACGGGCTTGATCCCTCGAATCAAGGTTTGTGATGGCGCCTTGATCAAGCACGGATCAATCCTTGATCAAAGACACGGTAAATGTTCAAAGGACCCCGCCATAAATGATAGGATTTTGGCTTTCAGCGAATTTGACCGAATCGGCAATCAATCGATAGAGCTCGACGTGCTGAGCAAAAGTCTCCATAGCCGCTAAACCCAAAAAATTCTCGTTTTCGAGTGATTTGGTTGCAAAGTCGCCGATTTTACCGAGCCAAAATAGGGTTATGGCATCAATCGAACAATAACATACGTTCGAATTCGTTCGGCTCGCTTGGTATTTGCCAGCTAAATGCCTCCGATGAAGTAAGAATCTTTGCATTACACGCGATTTGATAATCCTCTCAAAAGAATCTTTCACTGCCGCCATTCTCGCGGGATATTTTCAAAGTCCGCACAAAATGTCTAACTCTAAAAATCATCAGAGGTGTATTTACACTCTTGACCAGTAGTGTACATTCGAGAATATATCTATCGAAAATCAGAATGCAATATCTCTTGGTTATCAAACGACGATTACATTTTCTGTCAGATCGCACCTATTTTGAGAAAAAAGAATTCGATGCTTCACATGGTTTAGGCCGAGTCTACATAGACGCGCTCACCCGGAGCGCGCGCGCTCTCTCTCCGCTTGCACTCTCCACCCAAACACTGGAGTAGGTACCGAAAATGGGATTCGAAAATCTTTTGACGAGTGTTTCCTCTCAATCGAAGTATTGGCACGGGTTTGTGAGATGAAAAACACCCAGTCTATTGCGTAAATCGACCAAAAAATTGATTTTCATCGAATACAGATCGAAAAGTGAGAGGCGTGGTTGTGTCTCATATAAGCATCCCCCAACTTTTCATCAGGTCTCCACCTTGCAAACCATTCAGCAATATTCAGCATCATCTTGCTCATACATTGGTACTTATTTCAGACGCTGAATAATGAGCTAAAGTGTATGAAATCCTGATTCAAAACACCCGAGATGTCCCAAATTGACAGAGGAGTGACTCTTGGAACACTAATTTGATCTTTGATGCACGTGGGATAGCTCGACTCTTCTTAACCAGAGTTCTGCACACCTTTGCTTATTTCACAGTTTCTGGAGGAAGTCCCAATGCAAACCAAAAATAATGTTGAATATTGTTGAATGAGCCGCGAGTTGGGAACCTGAGAAGTTGGGGGGTCTGGTGATATTAGGCACAACGATTGACATCCAAGTCTCTCACTCTCCGATCTCTAATAGATGCAAATCAATTTTTTTGGCGATTTACGCGATAACCTGGCCACTTTTCATGTTACAAACCCGATCTGATACTCCAATTGAGAGGGAACACTCGTCAAAAGATTTTCAAATCCCATTTTCGGTACCTACTCCGGTGTTTGGGTGGAGAGTGCAAGCGGAGAGAGCGCGCGCGCTCCGGGTGAGCGCGTCTATGTAGACTCGGCCTTAGGGCTTCCACGAGATCGAGACTAGTCTCGGTCTCAGTCTCATCTCGTCTCGAAAATCGAGACCGAGGCCGAGACCGGGACTGAGGGATCTTTTCTCTCGGCGAGACCGAGGCACTCGTTGGACAGTCTCGACTCTCGTCTCGACTCTATCCGCCAGTCTCGCGAGAGTCTCGGTGGTTTCGGTACTAATGAAGTTCCTGCACTAGTTTTTGAACGAATAGTGGGGAGAGTATCAAATATTGAATGTTCAATCGAATCAAAACTATAAAGAAATGGAGTGCGGTTTATCCGAATCATTTTGGCTTCCACGTGGCTACTATGGAACGTTTCCAAAGGCCGATATGAGCAGTACTAAAGGTAAAGGCCAAGCGAGATTGTTCACATGGCAAGTAGACCGTAGAGAGATATCTATATTCACGTACGTGTATATAGTCTACACACTATGAGTTGGAAGAATATAGATGGCTCAGAGTGAAAAGGAACGATCTCAAATCGTAAGACTTGAAAGGAACTATCTGTCAATACCTGGTTAGAAGGAACTATCTGAAAATTTTTGGTTAAAAGAAAGTATCTATACATTTTTGGCTGAAAAGAACTATCCAGAATCGTAAGAGTTGAAAGGAACTATGTGGATTTATCTGATTCAAAAGGAACTATCTGAAAATTTCTGCTCTAGAAAGGAACTATCTATGAATTTTTGGTCAGAAGGGATTATCTAGAATTGTAAAAGTTGAAAGGAACTATCTGAATTCGTCTGATGTAGAGGAACTATTTGAAAATTTCTGTTTTGGAAAGGAACCATCTGTGAATTTTTGTTTGAAAAGGGACTATTTGTAGAGGAATTCACAGATAGTTCATTTCTAAAACAGAATTTTCAGATAGTTCCTTTTAAACCAGACAAATCCAGATAGTTCCGTTCAAGTCTTACGTTTTCAGATAGTTCCTTCTTACTCTGGGCCATCGAAGTACTGCATGAACGTTTGAATGAGTTTATTACTCGATCGATATGATGAATCTTGCCTGTATCGCGCGGGAATTTTCAAATCATATATATCATGAATTCGCCTAATATGCAAGCTAATATAACCAGCAGACATGCTGATTCTTAACAGTGATAAATCCACTCCGTGGACGGTTCTCTTTGATTTCCAAAAATCATCAACGAGAGTCTCGCCGAGAGCCTCGTCAAAATCGAGCCGAGTCCGAGACCGAGGCCGAGACCGGAACGGAGCAGACCGAGACGAGACAGAGACCGTGAAAACACCGTCCGAGACGAGTCCGAGAGTACCTTAACTCTCGTCTTGTCTCGTCTCGTGGAAGCCCTAACATGGTTTCAACAGAGTAGTTTATTGACTTCTCATCTCTGATATCATCTCGCTGGAACGAATATATTTTCGAAAATCAATAGGCGTCTACTCAAATAACCGTACAAGTCTCAATCCGCGATCCCGGAAAAAAAATTAAAACGATCTTCGCGACCTTTACCGATATAGAGTTGGGCCTGATTCGATTTTCGTATGTTCGAGCCGAGTGCGATACGACGTGGAATTCAATCACCGCCCAAAATTCGAAACGAATGTCTCTCTGAAATGCCATAAGATCTTTCCAAATGTCTGATGGCCCCCCCCTCCCGCCCCCGCACACTAGAAAGGTGAAAATCTCGTTACCTCCTAACGATAAACAGTTCGGAAAAAAAGATTCAATGATTTTGTTTCAAAGTTGTACAGAGAGCTTAGACGTATTTTTCAATCGTCGAGCGGGAAAACGTTCTTCTCAACGCACCCTTGCGCGAGGTGTGAGCTCTAAATATTGTATGTATCTCGTTGATGATGAAACTCGTCATCCGCATTTGCCTTGATAATATACTATGTCCCGCAGACCGTTTGAAATATCAAAATCTTTCGAAGCGTTTCGATTGAGCGGACTTTGAAAATATCCCGCGAGAATGGCGGCAGTGAAAGATTCTTTGAAGAGGATTATCAAATCGCGTGTAATGCAAAGATTTTTGCTTCATCGGAGGTATTTAGCTGGCAAATACCAAGCGAGCCGAACGAATTCGAACGTATGTTATTGTTCGATTGATGCTATAACCCTATTTTGGCTCGGTAAAATCGGCGACTTTGCAACCAAATCATTTGAAAACGAGAATTTTTTGGGTTTAGCGGCTATGGAGACTTTTGCTCAGCACGTCGAGCTCTATCGATTGATTGCCGATTCGGTCAAATTCGCTGAAAGCCAAAATCCTATCATTTATGGCGGGGTCCTTTGTTGAGGACCTCGATATATATGTATCGTCGCATGTTCAAAGACAAAAGTTTTGATAACCTGACCTGGAAGCAAATTTCACGAACTTGATCAAGGGTCGATCCGTGCTTGATCAAGGCGCCGTCACAATCTTGATCAAGGACCGCTCAAGACAGTTGATCAAGACTTAATGTTTGATTCAAGGGGCTCGACTGGCTTTCCGATCGGGTATAAAATGTCGTTTGCAACTCGCGTGGCGCACTCATTCCATAATATACTACTATAGCAGACTTGCTTCGCTTGCTGACGCTCGGTACGCCTACAAGTTTTTAAAGGGAGTTTCAAAAAAATCGGGTAAAAAAGCCGTATCGAATGAAAATAGGAAATAGAACAGAGGAAAAGTCAACATTCAAACAGGTAAGAAATACTAAGGGGAACGAATCAAAATCAGGTGAAGGAGGGGAGGGGGTCAAAACCGGAATTACGTAAAAAAACAAGCGTTGTGTGGTAAATAGGTACGAAATCAATAAACAGTTCAAATAAAGTGTGTATCAGGGTAAGTAAAAGAAATCGATCAAAAAATAATCGGTTGAAAAAGCCGTATTCAGTTGAAATAGAAACAGGAACAGAGAAAGTGCCGAAATCTAAACAGGTAGGAAGTACTAAGGGGATACGGATCAAAACCAGTTCAAAGGGGTGTCAAAACCGGAACCAGGTGAAAAAACCTGCGTCGTGTGGTAAATAGGTACGAAATTGAAAAACAGTTCAAATAAACTGTATATCAAGGTAAGTAACAAGAATTTTGGAGGAAAACTCGAATAGTAACCACGCCACGAGCAATTTTTCAGCCAGGCCGGGGTAGGTTAGCGAAATCTAGGGATTTTCCACTCTAGTGGTAAAATCGGGTTAAAACACGTCTAGGGGCATTTTCCACCACGACAGGTCAGGTCAGGTTAGGTCAAAACCGGCCTAGTGACATTTCTAGAGGGTCATAGATTAATATCTAGGGGAAAATCTAGTGACTCCGGACACTACAGCAGTCGTCACGCGACTCAATATTATTTTATTTAATCTATTCAATTATTAAATTATTCAATCAATTACGATATCGCAATTATTGCTGCGAACGACCCAGATAAATCAGTCTCATCATTCATTGATGGTGGGATGTGATTCTTTCAACAATAAAGAAAGTGACTGACAAGCATAATCCACAAGTATATACAAGAATGGGTAATCTCAGTCGATCCAGTGTGATTGGAGAGTAAGATCGTATTCTGCTTTCAGGAAGATCAAGACTCAACCATTGATCCTTGAGATGATGTATAATTCTAGTTTCGTGTAGTTTGATCAAACTAAAATCAGAAATAATGGGTCTTATCAGTCTCAATTATAAATGACAAGATTTATCATTTTCCACAGTCTTCCAACACACATGTTCCACAACTCATTGAGAAAATAATTTTGATAGTTGTTAGCAATGGTCCTCCACTGATACCTATTACCTGGACTACCTCACGTGTACATGATTTGATTAATGGATGGAATAATGAATGACATCAGATGTTTACCAAACACTGAAATCCTTACTCAGCATAGAGATTGGACAAAATAGAAATTACAGCGACGAGGAAATCAACTCACCCATAATTGAAGATTCTTGTGTTCGTCGAGTTTTTAGAGATTCCTGCAGCTACTTGTGTCTTGAAGTAAATTTGTTTCAACGGCACAAGCTTGCACGCTAAGTTTTCATCCAACTTATGAGCATTGTACTGAAATACTGCATTTCTTTCATAGCTCTTGCAAGCTGCGTCCCATATTATTCTGTAGTCTTGAAATAATTTCATTCGCTTTGTTTCTAAAAAGTGCTTTCTCGATTGATCCATTGCTTCCCTGCGTATCCAAGCAAGTATCACAATCAGTTTGGGAATATGGTGTACTTGTGTATTATGAAATTAGATTGGCGTATTCTGTGATAGTGCCGGTAATTCTCGAATTCGATTACGTCCACTAATCAGATCTCTATGATATTCTTCAGAAGTCAAAGTAGCTTAGCTTTTTCGATATAAAATCGTTATTGTCAATCTCATCATTTCAAAGACGACTGCAGCACAAATATTGATCAATCTATAGCTCAAAATGATCTCGAATGAATTATGCATAAGATGTTCCATTGGAAAATTAAAAAACTTGATTCCTCGTAACAAAATCTACATTGTAAGACATTTTTTCAAAGAAATTCAACCATTTACTTTAAAATTCAACTAAATGATAAAATGGTTATGGATAAAGGATCCTTGAGATGGAGAGATGGTGAACAATGAGGTATATGAGTAATTCCGCGCGAAAGCGGACCACGAATTGCAGACATATCTCAGATTGTTTTTCCACTATTCTTAATCGATTCTATGGTCCAAAAAATGAACTTTTCACCCTCTACGGGGTGAAAAAAAAATTTTTTGTTTCCGTGGGGAATATCTTTGTGATAGTGTTTTTAGGAAAAAATACCAATCTTTTTTCAGTAAAATGGGTGTAGTTCCGACTTGAGGTAAGATACGACCACGCAAATAGTGGCATTCGAAAGGTCGAAAAATTTTCTTTGAGGCTACGGACGCCCCCTATGAGCAAAAAGGTGAAAAACAGAAAAAATTCATTTCCTCAAAAACCTAATTTTCTAAAAATCTGGAAGTCCATATTTCGATGTAAAATTGCGTGTTCTTCCAGAAAAAAGTGGTCCCGATCTGTGTTTTTGGGTTCTACGCTGTTTTTTTTTACGTTTTATCAATATTCTCAGCCTTTTCGCTTGAAAAATGAATTTTTCTGCGCATGCGCAGGAATTTAGACTGCTGAAACCAATTCCATTGAAAAGCCAAGGAACTTTCCTTCAAAATGACTATACTTAGTGAAGTCGATTCGATGTACTGGGACCAAAGTTAGAAGGTCTAAAAAATGATGACACTTCTACTCGAGTCACGATAGTAATGGGAAATTCGTGCATGATCTGCATTTACCCCTCTTGAGGATGCTTCATCATTAATGTGATGTAACTTTGGGCCAAGTAGATAAAATTGACTTCGCCAAGTAGTCATTTTGAAGGAAATTTCCTTGGCTTTTTAATGGAATTGGTTTCAGCAGTCTAAATTCCTGCGCATGCGCAGAAAAATTCATTTTTCAACCGAAAAGGGTGAGAATATTGATAAAACGTAAAAGAAAACAGCGTAGAACCCAAAAACACAGATCGGGACCACTTTTTTCTGGAAGAACACGCAATTTTACATCGAAATACGGATTTCCAGATTTTTAGAAAATTAGGTTTTTGAGAAAATGAATTTTTTCTGTTTTTCACCTTTTTGCTCATAGGGGGCGTCCGTAGCCTCAAAAAAAATTTTTCGAAACATATTTCGATAGATTTTTGAAAGACCTTTCGAATGCCACTATTTGCGTGGTCGTATCTTACCTCAAGTCGGAACTACACCCATTTTACTGAAAAAAGATTGGTATTTTTTCCTAAAAACACTATCACAAAGATATTCCCCACGGAAACAAAAAATTTTCTTTTTCACCCCATAGAGGCTGAAAAGTTCATTTTTTGGACCATAGATACGATTAGAAATGTCGGAAAAAGAGTTTGAAACATGTTTGCAATTCGTGGTCCGCTTTCGCGCGGAATTACTCATATTATTGGGGGAAAGAGTAAGTCTCAATGAAGTGTTTCATGAACAAATAAAAATAAACATTGCCGATGTCACTGAGAGCCTTTTTGGTCAAACCGTGTCATTTTTCATCTGTAAATCTCATAAACTTCCCTACAGGACACTCTCTCGATATCGACAAGATTTCATAGTTACAGTTCAAATACTTACTAAAAATCGTCTGGATGTGGGCGAATTGTTCTTTATCATGACCAGATAATCTGTATCATAATAGAGACTCTCGAGATTCTTGAAAGGAGGAATGAGGATAGTTCGAGTCATAACAATATAGATTTGAGACGAGAAAGAGATCACCAGTATCCACGATAGAAGAGACCCGCAGTATGAAAATACTCTCTTGTACCTCAAAACTGTGTAGAACTCGCTTCCTATAGACGAAAACTATTCTTTATTGGGTGTAGAAGATGATCTAAAATACTGTTACGAACCATGAACGACTATCGTTCGTGGAGGCCCTTCAGCTACATCAAAATTTTGAGCTCAGATGATACGGCTTGTAACCATTCTATCCATACCTTGATTACAGAAGGCTACCAAACAGTAGAAGAAATGGTCAAAAAGTGAAACTTTTTCATGGCGAAAACAGCTTTGCGGTGTTGTATACTGTAGAAGACTACTCAATATACTCAAAAAAGCTAGAAAATATGATACAGTGCACCAAAGTTCGATCGAGAATATGTCAAAGATCCAGTCTGTCTTGAATCAGAAATCAGGTTTGATATACATGACATGCCTGTAAAGAAGTATTCCATTAAAGATGGAAAACTATGCATTCTTCCAACATTTTGTTGCACCTTGAGTTTTCACCTACCGCCTATTACAAGATTACCCAAATTCATAAAATTTAAAAGTGAAATCATAAACATTAAGCATGTCTCGCTCAATGGAGGTCATTGGTACAATTAGTTCATCCATTTCCATCTGCTCCATGTATATTGAAAAATTCTCAGGGTTTTTTATGATCTTTAAATCTTCCCCTCCATACGTTGTCACTGTTAGCCTAGAAAAATTACTTGGTATTATTGATATTGGCTAATATCCCTTGGTTCTGAGAAGTTTTTATTAGGTGCTTTAGAATGTCAAGAGTCTGCTCACGTGAAGTTGAGATACTGTGCAAGCGTATTCCAAATTTCACCGCTTATGCCAGTAAACGACTTTTTATTTTCATCAAATTGCCACAGATTAGTCAGCTTGCAAATTCGATCTCGTTAGTGATCCTCATCTTTCCAAGTTCATCAGTTTTATAGAATATCCCATACCTGGTTAGTAATAGCATGGATTCGTTTCCCATTCAAGTTTCCCATGTCTTGATTGTGGGTGACTATTTCATCACTGTTGCCCTTGGGAACATCTCCCTTTCCAAACGTTCCATACTTGACTCTATGTTGATTTTCACCCCACCTGATTGGGGAGACCCTTAGATATTGATTCAAACACGGGTCGATTATGGGTAGCACACTCAACATTACTGATAATGATGACACACGAGGTAAAGACTCGAGTAATTTGAAGGGGTGTCGTCATAGTCAGTCAAAATATTGACAAATGATGACTACATTTTTGCTCAACCATAATGAGAAGATCATTCTGATATGCATTGGAATCCTAATTGATGGCTGTACGATAGGAGTTTTTTCATTCGTAAAGTTCTACGAGATTTGAGAGAAACAAAATCTGATGCAATATGAACGGACTGCATAAGTATCTGCGGAATATGTTCATTCTATCTCCGTGAAAATCGCAACAGACATTGAAGACTGATTGCTGTAATAATCGACATGCAATTGTTCGAACAGGAAGGGCGATTGAGCGATTGATAAGAGCCTAACACTTAGAAATCGAATAAAGTAGCTGTAGAATTGCACCAAAGCTGTCTACTTTTAGCGGGAAAAAACAGTAGGTTCTTATTACATTGACATTGATCTTCAGATAATATTAGTTCTGCGAAATGTACGCTGAGTAATCAAATATGTAAGGCCCAAGCACCAGCTACTATTATTGTATTGTCCAAAATGAATCGCCCAGAGTGTGTGCTCAATAATGAATTTATTCAGAATGACTTACAGCATTGTTCATCAAAAATAACTGGTAGAAATTGAATCTACCAAAAAAATTTTTTGAAATAGACAACTTAAGTATTAGGAAGATTCAGCTCACAATTTTCAAAACACTGATCAAATTTCTTCTTCACAGAAAAATTTACAATCGAAAATAATGACTGTGACAAGGCACTACATGTTTTCTACAGGTCTAACAAATCTCATGGAAAAGGAAGACTCAGCATCAAACGGGTTGATCTAGATCATACGATGACATAGCAATGCTTATTCAAGCATCACACATCCCAACGCAAGATCAGCGTAAAAAGTCTTTGCCATCATCCCAACGAATCGTCGTTGTCGTTCTCACACAGTATTAGTGTCTCTCAAAGTCAGGATTGCTTTCCTGCTCCATTGGATTGCATGCATCGAATCGAGGGTCAACCCCAAGCTGGACTCGACCTGGATTGCCGGTCGAAGCTCGAGGGGCTCGTTCCGCTCTAGAGCTTGCGATTCGCTCTGATTGAAACCGTCGCTTCGGCGCTGAGGCAGATTTCGGCATGTGTGCTGCCAGCTTCGACGAGACTGAGCTTTGGGACTGTGCTCGGATAATTGTCGGCTTCCTCTGTCGTTTTGTCCCTCTATCGTTTAGCGAAGGTCACCTTTCGTCTATGGATACGTACATATATGTATATAAGACTCTTAGCTGTGAGGCTTTAGATAGTCTACAAATCATCAGTATAGCGTTTGAGTTCATAGATTGTGCATCAAGCAATGTATTATGTTCGTAAATAGCTCCTGGGGTTGGTAGAATACTGGATTTTAATGCTCCTCTCAAGATTTTGCAAAGAGACTACCGAATGGAGTCTTATCTGAGCGTTGTGCATTTTTGCTTAGTGAATGACTGAACGTGCCCTAGTAAAAATAAGTGCCTCATGATCATATATGAACATGTTCCCGACCGGACTGTGGTCATACATGACCGGCTATGACCATGAGGCCGGAGTCATAGGTCGTCATTGGTCTTCATACTTGATCCTAGGAATTCATGTTGGAAATGAAGAACTTCATTGCCAACTCGAAATGTTTCTCAATCTGAAGCTTTCAAATAAGCGCGCTTGGGGCTCCAACTGCTAGGCCTCCATCCGATATTGAAAATGTCATGTACAACCACTTGATTACAATATTCTACTGACATGTACAAGTTGGCTTTATGTACCTATGACTAACCATGGAGACATAATATTTTCTGAGGTCATAGATGGTCATAGATGACCACAGTTCGGCTGGGAACATGTTCATATATGATCATGAGGCACTTATTTTTACTAGGGTGGCTATGATACTCACTTATGATGGAGATAATGATTTTTGATCAAATACCTATTCAGCTGCTTTTTTGCTCTATGCAGTAGATGTAGTTAGATATCCCATGACACATTGACATACATTCTTTAGGTACTTTTCCCAGACAATTTGAAAGATCCATTGGATCTGGTCGAATTCTAGAAAAGTGAAAATATTTCGTTCTGATCGTGAGAAGGGATGGGTCACGCAACTTATACAGATTCTGAAGCTTGCCATTTGATTTTCTGATTCTTCGGAGAATTATGAAGATAAAACTCACTCGTGGAGTTACCGTCAAATTAGGTAACTTTGGTACAGTGGGTGCAACTTTGGTACACCCCTGAAAAATGACTTTCAAGGTTGCGTTCGGCAAGGTTGATGATTCTATCGCTCTGGAACCTATTATCCCCTCCTGGCACACCCACAAACAATGTGTTGACCCACCGGAGATCCTGCGTAGATGATTGTAGTCGTTTATTGAAGCTTTTCCCGAAAAGGTTGGTTTAGCAGCGGTGCGCAAGTGGTCCAGTTAGTGTACCTGGCAAGAAGTGTTCCGGAACGAACGTTCATTTGAATATTTACAGCATTTGGAATTTTAATGAATGAAAAACAAGAGAAAAACCATGAAAAAGTGTACCAAAGTTATCCCACTCTACGTAAGAAGCATTACGGCAGGGTAACTTTGGTCCAATTCTGTATGACAGCTTCTTTTCAACTCATATTGAGTCGAGTGATGGTCTATGAGGTTTCAAAATGTTTCAAGTAGCTTAAAATAAAATTTCTGAACTATTAAAATTGATTCACTCACATGGTGGTTGGTAGAATTGGAATCTTTTGTAAGTCTACCAAAGTTGCCCCATCGGGGTTTAACTTTGGTAAACTTGCAAAACTGTCAACAGCTCCTGCTTAGACACATCAAATTGAACTTAGTAGTCAATCTAATAGGAGTGGGTTTTGTCAATGTATATAGAAATGTCCAGTCAAACAAGATAAGAAGTACCGAAATCGTACCAAAATTACCCGATTTGACGGTATACAGATTAGTGAAATTTCACTACAGATTTAGTGAAATCCATTGATTTGGACCATTTCCCAGTGGAGTATGCGGGAGAAGTGTAGATTGAGGTTTTGGGTCATTGATCTGTTCGTTCTTTAGAGTTTTCCGTACACACTTTCTCTAGAACACCCGCTTTCGTGAAAATCTGTACGGTAGATTTGAGTTTATTCATTATTCGTATCAAGATACCGTGTCAACAGACTTTTCAAAATTGCTCAGAAGGATCTTGAAATTTCAACTGAGGTGGTTCAACATAAAAATCTGCCAATGTTCCAGATTTCGTAATTTTTTGTATGGTAATTCAAGGACCGATAGTACCAAATCTTTGACTAGTCTCTCCCTTCAACAACACAATCTGTGAATGAAGCACTCAGGAATTTGAGCCGAGTTCGCAGGAAGTTCGTTCAGAAATGACTTTAATAGAATACGCAATGAGCAGAAGTGTGACTTAGGAAGTAATGAGCATACTTGTGCACTAGAATTGACGCATCTTCAGATTATCCACGTGTTACATCAGTATGCAATACGCAATGAATGACGTGTTTGCTTGAACTAATATGGAAGCAGCTGATGCTATCGGTTGAAAGTGTGTTTACGTATGCGGCAGGAGCAAATGCAATGGGGACTGTTTGCATGGAAGTTGGGACATCATTGATCATTGTATTCTAGAAAATTGACATGTCCATATGATGCCTAGTCAAGAGCCTTTGCATGCCAGATTACAACTTCTTCGGTTAAAGTGCTGCAATAGTATTGAGCGCTGTGAATATAATTCTTCTGGTCAGACGTAATTACTTCACAAATCGAAAATTGACGCCAACAAACATTCATTCCAATGCAACGATTCTGAGGAGTAGAGTTTACCCTTTAAGATGTTTATACTTAGGAGCAAGATTTTACGTTACGGTCAGACATTTCATGCTCTGATCCCATATGAGGTCTAAGTACATAAGACCACGTACATTTTCTTGTTCAATGGTGTATGGATTCAAGGCAGATCTTCACCAAATTTATGAGCAAGAAAGTTTTCGACCATTGACTGTATCAGCGTATTCACAAAATCTCGGGTTTTCAAGGGGAAATCATGGTCGGAACTCAACCTACGAAGAATTTTTCTCAGATCGGATTTCAATTGTGTTGCCTCGATGAACTATTGTTTTCCAACTCATACATCATAGGATTCGATATGCCCACAACACTTGGACACACGTTCAAACTCTTCGACGAGTATCATAGTACGGTGTGGTACCTACTTTTTCACTCACAGGCCATGATCATATGAGAGGGCGTGAATTGGATTGTAAAATATGCACGACCATTCCGAGATCCTCAAGAAGTACGGTAACTGTAAAATTGAGTTAATTAAGGTTCCAAGTGAGCAGTAAAATAGTTCCAAAATCGAAGTGAGCAGTGAAATAGTTACAAAATCGAAGGCGGAGGCATCTCTTGAAAACTTTTTGTACGTTTAGAAAGAGCCACTATTTTCCGGGTAAGCCTGGGACAAGAATGAGTCTAGGAGCTTAGAAGATGATTCTTCAACGTGGCTGGAATCAAAAGACATAACGTGGGAGCGCATTATTGCATCCCACCAGTATTTTGTGGAACGAAGGCAGTTACTACGACAACGATGTAGAAGGATACAGTTGTCCTGCCATTTGGTGGCTAGATAAAATTTTTTGACAAGAAAGAATCCTGGATGAAATATCTCGTGCAATGCATCACGTTCTACGGGTTTGATGTTTCCTATATTCGGACTCTCCCGACGTCTTTCGTAATACCTTAGTACGATGGTAGGTTGTAATAAATTGGACCTTGGACAAGAGGAAAATTATGGAACATGGTTAATTTCCATTTAGTTCATCAAAGTAACTTCGAAGTATATGAGCAAATCTCAGATTTCGGGCGATTTCCAGCTGTAGATTTGAGAAAATTTTGAAATAGCTGCACACTGTTTACAAAATTTCTTTTGGGTGTCTTAAAACCTAAAAGACGATGGAATATTCGTGTGATTCACTTTGAAGCATCGCACCTCGTATTCTGAACAAAAATTGAGAGTCCCTATGTATAAGCATAGGCAAGGCACCTTTGAGTTGCCCGAATTCGGATTTTTATTCTTGAACATACGATATCTGAAGTGTGAAAAAATGAGTATTAGGATAGTTTGGGTACTCTAGAGTAACCCTATGTGATCCTAGTAGCATTAGACATAAATATTCCACTTACTGAAAATCGCATTCTTGTAGTAATTGATTTACATAAGCCTCGCTTTACTCGCAGCTTCATTTAATGACCGGTGCGGCTCTCAGGCACATGTTTTCGAGTGTGAAGGGTGAATCACACGTGGTTCCAGCCCCTTCAAAGCTAGTACCTCCATGTGCCACGCGTAAAACGCTTTTTTGGACCAAATCACGCAGGACAACATTTTTTTGTTCAGTTTCGCATTTCACTCGGGTGTGGAGCACACCTCTGTGACTGAGCTAGATCTGTGGGTTTTGTCTCAAAGAAGAAGATGCCATCACGAATAAGACGAAATTTTGATCGCACCAACCACCGCATCATTTGCAGTGGCGATATTAAAAAAATCAGAAAATTGTCGGACACTCAGTCATGGAGTCACCACTCTTACACAGTAAATGGCGCAGTCTCAGGCTCACAGCTTATTGTTCTTGAATACCTAATCAATTATTCCCCAGATTTATAGGGTGATAGGTCAATCGCACCAACAGCTGTGAGCTAAGCCGTGCGCGAAATTCTGAACGGGACATGCTAAATTTGCAATCCACGTGAACGGTACATGCTTCTGCGTTCTATTCGAGCAAACTACGAGCTCGAATAGTGTTGAATATCATCAACCATGAGGGGATCTTTGAAAACTTTTAACGTAGAGCACGGAATAATTCAAGGAACGATTGTCAGAACGTTCTTCGAGTCAAAACATTGAAATCGCCCAAATTCTGAGATTTGCCCATATCCTTACGCCAAACAAGTTCAGCCATATCAACTGACTGCAAAGGCCGATCAAATATATCTCCATAATTTATATCCTTACGATAGCATTCATGTGTTCAACGATCGTCTTCACACAATGGACTATACAACCGGGGCGGATCTCACGGGTCTTAACGTTTCGTATTTTTTTCGTGGAGTGTGGGCCCTAACTCAATGTTTTCCGCATTGCCCGGGAATCATCCCCGTAGAGCAAAGGAAAACTCCCGAAAACTCCTGAGGGGAGAAAGCCTGGTCCGGAGCGTTCGGTACATTAAATGTAAATAAATTTTATCATGATAGGTACCTTTACAGTGCTCATGCCACTTTTCGTGAGCATGAACATAGCAATTGTAACATTTCGTGCCTTCCGCTCATGTTGGTGAGGTGTAAGGGCCAACTAATCGATCGGAAAAGTCAGCAAGTCGAGGTTGATTAGACCGAGATGGGTGGTCGCCTATCCAAGTAATCGCACCCAACGATGCTTAGCTTCGATGATCGACCGAGCTGACACTTAGCAACACCGCTGACTGTGTCGGTTATTTTTACGATATCTTTATACACAATCCCTAAGGTAGTATTAGCGATATCGGATGAGTCGAGCACGGAATATACCCGCGATTGACTCCCTTCCACTCGCGATATTTCGTCGTTCCCTACAAAGACGAGCACATTTCGACTTTTCCACGAAAATTAACACATTCTTCCTATGCTTTAACATTGGCGAGATGTGCTACCCTTCGTGGGAAAGTCGAGATGTGCTAGTCTTCGTAGGAGCCGACGATATGTATAGTGTATGCACGTAGTAGATGACAACCTAATCCTGAAACAGTCAAAAGAAGCTACATTTTCCCTTGGATCTCCCTCTATAGGCCCTGAGTGATCAATCTGATCAATGCTTAGTGCTTTTTGTGCATTTTTCCTTTTGTGTATCCGATCCCATGAGCATCTGTTGGTCATATATCACTGTACTTGTATTTTTTCATAGGACGCCATATTTATTGCACTGTAAAATATTGGTTAAATTTTCAACCAACATTTCAACCAGCTAGTTGAATTCTCAACCATATGGTTAGATTCCGTGATGGGTGGATGTTTGTATGGATGAGAGGATGGATGAATGGGTGAATGGGTGAGATCGATGGGTCAGTGGATTGATCAACGGGTGAGATGGATGAGTGTTTGGATAGATGAGTGGACGGATAGATAGATGAATGGGAGTGATAGATGGGTGTATGGTCGGGTTATATACACTGTGAATAAAAAAACTGTAAAAATTCACAAGTTGAATCTGCAGGAACTATTTCGATAGGTACAACTGTAATTTCTGCAGATAAGTATGTAACTTTGACAGATGAATTCGTAATCTACAATATCTGGAAATGTAGATCTTAGATTTGGCAGAAACATTTGCATTTGAATCTGTAAATTTTACGAATTCAATATGTGAACTATGAAATGCCGTGGAAAATGCGCCGACGCGCTGGCATGTGCGAGGACATACGGACAAGGAGAAGTATTCTATGGATGCATTTGCATTTCCTCTTAGTGTCTGTGCCATGTGTGTCAGATTCGAATGTTCAAGCACAACAATTCGGTGAATCCAAGTCGACAAGAATTACATCCGCGTCAGATACTAATTCCACTATTTTGCATCCTACTGACAAAGTTAGCTGGCATATTTTTCAACATAAAGAATTTTTACATTCGTCATCGAGTCCTACCATTGTTCATGATCTACATGATTCATATGGTTTAGCTGAAAGTAGTGATGAATTATTGGAAGATTCCACATATTAGTCAAATGTTCAAGTACCAGCTGATAGTAATGTTCTAACGACATTTGAAAATATCATTCACAGTCAACTTCTTTCAACGATGGGATTCCTGCCACAAGGATCTGGATGTTTGGGGATTTGATCGCCTTCCTAGGTTCTGGTAATAAATCTGCTCCCAGTAGAATTCTCGATCCAAGTATTTGTGTGCCTGTGGGTGTAGCTGCATTTTGGGTTTTGGGAATTGATCCTTTCCCAACAGGATTCTCGGCCCAAGCATCTTGGCACTTGCGGATTTGGTTGTCTGTCTTGCTTGTGGGACTCATTCTGTTTTCGACAGAATTCCTGCTCCAAGAATCTGAGAATTCTTGGGGTTAGTTGTCTGCGTATAGGTTTTGGGAGTGAAAAATGAGAAGAACCGATTAGAGTTGAGTTTGCGCGTAGTAAATGATGAGTTTTTCATTACGACAATGAACTGTGAACGAGCAGATCTCGGCCGTACACATTCGGCTTACAGTCAATTTGTAGAAAATATGAAATTTGACAGTAATTAATTCTTCCAAATTTTCTCGTCGAACTTTGATTTCTTATGAAACATCGTTATCCTTGATTTTCTCTGGCCTTATAAGAGGGCGCACTGTGTTATTTTGCCCAACGGCGCAGAGCTGCCTGGAGCCGGTCCTGTGATAGGTGGATGGTTCGTTGGTCGGATTCGAATCCGGTCTAATATGGTATAGTTTGGTGTAGTACGGTACTCGGTACTGGTGCCGCTAGGACCACTAGGGCCGTGCTCGTGGCGCCAAGAACACCGGGACCGCACTAGAATTACCGCGCTAGCAGCGTACTAGAACTGCAGCACTAATTTGGTCCAAGTGCGGTCTGGTCCGGTCTCATTCGGTTTCATTGGATCTAGTTCACTCTAGTCCGGTTGGATTCGGTCTAGTACGGTCTAATTTTTCTTTCGTTTGTTTTAGTTCAGACTAATTCATTCTAGTCTGGTCTAGTTCGGTCTAATTCGTTCTATTCTGGCTAAAATATATCATACATGACCATTTCGCGTATGGATGGAACTGATTAATAAATTCACTGATTGACAATGTGCAATGTTTTCGAACTTCAGAAAAAAAATCATTTCAATATCATCAATCGATCATTACCTATTATTTAACAATTATCATTTCTGAGTTGCAAAAGTACTCCAGGAGCCTCACTTTATAAAGAATATCCACAAGCCGAGTGAGTGGTAGCGAGAAAGACAAAAAAGCTTATCAATACGGAATCCAAGTATGAAAAATCCATTCATATGATCAAGATTCAGACGACAAATCATAGTACAAAAATGGGATATCATTGCCAGTTCAAGATACGTTGCACAATTCACATATCGGACCTGGATCTAAATTTTTGCCCTATGACTAGTAAAATTGAATAATGCCTATCAATATAACGTACCAATCCGAAAGAATGGACCTTGCGTACCGAGTCAGCCCGACCGCAACATTAAGTAGTTACGCCCAGGTTTGGTCAGACGTGCTCTAACCTACTGACGGTGCTTACTCAAATTATTCGTAGGAGAGGGGACCATTGGTCCCGATGTTGTTATATAGTTTTGTATTAGGTTGAATACTAAAAATTCAGAGTCAAAGTTGAATCACCTTTTGCCTAAAGATACCGCTCGAATCTGTACCTCTACCCAGATAGATGAGTATCATGTAAATACCCAGATAACATTAGCAATGTTAACGTTTCCAGCTATATCTCTCAAAACGAGGGTAATTTTACAAGGTGACTAAAACTAAATCGTCTTCCTTCCATCGGGTACAGAATTGTGAAAAGAATTCGGGAAAGATTTGCGATTCAAGCCCTTCATCCTCAGTTTGTTAATTCTTTGAGATCACACTCTTCGAACTCCCCCTATCCCAGTCTCCTATCGCATTTTAAAAATTCCCCTCTCCTCTCGTCCCTCACGCCATCTTTTTATAGCTCGATCTTTCCAAGTTTGCCACCGTCCGGTTTTTGACACCTATCATCCATGCAAGAGAAAGAAAGTGAGCTTCATAATACTGTGGGCAGTACATAACGCGCGAATAATTCGCGCGAGCGATTACAGAAAGCGACGACAAACAGGTCCTGCTTGTATTACGCGGGAGGGTCGTAAAAGAGCACACGCATATACTCTATATACTCCTCTCCCTTTACTGCTACCGATCAACGGCTTCAATATATATCTACATATAGACAATACAAAGCCACATCGCTTCAAGAAAGAGGGGTCCTGTGCACACGCAAAATTCCCCACCCTCACTCACCGTTATTCCTGCTTTTCCTGTACATTTCAAAGAGCGAGCAAGGAAGTGAGTGAGCATGAGTGAGTGAGAAAAAGATAGAACGTGGCTGGGCTGAGCATGAAGCGCGTGCGCCCCAAAAGCCGCTGGTACCGCGCCGCCACCATCAGCATCACCGTATATATATATATATGCAAACTGTATGAGTACAGAGTAGAGAGTAGATTCTGCAAGCGCGCGTGGACATCAGATCTGGTCGTCAGTCGTGTCCGCGCCCTCGCGGCACCCGCGATTCGTACGGGTCTCTTCTGTTCCTTTGATTTACCGATCTGTCGTGACGTGCATCTTCAAAAAATTTTAAGAAATCTATCACCTTCATCGAGGACGAATTTCAATAACAACTAATTCAGGTGTGTCTCAATAACTTACCTTCAATTTCATACTGTGTAACAATTTTTAAAACTTGAATTTCCCGCGTTTTTTACCACGATGAGCTTGCACACCATACAACTTATACAATAAGACACTTTATACGTACATTTTTCAAACATACGAATTCCCATGGAATGTTTTCGAAGCGATCTTGTTTCAAACTGAAATCCCAACACCAATTGGATATTATAGATTCACTTGAGAACATATCACCGTATCAGTTAATGTTTTCAAAATATCCATTCACACGAATAACGTCCAGAAAGCTTTCTCGTCAAGCTTTATTCGCAATTAACCACGATATTTGTCCGGTATTTTACTGGGCCACAATTCGGATGCAGGTACTGTTTCAACTCGTTACTCGACTTTACTCTCTCACATTTCCGGCAAAATTGCAACCTCATACGGTTCTACATATAACACACCGTATACTGTCGTGGCCAACTGTCATGCCGGTATATATATAAGAGCTACCTCTAATCTGCGCACGTATCACTCGTTAGCTTCAGCGTGGCATTGCACTCCGGTGTCTGCTGTACATGGATGCACGTGCGCCGACTGCATCTTCAACTCCCTCTCTCTTCCTTTCTCAAAATGTTAGACACATTTTGTGTCCCGAAACATATCAAATACTCTCATAATAACTGTACCCAAAACTGATATGACTTTTGTAAATGTCAGGCACAAAGTGTAATAGGCTCACATAATTTGCGTGACACTTATTTGTAGCAGTGGTCTGATGGTGCCACTGAATGGACCTTTCAACCATCGTGTTACGTTCCATTCATATTTATACGCGTATAAAGGAAATCTTGTTCATGATGCCTATTCAGGTATTATATTGTAAAAGCCGGAAGCTGAAATAACGTGAATGTATATTTTGATCCAGTTTGAGTTTTATTGTACAAAGAGAATCGTGTAGAGATGAGACACGTTATACGATGATGCTGAAGCACCCGCATTTATGAGATCTTTGAACAGACAAACGTCCAATCAACTTGTACACATGAATGAATCTTAAATCAAAGCTAATCCCTCATATTCGAGTCTTGAGATATGATGTATGATAATCCGTTTTTGTTCGTTGAAATTCTTAAAAAAAAAAAAAATACACAACAGCACATGATTCACACATAGAATATGTTTACAGTTTTATCTGGATTTTACTCATGTTCAAAAGTTATTCAGAGGATTAAACATAACCTCGTCAGGTCTGCCAGATATTATTAATATAAGTTCGACGGGATGAGACTTTTGGAAACTGGCTTATCCAAAGGATTCACAGGCTTTCAGTTGACAAGTTGCTTGCTTTAACAAACTCACACACACACACACACACACACACACACACACACACACACACACACACACACACACACACACACACAGGCATTCTCACACTTGAGTCTATACATGTAAATCTCGAGTGGAGAGATTAGCCAGTGTAGCAGACGGTAGACATCAGGCCTTACACCGCGTGTGGGATATATATATTCGTCAAGCAAGAGACAGATTTCGTATAGGCCTCTCTTGCTCATTGATCCCTTGCAGTTTGTTGGCTTTGCCCATCATGAAGGGAGAGATAGTAAGCAGAGTTGAGCTTTAATAGAGACTCGATGACTTTATGTGTGTGTGTGTGTGTGTGTGTGTGTGTGTGTGTGTGTGCGCGTGCGAGATTGTATGTTTGATGATGAGAAGTGCATTTGGATACTTGATTTTTCGAGTGTTCTCAATGGCTCGGGATGAGAGAGAGAGCTTTCGGAATGTGCTGAGAGCAGTATCAGAGTTTTGCGGTAAGAAGATGTGTAGTGCATTCACTACTTGTATTGTGGGTATGTTTGGATAGATCGCTTTTCCTTTTGATAAAGGTAGGATTAGAATGAAAATTTTCGGCTCATTTTTCAAGTAGCTAATTTTGATAGTGATAATCTCACAGAAGCTTGTTTGACTGGTAGATATCTTTTCAAAATTTTACGGTCTCGAATGCGAGATTAGACTTTGTTAATTGTGAAGACTGGCTCAATTATGAACTTTGAGAGTAACCGTCACCGAGTTTTCAGAGATTGATGGGCTCACTAGAGCTTTTATCAGCTGATTCATCTAAGCCACACGGGCGGTGGCGACGTCGCGCCCGACACAAGAGAGCATTCACTATAACTCGGGAATAGCTCTTTTTATCTCTGTGTAATGTATTACCTTGGTTATTTACGACTTTCTGCTTCAGGGGTATAAGAAAGCGGCTTTTTTTTATCTGCTTTTCTCACGACGACATATTTGTTTTCATCGCTTTCACGAATAGCTTCTATTCTTATTTCTAGCGTTATTTATCCGTCTAAGACAGTAGAATATAGATCATTTTGACTGGGAGATTTTCAAATCCATTGAGATTTTAGAAAAGTGCGATTTTTGAATGTTAACAAGTTTGTGAGCTGAAAATCTACTGGGGTAGAAAATTAGAAATACTACCATGAATTACATTTTTTTTAAAATCAAAAATTCAAATCAGTTGGAAAAACTTCAAGAATCTCAAACATCTGCAGAATCTATGAGAATCACAGGACAGTTTGGGATAAGGGTTTCAAAGTTTATATATTTTCCTGCTATAACGCAATATTTCAACCCCAACGAAGCATCCCAAATACGAAGCAGACGAACCATCCTCAAACCCAAGTTTCTCTCATATAACACACGAACCTTCTATATCCCGTTATAAATTGCAATATCTTGCTCACATCCTCAAACCCATGCCGCATTTAAAATTCAATCCACGTCCGTGATTACATATCTCAAGCCCGGCATCAATTCACGGCCATATGATTCGGCTACATTAATGCCAATAATCGAATTCAAAGCAAACTCAATGCTTACACACATAATCTAGCTCACTCACACATACATACATCTCGCTTTAATCAGAGAAATACTTTGAACAACAGGAGCGCTAGATTTTAAAAGGTCACATTTTTTGAGGGTTTGCGCGTCTCGTCCCTGCCTGTAATATTTTGCCAAAGACCAATTTACGGGTATCCCCTGTGCGAATAACATTTCCGTGTATTGCACGTATAGGTTATGTACGTATAGGGTATAACACCCTCTTCTTGAATATACACGCAAAAATGAGGGGTAGTAAGTCGTGGAACCCCTAGAATATTGCTTGCTATACTTGTGTAGTGCCCTTTTCGTGGAAGAAGGTGAAGAATGGGGTAGGGGGTTGGGGAGGAAGGAAGGAGGAAGGGAAGGGGGGTGAAGCGTGGGTGTGATGAGACGCGTGGTGGGATGTCAGATGTCGCTTGATGGATGCGGTGGTGACGAGTGGATTGGCTTTTCGAGAGTGAGAGAGAGAGAAGCGAGTGAGGCAGCAGGTGTGTGCGACGAGCCTTTTGCTCAAACGCGTATGGTATACTACTGACTGATGCACACGCCGCCGTTTGTTCCAAAGAGACGACGTGCTTTGCTTGCGGTATAGGTACTCTCGTGCTTTGTCGGTTCCGTCAGAAGTGTACAGATTCGAGTTTTTGGGTCAGGATTCCCTTTTCTTTATAGGTTTGTACGATAATGATCAAAAAAGTACAAAATTCTGTGTATACTCCCGTAGGTTTGCAGTTTGATGTCCCGGTTCGCTTTGTTTACTTTGGAGATATTCTAAAAAATTTGGCGTCTTCAGAATGTTGTGATCACGTGATTGATTTTCAAATTAGAATTGATTTCGTTGTCTGTGATTTTTGCTTAGATGCCAGTGCAATTTTATAAAAACCGTCTTTATTGTGGTGATAATAACGATCGCGGCTGGGTGAAATGAAAAAGGCGCGTGAAACCTGTCGCGAAGCACAAAAATCGAAATGTTTTTTTGGTTCATTCATGATTGTTACCATGTTTGCGTCTTGTTGCTGATATAAAGTTATAAGTATTTAGCTAGCTTGATTCAGAGACCGACGGAAATTTTATCATCTAGGCCTTTATTACAATAACCTATCATTCAATTCCATGTTTGATTCTTTACAATTAAAATTCGAGAACATTTTTGGATTTGAACGAGTTTCAAAATTGTTTTTGATTGATTCAAATTGGAGATTCGATGCACAATGGAACCGATAATTAAAAGCGATAATTCATATTGGTTATTTACGAATTCTCATAATACCTTTCGCATGAACAGTTGTGAGATGGAAGTACCGAATTATGGACGAAAAAATCTTGGTCCCTGAGGACTGATATACAAAACTATGATTTTACTTCTGCAATGTTGTTCAAATACTGATATCTAATTTCATCAGTTGCTTTCAGAGAATTGGAAGTATCAAATTGAAGATTCTTGGGAGATTCGCATGTCAGACTTGGCGGAAGGTACACGATAAACTCATATAATTTTGATGAAACGGAGCTCAAAAGGAGTTTAACTTTGGTAAACTTTTGCTCAAGAAGAAGCTCAACGTTTCTTCGTACAATTCAGACTCAACTTCTCTTTTGTAGCAATAAAACTTGCGCGTGTCGAGTTGAAGAAAATTTGAAACTCGAGATAAGTTCTATTGGAGCCAGAACTTTTTGATCTGATATTTGAGTTTTATAAACTACTTTACGTGACGCAAAAGTATCGTAAAATAAAAATTTCATTCTTATTCCGTTGCTCGCAGAGCCAAAGTATCAGCCAGCTTCGTTCTTACTTTTCCATGAGTAAAGTGACTTGTAGGCAATCAGAGTAGCTCGAAATAAAAATGTTGCACTCACATTGATGTAATTGCTTCTGTAACCAAAAAGATAGATAGATTGAAAATTGCCAAGAATAACGTCTATCTTTCAATCTTCAAGATTTTTATCATGAATGTTAGACAGTTTATAGTTAAGGTAATTGTACCCAACATACCCTCTTTCAGATGTTTTGCCATTAGTGGTGGCCCACTTCAATATTTTTCAACGGAGCTTATTCCAAAGCTTGTTCTGAAACCTACAAAATGAGCCAAAGGACGTCTGATTTTGACCAACTAGAGTCAAACTATCACGATTCTCCCAAAGGGTGATCTTTCGCTAGTGCGCGAGAGTGTATGGGTGCCCCCATCCTTTAAAACAACGGAAATCGGAGATGAAGGCCATTCCATGCAACCACATTCAGAGTTTTTCGTTATTCCACAACACTACTTTCACCTTATTTTGACGTGATCAACACGATTTATTGGCGAGAAAGGTCAACCTGCACTTTCTTTCGAGATAACCACATGGGGGGGGGGGGGGGGGCATGTTGAGTACACATCAATTTTGGCCTTCATATATTGCAAGCAATCTCCGCATTTTGCTAATTTTGAATTTTGCAACTCTGAGAATGAGATTTTGAAAGCCTTGAAAGAAGAGTGCAAAAGCAGGCTATAGTGCCCCGTGTACTACTAAGAAGTGATCAAATGCTTCGAGGTACGTTGAGATTGGTCGAACCAAAGAAATTCCGGTTTTACTAAACGCAATTTCGTTGGCGATTTCTCAAGCGCGCAAACATAAAAAATGCAAAACTCAAGTTATATTCCCTGGGAGACGCAGAAATAATCTGAAGTCGGTACAAATAAGTATCTTCTCATATTTCACCCTATGCAAGAAGGTCAACGAGCGCTCATTCTTGAGATCGCCATACGGGTGTATGGTGGGTACATGGGGCAGATTGGGTGCACTTACCTTACAATATGTAAGACGACGTGAATACTAATTGAATAAGTACAATTTCACGGTGTCTTCTTTATTACTGCTTTCACATGGCTCTCAATTGAAATGAGCCATTTTGCGGTCAAATACTTTCAAACAAATAATTCATCCGGAAATGCTTCCATGAAACTTTGAATGCAGCTGATCATTCTTTTGATTAATTAATTACCGCGCTGATCTTTCAGCTTCAATTTTTCAGCAGATTAACCTCTATTTGATGAAAAGTTTCCGAGTACCTTCCAATTATTCATATTGCATGTTCTAATCTATTCGACATCCAATATTAATTAGGATGCACTCTTATCGGCGAATCCATTATGTTTCGATTTGCATTGACTTCATAAAGAATAATTTTCGAGAGAATTCAATTGATATTGGATATGACTGAGCGCTCTAGCCTGAATCGCAGTTGGTGAAAATATTCCAAGTTACAGTACCTATGGGGCTTGAAAAGTGGGATATTAAATTAATTACTGACATCCGGTATCTCGTGACCAATGAAGATTGACACTCGTAAGAGGCGTAGCTCGTTTTAACACTTGGGAAATTCATTTTACGCCCGATTATCGATTTTGCCCAAGTTAAAATATATCCGGCGTTACTATCATACAGAATTTTTGTGTGTGAATTAAACTCAAATCGTCTCACGAATCGACGCAGTTATGCCTCATCTCACGAATGTGCAAATTTAGCTCTACACAGCTATCAGTTACACTACGCTCATTTGCGACAACACATAAACTCAAGACAGTTTATAACGGATAAAAAGCTTCGCTATGTCATTCACGCCGGCGAAATGAAACTGCTACCAAAACTTGTATTCTTTTGAGTTTCCTTGCACCCCTAGAAGATTGCAATACAGCTTGCAGTGACGGATGCAGCCTAGAGCCGATAAGAAATGAGGCTGCTGCAGCACTCTACCTCTAACAAAACTAATGCTCTGCAAGTACACTCACCGCAAGCTCAAAATGTTTCGTCGATTTTTCGTTACCCCGCTCAGCTTACCGCAAGCTCGTCAAGGGGGTCAAACTTTAGCTCGGGATCAGTTATGTGCTTTCGTATGTTGGGAAAATCGAGATCCCAAAAAAGAAAACGCATTGCCGTAAATTTTCAACTTCTAGGTGACTCTTCCAACCATACAACTCTGCATAGGCATCACATACACATACATGAAAACAAAACGTGTCGCGCGCAGCGAATAGCTCGCGAGTTGTTGTTTGTGGTTTTAAACACAGAGAGCTTGCGGAGGACCACTTTGGCGTTCCGCTTGCATTTTTCTCTCGCACTCTTTTCATGAGGACCGTGCTAGTGGAATTTTCTCGGGTACATGTGTGTGTACGTGGCCCGCTTTTGAGGAACGATTTATGGTCGGGCGCATTGAGAGCGATATGAGCTTGGTATGCTCCGATGCGGTTGCTGCTGCTGTAATCCACTCTGAATCATGCTGCTGTGTGGTGCATAGGTTTATACAATGCGGCTGGAATTCTTGGAAGAATTTTGAGATTTTCCACGGGCTGATGTATGAGATGCGATTTTGAGGCTCGGTGCTCCGAAATGCTGAACTCTCTGCGCTACGCTCTTTTGAATTGTTGCGGGGGTGGATCCGAAGAGCTGCTTTCGAGCTTATTTCTTGTGCGCTGGAAATATACGTGAGAAATAACGATCTTTGGAAGAGCTTTGAAATGCAAGTACCCTAATAGATTTTCCGATCGTTGTTATGCGTTTTCAACGGTTCTGTGTCGACCACTTAACACAAGAAAAGATTAGTTAGAGCCAAAATTCAATTCCATCGATGATAAATACAAGTTCAGAGATGACGAATACGGTACTGGTCAAAAGTTTGTATACACACTAAATGAAAATTACAAATTAGAAAATTCAATTTCTGCGGCCTCGTTGATTCAAGATGACTCTGAATATGATAATTTTGTAACTTTTTTCAAGTACTTCAGGGACTTTTTGTGGGTTTCTTTCTGTCGCCACATCAGGTTTTTGGTAGGTCGAATCGGATCCTTGACAAAACTCACGAGGAACACCCAGTAGTTGTGGAACACGGATTTGGTTGAAACTTTGGTCACAATCTCCTTTTAATTCCAAAATATGAATCCCAGATCCGCACTTGCAAATGCCTAACCATTTTCGAGCTGCAGCTTATAACATTAGCATTACGAGTATATCTATATATAGCTTTCTTAAACATGGGCCCTTATAGACAATGCTAATCATTTCTGCTGTAGAATAAGAATGCGTGGGCATTTGCAAGTGCGGTTCTGGTTTACATCTTTTGGTGGTGAAAAGACGCTATCCCCAGAGTTTCAGCTCGGTTCTAGCCAAGTCAGTGTCCACATCTGGGTGCTTCTTGTCAGAGATTTGCGAGTCATACATGAGTTGATGGATCGCAGCCGATTCTAAATATATCCGAAAGCAGAAGTTAAGAACTCAAATTCCGATCTTGAGATTATTCTAGATTGTCTCTGGTCCTTCGAGAGGGAAAGAGAATAAGCGAGAAAGAGTCCCAAAATTTAAGGAGGGTGAGAAAATCGGACTCGCGGTGGTTTAATTTTCCCCGTATTGTTTGTGGAACGAACCAAGAGCAAATCATATTATTAAAATTAGCTTGCATTAGCCGAGTCATGTAATAATATGATTTGAAATTCCCGCGAGCGATAAAGTCTCGATCTTTCATATCGATCGAGACAAAAATTCATTCTGAACCAAGAGCAGTGCTTATATCAGTTAACTTATTAGTCCTTTCATGATTTCTTAATGACTGGTTCATTTTTTGAGAGGAGTCCGTCATTCCTCGGACCAGGAACAACCTAGAATAACTTTCAAACGCAGATTCTGAAGTTTTTCTACATTCTTCTACAAATTTCTACATTCAGAGACTTTTCGAATCATTTTGATTTATAATTTCGTGTCTGACTTGCAAAGCTCTGAATTGTGAGCCAATGTTCATGAATTTTCTCAAAGATCTGACTCGACCTATCAAAAACCTGATATACCACAGATGAAAGTCCAGAAAGAAGCCCTGAATCCTGAAAAGTTTGGAAGTAGTTACAAAATTATCACATTTGAAGTCATTTTGAACCGACGAGGCTGCAAAAATTGAATTCTCTCATTTGGAATTTCCAATTTGTATACAAATTCTGGTTGGTGGGCATTTTCCCCAAACCATTTCTCCCAAGAAAAATATTCCCAAAGAGATTTGTTCAAGAGACCTTTCTCCCAAAGTGTTTTTGAAAATGTGTCCTTGGGAAAAACTGGTTTCTCCCCGAAATCAATTTTTCCCAAGAATTTTCTTTCCAATATTATGATATTCCAAACTTATATTTACGCCCAATTCAAGCCATCTGTACTAGAAATTCAGGTGGAAAAAGTATATGTATACTCATGGCGTAAGCAAGAAATTACTCGGTTTTGCGCCCGATGCTCATCCTTTTTCTATTCAAGCGTCTTACCTATATTTTTCATAAGAAAAGACGTGTTTGCAGAAGAAGACACGTGCTTTCTCTTTCATATCGTGTCAAAATTATTTAGTGAAGTGGTCAAAAATATAGTGATAAAATATTTCGAAATCACAGCTTGTTAATGATCTAATTTATCAAAATTGATATACGGCGTTAACGAGATGGTTGAGGTTATAACGGTTGCTTGGATATTTCTATTTCATTTTACCTTGCTGGCCAATTGTGAGTCAAGTATCTACAATATTGTTCTTTGTCTCGATCAAACCACCGCACAATTGATCGTCTAAAAGTTTGTTGCAAACTCACTCACGCTCAGGAGCTATCAGAATTTGCGAGCTTTCTACCTGATGAAAATGATAATGAGAACACACCAACGGCGCTCTTGGAAGGAATACGAAAAGAACAAGCAGACACCGAAATAATGCTCCAAGAACTCCAGTTAGGTCGCATGATCAGAAAAGGTTTAGACCTAGAAAGGAAAAGCATAGAAGAGCAAAATTACGATGTTGTTTCACAATATCATGATTATTTAGCAGATGATGATATCTATAATCAATGATATCCCAGCGTTCGTATATGAATGCTGGGATATCACCTCAAATTGTAGTGTGAGCTGAGGTACAACTTTCGGCCCCTCGGGCGTTTTCCTGCCTCAAAGCATCTAGATCTCTGGTTCTGTTGCATCAAATCGACTTCGTCAACAGGTCATTCTGAAGGGAATTGCGAGGACTATCGACTTAAAATAATTCCTAAGCCCTTCAGGTATGCACATGCACAGAAAGAGAGCGGTAATGGCTTCGAAAATCACACGAAGATGGGCAAAAATTAGGGCGTTTGTAAAATTCATAGGATTGACGGAAGCCCAAAACACAGCGCGAAAATTTGCCCACATATTTGGGACACTTGATAGAGTGTCTCTGCCAAGTTTCAAGTTGATTGGTGGAGGAGGCGGGGGGGGGGATAGATTCGTTGAGCTGGGAAAATTGCGCATTTTTGGATTAATGACCAATTTCTAATGGGTGGGCCTCGTTCAACCGATTTGGAGGTATGAGGGCGCAAATAGATGTATTGCTGATGAGGAAAAAATTATCTGAACTAGATGGAAATAGTCCATTTTGATACGAGTGTAGGAATGTCGGGTTTCGTACAACGTATGATATTTTTCGGCCTGAGCCAAAGGCGAGATATGGAGTCATCACGAGAATCCGGAAACCACCCCGTTCGAGAGTCGAATACTATTTTTCCATCAAATGTGCGGGGAATAAATAAGAAAAACTGTACGGGAAGAAAGATGAAAAGAAAACCACGCGAAGAAGTCATTTCCCACGCAGTCAATGGAAAGATAGCGAGACGCGTCGAAATAGCATTCATTTAAAAATGGTCTAAGAATGGAAAAAAGGAACTCTACATATGTATTGTCGTGTGAAGTGGGCTCATCCGATTTTGAGAGTTTCGTACAATTTTTTTTCCTAAAAGTTGACATCGGAATAAAGGAATTGCCCTCTTCCAGACACCGTTAACATGTTCCTGATCGATTTAGCTGTTTTTCAAAAAAATGATATTTTAGACCTCATCTTGACCTTCAAAAAGTTCTAGCAGGCGTAAAAATTCTCTTGCGGACTGAGACCTTAGGGTAGAACTATTTTTTGTACCTACTTTCATAAAAAACATTAGCAAAAAATCCGTGGGGGTCGTGAGCCCGGATTTGCCCAAATATACCGATCTGACTCATAAAGACTCAGAACCGGTATGAATTGAAATTTTGATGTTCGTGCGGCTATTTTACGACAACGAACTCTGTATTTCTTCTTATTGCTATGTTCTCAAAACTAACTGTCTTTGCGCAGTGCCCATTTGAAGTGGCTGACCCCTCAATTCTCCCATGTAGTTTTTCCGATTATTTTTAGATCCAATCAAAAATTGAGAAGTAACATCCTACAATTATGAACTCGAATTGATAGCACATCACACGCCCGGATGGCAGCCGACCAACGATGTGATCTACACTCGTGTCAAACGCACAGTTCTCACTAATGAATCGGATCTGTCTAACAGTTATATACGCACACATACAAGAGGGGAAATTCAGCGCTGGAAGCGTTCATCGCTAACGAAGAGGATAAAATCGAGGTTCGCTCTTTACAGTCGCGCGTTGGATTTCAGGCAAACGCTTTCCTCGCAAAAAGCACGCTTCTCCCAAAGTTTGAAATTCGCGTGGCCGGGCAAAAGCTCTGTTATACGTACTAGACACCTCCCGGGCTCTTCCCCAACTTATCCAATCCGAACAATCAGAGACTAGTTTGAAAATCAAACAAAAGCTGCGAAAGAGTATACAAGGCCAGGCAAAGTGCACTTTTACACAGTCAAAAGTGTGAGAGTGAGATAGTCAGGTACAGTATAGTGGTAAAAGCGCAAGCTTGTTGGAAAACTCGCAAGCTTGCGCCTCCGAATCGTATACGCTTATACCTCGGCCTACCTATATGGTGCATTGCACATTGAGGTAAACACCTCACCTCGGTGAAGGTATGTGATGCGAGAGTTGAATGCTGAGTGCTCAATGCGGGCTGCATCTGACAGGCTGCTCTACTGCTGCGAAGTGCGGTGCGCAATTGTTCGACGCTGTACGCCCATTTGGGTCTTCCATGCGGGAATTTTCCCCAAAGTTCGCGAGCTGTGATTTGTGGAAATGAAGGGTTGCGTATGTGGTATACTTCAAGTGACGGCTTGCGTCGATTGTAGGATGGCGTGAGTTTTCACACTTGCTGAGATTCAATGCATCATAAATTGGAAACCAGTTTGAATGGTTTTGTGCAAAATTTAGAGAACGAGTTTTACGTTCGGCACATGAAAAATGCCATGCTCACTTATGAGGACAGTCAATTTCAGCTCGAGAGATTTTCAAACTTCAATCCATTAACCTCGCAATCTGGTTTCTCCGTCTCAAACATTCATCCACATACATTGCGAAACGAAAATGCTATTTTTGTTGTCAACCTACACTAGAAAAAGATTTGGAGGGGAAATTTTATCCAGTTGAATAAACTTCTCGTGTTCATAGGGTTCACATAATTTTTGACCAAACTGATCGAGAGCGTTTTTTCATAATGGAATCAATTGTCATGATTTCATGATGAAAACATCAATAAATTGTCATGATTTGCCTATCCACTTATTATTTCACAGTTAATATGTTCACTGCGACGGCGAAAATCGCGTTCGGGTCCTCTATGCGATGGGCCCCATCGGTGGGGCCCCTGGAATGGGATTTTGATCACCGCTGCACACAGAGTTGGATGCGTGGGCCCCACCGGTAGGGCCCATCGCAGTGAAGGTGTTAACAATGCTTTGATCGAATGGAAATCTTACAACGGAATTCAATTTTCATCCCTGGATATTTTTGATGGGTCATATTAAGAATGTTTTACTCGCTATCAGATTACTATGTCTTATCAAATCACCGTAAAACAATCGTGATCTAAGATGGTGGAACCTTCGTAAGAACTTGAGTTTCTATACAACATCATGTAGCCGTAAATGTGACGCAGATTAACTCGAAGAATATAAATTAAGCATCTGAATCGTTCGATTACAAATGAATCAGGATACACTGGAAGTAGTAAGAACATCAAGGCAAAGTAAATTCAGCGAAAAGTCTCGTACCACTACAAATGAGCTTCGCGATCAATTTCGGACTGCTCTCGGAGATTGACAAGGGGTTCTGAATGGAAAGAGGAGGATAAGAGCTTTTGGATTCCAACTGTAGAGTTGTAGACGCGATTACGATGCCAGTTCGAGGGTTTATTGACTGAGACAAGGATTAGGAAGGTAATCGGCGATTGAAACTGAAGAGAATTCCCCTCCTCTTGGCAATATACATAGTATGTAGTACTCTTGCTGAGAGTGCGAGATGAGAATTTCGGTTGGACTCTCTCGTGATGGATTGATTCGTCTAACGGGAATTGGATCAATTGACGATGCGGGAGTATTGCTTGTCTTTGGTCTGTAATGCATGAGATTAGACAAACAACAACAGCATCGGCTTATTCCAGATGAGGCGCTTTCTAGTTTCGATGTACATCGGATCTAATGCTTGTCAAATTGAGCGTAACCTAATATCGATGTACAGGAGTAAGCCACACGTATGTTGGATTAGACATGCACAGATACAATTTGTGCTTCCGTGTATAGACATTTCTGAGTACGGTAGTTCAATACTGACTGTTTATTGATAGTTGCTGGCTCTCCCAATACAAAATTCACCCTTAAATTTAAAATTTTGGGTCGGGCTTGAAGTGACTCTGCGTAAACCGAATCTTATATTATTAATGGATAACTTCGATATCGAGATTCGAGGTATTCCGATCGAGATTTCGCGCGCCACTTACGAGTCGTCTCAATGTGTGTTGCTGTGGATTAATGACATTGTATTATTTGAATGTATTCATAGGTAGATCAATATAGTTGAAAGTATTCAATCATGCGATCTACATAGCCGAACTATTATATCTGTTGATTATTTCCAATTTATCGAAAGAAGAGTAATGATGAGTTTCAAGCATCTGAACTCATGCACTGTAGCATTCTGCCCAGTTCTGTCTGCTTCGTTGTCAACATTGAGCAGGTGATCGGTCGCGCCTGCGCATCATGTCGGGTTATTACACCTGCTTGAATTAATCGGATCGCGATTCACTCGCTAAATGAGTGATAGGAAAGTAGATTGCTGCTTGACCGACAACAGGAATATCGGATATCCCGTGTAACAATGAGGTTAATGGTAATCACTTGAAGATTTATTTTCTGATTTCATCTTTCTTCAACGGTCGGAAAGATCTCAGGAACGCTTATTTAAATTCTCAAAATGATCCATACAAACTTAATAGTTGCATCCATAATGTCTTTTGATGGGGTAGATTAACTAGAATTTTTTTCGTTTTTGATGAATGTTTCAACATAATTCTTAAATTACATGTACAAAATTTTGTGATTGAGGTAGATCAACTAAAATTCACTTTGTGCATGTTGAATATCCTCACACCTTTTTTGAAATAGTTTCTAATTTGTGAATATAATTCTTCAAATTCTAATGCGTGAAACAACTCTTCAGTTGGTGGATGACACTGAATTGGACCGAATGGATTGAGTAATTTTTTATATGTGAATAATGTATTCTTTCAAATTGTAGGAGGTTCAATAACTTTCTCATTTCTGGATGATGATCAGTTAAATTTCAAACAATCGATCAAAAATTTTTCATTTGTGAACTGAAAGAAAATGTCTACAGAAGCATTCAAGAAATTTTCGCTTCACAAAGGCTGATTGGCTGATATTTGTACATATCCTTGAAAAAATTTTCCCCCTTCTCTTCTTTAGCAGACTAAGAGGAGAAAAAGGAGAAGGAGAGAAACATGTCTCCATCCGAAAATGAGTAAAAACCTTTGAAAATCTCAATCGAATTGAAAACCCACACATTTCACGTGAAAATTGAGATTTTCATGCGCAAGCGTTGCATGAATTCAAATCATTGATTTTGGAGTTGAGCTCAATTCTCCAGTTCTCAAAATGATCTTCGTTCCTTGATGGCCACCCTCGATGATGTTTTATGAAAACTGGATAGTTTTTTGATCCCACACCATACGGGTGGCTGAACCATGCGCGCGCAGCGCGCGCACTTCGTAGATTGAATAGCTTTTTGAGATTATTCGAAAAATCCCTCAGACAGTCGTGAATTTTTGAATCAGCAATCCATGAATTTCGATTTCGAGGCATGTTAGATGGATAAACATATAGATGAATGACATTTCCATTCCATAGTTTTATACTATTTCATATTTGCTCCTTTCTGGTACCACATATACCTGCATAATTTTTTTTTTTCAAACACATTAGCTTTTTCCGTATGTTCCAGAATTTCAAGCCATCGTAACCATCCGCGCGCAACGCGCGCGTCTTAGAGTTCTAGTAGTATTTATGCAACGGACTTGACCTGAGGTTTTCAATCGAGATAGATTTTTACAAGTAAGTTGAGCCATTTTGTTTGGTTTTGGAAATTATGGACCAATTGTTCAAGAAGATTCGCAGAAATGAAATCAACAACCTGGCATGACTGCGATTATAGCATAACCCGAGGAATATCGAATTATTATCCTAGAAATTTTTAAAAAATATTGGTAACAACATTTCCTTGTCATTCTGTAATTATCAATCAGACTAACCCAAAGAAAAGTTACGATTTCACATCATTAGAAATTTTCAATATTATCTATAATACGCATGATATCACACGCAACCGTAGCACAAAGACAAAGATATCCTCGCTGTACGTGAATATTTCTACTTCACACTTCACAGTTTGGGCAGCGCATCCCGGCGTTATGACGGTAAAGAGGGAGAACAAAAGGAAATAGCTAAAGAGAGAGCGAGAGAAGTAGGGTCTCTCTTCGAAGGGGATTCCGTTTGGATATAGTTTTCGCCCTTGGCTGCAATCGCAGCCCCGTTTCCACGAGCAAAAGCAACGCTAAATTGGATCTAGTATAGTCAAGGCTCGAGAGAGTGGTATACTAGCCGGGCCGTTTTTATCTGACTCTAACGAGCGTCTTGACGAGGCTCGCGCTCCATTTGACGAAAATCTTGGCGCGCCAGCTGTAACTACTTATATACCCACTCCCACCCTTCTCTTCCTCATTTTGCCCTTTTTACTCATTTTTTTTCGTCCCTTCTTCGCCCTCTTTGCACTACTAGCTGCAGTAAAATTCCGCTTGAGCTCACTGAAGAAGATTGTCAACTTTGCACGCATCGTTTAGTGGGGCACAAAGAGTTGGACTAATGATGACTTTGTTCTCTCAAGCGTGTCAAATTTACGCTTACGCAGCTTAGGAATTACTCACTCTCGGATTACGCGAGGCATTTGAACTAGCCATTTCGTTCTGGTGCTATTTAATACCTAATTACGAACTAGATGAACTCGTTTTATTTACGAAATGAGATCTAGTGACATGAATTATTCCTAATTTTTGGAGTGCTTGAGATATTTTACAACTCGGCATTCCGAAAATTAACAAAATATCCATTGCGATATGAGCGGTCAAGAATCAAATCCACTTTTGGAAATTGCGAAAAGTCAGTCTAAAACTCCTTCACGTTTGGACGGATTTGAAGTTATCATTTGCTCTAGACTTTTTGTATCTACTCTTATAATTCTCTGCCTCTTGAGGAATAATTTCCGAAAAGTTTCCATTCACGATTTGATTGTATCGGGCTGCGGTTGGATGAGTCTCAGAAGTGGAATTGCAATTAGTCCACTTTTATATTGGACCACTCATCCCTCAAAAAAACGAATGAGATGCTTGATTTCGATCTTCCATTTCAACTCCACCAACCATGATTTGTTGAGAGATCATTGTAATTTTTGTATTTTTCTGTACTTTTGGTCCATAAATATGATTAACTGGAGTAGGATTATTGACATTAAGTAACTTACTCATAATTTTGTTAATGTTCAGTTTTGATTAATAATAGTCAGATCTAAAGTTTACATCCAATATTTACGATCGATTTCACGCATGATGAGCTTTTGAACGAAAAGATGAGCGTGGCATATTCATTAATATCAAAGCCTCACATTGTTATCATAATATTCTGTCGAAACACAACTGCCATGTTGTGAGCGGTTTTCAAATATTCCACCTCGCCGCAGTGTAACGCGCTGGTGATTTTCGGTCAGTTGCGCTCGGGTATAATATCGATATTTCAGCAACCAGACAAGAGAGGGCTTTCAATAAAAATGAATTTAAATTTCAATTAAAAACGATCAAGCGATTGGAAGAGAAATCGACCTTGTTGCGCATTGATCCGAAAAATGTTCTCGCAAAACCATCACACTATGCAAAATTTATATTTCTTTGAGGTCTTCATCTTTTTTCATCTTTTTACCCATCTTTCGAGTCCACAAAATCTCGATCTAATTGTCGGCTATCTAGCAATTAATCTCGCTCGTAAGGAGCTATTCCCGATCTCAGGTTTAATTTCTTTCACAGCGAGCCGAATCGTTGCTCAAGATTCATTCGACTGGACTCGTCTACCTCTATATAGGTAGCAGTCGATAATGTCTCTCATCCGTATAGACGGATAAAAGCTGTAAGGTATACATATATGTATATAGGTAGTCCGGAGATCTACTCCCCAGACTCAGTAGACTCCGTTCCTTTGGTGAATTTTCTCTACTTCGAAGAAAAGATCTGCTCCGGGTTTGCCGTTTGCGTGCTTTGTTATCTTCTTATCTGGCGCGGGGGTATTTAAAATTAACTCGGAGGAGGAATTCATCGGAGAATCGGGCCGCGCGGGATTTGCCCTGTGAAATATTGCGTCGATCCGCACTGGCAATGGCTATAATATAGTATATGCCATGCCACGCTGTAGCGCGAACCGGATGAATTTTATCCTTGGCTTGCTCATCGATTAGCATAACACTCCTCAATAGAATGTAGATTCACTGAGGAAAATTCAATTCGTGAGATCGGTGAGCTGCGAGTGCTGCTGTTTCTATGCTGCGCTTTGTTCTTTTGGCAGGACTCGTTATTGGATCGGAACGAACGATCGCCTTTCAGTTTTCATGAAAGAGAAAAGGGATGAATCTTTCGAGATTGTATGCTTTATTGTTTGAGCTTGGATGATTGAAAGTACTTCTTATGCATTATCAGTCAAAATTTCCATTCATATTGATAATTTTGAATGAAATGGAAAAGTACCAGACGACATTTCGCTGATGTCGATCGGGCACTAGAGCTTACATCGATTAGATTGTCTTATCAAGTTGAATATCTTTGAAATTGTGATTGTTATTTTCGTGAATTGAAGAGGCATTTTTATTCATCGAATCAAATCAAATCATTTTCAGTGCATTTGAGTGTATTATCAGAATTATAGAGCAGTGCATTCTATAGGAGGAAAAACATAGATGAAATAAATTCATCTCTAACCAAGTTTCGAACTCACGATCTTCCGCTTGTGGGGTGTTTGCGTTACTTACTACGCCGCCTGAGTGATTAAGTAGTTACTATTTTAGATTCCTCTGAAAAGAGACTAGGCGGTTAAGCATGGTGAAGTGGACCTTGTCAGATATGGCCCCGCAAATATTTTTCCCCACTTTCTGAAACCAAATGATGGGGGAAGCAAAGGTTTGTAGGTTCCAAAATCGCCCCTGTTTTTTACGGCACCCCAGAAACCCTCTAAAAAACGCTAAAAATGGATGTTCCTTCTACCAAATCGCATTCTAACGCATTTCAACGAATCGATCTGAAAATTTTTTGACATACTCTTGAAATGTGGTCAATTATAAAGAAAATATTTTCATTCCGACAACTCTCGATTGAGGCCCTAAAAAAAATTCTTCAAAACTTCAAAGTCAATTTTCTCATGTAAATTGGAAAGAACTATGTTAGAAAACCATTGCATCGTGTTCATCAGGTTATTTTGCATCGGAAACGGGTATTTTTAGAATTTTTTAGGTGGTGGAACATGGTCAAAAGTGCAAAAAATCGTTTTCAAAGCAAATTTCAATTCAGTAATTTGCATCTTCTGCGCATGCGCGTCCTCCTACGTCTCTGAAAGTATTTTCAATCGATAGCTGATGCAATTTCCTTCAAAATGACCCCTTGAGGAAGTCGATTTGATGCAGTGAAACCTGAGATCTAGCTGGTCCAAAAAATGAAGAAATCCAAGGTACCAAATCCGTGAAGCCGTGGCTCCTTCAATGGGCCCGAAAAGTGCGAATTTTGAGTCGGACTGTTTCAAAGATGTGAACATGTGTTTTCGATGTAATTTTTGACGTAGAAACCGAATCCGTGGTCAGTTTTGTTCCGAACCTTCAAGATTTTTGATGACACTCAAAAAACCGACTAGAGGGTGTATGGCCATTTCCAGCCTTTTTCTACACATTTGAGATGTATGATGAGTATCGGCAAAGGTTTGAACTTGTCGCATAGAGGATGCAAGTATGTTTTCCTTTGTATTTTGACCAGCTGAAGACAATAGCGATGGTTTTGAGGCACAGAAATAACTCGAGAGAGAGATATAAGGTGCATGATGCAGTTTTCTCTGATGAGATCATAAAACAAAATATAGCTCCATCAGCCCAAATCTGACTCCCAACTCATTCCCAAGCCTCGAAATCATCGGCATCATCATCAGCTGGTCAAAATACAAAGAAAAACATACTTGCATCTTTTACCCGACAAGTCCAAACCTTTACTTATACCCAACATACATCTCAAATGTGTAGAAAAAGGCTGGAGATGGCCGTACACTGTCCGGTCGGTTTTTTCGGAGTCATCAAAAATCTTGAAGGTTTGGAACAAAACTGACCACGGATTCGGTTTCTACGTCAAAAATTACATCGAAAACACATGTTCACATCTTTGAAACAGTCCGACTCAAAATTCGCACTTTTCGGGCCCATTGAAGGAGCCACGGCTTCACGGATTTGGTACCTTGGATTTCTTCATTTTTTGGACCAGCTAGATCTCAGGTTTCACTGCATCAAATCGACTTCCTCAAGGGGTCATTTTGAAGGAAATTGCATCAGCTATCGATTGAAAATACTTTCAGAGACGTAGGAGGACGCGCATGCGCAGAAGATGCAAATTACTGAATTGAAATTTGCTTTGAAAACGATTTTTTGCACTTTTGACCATGTTCCACCACCTAAAAAATTCTAAAAATACCCGTTTCCGATGCAAAATAACCTGATGAACACGATGCAATGGTTTTCTAACATAGTTCTTTCCAATTTACATGAGAAAATTGACTTTGAAGTTTTGAAGAATTTTTTTTAGGGCCTCAATCGAGAGTTGTCGGAATGAAAATATTTTCTTTATAATTGACCACATTTCAAGAGTATGTCAAAAAATTTTCAGATCGATTCGTTGAAATGCGTCAGAATGCGATTTGATAGAAGGAATATCGATTTTTAGCGTTTTTTAGAGGGTGTCTGGGGTGCTGTAAAAAACAGGGGCGACTTTGGGACCTACAAACCTTTGCTTCCCCCATCATTTGGTGTTAGAAAGTGGGGAAAAATACTTTCGGGGCCATATCTGACAAGGTCCACTTCACCATGCTTAACCGCCTAGTCCCTTTCTGTATGATTTGGATGAGACTCATAAGGGGAGTCCGGAGGGTCCGGGTTACCAATCTTGTCCAAATTTTTTTTACAGTTTTGTGTCACCTAGAATATGAAGAATCCAGAGTAACTCCGTCAAATGGGCCCTCAGTTCAGAGCTACAAGTAAAAACGTTAGCATTGCCAATATACCATATAGGTATATCACTTTCTAACATGGGCTTATATGGGGAATGCTAACGTTTTCGCTTGTAGCTCTGGACAGAAGGCTCATTTGACGGAACTATTCTGGAATCTTCATTTTCTAGGTGGTACGAGACGGTGAAAAAGGTTTGGTGAGGTATGGTGACCCGGACCCTCCGGACCTCCCTTGTCAGATGCATCAGGAAGAACCGAAATCGATCCACCGATTGAAGTTAAATTGCTCGTCAAATTCATAAAAGTAACACTTCCAATTTCAAATTAGATCTCAACAAGCAAAAAAATGAGTCAAATCAAATGAACTCGGATATACTGACGAAATGGACCCGTTCGGGTTGTAATTGTGCAGGGGCTAAGATAACCTCCCTCGACTCTCAGCAGTATCATATATGTACCATTCACGATTGAAATTAGTGAGTTCGTTTGAATTAAACTTGAACGACCGGCAGTCTGACATTCAGGAACCTGGATTGGTATTTGGACAAATTGATGGACCCAGTGATAGACAATTGAAAAAGTCCTTTAGCTGTTGTGCATTGCGATAGAGTTCCCATGAATCCCCGAAGGAGTTTTTCGTGGTTCATCACTGAATAAGAGAATCCATGAGTAGCAACAAGTTCATTGAAAATGAAAATAGGTTTCGTTCCTTTCACGTCAAATGCTAATAACCAAATTAATAATCAAATCAGTACACGCTAAAAGCAAATCTGCCAGAAAATTCGAATATTCGAATTTGATTCACGGATCGTTTGTATTATACTATATCGTTTTCGGGTCTCAAACCTCGAACCCAAAAGTAAATCGAATTTCTTGAAACATCTTCCGGAGAATGAAATAGTGTATTGGAATTTCAAACGCTGCGTACGTGACGCAAACCCAATGAGACTCGTGACTTGGCAAAAGCCAGCAAATACAACAAAGGTATTCCACAATGAAGCACCCAACTCTAATGAGATGAGTTTCAAAATCTCTCCAAAGTTTCATGTTGCTACCCTCGAACATCCATCACTCAATCCGCGATTGTCAGCTATTTCCTTTTACCTATCTAACCCTCGCAGTTTCTCAAGCAAAACTCTCTATACCCCTGTCAACTCAGAATCTAACTCGCGCTCCAAAACTCACCAGTCTCAAGCAGCACTTCTGAGATAGCTATTCGCAAACATGACAGCTCTTCTCTTGCGACATCTCGATCTCCTGAATACGGAACACTCTACTCGTCTCACATCGTCACACGTATATAGGCACATCCCTGTGTAAGTCGTCCGCAACCACTTGAAACTTTCTCATTTCTGAGTCCTCCATCAAAGCTCTTCACCTCAATCCTCCACAAGCTCATTTTCAGACACGTCTCTAAATCTCATACCCCATTCGTCTTGCTTCTCATTACAGGAATCCTGAATCTACGTATACCACAGGCACCTAGCACAATGAAACTCGACCATCATTACCAGGTTCAATTTTGGGATCTACCAACTGGTTACCATGACGTCAGAATGACTTTATCAATGGTCATGTGACTAGTGCAAGGATGACGGGTGTCATGAACTTTTTGTGGTCTAGAAAGTGATATTTGGTTTTATTGAGGAAGTTGGTTGAAGAAGAGGTATAGGAAACAATGGTCTCCGGGTGGTGGCCTTGTGTACCACTTGGCCGTCGCAATGGTCGTAGAGCCCGGAGTAGCTCGCCTACTGCTGGGCGAAGCTATTCACAAGACAGGCAACAACTGTATCAAGAGGCTAGACAGCAGTATCAGGATAAACAGAGAAATCGGCGCAGCGCTGGCGGTGGGCCGTTTAGTCTCAGCGCGGCTACTCATCGAGCCGAGATGGTGCAAATGTTTTATTATGAAAATCATGGAAGGTGTTGCAGAGAGCTGCTCAAATACAACGGGTACCCCAACAAGGTTAGTGTGTGATATCATAATGTATTCTGGGTAATATCAATTGTCTGTTGGATTTGACTAATTGTCTGGACATCCGAGGTAGCGCCGGGAGACAGTTGAATCAGACAGAACCACTTGTCCTTTAGTAACACTTACTGCAGGAATAATGAACCTCGAAGCTATAAGAATCTTGCGTTGAAGAATTCTACCTGTTTAGAATGCACTGATGGTGGATTTGAAGATCTGATGATCTCAGACCGTGCGTGAGATTAAGGCGATTGGGAAAATCTTCAGATGCATATAGTTGGAATGATTTTTCGGAAGTTAGGCTGAGGTTATTGTAGATTTAAATCCGTTAACCCTTCATAGCCCGGAAGGCCCTGCAGTACCCATCGACAAAATGTTGGATATCGCACACCTCTACTAATATTTCATGCCTCTGGAGGTTCTATCATCTTGTTTTGAGCCCTATGTAACTTTTTTTGCATAGTAATTGAGATCTATCAACAATCTCAGACATCTCAGACTACTTACAAAACATCATTCGACTAAATTTTCAAATTGGTAGAAATAACTCGTCATTGTACGAACCCTATTTTACGCTTTTTGGGTTCTTGATCAGGTTTGAGTGTACTGGGTTTTCACAGTGATATGAATGAAACTGGTTCGACCAAGAATGCATTCCCAAAATATCCACGAGTAGCCAACATTGTGAGAAATGTTAAAATGACGCTTTATATGGCTGGTCCAATAATTGATATCTTAGAATATTTTACGAAATTCTACAAACATTGCACCAAATCGGAACCCCTCAAAAAATGAAATATCTCAAGAAACATGAAATTTATGTGTTTTCAGATGATTTCGGTTTTGAGAGGTTAGTCTGAAAGATGAAAGATTGGGCCCTGTACTAGTTCTCTTGGTCAATATTTCACTCACAGACTCACCGGACTCAAATCTGAGGTTTTTGAAATTCTATGATAATTTTTCATATTCATGGTAACTTCATAGGGAATTGAGAACTTCTGTCGAAACGTCAAACAATATTACTAGAAATTAGTCAAGTCTTGATCAATCTAATTTTCGGAATCCCAATATCTGTCAGTCATGAATGAAACCGTAACGAGAAATCTTCATGAAATTAGTATGGTACGAACTGAAATTAAGCTTCTAGGTTAAAAAAGATTTCTTTCGGGACTGCATTCGACAACTCAAGATTGATGAATGTTCGATCAAGCAGCTCTACTGAATTGGGATGAAAGCTCATCAATGAACGACAGGAATTAGTTTCTCTGCTCTTCATCAAATACCTGCCAAGCAAGAGACTTACCCCGTTGATTGCAGTAGTATCTCGTTACCATCTCTCAAGAGAATTTCCCAAATATCTCCCAAATTAGTATACGGGCGTATCATCCCACTAATCGCCGTACCCAAGAAATCATCTCCCCCCCTCTCTCCTACCTAATTTTCACTGTTTTTGAACTCACCCGTCAAAGAGCACCTAGTTATAAACCAACCTCTCAAGCTTTCATCTTTTCAGTCTGTAGCTCGGGTAATAAACTCCTACCAAACATGAGTCTCTCTGCACTCCTTCCTCCTTCTCCATCCTTCTATCCTATATCCGTGAAAAGCTGAGTTTGCTCGTTTGCGCAAGGCAAGCGTAGAAAACCAGCAGTAGCAGCAGCAGTAGCAGCGTAATCAGGAAAGTAATTTGGTTTTGTTCTCGCGCGAGCGCGGCCAGTCAGTTTGAATGAAAAGGAGAGTATGCATAATCGAAAGCGAAGTGGAAAATTCACGCCTCGAGTCGGTACATATAGCTGCTAGAGGGTGAGTGAGTGAGAGAGTTCTGTGCTGAATCTGCATAATTTTCTACAGCTATGCATCACGTACATGTCTCGGGTTTGTATTCTGGATTTAAATAGGAAGAGACAGACCCTCTGATGTAGTTATTATATAGAAGCTGTCGGTTGGGGAGTTTAGTACTGGGTAAATGAGCGACAATCAGAATGAAGTTGAGGCATTATGAAAAAATTGAGCGAGTTCAACGTTCACAAAATATAATGCTTTGCTCGCTTAGGTTTTTATTTTCTACTCCACTAATCAACGAGGAAACAAGGATACTGGGGTTAGATCCTTTTCTGAATTTGTGACACTTGACAGATGTCTCACCCCTGGTTGAATTATATCATAGCATCTTTTCTTTTCTTTTTGCGGATGCTGTAGAGCACTCGTTCATTAATTATTATACGGTAAAATTTAGCATCAGAATTCGTTGTCTCGACAGTTGACATTTTTCACGGGCGATTCGAGTGCGTCTGAAAATTGCTTCTGTCGCGGTATGGTGGCTTCACGGTCAAGGGCACTTCAAAGTGTCTCGCTAACGATTCTGACGGCTTTCTCTGATTGCGACTGGTGGTTCGTTAAATTTTGAGCTGTTATAATTGCTGCATCGAAAATTAATTGGGAGAGGCGAGCGGTTTGTGGTTTCCAGGGACAAAGAATTGAAATTTTAGCGAATTTTCGATGAGGTATTGTGTTTGCATTCTGATATCAGAAATTTATTCGAAATATCTGATATTAGAGTAATAATTGTTAATTAGCATGAATTTTGATAAATTCTTGTGAGATCGTAATAACGAAAGAATCAAGAGGTTATGAGCTTGGAATGGATGAAATTTGATTGCATTGTTATCATTAATTTTGCAAACCGGTTGGGGATATTCCGAATCAACTCATCCAAAGAGGGAACTTCAAATTTTAATGACAAAACGAGGTGCTGTATCTTTGTTCCCTTTGGAAATACAGCAGCAACAATAGGTTCATTATAGAGATTTTCTTTGTTTGTGCTCGACAAATTTAATATTTGATAGAATAATCGATTTTTTGTGTAGTCTCCTGTTCAAAGACTCCACAAATAATCGATTATTCCATCAAATTACAATAGTTTCAGTTGCCAGATGAGATTGATTTTATTTATTGAAATATGATTGATCTGTCGGATGTATGGAAAAATGTTCAAATTGGAGGCCCAGGAAAGAAAGAATCTATTCCTCAGAAGTTTCGGACTTTTTTCATGATCATTTGAATCAGGTGTAAGGATAAATATTTTTACAAAGAAAATTTCAAAGGAAAGATTTTAACACTTTCGCTGCGACGCCGTTTTTTCGTAATTTCATTCAGGTCTTGAACTGGACCATCAAAATTGGGTAAAAACGCTCATATGGGTCTAGACTCTTTCTTATCCCATTGTTTACGTTTTTGGCAAAGTAAACCACCATGACTGATTTTTTTTGGAGAAATTCTCCGAACAAGTCTGAGTCAGCAAAGAATAAAAGATGAAAAATCGGGGGTTCGACCGGTGGGACCCATCGCAACGAACGTGTTAATTGGTATCTTTTAACGAAACCCATAATACTATGAAGAGTTCTGAGTAAATAATAATGTGTTCTGACCTATAATTCAGAACGATAATCATAGATATCTTTGCCAGACCTAAGAAACTGAAAAAAAATGTCATGAATCTTCAAGACGAGGATCGCGACCTCCGTAACGATCAAATGCATCACCGAAGAATCTCATTCGAGCTCAAGTCAACGCAAGTTCCATGGGCGAATAATACTCGACATCAGACTGAAATGGAGATAGGGAATCGGGTCTGCTCACTCAATGCGACGACCTACACATTTCGGTTTCAATTCAGCCCCTGGGAAAAATGGGCCACGTCGTCGTTTGAAAGTGCACTCCACCTCACCATCATATCCTTCTCTCTCTCACTTCTATCCTACTTGCTTTCTCACTCTCGACTGGGAAAGATCGACTCTCTCGGCAGTGGCGCCAGAATCTCATTCGCCGAAATAGATTAAGACCAATGTGAGCAGCTCAGGGAATTACCATATCCAATCTTGGCGAAGAAGCCGAGAGAGAGAGAGAGAGAGAGAGAGAGAGAGAGAGAGAGAGAGAGAGAGAGAGAGAGAGAGAGAGACGCGCGAAATAAGCTAAGCGGCTCGTCCTATCCAGAATCTCCAGGACCCTTTTGCTGCATCGAGACTACTCTTTTGCCAAAGAGGTTCATCCCGTATCTCTCGTGGCCGATATCTAAAAACGCTGGGGCATTAAATTTCCCGATAGCAACTTTTTCCAGGATCTTCCTCTTTCCTTTTCAGGAGTTTTGTGATCCTGATTCCATTTACACACGGGGACACATACGAGTAGGATGGGTATAGGGTATTGTGGTAGTCTTGGCGGGACTTTCAAAACCGCAAAGCTTCGAATACATGCAGTGTCAGTGCAATATTTGCCACATCGATCGCAAAGATAACGCCTTCGTGAGACATTGTCTATATATATATATGTATAATAGCCAGTATCGAGAGTCCGATTTTCAATGTGAGAAAAACTTAACCTACACGTTCGCCTGGGTAAAACGGCTCACGTAATGGAAAACTTTTCGAGAGGATCCTCCTACTTTCAGTGTAGATAGAGAGCAAGCAAACTTGTTCGGTACGAAATTGCGTTTTATTGGCCGAACTAACGGCTACAGATCGTAGATATATACCTAATCCTCTCGTTCGTTTCCCTTTAACTGCAACTCTTCTTCCCCTCTTTCAAACTCATTTTCAAGCCACTGTGTTGGTGTATAAGTAGGTAAATGTTTGTTTGTCTGTATAAAAAGCTCGCTCTCAAGGTAACCAATGCGCCCAGGCTGATTTTCAACTTTTTTGCTATTTCAGTGTGGAGCTTGCAGAGCTCTATTAGAGTAAACCAAAATTTATCGAGCTCAAAACTCTCTTTCATGCGTGTGACGGATATACCATGCTTTTAGAGGCGTGTCAATTTGTGTGTGTGTGTGTGTGTGTATGTGTGCGAGAACAATTTGTGTCAGGTAAATTTGCGACAAACGCGTAATGCGTAGTTTTTGTCAGGCTTGTATACGGAGATTGAAGACAATGGCCATGTGGAAACTTTATTGGAATGCGCTGGAAAAGAGAGAAAGACCATCAGATAGGTGGGCTGAAATTGTTGCGGAGTTTTTTGCTTCAGGTGATCAATCTGAGTAAGTTTCCAGTGCAAGACGTTTCTGGTATTCGAGGGATCGAGCGGGCTCATCATTGTAGTTAATTATCGGAAGAAATCGATGAAGAAACACTGGCTGAATTAAAAAGTTGTTCGGGAATGCGAGGAAGTGCATCAAGATCAAGTTTGCCAAAGTTTATACTGTGTGGGTTCTCTGTAATGTCGTTCATTCGATGGAAGAGCTTTCCTTCGTTAGCTTGAGAGCTTTGTAAAACAGATCTCAAATGAGTCAGCCATGCGTAAATTGATTTATTGGGAATGGTTGGAGAGGATTTGGTACGAAAACAAAGTTTGAGCATGACTTCAAGTTGGAAAAACGAGACTTGATTTTTTTTTCATTACCTTATTCAATTACGATGGAAAAATCTCTTCAACATCGTCAAAAGAATTAGATCGTTTCCGTTTTTTGTTTGCCGTAACAGCAGCGAATCCCTTGGTGAGCTTTTTCATCATGCTTTCGATTATTCGCGGTATGAGAGAAAGTTGACAGCATTGGTCAGAGCATGTTCTTCAACGTCATTAACAGAGTTGAGTGGCTTGGTTGGTCTAACCCTTAGAGGATGCTACAAGGCCTTCAGTAGATTCACTACTCCTTTGGGAGAACTAGTTGTGTAGAGGGCTTGTCCTCCCTGACTTGCTCCAACAGATCGTTTGAAAGCTCACTAAAGTTACGACTTCATGAGAAGCGAATTTTGTGGTTGTTTTCCAACCACGTAAAAATCTCATGCTCGACTTAATCTCTGCTCGTCAGTGAAACTAACACGAGCCGTTTATTAGGGCCTTGATACATTGCGGTATGTTAATATGTACCCTGCAGTCATTATCCAAGTTTGGGTTGCATGAAGAAATTCTATAATGGTGCACTCCTCCAACAGTTCATATTTCTAAATATGTAATACTCTACTTCTGCATCTCGTAAATTTTCATATATTTAATGAATAATGTTGTACCACGAAGGAAATTGAATTTCCAGAATGAAGTAATTCATTCAAATACAAGTATCGTTAGATCCGTAAAACTTGGGGCATATTCGTGCGCTGTGGCAGCAAAAATTACAATGTTTCTTTTTAAAATCATGTCTTGGTAAATATACCAGCTTATGCTCACGAATATCCATTGATGGGATTTATGTTAAAATATCTGGAAATCCTGACTATGAGATATAACATTTCCACCAATGTCATTCATAGCGGAGTAAAACATGCTCTGAACGAGAATTCCGATAGAGGACCATATTATATCAGCCCCACCACAGCAATGGGGAATTCCTTGAAATACTTCTCTTGTATAAGCAAGAAATGACTTCAGGACTTCCGAATTCTGAAATTAGCCCGTTCTTCTTGCATTTCTTGCGTATAGCTCGTTCCATCTTGACTTTTAATTATGAGTACATCAGCAGCAGGATCACACTTTGATCTGAAAGCATCCAAAGTTGAGCCTTTGACACGCCTCGTAGAGATTGACACGTCTGAATTTGCATCTTAATAGAGTACCTAGCCGAAAGTTGAAATGAGATCGTCAACCAGATTATCAAGCAAAGAACTATGCCTTTACTTAGCTTTTGAAGCAATCTGACTGGCCTCTGGCTATGGGTTCTCAAATCAAATACTACAGAGTGTAGCCAAAACATCCGTTGATTTTAATCAACAGGGACCAATTTTGGCTCTAGGATGAGAGTCGATTGCCATCAGATTTCTCATTCCACAGTGAAATCTCGATTCAATGGACACTTGATCTAGCAGACACCTTAAAATACCGGACACTTCGACTTGTACCGCCAGCGGTTATCAACATGCTAACTCCCTTCAAATTAGCAGGTACCTCATCAATTTAGCGGAGAATTTTTGATGCATCGATGATGTTTGCTAATCCAAGGTTCTTTTCTTCAATGAAATTCTGTTTTCATGGATCAACACTCTTTCGCAGTACTTTCACAGTACTCTACCATTACTTTAGCAGTGCTCTAACGGTACTTCAGGGGTACCCTAACAGTTGTACATTACAGTGCTCAATGGTCAGCACTTCAGCAGTATTCTAACAATACTCTCCTTCAGCAGTAATACTCCAACGGTACTTTCACAGTACGCTACCAGTACTTCAGCAGTATTTCAAAAATACTTCCATGGTACACTACTAGTACTCCAGTAGTCCTCTAACAGTACTTTCACAGTACTCCTCTAGGATTCTAGCAGTACTCTAACAATACTTCCGCAATACTTTACTTCAAAGAGTAATTTCATGGTTCTCTATCAGCATTTATGCAGTACTCTAACAGTACTTCACTTCAAAGATACTTTCTCAGTACTCTACCAGTACTTCAGCATCACTCCAACAATTTTTTCATAGTACACTAGTAGTACTACTTCAGCAGTTCTTTAACAGTATTTTCATGGTACTCGACCTGTACTTCAGCATTACTCCAACTATACTTTCACAGTACTCTAATTCAGCAGTGCTCTAATAGTACTTTAGCAGTACTCAAACAGTATTCTCACAGTGTTCTACCAGTATTTCAGCAGTACTCCAGTAATACTTGCATAGTATTCAACAATACTTTCACAGTACTTTACTCCAGCAGTGCTCTACCAGTACTTCAACAGCACTCAAACAATACTCCCACAGTATTCTACCAGTACTTCAGCAGTACTGCAACAATACTCTCACTGTACTCATAATAATACTTTTAAAGTACTCTGCCAGTTTTTCATCAGTATTAACAGTAGTTCTTCAGCATACTAGCAGTACTTCATCATTACTAGAGCAAAACTGCAGCAGCAGTGAGTTAGGACTTGCGCAATAGTTCAGTACCATCAAACACGAATTACGAATGTTGATCTTCGTCGTCGATCTGATAAATTTTACAAAAATCAATCCTGTCTAGATCGAGACATTCAGTGTTGGGCATTTCCAAGGTCATTTCTTTCAAATCTGCTGAGATTATTGATTTCAAATAAAAGATCAGATTGATATTATATCGACTTGATCACTCAGAAAAATCCGTTACAGCAAACTATCGCAATATAATGTTCGATTTTTCGCCACAATTTAAGAGATATACCTCCACCGAACAAAAGCTCGCAACCCCCATTACCTAAAGCTTGCAAGCTCTACACCGCAAGCGAATTATTCTAACCATCGAAGCCATCAAGAAGCGGTGACACAAGCTTGAACTTAAATGTTCCTTCAAACGCCCTTTACCTTGGAATATTCTTCATTCAGGTGGGGACGTTTCCTGCTCCCGGCTATACTTGAATTTTTACGAGCTCGGTAATCGGTCGGCTCGTGAACTATGCGTCGTCGTTGACGTCGACGTACTACCTCTCTCAGTCACGATGCTACGTAACGCTTTTCACGGAGTAAAGTCTGATGTGCTTGGCCCATGGCGTATACTTATAATAGTATGTGTGTGTGCGGCTTCGTGACCGAGGCGCAAATTCAAAGCGTAAAGCTTCACCCTTGCGCGATTTGCTCGGAGCTTTTGTGTGGCTGATCTTGCCGCACCATATACAGGAAATATGCTATGCACATACACATATAAATGAATGTTGTTGATGTAGGTATGTGTGTGTGTGTCCGAGGCTGTAGCGTTACAGTGAGATAAAATTGCCTTTTCGTACCACTTTTTATGAGCGCTACGCGGTAGAGGAGTGATTCCAACGCTGAATGGCTCGTTGAAACTGCGATTGAAATACGGCTACGGGCTATGATACAAAGATGCTGCTGCTGGGCTGCTTGGTAAAGCTGGTATAACATCTGTCTACAGCTTGGAAAGCTATTTTTTATACCGGAGGAACGGGAGTGAAGTTTTATTTGTGGGGTACATATTTTTTGTATTCTGCAAATTCCCGTTTTTTCGAAAATTGGCACAAAAAGATTTTTTTATTTCTAGAAGTTGCCAAATAATTTATGGTAGCCTAGTGTTGATTTTTTGTTTGGAGATACTGTTTTGGTTGACAATAGAAAATACATATCGCCATAATATTAAATCAGACAAACCACACTCTCTCTAGGCACAAAAAGTCGAAAAATAGAGATTATTATTTTCTGCTCGGAGGCTCATTCTTAAGCTCCAGTGACAAATAGCCACTACAAAAATACCCGAGACATTAAACATCTAGCCTATTCATCGTGGATTCTCGTTTGAACGTTATTGTGCGAATTCAGCCTCTGCTTGTCATCATCAGTCTCAAAAGTTTGCTCGTGAAACAATGCCCGATGATTATTATTCGGCGGATATAAGCTGGCATCGTGTTTTGTTCCGAAATCGAGCGTGCATACTCTCGATCCAACTTTGACTGCATATTCAGTAGCTCGTATGTATATGTAGTGTAAATGAAAGCTCCAGCTTGTATTGAGCAGCTCGATATTCAAGCTTGTTTCCTCTCTTGTACATATATCGACAAACATATTCTCTCGTTCAATGTCATAACTTTCGCGTGAACTACTACGTACACGATCGCGAGTAATTCATCGCTGCGATTGATTGAGAATCCGTTTCAGTTTTGCAAATGCGGTCTGAATACAGTCAGAGTGTAGATTGTAAGCGAATACTCGAGGGATCCATGCGGATTTTGGAATTCAGTGAAAAACGTGTATTTTGAGGGTTCTATTGACAGAGATTCCAATCAACGTGACACGCTTCTGGTTTTCGAAGTTGCGGAGTTGAATAGCTATTTGGCAGTTCAGATTTAGTGATGTATGAATTTTCATTACGATACAAGGTCTATTCAGTTCTGAATTTTGGCATGAGATTGCTTGGTGGCGTAGAACAAGTTACGATGAAAAAAAGTGAGTAAGAAAATACTGTTCAACAGATATCAATGGATGAAGCACTCCATACAGAAATTGTATTGTCTCGGATGCAGGCAGTGTAGTGCGAGGAGGAGCGTTTCCACTATTCATATAATTTCAATACACATGATATGTCGATGGTTCTGTAACTTGTTATGTCCTCATTACATTTTCATGGCTGATTCATCTGACCCATGGTTAAGCGAATTCTTCAATCACTTTCACAAATATCAGAGATATCACGTCAATCCACTCTTACCGTATTTTGATTGATCATTGAAAATATCGGGATTTTTTAGCAGTTTGGGTCTGGTTTAATATTTGTTAATCTGCAGGGCACCGAATAGTCCCCAGATTATATTCAAGTTTCTGGATCATATGATCCAATAGGATGGTCTCAAACTGCGGGTCGCGATTTGTATTGACAAAGCCCGTTATATCGACATTTGATATTGGATCTGGTTCATTATCCACTACCCATCTCAGATCATAAAATTCATTCGTGAAAGTGGAAACAAATGAGAAATATGGAGAGTATGAATAGTCATTTCGATGAGGGACAACTTGATGTTCTAGAAGTCAAAAGTGAACTTTTAAACCTGGAAGGGAATATTCAATCCTTAGCAGATACAAGAGAGCATTGTGTAGATTGTGGACTTGATTGACTCATTCGATATCACCCATTGGACAGCTTAGGACTGGCAGAGTTTGTGCAGGATGTATTTCATTTCAAAAATGAGATCGGTAATGTTTTGGACGGCTACAGATGTAACACTCACAGTACTGCCTTAAGGCGAAGCGGTCACCGTGCAACCCGGAAATTATATCTTATTTGGATGTAAATCAAAAAATTTCCACGAAACGAAGTCGGAGACGATTTGTCCATTACGTATCATCACCTGAGTTGTGGTGGACAACTCGTTATTTGTCACCAATCACAAGACTATCACTAATATACGAGAATAACTTGCGCGCGGGTACTTTCTAACCTACAAATTGGCACATTTTCGTTCACAAAACTCTCAAAATCTAGTCCGATTTGGGCCAAACGAAGAGTTATCCAGGCCAAGTTAGATGATAATAAAGCCTGGATAACTCGTCGTTTAGCCCATAATGGAAAAGATTTTGAGAGTTCTGGAAACAAAGTTCAGCGTGCACGGTGACCGCATCGCCTTAAAGTCTGTGGAAATGCCTAGAATTACTTTCTAGATTGATAGGGACCCTAATTCAAATCCAAGACCTCATCTATTTCAAATAGATTCCAAGCATCGAAAATTTATCTTGATGACATCGACACGAAATGCTTCAACTCATTTTCGCGCAAAAACATCCCATCAGTTCGCTCATCACCCATCGTCGAACCGATCGACTCAGCGTCTGAAATACGAGTTGAGTCTATAATCGGATCACGCGCTTCCTAACAGCAATACGTGAGACTGCCGAATGAGAATGGGGAGTATATAGAAGATGCGAAAAAGGGGGTTGGGTAGATGTTGATGCGAGGGAAATGTCTGGAGAAGTGTGAACGCTAGCGGATGTTTTGCGCGAAAAATCGACGAGTCGACGAGCGCGCCAGAAGCGCTTCGATTTTCCGCATTGCTTTATTTCTATATATCTATCTCATCATCCCCTTGAAATTCTCCTGGATCTTCGTCTCTTTTCGCGAGGATATATATCGTTACGCCATCGTAATACTTGCGTGACTCGAAGAGAGATTGGCCTTCTATATACTGCTTTTGCTACTTCTCGTCGTCGTTCCTCTTTCTACTCTTGAGAGAAGATCCAAGATGCGCGTGATGCTGCAAAATTCCGACAGCGAAGAGCCTGTAAAAAGCGTTAAGCATCCTGTTAGCCTGCCACATTTGCCTCCGAGCTTCCAAGGAAATTTATCCCATCTAAGGTTATTCGTTCCGGAAGCGATGGGATGCATCTCTTACGTATTCCCATAAGCACTTTCATGCAAATCCACCCTCTCTTACGCTACTGGGATATATGGATTACACGAGCGAGAAATTATACCTTTATCGAATTTCAAATACAATTCAATGCGAATTTCTTTTGCTGGTAATATCTACGTTGTACATCAGTTCGAGATATTCATTTTTCCATGCTTTTTTTCGCTAAAATGGGAAATTTACAAATGATTCATGTTTCATATCTGGTTGGCTCTAGATTATTAATTGGGTTTGAATTTCTGGAGAAAAGTCTGAGACGTCTGCACTATTTATCAAGTTTTATTTCATAACAGACCATTTTCACAAGAAGTCATAGTTGCCGTGTCTGTAAAGTTGAGAGAACGGACAATTTTTCGATCTTCCCAGTCATGCATTGGAATCAAAAGGCATAATTCTCCCTCACTAAGGAAGGTATTGGGGTCTATTTCATCTGTCGGAATATTAGAAACTAGCTTTCAGGCCCCAAGCACCCATATTGTTCTCGAGAGGGGGAAAAATCTTGCTTTCTGATATTCAGTCTCATATGAATTCTGTTTTGAACTTTGTTGAGACTGACGGTCTTACAATATCCCATTCAATTCCCAAGAAGATGAATGTTAACGCGATGATACATCGAAATCATGCTTTTTTAAAAATCAAATTAAATACAGCAGCCTTCCAGTTACCCTTTATTCCTTGTAAAAAATGGCTTCCAAACAGTTGTGAGAATAATGATTAGTCTTTCACCCTGACTCTAGCTTCTTTTAACCACGTATAAAAATATGAATTTTCGTCTCCCAAGCAGAAAGAACATAACTCAGATAGAACAAAAAAGATTCTTAGACGTGGTCTGCGGTAAAATCCTTGCTTTCTTGTCAACGACAGAATTAGTTTTTCTCGGGGACCTCAAGCGGATCCGGAAAGCAGTAGTGTCCCTTCGCAACACTACGCGCGGAGTATACGAAAGAGCTGAGCTGCAGGCGGGTGCAAAAACAGGAAAAGTTGCATGAGGAAAGGAAGGGACAAAAAGCTCCTCTTCTTTTCTTCGTATACTGGCATGAAACGTTGGTGAATCTCTGTAGCTGAAAATTTTAATCCATCACGGACATTACTCGCGTCCGTGATTAACGGGCGCGATGAGACCAAGAGCGGGAGGAATAAAGGATAGAGAAAGAGAGATACAAACTTTTCGCGGATTTTGCATTCGCCAACATTTGCAAACGAGCAGTTTTGTCTGCGATGAACTTGCTCATGAGTTTCGATACTCTCGACAATCTATTTTTTTCCTTTTGAATGCTGATTTTTATCTTGTTTCCGCTACGTGGCATGATTGAATGCTACATCGGCATTTTTTTTGCTTCAGAGTTATAAGGACATGAAACAATGATAAATTGTTTTGTGTCCGACGGTATTCATCCCTTGATGAGAATGCAAATTCTACGAAGAGTCAATCTTTCTTGGGATAAGAAGAAACTGGAAAAATGACCGAAGCCATGTTTTCCCGAAAAAAACCCGGAAACAAGATTTTTATCGTGCGTCTAACAAAAGTTATCATAAAATCTGGGAATTAGGCATGTCCACGTATGAGCACAATTTCAGTCAGTAGAGAAATTTTCAGTTAAGAAATTTTAGGAAAAAATTGAATCGCTTAGGATCCAATCGCTTTACTCGCGCGATTAATGTCACTCTGAAGTAAATTTGTTCATCACTCAAATTCTGTCTCATTCTTCTCAGTCGACACGTATTTTTTCAGCATTAGAAAGTTACTAGGAAGGTTCAGTCATCCAGTATTGCACACGTCAAAGTAGCCATGGGATTCCGGTCAAGTGTTGTGCCAACTAACCTGACAGTCGCTTGGTCACGTCTTCGTTCGGTGGAATTCCGACATTTCCGAGTCTCGAGAATCCCGAGCGCAAGTCACGATATCCCAACCGAGAGCTTCGAAAGCTATTATTGTCAGGTTGCATTGTTCTTTCGGACTGTCTGTTGAATTTTTGTCAGTTGTGTTACTTGTCAATTTTAAATTGTCCAAACGCTGACATCGTTCCTAGAAAGACAAAGGATACAGTTTTGTCGATTTCTCAAGCTGGTTGATAATAATCCTTGTTGAATCTAATTCAATATTTGCGGTTATGATTGAGGTTCCAGTTCTTCTACGATCGAGTTATTCTAAAACCGCCATTTATTCAACAGAGAACTTGAAATTTCAATGTATAATCATAACCTCTTAAGAATCAGCTATAGCGATGACCATCAGAATATCTTGGCCAGTGAGTGATGTGGCGTTGAGGAATCATAACTGAATTCAAACTAGTTTGTCGTTTGTAAGCATCAAGTGATTTGGAATGATTAAATCTCAAGATTCTGAAACGAGCATTCCACAATAACGCGATGTAGTCGGTATGAATCAATCTTTCGCTAGCACACCGAAATAGCATTCCATATGCGAAATTCAATCAAACTCGATCCCCATTCCAACTCTCAACATCAAATTGCAGGGAATTTACTATAGAAGCATCGTTCCAAGCGCGGATCGAGGATTCTGGTTTGGAAGGAGGGTGATATATATCTATACATATATATACACACGCACTCGATAGAAATCCAAGTAGTTTAGCTCCAACAATGTTTTATTGAAATGCATTCGCGGATGAACTTATCAATAGTAATAATTGTTAATTATTTATAATTATAAGGTATAATAAGAACAATGAATTCAATTTACGTCTCAGAACACACGGATATCCCATTAGGTTTGATGAGTTTGGGGGTGGGCGATTTGAGGATAAAAAGGGGTTGGGGCGATCGCCCCCTGCATCTGCGCCTGCATTCAATACCCTTTGAACTAATTGTTTGAGCGAGATAAGACGTTCATCTCCATCATGCAAAACTTTTTCCGTACCCTCTCGACCTTCCCTACTCCAAAATTCGCGAAATTCAAGTACGTCTGACTAAACGTTGGCCTGTTCTACTGGAGCGTGAAGTGCCTCTCTTACTACATACTACCCCTACTACTGTGACTCTCTCTCTATCTCTTCTCGCGGCATTTGCAGAGCACACATAAGACCATCTCATCTACCATCATTCGAACTGAATCTTTCCCCTATTTCCGAGGGAAGACCCTCGCGGAATGTATTCCGTGAACGGAAACAACTTGGCGCCTTCGCACGCCGCAGACGTGGCTCCCCATGCCGTCATAGCAAAAACGGAGTTTGGATTTTGGCGGGCAGGTTCTGATGGCACGTATTTTCACACATAGATTTGTGGAGGGAAATTCGTTCGTCCTCTTCCTTGGTTCCTTAAAGAAAATGTAAAAAAGCGTGAGATTCGGTCACGTGTGAGAGATGGCTAGAAATATACTCATGTAACCGCGTCAAAGTAAGTCGATACAGACAGGTACGTACGAAGGGAGTGTGCACACCTGTCAAAAGCGCAAAAACCTTTAGAAACTTTCTCTTTTGTAAAAATATTGATGTTTTTTTGGAAGTGGGGGAGGCTAGCATATGCGCCACTCAGACGCTTCGTTATTTATATTTGGATCTGTATGTATGAACGTGGCTTGAATTGAATTTGCCAGCCGAGATTGTTGGAATATTCGTGCATAATTCATGCCCGGCTCGCCACCCGGCCATGCTCTGGCTGGACTTTGTTTTTTACGCGCTCACGAGTACCTCTTCTGACTCCCCCATACTGTCATAACAGAAGAGCCGCTTATTTATATGTTAATGGATCGATCTCATTGTTGTCGAACTTGGCGCGTCTCGATATTGAGACAAGGGTATCTCTGACAAGGCTACTCGTAGCTCCGGGCCTATGAAGGTGTATCTGAAATTCATTTCAAAGCTTTTGAAGAAGAGTAGCATTTCTAATCATCATTGTTCTTGAAGAAGAGAAGGTTGCGTCGCGCGTCGTATCAAAAAATAGTAGTTTACAACTAGGGTTTGACACAAAATTGATTTTGGATTTCGGTTCATTTTGAATGAGGGGGGGGGGGTCGAACTTTTGTGATAATTTTGGAGATGTAACCAATCATTTTGTTGCTGTGCATTCAAGATGAATGGAGATCAAATCCAAAATTATCACAGAAGTTTGACCACCCGAAATCCAAGATCAGTTTTGTGTCAAATCCTGTTTACAACACAGGAGGGTAATAGTTGAAATTTGCATTCCGAGTGATTTTTTTGTCACGAGAATGCAAAATGGAGTTGATGAGGATGCGTATCGTGGGCTATTTTTTGACAAGCTGTGGGTAACTTTCACGCACAGAATGTCAATAAATCATTAATCTTCATTTTGTATGCAAAATAGACCATTGCAATTGATGCTGGTCCCAACAATTGTATTACATCATGGGACTATTACGCAAATGTTTGAATAGTTATTTAGGTTTATGATCATGGTGACCGAAGCACCATTGATATTTCAAGAATAATGAATAGAATGTCGTATTTTGCTGCAGTTCCAGGAATAATTAACTGAGATCCAGGACTCGACACTTCACTAGCTACCGTATAACAGTTATTATTATTTCAATAAATCAATCGAATCTATCACTTCCAATAAATATTTAACGTGTCCACTACCATTCGCACGAATTGAACAAATGTACTTACATAATTCATTAAAATTTTCAATATTCCATCGTCTCCATTAGTTTCAATAAGAAATAAATCATCCATAAACAAACTACCCTAGAAGCTCGATTGATAAAAGCCATCAACCATCAACCAACCGAGCAGTCACAATCATTTTAATTATGAAACACCTGGCAACAATCGACATCCAATCAAAGCTAATTTCATCATACCAAACGACGAACACTATGAGCTCGTGCACGATTCGAGAATCGATTTCTTGTCACATCAGTCATACCTATATATCTTTAAAGACATTACCACCGAGTTCTCTTTCGAAATAAGACAGATGCGCCTCGAAACGGGACGACGACTTCTAGCGTATTCTCGAGCGTATATTTTGTAGACTCCAGAGAGGGCTGCACTACCTGTATAAGTATACGAGGGGTAGAAAAATTCCTTGGGCGCACTCAACAGCTGATACGCGAAAGTATTTCGCTGTCAGAGGCAAGCAAGGACAGCTCGACTGAAGAAATGGTGGCGAGCAAGGCATCCTTTCGGTCCTTTTCCTCTTTCTTTACAGAATGAGGCGGAAAGGAAAGAGTAAGAGCGCGCACGACGACGCAAGGATATTGCTGAAGGAGAGAGAGCGGAAAAGCTTGAGTTTCGTAACCATGGTAACCGCGTCTTTCTACAGCATCCCTCCCGTATCTGTAAATAGTATATCTATATGTATAAAGCTTCAATGGTGAACTTAATGATAGCAGGGCAGCTTAGATCTTTTTTTACCTCGTGCCAAAGCTCTCTCTTTCTCGGGCAGTAGAAAGTGTATAGATATATACATAGCTGTGGTGTGTAGAGTAGACACACATCGAGATTTTGCAGTGCGCAAAAAATGTGTGTCGAATTGAACGCTCGCAACGCCGCCGCTGCCGCCGCCACCGCACTCGAAGCGAGACTGGATATATACCATGAAATGAGATGAATACCGATGAGTATCGTGTATTTGTGGGTGTGTGTGACAAGTTAGATTCGCATGTATGCATGAGAGTTGCGACTGCGTTTTGTAATTAAATTCCACGGATTCGGAGCGGAGCTGGTATAGGAATTTCTCCGTAGCTTTTTTTCCAGATGAGCGAATGTTTTTGCTACCGTCACAGTGCGGAATATCGAGTCCCGGGAAAGCCCCGCAAACGCTTTTCCTATTCGTATTCATTCACTCAGCTGGTGTTTGCACGCTTTAGCATCGCCAATGAGTTTTTTCTAACGACAGTAGAGAGTATGCTGCGATAGCTTGCTATGCAAGTCTACTTCTGGTGATGGTAGTGGTCTTATGTGAAATGGAAATGAAACTTGCGACTGTTTTGATTTTACCACCGTACTTCTGTTATCTGTCTGCTGCTCTATATATGTGTAAGTGAGCATTGAGTTCGGGTTGAGTTTTGCATCGATTCGTTTGTCGTTTTTTTGGAGTTGAAGAGCTTATGTTGGAGAGCTTGCAAGAGCTTTTACCACTATGTGAAACGATTCGAGACGTTTGAAGATTAAGTGGTACTTTTTTGAAGAATTTGTGAATGTGATTTTTGGTTATGACTCATGACATGAATTCTTTCAAATATTCCCTGATAATAAGGTTGAGAAGGATCATGTGTCATCCAAACTTTCAAAATTCATCAATTCTCACACTACAGTGAATGTCAATCAACGAATAACAGCTCTCGAAACAATCAAAGTGGGACCATGTCAAGAAGCCAAAATAATTGTTGCTGTCTGCGCGGCAATGTCAGATACAGGATCTTGAATTCAAAATAAGTCAAGTACTATCATTTTTCAAAACAAAGGTACGCAGAGATGATGACCTACATAAAGAGTCGAAAATTTCCCGAAGTAAGGCTTGAGAAAAAGATCCACTTTCCATTGTTGGAACTTGATTAATCATTTTTGAATCACCTGTTCAGAATGTGAGACATTGTTTGGAGAGAGCTAGATGATGCATTGATTTTTGAGCCGATTTCCTTTGGCGTGATTATTAAAAGTGGCGAACTGATGATGGAAGAGTGATGAATTTATAATCTGTCATCGAGCAACGAAAAGTCGAACAGGTTCGAGAGTGAAAAATCTCTGGAAACGAGCCGCTCACAATCAATCATTAAACCTCTTTTTACAGAGATCGTTTTTCGATCTCGAGGATTTTGTGCGACAGAGCCTCGATCTTCCTGAATAAAGCTCTCATTCGAGAGACAGAATAATTCACAAAGTATATGAATGTAAAGTTTTAGAATCAAAGGAGGGAAACGGACGGGAATCAAGGCCGGACTGGACAAAATCAAGTAACGACCCTGCCTCAAATACTACATTACTCACTATTCCAGTCCAATCTTGTCCTAAACCAAAAGCAAATGACAAGAAGCCCATGATACATCGTTCAATATCAAGTTGCACACCGATGTATAGAAGTTCAACGAAACGCAAATGTGCCGTGTACTTGCAAAATCGATCGATGGCTCATTATCGACGCTTGAACGCTTCATCGCTCTGTACGCGTTCACAGCTCCTCTGATGCACTGCTGTATAAGAGCTTTATAGAGAAATGCGCCAAAAGCTTGTTCAACCGCGAGCGGAGCCCCGTTTTCCAAGCATCAGCCTTATCAACCTACCGGTACATATAGGTAAAAAGCATTATCTAGGTATATACCTATTGCAATGGGACTACCTCATACTTGAAGCGTTGCTAGCATTGATGCCAACTTCTTCTTGAATTTGGTGGCCTTTGAAACGAATACACACGTCACGATTTCGAATTTAGCAGCCGCTCGTGGTTTCTTGTCTTCTATAGGTATATGTTGCAAATGCAAGCTTGCATTTATACCTGTATGAGTTTTGGGCTCGTGTATAGTCAGACAACGAAGTTCTATAGCAAAGTCGAGGCACGTGCATGTACAAGTTTGTAGAATTTCTTCTTTGATTCTATTTATTTCAAGAAAGGAGCTTTCCTGGCTCTCAAGGTGCCTAGAAGTGAAGGTGGCAGGGGATACGCGACATGCGTGCTTCTCTTTTCATTTTGTACACATACATGTTTTGTGTATGTGGGGAAATTGAAGTGGTTGATATTGAATCACGTCTCTAGTCAAACATTGGACGGCTATCAAATTTACCGGCCTTGGACATTGAAATTTCTAGGTGCTTTTTCTTGCATGTTTGACGTGTTACGCATATTGCCACAGTCAAATTTGGGAAAAATGCCGCCTCTGTGTCAATATTATGAAGTTATGATTTGTTTTTATCAATTCTACCGATCTCGAAATTTCTGAAAAAATTCAATACTAGTATGAGTAATTTTGAAAGAATGTTGACAAAAGTATTATTGAAGTTGAATGATTCGTTGGAACCGAAGCATTAAGGTGTCACTGGTCCTTATAATAGGAGTGGAACGATTTCCTATGATAATCGAGGGCCGAAATATCGATAAAATTTTGCACCAAATGTATTTGAGGTGAGATGTAGAACAACTGTAGCGCAAAAAATTATCGAAAGAATGATTAATAATATATGTAATTTATTAAAAAGAGTGTGAGAATTCCCATGTTCTGATACAAGTAATGCAAGATCAGTCAATGATTCTATAGTCAAAGATACAAATGAAAATGATGGTCATTGTTACTCAAAGTGAGCATCAAGTAAAATGTAATAGTCTCAACTTCATATAATTGAGGGTATAGCAATGTAAAGTATCATCTATGAAAATGAAATTGTGGTCATGCGATTATCACTGCTGTAAGGCCTCAAAAGAAAAATAGACAAAGCCCCAAACTGCACATCTAACTCATGTTAGGTACAAAAAATTATTGAGTATCAAAAAGAAAAATAATGATAATTGTTTTGGACAGACCCACGACCAGCAATATGTCGATCAGGATTGAAGTCACCCTGGAGAAAATTCAAATCTGTTCTTCAATCATACACTTCTAAGTTCTTTCTCTGCAAACATATCACAACGACTAATAGCTCTGCCGATCTTCATCTTCAAATTCACTATCATCATCGCTTGGGAATAAAGTATTTGAATCACTCAAGTCTCCTGAAATGTTACCACCATCATCATCATCTTGGATTGAATAATCAGTGTCTTCGTCACTATGTAGACTCGAACGAGCAGTAGAATAGTTCCCATAATTAGAATCAAGATCACTATTCCCAAGTGCGTCATCTATGGACCGACTATCCGAATTCGAGTCATTCAAATCTTCTGAAGAATTAATCATACTATCCAGATCAGTTTCACCATTGTTATCTTCGAAATCATCAGAACAACCATCAGTATTATAATTGCGATGGTAACTCATAGGACTAGATGTACGTGAAATCGAATTCTCATCATTGTCTGAGTAGTTGAAATCATTCTCTTGATCTGAAAAATTATCATCATCCACATATGTCGAATGATCACTCCTCAAACTAGAACGGTCATCATTCTCCATATGGTCATTGTCATCTATGCCTGAACCATAAGAATCCTGGTGTGAAACATTTCCCTGATAGTTGCAACCATAATAAGAGCAGTTTACAGAATGAATATAATCCATGAATACAGGTATGCCATATCTATTTGGATAATGCAAGTGGGGCGGATTGTACATTGGATGATAACCCGCAGGATACATACAGGGAGGGCAGAAAGAGTTGCTCATATAGTGATGATGATTCATTTCTCCAATTCCCAAGCAGATTCTGTAATAACAATGAATCCATCAAGTTCTAAACATCATGTATGTACTTGTATACCTAAGAAATTTCAGACTGCAGAAATCGTCATCAACTGTTACACCGGCATATCCCGACCAAAATATTCTATGCAACATGCTAAGTGCTCTATATAGGTTTCAAATGTTGGATTTCAGTAATATATCATCAACATTAATTAGAAAATTATAATTTGAAGAAAAAATTAGCAACCTGTAGAGAACCGAGTAAAGTTTCTCATGCAGTTTGACATTTACAGACTTTCGTACAAAGTATATGTGTTAATTATCTGTTCAATCATCAAGGGCTCTCTTACCTTGAAAACTAAACAGTATCAGGTGTTTGCGATGCTCTGGAGAGAGGATTAGAGACTATCTGTGCAAGATCAAAAAATTTTCCACAGCCAGTGGGAAAGTTCAATGCTATCAAGTATGCTCAGCAAAATCTACAGATGGCTGGTTTGGAGACACCTGAAAAGAGCCAATATGGCAAGATTTGACTTCAACCCAAAAAGAAACTTCATGTAATAGATTGATAAATCAAACAAAAGGAGATCAAATTGTTGAGATCATGCGAGATAGCTGAACACAGACACATCTCAAATTGAAATCTGCGTTCACAATGTTGTCCATTTTAAGATTATCAAATCTTTGTCAATTCTAGAGGTTTCATTAGAGAGGAAAATTGGAAAGCAAATATTCGTACCGACAAAATTTTTGTAACCGCCTTGCTGACTCCAAATTGGAATCACGTGGTTCAAGCAGAACTTCAATGGTGGTGATAATTGCAGTAATAAACTGATAAAAATATGCAAACTTGATGAACAATTATGTCACCAAATCACTTTCAAGTAATGGAATATATGTCTCTATAAACCATGGGTGTGAATATTAGGTATATATTCGTTGCTGTACAATACACCTCTATGCAAAAGCTTGGGCACTTTTGTCAACGCTTTTGTCTCAAAAATCAACACCCTCAGTCTATGAGTGTGTTTTGCTTTTTTACTATAGGTCTCATGACTTTGCACATGCTAATTGTAGGAAAGAGACATTTCAACATTTTTCATGCCTGAAAAGACTACACAGTTGACATAATAAATTATAATTTTGCAAGGGTGAGGACTTTACATCAGTCAGCGTACAAATTGCTGTATACAAATATAACCATCCGGCGTATTTCATCGGAAGCTAAGAGAACATTTTGATATTGACGATGATTGTACAATCATTGATATTTGTTTTCAATGAGAACTTTTTCACAAAATGAAATCTTACCTGCAACCTGCTCTCTGCATGTGTATATTCCATTATCTGCAACCTATGGGTTCTGCCACTGTTCCGTTCCGTGGCCGGCCCGGTAGGGGCGGTTAGGAGGGGCGGTAGGGCAGTCAGGGAACGCCGGAACGGCCGTTGGGAGGGCGGGGTGGGGTCAACCTAAAATAATAACGGTTATGGGAACAGAATACCCATCTTTGTACTTTTACGGTTTAGGCTCTCAATAAATTTTGTTGAGAATTTTTTGGACAGAGAAAAAATAATTTTTGAATATAGTTTTGTTGCACCTTGACTTGTAATTCAAGAAAATACATTAGTAGACAAGAAGAGTACATTCTCTCCTTACAAACAGTTTTTTTTTCATTCTTTTTTCAACATCTCGTGAGCCGTATCGTAAATTTTTTGGTCAAGATATTATAGTGGTGCGCCATCGCCGAGTGAAATATTATAATGCAAAGATTGTGAATTATATAATTATTATATTCAATGAAAACAATAAGATGATTAAATAAGAGAAATAATTCCATATCCATACTCAAGTATTCGGTATTGAGATACAAGACAAATTTGGCAGATTATACATCAATAATGAACTGAAGTGTTATATTTGATTGAGTACCATCACTACCATCACAGCTCATATGGTACAAAGCCCAGTTGATGGTCTAATCAGAATCACCGTCACAATCAGATGAAACTGCATCAGAAAAATAATTTGTTAAATTACTAATGTGAGATCTTACCCCAGTTAGATTGTGATGATTTCCCATCATTTACACTTACAACAAGCATCATGATAATGCGTATTGGTGTTCTCCTCTTCATATTCGTAAAGGGGCGCATCATGAAAATCATCATCTGAGGGATGATAAAGATCAATTGGATCACCTGCTTCCTCTGGAGCATCATCATTGAGATTTAAAACATCAATGGAAGCAGCTAACTCAGCTGCTAAGGCATCTTGCTCATCTTGAAACAAATCGAGTGCTACTTCATCATCTAGATAGTCCGGATAACTGTCTTCCAGGAGGTCGAGGAAAATTGAATCATCTACGTCATCATTATATGATTCAAAATCCAGGTCATAAGAATAGTAATCATCCATGTTGGTAGAGGTCTAGGATGCCTGATAACAAGATAACTTCCTGAAATTGGCAGAATATAGTCAGCCGTTGTAGGATGTATAGCTCGAAAGGTTGATCAACAATATGTGTCAGTGACCTGCTGATCAATGCTGTGGAAGTCATTGATCAAATCAGTCATGGGGATTCCATGTCTTTCTATGATGAGATTCTTGAATAAAATGTGATTTAGCCAAACTTAGATGAGCATTATTTTGATCTCATTTGGAGAATACATTCATCAGCAGATGGAACGGAGTATGGTGTCATAGATGCTCACGAAAGACATGTGATAAGCAACATCTCCAAGATGAGAATTACATGTTGAGATATAGTATTTTGGTAAATATAACAAGTATAGACAAATTTAGAAGATAGATAAAATTACAACTATATGATATGATCATATTAATGCATACACATAGTGGAATTAGTTTTGACCCTAATGCAGAGAAATGTGAGTTATTACTGCATTTATAAGTACACATGATATAATCACAATGAAAAACGAAAAATCCTCGATTGGACCGAGAACTTATTATTGCACAGGCACATGGAGATTTGAATCTGCATGGCAGGCCTCGAGGCACGCCTGCTCAGGGCAAAATAAATCGGGGAAGTATCGTAAGCTTGATGTTGAAAAGCATCACCAGACAAGGGATGAAACTGACCCATTAGTTATTAACAATATATCATTACTACTTACCAAATCTTTGGGCGATGATGTCTGAGAACCGAATCGTGCTGAGAACGAGTGGATATGATTATTGGATGGATAGAATAGGTCATACGTCCGCATACGTCTTAGTGGCACCGATGAATCACAATGAATGCAGTCAATGCAGTATGCTGATGGAGCCAGTGCTAATACTTATATAAATAGGTATAATATAACGCAAGAATCGAGTCGAACAGCTAGATTCCAATGCGTGTACAGGATATATACATATAGATAGATATGTAGTCAAGTGTTTCCCCTGGGTTTATCGTTGCTAATTCGTACAGTGCACGACAGTGTTGATAGCAAGCGTCGCAGGCTCGGTCGCAGTTTGCCGGTCTGGGCAACGCTGATAAATATATAAGATTGAATTTCTTACTTGGCATAAAAATCGAATAACTTCCTCGACTAAATTACATTGATGGATAGACTGTTCATTAATATGATTGTGGACTATTCCCGATTAGATCTCCCGAAGACTAAATTTTTACTGATAAAATTGAAATATAAATTTCGATCGTGAGTTCATGAAATTTGTTTTAACACTTTTATTGCGAAGGTGCATGACATTGTGATTCCAGTCTAGATTGCGAGAAAGTATAAATGTGTTTTAGCACTTTTGTAAGTCAAAACCTTGTGGAAAATCATCTGTTTCGCATGAATTTACAGTATCACCATGAATTTCGGTGGGGCTCAAAAAAATGTTTCCGCGCGAGACGCGTATAAATAACTTTACTCATTTCAAGCCGCATTGTCGTGCGGAATCCAGCACACTACCGTTCTTGGGATAGATTTGTAGGTTTTTGGGTGTAGAATAAGGTGTCGTTTCTACAGGTACGAAATATTCACCGCCCCGAGTGCTGCATCCATTAGAAGAGCGATACAGGAAAAAATGTAAAATCGGAGTTCGCTCCAACGAATCATCGCCACTCTGAAGCATTGATAGGCACAGCCTCGGGCAAAAATTATATGTTTCTATATATTGTAATCCATCACATATCCAATTTTCAGACCGATCGGTGAACCGCCCCGCCTGTGGCGAGCTAAGACGTGAGAGAATTATGACCCTGTTCGTTCGAAAATTGCGATTTTGTGACGACGAAGCGTCTCCCAGTACCTTTCTATAGCAAGTGATAGACTTCTGAATGATGCAGAACTGTTAAAAATGAGTGGATCTTCAGGATGATCTAATGTGAGCGGCGAAAAAAACGCGACTGTTCTTCTGACAACGTGAAAATAGGCCTGTTCGGCCAAACCGCATACTTCGTGAGATTTGCCCATATAATACGGCATAGAAGTAGTAAGCTCTCGCAACTTTTTCGGACTCGAGTCGAAGGTGAGAGTCGGAACTGTCACGAGGATGCAAAATCCAGATATTGCGACCGCGTATCGGATGCTGTTTCTTGAGAATATGTAAGTGAAAGTGGAAGTAGAAGATCCATGCTAGAACGACTCCTTTGCGCACAGTGTCTTGAAAAAATCAAAACTGTTAGTCTATACAAGGAATGAAGGGGTGAACAAGAACGAGCAACGAATAAATTAGACCTGTTGTGGAGGAAAGCAGGAGCACAACCTCATATCTCTTGCACGCCTCCTTGTGACCTAGTGCTCCCATAAGTCGTGCAGTACTTGTTCTCTATATCACGGAGGTAATATTACACGTGAGCCTACAGCCCGAGGCAACTTGCCTCTCTGTCTGTCGCGAGGGCGCGTTTCTCATCGCAAACTGCCAGAGTTGCTCTAGCCGACAGTCGAATTTACTTCATACTGATACAACTTTCAACTAAAATAACCACGTAACTCGCCGCTCAAATTTTTTACTCCTCTTTTGAATGTTTTCAAAATACGCAAAGCACCATTTAATAACTTAGCTTCACTTGGGGAATAAATCAGTATCATAAGACTACATGCAAAAATTGAATGATTGTCCCATTTGCTGAAATTCCGCAATAGAATGGAATAAATGTACAATTTTCTGCAGAGTGAAAAATGAATATAATTTGCAAATGGATACTTCAAACTCCTCGTCTAGATATTGTCAATAATGTTAGTATAGAACATCGTATAGAACAAAATGATAGAGGGTCCATGAAAGGTCTCGAAGAAATTTTGAAACCAATGGTTTATTATAACAGCTCTCATTACCTGCATGATCAGGATTCCATTGATTTAATATGATATGTGACAAATCAACCAAGAAAAGAGAATTTCCTCATCATGATCAGAATCCCGTTACAACCGGAAGACACTGTGAATTTACGTCAACATCTTTTATGGATGGGACTCACGCGTCCTTCCCTGTGTGCGACTTTTATTGTTGGCTCGTGTCACGTTGATTTCTTGTTGTATATGTCATAATAAACGTGTGTACATACATGGCAGTTTCGGTATTGGGCTGGATTCGTCCAATTTTTGGTATAATTACCGTTTTTTACGCGGTTTGTCCTTCTTTTACACGGAATCGAGCAATTATTAGCAGATTACTCACTAAGGATTTAACATTTTTTAACGTTTTTCAGCTCATTTGGAATTGAATTTTGAGACCTACAAATAAAGTCCAAACACGTAGAAAAATGCCGAACCTTACTTGAGTAATCTTAAATCTACGCAAAGAAAATTAAAGGTGTAAAGGTATACAAAGAAGATGGTTGGAGTGAGTCTAATCTCTCTTCGCGCTTGGAAAAATTTGAAGTACGTCACTAATATCAGGCTCAGCAATTAATCCGTATGAGTGGGAGTGCGCCAAAACTATGGTCGCATTAATTCCAGGGTGCCCTAATTCTATGCCTGGCGGAGATATTGGAGAGTGGGTATTTCTAGAGAGTAATTACGTTGATTTTGACTCGTCCGATACTAGTGATCATTCCCATGAATATGTTCCACATCAGAGAAAAATAGGTATTTTTGCGTAAATGGGGTAAAAAAAAATCGTTTTTCGTGTACCACACGAAAATTTCGATTCCGTTGGGATTAAAACCACGTGTAAACTGATATTTGTACCTCAAGAAATGACTAATCGCCCCTACTACAGCCTCATCTCGGTCGTGATGCGAGGCTTGTGAGTATTGACAAATGACGAAAATGAGCGTTTTGGCGACTGAGGCACATCTTCATTTCGTACCACAGACCTTCAGAAGACACTGTAAACTATTAAACTTATCTCCTCTTCTCTATTCCAACACCGAGGATGCCATGTATTCACATACACATGAGCCAATTAGAATTACGGAAGTATGAGAGTCCCATCCAAATACATGGGAAAATCTTCTATTTCCTCACAAATCCACGGCGGAGCTCCAAAGTGTTTTACGCAAGTATTTCATCATTGTTTGAGCATTACTTGGACCAAACAAAAGTTCATGGGAGGTGTGCTGCCATTCTGGAAATTCTCGAAATTTCAAAGTCGAAATCGCATCGTTCCTGAGATTAGCCCATATCGTTAATTACTTTTGCATTTGTTCGGTTCACTCCTAAATGACTGTTTTTTTTTGTAAACCAAGTCGTTATTTATCTCCTCACATGCCATTAAATTCATGTTTCGGGCTTTTAAGATAGATTCGGACTCAAGCTGGGAACTTCTGAGTAAATTTCAAGGAAGAATTTAATTTTGCAAAGATAGTTTGTTTGACGAATGAGGTTTTTATAAATTCAACTGTCAACATTGTCACGTCAAGTTGTATTCTATTCTATGAGTAATAGACTGCACCGTATCGAACACTTGTTATTACCCGTGGAACACATAATGCAGTATCTGCACGAGTAGTTTGGCTTATAACAAGCCCGTTCTATAGACGCATTAATGCGGTAATGAGATTGGGCCTCGATTGTAGCTTAATACTCTGCAACCGCTACCTATACCTATACCTACTATACATAACACAGTATCCAGGTAATACTGAAGTACCATGTCGAAAGCGTCACTCACTCGTATTGAAATGCTTCTCTCTACTCTCGATATTTCATGAGTTTAACATTGCAGAATTCCACTGACTGAACTTGTGGAAACGAGGAAATTCAAGTTTCCGAGCCACCAATTTGATTTCATTGCCTTTGTGTATATGCGATCGAGTGTAAGCTTGGGAAAGCGGAAAAAAATATATCGACAGGTAGATAGATATATATGTGATGTGGTTGTAAATTCACTGCTCCGATTGCATCATGGTTGCTCTAACCGAGTATGAATTAAAATCTGAATGGAAAAGAGAGGGAGAAATTTGTGAATCACGAGTAATTTTCGGAAATTGCATATCGCTGCAGAAAATGATGATTCTTGTTTGTGATCATACTCCTTCGGTTTGCTAAATGAATACGATAATTGAATGGTCGACGGGAGAGTTGATTTACGATCCGCGAAACCGTTATACTCTGATAACTGCCGCACGATAAGCGATATCGATAATGGAAGGAACGATTGTAAACACAAAGGCTAATGGATTCGTTTAATTTCGTGATTTTCGCTGATGAAATGTAGATTTTACATATATAAAGGGTAAACGTTCATAGTTATTGAGACATCGATACGATCGCTGTTGTTTTAACCTGAAAGCCATCCGTACAATTCGTTGAGAGTTATATAATCGATATTTATTAATGAAATGGTGAACAAATTTTGTATCATGTTTGCAAGGGTTTTCAGTGGCCTATTTTGATTTGGATGGTTGTTCAATTTCACTCGTCCAATGAATGTTTAAAAAAAACTGCGGTATTCCAGGAGGGATCGGATTCACCTACATCATTTAGATTAGTTTGACAAAGGTTTTGACTCTGACAGACTACAAGTCTCTAGTACTCTCAAAATATCGAATCTTATTGTCTATTAAGACTTCAGCCAATTGTATACACCTCTAGCGGTTTGCGGAAGTCCTTGTTGTGTAGTCACATAATGGAATGTGAAGTAGAAAATCGTATTTTATTGGTATCGATTGCTATTGACGTTAGTTATTTTGAAAACATGGAAAGAATCAATGTTATATCTCGCCCCTACGCAGGTCTAGGTAATTATGGCCCAAAAAAGAACTCAGTCACGGGATGAGTGAGGCGAGGATATAACACATTTTCCGTGCTGGATAATGACCTATGGGTACAATGCGTATCTTGCGTGAACATTATTTTTTTAATATTATGCACAGAAACGCCAAATTGGTAAGTCGATGGTTGGAGTAATGTTGTAACTTTGCGCGCTCTCGATACAAAAATTCAACCAAGTTTTTCAAAGAATATTTAGAAGGTACCGTGGGCTGAATAAGTTACTTATTTTACAAAAATCAATTGAAGCACCAATGCAATCATGAAGTGACTCTGATGGAACCCCGAGAATTCAAAGGGCTTCTTAAATTCTCGAAATTTTGAAAGATCCATTAAAAGCATTCCTAGCACATTCTGATAGAACAAAACAGTTCACTCGTTCGTTTGTTATCATTCATTCATTTTGAGTTTTCTCGATGCACCATAATGAAAACTCAAAATTTTAAGCCTTACCTCCGCATGCTCCTATAGACTAAATAAGAATTTTCTCGGATTTCTTTTAAGGAACATTCACAGTATATCTGCATGCATCAAAGCTTCATTTAGATCATAGATACAGAGCCTCCAGATGAATAGAGGTCAGCATGGAGAATCTATTCAAACCTCACGAAACAGTTAAACCCTTTGAGTCTTGTCTAGCAGTGAATCGGCCCTGATTGAGATAGGACTAGAGATTGGAGATGTGCGCTGCTTCTGAGAGCAGGATGCACGGATGACGATATATATTAACTGCTTGATCGTCATCGGTATACTGTGTGGGTGAATGTGTACATGGAGAAGGTGTCGCTTGAGTGCATATACTTGATGCACATCGCAACTGTGACGAGATGCTATTATATTGGCATTGTCGTATATATGAACGCCAATAGAAGTTGGCGGTACAAGGAGGGACGTTAGGGTATATACAGAGTGTTCCAAAAGTAGTGTGTTTCCCCGCGTGAGGTGGAATTACTTCGAATTTCAGATCGATGAATTTTTTGAATGAATCGAATGGATTTTTTTTCTCCTTTTCCTCCTTAATGACAAATGGATTTCGTTTACATCAAAATTCTTAGAATGAGAGTGTTTCCCACAAATTCAATCGGAAATCACCAACCTGATACTAATGCAGTACCAGTCCAAGACTCATGTGGTAGCTCCGTGACAGTGCTATAGGATTTGAACGGTATCGCGACAGTTCTAGCGCAGCTGTACCAGTTCGCGACTTATACGGATCTTTCGCGACACTAATTCGGAACTTGGGTGGTACCAAGACAGTACTACCGCAGTAGTACCATTTCGAGACTGATATGGACTCTTAGAGACACTTTTTTGGAACGTGGGTGGTACCGCAACAGAACTGCCGCAGCTGTACCAGTTCGAGACTGATACATACGGAACCTTCGTGACACTTTTTTGGGACTTGAGTGGTACCGCAGCAGTACTAGCGCAGCAGTAACAATTCAAACCTGATACAGCAGCTTAGCGACACCTCTCCAGGACTTGAATGGTGACCACAATGATACTAGAATGCAGTACAAGTTCGAGACTGATACGGGAGCTTCGCGGCTTTTCTTCCGGAACTTGAATGGTACCGCGACAGTACTAGCTTGGTAGTTCCAGTTCGAGACTTATACGGGAAATCCGTTACACTTTTTCGGAACTTCCTACCTCAACAGTAGTAGCGCAGCAGTACCAATTCAATACTGACATGGCTGTTCCGTAAGACTAATACGACTATACTAGTACTTTTGTGGTACCATTCGAGTCTCTGAGAGGTGTCGCGAAACTGTCGTACAATTGTTGAATCGATACTTTTGCACTGGTACTATTGCGGTACAACTCAAATTCCGGAAGAGTGTCACTGAGCTTCCGTATCAGTCTCGAAATGGTACTACCGCGCTAGTCTTGTCGCTAGTACCATCCAAATCTCGAAAATGTGTCTGAAGTTGCACTATCAGTCTTGAACACTGGTACTACCGCGCTAGAGCTGTCACGGTACTGCTCAAATTCTGTAGCTCTGTCACGGAATTGCCACATGAGTCTTGGACTGGTACTGCATTAGTGCTAAGTTGGTGATTTTCAATCGGATTTGGGGGGAAACGCTCTTAGTCGAAAAATCCTGATCTCTACGAAATCCATTCATCATTGTGGAGGAGAAGGGGAGAAAGAAAGAAAAAAAACATCCGGTCTGAAATTTGAAGTACTCTTACCCCCATGCGAGGAAATACACTACTTTTGGAATACCCTGTATATAGAAGCTATTGAGAGTGACGAGGTATATGCAGGTCTACTGTTTGATGCAGCAGAACGGTTCATTCATGCGAGAATGATGATATACAGAGACAATTTGAGTTTAATGCATGCACTTGGCCTCGATGTTTAGTCTTACTGTCAATGCCATCAGTTGCAGAGCTTGCGATTTGCGAATATATTATATGGTGGTGAAGATTCTGTGCCTAATGCCTCGTTGATGTCTTACAATTTCATATTTTTTTAGGATCTTATATCTATGACTGCCAGTAATTCGAATCGATGCGAGTCGTTAAAATAGTTTGATAAAGAAATTTAAGAAGAGACCGGGGAAGAATTGAAAAAAAATGTGTACGACTCGACGCGGAAACTGCGTATTTCCACGTCTCACCGTATAAAACGGCATATGCGTCTTGTGCCAAAAACTTTGTTCTTCACGATAACCTTGTTGGACGTCGGCGAAGCCTGGGATTTTTTTGATTTTCAGTAAATTTACAGCCACTATTAGGTCAACAATTACTAATAAATCAGAGAAAATGAGTTATCAGTTATAAAACAGCCGCTTCAACATGTTGCTTCTGTAATTTGATATAACCATACACATGCATGACAGATCTCAAGCATAATCAGGCACAATTGGGTATTTCCCCGCATTAGCATTCATGACTCCTTGTTCGTATTAACCGTGCATTCACAGACGTTGTGCTCATGAATTATTGGTCACGCGCGGGTAATCTTGACATCCATTGGAGTATCAATCAGATCTTGAGTTTAAACTGCCACATCGGCGTGAATGTTATTGTATTGACAGACTCAAATGATATCTCACTACCACAAATGGCTACAATCTGATATCATGATAACTTATTCATGGCATTTTCATGAAATTCGAAAATCATAGACCCTACCTTATGAAATAAAACTTGTACATATATTGCTCGTAAAAGGCTATACAATTTATATCATCAATTAATTACAAGTAATTTATGCAGCACATTCTAAACGTATATCAAACCACATCTCAATTTGTTAATCCTACCTCTGGGTATTCCATATATTCATCCTCACTCTCATAAAATAAAATATGCTTCAGCTCTTGCATTCCAGGCCACGAAGCATGTAACCCAGTCACAATTCAACACACGGTCATTCAGGAAAACGCCTACGCGAGGCGCCTCCATAAATTCAAACGTACGCGATACTCGTGTATGGAGTTTCGCGCCGTGCAAAATCGAGCGGAACCGTGTTATTAACGCGCAATTTGAATTCGATCGTCTAATCTCTCTTTCACGATAACTGATAGTCCTCTTTCATTGCGCCGATATTCGATAGGTATATTATACCATCCCTCAAATACACCAATATGAGTATTATCACAAATACGTACAGATTTTGTTACCAACAATTCAGAGGTTGAAAATTGATGCCCCGCATGTCTGCGCCGAATTTCTTCATTTGTTTCTGCGCATGAACTGATAGTCTTTCATGAAATTTTTAGAAACTTTTTGGTAAACGTATAACGTCCGCGTCTGTACAGTAGACTCAAATATGATAATCTGACTCAATTGCCGTCTAAATATTTATCTCGCAGTCTGTTTTGAGCTTACGTCTCGGTATTTTTACCTCAGCCACAAAAATCACGAAGATAACGCGTTTTGATCGTCCCTAGCATCTAGCGAGAAATCTTGGGACAAAACGGGTAAAAAATCCGTGCTTCAGCGGTCAATCTGAGTCATAAGAGTTTACTTCAGATCGCTGAGTATTCTCAAAATGAAACTATATTTAGTTTCATTTTTTGTATTCAATTTCATATTGAGTATACTAGGAAACGGCTTCCGTGTACATAAAAGTAACATTTTAGCCCTAATATCACTCCCCAAAATAGTGGAGTTGGCGTAAAAATTTCTCCTCGCGGATTTCATCTATTCTAATCATAGACCAAGGGAGACAATTGTTTTCACCGAGAGGAATCATCATTTAGTGGGGTTGAACGATATCTATGGAACTGACAAAGTTAATTACATGGCTAATTCTCAGCTGCAAATGTATACATCCAGTTGTCGGAATCTCAATCCTGGGCCTGTTCTTGCGCCGGGATCTGATTGTTCGACACGTGTCCTTGAAATTTTTCACAGAAAAAAGTAATTGAGAGTAAGTTTGGAATGTGCTGCAGTAATTGAAAAAAAGGTTCTCAATTTTAGTGAAAATCCCATTACAAGGAAGGGATGCAAGGCTCGAGGTCTCATCTAAGTGTTTTAAAAACCTATGAAAAATAATTGGTCCAACATTTTATTTTGAGGAAGAAATTTGAGAATACCAACCTAAGTGCCTTTGACCCCGATGTTAAGTGTATACCTGAGTGTATTATACACTCAGGTTATAATAAGCGACAGGAAAGTGCCATTTCAGCCATTGATTCTCGAAAATAAGAAAAAAGTCTATGTATACGGATTGACCGGAAATTTCAGTACCAAGTGTATCTCAATAGAATACGTGGTGAAAATCTTGAATGGAGTGATTCGGAACTCACTAGTCAAAGTGTAAAGTCAAAATAACACGTTCGTTGTTGGTTTTCGTGATAATGCCAATATACATGCATGTATACGGAGTATTTGACGGGAATCCAATCGGTTCACTATGAATATCTAACACCCTCCCCCTTTCCTTACCAAAATAACCAGTTCATTGCACCTGCCGTATATATATCCAACTGACATTGACCCTTCTTGATATCGACGAGTGGCACATTTTATCTTAAACCCACACAATTCGAATCACCTTTTCATAATCTATACTATACATTATAGTTATCGATCACCCTCACATTCAAGTAGAGAGTCTTCCCGTCTTGTGAAATTATATACTCTACACGAGTAGGTATATAACCGTCACGTATGAGCGAGTAAAGCCGCAACATCAGCATCAGCAGCGGATCTCGAATTACACCCGCGAGAGGGGTCCAAAGAGGTGAACATCGTGGTGCACCACCGAGAAACGCTCCGGGACTCCTTATATAATCCCGACTATATGCGAGAATCACCGCAAGTACGATATTGAATGTCGCGCGCGTGCCGCCTATCGCACTCTGTCTGTATACCATCCCTGTCCTCTCATCATACATATAATACCCCTTATGTATGTACAATAGATCCCTCATCCCTTATTTCAATACGACAAAGTGTATATTCCTCAAAATAGGTTTTGTCTCGAGAAAAGCTTTTGGTGAGAAGTTATGAGAGCTTGCATGCGAGAGAAGAATGATTTTTCAATGGTGAGAGAGAGAGAGATATATATTGTCTTTTTCTTTTGTTCGATGCTTCCGGTAAGATTACTCCCGTCTTTTACGCTCAATTCGGTGAATGAGAATCTCAAATATGATGTATGTATGTATGTATGTATATATTTTGAGGTTGGAAGAGAGCTTGCAAGCTTGCAAGATTCGTTTTTACGAGAATTCCGAGTTTGAGAGGAAGAGAGAGATGGAATTTTATGATGAAAACTGGTCGCGTGAAAGATTCATTCGATAGAGAGTGCTTTTTCAATTTCAATCCGAGTAACCAGAGTCGAAACCAGAGTGAAGAGCTTTTTTTTCATTCCTGCATAGGAGTATGAAGTATTCAGACGTTTTTTGCGCATGTAACAAGATGACTGTAGTGTGATGTGTGTGGTTATATAGCTTGCCAGGACAGTTATATATAGAGATTGAATGCTTTTACTTGATCGATGGAATACCTTACATGTAGTGCGTGTCCGAAGCAGAGTTTGACCAGACACGCGCTTGTTCATTGCTAGAAACACACCATCTCTATACCTGATATACCTCTTGGATAATGTAATCGATCGATCATCTATTACGTCTAGTTCAACATTCAAATCAATGTAGCATTGTATACTAGGGTGGGCCGAAAAATGACTTTTTTTGAGAATCGATATGGGCTAGTGCGCAAAAGTTAGGTTTCTATATGTAGATGTGAAAAAACTTTTGCTGGGCGCTGAGAAATGAGATTTTAGGTTCGAGCAAGAGCCATCAAGCTTTTATCAAAATTAACGTAGATTTAAATAGGAATGTGCCTAATTCGGCACTTTTTTCTTCCTAACTTTGCTTGTATTTCTGGTGCATCTGGACATTTTTGAACGTACCTTAGCTCATTTTGAAGCTTGTTCCAAAACCTACAAAATGAGCTAAAGTACGTCCAATTTCGACTAATCCGAGCCAATCTATCTCAACTTTCCGAAAAAGTGATCATTATTAAAAATCCCAAAAATGGGTCGATTCTCCCTTCAAACTTTGCTTGTATTTCTGGTGCATCTAAACATTTTTCAACGTACTTTAGCTCATTTTGAAGCTTGTTCTAAAACTTACAAAATGAGCTAAGTTACGTCCAATTTCGACCGACCCGAGCCAACCTATCTCAACTTTTCCATTTCGAGTTTTGAAAGGAGTGAGGCGGGAGGGGGAAGTCGCTTATTTTCGGATTTTTCAAAACTAATCACTTATTAGAAAAATTGAGATAGATTGGCTCGGATTAGTCAAAATTGGACGTACTTTAGCTCATTTTGTAGGTTTTGAAACAAGCTTCAAAATGAGCTAAAGTACGTTGAAAAATGTTTAGATGCACCAGAAATACAAGCAAAGTTTGAAGGGAGAATCGCCCCATTTTTGGGATTTTTAATAATGATCACTTTTTGGGAAAGTTAAGATAGATTGGCTTGGATTAGTCGAAATTGGACGTACTTTAGCTCATTTTGTAGGTTTTGGAACAAGCTTCAAAATGAGCTGAGGTACGTTCAAAAATGTCCAGATGCACCAGAAATACAAGCAAAGTTAGGAAGAAAAAAGTGACGAATTAGGCACATTCCTATTTAAATCTACGTTAATTTCGATAAAAGCTTGATGGCTCTTGCTCGAACCTAAAATTTCATTTCTCAGCGCCCAGCAAAAGTTTTTTTACATCTACATATAGAAACCTAACTTTTGTGCACTAGCCCGTATCGATTCTCAAAAAAAGTCATTTTTCGGCCCACCCTATTGTATACCTAACCGAATTATGGTTGTGAATTGTATTATATCTAGCTATATGAGTAATTTCACCGAAAGTGAGATTTTCCGTGTTTCAAGATTACCCAAGTCTCTAAGGGTTGGAATGTGCATTGTAGAAATTTTCCAGGGTGTAATCTATTGGTATGCAACTATCGTAAATAGTTTTTGAAACTATCCCAATTTTCCCGGCTTCTATAGTGCTTGGTAAAGGATCATATCGATTCTGTTCGTACGCAACCCAACTTTGACTTTTGAATTTATCACGACGCATATGCAGAGTCAAAACCCTCTACATGTAGCTATGCACTTCAATTTGTAATACTTCAAACAACATAATCCACCACTTTGCGAATCCAAATTGAGCCCTCAGCTCGAGCACGGCCATCCGACATTTTGAAGACGGATTTGCATCGAAACTGCTAGCACAGCACTAATTAGGTCGTCAAAGTCTCCGATCGTCTATTGAGCCTTTCTAACCAATGAGGTTGATTTTCAGGTACTCAAATACACCTAATTCTTGCGCGACATAAACCGAAAACTCGAATCCGCGGCCGAGTACACCACCTGAGCCTGTTTTCAGAATGGCGTACAAAATTTTCTGTCCTTTCCGTCCCCATGTTGTGCTCCTGCCCAACGCGCTATATGGCTTTGCGGAACACATTTACTTGAAGTATTTGTTTGCATTGGAGCAAATCTACGCGGAAAAGAGTCTACGATTGGTTGGCGAGCCGTGGGAATAATTTAAGTGGCGAAATGTCCTTTCCGACCTCCTCCGCGACCCCTTAAACTACACATATCTTTGTCCGGCTTCAATTTTGAGATACGTAGCTCTAGGTACTTCTTTTTTGTGCCAAAACAAGTGGAAACTAACTGCAACGACCCACTAAAACTCGTCTGGGGCTGAAATAATTTTTTGACCCAAATCACTCCCTACGACGATTTTGGTCCTAAAAAATCACCCTTTCGGCGGAATCACCCATATCAGTAGCCCAAGCGATTAATGCATCCATTGTTTTTTAATCGTACGAAATCATTGTGAATAAATTGTTATCGAACGGTGCGCGTCCTGTCCGATATGATTTTCTGACTGATTTTGAATTTTGAATGCAAGAGTCCGTATCAAGTGAAACTGACTTCCTGCCTCACGTTTAATGCGGAGCTTCAACTACGCCGTGCTGAATACGCAGACAATACCCGCTCGACGCGCAAACAATGCGTTATTGAAGCCTATATACGCTGCCGTCATTCGAATTCTGATCGCGCTTGATTCTGAATAGGTATGAGGCTATGTATATACCGGATAAATATTCAAAATTTCCAATATCATCGATCATAACTCCTCGAAATCCATTCAAACATACCGAACTTGGGGGCCATCCATAAACTACGTAGACCGCTTTTAATTATTTTTGACCCCCCCCCCCCCCCCCCGTAGCCAATCGTAGTTTTTGTCCAATCTGATCCCCCCTTCGCCCAAAAAACTACGTAGCTTTTCCAGAAATAATAAATATTATATTATATTCTATCAAAATGAACCAAAGACGTAGACGGTTTATTGCATTAGTTGAAGGAACATTCAAATTCGAAGTTGAAGGATCCTTCAAAATAAATTTGGAAAACATTTAGTACCTGGTAAAGGATCTACAAGTGAACCATGCTCAAGTATGAAACCGAATTACGAACAAGTATCAAAACGTTTGAGTTCGAAACTTCAAACGATACACAAGAGGAGGCCTGGAAACAAGCTGTTTCTGCGTACAGACGTATAAAACTGCATACGCGTCTCGTGCGAAAACATTTTTCCTTCGAGAAAACTAAGCTAGACAGTGCCATCGCCCACATTTAACTCGGTTTCCCGAAGGAGAAAATGTTTCCAGCACTCGACGCGTAATGTACTATTTCTCATCCCATTGATCTATCTTACGCTGTGCATTATCTGGGAACAATTGGTCTGATTTCAAGGAGTGCCACACTTTATTGCATCCATCTTGCAATTCTTGTTTTGAAGGTTCATCAGAATAAAAGCTCTGTATGTGTCGTAGAATGTCGTATATGAAGGTTTTGGAACTTCCATGTCGATTCACTATATCACACATAATGAGAGAAATCACTATTTATGCTGCAACTTATAATACAATTACACTTGCACTTCGCCATGAATATTGCTTCAATCATTTGTAAATCTTGAAGATTCGTATCACGAGTATAGCAGGTCACCTGGATCATGATCCACGATGAAAATCGTAACACATACACACGCACACATTTGAGTCTGGCAGATGATACGGTTCAACATATAATATATAGGGAGAAAGAGAAGGAGGTGGAGAGCGGGACAGGAGCGCGGGCTTTTCGTCGAGCGCGCAACTCAAAAATATGAGTCTACGTAGCAAAGACGATAACCCCCCCCCCTCCCCCCGTAGTCCAACGTAGTTTTTTTGTTAAATTTTTGACGCCCTCCCTCTCCCCCCTGTCTGCCTACATAGTTTCTGGACGGCCCCTTGTATGCATTTGACTGTATGAGTTATGAATTCGAAGGTAGGTGAAGCGATGAAAAGTGACGCGAATGAAAAAGCGCGGGAAATTTAAATTGAATTGGGTGAATGTTGGATGCAGTAATTCTCTTAGCATCAAGTACAGAGGTATAATGCACCAATACTTGCGCAGTTTGCTCTTACTGCATGATGCACTCCTTTACTTTTCTCTCTTACTTTCTTGCCCTTTATGGTACGGTGGCATAATTGTGTGCCTGCAACTGCTCTTCGCACGCGAGCAAAAACAAATTCCGCGCATATGGGCTTCTACTAGTATACACTCTATTATGTGCATTGCAAGTACTCAAGTGCACGCGTTGCGCTCGCTTAAGTTTTGCAAAACTCCAAGCTCACGGTGTTCTCACACGCACACACACACGCGCACACACACACACACACACACACACACACACACACACACACACTACCCTAGCTTCATCTTTTTCTTCCTGCAAGCTCTTGCGATATAAGCACAGAGCCTAATTGAATTTTGCTGCAATTTTCACTTTTCACTCGCTAAAGCATTTGCCTTGTATTTTGTACTACTTGGCATACGCACTCATTCGAATCGTTCGATATAACTGCTTCAAAATATACTTTAGGTAACTGGGCCAGAATAGGCAAATGAAAAAAGCTCAGCACTAAAAGTATATAGGTATAACAGTAAAGGAGAGTGAGAGGTGATCGGCAGGGATTATTGGATTCTGTGTATAGCGTTGTGTCTGTATAGTGGATGGTGGATGGTGCAATAGTGTCGTTCGTTGGCCGTGCGGCTGAAAGTGGATACTAATGCTCGTATACTCTCTCTCTCTCTCACTCGCTCTCCCGTGCATTGGGCCGCCGCGATTTATAGCGCTAACCCTAATTATCGCGACAAGCGCGATATTTCACTCGGCCAAGCCAAGCTCTCTGTGGTTACCCCCACCGTCCTACTACCACTACCACCCATTATCCACTCTGTCACGTAGACTACGAAATTACCAGGCTCCACGATGTCGCCTTGGGCTGTGCGAGCTTGCAAGCTCCTCTCACCTACATTTACACACTTTTTGAACATTTTCGAATTTTCAACTTGTCAGGTGTTGGTCCTAATGGTTATGCAACTTCTGTTCTATAAGAAACAGATATCAAATGGTCAATTTTCGATTAGTTGTTATAAAAAAAAACAAGACATTTTATAACTGATTTGTCAATGTATGACTACGAGTGACGAGAATGAACCATTCTGTGTTCAGAATCTCGTGGTGAAAAGGAATTTCCACCAGATGGATGTTTGTTTCACGATCACGAATTTCATTAGCGGAAAGAATGAGATGAAAGTGAGGTTATGTTATACAAAATCACCAGACCTGACTGATCGAACATTCAAAAAACGTTCAATTGATTCGACTGCCAGTCAAGTCAATGATTTTACATTAATTTCAAAGCAATATATCACTGTCCGATGGTTAATCATGGCTAAAGATTTGAACCCAGTCGTTCGGGACTCTTGGCAACGTTAAATTCATGAAAGCTCATTGGGTTCGGACCAGCGGAAGCTTTTTGAAATTCAAAATGCTCAATGAACGACCGGATAGGAGCTTGCAGATAGAGTTAGACGAAGGTTATATGTACATATATATGTGGCACGGGGCAGTAGTAGGTAGTGGTCGATCGGACCCGATGGCCGGATTACCGGATCAAGTGGTGCGCGTCTATGGGTATCGATTCGCGGTGAAGCTGTGTATACGGCCATCGTTCAGCAGCCGATCCGCTTCGATGGTTTACCCCCGCTGCATAGCTTGCAGTATTATACGTAGATGTAGAGATGGTTTGGGCGCTTGGTTGAGTTGATCTTGACTGAATCGTTCTGACCTTACGAGTTGTGTACATGAACTGGATGTTGGTTCATTTCGTTTGGATGGTATTGGAGAAGGTGGGGCAGGGGTAAAGGAATCTTTTGCGGCGTGTAAGGACATGTGCGGTTATTGCACTAGCTGGACCATATGATGCGCGGGACGGATGCGGTGGAGATTCATAATTTCCGATTGGACGGACGTTTTTATTTCACGCTTGTATGGAGCCTTTTTTTTCCTATTTCCTTGGTGAGATGACAAAGTTAATGGTGGTGTATTTTGAATCCGGAGGTTTAAGGATTGCGTTTTTTTTTCGACTAGTGTTGGTTGGATTGGAATTTAGAGCTGGGCTCACGATTATCGTCAACGATTAAAATATTAGGGCATTACTTGATCGGATAAAAGAGATTTATTGGATTTCCGACGAGGAATTAATTTTCATTATTGGAGTCTGAGAGTTGCCCGAGTGCGAGAATGCGATTTAGATTGATCCTGATTGGTCGGTATCAGACAGTGAATCAACAGGAATTCTGGTGCATATTAGTTGAAGCGGAAATTTAATTTGCGATCGACGATGAAACGGCTCAATTTATCTGATGGAATTTATTGATGCCTCATCAAGGATATTTCACGCGTAATTTCACGAGAATACTCTGAAAATAGTTCTAATACGCTTCGAATGATTCAATAATTTTTGATATCTACTGCCAGACCACAGCCATTTTCATGAGATTTCATTATTATCAAAAGCTTTGCAGAGCTTGATTCTTTTTTTACTCTCTCCGAGTTAGTCATAAAATATTCTCGATTATTTGCCAAAAATTAGATGTGTATGGAACTTTTCAAAGATATGTCCTTCCTCCTCCTCGTTTTTGATTCTATAGGGAACATGATCCCAGTTACAGTATTAGCAACAACAATTTCTTACATTTAACTTTGCTTTTGAACTAAGGTAAGTGTACCCAACTGGCCTCTGTACCCAACTTGCCCCCATATGCCGATCTCAGGGCGCTCGTTGACCTTTCCGCAATTTTTTTTTACGTTTGTTATGTTAAAATATGAGAAGATACGTAGTTTTCAACGACCCCGGATCATTTCTGCGTTCTTCAGAAAATATAAAGTGAGTTTTCCATTTTTCGTGTTTGCACGGCTAAGAAATCACCGAGGAAATCACGTTCACTAGAACCGGTGCCAATTTATTTTTATTCGACCAATCTTGACGTACCTCAGCGCATTCGATTCCTTGTCTCAATACCTTCAAAATCCGCTCTTCAGGGTTGCAGAACTCTGATTTGGAGCGATTTTATGTACAAAACACGAAGATGGTTTGAGAATCAAGAAGGCCGACATCGGAGTGTACCCAACATGCCCCCATATGGTTATCTCAGAAAGGCGTGCAGTATGACTTTTTTTACCACTCAGAACGTGTTTATCATGTCGCTGCACGGGGATCAAAACGGATCAAAGCGATTTTATTCACTTCATCGCCGATTTACATTGTTTTAAATGATGGGGGCAAGTTGGGTACACACTTTTGTAAACTCTCAAAAATCACCTTTTGAGAGAATTCAAACAGTTCGGCTCCACTTCATCCAAATTGGACGTATCTTAGCTCATTTTAAAGGTCTTGAGACAAGCTTCAAAATGAGTTGAAGTACGTTGGGAAATATTGAGATTAGCGAGAATTATTAAGAAAATGGCTTAATGGGGGCAAGTTGGGTACACTGGCCTTAGTTCTGATCATCCTATATTGGACTTGATCATTCTGCTTATTGATGAAAATATCTAAAAGTATCAATCGAAGCATAGTTGTTAGCAGGAGACGCTTGCTATCGAAAGTATTGTACAATGAAAACTGATCAAACTGAGACAATTATTCACCAGGAATTTTGAATACCGAGTCTCATTAATTTCTAGTTAGAGTACAAAATGGTCTCATGATCGTACATGATACTGAATTTGAGGGCATGGACCAGGTAACCATTTTAATACATTTATAGACCGACAGAATTTTTCCTTGTACTCAATTTGACGATCTCGTTCGTAGTCGAATCGAAAAGTCTTGACGATCCCAGAAGAACTCTCAGCGGCGATGTATGAACTTACAAACATAACTTTTCAAAACTTGCTTGCAGATTCGATAAATTTTGACTGTAACTCGCGAGCGTGCAGAAATTTGGGGTAACTTTGCTGGATTACAGTAGCACAGATCGAATCAAAGTTGTGCTTTCACGCCAGACTTTCCAAAATCTTCGAAACACACTAAAAGCCCATAAACCATCGTGCAATTTGCCAATCGCGGCTCAATTCAGCTCTGGGAGTTAAGCTGCCTTCGGTCGAACCCAAATTCCACTTTGCTGTTCATCGAGCCCTTCATTCGAGGTTGTAAAGCTCTTCAACTTTAGCCCTGCTTCTCTCAAGCCCTGAAAGCTCCTTGATTTTGCACTAAAGGCAAACACATACATCCGGTACACGGACAATATTATTATATAGTTGAGTGGAACGGTACTGAATTGAATTTTTTCTTCTGAGTTTGAGATTGAGTGAGAGAACCGATTTTTAAGGTTTCGCAATTTTTTGGACAACTATCTATCGCATTACATATTGATATTATATTGGAATGTCGAACATCAATATTCGTCGTTGATTTGGAATTTTAGGAAAAACTTTGGCTGATGTCATTACATTTGAAATTCAATCATTTGTAATCACATTTCAGTCGACAGGTACTAAAAAATCGAAGTTCGATACTTCAGTTCAATAACCACTTGATCGATGAATATATAGCGGAAAAAATGTCCTCAAAAAAACATTGTAGAATGAAGAGCTTGTGGCAAAGCTGTTATCCAAGGCTATATGTAGCAAAACGGTCGAAATCTGAAAGCTCGTGTAGCACGGGTAGTGGCGCCTGGTTGGCGGGGCGCCGTCTAGTCGCGCCCGCGACAATTGCACCGTCGTCGTCGTCGTCGGCTACCCCTCTTATATACTGACAGAATGCGAAATTGCGACGATCGGGTTCTGGCTTGGCGAAACGACCTACAGCTATATATCCCTCACTTTCACACATAGAAAATCCCATAATACACACATATATCCCATCTATATACCTCATATTAGTATGAGTATGCCACTGATTCGCGGGCATTGTTGGCGTTTGTAGCGTACGTACAGTTCCGCGAGAGCGCAAATTTTGCAGAGAGTGAGCTTTGGTGGTGCTATAGTGCTAGTGGCATGCGACTGCAGGTGACGCTGAGTGGATTACTATACTCACGTTGTATGCGAGTGACTCCGATTTAGATAGGTGTGTATGTGTAGGAGACCTACATCTGAAGCTGACGGTGATTCGCGTTGTTATAGTCAGTCGCGTCTCTGCTAGGCGAGAGCTGACGCGACGAGACGGGTTGTGAAATTGGTCGGGTGTGAGAACTGAGATTCAGCAGACGTGATATTTCGAGCGGTTAATGTGAAATTTTTTTTGAGCTTGCCACTTACCTAATTGGATGAAATTCACTGGTAACTAGTGTGACTGTGGTGAAATTTTTTTTTTTTTTGGACGTGGGGTTCTTTTTTCTCTTTTTGAGTAGAAATACAGTAGCTGGTTTTTCTGAATTCCTTCCGACATGAGTCCTAGTCGAGTTTGGGTCTTCATGGACAATGACAGATTGTATTCGCACAGAGTACAATCACCCGCAAGAATCAATATCGTAGATATTATACCAATACAAGCCAATGAAACAATCATTTTTGGCACAACGATGTGATAGTTGATGTGTTGACATTCAACTAAAGAGGACGGTGTATTTCATTGAAATTAAATATAGGTCTATAGCCACAACGATATTTCATGATCAATCTAGAGGAAACTCATAACCTGTGTATGGATGAGACTTTCACGCGCAGATATTCAGATTAGTATAGGTTACAATACAAAAGAGTAGTAGTTTGATTTTGTATTTCAAGTAATTTTTCCTGGCCCGAGCCAAGAGCAAGGGTCGAGATAGCCACAAGGATGTGAAATGCTAGATTCTGCATCTGGGTCTTCACATTTTTCTGATAAATAATGGAAATGGTAAATCAGTTCAAAAAGAATACCTTTGTGCCCAGGATGTCGGAAGATTAATCTTTTCACAACGAAGTACTATATTATAATACTAAATTACACTACTAATTATGATAATTTATAATAATTAGATACTAAATTAAAATAATTGAATGCTCAACCAAAACTTTTCCGCCCGGATAACGTATAGGGTTGCCTACTCTAAGGGTTGAAGTATAATAAGTGGCTGAATGGGTCATGGGTGAGTCGGTGGGTGGATGAGTTGGTTGGTGGGTGGGTAGGGCGATAGTCTGGGACGATCTGAAACGTATTGAAACAGTTTGAAACGGCCTGGAATGATTTGGTATGGTCTGTAATGATCTGAGATGGTCTGGATCAATCTGAGATGGTCTGGTGCGGTTGAGTACAGTATCGAATGATTTGAGTCGGTCTGAAACAGTCCGAAATGATTTGAAATGGTGTGGTAGTGTGTAAGTCAGTCTGGTACGGTCTGGGACGGTTTGAAATGGTCTAGAACGGTTTGGTACGATCTCGAGTGGTTTGGAACGGTCTGGAGTGATTTGGAACAGACTGAGATGATCTGATCTCGGTTGGGCTTCGCTGGGCTGGCTAAAATACAATACGAGGCTGTGGTTATGGGTAGGGGCGCGGAAGATTTGATGGATGGGTAGGTTGATGATCGGTCAGTTGAATGGACAGCCCGAGTAGAAAAAGTTGTGGCTGCCGCAAACAAAAATTCGGCCCCTACGCGGGAACTTCGGGGGAAACGTGCGGGGAACTTTGCGGGGAAAAGATGGAAACAAACAGATTTCGAGAGGGGGCCGCATGCGGGGCCATGCAGATCTTCATGGGCCGTAGAGTGCCCACCATGTTTCCATGAACTCGAGATCGAGGTCCACAGGTTGCGATTCTAACCTACGAATCGTATCTCATAATGAAGTTATTCGTTCAGACATACATCAATCACGATTATCTCGATGTTGTTATTGATTCAGATCGTGTGTAGCTAAAGCATTAGATGGTGGTCTTTTATCAATAAGTTGCATATTCGCAGCAGCCCTTTGCGGTGACACCGTATTGTTGTCATTGCATGGAACGAGAGAGAAAGACTCCTCGCTTTCGTTTTCGCTCTATCTCTCTTGCTCCAATAACAGTGGTGTGCTGTCAGTAAAAATCTCATATATGCTGAGGCAGTTATTGATGAGGTTTACTTATTGAAGATTTACAAGAGTCAGTGGCAATTGCACCTCAATGAACCTGCGGTATGTGATGGTTCATGAACATAACCTTAACCATATGTGAATTCCCAGTTTGTGGGGAGCCGTGCCGAGCCACACAGTCCCCCTAATTTCCCCGTAAACTCGTATACTGGAGTTTGTGGGAAGCTCACGAAATCTGTTTGTTTCCATACTCGGGCCGAGAGTGGCCCCGTTAGAGGGCCGAATACTTCCTTTGTGGCCCCCTTCTCGGGCCCCTCGCGCGCCCCAAACTAATTTCTACTCGGGAGGTTGATGAGTGGGTGGCTAGACGGGTGTGTGGGTGGTTATGACTGTTATTGGCACCAATTCAACAATATGCCATCTTTACGAATTCCATACCTTTTTTAAATACTATTAATTGGTCATTACCCATCATTTGACGAATATCATTTTTGAGCTACAATAGTATATTTCCGTACTGAGTGCGTTGGCCCATTTTGGGCACTAGGACAGTTTGTCTGTCGAGCGAAGCGAGACAGACATGTCCTCCAGTGCCCAAAATGGGCTTGCAAGCGAAGTGCGGATGAGTTTTTTCATTTTTCATTACGAGAACCCCAAAATCGCGCCCAAACACAACATTTTTAGGCTAGAATAATGAATAAGCATTTCAGAGGACTCTGAAATTTCAAGAACATTTACAAGTCGAACGAACGGTAGCGAAAGAGGCAATAACGCTAGTATATATTACGACAAGAGCCGAGGGTGATCGGAGATCGCAATTTCCATCAGGATGCGTAAGGAGAAACTCCACGTCCATACATCGAACAAAATGCTTTCAACACTGATGTTATAATTACAAAACTATGCGTAAAAGTTACTTCCACACTCTATTAACGAAACGGAACGTATCAATTTGCTCTTGAAATTTGCTCAACTTGTAATTGAGCACACGCTCCTGAGAACAAAATGAAATTTTGAAAGCAAATTCCCCGTAGTAATTTCATTTTTCAGTCCAACTTCAACATTCAATCCAGTAATTCATCATCGCTAACCTTTATGTATTATACACGTCTAGAGGCTCATCGCGTATTCGTTGACGTTCCTCATGGGCCTCGGAAAACTTTTCTACATGCATGAACTTGGTCTCGGCGATACAGCCTTCGCGCAAAAAGTTTTCATCTCTCGCTTACTCTCTATCCCTCTTGCTTCTTCAACAAAGGTAGATGAAAAGTTTCTCGATTCTATATAGGACCGCTAGGCGAAAGTGAAAAGACCTCCTTCTCGAAATGCGATTCAGTTGCTCCGTATTTCAAACACGCCGAATCCCCTTGAAGCTCTTCTTATACTATTTTATCCATCTCTCTCGTATACATTCTGCACTCCTTCTTCTCTTCTAGCAGATCCGACCTGCCAACTCAAAGAAGACTGTCTTCCTATCCCACTCTTACTATCTTTTTGCGAGACAAGCTCCGGACGAGGTCTTTCGATGAATAAAATTTTCCGCATTCCAAGCGACCGATGCCCCTTTCCCTCCATATTCCAAGAAAAATCTACTAGTATTTGAAACTCTTCGCTCAGGGAAGTTACGAGGGTAGCCAATATAATTCTTTCGAACAAAAAAATCGATGTTAATGAGTGGCATTCGCAAGTTCTAAGAGTTTCCCCACTTTCGTTGCGTGACTATAATTTGCACTGCAATTTTTATACGACCCTTCTTTTACTACACGCACTCGGCTAATTTCCAATGCAGTGTATTCAATGAGGGTTGATGTTTCGAACGAGGGTCAGCTGAATTTCAGTATATTTACGTTTGTGATGCGTTTGATGTGGGTAGTGATCTATTTAGTATTAGTCCTGTTCAACCTGTCTCTTTTAAAAACTTTTGTCAGTCAGAGATGAAAAAACACGATTTGCAAATGCGCACTTTTTGCACATCATGAGAAATTGACATGACGAGTCGGGGAGCTTCACGCTTCACGGATTACGTATTTACGTGGATTCAATATTGCATGTAGAGCACCAGTTTTATACGGAATAGTCGATGAAAAAGCGGATGATGGAGTTTGAAGCGAGTTTTTCGACTTTCCACGCCATCAGCTTCATTTATTCATTAACTCGACATCCGGCTTGGATGGGTTTACCCGGAAGAGAATAGCCGACGGGCTTAGTCTCGCAAGTTTCCGAAACGTCTCTTGCTGATCTTGTGAATGTATAGTGATTGCGGGGCAAAACTCTCCACTATACTTGGCTCAGAGTCTGGAAACTAGGGATGAAACTTCACTGTTTCCATGATCTTTTATCTTCCGATGACTGTTTGACTCCTAATGATTAGCAAATATATTAGAGATGAGAATTTCATGATGAACTTATATAACTAGAGATTGAGATCTTTCATGAAAACTAACACGTTCGCTGCGGGGACGATTTTTAGTAACTTTATTCCGGTCATGAACTGGACTCCCGTATTCTGGCAAATACATCTAGATGGGAGCAAACTATCTTTGGGCTCGTTATTTATGCCCTAGGTGAAGTAAATCACCTCGAAATATTCTCATTGGAGATATTTTCCGAATAATTACGGGCTGGTAAAGATTGAAAAATGAAGAATTGCGGGGCCTAATGGTGGGCTCGCCGCAACGGACTTGTTATATATTATTAGTTCGTTTGACAACTTTTTAATCTTTGGAATCATGAAAATTCCTCTTGTTCTTATGCAATTATCTTTAGTTGATTCAATTTCACATGCCTCAACAGATTCTGCTAAGTCTTCCGTGAGGCAGAGTAGATAATCAAATTTGTTTAGAGATCAATGATTGTCACATTACAAGAATAAAAAACATTGAAACAAAAACGGTATCGGCTCATCAACTCTTGGCATTGTTACTGCACGCACAAAATTCTTTGATAAAAATCATGGGCACAGACAGGGTAATCTTGGGACGTCCGAAATTTAAGGCTACTTATTTGGAATGAGTGTCAAAAAAAATAAGGCCTGTTGTCTGGTAAATTTTATTTCAGGTCAGAAATCGTATGGATTCGGTAAAGAAGTATGACGATTTCGGGTAAATTTTGCGGGCACTTGTAGGGTAAATTTCATCACACCAGTGCAAAAGTTGAAAGTGCTGGGTGCGACTGCGTACGCCTTGACATTGTTGTCGTCAAGCTCATTGGTCGCAGATCTGCACGAAACTACATAATCTCGACAAACGATTCCATGGACTCCGAACCAAATTATTGGTTAAAAAACCAGTTCCATATCATTTTTTTCCGAGAAAATATTAAAATAAACACAGATGGGTAAACATCGTTAGGCGAGACCACATTGGGATAGACGAGCCTATCTTGTGTTGGCCTAGTTTCGAGTACCAGAAAAGCTGACGGTGAGCTTGACAGACTAAGATGGATTGTTACTCATCCAAGTACGAACCCCGTTTAAATAAAAAGTCTCTCAGTGATGTTTCTCTTTATTTATTCATAAGAGATTGTGGAAAAATTTGTTGTTTTCACCCGATAATACGCCCAATAATGTGACATAGGGATGAAATTGTTACGCACATCAGACTTGGCAGGCCCGGACGGGCGGTCACCCATCTGG